>CM034314.1:90643908-91925079 GCA_019925795.1 Dendrobium chrysotoxum | reverse complement strand
GGAAACTGTAGAATTTTTTTTGGAAGTTGCTTGTTTGTGACACTTTTGCAGAAATGTTTTTTAGGGAATTTCATTTTTCTACTGTTTTGAGAAGCTTTTTGATATTTGCTTCTCGGTTAGAAAACTCTATTTCTTTAATCATTGTTTCTAAAACTACATTTTACAAAAGGAGAGAAAAAACCAAACGAAGCCGAAGCATTGCACATTCCACGTTCCAGACTGGAAGAGAAATAAATGTACTTTTAATAAAGTAAAAAAGTATATGTATCCCCTATAAGAAGCGTGAATGAAATTATATAGATTGCCACTATGATGCGCGTCAATGTTTAAAGGGAAAATTTTAAGACTAAGCATAATTAGCGAGTTAATTAAGTGAATAAGTATGTCATTAACGGAATTTAGAAAAAAGCAAAGTCGTTCGTTTAAAAGGCGATTTATGTCAAACCTCATAACGACGTGGCAGATGATGTGGCGGGAAGGTGACGTGGCATAAGTCGCTCGATTACTGGGACGACTTAGCTCTAATTAAATATTACCTTTCCCTTTCCCGATCCAAACTTCTCTGTTCCTCTTCTCCAGCATTCAGTCGCGATCTTGAGCCATCTCTGCCAGTGTGAAGGTAAGGTGAGTTATTTTTTTAATTTTTTTTGTTAAATTAGTTAAATAGATGATTTTGAAGTATATATTTTGCTAAGAGATGTATAGATTTAATATTCGTGGTTAGTTTGTAAAATTTTTTATGTAAATCTCTTAATTTGTTGAAAGAAATGAAAAATTTGTTTGGGATAAGTATAGATTTATGCATTTAAGATGTGAATGTTGTAGATTTATTGTAGATCTGTGTTTGCAGTTTACCTACATTTTGAATGTTGAGGTTTAAGTCATAAAATTGAGTAATTTTTTTGTTCTTTTGGGATAGAGAATAGAAATGTTTGATACCAAAAAAGCAAAGTCGTTCGTTTAAAAGGCGATTTATGTCAAACCTCATAACGACGTGGCAGATGATGTGGCGGGAAGGTGACGTGGCATAAGTCGCTCGATTACTGGGCGACTTAGCTCTAATTAAATATTACCTTTCCCTTTCCCGATCCAAACTTCTCTGTTCCTCTTCTCCAGCATTCAGTCGCGATCTTGAGCCATCTCCGCCAGTGTGAAGGTAAGGTGAGTTATTTTTTTAATTTTTTTTGTTAAATTAGTTAAATAGATGATTTTGAAGTATATATTTTGCTAAGAGATGTATAGATTTAATATTCGTGGTTAGTTTGTAAAATTTTTTATGTAAATCTCTTAATTTGTTGAAAGAAATGAAAAATTTGTTTGGGATAAGTATAGATTTATGCATTTAAGATGTGAATGTTGTAGATTTATTGTAGATCTGTGTTTGTAGTTTACCTACATTTTGAATGTTGAGGTTTAAGTCATAAAATTGAGTAATTTTTTTGTTCTTTTGGGATGGAGAATAGAAATGTTTGATACCAAAAGATGTGAAATTCATTCATATATAACCTTGCATGAGACAATTTAGATTGGCATTATTCATTAGAAATTGTTTATGTAATTTGATGAAATTTAAATATTAATAATAATAATAATAATAAATATATATATATATATATATATATATATATATATATATATATATATATATAATCATTATTATTAATTATTAGTTAATTCATAAAAGATTTATTCTTAAAAATATGAGATATTAATTTGATTTCTGAATAGTTTCAGCAAAAAAATTTAGCTTTTGAAATTTGAGTTAATTATGGATAATAATGTTAAAAATACATCAAAATTGTCTAACTTCCTCTTGATTGGAGTTAATAAATTAATCACCATTTTAAAACCTTCTAACATGAGAAAAAATGCAAAATAGTCCGAAAGCAAATCTAAATTGAAAGGTGAACCAAAATTTGTGTTTTTGTCCTATCACTTTAGTCTTTTTAATAGATATATATAATTATGATTTGTTATATTTTATAAGAGATGCTTACTTTATGATGAGATGGTAAGGAAATATAAAATAGCATCATAATTTAAGCTTCGTTTGGGACAATTTTTCGATTATTTTATGAAGCAATTTTTCAAACAATAAATGGGTAATTTTTTTTAATAGGTAATTTTTTTAATGAATATATTATAAAAATTTTGATTATGATAGGTTTATAAAAAAATTATTGTTAAATTTAAGAGAAGCATAATGTATTTTATGATATATATTATATTAAATTAATATTAAAAATAAAATAATTATTTATTTAGAGTTATTATTTGATAGTGAGTTAATTAGAAGTAATTTATTGGGTATTATAAATTCATATATTGAATTATGTGGTATTTCGTTATGGTATTATCATGTTAATATTAGGTATAGTAATTATAATTTCTGTTTAGCGAGTAGACTTAGTGTAAATTAAATTTGAGGTATATTATGATTTTGTGATTTGTTCATCTTTCATAGTGGAACGAACAAGTTCAATAATGAGTGTACGTGGTGCAACATTCATGCTACTGTATGGAGGTGAGTTATAAGTGGATGACAAATTCGTGTCAAGCTATTCTAGGGGTAGGAATCGTCTCTTACATGTGCCGAGAGATATAAACTTAGAACAACTTAAGTTAAGGGTACTTCGAGCTCTGAAGTATGATCCTTCAAACTATTCTGTGAATTTAGTATGTCGAGTGCCCGTGAGAAATGAGTTTGTTGCCTCACATGTTGAGGATGAGGAGATTTGTGAAGTTTTATTATGCCAGGCTAAAACAGAATTTCTCATCTTGTACGTCGATATCGAAGAGATTAATAAGATTGGAGATATTACCGAGCCTCCAAATTCACAAAGATATGAAACTGTAGCCCTAGCTGAAAGGGTAGATGTGGTTGCTGGTCCTTCAAGGGTAGAAGCAGTAGAAGAGCTCCTTCATTAGTGAGTACCCTATATCGCATTTCAATAATAGTTCACTAAAAATGTTTTAAATTGTTTAATAAATGATCGATAATATTGATCAATACTATTTTCAATGTAGTGATACAACGAACCAAGATACACACGAACCTCCACTACATTCTACACAATCAATCCCTTCGGATCATTACAATTATGAGACTATCAGTAGTGGCTTTAGCGAGGAGTGCTTTGAGGATGATGGTGTTGATCTTCTACATGTGGATGCTGATGGAATTACAGATGATAACGAGGAGATAAGAAATGTTATCCAAGTACTTTTTTAGATTAGTCGTTAGTAAGGATATAATGGTGGCCAATAATAACTATGCTGAGACCTGTAGGACTACAGAAGAATGGGATCAGGAAATTAAATTTGATGATGCTAACGATGAGGTGATGGTCGAGGATGAATTCTCAATTCCTAATGAATTAATTGAAGGTATGTGTTTCACGAGAAAGAGTTATCTTCAATTTGTATTACAAGACTGGTCAATTATGAATAATGTGTAATATATTGTCATAGCATCGAATACACAAAAATTTACGGTTTGTTGTGCAAAGCATGATAACCCGGTCTCTCCTTGCTTATGGCGGGTTCATTCTGCTAAGAGCAAACGATTAGGTGGTATATCAAAAATCTCATCTATAAAGTACCGTCATATCTGCACCACTCTAATTCTCGAAAGTGGCCACCGTCAATGCAATTCCCAATTTATTAGTTTCTACATACTACTAATCATTAGAAAATAAATGGACTTGAAGCCAAGGGAGATTATAGGTCGCATGGAAGCTAAGTTCAATATTAAAGTTTCATACATGAAGGCCTGGGACGCACGAAGAAAGGCTATTAAGGTTATTTTCGGGAGTTGGGAGGAGTCATACCGTACTCTTAATTTATTCATAGATGATGTTGTCTCTGCAATGCCTCAAATGGTCTACAGAATTCAAAGCTCATAGGTCAATAGGTTTCAAAGGCTCTTGTGGGCATTCGGTCCTTCTGTTACTGGGTGGATGTATTGCCGCCTGTTCTTAGTATTGATGGAACATTCCTTCTCGGTAAATATCGCGGTACATTATTAACTACAATTGGTTTGGATGCTAATAATGGCCTTTTCCTCTTGCATTCTCTATTGTTGAGTCAGAGAGTACTGAATCCTGGATATGGTTTCTATGGCAACTTAATGAGCTACTACTGGGTGTGACAAGCAGGCACAATCTATGTATAATCTCATATATACATGTAGGCGTAATTAGAGGTTGTAGAGAAATTTTCCCTAATCCAGCTCATCGACACTACCTACGACGTCTACGAGAGAATTTCAAGAAAGCAGTACGACAGATGGGGATAAGTGACGTAGAATTTCTGTGCCAAAAAATATATACAACTGGTAATACTGATGACCTACGAGTGCATCACAGATATATGGAAGACATAAAAAAAATTAAGCAAGATCTTCACCAATGGTTGGTAGATCGAGATGTGAGCCGATGGTGCTTAACACACGATGGAGGATTTAGATATGGTGTTATGACAACCAATGCAGTAGAGTCTTTTAATGGTGTACTGAAGAGAGCTCGAGGGTTGCCACTTCAAGCCTTGATAACAGCTATATACTATAATATTGTTGCCATATTCATGAGGCGCTTAAATTTCATTGCATCTGAGGAGAGGTAAAATAATTTCTTCTTTGCGCCACATGCACAAAGAACAATTAGAAGGGCTGAGGAGGAGGAAAGAAGAATGCCATAATCGATAAGACTTAACATGCATGAATTTCAAGTTTTTGACATGTCGTCCAGATCATATTGTGTTGATTTACTTGATGGGAGGAGATGCAAGTACAGTTATGGGAAACCTTTGCTGTTTCACATACCGCATGCACATGTCATTTATTGTGTAGCAATGTTAAAGCAAACACATTTAGATTATATTTCTCCATACTACACGATGAGCAATTACAAGTTATGTTATTCCACATAATTTCACCATATCCCCAATAAGGATGAATGGTGTCAACATGATCCCAACGTTGGTTTGTTCCCACTTCTCCCCCCAAATTATCGCAGGGGGGCAGGTCGTCCGAGGACCAATCAGTATCGTAATACAATGGATGAGTCACGACCACAGAGTAACAGGGTTTGTGGAGCTTGTCATTCAGTTGGTTACAATAGAGCCACTTGCCTAATAAGACTTGCCGGTAGAAATTAGTATTTCATTTATTTGTGTAAGTGCAAGTGATTGTGTGTGTATTTGATGTACTAAATGGTTTATGTAACTTAAACTTTAGTTGAAGTACATGTATGGATCAACAACAACTTTATAATTACTTCATAACTTGACTAAGTCATTCGATAAGATATAAGTCATGCGACACAAACACATACATAAGCCGCTCGACACAAACTACGAAGCACATACATAGATTTTATACCACGATAAAACATAAGTCACTCGATACAAACTAGGTTGCCAGCTCCACTCATGAAAGTTCTAAGGATGAGAGAATCCTTCAACGCTTTTGTAGTGCGGTGCGAGTGCAAGCTTGGAGCTGGGTTTGACTAGGGCAACAACCAAACCTCTGTGTAAACCAAAGTTGTACAGATTGCCAGTCTGTTGCATCAAGAAAGTCCTTCCTCCGTCTACCAGGTATAAAACTCAGATTATCAAATGTTTTGATGAGGAACACATCAGCCTTAGCATCCCATTTTTGGTAAAGGATGCAGTGAGCAATATCCACTATTGGGTTGTCTAATATCTCCTCGAACGATCCATCATCACGGCGTCTAATTTCGATTACTTTAGTCTTCAGAGTGTTAATCGGCGCTAGATGTGCTGAAAATTTTGAAACCTCCCTTTGCACATACTTCCAGGCTTCCTCATTTAAACATGTTCCATCCCTGTGAGATGGATACCTCATAAGATTCGCGTATGTCTCCAATAGCTTGATGCACTCTTTTTCTGACCAGGAATGAACACAGCACCGGTAGATATGATTCGTTCTAGCCTTCTCCTCCAATGCATCATAAGTTTGAAATGTTAAACATCTATGAACTCAACTGCTACCCTCCATTCATGGACGTAACACCTAAAGATCTCATTCACATTTGCTTGTTGCTCCAACGGACTGTCACCGACTCGTGCTATACAAGCATGTATTCTTCGGCTTGCATCATCGAACCTTTCTTTGTTGGGTATGCCATGAATCCTTTCCATCCATGGCCAAAACATTCTGAATTACTCAACTAAGATTTGCAAGCAAAATTGAGCTAGGACAACATTAATCTTATGCATCCAAATGCTCAATTTATAGAACTAGGTTAACATATAACATTGGATTCCTTTGATCAACTGGTCAAAAAATATCATTGAAAGCATTGGATTCTTAAATCATCTTGTTCATCATAATTGAACATATCATATAGCTGACAATATCCAATCATATTAAATTGACTGTAAAGTTGTAAGGTCTATTAATATCCTATTATCTTTTCTGCATGTGCTGTCAAATCATGCTATATTGTCATATCAACTAGTATTATCAACTCAGCATATTTTGTCAAGTCACATTGTGCAAATTTCTTTAATATCATTACACAACATTACACTCCAGGCACTGATACGTTGTCACAGAGGCCACATAGGCGACATTAGTTGATACTTTTATGTACTGCGTTTGGTTTGCTTGTTTTGTGGTATTGATATAAGTGAATTATGTAATATGGACTTGAAGTAGGGTCTTTTTTGTGATAAATGGATTGGTTTGCTTTAACACCTTATGTGGACTACTTTATTGATTTCTTTAATGCGTCAAGGCTTTTCAAAATTTCTCCATGGAATCCATCTACTATAATTCATCTATACTATATGTGTACTATATTGCATCGATATCATTTTCAAGACATATAATAAATCTTAAGTATAATGCCAATGTCCACTCCCCCAACCACATGGCTTATGCTCAACTAAATGAAGGAGAAAAACACTTCAGCATCATGCAATTATCTCATTTTTTTAAGCTTAAAGATGAAATGCAATAAATTTCTAGAGATTATGATGATAAAATTAGGTGGTGTGTAACATATTTGTATAACTTTTGTTGAGACTTTAGAACTATATGAAAAATATAAGAAACGGATTCATTAAATAACACAATCAACTCAAAGTTGATGAAAAAATTATTTCGAAATCTTCACAGTGTTTTATCTTCAAATATTATAAATTGATTTTTTTCAATATCATATTCATTGAAATTATTTATCATATGCTCGTTCTTAAATCCTAACCATGCATTTCTTGGAAAATGGAAATGCAAAAAAGAATGTTTTTTTACTTGTTATAGTTGGGACTTTGGAACGGACTTCAAATCCAAAAATAGAAGGCAAAATATGAGCCTTCTTATGAGAGCTAGCAAGAGTGATGAAATTAATTAATTTTGGGGAGTCAAATTAAAAGTGCATAAATGAAGTTTAATATATATATTATTTTAAAATTAATGTATTTTTATATTTCATAAGGGAATTTTAGGGAATTTTTTTATATTAAAATCTTCTAAAATAAAATATATCAATATGGACTGATGGTAAGTCGCTCGTTTAACGGGCGACTTACGCTAAGTCGCCCACTTAACGGGCGACTTATGCTATTTTCATAACAACTAACTCATGATAATGGCTAACTGATCGTAAGTCCCCGTTTAACGAGCAACTTACACTAAGTCTTCACTTAACGGGCGACTTATACTATTTATGATAAGTCGTCCGTTTAACTGGCAACTTACCCGAGCACCCTCTAGGTTGGCACCCCTCGCCACGTAGGATATGGAGTGAAGATTAAGTCGCCCGTTATACGGGCGATTTTGCCTAGTTTTAAATTTTTTTTAAAATATGCTTAATCTCTTAATACAATTTCTAATCATGCTTAGTCTTAAAATTTTCCCATGTTTAAATTGATCCGATTGAGCAAATTATTTTAATGTTTTCAGTTTTGTTTGGGATAATTTTCTTATTGCTTCTTAAAGTTATTTTTTATATAAAAAATTTAATTTTTGTACTAAAATATTGTCTTAAGAGCAATAAAAAAGGTATCAAACTTGAATGTTATTTTACAAGTTATTATCATCATAAACTCGAAACTGCCAAGTTTTAAAGCCATTTAAGAGTTTATCTTATTTGAATCTCAGATTTTAAGTACAATACTTGTATTAAGGACCCATAAATCGTCAGCCAAAACTATTCATCACAAAATCTTAGCTATTTTTCAAGAGTACTTATATGCTGATTGTGGGTTCTTAATATAACAACGTATAGAGATTATGATCAACTTAGGTTTCATTTAGGATGATTTTCTTACTACTTCTTAAAATAGTTATTAAAAATTTTTGTACTAAAAAACTACTTTATATAGTAATATGAAAGCTGTCTTAAACGAAGCCTTAGAAATTTTTAGGAGTAACTTATTGAGGCTTCGTTTGGGACGGCTTTTTTATTGCTTCTTAAAATAGAGTTTTAATACAAAATTTTAATTTTTGTCTAAAACTCTGTTTTAAGAAGCAATAAAAAAGCCGTCCTAAACGAAGCCTGAGTAGCGGTTGGCCAAGTTCAATTGATAGAAAATTATGGGTGGATTTAAAGATATGAGTAGGAATTGCCCTCCCAAAATTTTAAAACTTTTGTATATAATTATTATTTATTTTCTTACTAAAATAGAAGTATAGTTAATTACCTCTATTTTTTATTCATTTTTTGTAGCTATAATTTTATATGGAAATAAATTATATTATAATATTATAATCAAAATTTTATCATGATAACTAATAGAAGCATATCTAATAAAAAAGTCAATTTATATCCCCACTAAAAAAGAATACTTGGCTCTCCAGTAGATGCAACTAGATGCATTGGGTCAATTAAAATTTTTTTAGTCGAATAGCTTATTATGTGCTAATAACTTAGACCCCGTCGCATACATATGAGGTGAATGAGTAGGTGTAAGTAAGATATACATATATACTGAGTCAAAATATTATAATTCTTAGGCTTCATTTGGGATGGCTTTTTTGCTGCTTCTTAAAGCGGCTTTCTAATACAAAAATTTTAATTTTTTAACTAAAAAGTTGCTTTAAGAAGCAGTAAAAAAGTGGTCCCAAACGAAGCCTTAATCTTAAAGTATATCTAAGATTTTCTCTCAAACTTCCTCTCTCTTCTCTCTGGACTCTCTCTATGATTGTAGTAGAGTCATGATGTGCTTCATTGATCATGTAGAATCCAACCACTTCAATAGTTTTAATAAGCACGCAAACATTAAAGAAAAAATATGATTAGTAGAGAATCACAAGTGTCATTGTAGAGTGACTTTCATAATGATTACATCTCCTTTGAGCCCCTTCAACAATTGGAGGATCAAAACACAAGAATGATTAAGGGAATCCTTGAGCATTTCCTCAAATTGCTCCCTCACTCAGTCCCCTCAAGAGTACCAATAAATCTATCTACTTGATGTGTCACCACCACCTCAATCCCATGGTTGTTTCACATGCTCCTTTAGATGGAGAACTATATCCCTAAACCCTACAAAAGTCTTTTTTAGGAGATCATAGAAGCCCATTCATATTAGAGCAAGATACACCC
This sequence comes from Dendrobium chrysotoxum, assembly GCA_019925795.1. Taxonomy (NCBI): domain Eukaryota; kingdom Viridiplantae; phylum Streptophyta; class Magnoliopsida; order Asparagales; family Orchidaceae; genus Dendrobium; species Dendrobium chrysotoxum. Next base: position 91,915,504 of record CM034314.1, on the reverse strand, counting down.
AACCTATAGCATTCATATGCCCACATTATAGAGTATTCAATTTAATGATGACAACCATCCATTAAAAATTAATCTAATGTCTTATTTAAGCTTGATGAAAGGACATGGATTTAAGTCATCAAAATTATAAAATGAGCATATGAAGATGCTTTCGAACTTCGCTATACTTATATTTCTTCATATCTAAATAGATAAAAAAATTTTTTTTTAATCACTCAATCTCAAGCTCTTAAAAAATAGTTTTAGTATTAAATTTAAAATATTTAAATTTTGGATTATTTTGGTACTATAAAAAAGATACTTTGGATTATAGGTAAAATCAATGTAAATTAATAAAAATATTTAAAATTCATATGGAGATCTATTGCTCGTTAGTAATCCTTCACATGTTGCTAGTAAGTTAGTTGTTGACCATTAAGTGATTGTGCTATTTCGTAAATGATGGGGGTTGTGGAGTGCACTATTGAATTGTTAAAATGTTTAAGGCTCTATCTCCCATAAACAAAGCATAAGTTTTTTTTAATTTAAATAATAACAAACCTCACTTAATATATGTAAGTATACGTGTCAAATCAAGTAATAAAGTGATAGACTGGTGTTGAACCCCCAAGAAAGTATAATTTTTCAGCAATACACTACTACCGTTTACTCTAATTACAAAAATATCCCACTGAAAAAAATATTGGTTATGGAGATTCAATCACTGAATAAAATAGTAAAAATAAAGGATATTAAATAAAGTGTTTTAGATTGATGAATGTAAATTTCATATCTTTCTTAATGAAATTCTTATTTGTAATATAATTTAGAGCATATGCATCTCTAGATCTCTATCGAGCTTGTAGGGTGAAAATTGAAAAGAATATATACTGATCACCTACAGTTATATCATCTCCTTAATAACCTAGTATATTTTACTTCCTATGTTTAGGTATACAAACATACTATTTCAATATTCTTAGTTCTTCTTGCTTTCCTCTGTCGAGGCCATATAGCACAATAGATTTAACTATATATATGCCCACTAGTAATAGATGCCCCTCAAGGCCTTTGAATCAGCATATATATTTGATATCTTCAGATAAGTGGAGCTTCTTATGCTTATGTCGTATGAGATTTTTAAATGAGTTGAAAATATATTCCTTCCAATGCCTTTAAATGAGTATAGATCCAACTACAACTTAGTAGCATGAACACTTGTTAGTGAACATCTTATCCAAACACTAGTTACCCTCAAAAGTTTCCTTATCTAAGTGCCTTACAAGAGTTCTAAGGGGAGACCATATTGGGCTCTTATCCTCATAGAGCCTTTCTAATGAGGACTTTGTCCAACCCCAACTATCCTTCGAGGCTTCTTTATTTCAATGCCTTATATGAGTTTTTTATTTTCATAACTAACATATCCCTTCTAACTATCAATTGTAGTTCATCATGAGGAGGGTTATCCAAAATTATCTAATAAGTTTGGCTTATCTTAGGTTATTAGTTTTGGTATTACTTATGAACTTAACCTATGGTGGAAGAGGCTGAAAGAAATCCACCAGAGCATTTTCACCTGTCCTAGATTTTTGTCAAAAAAAATCCTTGATGAGGTATTTGTAATAGAAGAAGTTAAATTGAATCCACTTCAAAGTTGATTGCACCTTGATTAAGATACAACATTAATATTTGTTGCTTAAATCAAGAATGAAAGTGTTTTGCTAATATACTATTATTACTCATTTAAATTCATGAGTATGATTTTGCGCATGATGTATAATTCCAAGTGGGGACTCATTTAAAATCACTTTTAATAAAATATTCAAACCCATTTATACAAAAACCCTCACCCACCATTCCCCTCCTCATGCCATTTGCATGCACAATTTGAGAAGATAGGGAAAGAGGAGAGAAAGGAAGAGAGAAGACAGAGAAAGAAACGACGGGCTAGCTGTGAAAAGTGCTCTGATCGTGGTAGATCGCCTTAACCCAACGCTATTTTTGATTATTTTGAGTTTTATTTATTTTATCCATCCTAAATGCAATAAAAAATGCAATACCACTCTCGTCTTTGTTAACTTTCATCGTGTATCTTTTGATACATGATAGATATAGTCACCTTGAATATTTTGATTGATTTGTATTAAACACTACAGAAAAATCGTTCATTACTAGCGGATTTTCTGCGGACAATTTTTAGCAAATTTCAGGCGGCTTTCCGACGGATGCATTGAAATATTTCTGATTGATTTTTTGACGGATTTGCAAAAAATTATTTCCAGTGGATTTTTTTTGCGGCTTTCTGGAGGATTTTAAAATTTTCTGAATTCCACGTATATTGGTAATGTAAAAAAGAAAAAATAACTAATTAAATAAATTAATAATATTAACTAATTTAAATTAACTATTTAAATATTTAAGTAAAATGATTAAATATTTAATATTATTATTTAATTTTTTTAATATTTTATTTTAATTAAATAGTGATTTTAATAATTTATTTTAATTAATTATTAATTTAATAATTTATTTAAATTAAATAGCAATTTTAAATAAATAATTTTATTAATTATTAATTTAAATTTTTTATTTTAATTAATTATTAATTATATGTTCATATGAATCTAGCTTAAATATAAAAAAGTTACATTTAAAACACAATTTTTTTTACAGTGGAGTGGTTGGACGTTTAAAGACTTTCGGAGTGAGCAGAGTTTGAATCTCACAGGCTTTACTCGGGCGGGCAGTTGGGGGCAGCGTATGTGGGCAAAAAAATTTTATTTGTTTTTTTTTCGACTGATCTTTTTGGAAATTTACCGCTGAAAAGTCGTAGGAAAATTTTTTTATCAAAAAAAAATTGCCGATTTTAATTTTTCTATGCGACTATTACTGGAAAAAAAATTTCCCCCTGGAAAGCCACTGGAAAATACCATATTCGCCTGACAATTAGCAATTTTCGTTGGTAATATGTGATTTTCTTGTAGTAAAAATTTTATGAATTAGTTTTTTTGTGTATGTCATTTTCTTTAAAATAATTAGAATAATAATAAATATGAAATGATCATGAGTTAATATATTGTATGTAGACATAAAATATATGATATGCATAAAATTAATATTCATTTGATACAACATGTATTTTGATATAATACATGCTGATGAGCATATTAGATTAATATGTTATGATCATTGCATAAGATATATATATATATATATATATATATATATATATATATATATATATATATATATATATATATGATGTCTGTTATTTCGATGTACATGATATGTAATGTATTTAAAAATAAAAAAGGCTGGCTGAAAATAATTGATTGTTTCAGATTGGTTAGAGACATGTTATCTTGTATATGAGGGTGGGCTTACAAGCTTTTCTTTAAATAAGATTTGTTGTGTAATCTCAAATGATATGAAAAAGAAGGCAAAAGAAGATTAACTAATATGATATGATACACCGATTAGTATGAAGTGATGACTTCTTATATGAAAGCCATATGACTTGTGATATTTCCTATTAATTAGATTGACATGGTTGAGATTGATTTTTATAGATTTGGCTTGTAGAATTTGATATAGAAAAAAATCATAAATAGTTAAATATATTGTCTTGCTTACATATGTAGATGACATATGCATACATGATAAATTATATAAGTGACATGATATAATATGATATAACATGATATAATACATGACTAATACAATCATATGCCAAAACTAATAATATTGATAAAATTGATATGAGGGTACATGATATATATATAATATATGATGTACATGATATTATGCAACTTATTCATATTGGTACATATTTATGCTGATTTGAATTGAACAATTACATGCATAGTACTTGTATTGATTGCAGTTGTAGGTTCTAGTAACCTACTAAGCTATTAACTTATTCTGTGATTTTTATATATTTTTCAGGAAGTGATCAATATCCCACGGAGTGAGGTTGATTATGCTTTTCATATTCAGATTTCTAAATTTTATGTTGTATTCTTTTATAACTAGAAGTATTAAAAGAAGATTGATGTATTGATTAAATTTCTGACTATTATAAATGAATTTTGGATAAATGGTGAATATAGAAAAAATACGTTGGTCTATATGGTTGCTTTCGTTGATTTTTATTTAAATAAATGGAGATTAGTTGCTCTAGCACATTAATTAAGAGATATAATAGACAATTCTTCCACCTTAGATCTTGGGATGTTACACATTAGTGGCTCTGATAAATTAATTAAGAGATATAATATATAATTATTACAAACCTTAGATCTTGGGGCGTCATAGGTTGTGGGTTCACTCATACTTCACCCCACTCGTCACATAATACCCCTGACTAAGTGTCCAAAGAATTTTCTAAGATTCTCCCGAGGACCCACCAATGTGCCTTAGAATATGTGAGATCACTTGTTGCATGTTTGGCATGCGTATAATTGAGATTGACTTCTAAGAGGGCATGATTTTTGAATGCTAAACCTTGAAAGTTAACTTTAAAACTATTTTGAGGTTACAACAAATTAAGGTTTCTTTCCCAATATTGACATGATTCCTATAGTGCTAATACATTAGTGGATGACAAAAGGAAGGCATTGCTTAGCTACAAATGTGCACTTGTTATTACCATGAATGTACTTTTGAAGTTACAACAAAGGTTGCCTACAATCTTAACTTGCTTCTCATAGAATTCAGTCATCAATTAATGACAAAGGGGAATATAGTTGATACATCATCAAAAAAATTATCTTGATCAGGCACAAATCTTGAGGCAAAATCAAGTTGAAAGCTTCAAAAATCAAAATTGAGACCATCCAAACTCTGATTTTTGCAAACTTATAGTTGAACTGAGCGTCTCGGAAACACGAACCCAACGACATCAAAATCGACCCAATCTGAGCCCAAATGAGTCTAAATCAAAGACTTGAAGCACTTTTGGAAGGGTCAAAACTACAATTTGGGTTACCAAACGGTTTCCAATCATGATGTTCTTATAGTCGAATCGAGCATCTCGACAAGACGAATCCAACGAGCCCAAGGTCATCAAATTTTGATATCACAAAGATAGTCAAAGGTCCATTGAATGATGCATGATCGCATGAATCAAGATCGGCCGTCCATTCGAACCACTCCCAATTTACCCTTGATCTTCCACTTATTTACAAGTCATACCACTCAAGAATTCTATAAATAGAACCTCATTTTCTCTTAAAAAGGGGGATCGAAGCTAAGGGAGAAGGCTAAAGAAGAAGAAGGGGCCCCTAATCCTAAGAAGAAAAGAGAGAGATTGGAGATCGCTCTTGTCTCCTTGCTCCTCCTCGACCACCGTTGGAGTTCCACCGGACCACCGCTTGACGCCATGAGTCTCGCTGAACCACCACCTGGCGTCCTGAGTTCTGTCGTACCACTGCTTGACGCCCTAAGTCCCGCCGGACCACCACCTAAGGCCTAGACTTCTACCGGACCACCACCTGAGGCCCAGACATCTGCTGGACCACCCACCTTACATATATGGTCTTTCTCACCCCCGTCTCCAGCCGACTACGGTCCTTCCGACCTCCGTCACCTATTACGGTCTTTCTGACCTCCAACGCCAGTCGACTACGGTCCTTCTGACCTCCTTCGCCTAACCAAATATGGTCCTCTCGACCTCTGTCATCAGACTACGATCTTTATGACCTGCAACGTCAGCCAACTACAATCCTTCTGACCTCTATCGCCCGACCAACTAAGGTCCTCCCGACCTCTGTCATCATATTACGGTCTTCCTGACCTACAACGTCTGTCAACTACGGTCCTTCCGACCTTAATCACCAGACAACAGTCTTTCTAACCCCTGTCTCCTGCTAACTACGGTCCTTCCAACCTCCGTCGCTTGCCAACTATGGTCAGCTGACCCAACAAATATGTATATATTGATTCCCATCATGTAATGCACTCTATATGATGTATATTAGTTATATCAAGCTAAATCCTTCCCCCAAACGGAGGGCCTCATTTGTGGTCAACTACAAATATTAGTGGATTCATTCAAACTGGGCCAGGCCCCGTGGTTTTTCCCCCTTTCAGGGGTTTTCACGTAAAAACTCTGGTGTCTCTTATGAGTACTACACTCTCTCTCTTAATTGATTGCGTGCCAGATCTTCGTACAATACTAAGACATTAAGCTTTATATTTCTCTACCGTCGCGAATACTCCAGGATGCAACAGTTTGGCGCCGTCTGTGGGAACGTGGTTTCTGACTGGGGGATAATTTTTGCTCCAACCTCAAAAGGTCATTCATATCAATATCCTGACATCAGCCATGGCTGCATTAATTTCATGGAATCAGATGCGGACTGGGGGTAACCTTAACTCCAATTATGATAAAAAAGATTCCTCTAATACTTTCAATATCAAGATGATATTTCAGGAAACTTCCAGCAAATACAAGGATACTTCCAAAAAATTTCAAGCTTCATATGGTCCCCAGCTGGACTTCTACTCCTTGAGTAGGGTCTTAGTCTCGAACTCAAAAAGGCAGTGACATCTAAAGATAGACCATTCTTTACCCTTGATTCGGGATATACGTGGCATTTGCCCCCTCCCAATCAAGGCAAAATCAATCCCAGGGGGATTCGATTTGACCTCTTTCACACAGGTTAATGTCATCGAGCGGTGCTCTGACATACAACCTCGGATAGGTCACACATCCTTGGTGAATTCTCTCGACCTCTTCCACATAGGTTAATATCATCGAGCAAAGGCTCTGACATACAACCTCGGATAGGTCACATATCCTTGGTGGATTCTCTCGACCTCTTCCACACAGGTTAACGTCATCAAGTAAAGGCTCTAACATACAACCTCGGATAGGTCTTACATCCTTGGTGGATTCTCTCGGCCTCTTCCATACAGGTTAATGTCATCGAGCAAAAGCTCTGACATACGACCTCAGATAGGTCTTACATCCTTGGTGGATTCTCTCGACCTCTTCCACACAGGCTAACGTCATCGAGCAATGCTCTGATATACAACCTCGGATAGGTCATACATCATTGGTGGATTCTCTCAACCTCTTTCACACAGGTTAACGTCATCGAGCAGTGCTCTGACATATAACTTCGGATAGGTCATACATCCTTGATGGATTCTCTTAATCTCTTTCATACAGGCTAACGTCATCAAGAAGCCTTCGACGCTGAACTTGTGCCCGTCGCCGGACCTTCGTCGGAGTTCTACCCGACGCTTAATTTCCCATTGCCGGACCTTCGTCGGATTTCTACCCGATGCTGGACTTCTGCCCGTCGTCGGACCTTCGTCGGATTTCTACCCGACGTTGAACTTCTACCCAACGCCGGACTTCTGCCCGTCTCTGGACCTTCGTCGGAGTTCTACCCGACATTGAACTTCCGCCCATCGCCGGACCTTCGTTGGAGTTTTACCCAACGTTAAATTTTTACCCGTCATCAGACTTCTACCCATCGCCGGTCCTTCATTGGATTTCTACCTGACGCTGAACTTCTACCCGATGCCAGACTTCTGCCCGTCATCGGACCTTCATCAGAGTTCTACCCGACGCTGAACTTCTGCCCATCGCTGGACCTTCGTAGGAATTCTACCCAACGCTGAATTTATACTCGTCATTGGGCTTCTGCCTGTCAATGGACTTTCGTTGGATTTCTACCCGACACTGAACTTCTATCGGATGCCGGAGTTCTGCCCGTCGCCGGACCTTCGTCGAACCTCTGCCCGATGCCTAGCTTCCTCCCGTTGCTGGACTTCTGTCGGTCGCGGAACTTTCGTCTAACTTGTACCAGACGCCGAACTTCCTCCCATTGTTGGACTTCTACTTGTCGCAAGACTTTTATCGAACTTCTACCCGACGCTAATCTTCCTTTCTTTACCAGAATTTTGCCTATCGCAGGACTCTTGTTGGACTTTTACCTGACGCCAAATTTTCACCTGTCAACGGACTTCTGCCTGCCACTGAACTTTCGTCGGGCTTCTACCCGACGCAGAATTTTTACCCGTCACCGAACTTCTTCCTGATGTCTGTTTGTTGCCAGACTTCCACCGACTAATGTCAGACCTTCGCAAGATCTCTCGAAGAAGGAGGAGAAAATTCCTACTCAGTGAGGGGCCCTAGGGCTGAATAGGGGATACCCATCTGAACAGAGCTAGGGGAAGGCCTCAGCTTTAGAAAGAGGAGAAGAAAGAGGAGGAAATTTTTACTCAGTGAGGGGGCCTAGGGCTGAACAGGGGATACCCATCTGAATAAAGCTAGGGGAAGGCCTCAGCTTGAGAAAGAAGAGAAGAGAGGGAGAGAAGCAAATTTTCATACCACAAAGGTGAGTATTTATAGCTTTTCAAGGGAGTTTTGGAGAAAAAATTTCTGAATTTTTAAATAATTTTCAAAATTTTTGATATTAAAGAATAAAAATATTATACAATAGTTATAAATTCTGCAATTAATCTTAAGTTATAGTTATAAATTATGTAATTAATCTTAAGTTATAATTATAAATTCTACTATTAATCTTAAGTTATAGTTATAAATTTTGCAATTAATCTTAAGTTATAGTTATAAATTCTACAATTAATCTTAAGTTATAGTTATAAATTCTGGAATTAATCTTAAGTTATAGTTATAAATTATGCTATTAATCTTAAGTTATAGTTATAAATTCTGCTATTAATATTAAATTATATAATAGTCATAATTATATAAATATTATTATAACGTTATTATAATAATTATATATTATAGTTAATGCTATATATAAAGTTAACATTATACATATAAAGTTATATAATAAGTTATACTTTAATATATATAACGTTTAATATATCAGTTATATATTAATATGTCATTAACTGTTATATAAGTTATATAATAAAGTTAATATATTAGTATATTAATATATTATTAACGTCATATATAACTTATTATATATGACGAAATATTTTTAGGAAATATGCTATTAAAGCTTAAGAGCAGTCTGAATTTTTGTTCTCATATGAAGTGGGTGTTATTGATTTGATTCGACTTAGTACTAATATTAATTAACTAGTTAATTAAGTTAGTAATCATATACGTATATATTTAAACATATATGTAATTTTATCCTGTAAAAATATGATTTGGATATTTTAAATACTGAAATTACACAAGTATTTTTGGACTTTGCAAGATTCGATGTCCAAAAATAGGGGGACAACTGATACATCATCAAAAAATTATCTTGATCAGGCACAAATCTTGAGGCAAAATCAAGTTGAAAGCTTCAAAAATTAAAATTGAGATCATCCAAACTCTGATTTTTGCAAACTTATAGTCGAACTGAGTGTCTCGGAAACACGAACCCAACGACACCAAAATCGACCCAATCTCAGCCCAAATGAGTCCAAATCAAAGACTCGAAGCACTTTTGGAAGGGTCAAACCACAATTTGGGTTACCAAATGGTTTCCAATCATGATGTTCTTATAGTCGAATCAAGCGGCTCGACAAGACGAATCCAACGAGCCCAAGATCATCAAATTCTGATATCACTAAGATAGTCAAAGGTCTATTGAACGGTACATGATCATAGGAATCAAGATCGGCCGTCCATTCGAACCACTCACAATTTGCCCTTGATCTTCCACTTATTTACAAGTCATGTCACTCAAGAATTCTATAAATAGAACCTTATTTCCTCTTGAAAAGGGGGGATCGAAGCCAAGGGAGAAGGCTAAAGAGGAAGAAGGGGCCCCTAATCCTAAGGAGAAAAGAGAGAGATCGGAGATCGCTCTTGCCTCCTTGCTCCTCCTCGACCACCATCAGAGTTCCATCGGACCACCGCTTGATGCCATGAGTCTCGACGGACCACTACCTGGCGTCCTGAGTTTTACCGGACCACCGCTTGACGCCCTGAGTCCCGCCGGATCACCACTTAAGGCCCAGACTTCTGCCGAACCACCACCTGAGTCCCGGACATCTGCTGGACCACCACCTTACATATATGGTTTTTTTGACCCTCGTCTCCAGAACGGTCCTTCCGACCTCCGTCACCTATTACGGTCTTTCTGACCTCCAACGCCAGCCAACTACGGTCCTTCTGACCTCCTTCGCATGACCAAATATGGTCCTCCCGACCTCTATCATCAGACTACGGTTTTTATGACCTGCAACGTCTGCCAACTACGATCCTTCCGACCTCCATCGCCCGACCAACTAAGGTTATCCTGACCTCTGTCATCATATTACGATCTTCCTGACCTAGAACTTAACTACGATCCTTCCGACCTCCATCACCAGACAACAGTCTTTCTAACCCCTATCTCCCGCCAACTACGGTCCTTCCAACCTCCGTTGCATGCCAACTATGGTCAGCCGACCCAACACATATGTATATATTGATTCCCACCATGTAATGCACTCTATATGATGTATATTGGCTATATCAAGCCAAGTCATTCCCCCAAACGGAGGGTCTCATTTGTTGTCAACTACAAATACTAGTGGATTCATTCAAACTGGGCCAGGCCCCGTGATTTTTCCCCCTTTTAGGGATTTCCACGTAAAAACTCTGGTGTCTCTTATGAGTACTACACCCTCTCTCTTATCTGATTGCGTGTTGGATCTTCATACAATGCTAAGACGTTAAGCTTTATATTTCTCTACCGCCGCGAATACTCCAGGACGCAATAATAATAATGCTCAGAATATTTATGTAAATGTCCTTTCGAGCATCTTTTTAAGGTTGGCCTAAAGTCATTTCCCATAGATTGTGCTAAACTATTGTATGCTAAAACATTTCACAAAAGGTAGGGTAAGTGAGTTCATTGGTTTACCATTGTGCATAAATCTTGCATACATATAGATAAAATAAATTGAGTGGCTCATAAAAAGACAAAGATATTTTTTTGAGTGGAAAACACGGGTAGTAGAGAAACCAATGAACTACCAAATTGAAATGATTTAATTAGTTTCACTTGTATATTACAAAAGGCATACTTCTTCTTAATTAATGAAAACATTGATACAATATAATAGATGTAAATAATGGAAAGTTAATTTTGTTGTAAAAGCAGGAGAGGCCTTGAGGTGTTGGAATTATGATTAATAAATCATTAATGGTCTACTTGGTCATTGTACTTATAGGAGAGAAGACCAATGACCAATAATACTAACATTCGCCTTAGTGTTGACGACAAACATCTGTGATAGTGTTGTTGATAGCATGTGTTTTTATGTCAACGGGGGACATTGAGTTTATTAGCAACTACAAGCATTGATAGTGGTGTTGGTGGTGAGTATCGATGTTGGTGTCGACAGTGGGCCTCGACCCTAGTGTTGGTGGTGGACGTCAACTTTAGTGTCGAGGATGGGTATTGTCCTTTGGGTCAACCTTATTGTTGATAATAATCATCAACTTTGAGGGCATGTCATGCTTAAATGTTGGTGTCGACGATGCACGTCGAACTTGTTATCGATGATGGAAGTCAAGTGCTAGCAGAATGAGCTATGAATTTTTCCTTTAGAATTTTTATTATGAACTCACATCAAAGCTCTTTTGATATTATTTTATTTATCTAATTAACATGTTTGCTTAGATAGTTTGACTTATAAGTTGACTAAGAATGTCCTTTTGATAATCCAATTTTTTTCTAAAATTTTTTTAATTCAAATGTTTGAGGAGATGAATTTTCAGATTTTTCAATATTCAAATAAATATTAATTAAAATACGTGTTTGAAAAAGTATTCAATTGTCTATCTTGTATTTTTAAAAATTAATTTAGCATCACGTGGTTTCACTTCCAAGGCCGTCCACTCACTCTTCTCCGCTTCCATCCCCGTCATATTCTTCGGAGTTCGGGTGTTGAGGTTCGGCTCTCAATCCTACCCTTGCAGGTATTATGGTGATGGTGGCTCAGATGCATTGTGCGGTTTCACGGTGCTCCCCGTGCCTTCTCGTGGTCGCATCCACTCAAACTCATGCAGCGACGCTACGGAGGTAAACCTAGGATGGTTGTTGGATTAGAATCACAGTTTGTGGTTTAATCTGATTCCTTTGCCCTCGATTTGAATCTGATGACCTTTGATATGGATGATAACGGTATTAGAAAGCTTTAATTGCTATTCAAGGGGATTTGAACTTGCTATTTCTTTAGAAGATTATGCAATGCCATTTTGTACGCTGCGATTTCCGGTGGGTTTGCTCCTCAGTTGCCGGCTATACCGTTCAAACTGCGGTTGGTTTCCTTGCGGTTATGTTTAGTTTCTTCAACCAAGCCGTGTACAGCGTTCCTGTAGGAGGAAGTTGAGTGCTCGAGTGAACTAGAAATGCAGGAATACTTCAAATTCTGCAAGAGATCCAGAAATGTCATTTTTTGGCACCATGGGGTATTGCAGCTGCTCTTGAAAATTGTAAAATACAAGCAATTTTCTCTGAATTATGTTACTAAAATTCCTTGTAGCAGAGGCTTGTTCATTCGTGTTTATATTATGACTAGCCACTTAGCCTGAGATGTGTAAAGCTTTACAGCATCACAGGAAAAACAAAAACTAGAAATGATAATAAAACAGAGGAGTTGAGAGATGTATAGAGGTAGCTAGTTGAAATAGTATTTCATCCACTGCCTGTTGTGTAATATCTTGCTATGTATATATAGAGGTAGTTTGGCAAAATGTTGTTACAAGGCGTCAGAAACGGTTTAGAATAAAAGTATAGGATGTCCTTAATGCAACAAGTGCTCTGTACGGATGGTTTTGTGAATATTCTGGAATCCATGATGCTGTTATCTCCTCCCCCATGGTCTTGGTCAATCTTGGAATGTTAGCTTGTGTCGTAGATGAGCAGACCGGGCTGGGGATAGCAGTTTTGTGAATAGATCCACAAGCTGGTCTTGCAAATTTATTTGATGGACTATGATAGTACAATCCTTGATGCATTCCCAAATAAAGGTGATGATGGACCTCAATATGTTTGGTACGAACGTGGAAGATATGATTGTTGGCAAGAGCGACAGTTGAGACATTGTCACAAATGAGGGGTGTTGGCAAGGAAAGGTAGATGCTAAGCTTGTAGAGTAATCTTTTGATCCAGATGATATCAGTAGCAGAAGTTGCTAATGCTCGATATTGTACTTCAGTTGATGATCTAGGTACCATGGACTATTTTTTCACACTCCAAGATGTTAAGGTGTATCCCTGAAAGTCACAATATCTTATATTGGACTTGCAATTTGTTGTGTCTCTTGCCTAATCAAAGTTTGTGAAGGTGTATAGATTAAGGTTTGTGTGGTGAATTAGCAGGCCAAGGGAGTGTGTACCTTTTATATACCACAAGATTAGTTTGATAAGAAGATAATGTTGATTCAAAGGATGATGCATATATTGACCCACTCTGTTGATGACAAAAGCAAGATATGCGTGAGTAATGGTAAGATATTGCAGAGAATTTGCAAGGTGAAGACAGAGCTCAGGTTGAGCAAATGGCTATTGAGAATTTGTTGAGATGGATGGCTTGAGAGATATAGGTGTTAGGAGGATCGACAGCTTTGCATCCTGATTCCATCCAGTATTTGATGGGCATAAGTTGACTAATTTAAGTGTAAGATGTGAGATGTTTGTTGAGCTTACAAGCTAAGAAACACTGAGATAGAGTCTAGATCTTTCATATGGAATTTGCTTTTGCAAATTTTGTAAGATAACAACCATTGTGTCGTTGTTATTTCTTGTGAACAAGATGTCTTCAACATAGATTAGAATATATAAGGTTACCTCATTTTGATGGTCTAGGGGCAATGAATGGTTGGCATTGTTCTGGTGGAAGCCTAATTGTTGAAGGTGCCTTGTGAAGATTGCAATCATTTGCGCATGGCTTGGCGGAGACCATAGATTGCCTTTTTAAAGAATTAAACGTGGTGGGTGGTGCAGATCGATAGAACCTTGAGGTTGCATTATATGAATTGTCTCTGTCAAAGAATCTTGAAGGAAGGCATTTGACCTGTCCAGTTGATGAATTGGAGCCAATTCGTGTAAGAGCAATTATCAGAAGGATTCTAATTGTCAGCATTTTGGCCACTAGGCTGAATGTCTTGGTATAGTTGAGATCAGTGTTCCTGTATAGAGCCTTTTGCAACAATTCAAGCTTTGTGGCATGTTGCAGTGCTATTAATGTAGTTAAATTGCATCTACTGGTTTCCTTCTTGAATTTAATCTACATATGTTAGTTTAACATGATTGAGGAGATTTGGTTCTATGCACTGCATGATTAATTTGTTGATATTCTTTTTATTGACTTGAGAAGTGATGTGATCTAAGTATCAAAACAATTGATTTATTTGCAATTAAAAGAAGTGTGTTAATGATATGCTTGAGTTATTAAAGTGATGAATTAACATTAATCCTTTTTTTTGTATTGACTATAGAGGTGCTTACAAACATTCAAAATGGTGCCTTATGTTATAGTCTTTATATTACTATATTATTTTTGAAGTTGCTTACAAAATATATTCAAAATGAGGTATTTTGGTTTATGCTATTTGCATCATGTAGTTTTAATTGGTTGGATCTTTAGTATAATAAATGAAAATTTTGATTAATGTGTAAAATTTTAGAATATAAGTGGCTAAGATCGATAAAATAACTACAAAGTTTATGGGGGAAGATGAAATGAATCAATGATATAGGCGTGATTTTTTAAGTATATTGAATTTATTATATAGAAGAATAGAGAAATAGATGAAGATATAACTTCTACGGTTAAGATTGAGTGGTTGAAATATATAGTACATTAAAAGTTCTATGCAGTATGATAATGCCATGAAGAATTAAAAGTAAATTTTATAAATTGTAATTTGACCATCAATGTTAAATGGACTGAAGCATTAGAATATAAAAATGTCGGTGATAGTTAAGTGTTCAAATTAGGTGACAACTTAGGAATTATAGATTGAAATGATTATGTTAGAAGGAGAGTGGAATTAACACCTATAGGATAATATAGTGAAAATAGACTTAGTCGATTTAGGCATATACGAACTAATATGATGAATATATAACATTAATGCCGACGAATTTGATGGGAAAGGGTAAATAAAAAAAAATGATATTGCTAGAAGTTTGGTAAAAAGATCTGTGCAAAATAGTGTTAAACTCCTTTCGTAGTCAAAGCTAATGGATGCAGTTGACATAAGGCTAATGATGATGAGTTACAACATCAGCATTGTTTAAGATAAATTGATGCAAATTACTGACTGGGTCCGACTACTTGTCTGATGGTGGAGCAATTGCCTATTCTTAGCTGGCAATTCCTTGCTTTGAATAATCTATATGAAAATTCATCTCAATGCCAGCTATATAAACGTGTAACAACTGTACCGTTTATTGAGAGTTTTATGGTTAATTTGTGACAAATTTTTTTACTGATTAATATTACTTTTTATTATCACAGTGTTCTGCATTCTTACCTGTGCACATGAATAGATTTATTCGGAATTTATGAGGCTGTGCAAATTTTGCAGAAGTTATACTTGTCCAGTGCATTGAAGAAAGGCTTTTTCTTTTTAACGACAATAATGCAATTTCCTGCAAATATTTTTGTATTTGGTTATTCTAATATTATATATTGTAATGGATTTCAGGAGTTCATCTTTAAAATGTTGGAGCCTACGACCTTTGGCCTCATATACCCATTTTCAATGCAAGTTTGACAAAGGTGTGCTTAATCTTTGGTTATTGCAAGGATGTAACAAGTTCATTAAAATTTCTGTTCTCTTTCTAAATAATACCTTTTTCCTTTTGATATTCTGGATAAATTTCAATTCGTTAGATTCCATTATTCATTTTTTTAGTGAAATGTTATTTTTGAGATTTTTCTTTTTGGAGCTAATTTTGTAAATTGTAGCGAATTTGAAACTATGAGGGTCCAAGAGTATCTATTTGATAATCTATGTACCTCTTTGGAAACAGATTGGAACAATAAACAACAAACTCAATAAGTTTTGACTGGAGATGTTGAATTTGCCCAAACAATATTATTGAGAAAATCAATATGATGACAGCCATGAAATAATTATGTTTATATCAACCAATTCATAGATACATCAAGAAATCTTCAATAGATGCATTTTATTTTGCTAGAGCTGTCCTGAGAGCATATTTCTAGTTTTTCCTATGAGTTCAGCTATTTTCCTCCTGACAATTAGTACATATTCGTTTAGATGCTATCTCTTGAAATTATGACATTTTTTTTGGTCAAGTTGGGTTTTAATCTTTTGCGGAGGATATCATTGCCATCATAAAGTTTTAAGTAAAACAAGTATCATAAAATGGTCTATCATAGCTAAAGGTACCAATTTTTAACTGAATATCTTGCCATCCTTTCACGTTGTACTAATACCATACCAGTTCTTCAAACAGGGAAATGGAAGGCCAATGCTGAAAAGGGGTTAAATTATGGTAAAACTCTTGAAACAAACAACTTAAAAAGTAAGCCTTTCACCACAAACTTTGGAGGTAATCTTGATGAGGAGCGAAACTACTTTGCGAATAATGCTTCATCAGAAAGTTACCCAACGGTGTTCTATTCCATAGTTCAAGATGTAATTTCTCTTAATTATGTCAGTTTTAAGTATTATCTGAGTTCAATTTGTTTGATCAGTGGATAATTTGAGGAACCAATCAAATGGGACTCCGAAAAATTTAGCTAATAAGTTTTAGTAATCTATTCAGTTTTTGTTTGTCATTTTCTCATTCTTGATGTCATTCTGCTGTTTGAGTTAACTTGTTTAATTTATAAGCCTTGATGTAAAAATGTCTCAAGCTCATGTTTATCTTTTATAGAGATTAACAATTATAATAAATAGCTGTTTAACAGTCATTTGGAGCAATTGATAAATGAATAAATGCAATATGAAACTTCATTAAGCCTCAAAATTTCATCCAGGTTCTCTTTGTTGTTTGGATGTTCAATGCAATCCATTGGTGTGCTTTTGAGTGATTCAAAGAGCAGTTTGAGATAATAGGTAGTTTTTTTTTCTCGCTTTTTCATGCCACGCCTATTTTTTAATTCTCCTCACCATTATTTGGATTCAAAGAATAGTTTATGCTTAAAGAAAACAGTCTCCTGTTCACTATTTCTCTAAGTTTTCTGCTGTTCGTTCATCTATTTTCCTGCACATTTTTGTTTTCTTGTTTGCCTTTCGCTTGTTTTCAATTTCTGTTGTTTCTCTACCTGTTATTGAGTAGAATTCCTGCTTGCTGTCTCTGCAGCCCGCCATTCGGGAGCTTTATAAAAATAGCCTCTGTCCACTTTCCAGACGCCAGAATCACCTTTCTGCTACCCTTTCACCTCCTAGCATAACCTCCTTTCAATTTTCAAAATTTAATTCCTGTACTTTTTCCAAAGCAATCTCTACAAAATCATCAAAAAAGTTTGACCTAGTCAAATGTCAATCCTTATCCTCTGGAATTTTAATTGAAAATGTGATTCAAATCGTAGTTTTAAATTTTAATTAAACTTTAAAATTCAACTCTTAACTGGAATCCTAACAGCTTCAACCCTCTCCTAAAGTTTGTCCATTATTTAGCTTTCCTAAACCAACCATCCAATCAGTAACTTTATTCTATCCAACGCTTCTTTAACCTTAAACCAACCCAAAATTTGAATCCTACAAAAACTTGGTGCTAAAGGAGGTAAAAATAAATTAGTTTGTCTCCAAAATTCATTGAACTGGTCCTTTCTCTGCACCAGTCAAAGGATATTCAACATTGCAAATTACTGTTCACTTGAACTGTAATCTGTGAATAATACCCAAGACTCATTCCATTTTACAGTGCGCTCCTACCGCTGAACTTAGCAAAAAAACAAAAACAAAAATCAAGTATGCTGTTTAATTTTCCCGAGAACAGTAATATGTGAACAAGACTGTAGAGTTGCATTCCTCTTTAACATGGACTCTGCCCGAATTGAAAAAAATGATGACTCCGTTTTTTGTTCATTTTCTCCTAGCACCTCATAAACATTGTTGATGTAAAATTGCAGTTTTGATTTCATTTCGTAAGAAAGCTCTAAATAATCCCACAATTATTTGAATGCGATCAATTTAATCCTAAAATATCATATTTTTCCAATTTTGTCTCTCAATTATACAAAATTGATCCAAAATAGTTTCTTAAGTAAAAATTAATGATAATTGAGATACAAAATTGATTCCAATTTAGTCTCTTGACCATACATGATCTCAATTTAGTCCCTTAGGAATCATTTGGGATTAGTTTTGTATGATTAAGTGACTTAATTAGAGAAATGTGATACTTTGGAGCTAAATTGGTCACATATGAATAATCTAGAGATGAGATTATTTTAGACTTTTTCCCAATAAGAAAAATCTAGTGTACAATCATTGCTTCAGTATGCTCCGGTATATATCATAATCTTATTTAAATTTGTGATGAATAGTAATGCGAGATTTTCTTGAGTATTTTCATTGTTTTTCTAACTGCCATATGATCTGAATCTAGATAAAGTGAAAGTTTCTTCCTTCTATGTACTAAAATGGTAGCTTAATGTATAAATCTTAAAATCAACAACTGCTTCATTATCATATTTAATTTAGGAACATCTTGGTATTTACATCCATATATCATCATTTATGCCTATATTCACACCATCATTTATTATTGCTTATCATCATTAGGTAAATCTGAATTATTGATGTCATATCTTCATTAGAATAATATTTATAGGAGACATCATGTTCCATATCACTATTATGATAATGATTTTCGTAATGTTACGCAAAGAATTAAAGATAAAATTTTTTGATTTGATGGGAGACAATAATTTAATGTATATATTTTTTAAATTTCAATTGATAAGTTGTAATATTATTTAATCAGCATCATTTGTCTGATCGATGGTTCATTAAATTAGTTGACTTAAAGTAGAAATAGCAAAAGATTTTTATTAGAAAATTGTCTGAATCAATTCAATTTCTTATAAAGATTACTAATCCCAACTTTTTGAGGAATCCTTCATCAGTTATCGTGAATGATTATTTTTCAGTCATTTAGACATTGGTTCCATGGGAGCAACTCAGCAACAACAACAACAACAACATCATCAAGCCTTTATCTGATGCAATCATGTTTTTTTATATTTCTTATTGAACAATGATTTTTATTTTATTTTTAGTTATTTTACATTTTTTTTAGCTATCCAATGATGGAAGGCATCCTATGAGCATGGTAGGTTATGCTTTGGGCTTGGTAGACCTTGGTTTGCTAGCTTGGGTCCTTTGGTGGTGGCTGATTTTCGGTTGGGAGCTGATATTGGAGTTCTATTTTTGTGAGCTGAAGTTTAGCTCATTATTTCTAAAAGGTATGAAGTATTGGTGAAGCTCATTAATCCTAAAAGGTATGGTGGAATGTGACTTTTCTTTTCCCCTTGCTGCCTTCTCGTTTTCCCCCTTGCTGCCTCCTCGGTTTCTCCTCTTATCCCTTCGGTTTTGGTGGTTTTACTTCTGTTTCCCATATGGGTTTGCTGGTTTCGTGGCCTGCTGCCTTGGTTGCTGGTCTGCCCCTTCGGTTCCTTCCCAGCTGGCTGGTTCCGTGGCCTGCTGCCTTGGTTGCTGGTCTGCCCCTTCGGTTCCTTCCCAGCTGGCTGGTTTCGTGGCCTGCTGCCTTGGTTGCTGGTCTGCCCCTTCGGTTCCTTCCCAGCTGGCTGGTTCCGTGCCTTTTTCTTGGCTGGTTGCTGTGGACTTTTGTCCTGATTCCTGTGCTGAACTTTATGGCTGCTGTTTGGTGACCTTTGGTCTTTCATTTCCCTAAATCTAATTGGTTTAGTTGGAGGTGCTATGGCTGTTTGGTTTCCTTATGGTTTGCCTATTTATATGAGATGATTTTGGATGAGAAAGGTTGTTGAAATTTGCTTGGCATAGCCACCAAAACCTGAGGGTTTCTTCTCTTGGAAAAGCTTGAGAGCTTTGTCCTTTCTTCTCCTCTTTTCTATAGCTTGCGAGCTATATTCTTCTCGGGCTTCTTACCTCTTCGTCTCTCCACAAGTTACATTCCACCTGTATCCTTCCTCTGGTTCTTTTGGTGTTGTTGGTTGGTTGATTTGGAAAGCATTTGCCGGCGGAGTTGGTTGGACGGTTGGACTTTCTTGCTGTGGTGGACCATTTGGTTTGCTAGCCCTAAGCACATACTTTACTTTACCTACTTTCGATACATGCGAGGAAACCGTTCCTACGGTTGTTCTGAGGATAGCGACTTTTTATTTTTCTTTTTGTTTCGTTTGGTTTCAATTCTCTTTTGTCTTTTGGAAGTGTGGATGATTGCTACTATTTGAAGTGAATTTAAGTAAGTGTTGCCTATTGTTCTCTTTATCTGGCTTTCTCTCTAGTTTGCTTGCATCAGTTTTGGTATCAGAGCAAGTTCTTATCCTCGGTTTGTCGTTTCTTTTTCGTTGGTTTTTATCCGTGGTTAGTGGCTTCTTATCTGATTTTGGTGAGTCTTTCTTTGTCATATTTCTATGGCTAATAATCCGGGGGATTGGCAAAATCTTTTGCAACAATTAAATAACTTGCAACAACAAGTAAACACTTTGGCTGAGGCAGTGGCAAATCTAAATGTTAACAATGCTAATGTCCAAACTTCTGAAAGTGAAGAAGAGGGGCCTAGAAACAATAATAGGCAACAAAGAAATTGGGATCATGGGATCAAAATTGATGTTCCTAATTTTGAGGGAAAGTTACAACCGGATCACTTTTTAGAATGGGTAGAAAAAATGGATCAGTTTTTTGAATGGAAAGAAATACCTGACAACAGGAAAGTTCGTTTTGCAAGTTTAAAACTTTCTGGTCATGCTTTAACATGGTGGAAAAATTGTCAAAATAATAGACTTAGGAGAGGTAAAGAAAAAATCCAAGTTTGGGAAAGAATGAAAGAAAAAATGAAGGGAAAGTTTTTGCCAACTGATCATGCTAGAACTATATTTCAGGAATTTAATAATTTGAGACAAGGTAACCAATCTGTTGAGGAATACACTGAAACATTTTATAAACTTCAATCTAGAAACGATTTGAATGAATCTGAAGAGAAGACTGTGTCAAGATATATTAATGGTTTAAAATGGTCTATTCAGGATCAACTTAACTTGCATCATATTATTAAAACTGACGAGGCATATCGAATGGCAATAAAGGTGGAAAAGCAACATCAAAGAGAAAGGGGTCATAACAAAATTGTGGAAACATATAAAAGGAGAACAACTGGAGGGGTAAAAACTCAAACTTCTGGAAACACATCTGGTGTCAAAATAAAAACTTTTGAAACACAAAATACTGAAAAGGGAAAAGGAATTATAGGAACAAAACCTGCCGAACAACCTAAGTTAATTGGGCCTTGTTATAAATGTGGGCTCTATGGTCATCTTTCTGCCACTTGTAGAAAAAATAATCCACCTAGGAGCAATTTCATTGAAAATGATGAAAACTTGGAAGAGGAAGAAGAAAATAATTCTGGTTCTGAAAATGAAGAGGAAGTAGAGAAAATAGATGTTGAAGGAGATGAGGGAGAGGAACTTTTGGTCATAAGGCAAGTTTTAACAACAAAAATTGACAAAGGGGATAGATGGTTAAGGAGAAATATTTTTAAAACAACTTGTACGGTGGAGGGAAAAATCTGTACACTCATGATTGATAGTGGAAGTTCTGGGAATTTTGTTTCACAAAAATTGGTTGATAAACTGAAAATAAAGTCAAAACCTCTTGCCAAAACTTACAAAATTTCTTGGTTTAAAGAGGGGGGTGAGGTTCCTATCACTAAGCAATGTGTTGTGAATCTTTCAATTGGTGGATCTTTTAAAGATCAAGTTCTTTGTGATGTAGTACCACTTGAAGTTTGTCACATTTTGTTGGGACGACCTTGGCAATACGACCACAAAACTATTCACAATGGGGAAACAAATACATACACTTTGGTTCAAAATAACAAAGAGTACACTCTCCACCCTCAAAAACTTGTGCCTGATTCACCTTCAAAAAGTAAACTGGTTGCCAAAATTGATACTCCTGAGCTGCTTTTAAATGCTAATGATTTGAAATGTTCTGAAATTGCTTACTTAGTGTTGGGAAAAGAAAGTGATTTTACTTTTCAAATTCCTAAAGAAATGCAAGCATTACTTGATGATTTTTCTGACATAACTCCTGATGAGTTACCAATTGGTTTGCCTCCTATGAGAAATATTCAACATCATATTGATTTGATTCCTGGAGCTACTTTACCTAACCTTTCTCATTATAGAATGAGTCCTTCTGAACATGATGAGCTTTTTAAACAAGTGACTGATTTACTTAAAAAGGGTTTGATTCAAGAAAGTTTAAGTCCTTGTGCTGTGCCTGCTTTGTTAACGCCAAAAAAAGATGGAACGTGGCGTATGTGTGTGGATAGCCGTGCAATAAATAAAATCACTATTAAGTATAGATTTCCGATTCCTAGACTGGATGGCATGCTTGATATGCTCAGTGGTGCTAAAATCTTTTCTAAAATTGACTTGAGAAGTGGGTATCACCAAATAAGAATAAGACCGGGAGATGAATGGAAAACTGCTTTCAAAACAAAAGAGGGTTTATATAAATGGCTTGTGATGCCTTTTGGTCTTTCAAATGCGCCGAGTACTTTTATGCGAACTATGAATCATGTTTTACGATCTTTTATTGGAAAATTTGTGGTGGTGTACTTTGACGACATTTTGATTTATAGTATTCATATTTCTGATCATTTGAATCATGTGAAACAAGTTTTACAAACTTTGCGGGAACAAAGGCTTTTCGTTAATTTAAAAAAGTGTTCTTTCATGACTTCTAGTTTGACATTTTTGGGCTTTATTATTTCTGCTGAGGGAATTAAAGTGGATCCGATCAAAATTGAGGCAATTCAAAGTTGGCCTACTCCGAAAAATATAACTGAAGTAAGAGGATTTCATGGGTTAGCTTCTTTCTATAGAAGGTTCATTAAAAACTTCAGTTCTGTGATTGCTCATATTACTGATTGTTTAAAAAAGGGGATTTTTCTGTGGACCCCTCAAGCTGAAAAAACTTTTGAAATCATAAAAGCTAAAATGAGTCAAGCACCCATTTTGAGTTTACCAAATTTTGAGAAAATTTTTGAAGTTGATTGCGATGCTTCTAATGTTGGTATTGGTGCTGTTTTGAGTCAGGAAGGGAAACCTATTGCCTATTTTAGTGAAAAACTGAATGACGCTCGTGCTAAATATTCTGTTTATGATTTGGAATTCTATGCCATTGTTCAAGCTTTGAAATTTTGGCGATGTTATTTGATCCAAAGAGAATTTATTCTTAACACTGATCATGAAGCACTTCGTTTTCTGGGTTCTAAAAAAAATTTGAATAAGAGACATGCCAAGTGGGTTTCTTTTTTACAAGAGTATACTTTTCATATCAAACATAAAACTGGTGTTTTGAATAAGGTGGCTGATGCTTTAAGTCGAAGATCTCATTTGTTGGTAACTGTTTACCCAACTATTACTTCATTTGATTTTCTGAAAGATACTTATGCTACTGATTCTGATTTTAAGAGTATTTGGGATTCTTGTCTTACTTCTGGATCTGATCCTTCTGCGCAGTTTGTTATTCATAAAGGATTTTTGTTTAAAGGTTCTAGGCTTTACATATCTAAAAATTCTTTAAGAGAGCAACTTGTGAAAGAACTTCATAGTGGGGGCTTAGGTGGTCATTTTGGTCAGGGAAAAACAATTGCTTTGGTGGAAGAAAAGTACTTTTGGCCTCACATGAGAAAACAAATTGCTAAGCTGGTAAAACAATGCAAGATATGTCAGGCTTTTAAAGGAACTTCACAAAACGCTGGTTTGTATACTCCTTTGCCTATTCCTAGCAAACCTTGGGAGGATATTTCTATGGATTTCATTTTGGGTTTACCTGTTACTATTCGAAAATTTGATTCTGTTTTTGTGGTGGTGGATCGTTTTAGCAAAATGGCTCATTTCATTCCGTGCAAAAAAACTTCTGATGCTTCTTATATTGCGGATTTGTTTTTTAAAGAAATTGTTCGTCTTCACGGTGTTCCTCGTACTTTTACTTCTGATCGAGATACTAGATTTCTGAGTCATTTTTGGAGAACTCTTTGGGCAAAACTTGGAACTACTTTACAATTCAGTAGTGCATATCATCCTCAATCTGACGGACAAACAGAGGTTGTTAATCGAAGCTTGGGAAATTTATTAAGGTGTCTTGCTGGTGAGAAACCATCCCAATGGGATTTAATTTTACCCCAAGCCGAGTTTGCTTTCAATAATTCTGTTAATCGTACAACGGGTAAAACTCCTTTTGAGATTCTTTATGGACAACCTATTCCTCACATTTTAGATAGAAACTGTTTGCCGTTACCAAATAAAATCAGTGCTGAAGCTTTTGAAACTTTTGACCACATAAAGTCTGTCCAACAACAAGTCCTTGAAAAACTCCAAAAGGCTAATGCTAAGTATAAATCTGCTGCCGATAAGCATCGAAAAGAGGTTAATTTTAATGTGGGTGACATGGTTATGGCTTACTTTCGTCGCCAACGGTTTCCTGTTGGTACTTTTAGAAAGCTAAGCAGAAAAAAATTTGGTCCTTTTCGTGTGCTTAGAAAATTAGGCACAAATGCCTATCTATTGGATCTTCCTATTTCTGTTGGCACTTCTCCTATATTTAATGTTTCTGACCTTTCTTTATATGAAGGAGATTCTGATGATTCAGTGGAAATTGAAACTTTGCCATTCTTTACTCCTATGGCAAAAGCTGAAGATCAAATTGAAGATATTATTGACGTTAGAGTTTCTAAAACAAGGCAAGGTGAACATAAACGGTTCTTGGCAAAATGGAAGAACCATCCTCTGACCGACTGCACTTGGATGAATGAAAAAGAGCTAAAACAAAGACATCCTGATCTTTTTCAAAGAGTTACTGAAGCTTTCTCATCTGGAGATGAGATTTTCCCACTAGGGGGGAATTGATGCAATCATGTTTTTTTATATTTCTTATTGAACAATGATTTTTATTTTATTTTTAGTTATTTTACATTTTTTTTAGCTATCCAATGATGGAAGGCATCCTATGAGCATGGTAGGTTATGCTTTGGGCTTGGTAGACCTTGGTTTGCTAGCTTGGGTCCTTTGGTGGTGGCTGATTTTCGGTTGGGAGCTGATATTGGAGTTCTATTTTTGTGAGCTGAAGTTTAGCTCATTATTTCTAAAAGGTATGAAGTATTGGTGAAGCTCATTAATCCTAAAAGGTATGGTGGAATGTGACTTTTCTTTTCCCCTTGCTGCCTTCTCGTTTTCCCCCTTGCTGCCTCCTCGGTTTCTCCTCTTATCCCTTCGGTTTTGGTGGTTTTACTTCTGTTTCCCATATGGGTTTGCTGGTTTCGTGGCCTGCTGCCTTGGTTGCTGGTCTGCCCCTTCGGTTCCTTCCCAGCTGGCTGGTTCCGTGGCCTGCTGCCTTGGTTGCTGGTCTGCCCCTTCGGTTCCTTCCCAGCTGGCTGGTTTCGTGGCCTGCTGCCTTGGTTGCTGGTCTGCCCCTTCGGTTCCTTCCCAGCTGGCTGGTTCCGTGCCTTTTTCTTGGCTGGTTGCTGTGGACTTTTGTCCTGATTCCTGTGCTGAACTTTATGGCTGCTGTTTGGTGACCTTTGGTCTTTCATTTCCCTAAATCTAATTGGTTTAGTTGGAGGTGCTATGGCTGTTTGGTTTCCTTATGGTTTGCCTATTTATATGAGATGATTTTGGATGAGAAAGGTTGTTGAAATTTGCTTGGCATAGCCACCAAAACCTGAGGGTTTCTTCTCTTGGAAAAGCTTGAGAGCTTTGTCCTTTCTTCTCCTCTTTTCTATAGCTTGCGAGCTATATTCTTCTCGGGCTTCTTACCTCTTCGTCTCTCCACAAGTTACATTCCACCTGTATCCTTCCTCTGGTTCTTTTGGTGTTGTTGGTTGGTTGATTTGGAAAGCATTTGCCGGCGGAGTTGGTTGGACGGTTGGACTTTCTTGCTGTGGTGGACCATTTGGTTTGCTAGCCCTAAGCACATACTTTACTTTACCTACTTTCGATACATGCGAGGAAACCGTTCCTACGGTTGTTCTGAGGATAGCGACTTTTTATTTTTCTTTTTGTTTCGTTTGGTTTCAATTCTCTTTTGTCTTTTGGAAGTGTGGATGATTGCTACTATTTGAAGTGAATTTAAGTAAGTGTTGCCTATTGTTCTCTTTATCTGGCTTTCTCTCTAGTTTGCTTGCATCATTATCCCACTACGTGGGGTCGGCTACATGAATCCTTTTTCTCCATTGTGTCCTATTAAAAGTCAAATTCTCGTTTAAATCTAATAAAGAAAGATCATTTCTAATATTTTCTAACCAAGTCTTTTTAGGTCTACCTCTACCTTTCTTAACATAAGTCAAATCTAAGACCTCTACTTTCCTAACCGGGTCATCGGGAGGCCGCCGTTTTACGTGACCAAACCATCTAAGGCGACTCTCTCTAATCTTATCTTCCACTGGAGCTACTCCAACCTTTTCACGAATATGCTCATTTCGTATCCTATCTCTAAGGGTAAAGCCACTCATCCACCTGAGCATCCTCATCTCTGCAACACTTAACTTAGAATTATGCTTCTCTTTTAATGGCCAACATTCAGCACCATAAAGCATTGCAGGTCTCACCACCATCTTATAGAATTTTCCCTTAAGTTTGAGGGAGCAACTCAGCAATATTAAAAATAAAACTATACTATTTGATTTCTTCTTAATAATTATTTGATGATCATCTTTAGTTGATCATTTTATCAAGTTATGCTCCTATTACATTCATACAATAGTGATCTTCAAAGGATTAGAACAACTATTTAGAATCTGCATCTAATTCAAGTTTTGTATGTGCCATTAGTCCGATCATTTCTTGAACTACCTGTTATATTGAACTTGCAAAATGTGTCTATTTATTATAGAGAGATTTGATGCTACTAATCTGACTTCCCATTTATTGTTATTTGAACAGAAGGATTTCCTAAACATTTGGTCCAAGTAATGTCTTGCTGCAAGTAGGGTTAAAAATTTTCTTTTTCATGTCGGTGGATTTTTGACAAGTTCGAACATCTCAATGATCGATTAGGGGTAGGAAATTGTTAATTAAACTCCCCTCCTCTATACATCAAGAGTTTGTTGAAGTAAATGGATTGTTGAAAGCATGAACCCCATTCCTACAACAATGAATTCAATACGAGTTTTACATATTGTTCATACATTTGTGGTTTTTGAAGGAAGAGAACCAACTATTTAACATTTACGTCAATAATTTAAGTTTTAGATACATCATTAGTCCATTCATTTATAAAACTAACTATAATTATTAACTTGCAAAATGTATCTATTATTATAATGAGATTTATTATTACAATCCATATTTCTTCATAAATGTTATTTGAACATAAGTATCACAAAAATTTTTTGGTCCAAGTGATATCTTGCTCTAAACGGGATTATAATTTAACATGGATGAACATGGAGATAGGAATTTGTCATTAAATTTGCGGAGTCCATCGATGAAAAAGGACCATTAAAAGCTTGAAATTGATTTCTATATTTATGGATTCCATTGGAGTAATATAATAGTTTATTGATAAGGCCATTCACTATTTCTTAAAGCTTGATCTTGTTGGGTTTACGGTGCCCCATAGGCCCCATAAAGCTCGACTAAAAGTTTTTGCAAATTCCTTAAATTCACATAGAATCAAGTAAATGCAATAGATCAAGCAAATAATAAGTGCACACTAATTTGTATAGTTGCAATGAAAAATTTGATGCTTGAATTGTGCATTGAAAGTTTAAACATATCAGTATAGATCCATGCAATCACAAAAGCATACAATTATCTCTGCAATCATAAAAATGAACTTATATGTATAGAGTAATAAACTAAATAGAAGTAAATAAAGAAGTGAGACAATACAAATCAATTTTTGGGGAATTTACATACACTCCCCTCAATTCTTATGTATTTACATATCTAATGTCTAAACTTTGATCTTTATTTATATAACACCCGAATAAGAAAGCTAACAATATTGCAAAGAGGGCATTGAATAAAGCAAAAAATATAGCTTTTGATCATTTATATAGTAGGCATGGTACTAGGAAAAAAAAAAAAAAAAAAAAAAAAAAAAAAAATATATATATATATATATATATATATATATATAGAATAACTTGGTAAGAGTTTAGAGATTCTAATCAAATTAGACTCATTAAAAATAAAGATCATAGGATCTTAATTAAAGATAAAAGAGTTTGAGAAAAAAGGTGAAAAATGTTGATGTTAGAAATTATTGAATAAGAGATGGGTGATTTACACACTTAAAATTTTATGATTTAATCTTAACTTTTTTGAAGTGGATACAACTTTTTGTGCAGATGTTTTGATGTAATTGAGACATTAAAGTTTTTATAAGTAAATATCAAAGTTTAGGTATTAGATATATATATACATAAGAATGGTGTGGCATATATATAAATCCCCATCAATTTTTTACGTGATTTAGTACCCACAACATGCTTCTACATCCGTAGCATAACTTGCAAACTTTGACGTCCACTAAATCTCTATTTTTCCAATGCCAGCATAAAGCTTTGTACATTCCCTAGTCTCCTGTACTGGACGTGTAGAACTGCTTCCTTTGTCCTTCAGGGTTAGGAGAACCCACTCCTTGATTATTGGCAAGGTCACCACTACAAGTCCTCCCAAGAATTGGTGAGTCATAAGACTAATGTAAAGACATAAAAACCAATCTTATAAGTAGATGAATATTAAATGGAGAACAAATTAGGATTGCTGAGAGGATTGGTTGTTCTTACAAAGGTCAAGAAATTAGATCCACTTGCGGGAAATTTTGTAAGAAACCAAGCGAGAAAGTAAACATGAAAATAATGAAAAGAGTAGTGCAAGGGAAAAGCTTAGTTTCAGGCCCTTGATATAAGCAACAAATGGTTCATTTTTATAGACAAAATGAGTGATCTAACGAGTCCAAAGAGGCCTTGCCCAATTCCCAATAACTTAATAAAAGAAATCTATCCATTACAAATGTAAAAGTACATCTTATTGAATATATTACAGAGTTGTGTGCTCACGTGTATGCACTCATGTGCCCCTGTGGGTGTTTGTTATCGTAGAAACAATTTCTTTTTGCAGTTTTTCAAGGTGATTTGAACATATGAAATGTTACAAAAAATTTATGACTTTTTCTATATAAACTTGGATATGTTAAGAATCAACAGTAAAATTTAATCAGAAGTACTAACTCTAGATCATAAAAAATCCTCCAAGTTTGCTAAAAATATAAATTTAAACAAATTTAGGTTTTGAGAGTCATTCCAAAGTTCCTTGAAAAATATGAATGAACTTTTAAAATTTATGAAACTTGAAGCACAAGAGTAATATGATGCATTATATATATTCTTAAGACTTTTAGAAAAAAAAATCATATATTTAGCCATAATAAACAAATAGATCAAAATAGATTGGAACATAGTCATAAAGCATTGAATTCTTAAAATTAGCTACCATAAGTAAAAATCTTACAAATTAAATTAGAAATATAATGGTCTATGATTAATTTGTTTTAAGAGGTTTCATATGAAATGATGTTTTGCACCTAAAAATCAACTATTGGTTACTATTAAGCATATTGAGTTTAATAAGCAAGTGTGCCCTTTGAAATCTTTTAAAATAAGAATTCAACAATCAAAATAAAATATGATTATGTATTACCCTTTAAGCATATTGTAGAGAAACTTTGAAACATCAAGGTGCCTTGATGATATGGTTGGAGTTTTATTAGATATTCTAAGTTATGCTTACTCATTTTGGAGCACTTCTAAGATAGGTTACTTGTCTGGGAAATTGCATCAAGTGAAAAAAAATGTGAGACCTTTAAGGCTAAAGCACAATATTTTGTTGGTTGATAGCTTAAGATCTGAAAATTATAACAAAGTAATACACTGGTCAAAAGAATGGAGCTAAGTGCTAAGCAAGACAAAGTACTATGCCATGCGAACCACCTTTTGAATTTGTTTGGGGCAAAGTGTTACATGAGGGGAGCCACTATTTGAACTTATAGGGGAAATATCTATAGTGCTTTCTGGGTGATTCTAGCTTATGTATGATCACTAATGAGAAAATCAATTCTTTAAGTTGAGGAGATTGTAATACACCTTTAGTATAGCGAATCAAAACTCTTAAAAGTTGAGGCTCTTCTAATGTAACTATTGGAGTTTTGCAGAAATCTCAAAGTTAAGTATGCTCATGCTGAAAAATCTTAGGATGTGTGATCGTCTAGGGAAGTTGCACGAAATGGCGAAATTTTAGGGTTTGTGATACCAAAGCGGATGATATCTCGATGTTTAAGGAGTTGGGCTATGATTACTTAATTCAATGAGGTCTTTTAAACCATTCAATCAAGAAAACTTAAGCTATTGAGTCAATTTTCTAAAACTAACCAATCATATTAGCCTATAGGAAAGTTAGATAAATGAGCTTAATATCTAGAATCGCGACAATTGGATTTTGCTTGGAATCTTCATACATACACTTTAGTTTTTATTGGATAATCTATTTAAACTTGCCTTTAAGTATTATATTCTTTAAGATTGATCATTACTTGGTTCATCATCTTTATGATTAGCCTCTTAAATTATATGTATTTTATACTCTTAGCCTAACCATTTGATGACACCAAAAAAATTTATTATCATCAACTACTTTACTAGGAAGCCATTTGTGCTTATGAAGTTTATAGGACACTCCTCCCATCCCATATATATAGCTATAATAAAAGAATTTTTCTTACCAAAGAGTAAATAGTTCAAAATAGCCTTATTTAGCTACACACCTCTCTTGGTATATCCACATTAATAGGTAATAACATAAACTCACCAAAGAGCAAATAGTTCATAGTAGCCTTATTAAGGTGCACTCCTCTCTCGGTATATCCACATAATAGGTAGTAGCATAAATCAAAACATTATGGAGCTACTATGATAGTTATTAAATAGGTAGTACTACTTAAAATAGTTCTTGAAGAAAAACTACTGAGATGAATAGTAATAATTCAATGCACTCTAAGGGTAGGGCATACATAGAGTATGACCAAGTAAAATAATAAATTGACTGAACTGAAAGTGTTCACGTGGAAATTTCCCAAAAAGCTAGTTATTTGTTCTCTCTTGAAAAGTAGAGTTGTTATGCTTTTTAATAGACTTGTTGAAGAGATGAAATAGAATAAAGGTTAAATTAGAACACATTTTGGGAAAATGAAATTTCTTTGTAAGAGAAGTCAATGAAGTTTTTTTATAAAAATTCTTGTACAAATGAGAATCGAGTTTTAGTTTTGTACATGCTATATCATTTACTAATGACTCCATTGAATCTTCAATAAATTCTCATGTGTTTCAAACTTTATATGTTTGAGATAGATATTTATAGAATCTTCTTGAATCTGTGCAATCCTTATTTCATGACATTTTCATATGATTTATCTTATTATTAAGCTATTGAGAAGGCTTAATGCGTGAATGATTTATATTTTTTTTCTTTTCCTTTTTGTTTGTTTTGATAAAGTTCTTAATCAATTGAAATCAATTGTGATTTATTCTTTTTCAATTGATTCTTTTTCAATTAAGATGTATTGATCCATGTTTTATGCGTCTATAGAGATCCTATTCGTTGATAAATTAAAATATACTCAAATGGTTTTTTTATCTCTGCTATTGTATGAGTTAAATGAAATGTTAGCTAAAATAAAGGACTTGGAGAATTAAAACCATATTTGAAGCCCTAAAAAAACCCTCACATGGTTATACACTTTGAAGTCATATCCAAATCAAACATACCCCTTTGATTGAACGCAAACTTGAACCTTGATCATTCTTTAAAAGTCACCCAAACCTCAATCTTCCTAAATGTGATGAGAGAGCTTAGGTGTGTTCTTTCATGAGGTTGATTAATTTGCTTTAAGTAGATTTTCCCTAAAATTTGAGGGTTCACATAGATATGGAGTCATGAATTTCAATGGGCACAAGCCCCCACAACTAATTTTCTCTCTAGCATATATTAGAGCACTCTTGATTAAGGAGTTTGCTTAGGTTCAATCCTAGGATAAGATTTGGTTGCTAGATATGAATTTAATTAGTTGAGGAATGATGGGAAGGATGGAGGCAGGCCCAATCAAGATCTCATGATGCGGTGATCTATACCAACTTACTTAGCTTGCGAATGTTAGAGGGGCTTTGAGATGTGGCGTCTAGGAAGCAAGATTAACAACCATGGGTTGTCTTATCTCAGGTATCTTGAGTTGAACATGGATGGGAGTATATGCCAAAGATGGGTTTTTGAGGCTTTTTTTAAGCAAAATGATTTTTTTTACCAATCAGTTAAAAGAATATAACATGAAGCAATTGTATAACGTTGCTAGACAAAGTAAACTAAATAAAATGCATCAACAAGGCTGGCGAATGGAAATTGATCCAATATCGAAAGAGAGTAACCCAAGGGGACCTCATGAAAAGCGTTTAACTTGAAGTCTAGTATATTTTGGGGAGTGATGATATATTTTCTTACTATTTCTACCCTTCCTAGCATATAAAATTTATAACATTTTTGCTAGAAATGCTAACCTTAGAGCTAACAAATAGACAATATCCCAACAACTAGAAAATTGATGCAAGCAAACTAGAGAGAAAGCCAGATAAGGAGAACAATAGGCAACACTTACTTAAATTAACGTCAAATAGTAGCAATCATCCACATTTCCAAAAGACAAAGGAGAATTGAAACCAAACGAAACAAAAAGAAAAATAAAAAGTCGCTATCCTCAGAACAACCGTAGGAACGGTTTCCTCGCATGTATCGAAAAGTAGGTAAAGTAAAGTATGTGCTTAGGGCTAGCAAACCAAATGGTCCACCACAGCAAGAAAGTCCAACCGTCCAACCAACTCCGCCGGCAAATGCTTTCCAAATCAACCAACCAACAACACCAAAAGAACCAGAGGAAGGATACAGGTGGAATGTAACTTGTGGAGAGAAGAAGAGGTAAGAAGCCCGAGAAGAATATAGCTCGCAAGCTATAGAAAAGAGGAGAAGAAAGTGGACAAAGCTCTCAAGCTTTTCCAAGAGAAGAAACCCTCAGGTTTAGGTGGCTATATCAAGCAATTTTCAACACCCTTTTCCTTCCAAAAACATGTCATATAAATAGGCAAACTATAAGGAAACCAAACAGCCATAGCACCTCCAACTAAACCGATTAGATTTAGGGGAATGAAAGACCAAAGGTCACCAAACAGCAGCCATAAAGTTCAGCACAGGAATCAGGACAAAAGTCCACAGCAACCAGCCAAGAAAAAGGCACGGAACCAGCCAGCTGGGAAGGAACCGAAGGGGCAGACCAGGAAACAAGGCAGCAGGCCACGGAACCAGCCAGCTGGGAAGGAACCGAAGGGGCAGACCAACAACCAAGACAGCAGGCCACGGAATCCAGCAAACCCATATGGGAAACAGAAGTAAAACCACCAAAATCGAAGGGATAAGAGGAGAAACCGAGGAGGCAGCAAGGGGGAAAACGAGAAGGCAGCAAGGGGAAAAGAAAAGCCACATTCCACCATACCTTTTAGGATTAATGAGCTTCACCAATACTTCATACCTTTTGGAATTAATGAGCTAAACTTCAGCTCAAAGATAGAACTCCAAAATCAGCTCCCAACCGAAAATCAGCCACCACCAAAGGACCCAAGCTAGCAAACCAAGGTCTACCAAGCCCAAAGCACAACCTACCATGCTCATAGGATGCCTTCCATCATTGGATAGCTAAAAAATGTAAAATAACTAAAAATGAAATAAAAACCATTGTTCAATAAGAAATAAAAAAAACATGATTGCATCAAAAATCATTAGGTGCATAGACCACTTGAAACCCCAGGTGTCTTTGGAGCACTAGTATGATGAGTAAGTGTTGGGTTATTCTCAACCATTGTGCTTGAAATCCATGTATGCTTTAATTCCATATTTCTTTCTCCAAAGATTTACTAACATCCATTGTAACCAATATGAGAATACCATAGTCATTAGGGGTATAAACGAGTCGAGCCTAACTCGAGCTTGGTTCGCTAAATGAAGGGCTAGCTCGATCTCAAGTTGAGCTTTTGTGTGGAGTTCAAACTTAGCTTGTTAGAATAACCATGAACTTGAGCTCGACTCGATAGCTCATTGTAGAAATTGTTGTCACAACCCGGCCCGGTAAGCTCGCATAGGCGAGGTGGGAACAGACCTTATAAATAGAACTAAGTTTGGAATTAGTAAATAACCTATGTATGCGAAATTAATGTTTGTAGGTGATTAATCGTGGTGACATTGAAGGAAGAAGGACTAGCAAGGGAATCAAATTCAATTTGATCTTCAGCTTTTGCCATAGGAGTAAAGAATGACAAAGTTTCAATTTCCACTGAATCATCAGAATCTCCTTCATATAAAGAAAGGTCAGAAACATTAAATATAGGAGAAGTGCCAACAGAAATAGGAAGATCCAAAAGATAGGTATTTGTGCCTAATTTTCTAAGCACACGAAAAGGACCAAATTTTTTTCTGCTTAGCTTTCTAAAAGTACCAACAGGAAACCGTTGGCGACGAAAGTAAGCCATAACCATGTCACCCACATTAAAATTAACCTCTTTTCGATGCTTATCGGCAGCAGATTTATACTTAGCATTAGCCTTTTGGAGTTTTTCAAGGACTTGCTGTTGGACAGACTTTATGTGGTCAAAAGTTTCAAAAGCTTCAGCACTGATTTTATTTGGTAAAGGCAAACAGTTTCTATCTAAAATATGAGGAATAGGTTGGCCATAAAGAATCTCAAAAGGAGTTTTACCAGTTGTACGATTAACAGAATTATTGTAAGCAAACTCAGCTTGGGGCAAGACTAAATCCCATTGAGATGGTTTTTCCCCAGCAAGACACCTTAATAAATTTCCCAAGCTTCGATTGACAACCTCAGTTTGTCCGTCAGTCTGAGGATGATATGCACTACTGAATTGAAGAGAAGTTTCAAGTTTTGCCCAAAGAGTTCTCCAAAAATGACTTAAAAATCTAGTATCTCGATCAGAATTAAAAGTACGAGGAACACCGTGAAGACGAACAATCTCTTTAAAAAACAAATCAGCAATGTAAGAAGCATCAGAAGTTTTTTTGCAAGGGATAAAATGTGCCATTTTGCTAAAACGATCCACCACCACAAAAACAGAATCAAATTTTCGAATAGTAACAGGCAAACCCAAAATGAAATCCATAGAAATATCCTCCCAAGGTTTGTTAGGAATAGGCAAAGGAGTATACAAACCAGCATTTTGTGAAGTTCCCTTAAAAGCCTGACATACCTTACATTGTTTCACTATCTTAGCAATTTGCTTTCTCATGTGAGGCCAAAAGTATTTTTCTTCCACTAAAGCAATAGTTTTTCCCTGTCCAAAATGACCACCCAAACCCCCACTATGAAGTTCTTTCACAAGTTGCTCTCTTAAAGGGTTTTTAGATATGCAAAGTCGAGAACCTTTAAACAAAAATCCTTTATGAATAACAAACTGCGCAGAAGGATCAGATCCAGAAGTAAGACAAGAATCCCAAATACTCTTAAAATCAGAATCAGTAGCATAAGTATCTTTCAGAAAATCAAATGAAGTAATAGTTGGGTAAACAGTTACCAACAAATGAGATCTTCGACTTAAAGCATCAGCCACCTTATTCAAAACACCAGTTTTATGTTTGATATGAAAAGTATACTCTTGTAAAAAAGAAACCCACTTGGCATGTCTCTCATTCAAATTTTTTTGAGAACCCAGAAAACGAAGAGCTTCATGATCAGTGTTAAGAATAAATTCTCTTTGGATCAAATAACATCGCCAAAATTTCAAAGCCTGAACAATTGCATAGAATTCCAAATCATAAACAGAATATTTAGCACGAGCGTCATTCAATTTTTCACTAAAATAGGCAATAGGTTTCCCTTCCTGACTCAAAACAGCACCAATACCAACATTAGAAGCATCGCAATCAACTTCAAAAATTTTCTCAAAATTTGATAAACTCAAAATGGGAGCTTGACTCATTTTAGCTTTTATGATTTCAAAAGTTTTTTCAGCTTGAGGAGTCCACCGAAAAATTCCCTTTTTTAAACAATCAGTAATAGGAGCAATCACAGAACTGAAGTTTTTAATAAACCTTCTATAGAAAGAAGCTAACCTATGAAATCCTCACTTCAGTTATATTTTTCGGAGTAGGCCAACTTTGAATTGCCTCAATTTTGATTGGATCCACTTTAATTCCCTCAGCAGAAATAATAAAGCCCAAAAATGTCAAACTAGAAGTCATGAAAGAACACTTTTTTAAATTAACGAAAAGCCTTTGTTCTCGCAAAGTTTGTAAAACTTGTTTCACATGATTCAAATGATCAGAAATATGAATACTATAAATCAAAATGTCATCAAAGTACACCACCACAAATTTTCCAATAAAAGATCGTAAAACATGATTCATAGTTCGCATAAAAGTACTCGGCGCATTTGAAAGACCAAAAGGCATCACAAGCCATTTATATAAACCCTCTTTTGTTTTGAAAGCAGTTTTCCATTCATCTCCCGGTCTTATTCTTATTTGGTGATACCCACTTCTCAAGTCAATTTTAGAAAAGATTTTAGCACCACTGAGCATATCAAGCATGTCATCCAGTCTAGGAATCGGAAATCTATACTTAATAATGATTTTATTTATTGCACGGCTATCCACACACATACGCCACGTTCCATCTTTTTTTGGCGTTAACAAAGCAGGAACAGCACAAGGATTTAAGCTTTCTTGAATCAAACCTTTTTTCAATAAATCAATCACTTGTTTAAAAAGCTCGTCATGTTCAGAAGGACTCATTCTATAATGAGAAAGGTTAGGTAAAGTAGCTCCAGGAATCAAATCAATATGATGTTGTATATTTCTCATAGGAGGCAAACCAATAGGTAACTCATCAGGAGTTATGTCAGACAAATCATCGAGTAAAGCCTTCATTTCTTTAGGAATTTGAAAAGTAGAATCATTTTCCTTTCCCACAACTAAGTAAGCAACTTCAGAACATTTCAAATCATTAGCATTCAAAAGCAGTTCAGGAGTATCAATTTTGGCAACCAGTTTACTTTTTGAAGGTGAATCAGGCACAAGTTTTTGAGGGTGGAGAGTGTACTCTTTGTTATTTTGAACCAAAGTGTATGTATTTGTTTTCCCATTGTGAATAGTTTTATGGTCGTATTGCCAAGGTCGTCCCAACAAAATGTGACAAACTTCAAGTGGTACAACATCACAAAGAACTTGATCTTTAAAAGATCCACCAATTGAAAGATTCACAACACATTGCTTAGTGATAGGAACCTCACCCCCCTCTTTAAACCAAGAAATTTTGTAAGTTTTGGCAAGAGGTTTTGACTTTATTTTCAGTTTATCAACCAATTTTTGTGAAACAAAATTTCCAGAACTTCCACTATCAATCATGAGTGTACAGATTTTTCCCTCCACCGTACAAGTTGTTTTAAAAATATTTCTCCTTAACCATCTATCCCCTTTGTCAATTTTTGTTGTTAAAACTTGCCTTATGACCAAAAGTTCCTCTCCCTCATCTCCTTCAACATCTATTTTCTCTACTTCCTCTTCATTTTCAGAACCAGAATTATTTTCTTCTTCCTTCTCCAAGTTTTCATCATTTTCAATGAAATTGCTCCTAGGTGGATTATTCTTTCTACAAGTGGCAGAAAGATGACCATAGAGCCCACATTTATAACAAGGTCCAATTAATTTGGGTTGTTCAGCAGGTTTTGTTCCTATAATTCCTTTTCCCTTTTCAGTATTTTGTGTTTCAAAAGTTTTTATTTTGACACCAGATGTGTTTCCAGAAGTTTGAGTTTTTACCCCCTCCAGTTGTTCTCCTTTTATATGTTTCCACAATTTTGTTATGACCCCTTTCTCTTTGATGTTGCTTTTCCACCTTTATTGCCATTCGATATGCCTCGTCAGTTTTAATAATATAATGCAAGTTAAGTTGATCCTGAATAGACCATTTTAAACCATTAATGTATCTTGAAACAGTTTTCTCTTCAGATTCATTCAAATCGTTTCTAGATTGAAGTTTATAAAATGTTTCAGTATATTCCTCAACAGATTGGTTGCCTTGTCTCAAATTATTAAATTCCTGAAATATAGTTCTAGCATGATCAGTTGGCAAAAACTTTCCCTTCATTTTTTCTTTCATTCTTTCCCAAACTTGGATTTTTTCTTTACCTCTCCTAAGTCTATTATTTTGACAATTTTTCCACCATGTTAAAGCATGACCAGAAAGTTTTAAACTTGCAAAACGAACTTTCCTGTTGTCAGGTATTTCTTTCCATTCAAAAAACTGATCCATTTTTTCTACCCATTCTAAAAAGTGATCCGGTTGTAACTTTCCCTCAAAATTAGGAACATCAATTTTGATCCCATGATCCCAATTTCTTTGTTGCCTATTATTGTTTCTAGGCCCCTCTTCTTCACTTTCAGAAGTTTGGACATTAGCATTGTTAACATTTAGATTTGCCACTGCCTCAGCCAAAGTGTTTACTTGTTGTTGCAAGTTATTTAATTGTTGCAAAAGATTTTGCCAATCCCCCGGATTATTAGCCATAGAAATATGACAAAGAAAGACTCACCAAAATCGGATAAGAAGCCACTTACCACGAATAAAAACCAACGAAAAAGAAACGACAAACCGAGGATAAGAACCTGGCTCTGATACCAAAACTGATGCAAGCAAACTAGAGAGAAAGCCAGATAAGGAGAACAATAGGCAACACTTACTTAAATTAACGTCAAATAGTAGCAATCATCCACATTTCCAAAAGACAAAGGAGAATTGAAACCAAACGAAACAAAAAGAAAAATAAAAAGTCGCTATCCTCAGAACAACCGTAGGAACGGTTTCCTCGCATGTATCGAAAAGTAGGTAAAGTAAAGTATGTGCTTAGGGCTAGCAAACCAAATGGTCCACCACAGCAAGAAAGTCCAACCGTCCAACCAACTCCGCCGGCAAATGCTTTCCAAATCAACCAACCAACAACACCAAAAGAACCAGAGGAAGGATACAGGTGGAATGTAACTTGTGGAGAGAAGAAGAGGTAAGAAGCCCGAGAAGAATATAGCTCGCAAGCTATAGAAAAGAGGAGAAGAAAGTGGACAAAGCTCTCAAGCTTTTCCAAGAGAAGAAACCCTCAGGTTTAGGTGGCTATACCAAGCAATTTTCAACACCCTTTTCCTTCCAAAAACATGTCATATAAATAGGCAAACCATAAGGAAACCAAACAGCCATAGCACCTCCAACTAAACCAATTAGATTTAGGGAAATGAAAGACCAAAGGTCACCAAACAGCAGCCATAAAGTTCAGCACAGGAATCAGGACAAAAGTCCACAGCAACCAGCCAAGAAAAAGGCACGGAACCAGCCAGCTGGGAAGGAACCGAAGGGGCAGACCAGCAAACAAGGCAGCAGACCATGGAACCAGCCAGCTGGGAAGGAACCGAAGGGGCAGACCAACAACCAAGACAGCAGGCCACGGAATCCAGCAAACCCATATGGGAAACAGAAGTAAAACCACCAAAACCGAAGGGATAAGAGGAGAAACCGAGGAGGCAGCAAGGGGGAAAACGAGAAGGCAGCAAGGGGAAAAGAAAAGCCACATTCCACCATACCTTTTAGGATTAATGAGCTTCACCAATACTTCATACCTTTTGGAATTAATGAGCTAAACTTCAGCTCAAAGATAGAACTCCAAAATCAGCTCCCAACCGAAAATCAGCCACCACCAAAGGACCCAAGCTAGCAAACCAAGGTCTACCAAGCCCAAAGCACAACCTACCATGCTCATAGGATGCCTTCCATCATTGGATAGCTAAAAAATGTAAAATAACTAAAAATGAAATAAAAACCATTGTTCAATAAGAAAGGTGGATGAGATATTTTGATAAACTTTTTAATGAAGATTGTAGGAATACAATTGACTTTAGTGACCTTAGCATCCTAAATGAAAATAAAGATTTATGTTTTTATCGGCGTATTAGTAAAACCGAAGTTAGAGAGGCTTTAAAGAAAATGAAGTGTGGAAAAGCTGTTGGACCTGATGATATCCCAATAGAGATGTGGAAATGCTTAGGAGATGAAGGAATTTCTTGGCTAACTAAACTTTTTAATAATATTTTGAAGACTAAAAAGATGCCAGATGCGTGGAGAATGAGTGTATTGATTCCTATTTATAAGAATAAAGGTGATGCACAAGATTGTGCGAATTATCGAGGAATTAAGTTAATGTGTCACACTTTAAAACTATGGGAGCGAGTTATAGAGCGTAGGCTGCGGCGTGATACTAATGTTTCTCAAAATCAATTTGGATTCATGCCTGGTAGGTCTACTATGGAAGCCATACATTTATTGAGAGGTTTGATGGAGAAATATAGGGAGAATAAGGAGGATCTACATATGATATTTATTGATTTAGAGAAAGCATATGATAAAGTTCCAAGAGAAGTGCTATGGAGAGTTCTTGAAAAGAAAGGAGTTAATAATGCTTATATTCAAATCATTAAAGATATGTATGAAGGAGCTATTACTTGTGTTCAAACACAAGGTGGTTTGACCAAGTATTTCCCTATTTCGGTTGGATTACATCAAGGATCAGCTTTAAGCCCATATCTTTTCGCGTTAGTCATGGATGTTCTCACTAGACATTTACAAGAGGATGTACCCTGGTGTATGCTTTTTGCTGATGATATTCTTCTTGTTGACAAGACTAAAGAGGGAGTTGAAGGTAAACTTGAAGTCTGGAGATCAACCTTAGAGTCTAAAGGTTTTCGCTTGAGTAGATCTAAAACTGAATATATGGAGTGTAATTTTAGCAGTAATAGACCTAGTGAGGGGATTGTGACTTTGGGCGATCGAGTCATTAATAAGAGTACACGTTTTAGATATCTTGGATCTATTGTTCAGAGTGATGGTGAAATAGATGGGGATGTTATCAGTAGAATTCAAGTTGGATGGTTGAAGTGGAGGAATGCATCGGGCTTGTTGTGTGATAGAAAAGTCCCCCTTAAACTTAAGGGAAAATTCTATAAGATGGTGGTGAGACCTGCAATGCTTTATGGTGCAGAATGTTGGCCATTAAAAGAGAAGCACAATACTAAGTTATGTGTTGCGGAGATGAGGATGCTTAGGTGGATGAGTGGATTTACTCTTAGAGACAGGATACGAAATGAGCATATACGTGAGAAGGTTGGAGTAGCTCCAGTGGAGGATAAGATTAGAGAGAGTCGCCTTAGATGGTTTGGTCACATAAAACGGCGGCCTTCCGATGACCCAGTTAGGAAAGTAGAGGTATTAGATTTGACTTATGTTAAGAAAGGTAGAGGTAGACCTAAAAAGACTTGGTTAGAAAATATTAGAAATGATCTTTCTCTATTAGATTTAAACGAGAATTTGACTTTGAACCGGACACAATGGAGAAAAAGGATTCATGTTGCCGACCCCACGTAGTGGGACAAAGGCTTGTTGTTGTTGTTCAATAAGAAATAAAAAAAACATGATTGCATCAAAAATCATTAGGTGCATAGACCACTTGAAACCCTAGGTGTCTTTGGAGCACTAGTATGATGAGTAAGTGTTGGGTTATTCTCAACCATTGTGCTTGAAATCCATGTATGCTTTAATTCCATATTTCTTTCTCCAAAGATTTACTAACATCCATGAGAATACCATAGTCATTAGGGGTATAAACGAGTCGAGCCTAACTCGAGCTTGGTTCGCTAAATGAAGGGCTAGCTCGATCTTGAGTTCGATCTCAAGTTGAGCTTTTGTGTGGAGTTCAAACTTAGCTTGTTAGAATAACCATGAACTTGAGCTCGACTCGATAGCTCATTGTAGAAATTGTTGTCACAACTCGGCCCGGTAAGCTCG
The DNA here is from genome assembly GCA_019925795.1 of Dendrobium chrysotoxum. Lineage (NCBI taxonomy): Eukaryota > Viridiplantae > Streptophyta > Magnoliopsida > Asparagales > Orchidaceae > Dendrobium > Dendrobium chrysotoxum. The sequence continues at coordinate 91,873,414 of CM034314.1, read as the reverse complement.
CATAGGCGAGGTGAGAACGGACCTTATAAATAGAACTAAGTTTGGAATTAGTAAATAACCTATGTATGCGAAATTAATGTTTATAGGTGATTAATCGTGGTGACATTGAAGGAAGAAGGACTAGCAAGGGAATCAAATTCCTAACTTCTGTAAGTATGCATGGTTCTTTATTTACAGTAATGACCTTTGTTTCTATCCAGTTATATGTTTTGAAAGTTCAAGCATGTTTATGAAATCCTTATGATTAATTTAGCACATAATTTTGTTACTCTTGCCAAATGGTTGATCATGCAAATTACTTGTTATATTTTATGGCATTATATGATAAAGTTCTTATGTTATAAAAATAAGATGACATGAACTTATATGATATGATATGAATGTTATATTGAAAGCTTGTATGTGCTTAATTTCAGTAATGTTTCTTGTTTCTCACATGTTATATGATTTGATAGACCAATCATGCTTCTTTACTCTCATCAAATGGTTGATCATGCAAATTATATGTTATATTTTATGGCCTTATATGATAGAGTTTATGTGAGATATGAAATGATATGATATGATATGAATGTTATATTGAAAGCTTGTATGTGCATGCTGAATAGATGGAGCTCACCCCCTTATGGTACTGGCTGGGGACGCCGTACTCGTGCACGTTAATGGTAAAGGAAATGGTAAAGGGGCTCTTTGAGCCAATGGAAAAGGGGCTCTTTTGAGCCAAATGGTAAATGGGTACCTTCATTGGTACCAAATTAGACGGTGGCTCCTGTGACGGGTGTATTATATGAAAATGAGAAAAGAGTCTTGAGCAATTTAATTTTATGTCATAACATAATAAGACATGATGACCTAATTCCCAACCAAACATATATCGGCTAACAATCTATGAACAATTACATGCTGGGATGAACTCAAAAAAATTGAGAAAAGATTCTAGCTAGAGGAATCGAGGAGGCATGACGGGCATGTGGAAAATAGCAGTAATTGATATGTGACAAGCCATATGGAAGCAACAAGGGCGCAACCTTAGGCGCTGAGGTTGGAGATGGCATACGTGTTTGAACTATGGACAAAACCTCGTGACCGTTAAAGTGCAATAAACCCTAGAGAAGCGGGGAAGCGTTGTGTGAAGTAGGCATAGGTTGAATTAAAGCAAGTTGCAAATTGTTTGTGCCTTACACTGTTAGTGATGGGGCATGAGAAGCCTTGTGCATGTGCATGAGGGCTAGGAGCATGAGTGAGCACTTGCTGGTGACATCGGGCACAAGATGCAGGGGTGAAGTCGCAGGGAACAAACATGGGTGTGCGAGCTACAATACTTGTGCCTCTATTTGCTTAGGCGCCAGGGAGAAAGGATGCGAGACATGTTGGCGAAGCTGTAAAAAGCCTAGTACTAGAGAGAAGCATGGATACTTTTGGAGGAATTGGAGTTGCTTTAGGGTTTGTTTTGAGGGAAACTTAAGAGCAATAGTCTAGGGTTTTAGCTGGGGTGAGGGTGGCCAACAACTTATGATGGTGGACTAATATTGTTTTAGGGTTTGTTAGGACTTTATTTTTTTATTGGAAGTGTGGTTTGTTAGGACTTATAACTCTTCTTTAAGCAGCCATGTTTGCCTTTGAAATACTCGGTGAAATCGGTATGCCCAACCTTATGTTAGTGAATGAATTGATGTTAACCTTGAAAGTATTTTGTTTTGACTTTAGAATAACCTAGAAGGATGTGCTTTACATTCCAATCTTATAGACAAGATTGTATGATTGGAAGCTCTATGACCTCACTCTACAGGTATGGTAATCCATATGATGGAATTTAATTTTTGATATAATTCATATTAGAATGCGTGTATTGAGATGATTCGCTAGGATACTTAGATCTATTGGGTGCCAATATGGCTAGTGTTCTTGCCCTATTTACTCTTTCAACCAAATTGAAATTATATTTATATTTGAATAAGACACTTTACTACAATGATTTGATCTTTAAAAGGGTTTTTTAGTATCCTTGAAAGGACACTATAGCTATCTTGATTTCTTGGGGATCTATTGGAATACTTAGGTTGAGTTTGGGACTACTTGAAAGTCTTGCTTAGATCTGCTCACTTCACTTAATCTATTAGCATGAACTTTAGTATGCTAACATAAATAATGGTTTTTCTATGATACTTCACACATCTGGGATGTTTATAAGGTTGATTTATTTTGTAAGTTTGTTTGAAAATGCCCTAATATATTGGCACACTTTTCTTGTCAAGCTCTATTTATATATATAACACTCGTTATTTTGATGGAACAATTAGGTTGAATTGATTTAGGGTTGACTCAAAGGTTAATTCTAGAATCCACAAAATTCAAATACCTTGCATATGATGATAAAATATTTAAAATAAAATTATAATTCATATATTATTTTATTATTTATTATTAATTTTCTTTTATGCTTCAATATGAGTCTGTGATGCAAAGAATTTAATTTTTAATGATTTATATAATGGATTCGATACTAAGGAGGACGAAAGATGTATGTATAAATTAACCAAAGTCAAAGAGATTGGAGAAGTGAGGATATAGTTCAAGTGAAGCGCATTAATGATGAAGATCAAAAAGTTCTTTTATTAAACGAGGATATTCAATATAGGTGGATGAGATATTTCGATAAGCTTTTTAATGAAGATTGTGAGAATATAATTGGCTTTAGTGACCTTAGTATCCTAAATGAAAATATAGATTTTTATTTTTACCTTCGTATTAGTAAAATCGAAGTTAGAGAGGCTTTAAAGAAAATGAAGTGTAGAAAAGCAGTATTACCTAATGATATTTTAATAGAGGTGTGAAAATGTTTAAGAAATGAAAATTTTTTTTGGCTTACTAAACTTTTTAATGTTAATTTGAAGACTAAAAAGATGCCAGATGAGTGGAGGAGTGTGTTGGTTCCTATGTTTTAGAATAAAACTGAAGCACAAGAGTGTGTGAATTATAGAAGAATTAAGTTAATGTGTCATACATGAAAACTATGGGAGAGAGTAATTGAGCATAGGTTATGACTTGATATTAATGTTTCTCAAAATCATTTTGGATTCATGCTGGCTAGGTCTACTATGGAAGCTATAGATTTATTGAGAGGTTTGATGGTGAAGTTTAGATAGAATAAGGAGGATCTACATATGATATTTATTGATTTAGAGAAAGCATATGATAAAGTTCCAAGAGAAGTGCTCTAAAGAGTTCTAGAAAAGAAATGAGTTAATAATGCTTATATTCAAGTCATTAAGGATATGTATGCAGGAGCTGTTACTTGTGTTCAAACACATGGTGGTTTGATTAAGTATTTTTTTTATTTCAGCTGGATTACATCAAGGATCAACTTTAAGCCCATATCTTTTTGCTTTAATTATGAATATTCTTACTAGACATTTGCAAGAGGATATACCCTGGTGTAAGCTTTTTGTTGATGATATTCTTCTTCTTGATAAAACTAGAGAGGTAGTTGAAGGGAACTTGAATAATGGATGTCAACCTTAGAGTCTAAAGGTTTTCGTTTAAGTAGATCTAAAACTAAATACATGGAGTGTAATTTTAGTAGTAATAGATCTAATGGGGGATCATGACTTTGGGTTTGGGCGATCAAGTCATTAAAAAGAGTATATATTTTAGATATCTTGGGTCTATTGTTCAATGTAATGGTGAAATAGATGTGGATATTATTATTAGAATTCAAGTTGGATGGTTGAAGTGCATGAGGCCTGTTGTGTAATAGAAAAAGTACCCCTCATACTTAAGGGAAAATTCTATAAAGTGGTGGTGAGACCTGCAATGTTTTATGATGTAGAATGTTGGTCATTAAAAGGAATCATAAAATTAAATTAATTGTTGCAGAGATGTGGATGCTCAGGTGGATGAGTGGCTTTGCACTTAAAGACAAAGTGCGAAACGACTGTATACGTGAAAAGATAGCAGTAGCTCCACTGGTGATAAGATTAGAGAAACTCGCCTTAGATGGTTTGGTCACATAATACATCAGCTTTTTGATGACCCGGTTAGGGAGTAGATGTTTTAGATCACGCCTATGTTAAGAAAGGTAAAGGTATACCAAAAAAGATTTGGTTAAAAATTATTAGGAAAGTTCTTTTCTTATTAGATTTAAATAAGAATTTGACTCTTAATAGAACACAATAGAGAAAATGATTCATTTAGCTGACCCTACATAGTGGGATAAATGTTTGATATTATTGTTGTTGTTGTAGGCTTCAATATGAGTCACGGGCATGCACATTCTATTGACATGCTTCCTTTCTCATCAATAGTTTCATCACGCGGGTATGAGAATTCTTTTACGGCAATTGAAAACTTGTCTAACTTTAGTTAAATATTATATTCATGTCGTCAATGCTGAAGTTGTGCAATAGCCATAACTATTGCTACCTAATGGCAACGATGTTGCTGCTATGTTTTGGTCAAGCATAGCTGTTGGAGCCTTGGAGGTGATTGCTCATCTCTCTGAATTTAGATCAATGACTGATGATGGGATGCAAAACTCAGGAATGATCAAAGATCATGGCACGAAGGTCTTAAAGTTTTTGTTCGGATAAAAAATCAATGGGGTGAATGTTTTAAAAATTTCGGCAGGATCGCAGATCTAAGGCTGTCTTTAAACTAACTAGGTCAAGGATCAATGTTGTGGTCTTGAAACTAACCAGTTGAAGATCAATAGCCCTTAAAACTAAGCGGTTCATAGATGAATGAACCTTCAAACTAATCAGATCGGTTCAAGTTTTATTGTGCATGCTTTCTACAAAAATGACTAGATGCCTGCACGGACATGTTCTTTTTTTGCAGTTATGCTACTATTATTTTTACATGTATTCCTATTGCACCTTTTCCTGACTGTCCTGTATTTTTGCGGTATTACAGGGTTGCCATGTGAGATTTTTCCCAATGCGTCCGCTAAGCTATTTTATATCCAGATCGGCATGGCCAAATTCTATTTTCTGGATTATAATGACAGTCAAGATGGTCAAGTCATTGGCATTCCAAAAGCTTGGCAGTGCAAACGTGCCCTTGGCTTGTATGTCTAACTCAATTAACAAACCGCTGCCTCTTCAATTGGATGTATCTCTACCTTCTTTTGAAGATATTAGATGGAGTCTCTCTAGGTTGTATTATTTATTCAACATGCAGCTTGACAGGAACATTGGCACGTAAGTTTAATGTACATAACTGTAAGTTTTCTGTTTTCAATTTAATTTTATTTTTAAGTCTCTCCTGTTTACATATTTCAAGTACAAAACAATTTGATCTTCAAGCAAAAAAGAAGAAAATTGTAATAAAATTGAGAAAGTTCAATTGGCTCGTCCCTAATTGTTAGGATGTTTTTCTTTTTGTAGATAAGAAAAGTTGTTCTTCTGGAACACCCCTTTGAATAAAATAACATTAATGATTTCTTTCTGTCAAAGGGAGATACTTTTGGTGGACATTTTGTAAATTTAGGCATATTGAAGTAGTAATTCTTGATGTTTATATTTCTTAGGATCTTCAAGATAACGTCGGCAATGACACGGCAATATTGTTTGTTGTCTAAAATTTATATGCCTTTCTGTGTTTAGTCTGGACACAATGGGAGGAGAAATTTTGATATTTAAAATAATTAGGAGATGAGAGATATAGAGGCTTTTACATGATATGCAAATATGATAGGATTTTTTTTTAAATATGAAAATATTAAGAAAGATGAAAATAGCACCAAATTAAGTAATCATCCTAATGTGTTGGTTCTTGATACATTTACCCTAATGATTCTTTTCACATTTATCTGGTTCTAGAGATACATTCACCCTAATGATGCTTTTCACATTTCGCACAACTATTTATATTAGTTTGACTGCCGCTGTTGTTGGGCCTTGTCTTCTTCAAAGTAGATTTTCTAGATTAGGAAAATTGTTTAAATTGGGAGTCTTATGAACCTTTTATTTCTTCTATTTTTTTTCTTTTCTAAAAATCACGTATCTGGCATCTTTATCTGGCGATAAGTATAGCGACATAAGCATGATCTGAAGGCATCTTTATCTGGCAGCCAACTGAAGATAGGGATGAATTTTAAATTTTAAAATATCAATTTATCTTAAATATGTTTGTATGTTGAATTTAAATTCAAGGTAGGATTTCCTTAAATTGTAGAGTTTGTTTCCTTCTTTTGGAGAGTTAATTAGTTTAGTAAGGTTAATGATAATTTGAATTATTTTCTTGCGACCCCACGTAGTGGGATAAATGCTTGATGTTGATGTTGTTGTATTTGAATAACGCTGCCATCGTGATTCATATTTTAAAAAATAACTATTCACTAATATCATTTTTGTTACAACCCGACTCGAGTACTTGGATTATCAAGTTAGGAATAAACGGTCGGACAATCATTAAATTTCTTTCGAATAACCATTAAAATAATTCAATAAAATATTTTTCAAATTTTACAAAGAGCTCATAATTATCCACCATTATTTAAATCATATGCTATTTAATTCTACTCCAATTTTTTTTCAAGACCATTGAATGAGAATAAAATGAGTTGAATAATTAAATACATATTCTCTTTCTATCCTCTTCTTCTGTATGCAAAATTTTCCTTGTTGGCCATTTAATTTATAGGAGCTTTACTTGAAACATTATATTTAATGGGTTGAGTTTCAAATATCAAAATTAATTGCTAATTACAGTTCTATAATATAATAATTTAAGATAAATAGAAAATAATATGTATATGAGTCTTCCTAAGTAATTATTAAATCTTTCATTTATGAGAATATAAACATGCATACTTGATATGATAAATCATCATTTACAAAAGATAGCATTTCATACTGTATTTTTCCAAAGCATTTCTTTTAATATAACATTTGTTTTAGGAGAATTGTCTAAAGTTGGACCAATCAAGGCACAATTATTTCCAAATTTTTTCCCAACTTTTTCATTTTATATGCAACAGGTACCCAGTAGTACTACAAGGCGGTGAACTCTTTTATTTAACATACAAATACATTTCATTCAATAATATTTCTTTCATTTATCTTCTTATATTTGTATTTTTGTCATACATATATGATGTTCAATGAAATGTTGCAAATAAAAGAAATAATTTACTTGACTATTCCTAAGAAGTACTATTTTTATCAATTAGGTACACAAAAGGGCATATCAGTAAATGCGTTAACTCATAGAAATAATTATAGTTACTATAACATAGCATTGGTAATCACCCATGTCGATCACAGAAAACTCGCTTTTCTTCCTTAAACTCTACCTCTGGATACCTATAATCATACATATACATAAAATAATTTCTTATCAATTTGATTTGCTAAAAAAATTGAACTTCAAAATTTCTTTCTCTTTTTCTCTCCTACTTGTACAAACATTATTTGTTGATTTACTTATTTCTTACACTTCAAATTCTGACACAATTGCCTCTTAATTGTAGCATCAAATTGGAGCTTATACATTTCAAAAGATATTTAAATTGAAAATTTGATGTCCAATGAAATCGTTGTCTAATCCTTTGCATAAATTCTACTCTACTTGATTAAAATTAGAACTTGTGCTCAATTATTCCACTCTAGATTCTAAGAGAAAGTTCTTCAACATTTAAAAAATCAAAACGGGGTTTCTAAAATCATAATTGAAAACCTATTTAAATCTTAACTTTGTTTTTAGAAGAACTAAAACGCTAGCTTTTGGCTATATTCAATTTTTCGATTAACTGGTATTTGGCTGCACCATACACTAGTGAATATAGTTGCAAGGCTTCGCTTATCTAGTTGCCATAAATTAGGCTGCTAGCGCATGACTTCGCTCAGCCTAGGTATTTTCCTCCTCTTCACTGTCTCCATCATTTCCCTGTCTCTGTCTCTGTCTCTTTGCTTTCCTCTATCTCTCTATGTATTGTCTTCTTGTGCCTCTGTAAGGGGCATAATTGTCACTCACCCCTTTCCTTTGGTTCCCTGTAAGAAATAGTACTGTCACTCATTCCTTCGATGTCATTCGATCCTTCGTTACCCCCCATTTTTGCCTCTTTCTCACGTCTCTATTATGAGATGGAAATGTGTTATTGAGCTCACACCGTTTCATCTCCATTGGGTCCCTTTACTAGACTGAACCTAGTGGTGTTTCAGATAAACTTGATCTGTTTGTTAATTTAAACCATTTTTAATAGGGATAATGAGATTTTTAAATTAAGAGAATTGAAGAGGGAAAAGGCTTAATTTTATTCCTCAAATCTGTCCCTATTTATAGATTTATACCAGATATCTTAATAAAGAAACAAATAATTATAGAATCATACATAATTGCTCTAATATAATTCTTCATAAATCAACCATTTAAATGTGGAAGGAGATTGGCGCAATCCACATGAGCCTCCCATGGATCCCCATCCTAGCCATGGATCAAAATGCCAAGGGACGAAGGAGATCGGCGCAATCCAGGTGAACCTCCCATTGATCCCTATCCTAGCCGTGGGATCAAAATGTTAAGGGATGGCTGAGATTTAACACTCCCTCTCAAGATGAGGAATATAGATCTGTCATTCCCAACTTGGTAATCAGTACCAGTAAGGTAGAGTTATCAAGTCCCTTGATAAGAATATTTGCAAACTGATTTTTTGATGAGACATGGTATATACATATAAGATCATTGTCTAGTTTCTCCTTTATAAAATGTCTGTCCAATTCTATATGCTTGGTCCTGTCATGCTGAACTTGATTGTGAGCTATGTTGATTGCTGATTTGTTATCATAGTGTGGCTTCATGGGTCATTCCCACTTGATCCTTAGGTCTTCTAGAATCATCTTGATCCATAATAGCTCATATATTCCCAAGGCTATGGCTTTGTATTCCGCTTCTGCACTAGCCCTTGCCACTACATTATGTTTTCTCCAAGGAATGTGCAGTATCTTGAGATAGATCATCTATCTACTGTGATCATGCATAATCTGTAGCAGTATATGCTTATGGGGTTATTTCATAGTCTCTTTTGAAGAGAATCTCTTTACCTGGGTTCCCCTTAAGGTATTGCTGTATTCTGTCTACAACTTATATGTGAGTCTGCTTTGGATTTTGCATGAACTGGCTGATCATGCTTACAACAAATGCTATATCTAGTTTAGTGTGGGAAAGGTAGATCAATTTTCTCACAAGTCATTGATAAGTTCCCTTATCAATAGTTACATCTTATTTAGCATCCCCCAATTTGAGATTTGATTCTACTGGTGTTGCTGCCATTTGTAAGCTAGCTTATCTTTTTCTTAAGATCATTGATGCATTTAGATTTTTGCATTATTTGGTTTTGATGTAATTTGAACAATATTAGTTGTGTTTTATACAATGTTTAAAATTGCGTAAATAAGCCTCGAGGCGTTTTTCGTCCGTGAGGAGGCGAGGCGTAAGCCTCGAGGCGGTGTGAGGCGTAAGCCTCACGGATGAAGAATTGCGTAAATGAGAATTTAAAGATTTTAGCAGGTAAATAACAGTAGGAGTCTATCATACAATAAAAATATCTAAATGACAAGTGAAATTAGTGGAAAACAATAAAACATATGCAATATATGTGTCTCATAGCATAATTTAAAGTACAGAATCACAAAATATAAGTCTATCAAAACTCTCCCAAAGTACAAATAAGATAGAACATATAAAATCCAATCATGTCCCATCACTAAATTGGTCATCAAGGGAATCTTCTTTTTCAATTGTATCTATGAATGCCAAATCTTCATCATCTCTAATGTTATCCATTTTTCTCTTCCCTGTTTAATAAGAATGATTAATGTCATCTTAATTGTATATATATATAATGTAATAGCATAAAATAAATTTTGAGATACCTTTATTTGCTTGTTGTGCTGCAGAACTAGTAGATGTGTGTGGTGTGGTAGTAGTGGATGTGCCCACTTGATCTGCTTCGCCCCTTAAGACATCCACACTTAGATCCTCTAGCTGCAGGTCTGATAATGGCAAATCTGTCTCATCATCTATGAACCACTCATTATCAGAGGCCATATCATCACACACCAAAGGGTCCTCATCATCCTTCAACCCCTTGTTCCTCATCGTCCTATCTCTCAACCTCTTGTTGTGCATAATATACACAAGGGAGTTCATTCTGAGTGTTGAAAGTTGATTTCTTCTCTTAGTTTGCACTTGACTATACGTGCTCCAGTTTCGCTCACACCCAGATGAAGAACAAGTGAGGCCCAAAACTCTAACTGCAAAACTCTGTAACTCAGGGGTAGAATCACCAAATTGGATCCACCATTCAACCATTTTCAAGAATAAAAATGATAATCAGAACATATTAAAGTGTTATGCATGTACAGATACTTTGCAAAAAGAAGTATACTTGGAGAGCGTTTGGCAATAGTAGATTTGGCTGCTTGCAGACCAAAAAATCCCTCCCTATTCCGAAATAGAACAAGCTGTAAATCTGCAATCTCCCTGACATTCAGGTTCGGTATTAGTCGCTCCATGCAATGATACAAACCCAGCTTCACCTCTGGATTTGTAGATTTTCTTTCTGAATACTGAAATTGAGGATTGAGATAATACGCCGCTGCATGTAGATGACAGTGTAACTGGACCTCCCACCGAGCATCAATGATATCCCAAATCTCTCTATAACTTGCATCCTCTCCTCCCAAGTTATGTGCAATCAACTCCTTTGCCTCATCCATTGCATCATATATAAAACCCATTGTTGGTTTCTTCTCGGCATCCACTAAACGTAGAACTTGTACCAAGGGTCTTGTGCTCAATATGACATGTCACAGTTGCCCAAAATTTATTATTTAGAATTATCCTTCTTATTTCCTTCCCCTCAGTTTTATTGCCCCACGCTGAATTAAGCCATTGTGTCGATGTAAACATTGATTCAAGAGGTTGTCTCACATCGAGTAGGCTCTGCAATGTCAAATAAGATGTGGCAAACCTGTAGAATAAAGTTGCATTAGGAATTGAAATAGATTTGCAGTGCAAAATTGTAGTAACTAACCTAGTGGTAGCAGGACGAATGATTTCCTTCTTTGAGAACTTTCTCAGTAAGGCTAAGACCCATGAATGGTTGTAGATGAACTTTGTGATCTTCTTCGCCCTAGAGAGGGCACTCTTGTGTTGAGGTAAATCACAAAGTGCCTCTAATATGAGATCGATACAGTGTGCTGCGCAGGGGGTCCAATAGAGGTGTTTCCTCTTTTCCATCAACATGTGACCTGCTGCTTTGTATGCACTGGCATTGTCAGTCACAACCTGAACTACCAATTGCTCCCCAATCTTCTCAATAACCCCATCTAGTAAATTGAAAATGAATTCCGCATTTTTAACCTGATCTAAAGCTTCAACTGATCGTAAAAACACTGTGCCATAGGTATTATTTACAAGGATATTAATCAAGCTCCTGCTCTTCATGTCAGACCTTCCATCTGACATAATGGTAACACCAGTCTCAGTCCAGGTCCGTTTAATCTCATCTATACTCTGCTCCGTGTTTTGCAATTCCTCCTTCAAAATCTATGTTCTCAACTCATACATGGAAGGTGCCTTCAACCCTCTCCCATACAACCCAACAGATCGCAACATATTGAAATAGGCCGGTGATGTTGCAACATTAAAAGGTATGGCATTTTCAAAAAAAAAAATCTGCCAATATCCATGCAAACCTGACGTCGACCCTCTCTGATACCGGCTGCAGGCATCATCTGTGCTTCTCCTCTATCCTCTCCTAGATTAATCATATATTGATCCATAGGACCCCGCACACCTCTATTTGTATAGTGGAGGAAGAACTCTTTCCACTCTCGCTTCCAAAGTGAGAACCATGTTCGACCCTTTCATCAAATTGCTTCTGTTGTAGATGTTTGGCCGTGGTACTCTTCTTCATGTAAGCAATAATTTCCTCCTTCACCTTATCCGGTACATTCACACAAGGTATTACATTCTTATGTGAGCTGGATAAGTGTTCCTTCATGCGAATAACTCCTCCATTCACCACCTTATCACAAAAATTATATTTTAAATACACATATGTTTTCTCGCCGCCTCCTACATTAACTTGCACACTATATTTCCAAGAAGGATCACGCCGCAATGACGTATTTGTCTTCTCCTTTCCTCTAATCATGCTTCCTAATGCAAAAAAGCGAAAAAAAAAAATCACAAAAAATTCTAAACCCTAGATTTTCTATAACTTAAAAAAACTTGCCTTAAACTTAAAAAAAATACCTAAAACCACTTGAAGAAGTGTCTTAGAGGGCGGCCGGCCACAAAGTTCTCACCAGCGTTAGGCGGCGCCGGCGGGAGAGGCGGCAGAAAGGCTTCGGGCGTCGTCTGCGTGTGGGAGGCGTGCGGGAGGGCTTCTTTCGGTTCGGGTGACCCGGTAGAAGGAAGGGGAATATGGGTTTTTTAATTACAAACTTAAGTGAGTGGGACCCCTACATGAGGCGTACGCCTCTTGAGAAATTGCGCAATAGCGCAATTGAGGTGCACCTCAAGCCATGTGAGGCGTAAGCCTCAGCATTCCACAGAATTGCTTAGGCAATGAGGCTACCTGGACTAGAATTGCGCAGAGGCGCGCCTCTAATTGTGCAATTTTAAACAATGGTTTTATATTTTGTTTTATGTTTTTTTTAAGCTATCCAATGATGGAAGGCATCCTATGATCATGGTAGAAAAATGCTTGGGCTTTGCATGTCCTAGGTTTGCTGGCTTTGGGGTCCATCTTGTCCTTTGGGCTGTTTGCTGATTTCGGGTAAGCTTTGGCTGCTAAGGTTTGGAGCTATGAAGTTGGGAGTTAGCTCATTATTTGGAGCTACTGGTTAGCTCATTATGAGCTGATGTTTAGTCTTTAATTGGTAGTGAGGTGAGCACATTTTGGTGGGTGGAACTTGCCCTTTCCTCTCCCGTTTGTCTTTTTGGTTTCCTTGGTCTGTTGGTGTTTTCTGGGTGGCGTTTGGGGTTCTACTGTTGGTTCCGCCCCCCTTGTGGTGTTGGCTCTTCGGTTTGCTCCCTGGTGGCTTTTCCCGTGGTCCCCCTTTTCCCGTTTTCTGTGTTGGCTCTTCGGGTCCCTTGCCTGGCTGCTTTCCCGTGGCTATGGTTGGGTTTTCCGTGGCTTTGGTGCTCTGTTTCCTGTGTTGATTTGGGGGCTGCTGTGTTGTGGCTGTTGGCCTTTCATTTCCCTAAATCTAATTGGTTTGGTTGGAGGGGTTATGGCTGTTTGGTTCCCCTCTTTTGCCTATAAATATAAGATATTTTGAGATGGAAAAGTGTGTTGAATATTGTGAGCAAAGTTGCTAAAAACCTGAGGGTTCTTCTTTGGAAAAGCTTGAGAGCTTGTTCCATTCTCCTTCTCCTCTAGGAAAGCTTGCGAGCTTCTCCTCTTTCTTCTTGGGCTTCTAACCTCTTTCTTCTCTACGCAAGTTCCACTCCACCTGTATCTTTGTTCTGGTTCCGTTGATAAGATTTGTTGGCTATTTTGGAGGCATTTGTTGGAGGAGTTTGGTAGGGCGTTGGCCCCTTTTGCAGTGGCGGACCCTCGGTTTGCATGCCTAAGTATTATTTTTAAATATATTCCTACTTTCGTTACATATGAGGAGTCTGCTTGCCGGATGTTCTGAGGATAGTGTTTGGTTTTATTTTGTTTCTTTTGCTAACTTTCTTTTGTTTAGGTTTGTTGCATGTTGGTTTTCCTAAATCGAATTGAGTCATTCTTTCTAGTCTATTTTGTTCTCCAAAGTGGTGTCTTAAATTTCTAAAGTGAGTCTTGTTTCTCTTTTCGTATTTGTCTTCCTCTCTTGGTGTTTTTACTTTAAGTTGCCTACATCAATCATTAATATATTTTGTTGTGAAATGAAGATTCCTCTACTGGAGTGGGCCACTTCAATTCTAAGGAAATATTTTAGTTTATCAAGATCTTTGATCTCAAATTCTTTGGCAAGACATTTTCTGGAAATCACTTTCTCATTTTCATCATTCCTAGTCAAGATGATATCATTCACATAAACTAATAAATTGTGACTTCCTCTGAGTTTGAGTGCTTAAAAAATAATATATGGTTCTATTGGCTCTACCGATAACCATTAAGTAGCATGACTTTTGAGAATCTTTCGAACCAAACTATGGGTGATTGTTTTAGCCTATATAATGCCTTTTTTTAACTCACACACTTTATCACCCCCAAATTTCTCCTTGAATCCTGATCGATCTCCATAAATATTTCCTCCTTCAAGTCTCCATGTAGGAATGCACTTTTGACATCCAGCTATTTTAGATGCCAGTTGTAATTAGCTGATAGCGAGAACAGGATCCTCACGATGTTCATCTTGGCCGCAGGTGCAAAAGTTTTCTAGTAGTCAATGTCGTATGTCTGAGTGTACCCTTTCACTAACAGTCTTGTCTTGTACCTTTTCAATTTACCATCATCTTTGTATTTCATAGAGAACACCTATTTACAACCGATTGATTTTTTTCCTATTGGTAGGTCAGTGATCTCCCATGTATTATTTTTCGTTAGGGCCTGCATTTCATCTTTAATGATATTTTTTTAATTTTTATCAAATAAGGTCTCAGAAATATCATTAGGAATATAAATATTATTTAGTGTAATTAGAAATTTTTTGTGTGAAGGTAAATTATGGAATGATACAAAGTTGGTTATAGGATACAAGGGAGTTTTTTTTGGTGAACTTGTGTTTACGCCAATTTCAGGAGACAGTCCAAATTCTTGGATATGCTCTGGAGCATAGTTTGGATTTGTACGCCTGGAATACGCTTACCCAAACCTCATGTTATCCATAATAGCTTTGTCCTCGGTTTCCCTAGCTTTGATTTTAGGTTTAGGTTGATTGGTTTGAGGTGGAGCTAGAAGGTAAAGGGGGGCAAGCTCACTTTCCTCGTCTTCCTCAATTTCAATCTCCCCCTGAAGATGAGGTTTCATGAAATATGATTTTTGTTCATCAAAGGTAACGTCAACAGATACAAAAATTTTCTTGGTAGAGGGATGATAACACTTATGACCTTCTTGAGTGAATGAATATCCAACAAAGATACATTTGAATGCTCTTAGATCTAAGTTTTCTCTATTTTGGTTGTGAATATGAACATACGCAGTGCACCGAAAGATTTTGGGTGTAAGGTTATTATGAGTTTGGAATTCGGGGTAAAAAGAGGGTGGAATATCCATTGGTATTTTTAGTCCCAAGGTTTTTGAAAGTAGTTGATTTATGAGATATGTGGCAGTTGGAAGGGCTTCACCCCAGTAGTATTTTGGTATATTGTGGTGGAATAGAAATGTATGGGTGGAGGCTAGAAGGTGATCATTTTTCCTTTCTGCAACCCCATTTTGTTGTGGGGTGAGAATGCAAGAAGACTCATGAATGATACATTCTTTTTGAAAGTAGGAGGATAGAGTTTGGTTAAAATAATCTTTAGCATTGTCGGAATGAAATTTTCATATTTTTATGCGAATTGGTTTTGGATTATGGTATGAAAAATGGGGAGGATAGTGCTAACATCGAATTTATTTTTGAGGAGAAGATCTAAGAGTCCCGAGTGCAATCATCAAATAAGGGTACAAACTATCGGGCTCTTGAAATAATAGAGATTTTTGAGGGTACCCATATATCACTATGAATAAGGTAAATGAGAGTATTACATCTCTCATGTTTGTTTGAAAAAAAAAAAAACTCATTTATGCTTGGCTAACTCACAAGTTTCACAATGAAAATATTCATTTTTCAACTTATAAAAAATTTTGGGTATATATTCCTTAAGACATTAAAAGATGGATGTCGTAATCTAAAATGGTGTAACTAAATAGTTAATTTTTTTTATCAAATAGGGATAACATAAAATAACCATTATTGATAATATTAGATTTGTTCTGCTTTTCTAGGTAGTACAGTCCATCTCTCTCCTTAGCAAGTCCAATCTTCTTTCCCGATCTTTGGTCTTGAAATAAGCAACAAGTAGGGTTAAATAAGGCTTGACAATTATGGTCACTGACAAGTTTTTGTATAGAGATTAGGTTTGTGGATAATTGAGATACGTGGAGCACATTTTTTAGAGTGAGGGAGGGAGATAAGGGTATGTCTCCTTGGCCTGCTACTGTGGTAAGAGAACCATTAGTAATGATGATTTTTTTGTCACTTGGGCAAGGAGTATAGTTGATGAAGTGGGTAGTGGAGTGTGTCATGTGATCTGTGGCTCCTGTGTCAATGATTCATAATCCTTTCAAATAATATTTAGAGCCACTTAATCCAATTGATATATGAAACTTACCTCAAAGTGCAAGAGAAGAAGATGCAGATGATTTTTCAAGGGATACCAGGAGTTGTTTTAGTTTTATCAATATCTTCTTTATTGAGCTCTCTGAAGCTGGATTGCGTTTCTAGGTTGGGCTGACTTGTAATGTTGGCTTGTGATGTGTTCTTTTGTTCACTTCTTTGATTCCACTCCTTACTTGGGGGCTTTCCATATATCTTCCAGTATGTTTCTTTTGTGTGTCTTGATTTCTTACAATAGCTACACCAAAGAGTCTTTGTCTTTAAGTTTTTAGGAATCCTTACATTTTTCCTTCAATGACGCCTCTTTGGTTGACACCTTTGCTGAACCTTCAACTACCTTTGGCTCCAGCATTATCCTTCGTTAGCTTTCATTAGTACAAATGAGAGAAATGATCTCGTTTAATGAAAGTATCTCCTCTTTGCTAAGGATCTGAACTTTAACCTAATCAAACTCCATATTTAATCCTGCAAGAAAGTCATATACTTTATCTTTCTCAATAATGTTTTTAAGGATAACATCTTCTGGACACTTTGTCTCTATGCATATGTAGTGATCAAGTTCTTGCCACAAGTTTTGAAGGAGAGTGGCCTATTTCATTACAATTTTGCTTCCTTATTTTGTGCTTCCCACCTTGACCTTAATTTGAAAGATCTGAGCAGCATCCCAAGCCTTTGAGAAGGTTTGCCTGGTGGCATCCCATATATCTTTTGCAGTAGATAGGAACATAAAAGTATCACTAATTTCTGGAGTTATGGAATTCCACAGCCATGACATAATCATGGAGTCCGCTTCATCCCATGCCAAAAAATTTGGATCTCCTTCTTTTAGTCCCTACCCCAAGGAGGTGATTCAACTTTCCTTTCCCTTTCAAATAGGTCTTCACAAATTGAGACCACTTCAAGTATTCTTCCCATTTAAGTGATAGAAATGTTGCATATTTTGGAGATCTCCTCTTCCTTGGTGCATCATAGAGTCCTCCATTTGGTCAAAGCTTTGGGAGGAATTTTCTTCAGATATTGCGGTGGCAAGGGTAGCGATGAAGGCTATATCAAGAAGGGCAACAATGAAGGTTGTGTTGGTTATAGATAGGATAAAAACAATAAGGGAAGACTGGCAATGAAGGCACGACAGTAGAAAAAAATTCAAAATTCCAGCAATGGTAATGAACGCTCTGATACCATGTTAAATTCAGACAATTGGAGAGGAAAAATGCTTAATTTTATTGCTCATTTCTATCCCTATTTATAGATCCATACAAGATATCTTAATAAAGAAATAAATAATTACAGAATCATACATAATTGCTTTAATATGACCTGAGTAGAAGTTGCGTAGAAAGATTTACACTAACTAGGGTTTATGATAAGTTAGTGCAATGCTTAGTTGTTATCAAGGGATTATAAGGATTCTATATTTATAATTCAATTTTTTCAATTTTGTACCTTTTACATTTCGTTTAGTTACAGAAGTATTTTTAGAATGTTTAGTCTAAAGTGCATCGTTGAAGCACTACCAATACGTTGCCTAGATCGTAATTTTAGACCAAAAGCTGAGAACTGTTAGGATTATACTTTTACCAGGTGGCTATTCACAGCTTGAAGTTGTATATCTGGACACTTATCTTGCTTTAATTAATTTGTAGTTTTGAAAATTTTTAACTAATCAAAGAATTTTTGTGCATCTTGTAGGTTTTTCGTGGCCTTACTTGCAGCATGTTTTTCGTTCGTCATAGTTGGAGGTTTTCTATTTTACAAGTTCAGGTACCTACGTAATTTTTGTGATGGTACCTGTACATATCTTAAGTTAACTATACATTGGAAAGTGTTACATTGATTTTTCCTAATCTTGTGATCATTGTTTACTGGATAATGTAGGTTGGAGAGGGAAGATGAAAAAAATAGTGAAATATTAAAGGGAAAACAGTAGGGGAAGAAAAAAAAAGAAAAAATCTTGTAGCCTAATACTACTTTGGTACACAACGTAGAGTTCTAGGTACACAATGTAGAGTTTTTTTACACAGCCTAGGAAGAAAACCATCATGCACACAACAAGGACCAATCACCAAAATTACAGGAAATATTCATTCAGCATAATGATAATAATGTTCACCACAGCCTCCTATTTATAGAGCGGGTAAAACGGGCAAAGATGTAAGATAACATTAGGATATTATATTACGGCACTAAGTTCCTAGTAAGCCCTAATAACCATAAAGAAATAAACTAATTACATCAAAGTCTCAATGACAGCTATTAAAATAAACTCAATCAGTCTGTCTGTTCAAGGTTATTTCCTTCATTGTTATATCAGTTGCTAACTAATTTACTAATGCTCAATGATGCAGAACATCAAGCTAAAAATTATTATAGCTGCAGTATCAGATCAAGATTAAAGGCTCAAGATTTGCGCATGGACCATTGTGGCCCATCACAAGATCAAAATTAAAGGCCAAGAGAGATTCATCTGATATGAAAAATTAAAGAAGTCCATTTTTGAAAAGTTTAAAATTACATGCATAACTAAATTTTAAAATTCAAATATTAAATTTTAGTATTTAAATTTTAAATTAATTTAAATCTTTTCCTTCATGTGGGAGATTTTTATTTTATTAATTTTCCTTTTCTTTAATTGCTTTATCCTTGTTGGAAGGTAGCTGCGGCGGCTAGTCCTTAATTGGAAAAAAATGGAGTGGCCCTATTGCCCTTTTGTCTTTGCTTCGAAAATTCTCTTTTTAAATTTTTTTTTCCTTAGATTTTTATGTATTACTTCAAATATTCACTTTGATTAATGAATTTTAGATGTGATCCTGCTTAGGGGAGTTTTAAGGATACTAAAGATATTATATATTTCAAGTTCCATGAGAAGGGTCATATGCAACATTAGTGTAAAACACAAATCCTTATTTTAGATGAGTTTGATTCACTTGAGGACGATGATACTGATGATATTTTCAGTGAAACACCCTTATTTGAAGAGGAAACTGAGCTAGAGAATACTAACCATATTGGAGTTATGATGTGTTTAGCAATTTTTGGGATTAAGATAGAGGGAGTGGTTGTGTCCCCTGTTATTAGGGGATATGATTGTGTACTGATCCAAATAGAGCCATTGATGTGTCTGCTTTTCCAATTCATGCATTTTCTGATAAACCTTTTTCATTCATAAAAGATTTTCAAGCCATTCATGCTGAGTTGAGGAAAATAGATAGCTAAAAGAAATGCAAGGTATGCTAAAAGGGTAAATCACAATCATTATTCCAAAGAATATAAGGAAGGTGATTATATGTTGGTTTGTATTCATTTGAGGGATATTTATCCTTAAATATAAGAAATTGCTAGATAAGGCTTGTGTCCCTTTCAAAATTATTGGAAAATTTGGGTCTAATGCATAACATCTTGATTATCATGTAACAAATTAATTAGTCAACTTTATTGATGATGTTGTTTCATTTTATGGAGTAGTGATGCAACTTCCTTTTGTAGGATGTATTTGTAATCATTTGTAGGTATCTTCACCATCAAATAACTTTGAATTGAAACATATCATTATAGAAGAGGTGCTTATGTAGAAAAATACGGATCACAAGTTTTTGACAAATGGAAGAACAAGTTATCATAACCAAAATTTAATTAAATAAAATGCTGACAACACTTTCCACTATAGTTCCACTTACCTAAACATGCATTGGCAGATGGTGAACGGTTGGGATGGATTGAAAGGCTGTAATGGATAAAACACTAATGTATTAATACATTAGTTTGTAATTAATGAAAGCACTAGCCAGTTCATTTCCTTTCTCATTTGAGTAGCTGCTGTTTGCCGAGAGCTGCAAGCCAAGAGTGAGTGGGGAGCTAGAGAAGGAGACGGATGTGCTGCTGAGGGCTACTGGAGAATTGCTGAGGAAAATTCAGTTGGCTGAATTTAGGAAACCGTAAAGGAAAAATAGGTAAGGGACTGCTGTAATTTGATGTTGGACTATTGTAATTTGTTGTTGGGCTGCTGTAATTATTGAAAACTGCTGATGTGTGCAGTTTTCCTTCATTCCTCTCACCCATAAGTCTTTCTGTTTGCTGGAAATGGCTGAAGGCCACAAGTGGAGGGGCTGAAAGTTGTTGCAAATAGAGGTATTCAGAGTATGTGTTAGTAAGAAAAAGTTCTGTTCAAATTCTCCTTCTCTGTTACACTCTAGATTGACTTGGGGGGGGGGTTCAAAATGGGGTATGACACAAGTCACCTATCGAGGACACATGAACACAAAAGTTGATTTGAAGTTGCTAGAACTAGGTCTTACTAGAAAGCATACTTGGATGTCAACTCTATAGGGCAGAGTTCTAATGGGCCTAAGTGAATTGATGCAGAACTTCAAGTTGAAAATTATAATGGGCATTTTGCTAGAGCAAGATCAAGGGCTCTAGATAAGAGCAAGGACCAAGTTCCATTTTTGTGTGCACTAAAAGTTCTTGCTCGGCTTTGTTGATAGAGTTTTAAGTGTTCAAAGTCAAAATTTTGAAAACAGGTC
The DNA here is from genome assembly GCA_019925795.1 of Dendrobium chrysotoxum. Lineage (NCBI taxonomy): Eukaryota > Viridiplantae > Streptophyta > Magnoliopsida > Asparagales > Orchidaceae > Dendrobium > Dendrobium chrysotoxum. Next base: position 91,852,575 of record CM034314.1, on the reverse strand, counting down.
GTATTGCGGATTAGGCACTACGAAAGATTCACCCTCATTTTGCAAAGAATTTAAGATATGATTTTTAGATTTATCATAGGTGCAAACATCTATGGCTTATTATCCCTCCTGATGATTAAATTAAACTTTTGATTAAGATTAGTCATTAGATTAGTGCTTTGTGGTTAGTGTATATTAGCAACATATTTAGTTTTAAAGTTAAAGCAAATTTACTGCCATCAGTTTAAATGAATGGTAGGGGTGAAGATGATGAGCTCGATTAAGATCCCATGATTTTATTATAATGGGTTGTCATGGACCTTTGTCTACCGAGTCAGCGGAGGTAGTGGATCTAACCTAATTGAATTATCATTGTCGACCCTGATGGATTGTGGTTTTCAAGGGAACCTTCTAGACTTGGGGTTGACATTTGTTTGAGAGGGCACATTTAAGTTGACTTTAGCTAATAAAAGGCTTTGTGCTCTATCAAGTTCCTTATGATTCACAACTCAAGGGTTTTTAGGCTATTGAAGAACTTATGGGCTCTGATTGTGACCGTAATTTAATGGTGTCATTTTGTGGCAAAACCATTTGGTCGAGGTTCTTAATCATATTCATTTACCTGTGGTGTCATTTGGTGACTAAATCATTGATTAGAGATGTGCCACGCCCTTACTGGTGAAAGATTATTTGAGAGTGAATATAGTGATATGTTCGATAAGACATTGATTCTTTTTGAGTTGAAGCTATTCTTAAATTTGTTACCCTTGACAAAGGTTATGGAGGGTGGATAAATTATTGCTTTTAGTTTTGTTACAATAGATTTTGCTTGCATGTTTTAGATTTTTTGAGAATTTTCTTGATATTTTAATATATTTATATGAATTTTAACCCAAAATAATTTATATGAGAATTTGAGGGCATTTTAAAAAATAAGTGCCCTCTGATTAAAAATTTCTATCAACATGACCATCATCAGGGGATTTTAATGATTTTATTTTTTTTTCTTTAACTTTGTTGACCTTGTTTGCTTGCTCCCAAAGGATCAGATTTAAGAGTTAACTTTATGGGCTACCATATGTGAGACCCGAGAGTTTGTATTTTATAATGAAGCTTTTCCTAAAATGTATTGAAGACATTATACTCATATAAAATAAAATATCTTTGTAAATTTTGTAGTTGTATGTTCATGAATTTATTTAATTTAGATGAGAAAAGGCTTTGGAATGGTCCTTGTATCACGACCTATTTAAAATTTAGTACTTGGGCATTCCTCATTAGATTCATAGCTTGCCAACTCCAATCTTTGTAATGAGGAGGAGATATTTAAAATATGGGGATCATCTTTTCGGGTATAAATAGGAGCTCATTTAGATTCATGTTCATTCTCAATTCATTTCATCGAATGTGTTCTAAAGGTTTCAAGTGCTCAAGAGAGTTATTTAGTACAATTAAGAAGTTTTATGCTTGCAAACGAGCTTTCAAGTTTGCCATAAGTATCCTGTAAGTTCATTTGTGTTCCATTGAGGCTTCATATTTTATTATCAATTTATTTATTTTTTTCATTTTATTATTATTTTGCAATTGACTTTTATTCATTTTGTTCATTTAATCATTTTTTGCTGCTTGTACAATTTAGAGTGTTTGTTTTTTTCTTTGTAAGTTCTGTGCAAGTTTGATTCATTGTATATTTCGGAAGCTTCTCAGTGTCTCTCCCATGTAGGGGGGCATCTATAAGTAGACTTAGACTTTTCCACCACAATAAGAAAAGGCTTGCTTTATTGGTGCTATAAGATACCATGGCAAGGGGTCCTTTCTCACCGCGCCAAGAAAGATATTTACAGAGTCATCATATTTGCATGGAAGATTTGTAGCACAGAATTTTCCATAATACCAAGAAAGGTGTGTTTGTCTTTATATTTAATGCCATGGTCTTCTTTCCCCACCACACCAAGAAAGGTGCATATGGGCCTTCTACTCACCACATGAAGAAAGGCACTTATGTGGTTCACTTGCATGAGAAAATACATAGGTTTTCTCTATTGTGTCGAGAAAGACGCAAACATATTCGTAAGCGGAGGCGTGATCTTGCTTGGCATTATACTTTTGCGCTAAAAGATGATGATGGCGAATGTGTGGTGAGAAGATGTGATGAGCATATAATTTTTTTCTCCTTTTTGTTTCTTTTTTCTATTTTCTTCTTTTTTTATTTTATCTCTTTTAAGAGAGAATATGGAGAGGAAAAGTGAGAGACAGAGAGAGAGTGAGTTGGAAGGAGAGTGAGGTAGAGAGAAAGTGTTAGAGAGAGAAAGAGAGTGTAATATTCAAAAACTTGCAAAAGGTAATATTAAAAGTCCCAAAATTTCATATCCGTTCAATTTTTGGCACCTCACAAAATTGATAAATAATATTTTTATAAAATCTTATATACACACACACACACACACACACACACACACACACACACACACACACACACACATATACAAGCTTATATAAATTATTTTGTTAACAAGATTATTTAACCATAAGTTTAATTTCACTGTGCATACAACTAATTTACTATTCATTTGAAGGGATTTCTACTTTAAACTTAGGGCTGCAAAACCGAGCTGAGCCAACTAGGTGGTTGTTTATGTTAAAGCTTTTATCAGCATGTTCAAGCTGGATTTATGCTCGATTCTAGCTTTTCTGTTTGTGTTCAAGCTTGGTTTGTTTTAAATGATAGATGTTCATGTTTGATTTGTGTTAGATTTATGTTCGGTTCATTTTGTGCTTATTGAGTGTTAAATAAACAAGCTCATTGAGCTTTAAATAAATAAGCTCATCGAGTTATTAATGAGCTTTACTTTCTACTTGTTTATTTGCTTAAAAAATGAGCCTTATCGAGCCTACTAAGAAACAATTACCTAGTGCATATTTGTAAACATATTTAGCAAGTATTTTCGAGGTACCAAAAGAGCTCATTCACGAACATATCTTGCAAGTGTTTTCGAGCTACCAAATGAGCCAATTCATAAACAAACAAGTTCAAAAAATGATTCTTTTTATAATTAAGCTTGTTTATGATACTTTAAACAAACAATTCAACAAATATGGACAAAGAACCCTTGTTCCTTAACAAATTCATTCTATTGAAAGAGTATAACATTAAAACTCAAATTCATTATTTATAAAATAAGAATCATTTATTGTAATAAAACTAAAAGTTATGTGAAAATATACTAGATAAAGATTTATAACATGACTGGATCTATTCTTAATGGGCTTATTCATATGCTTTGTTAAATATTAATCAAGCTTCTTAACGAGCTTTATATTGATCTTATTCATTAGCTTTAATTGATATTGTTCATGAACTTAAATGAGCTGAACTCATAATTATTCAAGCTTGTTTTTTTAACAGTTGAGTATTTTACAAATTGTTTAAACTTGTTTGATAACTTAAACAAATGATCATGAATGAACTGTTATCGAGCCGAGCCACAAGTAACTTGTCGAACGCTTTGTACATTTGTAGCCCTATTTAAATCACATGCATTGATTGCTAGTTTACACAAAGAATTATCATTGTTTAAGTCATTTTATATTTAGCAATATATAGTTATATAAATACATTTGTGGACGCCTCATTCTATTTCTTATTCTCGCAACTCTCTAATGAAATCAAAAGTTGGCTAAGAGTAGTTGAATGGAGAAGAAAGAAAGAAGAAAGGAAAAAGACTAGGTTTTTGTTAGTCATACGATTTTTTGTAATTTCTTTTGCAAAATGACTTCGAATCGAAGTGTTAGGCTTATTTTTTATGAGTAGTTATTTTGAGGTAAAAAGTATATTTTGAGATTATGTTTATTTAAATTGAGTTATAATTTGGGAAAGTTTTATAATTTAAGAATTTTTTTTAGACTGTTTATAAAAGAATGAGATTTCGAGATGATCATAACAAGGAAATTGATCCTGTGGCAAATAGTCAGTTGGGTATGATATTGGATTTTAATTCAGGAATTAAATTTATTTGAAAAAACCATTTATAAACTTTATAAGTTAGATCTTGACGTAAGCTATATGTATCAAAACGTTTTTAATATTAAAGTACAAAGCTTATTAGCCAGTTTCGAATTAAAAGTATATGTATTTTAAAGTGCAAAGCATAATGTGATGTGTAATGTTTCTTTTTTTTGCTTCAATGTGTAAAGTACAAAGCAAAGCAACATTTTATTAAGTAAAGCACTCATAACTTATATAAAATTGTTAATATAATGATACATTCATTAACAATTACAAAACTTAAAGTATTTAATTGATGACTTAAAAACATGATATAAAATAAAAAATAATTGTGATGAAAACAAATTTTAAAAGTAGACATGAAAAGTAAAATTTTTATCAATTTTTATTATGCATAAGAATTAACAAACGATTACAAGTTTAAGATTAGTATATTCATTTACTATAAAAATTACAAATTTTATGATTGTATAAAAACTCATTTAATTCATCACAAAATTTAAATTTAAATGCATAAAGTCTCAAGTTTCATAAAGTAAGCCAAAGAAAATTTATCAATCTTTATCCTCTGTTTCGTTCACATAATCTCTTACTCCATGTAAGATTTCTTGTCTTCAGAATCTTCTTCTTCTTCTTCTTTAATCTCATCTCTATTTGATGGTCGAGATGAACTAGCTCTCATTGTAGATGAACTCCCTGTGTCCCTCTTGTTTTTGACCTAAATCTTATAGACCACCTTCAATCAACATCTCCCGATGCCTTTTCAATTTATCTCCAAGTGAGATATTCATCACAAAAATATTGCTCATCAGTATTCTCCATTTCTTCAATTATCCACTTATAACTTTCATCAATAGAAGCCAAACTAATTGGATAAAAAACATCTCTCAAATTAAATTTTCTTTTTAAAATTTGGTTGTACTTGATTTACACTACATTATTTAAGCGCTTTTGATCTAATGATTTCTCTTCTGTGTATAAATCTGCAGAAAAATCATTATGAAATACGTGGATCATATGATTTATTCTGTATATTTAAAATTAATAAATTATTAACTTGCTTGAAGACACTCAAATTCCTCTCACATCCAGCAACACTACAAGTTGATCCTAAAATTTTAATAGTCAATTTTTGTAAAGTAGGCTAATGTACCATACATTTTCCACCACTCTGCTGTATTAAAAAATTAAAATTATAATATCAATCCTAAAAACTTTAATCCATAAAAATTCAAATTTATATATGTTTTAAATTTTAATTGAGTATCTGGATATTTTTTATCTTTATTTCGGATAATAAATTCAGTTGCAAATAGGCCAATAGCATGGTTGTAAATAGAGTTCTTGATTAATGAGCTTTCTGTATTTGAGTCTTCCACTAAGCAACCAATAATTGCATATAAGCCTTACATCAATTATCTATTTGATTATGTTTTAGACTTATTTGTGTAAAATAACTTTAGGTTAAGTCGGTAGCCAATTTAATATAATGATTGTTTTAATTGACAGTTCCAACTCTCGTCAATGTTAGGAATGACTTTCTTGTATTTCATTTCATTCCTTCAAATGCACCACTGATCGCATCCCACTCTGTCCATTAAATCTTAAATATAACCCAAAGCTGATCTCTTATCACCATATACTAATCTCAGTATCTTTACTTATGGGCTTGTAACCTTGAAAGCATAGTACACGTCATTCTAAAATGTCATCTTGAGAATGATATCTTTGCTTTCTTTTGTTTGTAATCAACACTGAATCTAGATTTGTTCTAGTCTTCAGAGACAAGAATACAGGCTTAAATTTTCTTTTTTTTTTTCCTTTTATGTATCCTTGCAACTGTGAAAAAACTAGAGGTAAAATATATATATATATATATATATATAAAATAATATTAATTACTGAGTTACAAGAACATAGAATGGTTATATGTAACCACTTTGAAGCATAATCTCCTCTCCTATCTTCTCTATTTGTGCATCAAGGGGTTTAAAGATATTTAATGTAGTCTTCGAATATTCAGATGCTTTTATGAACTCCAAAAATAATATATATGTTGGTAAATTAATTAATACATTTATAATAGATTGTTCTCTATGATCAGTCCACCCATCCTAATATAAGTGCACCCTTTTTCTTGCCAAAATTTTTTGTGGTCCTCTACATCCTTTATTGTCACCTGCATTTCTATTTTAAATAGAGGGACTGTCAACTCATGTAAGACGGTGGTTTAAGATCCATTCAATATTGTGTAATAGCCTCTATTATATTATCAAAACTTTCTAACTTCACTGCATTGAAAGGGATGCCTATTTGATAGAATGATCTAGCTATGTATTATATAGTTCTATCCCTTATTTCTTATCTAATTTTTTTTATTTCCATTTAACTGATGTTTTTCTTCTTTCAAACTCTTTTTCATTATCTTAATATAGGAAATGATCCATAGAACTTTTCATTTTAAATGCATTGATGCTTCCCGCTTCAAAAGATGATTCAAAGGATCTCTTACTACAATATATTGGCATGTGAATATCTAATTCTTCATTATTCTATATCACCCTCATATTATGTTAAGATGCTCACTTGGATTTTAACTTTTCACATGCAAGTTGAATCTTTTCTCCTCACATTCTAGTCAACCATGCCTAATTTTTTGCTATGCAAATGAATAAATTTAATCATGAATATCAAAAAGATTTTGATCTATTAATCATCTTAACATTGCGTTGCTGAGTCTTAAGCCCTAGATGAAAAAAGTGGAGGGTTGCGTTAGATAGTTGATAGCCAGCATAAAAAGCTGTCGAACAATCATGAGATGAATCTTTTAATAAATTATGTTAATGTTAAAACATTCTCTGGAAGTGACACGTTGTATGGCTTGAATACAACAAAAAGTGTGCAACAACCACTGTGCCGACGCCCGGGTGTAGTGTTAAATAAGCAAGAGTTCCTATATCATGGACCAATGTGGGCAAATAAGCTAGTTCATGATATTAGAATTATGATAGGAACATGGAATATAGGTACTATTATAGGCAAATTAATAAAGTTAATAGATATTATAATTCATAGGATGATAAAAAAAGGACAATGGGGAAAAATGATTCATGTAGCCAACGCCAAATAATGGTATAAAGTTTGGTTGTTATTGATGAATCACTAATATCTTTATATAAATCTTTTATTTTTAGATAATTTTACTATGTAAATAAATAATTAATTTAATTTAATAAATGTCATTAATTTTTTAGATCATAATTTTATTGATAATTATTTTCTATATAAATAATAAATCATATAAAAATATGAATTTAATTTAAAAAAAGTCAAATACACGCTTAACATTTATTTTCTAAGAAATATAAATCAAAATTTTGCTTTGCATAAATAATTACATTAATTAGATAAAAGTTAGAAATATTTTCTTAAATCATATAAAAATTATTTACTTCAACGTATGACATCTAATGAATTTAATTTTTCTAAATTTTAATTTTTTTTGAAATATAAATGTATTTTATAAACAAAAACATTCTTAAAAATTTTGAACAAGAACATTCTCAAAATTTTGTTAACAAAAAATTATTTACTTAAGAAAAATTATACTCGCTTATGATCCATCACACGCATGAGATGAAGGTTGATAAGCCACTACTTAATGCTTATAGAGAAGGCAATGATTGTTGTTGGGAAGGTTGCAAGACTCTTGCATGATATTGAGGGGTATGGCTGCTACGGTTAGGTCGAAATTGCAAAGGATCTAGACGTAGAAAACAAAATGAGCTTTTATAAAAACCAAACCAATGCTAACATTAAATTGGATTGAATAAATCGCACTGCAGAGTGCTTCATGCAAGTGCTTTCGCACTTGACCGAGCGAATCAAGATTTTTGCAACCTCATTGCGCACGAGGACGTAGCGATGTGAGGGTCCTTCGCCTCACAACATTTGACTTATCAAGCGCACTTCTTGGTGCACTTTTAACATCCCTGGTGATAATGAACTTATTAAATTAGTATGGTCGAGCTATATGTGCATGCATCTACAACACAATTCTTAGCTTTACATGGAGACCAAAATACCTTGACTTCTTGGTTTGAGGGTCCAGTTAAAACCTTGAACGATGGAATGGTTGGATTTATGAGACCTTGATAAGATGTACCATCTACCTCTGACCCATTTCTCATACTTACATGGGATATGAATAAGAGCAATTTGTGGAAGCGAGTACTCTTAAATTAACAACCAAATGATTTTCTTAAGCGCAAGTGTTTTTTTTTTTTTCATATGAAAAAGTAATTAACTATAGGAGCTTACATTCATAGGAATTCTTGAATCTCATCTAAATAAACCTGATTGATATCAAGAATTTTTTTTTTCATGACAAACTCAATCTACTGTTGAAATAAATCTTGGCATCTCAAGTTTTGGAGCTCTTCTTAGTAAATCACATAAGAATTTTGAAAAGCTTTTGTTTAAAATTCGAATTGCTTCCGTATAATCGGATCTTTTTCTTTGTTAAAGGATTTATCTTCTTGAGTTAAAAAGGTTGTTTATTTTTGTGGATTGGAGGGGTAGTGTAAGGACGGATAGTGGGTAAGAATTTTGATGGTTACCCTCTGAAGAAAATGGTGATGGAAGGATGTTAGTGGTTTAATCAATGAAATAAGAGAGCATAAGTAGAGAGAAGGGACGTGAGGATATGTGCAATTAAGGGAGCTTGAAACAAACTTGTGTGTTATTCTACCTGAATTCTTATCTTTAAAAGCAAGCCACTTATAGATAAATTTAAATTATAGTTAAAGTGACTAAAATTTTTTTGAATTGTGTGTGTGTGTGTGTACACACACACACAAACAACACACACACACACAAACAACACACACGTATGCATATGCATACATAATATAATATAATTCTATGATCCATTTGTTGCAAAAGAAAGGAAGCTTGCTGCACTAAATTGGAGAGCTGAATATATCAGCTTGAGTACAGGATAAATCGCAAAGTAAGCTTTCAGGGAATTAATGCAGATTCATTTACTATTGATGAATTTGCAACTTGCTTTTGATTAAGGAATTTTATTTATAATATGTTTTTCATTTGGTTCTGTTTTCTTGTGTTTTTCTCAGAACACATATATTAACCTTTAAGGATATGTCAAGTGGTATTGTTTATTATTTGTTTATTCAGGAACAAGAAGCAGTCTCTAGAAGATTGTTTTTGGGAAGCTTGGGCTTGCCTTTGTTCATCATCTACTCATTTGCGGGTATGAGCTAGTACTGAAGAATTACCAAACTCCGTGCATGCATTTAAACTGTTGAATTAATTTTAAGTTTTTAGTAGAAAGCACATATTTTCTTATATCTGTACCTGTATTTGCAAATAAATCTATTTAAAAATAGCGTGGGACCTTTTGGTTCAGGAATAAATAAATAAATTTCCCCCACATTTTTTTTTAATTTGAGCCATTGCTTCCTGGTAGTTGGTGATGGGATGTGTAGGTCTCCATGAACCTGATGTTATTTATCAATGAATATTCTTAGGCGATAAATTTAATAATTTATTTTTGTGTACTATTTTGAAAGGGTAAACAATTCTCAATGAATATTCTCAAGAAGGGGAGTCGCAAGCCGATTTTGAAGTTGTCGCAAAGGATGTAGAGCTTGTTGTCGTTTAGATGGTTTCGTTTCTTGGACACTTGAACCACCATATTGGCATCCTTGTAGCAATAACCAAAGAAGATCATATTAGCAAATGCCTTAGTTGCTCGCTAGCTCTGAAAATACATGAACTTGACAAATGCCTTGTGTTATCTCCAGGTCACCATCTCAAACCCAAAGACTCACGCTAGCAAAGAGCAGAGGAAAATGAGGAGAGGAGCGCTGGGGACAGAAAACATGAAGGAAGTGCCCATCCCCATGGAGCTAGGGTGTATTTATAGAAAATTCAGTGATCGGGATTTGAGGCTCAAGTTGCATCCGCCATTGATGCGCCAGATCTCACTCAAATATTTATCATTACAAAAAGATTCAATCTCTTTCCTTTCACTCACCCTATGTGGAGCTGTCCTCATATGAAGAATAAGAGGTTGCTCACAAGTGGCATAGTGATAAGTTGCCCTTAACTTGCCAAACAAAGAGTCATTTTTGACTCGCTTAGGGAAGAGTCATTCAAAGCTAATTATTGAAGTCATTTTTGTTTGAAAACACAGATCACCCTTAATTAAAACAACATAGTTAAAAGATAAGACATTCATTATACACAGCCACTGCTAGAAAGCTAACAGGAAAATAAAGCAAATAAATCATACAACTCACCAAAAGAGCATGCAAACACTTAGAATTTTTTTTATTACTTAGCGCTTCTTACATATACACTGCATTTACTATTTATATCACGGGGTTAGCTTGTTCCCTAAAAACAAGCAATACAATGGGTCTAATAACAACTCAAGAGGCACCACTCCCCTATCCACTAAGTGTCATAGGATGAAACATTCATTGTCCAAGAATTGACTTGACCTTGATAACTTCAAAAGCTAGCTCATTGCCATAACCTTTATTATGAGCTCTTGCACCTCCCTGTGTAACATTGAGGCCTCCTAACTTAATGAGCTTGTACTCTCAAAGGCTTCGATTCTTCCCTTAGATTTGGCTTGTGCGTGGGCAAGCTCCCCTTCCAAGGTACAGACTCACTCGATATTATCTTTTAGAGAAGACGATTCCAAAGCAAGAGCTTGAATGTCATGGCTACCAGGAGAGAGAGAGAGAGAGAGAGAGAGAGAGAGAGAGAGAGAGAGAGAGAGAGAGAGAGAGAGAGAGAGAGAGAGAGAGAGAGTGGGGCTCATGAGTTGTTCGAATCATTGAAGACAGTTAGTGAGGAATTCCTTGGTTGGGGATGCACTTGTTCCTTTGCATGCTCACCCTATGAGACCTCAATGGACTTTATCGCCAAATGAATTCTTACGGAGGTTGGTGCGTGCTAACACCTCGAACTCCCTTGGCGGATGACTTTGAAATTTGTCTAAGGTCAGATGGACTTTTGCCTCACTTGAGGCCAATGACATTTGGCCTTTAAATAACCCTTTTAAAAATTGAAAGGGCACACTTCTTACCACAACTACTGGCCCACGATTGCCTGACCTTCTTAGGCTGGGGATGACTACACTTGTTGCTTCATGCTCGTCCTGTGGAACCTTGACAGACTTTATCGTGGAAGGAGTTCCCATGGATGTTAGTGTGTACTTTCGTGTTGATAGGGTCTCTGTATAATATAAAGGGAAGGATAAGAAATGAGTAGCTCTTTATCCAAGAAGCTAACTTGAATCTTTTGTAGTCTATCAAGAAGGCCCACAATCCTTATATATAAGTTATGAGCCCACTAAGTAAACACCAACACCTTGAACTCATTCGATGGATGGCTTTGAAACTCACCCGAGGTTAATTGGGCTCTGGCTCACTTAAGGATGAAGACATTTGGCATCCAAACATAACACTTTTAATAATTGAAAAGGAATACTCCTTACCTCCAATACTAGCTCGTGATTGCCCGACTTTCTTAGGCATGGGGTCATAGCTGCTCATGGGCTCCACCAAGGATTGCATTGTCACCAAGAATGAAAAGAGGAGCTGTCTCCTCGTGGTGATGACCACCATTTGTTCCTGGCAAGTTCCCTGCAATGCAAACATTGTAGAGCGCTCTTTTAATATGTGGCATAACTTTAGATCTTAAAGAGAGAATGGCCATCTCCTTGCTTTTTCATGCTACTATCACTCTACTCCGGTCAAGTTCCTTGGCCTTACTCGACATAGCCTCTATCACCTTGCTCAACTCCATGCCAACGAGCCCATTTACCTCAATGTCGCCTTTCCCAAGAGCTGGTTGGACTTTTCTCCTCACCTTCCGTTGCCTTACGCTAGTGGAGGGAAACTTTCCTCAGCTTTTTGCTACTCATATCAATATACTTGGAAGGACTTAGATTGCGATCTCCCAAGCGAGCTAATAACAAACACTTGAGACAAAAGGAAAGGAGTGCATCAATATCGCCACCCTTCGTTGCTATTTATTGCCAATGATAGTGTAGGGGTCAAATCAATGTCATAATGAGAATCTTTAGGAAAGACACATGGTTTGAGGCAATAATAATAATTAGACAACAATTCTTATTTACTCTCCCTTTTGTCGTTTCATAAAAATTTAAATGCATCTGGCCTTAAATTCACTTCTTTTTTGTAATTCATCACTCAGAGCAAGTTAATTGAGAAGCTAAATTTGTAGACATATATTCCTATTTAGGTAACTCGTAGGTATCTTAGTAGGTTTCAGTTCCTGGGATTTAGTCGAGAGGAGTATGTAGTCAAGGCAACATTCACCCAATGGGAGTTGTTCCCTGCAGTGCTGTAGTCAGCACCAGTTTTTGGGCAAAAGACCACTCACCCTTGTGGAGATCATGGTATATCGGCTTGCCTTGGAAGATCAAACAGAGGCTACAATTGTCCTTGGCAGGCTACTCCAAAGGATTCATGAAGACAAGCTTTCCCCAAGAAGGGCACTCATCTGATGACAATAATTGTCCATTACCGAGGGCACTCACCTTCCTTGGGTGTCTCAAATTAAGCTACAGGAAATGACCACATACAAAATCTACAACCAACACTTTCTTGATTGAACTTGTCACAGGTTAACGGTAGCTTCCGCTTAGGGGACTTGCCATCTACTTTCAAGACTCGCCTTCATTGACTCGTCCTATATGCTATGTCTCAAAGACTCACGCAAAACACTTATCTCCGAAGTCTCACCCAAGGTACTTGCTGGAGGGGAGGGGGGCCATGCTAGAGATAGGGGTCCACGTGCATACTATCTGGCTTGTCCGTATGTATCTGTTAGTCTATATTGGCCGCATTATGCATTGTTTTTTCCATTTATTCCAGTTGCGACCTTTCTTGTAGCTCTCTTAACTATATAAATAAGGGGTATAGAGGCATATTTTAGATTTTATGTTGTGTTGATTATTCACAAATATATTAAAACTTTTCACTTACTCCCCATTCTTACTGGCTTTCTCACTCGGTTCTCCAGCTCTCTTCTGCCAAATACCTATTAGTAGGGTCAGATATTGTCCGTTGACAAATTTGAGTCCGACACCTTGATTGTCTTAGATGATGTAAATGAATAAGAAAAGTACTGTTAACCTATTGGATGAATTTTTAGGAGTTTGTTGATTGGTTATTGACTTTAATTGCCTTCCTTTTTTTTTCAATGGCATGTTTACTTTTTAAAAATTTTTTAGGAGATTGGGGAATGGATCTAACCTTTTATGCTATTGTTTGATGTAGTTCTTTTGAGTCAAGTTGATTGGAATTAGTTTAATTGGTCCAAGTTCATATAGGAGGTTCTCCAAGCATAGGTTCGACCAATCAACATATGCTTGTTGCGTTGAGTCAATTATGTGTTATTTTGTTCTAATCCACACATTGATTTAGCTACTTTCAGCTAGCCCATTAACTTAATAAGCTGCTCTGTCCACATAAGAGGCTACATTCTGGTAATTCAAGAGAACTTATGAAGGCATCATAAGAGTAGGAAGTGAGCACAGGAAGGGAAAACAAGAGGCTGTACATCACCATCACCACCAAAGATGATGTGGCTGGCATCCCTTATCAAGGGAAATGACTAGAGATTATAGCTTACTCCTTTATGAGTTATTATAACAATCACTTTGACTCTTTTTTTAGGAGTTATTATAAAGCACTGTCGAACTTTTTGTCAGAATTATTATTGAAATTTGCTAAGTCTACCTATTATAAATAATTAGGCTAGGTAAGCTTAAAGAGCATCATTTTTATTCCAAGTCTTTGTGTGGTTCCTTCATAGCAAACAATAGGTTATGACAAAATTGGCCTAAAGATGTAGGAACTTGCATTGGCTATGACTTGTAGCATCTGTTGAGTTTTGTTGGATGCTAAAAAATGTGTGATTAATTCAGAATACTACTAAATTGTTCTGGGAATTTTTATAGACCCTCAAGGGATATGTTGCAAATCCCATAATGAGTAGGGTTAATAAAATTTATTTTTTCTATTTTGCAAAGCTTATAACAAAATTGGCCTTATTGCATGAACCCAGAGACCCCTTTAGGAGCTCGCACACCCTTATATAAGCCTTAGGGTTATCCCTATTCAAGTTGAACCAAACTCCACTTGAACCGTCCTTAGCCTCCTCCCCTCTTTGGTGTTTTATTGAACTCACATAGAGGTTCCCAAATGACCTCTAAAGAGTTCAAGAGAGAACTAAAGACTCTTAGGAACAAACCATAAGTCCAATTGATTCTTTTTTTTGAGCCCAAAATAATTTTTTTTTTCATCTTAAGCTAAGATCCCAATCATAGCTTTTCGAATTTGCTTGAACCAAGCCTAGCAAATGAACATTGATCATTGAACACAAAAATTCAATGGCCCGTTCTTGATTTATAACCCTAAAGTTGCAAATAGTCCCTCATTTTATGGATATAAAAGTCATAGAAAATGTCATCTCCTTAGTCTAAAGGTCATAGGTCAAGTTACATCACCTTAGTCTCAAAGCTATAGATCCCCCGTCATCTTTGTTTGTTTAATCTTCCATTAAGTAGGTGATTTTCTAGCACCAGGCCCCAAGGCCAGAGTTGTTCCTATTGGACCCCATATCAAATAGGAACCCCCTTTTCTTTGTCCTTAAAATCAAAGCCCACTTAACCCAATTAAGTAGGCGACTTTCAATCTTGATTCAAACTCTTGATGCCCCATCACTTGGCCAAAATAAGTGATTTCTCCAATCATTAAAATTAAAACTCAAGTTTCTGGTCTCTTTAGAAGCCTTTTTCTCTTAATTATCACCTTGTCCCAATTAAGTGAATTTCACGGAGTCCTAAGTTAAACTCCTAGGCAAATTTGCTTTATCCTATTAAGTAAAAATTTATCTCTTATCCAAACATTAAGATAATTCTCTAAATTCATAAAAATTATTTAGGTTTCTTTGACGCAAAGACTTATCATTCCACCCTAAAAGATTATATGTTTGTATATTTGAATCTTAGGAACGATAGATTTGTCTTAAATCAAATAGTAGTCGCTCTATGAGTTCTTCATAACCTTCTAAAAATCTGAAACATCTTTAAAAATCAAGTTTCTAGGTCTCTTTAGAATCCTTTTTCTCTTAAATATCACCTTACCCTATTAAGTGAATATCTCCAAGTCCTAAGTTAAACTCTTAGGCAAGTTTGCTTTATCCTACTATGCAAAGACTTATCTCTTATCCAAACATTAAAAGAATTCTCTAAAATATATAAAAAATATTTAGGTTTCTTTGATGCAAAGATTTATCATTCCACCTCAAAAGATTGTATGTTTGTATCTTTGAATCTTAGGGCACTATGAATCATAGACTTGCCTCAAATCAAATAGTGGTCGTTCTATGAGTTCTTCATAACCTTTTAAAAATATGAAACATCTTTAAAAATTAAATAAAAATTTTAAGTCACATACAATTTGAAACCACATTTGAAATAAAAATTAAATACCTTTATCCCACAATTAAACAAAACACCCAATCATAGCATAATAAGCTGCACAAGCTAACACACACCTAAATGCATAATTTCTAGGCATTTTAAGATTATGATTTTTCCTTTTTTGTTAATGTATTTGATTTTTGGTGTGATGACTGTTGGAGTATCTGTGTTGTGGGCACTTACCCTTAAGTGCTAGGATAAGAATATATATATATATATATGCCTTTTCTTGTAGATGACCATGCCCTTAAAGTGGTTAATAATTAATTTATTATTATTTAATAAAGTTTACTTGCAGGTGTTGTTTAAAAACTCAAAGTAGGTATGACCAATATATTAGAAGCCAAGTTGGTATTACAAGTGCCTAACAATTCATGGGATGATAATTTTCGATACGTATGCTTCATAATATTTAAAATGGAGATTCGAGTATTTTTTTTACTTTTTAAATGTAATAAATAGATTTAGAATATTATGGGAGTTTGTGGGAAATTGTTATAGGAATGATAAACCAGAAGGATGAACCCTAAAGTGAAGCCCTGGGTGCATTAGGAGCTAAAGCTTGAATACCTACAAATCGAGTTAATAATTATAGTTAGTTTGTATAAGTTAAACAACTTAGCTGTCAAATTTTCATTTCCTAATTATAATAATTAGATTGTACTATACTCTTATTGTTATATATAATTGTTGAAAATATATATTAACCGTCCGGCTGTTCGTTCCCACCTCGTTAATTCGAGTCTCCGAGTCGGGTCGTGATAAGAACCCCAGGCTCCCTCTCCATTTCTTTCTTGCACACGAATAGAAGCCCTAGGCCCGATCCTTCTTAGCTAGCCGTTCAACTTGTCTAAAGTCTAAATATCCCAAGTCACGCTCAAGTTGCTCCAAATCATGGAAATCCTAGGATAGGATATGAGGACAGTAGCATAGGCTTAGTGTTTTAAGGTAATCGTAGACTTTGGATACAATTTTCTAATTTGGGATGATTAAGTTGGGCTAGGCTCCCCTAGATGAGCTATTAAAGGCTCGATTTGGGTCCAATGAAACCCGATTTTGGCTCGTCTAGACTTAATTGAACCCGAATTGACTTGATTCAATACATTGAGTCAGTAGAAAGCTTGCTTAGAGAATCATCATTTTCAAATGCACATTATCTATGATTTAATAAGCATATGAGTTAAGTTATAGGACAACTCATTTCTATCTGGGAGTGTAATGATTTTATTTCACATAACAAAAGCACACTTATACAAGAACGAAGCCTAAGATAACATAGTTTAAGTGTTTTTCATATTT
The DNA here is from genome assembly GCA_019925795.1 of Dendrobium chrysotoxum. NCBI lineage: Eukaryota > Viridiplantae > Streptophyta > Magnoliopsida > Asparagales > Orchidaceae > Dendrobium > Dendrobium chrysotoxum. Next base: position 91,835,740 of record CM034314.1, on the reverse strand, counting down.
ATCTTTTAGCATTCTTGGGAGGCTACTTCAATTGTCTCAACTTCGGTAAAAAGTTGTAATAGAAAGCATTAGTCGAGCGTTGTATTTCAATGAGAGGAAGAATTAACTCGAATGCTAGAAGTTCTCTCCATCCTAGTATTAGGTCAAAGGTTCATTAAAGTTTTATTTTCGATTAATCTCTCGAAACTCATTCTTATTGGATTTGTTATATTCATATTCCATTTTTTAAGGTTTCACCATTATCTTATAGCTTTATCCTAATCATATACTTAACCTATATTTACCTAGGTTGGAGAATTTCACTCATAAAAATTAAAGTTTGGCTAAGGACTATTAGGTTTTTAAATGAAGCACAAAACTCCCTTGGTCTTGATTTAATTGTCTCTTAAATATAGATCAATGATGCTAGATTAAGAGAAGATCAACCAAAACCTTTGTCATAATTTTGGGTCGCAAAATGCTTATGTTTGAGAAGGGCTATTTAGGATACTCTATTTTAGTCATTTCATGCCTAATTTTTTTAACAAAATGAAATGAAAGAAAAAATCACACGCTTTATCCTAATTTTTTATGTTCTATAAAACAAAATTATGATGAATATTTTGTTGATTTCTTACTCTAAATTTTTTCTGAAATTATCGTCTAATTATTCGCATAAATTCTTAGTCAACTTATTACAATCGAAACTTTTAGTTCAGTTCCTCTGCTCTAACTTCCTAACATAAATTTCTTCAATATTTTAAATAATTAAAAATTAGGTTTATAAATTCACAATTAAAATCTAATTAAAATTTACGTCTAAATCATGGAAAGAATTTCTAGCCTTTCTTTCAAAGTCGACATTGAAGACATTTAATGTAGCGTCAAAGGGGTCAAAGACAACGTTAGAGGTGTTGAACGTCGCCGAAGACAATTTCGGGGTTGAATGGCATGCATCATCTCTTTCATTCGGTTGAATTGAATCACACATACCCCTCTTTCCTATTCTTCCTCTCTTGAATGAAAACCACACTTCCCTTTCTTCTTCCTCCTCTCTATCGAACGAATTTGCACAGATCGATTCTTTCCTTTCGAACAAAAATGCACATTTCTATTTCTTTTTTCTTGTCCAACAAACTTGCATAGCCCTATTTCTTCTTCTCTGTCGAATAGAAGCCAACCTTCTCTAACTGCTATTAACTAAAAAAAAAAAAGATAAAGAAAATTCAAACATCTTTACAAAGGCAATTCATTCGCCTCTGAGCCAGCCCCACCTCGAACAATTTATTCCCTAATGACACAACTGTTCGTTTCTCTAACTCCTCTCACAGCATAAAACCACCCAATCCGCTCTCCTCATTCAAACACACGCATGTGCTTTTTCCTTCCCTCGTCTCTTCGTGTCGCTCACAGGAATAGAAGCTCACTCGCTCTTTATCTTCCTCAGCTGCATGCGAGATCGCTTATGACCTCTAATCCCAAGTCCAAATAGTCGCCCGCCTCTACGTGTAGCCCTAGCCGAACACCACACCGCACACACAATCATGTGTGACAGCCTTGTTCGGCGAGCCTCTTTGCTCCGACTCGCGCACGTGAGACCTCTACCTCAGACCCGACGTCCTGCTTCTGTCCTTTCGGTCACACCCAACACGCGTACGTGAGAATGCACGCGCGAACACCTTGCTGCCGATCTCCTTCCGATATAACCTCCCACTCCGATCAAATGTCCGAATCCCGCTGCCTCACACCAGACCCACTTCCTCATGCCGAGCCTGCTTTGGTTATCCTTCACGCCAAACCTCCGATCGATTCCTGTTCTTGCACTTTCACTCTCGACTATCGTCAGTTGTTGCCGATTATTATAAATCGTGAGTATAAGAAATTTACAGGAAAATATTTGTGCATAAGGAAAATAGTATAATAATAATAATAATAATAATAAAATGTAGAGCAAAGCAAGCAGGAATCAACAAATGGAAGACCCCACTCCATCATCGATCTTAGATCCAGCTAAAAAATGTGTAAATTGAAACCCTCGCGCCGTTTATCTTAGATTCGGCTATGATGATTTCAAATCGAAGCCCTCGCTTTGTTGATCTTAGATCCGGCTGGTATGATTTCAAATCTAAGACCTCGGGCCGTCGATCTTAGGTTCGGCCAGGAAGAAATCAACAATAAGTGTTGTCCCGACCTCCTGCGTGGGGAGGGGATGTCGGAGGCTACCGAAATTGCCTTTTGGAGCAATTGGAGAACAATATTAATTAACTGACTAATTAATTATTTAAATTAAGACATAAACTTAAAAAATTTTAATTAATTAAACTAACTAATTAAAAAATTAAAACTTTAATTTAACTAATCATTTAATTAATTAAAATATAATTAAGTTAAAATACAAATAAAATTTAAACTTTAATTAATTAAAACATAAAACTTTATTTAATTAATAATTTATTAATCAACTTAAAATCTAAATAATTAGTTAATCAATTTAAAATAAAAATCTAATTAATTAAACAATTAATCAATCAATTTAAAATGAATTTAAAATATAATTAACTAATTCAATTGAAATTTCATTTAATTGATTAACTAATTAATCAACCAATTTTATATCTCTTTAATTAATTAAATGAAATAAAATGCAATAATGTTTACACTAAATCATCCTAAGACAAACTCACACCAACTAATACACCAAACTCCTAAAACTAAAACACCAACCAAACACAAAACTCTCAAACAAAACTCTCCAAAAACCCTGCGAAATGCCAAAGCTCCTATGTAAGCTCCAAAGCAGTGCATGCAAGCTCCTCCCGGTGCGAGCACCTGTAAGCAAATGAACAAAAGTCAGTACTCTAAACAAAACTGCAGTGCAAGAAAAAGAACAAGTACTGTAAACAAAACTGCACTGCTAAATGGCTATAATAACAGTACTAAAACAGGAAAAGAAACTATTGAACAAAAAACACTGGTGCAGCGGTAATAAAGAATTGTAAACTAAAAGTCATTGCTATCCAAAGCTAAAACTAACGGGCTACTTCTAAGTGAAGCAGTAAGATCCACATGCTAGGAAAACTTCTAAGTGAAATACGCCAATTCTAAAGCCAAACTCTAAGGCACCTTCCAAAGAGAAGCCATAAGACCTACCTAAACAAACATGCCACTTCTAAATGTAGAAGAGGTAAGACCTACCCAAACAAACAGTCCACTTCTAAATGCAGATACCCAAACCTACGGGCAACTTCCAAGAGAAGCTGTAAGCCCCATCTTAAACTAAACCTTCAGGCGACTCCTAAGTGGAGCTGTAAGTCCCGACCTAAATCAAACAACTGGGCAATTTCTAAACGAAGCCGTAAGCCCCAACTTAAAAAAAACTTACGGGCAACTTCCAATGGAAGCCATAAGCCCCGAACAATTCAAACAATTAGGCTACTTCTAAATGAAGTCGTAAGCCCCAACCTAAAACAAACTTACGGGCAACATCCAAGAGAAGTCATAAGCCCCTTTCCAAACTAAACATATGGGGAACTTCCAAGGGAAGCTGTAAGCACCGATCTAAACCAAACCTACGGGCAACTTCCAAGAGAAGTCATAAACCCTGTCTTAAACCATGGGATCTAGATATGGTCTACCTCCATCCCCCAACAAACGAGACTAAAACTCCTTAAACTATTTATCCTTAATCAAGTGTTTTCTCTTATGCAGTAAGAGGGGTAATTAACTATGAGGGCTTGCGCTCATATGAAATAAGAATCTAGATCTAATTAAATCCTGATCCAATTCTCAGGGAAAATTTGGTTAACTACAACCTGCCTTAAGGAGAATCGAATCCTAAGTCTGCAAAGCAGGATTCATGCTGAACCGCCATTTTTCTTGAGCCACACGGACCCCCTTTTTCCTTTCTCGTAGCTTGAGTCTCTTTAAGGGATGCAAAACGGTAGCCCTTCGTTCATAGTTTCCTTGTATGTATGTGCGATAAATTGTGTTTCAAATGAATCGGTGTGACTAGTTTAAACTGGCTATTACGTGTGGTACTTATACGAGTTTATTTAATGACTGAATTAAATATTATTGTTAATTTAGTGAAATTAAAATATAATATTATAATCTTAATTAATCTATAAATATTTTAAAAAATTGATTAATTAATTACTTAAGAAAGCTAAAATCTATAAAATATGGGAAGCTAGCTAAATAAGCAAGTTATTTTTCAGCCTTCGGACAATTGAATTTTTTCGCAGTTGTTTTTCCCAGTGTCCTAATAATCATTAAATAGAAAGCTATACCGGATAGAGTCTAAGTTAAAAGATCAAAACACTTACCGGTTTATGACATTCCCTATCTCATTTTAGTACTTTCAAGGGGAGGTGTAATCTTACAAAGTAAAATAGACCTTTGTCAGCAAGAAATTGAACAAGTAGAAGAAGGTTATTCATGAAAGGATTTGCTACAAATTTTCATGCTTCTTCAGAATATTTTGGTACTAACTAAAAAGATCCATCAATTTATCTTCTTATTCTACTACTTTCTGGTCAAACATCAAGTCATGCTTATGCATATTTCTTTATCAGCCAGTATTGGTCAGAATTTTTTGATTTGGTCATATATATATTGCTTCTTTTTGGGCCTGTGTTGGTAGGACATTACCCAGGGATGAATCCAAGGATTGAAGCAATAATGAAAACATCAAAGCCATTATTTCTATTCATGAATTCCCTTTCTTTTGACTGCCTCATCTGTTAAAGTTGATGTTTATTGTAGTTGTATAGATCCTCATCATTAATCATCACCTCTTCCACTTTGTGATCATTATTGCTGATCATCAATCTTGACCAATAATGTTCCATAATATTTGGTTTTGGGCTGCATAATACCAGATTGTTTTGCCCATTTCTCTATCTCTTCTGCATATTCTGTGACCACTCTCTCAAATTTGATTTTGCTAGCAAAAATATCTTCCTCAACTGCATTTATTAGGATAACTGCTTACTAGTTTGAATTTGCTACCAAAATTTTCCCTTTATAAAATGTGCCTCTTTTATTTGCTTTCCTTAACAGCAAAGAACGCGTGTTGAGCGTATTCTTGGTCTTGTCCTTGCCATCTGGGGCTTATTATTCTATTCTCGCTTGTTGAGCACAATGACGGAACAATTCAGAGTAAGATTTGAAACAAATGAATCTTAGTTCTCTATGTTTCACCTTTTATAAATTCACATATTTCTATCATGACAGTACAATATGCAAAAGATCCGAGAAGGAGCACAGCTACAAGTCATGGAGACTGACCATATAATTATCTGTGGTGTTAACAGTCATCTAATGTTTATATTAAAGCAACTAAATAAGTTCCATGAGTCAGCTATTCGTCTGGGTACTGCAAAAGCAAGGTAAATCTCTATTGAAGTACTATTTCTCTAGATCTCTCAATGCTTGAGTACTTATGAATTATTCTTTCCATAAATCCACAAAAAGATGAATACGACCCAAACTATTTTCTCTTCAAAGTTCTCAGCAATGCTCATGGATTATTATGTCGTCACACCCTCTTTGTGATACTTCCTTGTCCTCATAAAATTGTCTGCTCCAATTAAAATTCCCGTAGTCAGGTATCTTTTTTGGCCCTTGGGGATGATTATAATTTTTCTCACTGTTTTTCCAATGAAGCTAGAGTTGTATAATTGGAGTGGGTGTGATAGGGAATCAAGTTGCCATCAGATCCTAATATGGAAGAAGCTGTGTTGGGAATTATGCATATAAATATGTATGCAAGTGAATTTGATATGTGAATTTGCATTCAATATGCAGGAAGCAACGAATTCTTCTCTTGTCTGATCTCCCAAGGAAGCATATAGAAAAGCTTGGTGATAGTATTTCCAAAGACTTCAACCATATCGATGTCATTACAAAGAGGTATTGGAAATTCTCAATTTTAAGTCTACAAGGGATACTGATGCTGCTTAAAGTGCATTATTTAACAATTCAATGTGTATATTTTTTGAGATTTTTTATCTAAACTTGCTTACTTCAAATTGAATAGGATATTTTTTTTACCATCACTTTCGAAAGGGTATTTTTCCTTGCTGAGCTCGCCCAGGAGATATAAATATTAAATACAGGACGACATGTTAATCCTGGAACATTAATATTAACGAGTTTTGAGGAAGTGATAGTTTTCATCCCTCGATATGAAAGGTTCAACTACAGAAGCATTTTCATTTTTCAACCACATAGAGCTCGTGCCCACTAGATGAGTATAAAATTTTCTAAATTTTGTCTGTTTTTCCTGTGATCTTAACTGCTTAGATTAATAATCCCTTTTTATAAAAATTTGTATGTGAAACAGGCTTGAGCGCCAGCTATCTTGTCACGTTGAAACCATTTAAGATCATCTTTAAGCATTCATTTTGATCAAATAGATTTGTAGCTCGTTTGGTTTTACTGTCATTCTTCGTTTGTTTATTACTAGGTATTTATATTTTATCTCAATATATCATATATACACATTTACTGCCATTTATTTATTTTTGTTTGCATGTATGGAAGTTTCCACTTTCTCTGCTAGTGTTTAACACCTGGTTCCTTATATTCAGTTGTAGCCTTAGCTTGACAAAGTCTTTTGAAAGAGCAGCTGCAAGCAGAGCAAGGTCAATTATCATGTTGCCGACAAAGAATGACTGGTTAGTAATTATTTGTAAAGGTTGTTGTTAAACTATAGCTATTGTTTAGCCTAAAAGTTTGGTGAGACTAATGAGCATCGTTATGATTTTTCACTAATCTATTAAGAAACAGAGATTCCATAAAGAAAATGACATATCAATGTGTCAGTTTTTGTGGACTCCATAATGATCAGTTTAGAGAATCTTGGCCAATGTGATCCATTTTATTACTCTTAGTATTGTCTACGGATTCAGTGTGTTGCGTTGCATTGTCTCAAACAGTGCGACATCTTTCAAGAATACCAAATTATATGGATTTATTTATCAAAACAAAATTGATCGATGATGTTCCTCAATCTATAACACATTCTTATTCAATCCTAACATATGTTCAGATGTAAAAACATATTCTTATAAAAGTAGTTCTTAAAATTATTCAAATTAAAAAAAAAAAGAAATTCAACCAAATAAATGGGTTTAAAAAGGCTTGAGAGTTGGCTTAATTCAATGTTATGCCCTAATTTGACTCCTTTTAATGTCTATGATCACCTCACATTTTGTGGATTGTTTCAGCTTTTTTTAAAGGCATGTACGGCATCGTGAATATAACATTTGTTACTGTTTTCTAGAAGGCAGTTTGTCATAAGAGAATTGTCTTTGTTGGTGTTCTTGTCAGGTATGAAGTTGATACAGATGCATTTCTGTCTTTATTAGCTTTGCAACCTCTACCGAAAATAGCTTCTGTTCCTACCATTATTGAGGTATATTATCTGATTAACTCTTATTAATTGAAACTTGATATTCTTTAATTAATTTTCATGAGCTGAAATTTATTGTCCAGTAGACACATTCATAGATGCTAGAACTTAGAGATGCAATACTGCACTAATATTATCCACATGCTTTCTTAAATTTCCAAATTTATGGTAAGTTTTATCTCAATAAGCGGAGATATATGTTAGCTGTAATATAAAATTTTCAGTGTAATGAAAAAACTTGGATCGATTGCGACTCTTTGGTCAGGCCCTTTATTAAACTATCATTTTGATATGTACTTCATATTTATCCATGCTACAAAAAAAAAAAAAACTTTATATTTTGTTCAGGCTCTTTATCAAACTATCATTTGGTTTTTGTCACAGAATTTGGTGGCATTTGTTTCCATTATACTTTTGTGTTATTCTTATCCTTGATTTATGTGTTCTTTTACATCTTTAAAGCATGTTAACCTGATCTGACAAGTTCCTACTGCATCTCATCTCGAATCTCATACATTGCTAAAACACTAAATTCTCCAACATCTCAATGTAATATGTACTAGACAGTTTGGACTTACCTCTTAGTGTCCAAGTAAACTGATACGGGGAGAGAAAAAAAATTAAGGCACTGCTAAAGGTACTGCTAAAGGTTTTAGCACCCCATGTAGTGGGATAAAGGCTTAATGTTGTTGTTGTTGCTAAAGGTTTTAGCATTATGGTGCCGAATGTTGGCCATTAAAAGAGAAGCATAATTCTAAGTTAAGTGTTGCAGAGATGAGGATGCTCAGGTGGATGAGTGGCTTTACCCTTAGAGATAGGATACAAAATGAGCATATTCGTGAAAAGGTTGGAGTAACTCCAGTGGAAGATAAGATTAGAGAGAGTCGCCTTAGATGGTTTGGTCACATAAAACGACGGCCTCCCGATGACCCGGTTAGGAAAGTAGAGGTCTTAGATTTGACTTATGTTAAGAAAGGTAGAGGTAGACCTAAAAAATCTTGGTTAGAAAATATTAGAAATGATCTTTCATTTAAATGAGAATTTGATTTTTAACAGGACACAATGGAGAAAAAGGATTCATGTAGCCGACTCCACGTAGTGGGATAAAGGCTTGATGTTGTTGTTGTTGTTGTTGCTGCTAAAGGTTTTAGCATTATTTGAGAATGGGCATATTTTTTTAGATCAATTATGTGAGGAACTTCTAAAATTTTTTTGTTTATGAAACCAAGAACCGACTTATTTTTTCTCACGACCCGACTCATAATATTTTGATCTTACTTGGGCCGATGACCTTCGGTTCTATTACTTGGAGTCGAGGAAGACGAAGAAGACTCCACTGTTCAGGGTTGTGAAAGGTCACGAGGAGTGATTCGCTGCGAGGAAGATGAAGGAGACAGAGGAGCTTGTTCGATCACTCGGCATGACAATCGATTTCAATACCAATTGTCGAAGAAGATGAAGTTGAATCTAATCATTTCTGTTGTTTGGAGTTGCGGAGGAGTTCTTCTCTTGGTGTCGCGAGGAGGCGAAGGAGTGGTTCTGTTAGTTCCGTCTCTTAGAGTTGAGTGAGATGAAAAGCCTTTAAATAAATGTGAAAGAGAAGGAAACGAAAAGAAATCGAGTGAGAGAGATTGAGAGGGAGAAGAAGCCTGCGAGCAAACTATCGAGTAGTAAGAAGGCACTTGCACACTGTTTGTGTCGATGAGAAGAACAATGACGGGCGATTAGGTTAGATTTTATAAGAAATTTACTTGTTATTTGGGAATTTTTAGTTATTATTTTTAGAAATTGATAGTATGTACTCATGAGAATTTTATTAATTAATTAATGAAATAATGAGTAAAATTATATAATTAAAATAGGTATTAATTAATAGAGGGAATGTTAAGATTTTCAAATTGAAACTCTATAAATGATTAATGCAATAATAATTTAAGATCATACTTAGAATTTTTAAGATACTACTTAGAAAATTTAATTTAATATTTTAAAGCTTATTTATTTTTAAAAAAAGTAAATTTTAAGTGATGAATATTGATAATTAGATTTCAAAGTTAATTAAATATGTGCTAAAGAATGAAAGTTTATTTTGTCATTGTAATTTTTTTTAAAATTTTTTTATTTTGTCATTGTAAATTTAAAATACTATTTAATAGAAATTAGGTTATGAGTATTGCATTAAATTTTAGTAGTATATATAGTGAGAGAAAGCATATATATATTTATATATAATTCAATGATATATGATATTTAATTAGAAAATTTATTTGATGTTAAGTAATATATTTAAAGATAAAATTTAAATATCGAGTAAAAGAGTTTGTAAGCTGTTTTGATAATAAGAACGCCTTTTATATAAGTGTTAAATATATCGATGTCGGCCGTCGGGGCAAGGAGTAAGAGTAAAACTTCAAAATATCTGAATTCGAGGTAAGTACTCATATTCATAATTTATAGTATTAGTTTTTTTTTCCTTAAATTTATTGTACGAAAATACTTTTTAGTTATACAACTGCTTTTGCATATTCAATTATGATTAATTTTATTGTAGTAAGGTTGATCATATTGAAACATAAGATAATTCATGTTATGATTCAATAGTTTTGTTTATGCTATACAATATGAGTGATAGAAAAATACTAAATATTATGAAAATGGAATAGCATATAAGAATGCATGCATGTATATGTTGATTGATGGAACACATCTCTTTATATTATTGGCTGGGGATGCAATATACCTATGTGCGTGAAATAGAATAGGTTATAAAAAAGGAAATTGAAAAGGGGGGTACCTTCATTGATACTTTTTAGATAGTGTCTTCTGTGACGGTTGTATTAGTTATAGAAAATGTTATGACATAATATATTATTACATACATGGATAAAATAGGATTGATGATCATTTTTTTAAATTTAAATGTTATCATATAAAGTTACTTTATATTTGATAACAAACATGTATATTTTTCTAAATGCCTTGTATTACTGTAATTTAGAAGCATGATGTGCTCTGTAAGTTGTGTTATGACTCGCTCTATATTTGCAAATGTATATATATATATATATATATATATATATATATATATATTATCTAAATAATTTAAATGAGTAGAAGAGAAGAGAACGTGTATCGTAGGCGCGACGCTCTGAGAGAAAGGTATTTGAAACTATTATAGTATTTTTCGTTAACAAATTGAAGTTTTAGTGATTCTTTCTGTGTATTCGAGATAGTTATTTTAGTGGATGAAAATTTAAATAACCATTCGACCGTCTATTCCCGCTTCATTAATTTGAGCATTCGGGCCTGTTCATGACACGAATGCTTGAATTAATGAGTCAAGAACAAATAATTATTCAAAATTTTGCTTACTAAAAATTTTAACAACTATTTCTAATTTATTGAAAGAGTCACTAAAATTCCAGATGTATTTTAATAGAAAATATTATAATAGTTTTAAACAAATACCTTTCTCTGGAAACGTCATTCTTATGCTATATGTTCTCTCATCTTTTACCCATTTAAATTTTTTGAATAGTATATTTATTCATTTACACATAGTAGGATGAGTCATAACACAACTCAGTGAGCATATCATGTTTTTAAATTACAGTAACACAACGGTATTTGAAATAATATGCATGCTTGTTACAAAATAGTAACTCTATTTAAAATACAATTTTCTTTTAAAATGATATTATGCACATATCATGTTTTATAACTAAGACAACCGTCACAGGAGACATCATCTAAATAGTTCAAATTAAGATTTTTTTTTTTCATTTCTTTTTCTAAAATCTTTTTTATTTCGCTCGCATGAGTACATCACGTCCTGAGTCAATATCAGAAGAGTTAGATTTCATTAGTCAACATGCACATATAAATATTTTATATAAATTATTTATTTGTATTTTTTTTATATCATTATATCATTAGCATTACGACTGTAATATGATAGAAAACCATATCATTCAATTCAAAACGAACAATTATCTATAATAGAGATAAATCTTGGAAATTTATGAGTAAATATCAATAATAAATGATACATCAAATTTAAAAGATTTAATGTCATTAATATAAAATAAAGACATGAGTACTCACAATGAATTTCAAATATTTTGATATTTCTTTCTCTTACTCCTTCGAACATTCATAGATTTATCACCAATATAAGAGGTCTTTTATCTTCAATTTTTTTAATTGATAAATCGCTCGTAATTTTCTAATTTGAATTCAAAAATAATTTATTACTTAATATAATAATCATATAATCTAATTAAATTCTTGTATATTTTTTTATTTTAAAAATATATGCTTGCTCTCTCTCTCTCTCTCTATATATATATATATATATATATATATAATCTTCTAATTACCATGCGGAAGATGAAAAGTTACATCACTTTAAATCGAGAAAGGGAGATGGGAGAGAGAGCACGAGCGGTGACCAACACCTGTGAGTGAACTACCAAGTAGAGGCAGACCGATTGCTTCCATCATGTGCATGGGAGAGTGGATTTGAAATTGGGCTCATGCGACTTGTGAGAGCAAGAGAGAGGGAAATTGAAGGTGAGCTGGTACAGTCACAAAGGCTGGAGAGGTTGGATGTGTATGAAGGTGAGTTTTCTTTTTAATTCACATGTATAATCTAAACCCTAAAAACCCTAGTAAATTAAATTATTATTATATTAAGTAATAATTATTTTTAAAAGGAAAATTTTAAAATTCGAGTTAGAAAATTTACGAGCGATTCACAATTAAAAATTTTGATGATAAGAAAGTCTTATATATATGTGATAATTCTATGAATGTTTGGAATATGGAGTAAGAGAATGAAGTATCAAAACATTTGAAATTCTAGGTGAGTGCTCATGTTTATTTTTTTTGATATTGAGATTTATTCTTTTAAATCTGATGCAATATTTATTATTGATATTTACACATTAATTATTCATGATTTATCTTTATTATAGACAGTTGCTCATATTGAATTGAATGATTTGTATTTCTTTCATATTGCAGTCATAATGTTTATGAAATAATGATATGAAATGCAACAACAACATCAAGCTTTTAAATAATGATATGAAATGATGTAGAGAAACACAAATAAAGAATTTATATAGAATTTTGTATGCGCATGTTGACTAATAGAGTACATACTCTTATGGTTATTGATTAGGAATGCAATGTACTCACATTAATGCACCCACAATGAAATGGAAACAATATTTGAAAAGGAAATGATAATGAAAATGATAATGTAAGTACCTTAATTAGTACTATTTAGATGGTGTCTCCTGTGATGATTGTCTATAAGATTTGCTTCTTTGCTCTAACAACTTAGCAAATTTGCTAGTGATGCATCAATGAATATATATTTGTATTAGTATATATGTGGCAGAGAGAACTTAGTTACTTAGAAATAAAAATGGAAATGGAAGTATCTTGATTGATACTATTTAGATGGTGCTTTATGTGGCGGTTGTATTAGTTACAAAAAGTAATTAGGCATGATTTGTGCATAATATATTATTTATGATCTTTTTAAAAAAAAGTATTTTAAATAGAGTTGCTATTTTATAACAAACATGCATATTTTTTCAAATATTGTACTGTTATTGTAATTTATAAGTATGATGTAGTCACTGAGTTGTGGTATGACTCACCCTACTATTTGCAAATGCATACAAGTGTTATTTGAAGAATTTAAATGAATAAAAGAGAAGAAAACATATGTTGTAGGCGTGACGTTCCAAAAGAGAAGTATTTGTTTGAAACCATTGTAAAGTTTTAGTGGCTCTTTTAGTAAATTGAAAATAGTTAAAATTTAGTGAGTGAAATTTTGAATAACCATCCAGTCGTCTGTTCCCTCGTTAATTTGAGCATTTGTGTTAGGTCGTTACAAAAGTGGTCTCAGAGACTAATGCTTTCTTAGGAATATGATTCATAGTGAAAGAGTCATAGGAACGATTAATAAAAATTATTTGGGGGAAATTTAGAGATTGATGAAAATTATTCACGACTCGGATCGAAGACTTGATGTTATTATTGTTGTATTCACAACCAAACTTGGAGATTCAAATTAATGAGGCAGGAATAAACGGTCAGACTATATTCACGACTCGACTCGGAGGCTTAATGTTGTTGTTGTTGTATTGAGGGGCATATGTACATTGTGTCCCCCAACCAGTATCATAAAGGGTGTACTATATCAGTAAACATGCACATACAAGCATTTTATTTAGTCGTTTCATTCATATATCATTCAATAACTTATATGATACATGTGGTGGAATATCAGTCTACTATCAATAATTTCAAGATGTTCATTCATTAAATTATAAAAGATAAATCATGCATGACCTTTTTTAAGAACAATTAATCAAATAAGTAAAATGGACTTAGTGAAATGGCTTACAAGAAGCAACATTATTACCATAAAATAAAAATATGAGTACTCACCATGATTCTATATAGCTTGTTGATCCACTAAATTTCTCGCTCGACTATAATAATTAATCACCTATAATCATGAATAATTACACATCTTTATTATCTTAATTTGTATATCTAATTCACTATAGAATGTATCTAAGGGACTGTTTAGTTGGAGGAAAAGTAAATGCAAAGCATTATGTATACTTTACTTGTTTACTTTTTGGTGTTTTGTTGGATACTTGAGTAAAACAAAGTAAATTCCCACTGTATTTGGAATTCCCCGCCTTAGTTCATTTTGCGGGTAAACTCGCTTGATTTGAGCGAAAAAGGAATTCCACGGCGAGAGAGCGAGCAGCTCACGGAAATACTCCTTCATTTCTTCCTCCTGCTTCGCGTGAGGCAGAGTTCTGTACGGGAGCTCTTCCAGCTATACTTGCACTCAGTCCGGCCCAAGCTCCCACGTGAGAAGCCATTCGATCTTCCTGGATGCCGCACGTAGAAAGCCCTGCTCCATTTGATTCCTCCACACACACGGTGTCGCCTCTATCGGATTGTCCGGCTAGGGATACACAGGAGGCTCATCGGATGGATCGCATGCACACGGAGTTCCCTCTCAGTTGCCTGACCTTCGCTCTCGTTCCTACGCATGCACGGATAGCCCAGTCCGTCATTTCATTGCCTTTCGACTTCGCATGCAGGAAGATCCGGCTTCGCTTGACCATCCAGCGATTCCCTCATTAGCTCGTCTCTGCTTTGATTCAAACAACAACCACTGCATCCGCTTCTTCCTTGTTTGTCCCAGTGACTGTGAGTACACTCCATTTCGATTCAAGTGTTTTACTTTACTCTGCATTCATCTAATCAAACAGAAAAAACTAGTTCCCTGTATTCACTTTGCAACCAACCAAACAGGCTCAAAATATTTTCTTTACACTGTATTTATTTTACACTGCATTTACTTTGCATTGCATTGACTTTATAGCCAACCAAATAGCTCCTAAGTAATTCTTGTTGTCTATAAAAAATGTGTCATCAATTAACATATTTTCTATTTAACTATTTAATTTATTTAAAAAAATTACTTATAATAACAAATTTCATATAAGAAATGCTCATGAATTTATATACAGTATCTTTCTCTCTCTTTATATATATATATATTTCTAATCATTTAAAAATGAATAGAAAAACATAATTTAATTATTAGTATTTCTAAAATAAAATTTATTTATTATTATAATTTATACATTTATTTTTATATAATTTAATAGTATCTCTTTTTCATTAACCTATTATTTTAATTAGATTATTAAATATGCTTTTATTCTTCTATATAAATTATTCTTAACTTGTAAATTCTCTACTCTTATAAAATTTATATAATTATTTGTTTATAAAATTAAGCCTGCTTTCTTTCTTTATATATATATATATATATATATATATATATATATATATATATATATATATATATATATATATATATATATATATATATATTTTGTTTAAAATTTTTTTTGTATTATAATTAATTAATATCTATTTTCAAACAATTAAAAATTCAATTATAATATTTTTTAATTAATTAATAATAATTTCTCATAAAAAAAGAAATTACAATTATATTTTATTATTCCCCTCCCAATTAAAATCCTAATACCTAAAATCATAAATGGATTTCACCCCATTGCTACAGTTCCTGCGCTCATACCCGTCTTTGATGCCCTCATGGACGACTTCATCACCCTCGATTTTTTCTTAGGGGCTATTTGGTTGGAAGTAAAATGAGTGTAAAGTATTTCAAATGCTGGAGTTTTAAAAATATTGGTGTTTGGTTGGAGTAAAAAGGATTGCAAAGCAAAGACAAATGTACTTTAAACCATTATTGTTTATTTTTAAGGTAAACTAAACTTGCCTAATTTTGGGCGAGAACTATTTACACATCAAGCAAGCTCGCTTGAGCGCCGCCCACCACTGCGGCCGTCCACCACCATCAGTCATCACCACCTGCCGGCCACCACCTACCTCTAACTACAGTCATCCACCGCCAGCCACCATCTCCGCCATCCGCCGCTAGGCACCATCTACCGCCGACTGCCGCTCACTGCCGACCACCATCATTGCTGGTCGCCATCGATAACCATTGCCGCCGTCACCGGCCCGCCACCATCATCTTTAGACTTTACACAACATTTATTTTACTTCAAACCAAACAGAAAGAAGCATTCACTTGCATTTAATTTATACTCATCCAAACAACTACAAAATATTATTTTTACAGTGCGTTCCTTTTAAATTGCATTCCTTTTTTAGCCAACCAAACAGCCTCTTAATCGTTCTACTATGGCTCTCTCTATTTCTCGATCCCTCTCTAGCTCTTGCATCCTTGCGTGCTTTAAAGGAAATGGAACTCCCCTTCGACGACTCTTCAAGGCGAACCCTTCACCTTCGTTGTCCCTTGTGATGCTAAGGAGAGGAACCGACACAACTCTTTGCCTCTCTGTGTGAGAATAGACTAATGATTGGTTTTTAGTCTTCTAGCAACGAACCCTCCGCCTCCCGTTCGCGTTTCCCCACATTTGCCTCTATTGCATCTCTAGGAGATCGAATTGACACGGTCGGTTGGACTCCTCGTTTCATCTACCCCAACACCAAGTAAAAAAAATGACTCCTTCCTTCATCTTTTGCGACTCCAAGCGACATGAGCGGCACATTCGAGTTCGGGATATTACAATTTTGGCCTTCCTAATAATGAAAATTGAGTTTCAATGCTATAATCACTTGCAAAATGCCCATACTCCGAACATTTGAAATAGGAAGGATCAACATCCTGAGCACAAGAATGATCTTGACGAGATGATCAAGGGATACTCACCCTATTAGAACCTCAAGGGAGGGATCCACCTCCAACAGGAGATGAGCTGACAGAATCCCAATCTTCTGGCGGCTTAGTTTGCAGTCCAAAATAACTATTTGCAATGAACTACTTCCATTTACATTAATATCACCTACATGTCAGAAAAAAACAAGATGCCAACTTGTGTTATTTTCATTTCATTCAATTCTCAATGATTTAGTTGTGGCACGCAAAAGCACTTTGTTAATTCATTTTTTTGGGTGGATGAAAACTTTATAAATAGCCAAGTTTTAAGTTTTGTACTGGTAATTCTTCTTATTTATTTTCTAAGGAGAGTCATTTGATTATTTCTTCCTCATGTTTAGGCTTCCATAATATATTGGGGCCCTAATATTTTTCTTCTAAATTCATGCAAGTTGAACTTGAATTGAGATGCCTTGATCATTCTTTGATTGTGAGTCTGTTGGTTTCATTAGCTCAAGCCAGGTATAGAGAGCTGAGGATTGTTCTCATGAATTAGTATGGTGTGCGAGAAGAAATGCTGATTCTCTAAAGGATCAAATTGGCTATAATTTTATATTTTTCTATAGCGGATTTGTTGTTGCCTCAAAAAAAAAAAAAAAAAAGATGCCCAATAAACGATTTATCATTATTTTTGGGAAAATGTCCGGCAAAATATTTGCATTTGGCATTTTCTTTGGTTATAGTTCCACAATTTTAACATTCTTGAAAATTCTTTCATCTCAAACTGCTGCAGGCCTCAAATTCTGGCACATGTGATCTTTTGAAATCAATCACAGGCGTAAATGTTGAGCCAGTGGAAATGGTTGCATCCAAACTGTTTGTTCAGTGCTCACGGCAGAAGGAGCTCTTGAAAATTTACAGGCATCTTCTTAATTATCGTAGTACTATTCCTAACTTGCTGACTAGTTTTGTTTTACGCTAGATTGCTATCATTTATTTTCTTGATCGGATATTTATATGATGTTAACTCATTGGATGATAAGTGAAATAAAAAATGGTGGAACCTCCCGTACAACTAAAGTAGAATTAAGACTCTGATATATAAGAATGTACTAGCAATCATCAAGTTAGCAATTGTGAAACCTTTGATCAAGTGGTTTTAAATCTTGTCTCAAATTGTTTTGTTGCAACGTCTATGAACTGGAGAAATCCTCCAAAAAAAAAAAAAAACAAATCCCTAGTTCTGAGATCAATAATATCTTGCAGTTAATTTCACTGGCCACAAATTCTACCTGATGACCCATTTAGGCGGGAAATCTTCATCTCATTTTTCCTCTTGTGAGGATTCTAAAAAATTATCAAAGAATTATCCCTTTTAGTAGGATTGTGCTCTAGGATCTCATGAACATGTTACTCAAAACTAGGATCTGTGCACCCTTTGGTATATTGAGAGGCTAATGGGAGCTGCCAATAGCTTTTAGCGAGGTATAACAAGCTGAAATTGTTCTCATGAATTAGCAAGATATAAGTGCCATTTATAACTTTTGGTCTTCAATTGAATTTTCACTAATTAGTAAGTAAAAAATAAAAGGCATGCACAATGGATGGTGCTCTTGCTAATATAGCGTTTGTGGAGGGGTTCATGTACACAACAATTGAACTGCATTTGCAAAAAAGGTTATTTCCATGTCTTGAACTTAGTAGCTCCAGATTACAATAGTGACAGCTTAGGCAATGCTGCAAATCCTCCCTCTTCACTTATTAGTTGATGAGGGAAAATACGTTATAAGCAATTCTCCATGTTTACTTGAATAATTGAGCAAGTAATTTTGATCGATATATCAAAATAGGAAAGCAATTTACTTAAGGAGAAGAGATAATTTAAGAACAGAAGATGATTCTTATTCAAAAAGGTTTTTTTACATTCTTAATCTAAATAATTTATACGCAGAATTCTTATGAGGAACTCCTTATAGAAGTTCTATGGTGGATGCTTTAAAAACATCAGTTGGA
This sequence comes from Dendrobium chrysotoxum, assembly GCA_019925795.1. Taxonomy (NCBI): domain Eukaryota; kingdom Viridiplantae; phylum Streptophyta; class Magnoliopsida; order Asparagales; family Orchidaceae; genus Dendrobium; species Dendrobium chrysotoxum. Next base: position 91,817,066 of record CM034314.1, on the reverse strand, counting down.
TCTCTTTTTGCCTTGAAATTTATGCATTTGTAAGAGGAAGCCTCTATCACAGATTGAAAAGTGTTTTTAGGCATAAAAATAAAATAGTATGTGAATTTTTTTTTTTATGTTATGCTTCATGCGCTTACAGGAAATCTATTTCCACTGAGAAAATTTATCACGTCCTAGAGGTAGCTTACCCAATGCTTCAAACATAAAAATTTATTTTCAGGAAATTTACCTCCTTTCTTAAACTCTCTTCATCTTTATCCAAATCGTCCCATTCCTTGTTATATCAACTCGTAAAAAAAGTGCAACTATTTTCTTTGAGTCTATGAAATGATGTAGCACCACAGGCTCTGTTGAACATGCCAGCATTATCATCACAATATAGGATTAACATATAGCTATTGGAAATTATATTTTTTTTCTTCGAAAAGTTTTATTCTCACTGAAGAAATCAAGAGCACATGTTATCTATGAGAATCATACAGAAACCAAAACCCATTAATCTGATCATTTATTGATCTACATGTTTGATCCATAAGATGAATAGTCAAACATGACAACAAAAAAGACAAGCTTGCATAGTTCAACAAATAATCAACTAAAAATGTCATGAATCCGTTGCTTGTTTAACCAAATGCACCATATTGATGCGTTCAATATTTAGAAATAGTCCAAATAAACCCCCCTATATATACATTTTGTGTTGTAGCATAAAAATTGATTGATGTGAAGCAAAGCAAGGATAGGAGTCATGAGGAGCTTACACGTGCACACATACTATGAACAAATAAAAAACATAGAGTAAAAATAAAAAAAAAATCAATTATATATATATATATATATAGAGAGAGAGAGAGAGAAACAAAAATGGTCCCCTGACTCTTTACAAAGAAACAACGTGGTCCCTAACTATTAAGAAGTATCATGTTAGTCCCTTAACCTTTTAAATATGGATCTAAATAATCCCACAAAAGAACTAATTTGATTCTTATTTAGAGAGTCCAAGGACCAGCTTTGATATAGTTGAGGACTATTTTGGTCCTTTGAAAGAAGTTGGGTGATCTATTAGATCCTTTACTCCCTCTCTCTATGTATATAAAATATAATATAGCATAAAATTATAATTAATTAACAAAGTGGGTAAAATAGCCATCCTTTGTTTAGAAATACTAAGTGATGAGCTTTTGTGGGAAAGAGAGGCCAGTGCCTCATGTAAAATAAAAAAAAGAATCTGGGTGCCTCTTTTTGGGCAACCAACACTCAGATGGGGGTTGCTAGGTTTTCATATATATATATATATATAATCACCTCTCCGTCACATAGTCCCTCTTTCCACAATTATATTGTTGTATCTCTCTAGCCACTTTCCTCCCCTATATTGCTATCTTATTGAGAATACTGATGATTCAACTTCACAGTTTGATGATTTTCATGTTCATATTTCAAATATAGATGAACAAGTTGAGAAAAAAATTCAATTCACCTATTTTAGGAGGGATAGAAATATAAATAAAATATATAGTTACTCTCCAAAGTTTATCAGACTTCAATCAAGATATTTTAAATGAGTTCTTGGGGTTTTCCTCTTTCATTAGATAGTCTCTTGCTTTGTTGTTATCTTATGATCTCTTGTTTTGTTGTTATTTTATGATGCATTTTGATTCTTATTCAACTAGAAATTTTCGCAATTATTTGATGTTATACTCTTTTTATTGGCAGACAAAATTTTGCTTAAAAGATGAATCTAAAACTGGCAAATGAGTTTGAATTTTATTCTAAACAGCTTATACTAGTTGTGGTTACTAGTTTACCGTAGAAACTACTTAATGAAAATACTTATTTATATATCATTCAACCTGATGTTGATTCTATATTTTGGTTCTCAGTTTCCTGAATTAGTTTGCCCTTAAGAAATTGATTACATAGACAACTAAGACAAGTTCATGGCCTATATACGAAACAGGGGTTAGACTTCATTTCATTATAAAAGCATGCATGATATTGTTCTGTATTCATTATTGACCATACTCATGAATTGCATTGCGGACAATAAAATGAATTTTCCACGTATAATGAAAGTTTGAAAGCTATAATGGTTGTTCCTCGTGATGCTTGCAATTATCATATGTGCATAATGTCTTAATTTATATCTATATTGCTTGTTTATTGCACTCTACTTATAAAAATAAATACTAACTAGGGCCTCTGGACCTTCTATATCAGTAGGATGCTAGTATCTAGTGCTTTCATGCTTGGTACTTATCTAATATTTATATCAATCCTACCTTTAATGTGAAAACTAATGCTCTGTCAAGGTGCATTTGAACCTCCACAATTACCTGCACTTGTTTCCTTGAATGTGGTTTTTACTTCCACTATAGCTATGCCTGTGTTCGTCCTTCCATCAATTCTTAACATGAGATTGATCTGATTGTGATTGTTGAGATTATTGTTGACCATCTAGTTTTCATTGAAATCTGATTTGTTGGCGTGGAAAACCACAATGAGGTGTTGTATGGATGATGATTGAAGAGTGTTTTTTCACTTTCCCAAGATTCTAGAGAAGCGCCAAGATTTTACACTCTTAAAAGGAGAGTTTCTTCTTGCACCAGCAGAGTTGATAGAATTCATTGAGTCATTCATTGTTGCCTTCGTTATCCCGCTGGTTATCCGATTAAGTAGAAATTAGCTTGTAAATATCTTATGGTAATGCTGACCTTCTTTTATTTATTATGGGTATTTATGTCTCAGTCTATTTTAGGATTTATTTGTCATTATGTAGATAAGTATAGCGGCTATCAAGTAAATGCTAAGACATGCTACTCCTATTACACGGTTTTTATATTTTATAATTCATCCCTTCCTTATTTGAGAGCCTTAAAAAATATGTGAGATATACGGGACTTAGCTCCTAAAGTCATCCTTCCCTTTTCCTCCCAATTCCAATCGTCCTTCCCTCCTTTGCCTGTACTATGTAAGAGGTATGTTTCCATGCTTTCTAGAAGAGAATCATCAAGATATCATCAATGTTTATATGCATAAGTTGTTATTCAAAGACTTAACTGATACTTCTACACATTTATGAACTTGGATTGCAATTATTTGCATACTATTGCTCCATCAACTTGGGATATGTTGCACTTAGTTCAAAATATGGAGGACTGATGTGGGTTTAAGGCTAATGCTAGAGTTTCTGCTACATCATAGGCTATGTTCATCTTTAATCTATGGAATGAGATATATCCACTGTACTGGATGCTTATCTATATGACGGCGTAATATGAACAAGGCCGGAACACACAAACACACACACATATATATATATATTGACTCTCATGACTTTATTTGTCTATTTATTTACCCTTGTATACCTTCAAAATTTATTGCTACTTGCAAGGTAAGGTTTATAGTTAATTCATCTACTTCATTACAGAAAATGTATTCAATCTCTGTACTTTGTCAAATTTGGTTGGACTGCAGTATAAGCATGTTAGACGCGGAGTTAAGGAGGTAAAAAAACATGTAAAGTTTAGTTATATTTCTATTGTTATCATTCACATGATGGTAGTGTCATTTGTTTTTTTGTTTTTCCCTCAGGGAGTTGTTTGTGGTCTCTTTAGGTCTGGGAAAGTAAATTTCCACCCAAGTGATGAAGAAGAAATCAGAGAGACTGATAAAGTAAGAACACTTTCCTATTCTTCTATAAATATTGTTCTGAAAACCAGTTGGAGAGTAGGTACCCTACGGCGTAACTGTTTGTTGAAATTGTAAGCAGCAATATACTTAAATGCTTTTGCCCTTTAACTTTAGTGGAACATTTCTTGACGTCATGCTTGTCACACCCTAGTTTCGTAGGTAGCATACCCAACAACTCAGAATACAAAGGAGTTAAGAATAAGTAAAATTATGTTGTCTACCATATAAGAGATTCACAAAATTTATGGTATAATGTATGAGAAGTGAAATATGCATTAATCACTTAAAGCTAAATTCAACAAAATTTATAAAACAAGTGTTATTGGAAATTCATGATGGATAAATCTTCATGGTTACTATAAATAAAATTTATAATCTAGTATAGATCTACATTGGTCTACTACCGTTGATATTGTTTTATGTAGGTAATGCACCTATTAAACAAGCTGGATCTATGAAATTTTTGAAAGATATATTAGATTAGAAATATGACGCTGCCCAAAAATCTTTTCCTCATTTTGTTAGAATTTTATGATTTTGTTCTAGGTTTCTCATAGACGCAAACTCTATGATGAATTATCCTCTTAGTCATAAGAACTTTTGATTAAAACTAATCAGTAGACACTAAATGATTTATTTATCATAATTGTGACCTTAGTTTTAGATTGAGAAAATTTATCATTGTTAGCTTACATTGGATTTAAATGCGAATTAGAAATATTAGAAATGACCTTGGTTAGTAAGCATTAGAAATGACATTTGTTTATTAGATTTCAATGAGAATTTGACTCTTAATAGGACACAATGGAGAAAAAGGGGATTCATGTAGTAGACCTCGTGTTGTGGGATAAAGGCTTGTTGTTGTCGTCATCATCGTTGTTGTTATTGCTATAGCTTACAGTGGATGGTGGGAGGGAATAATAACCAAATCAAGATCCCATGGTTTCTTAGTTCTTAGTTGTCATGAACCTTTTTTTACTTAGTTAGTGAAGATAGTCTACCTAACTTTATTGAAATATTCTTATCAATAGACATGACTTGCATCGTTTAAAGGGATATTATTGTTGGAGAAATTTTGTCATCCTCAATGGATTGCATATTTTGTGATCGAACACAGCATAGAAAATGATATATTATTTTGATGGACAAAAATACCATTTCCCTATGGACTAAATAACAAAATTTACTATTGTAATTTTAACGGAGATTTCCCCCCATTTAATATTTTGGTTGAATGGGTTTATTTTATTATGGGGTACGGATGCCCCATAGGGGCACGCCCCTATAGTTAATTACATATCAAATGTTTGCTATTTGAGAAAATATTTGATTAAATTAGTGGTTTCCTTTTCTTTGAAAATCATGAAAATATTGGTTAAAATTTTCATTTTAAAATTCATGGAATTCTTATTTAAGGATTTGGTCTTTAGGAATTTAAAAGGAGGAGGTTATCAAACTTTAATTTGATTTGGGATGGAAGCTAAAGGAATGAAGCGTAGGAGTACTTGATTCTGAGGGAAACTCAGAGGTACTCAAACTATACTATGTTGGGCTTTATATTTTAGAATCAAATTTTGTTTAAGTTGATTATTATCTTTTAGAATGTTGGAACTTATATTCCAACAGCACGTGTTGAAGGAAATACTTGGAAGGTGAGGACTTATGAAGTGATTGAAATCAACAACTGCTTCAGACCCTAGAACTAAGGTGAGGATTACTGAAAGTAGTGCCTTGAACCTAAGTCTAACGGAGTGTAAAAAGACTTATAAACTACACCTCACTTGAGGCATAGCTAGCCCGACCTCTGAATTTATTATTTTGCTTGGAAAGAGCTACCAACTAACCCTCCTAATCGCTTTTAAAAACATGAAGTCCGGTCTCAATTTCTATGAAGAGTAGGAAGTTTGTTTTACTTAGAGAATAGGGCTTCTAGCTTGGCTTTGAGGCCAAGATGCTGTTGACCCCTATACACCAATCTCTATCCCTTAAACCAAGGCAATTTGATCTCTTTTTGAATTTAACCAATTCCAAGAGAAGAGTGGTTGGGGCGAAGTCATTGAGAAAAAAGGTTGTAGGTGAATTGATGTGTGAAGAAAAATGTTGATTTTCATCAATATTTTTTGTCGCCAATTCCCTGATGTTCCTCTTTAAGACTTATAACCTTGCATAGAAGCTTCAGTTTTAAGTTTCAATGTCAAATTTGTAATGATAATAAGGATACTCCAATCAAATTTGCCAAAAAAAAAAAGAGAGCTTTCAATGATATCTGTGGGTATTCTAAAATGACAATTCTGCTCTAAGGAAGATTTTAAAGATACCTTGGGAAAACTAAAGGCGATGAACTTTCAAGTCCATGAATCCTTCATGGAATTAGAATAATATGATAACTTTGATGGAGGCAAGAATACTTTATTTATGGGTCGCAAAAGATTTTAGAAGCCATCCGTGGAGGTTGTGGCTGAAGAGAAAGCTGATGGTGATCAAATTTTGAGTGTATTGAACATGATGAAATTAAGAAAGCAATTCCCTTAAAGCAGAAAAGTTCTATTCCGTTTGTTCTGAAATGGCTTTCTTGGTGGTTGTGAATATGATTCGGAAATCAGGGAAATATGAAGTTTTCTTGGAAAGATCTGAAAGGGAAGAATGAAGATGATAGCTTAAATAATGATTCAAGCAATTCAGTGTGAAAAAGAGTTTGATGAAATATGGGAATACCATGACCTTATTATGCGACTTAAGACGGAGCTTAAGAAAGTTAGAGCTGTAGGTCTTCCTACCACTTTGGAAGAATAAAAAATCCAAGTGTTATAGAGGATCCAAATCATTTAAGCTTGATGAGAATTTATCTCATGAAGAATCAATGAATGAGCTCAACAATTTGTGCAAGTGCTATAAGCAGGAGATGGGAAATTTAATATTTTGAATTACCAGAAAACATATGCTAATGGCTTTCCTCAATTAAGAGATTCTCTTGAATTAAATATGACTCGGAAGCCTGTGTTTTCAACACTCATGTCTCATCTCTTCCAAAGCTTCTGGCCTCTTAGCAAAAATAAATCAAACTATGATCCATCTGTTGACCCCTACGCATCAAGCCATGCTCAAAAGGATAAGACTAGCGAATTAAGCAACATGCACATCTACGCGACGTCACTTGAAAGGTCAAATGACCTCCGATTGCCAAACAGTCGGCGCCATTGCAATCAGGACATCAAATTCACCTAAATGGGGACCCCTCGTAGTCAAAACGGACAAGATCGATCTAAAGAGATGACCGACACCCGAAATTAGCGTGCGGTGTCGATCAAATAACGTTTGATCGCGGAACGGACTTCGCTGTTGTGTCCGGAACATTGTTGACATTCAAAAATTACATCTTAATCAATTGGGATCGGCCAAGGCGGTGGCACGAATACCGAGGCGACGACACGCAAATTGAGGAATTTAGCACTCGACGTCGCTCAACCAACATCCGATCACGGAATAGACTTCGCCGTTGCATCCGAAACGTCGTCGACATTCAAAAATTACATTTCATTCAATCAATTAGGATCAGCCGAGGCGGTGGCACTATTGACCCCCACAACTCAAACCACGCATAAAAGGACAAAAATGATGAATCAAGTAGTGCGCAGGTTGGTCTGACACCTTACTTGAAGGGTCAAATGATCTCCAAATGCCAGACGGACTGCGCAGTTGTAATCAGAACATCAAATTTTGCTAGGTCGAGGCCCCTCACAGTCGAATCGGATGAGATCGGTCAAAAGAGATGGCTGACACCCGAAATTAAAATGCTAGGCTGATCAAATGATGTCAGATCAACAAACAGATTTTGTCATTAGGTCTGGAATGCTGTTAACCTATAAAAATTAAGTCTTGTTTATTTAATTTGGAACATCCAGAATGGTGGCACGGATCCTGAGGCAACAGTACGGATTTCTAGAAAAATTAGTATCGTCGCTATCCAAATGATGTCCATTCGCGAAATGGATTTCGCCATTGCGATCGGAATATCGCAAATACTTAAAAACTACATTTTCTATGTTCAAATTGGATCATCCGGGTTGGTGTCACGGATTTCGAGAAAAATTAGCCTCGCTGCTGTCCAAATGAGGTCCGGTCGTGAAACGGATTTCGCCATTGCGATCGGAATATCGCAAATACCTAAAAACTACATTTTCTATGTTCAAATTGGATCATCCGGGTTGGTGGCACGGATTTCGAGAAAAATTAGCCTCGCCGTTATCCAAATGATGTCCGTTTGCGAAACGGACTACGCCAGTGCGTCCGGAATACCTTCAATACTTTAAATGCACTACCAATTTGTTCAATTAAAGTGGTGCACGCAAATCGAGGTAATCCCCATGTAAAAATACACAAATTTGTGCTCAAACAACGTCCGATCTCGAAATGGACTGCGTCATTGCGATCAGAATATCGTTAATACCTCAAATGCACTATCAATTTGAGGTCCGGTCGTGAAACGGATTTCTAGAAAAATTAGTATCGCCGCTATCCAAATGATGTCCGTTCGCGAAATGGATTTCGCCATTGCGATCGGAATATCACAAATACTTAAAAACTACATTTTCTATGTTCAAATTGGATCATCCGGGTTGGTGGCACGGATTTCGAGAAAAATTAGCCTCGCAGTTGTCCAAATGAGGTCCGGCGCAAAACGGATTTCGCCATTGCGATCGGAATATCGCAAATACTTAAAAACTATATTTTCTATGTTCAAATTGGATCATCCGGGTTGGTGGCACGGATTTCGAGAAAAATTAGCCTCGCCGCTATCCAAATGATGTCCGTTCACGAAACGGACTTCGCCAGTGCGTCCGGAATACCGTCAATACTTTAAATGCACTACCAATTTGTTCAATTAAAGTGGTGCACGTAAATCGAGGTAATCCTCATGTAAAAATACACAAATTTGTGCTCAAACGACGTCCGATCTTGAAATGGACTGCGTCATTGCGATCAGAATATCGATAATACCCCAAATGCACTATCAATTTGTTTAATTTTGATACTCGGCGAATTCGACAACTTTTGACCAATTAAAGCATTTCTGATGTTTGGGATTATCACATAGCAGTTAACTTATAAAATTTTACCAAGAAATCAGAAACTAAATGGAGAAAGATATTATATCAAAAAATTAATTGCACATGCCTCGTTCTATCAAATTTCCGTCAATCTGTCAATCCTACAGCTGGCTTTGGCCTCATTTGGATGCAAGGCCTGTCGCTAAGTCAAAACAAGAATGGACGTTACTGCTGGCTTCCTCGCTCTCCACTCTGTGCTCTGAAGTTGGCTCCCAACTCCAAACCTACAACCTCTTTCCACATCGAACTCTCTCACTTGGACTTCACAACTTCCACCTCCTACTCTGCTTCCAACTCCGGTCTCAAGCAAATCTGCTCCGTAGCCCAAATTCCGTTGATCCCTTCTCTCTACCAACCCGCCTCAAGCCTTCTCGTCCATCTTCTCTTCACAATAACAGCCTTCTCAACCCCACGCCTCCACCCTGAGCTTGACGTCCACGTTTTCTTACAGCTCTTCATCCAACCAACTTCACGGCTGACCCGCTATTCCCTACAGTTAGCCTGGACTTCTCCTAATCCCTTCAACTACAGGCAGCAGCTCTCTGCCAGTTCCGACCAGATCCCATCAACCTGCCTCTTCTGCGAATTAAGACCCCCTACTACGGTGCCTTTCCAGCTCACGATGGTCTGTGGAATTCCACTAACCAGACTTCCAATGATCTCTCTGCCCGTCTTGCTGTTGAGCACTGCGTACATGAGCCTAGAGGATTGGATGTTCTCCCAACTACAATCTCTCGTTTCCGCAATGGAAGGGAATGAAGACACTGCAAACTTATTAGAAACTGATATATGTCCAGAAGAAATTACTCACTGCAGCTGCCGTAAAATGGTTCACCTATCTATGCCAAAGGAAGTATTGTTCACGGCTTGAGCAAGGAAAGAGGTTGCATGAGAGCTTACCAGCCATTCAGAGAAGGGATTGAGTTTGGGTATTCACCTCTAGAGGCAACTTATAAAGTGCTTGTTGAGGCTCTATGCAAGGAGAAAGATCTCTGCAAGGCTAAGGATGTCACAGAATTTTTGATAGAGATTGAAGGGGTTGACAAAGTTCGAATATACAATATATTCCTAAGTGCACTTCGACTCACAGACAATCCAAATTGGCAGGGTTAATGAAGCTATGAAGATCTTTGGATGACATGATGAAGGGAAAATCCCGTCAAAGGTCCGCATCTTCCAGACAAAGTTTTGGCAGCGTTGATGGAACAACTTCACAACAGCTAGCACCATCATCTTCAGGATCTCCTATCAAAAAAAAAGAAGAAAAGCAAGACAATTTCAAGACGGATTGTATCCGAACTCATTCCACGTCATGCATCAGTTTGCACAACTGCTTTGGAAGCAATAACAAAAGTTTCTATCAACATATATAATTGTAGCTTGGCTATACTAATGAGAGATGAAGATCTAGATGGTGTTGCACATCAGACTGCTAAGACCTGTATTTTTGGATTGGTTGATATATGTCGTACAGCTTCATATGAAGCTCCAACATCATCTGTAATCCACGGATGTTTTGATCTTCTTCGTTTCAAGCTTTGAGGGAAAGGGGATATATGGCATTGGAAATATGGAGATTCTAAAGCTTCAAGAACCTATTGACGATTTTTATATTCTGAAGCAAGAAAGGGAAGATGATAGTGAATCTTCATTGAGCAAGTTATTCGAGTGACTAATCCTTTGAAGGCTGATGTGGTAACTCATCCACTAAAAAAAAAAGAGCTTCTGTTCTCACAGCAATGAGGCTAGTGAAGGTACTTCCAAGAAAGCAAATGAAGGATCGGTCAAGAAGCATAGAAGATATGTTTCAATAAAAACACCAGAACATGATAGAAGACATGATAAAAGTGGTAAGAGTGAAGACAAATCCTCATCAGGTAGGAGAAAGATGAAGTTATATTCAAGTGAGAAGGAGAATTCTGAGCCCAAATCCTTTTCTTCACTACTTCTACATCAACTCCTCCAAAACCCCAAACAAACTATACTTCTCTAAACAATCCTCTATTCCCACAAACAAAGAACATTTTCTCACATTGTCTCTCTGTTTCCTTCTCTACCAGAGATTTCTTTTTACTCTCCACTTTTCCCTCTCTCCATCTCCTAATTTTGCTTTTATTTTTATTAATAACTTGTAATGTTATCATCATTATTATTAATATAGTTGTAAGTATATATATATATATATATATATATATACATATATATATATATATATATATATATATATATATATATATATATATTGCTGGTATAAAAAAAAAGAAGAAGAAAAAGTGAGAGGAAATCCAAAAAAAAAGAAAAAAAAAAGAAGGAAGAAGTAAAAAAAAAGGGGGGAAAGAGGAGGAGAGAAAGAAGGAAGAGGGGAGGAATAAAAAAAGAAGAAAAAGAAAATGATGAGGAGTTTTGGGTAGTTTTGCATCTTGCCGTCGTCACCAATTGTCATTGCAAAGGTATAAATTTTTCAAACTCGGATTCCCATTTTCGTCGTTTGCAGCGGACCGGCAAACCCCCTATACGCGCTCTCGTAGCACGGTGGGAGGAAACCCGGTGCGGCGCCTACGACGAGGCGGGTAATCACCTAAAATCCCATTTTCGGCGTTTGCGGCAGACCGAAGAACCACCTACACGCGCTCTCGTAGCACGGTAGGAGGGAGCCCGGTGTGGCGCATACGACGAGGTGGGTAGGCCCTATACACGCTCTTGTAGCGTGGTGGGGAGAGCCACTTGTATTGTTCATACGGGTACTTTTGAAGACCCCATACACGCTCTCGTAGCGTGGTAGGATGAAAAGATATATGGCCACGGTGTCACATGACACCAACCATACACGCTCTTGTAGCATGGTGGGGTGGCCCAGTTTCCCGAAATTTCCCCTAAACGGGGGAGACGCCGGGAGGCTGTCGAAATTTTGTCTAAAAAGATAAGGACTTGTACAAAAACAGAGGACCTAAATGACAATAAATTGAATCTAAGTGAACTTGAACATTAAGAGAAATATAATTAGTGATGATTCAATTTGTACTCAAATGAACAAGTACAAACTTGATTTGGACCAAATGACAAGAACTTGAACATCAGGGGGCTTGTACTTGGACTTCTGGACATAATGCAAATAACTAATAATAAAGATTTGGATCTAAATAAAATGAAATTGGAACGAGAACTTGTGCTTGAACCATAACTTGAATGAAAAGAAAGAACTTGGACCTAGATCTAAGTTGAACATTGCATGAACTGAACTCAAATCGAATAAAGACATAAATTGAGCTTGAATATAAATGAATGATTGATAAAAGTCTTGATTCGAATGGTAATGCAAAGTCCCAATGTGATTGTCATAATTGATAATTGAGAAAGATGTGGTTCTTCCCAATTTCACAAAAGCAAGCAGAGTCTCATATGCAAGCTCATTAAAAATGGAAATATGAAATTTATGTGAACACTAACAATCAAACTATAACGATCATTTCAATTGAGAAAGGATTGATGAGTTTGATACCAAGTTCATTGTAAAGAATTCGCAAGTGTGATTTAATTGCAAGTAACAAGAGGGGCCTAAAGAATAGGATTTTATGCCAAAGTCGTGGTATGAAGGGGGCCTTTGAACCATGATAGTTCACTTGCAATGTTGAATAAGAGTTGCAAGGAAGGCGGCGATCCACTTACAAGTTATAATGCAAAATTCTTCAATAAATTCATGAAAGTTATGAGGATTGGAGTGCAACTTGCCAACTAGCATCAAAGGCTAATAATTTCTATCATAACATGTGAACATTGTAGAGGATGCAATGACATACTTGTAATCAAACAACATAAAGATTTTCGATCAACATTAAGGGATTCTCCGATGCATAACAAATGCCACATCCTATGGTTCATGTTAACATGAAGTCAAATACAACGTATCTTGCAAGAAACGAAGAACATGGATATGCCTGTCTTCTACAACAAGAGACCAAGGTGTAATGAATGTAGCAATGCTCCACGACCAGCATCAAGATACAAATGAAGGTATCCAACCCCACAACCAATGAGAATTTATAAGGAATATGCAGTCTGGTTGTAGGCAGATATGCAGGAGCCTTCAACAAACGCAATATCTTGTCTATAAAAAATGCATAACGAGCACTACGACTCTCCTCCAGTTCACGATAGCCGACTAGTGGATAAATATCGTAGTTGCTTACTAATGCTGAGGATCAACACACAATGAGCATGATGGACAGTCTGACGTACCTTCAATCACTGCAGTCGTTGGTTCAAGGAGTCAGCCCCTGACTTCGACATATAGGGCATCAGTAAAAAAAGCAATCATCCAAGAGATGAAGACTCGAAAGTGCAAGATGTACAGTGGATCAAATACGATCTTCTACAATGTGCAACAACATGCCACCGGATTTGCAACATCCATGCAAGCAGACAGAAGGCATACAAATCTCCAAACGAAACTTCAGCACCACACCACCGGATCTACAACATCCATGCAAACAGACAGAAGGCGTACAAATCTCCAAACGAAACTCCAGTGCCACGCCACCGGATCCGCAATACTTATACAAGCGGACAGAATGCGTGTTCAAACTCTCAAAAGGAATGCCGCACACATTCAAATAGCAGTTGTCAGCACAACTGAAAGATTACAGAAACACCCCTGCACATGCACCTTAGTTTGTATACACATAGGTACACTAAAGGGGTAATTGTAATCACCCAAACACCCGCATGGGCCCTGACGAGCGTGTTGTAGGAACACACGTGACGTCTAGGGATGTTGCGCGGGCCAATAAATTTGAACCTGATCCTCTTAAGCAGATAAATAGGAGTCGACAAGGTTCATCAAACAACTATGAAATGCCCCCAAACACCCGCATTGGCCCCGACGAGCGTGTTATTGGTACACACATGACGTCTAGGGATGCTGCACGGGTCAATAAGTGAATTCAAGTTCGAGCCTGATCCTTCTATTCAGGTAGATAGGAGTGGACATGACTCGAATTATTAAACGAATATACAGTCGCGGGATCGATTGAGATATTTGTTTTATACATGCATATTAGGCCTTCTAGGCCTATAATCAAGAGAATTCACTTATAAAGGCACAAAGCCTAAAAAACTCGATCCTCTATCAATTACTAGACAGAGTCGACAAGATTCAAAATACAAAAATATGAATGACCCCACACCCCGATGATGGCCGTGTTGAATGCAAATATCAACCAGAGGGGTCCACACAGATCATTTCAAATACCACCCAAATACCCAAAAATCCAAAATTTCAGAAAACTCCAAAATATTTAAAAATTGAAATCCAACTATCAAAACACTTAAAGCAAAACACATCCACCCTCCGCAACAGTTTGCCGATGTGACCAAATTAAAATTTACTTTAGCTCACATATAGCTGATGTCTGGTCGAAAATATCACTAGGATACATTCTCAAACAATCTCCTGCCAGCAAGGACGTGGTACGAGTCCTCTAACCGGTCGTTTCGCCGCCAAATGGCATTGCAGGATAAACGGTTATGACTCGGGGCCCTCTGAACCAGGTGGTCGCCGTCAAATGGCACCATTATATTATGGTTATGGCCAGAGCCCATATGCTCTCCAATGGCATCAAATCCTTGAGATATGAATCAATAGGATATGATCGATAGGGCACAAAGCCCTCTGTTAGCTAAGGTCGATTCAAATTTGTCCCCTTAGACAAACACTCACCCCAGGTCTACAAGGTACCCTTGAACGAAGCAACCCATGGCTGCCGACAAGGATCCTTCTGTCAGGTTGGGTCGACTACCTCCTCTGACTAAGTAGACCAGGGACCACGATGGCCCGGGACGACGGAACCATGGGATCTTGATCGGGTCTATCATCCATTCCCCCACCATCCGCTTTAAGTGCAAGATGGTGCAATTTTCAATTTTAAATATTAAATCTCCAAATTTCCCAATCTTCCAAATTCCCAAATTCTCCAGATTTTAACATCCCAAACCCATGCTGCTACTATATGCCAGATGCACGTATCTCCTACGTATCTGATTAACGACTAGCCTTAATCGAAAGTTCTCTCTCGTTATCGGGAGGGGTAATTAACTATAGGGGCTTGCATCTATAGGAAACCAGAACTCAGATCATAAAGTCCTTGCAAAATGAGGGCGAAATCTCTGGGTAGTGTCTTATCTACAAACCCATCTGCCTTCCAAAATTTACCCCGGAACCTAATTTTGTTAAAACTCCCCCCCCCCCCCCCCCGAAGAAAACAAAGTCGGGCGGAGGCCGGGGCCGAATTTTCGGAGCCCACAGGCACGAATCTTGAGGCAACGAAATGCTAATCAAGGAATTTTGTACTCGGGGTCGCTCAAATGACGTCCGATCGTAAAACGGACTTCGCCGTTGCATTCGGGACATCGTCCATACTTACAATTGACTACCAATTTGTTTAATTACAGTCATGCATGCAAATCGATGCAGGCCCCGAGATGACGACGCACAAATCGAGGAAATTAATGCTCGATGTCACGCAAATGATGTCCGATCGTGAAACGGACTTTGCCATAGGACTGGAACATCATCAATACCCAAAATATACTACCAATTTACCCAAAGAAAATGATGCGGCGAAATGCATGCAAAATGAGACAAAATGCATGCAAAACGAGACAAAATGCAAGTGAATCAAGGCGATCTTTGACATGATTTAGACCTGTTTTGAATTAATGTAGTAATGATGGATCACAAATATGGTTTTGATTTTGATTTGATAAAATTATGATAAAAAATCAGATGCCAAACAGAGAAAAAGGCTCAAATTCAATAAATGCCATGTAATACAATACCTCATTTTGTCGAAGTCCTCTCGTTTCGTCAATCTGTCCGTCGCTTCAATCGCAGCTCTTCGTGGCTCTTGCTCTGGAAAAATTATTAGGTGCGGACACCTGATGTAGCTCTACGTCCGGACTCCACTAGAACGGCGCCACGTATTTAGCACGTGTTATGACAACTTCTGCTTGGCCCGACGACCCGACCCGAATTGGACACAAAAAATTAAAAAAACCTGCCCTTTTTTGACTAATTCCTAGGTAATACCGAGTATTTTTTTGGTAATACCAAGTAATACTGAGTAATTTTTGGTAATACCGAGTAATTTTTGGTAATACTGAGTAATTCCTAGGTAATACCGAGTAATACCTAGGTAATACCGAGTAATTCTTCGGTAATACCTAGTAATTCCTAGGTAATACCGAGTAATACCTAGGTAATTCATATGTAATACCGAGTAATTCTTTGATAATACCGAGTAATACCGGAGTAATTCTTCAGTAATACCGCACGTGCATCATTTGAACTTCTCGGTAATACCTAGTAATTCCTAGGTAATACCGAGTAATACCTAGGTAATTCATATGTAATACCGAGTAATTCTTTGATAATACCGAGTAATACCGGAGTAATTCTTCAGTAATATCGCACGTGCATCATTTGAACTTCTCGGCGAAATGGGTCGCCGGGTCTTCGGGTCGCTACGTGGCGCTATTCTAGTGGAGTCCGGACGTAGAGCTACGTCCGGTGTCCGCACTTAATAATTTTTCCTTGCTCTGGTAGTTAAAACGAAACAAAGACGGATCCAATTTTTTTTACCCACAAAACTTCAGCTCTCGTTTCTTCCCCCACTCCCCAGGACCTTGTCCGCCTTTCTTCCACAAGCCTGCAACTAACGAAATTACCTTCGTTTGAATCGACCTCTCCATCCAATCCTTTGTTTGAACCGATCCTGAACTCCTAACACTAGTAGCCGCCTCTTCCCTCAGTCCCAAACCGCAAGAAATCGACGTCAAAACCAAACTTCCTCCAGTCTCAATCTAGTAGCTGATTTCCTCACC
Organism: Dendrobium chrysotoxum; assembly: GCA_019925795.1. NCBI lineage: Eukaryota > Viridiplantae > Streptophyta > Magnoliopsida > Asparagales > Orchidaceae > Dendrobium > Dendrobium chrysotoxum. The sequence goes on along the minus strand of CM034314.1, from coordinate 91,800,396 downwards.
CGTTGATTACAGCCAGCCCTCACCTACAAATCAGGTAGCCAAGTAACCCTCCTCAGTCCGATGCCAAAGTCCTCGCCTGAGTTTCAAATTTCTGACCTGCACTCTCTTCCCTGCTTTCAGCCGCTCCACCTATCTCTTCTATCCTTGCCGTGAAAACTAACTCAAAAGGAAGCATAAAATAGCCTTCCTGCATTATTCCGCTTGCAACCCACCATCTCCCATTCACGTGAAAAGCTGTTTTTTCTTGCTCATTTCCACGTGAAGTCTGCTGCCACCAAGTTTCCAGCTGCAATAGCTATCTTCAAACAAATCTAGTCCCACGATAGCTGCTCTTGGCAGCATCCTACTTCTGAAATCCAACAATAACATAGCCTCGCTACACTCTCCAAACCAGCCCATTTAGATCTTTCCCTCATCCCCAAAGCCCAACAGCTTTATTCCACTTAAAGCAGCCCATTTCAGTCATTTGCTACAGCCCACTAGAAGGCCATTCCAACAACAGGATAGTAGGTTGTCTTTCCTTTTTTTTTAGTGTGATATCAAGCTCATCATATATCTTGTAAATTATCTTTGAGGACAAAGAGTTTGCAAATAGAATTAAACTACCTTTTGAGGATAAAGGGTTTGTAAATAGAATTTGTGTGCAAACAACGAGAAGACAGTGGGAGATGTGGCAACCTATCTATAAATCATGGTGTAAAATCTTTAATGAATGTCATAGCTAATTCATAAAGGCCATGTCAGTTGAAATACAAATCTACGATCGACGATAGTACTAAAGCTGTCTCCTAACATATATAAACCTCACACAGTGAATACTATGACTTCCCCCTAGTCAACAACAGCGGACTCATAGATAAATGCAGTGGTTGCCTACGCATGTTGAAGGTCGACACACGATGAGCATGATAGATGGCTGATGAATGGGTGGAGAGGATAATGAGAGGAGGGGACGTCGGGAGGCTGCCGAAATCGCCTCAGAAGTTATTTAATTGGAGAGCAATTCAACTTGAATTTTAATTGATTAATTTGATTAATAAATCAATTGATTTAATAAAAATTAATTAATTATGATTAATTAATTAAAATAAATTTGATTAATTAAAAAAGAATGAAATTAATTGAAATTAATTAATGAAAAGATTATTCGATTGAAATTTAGTTTAAATTAATATCAATTAATTTTAATTAATTATCAATTAATTAATTGAACTTGATTAATTAATTAATAAAAAATTATTGAAGTCAACTGATTAATTAAAATAATTAATGGAAATTAATTAATTACTTGAAACTAATTAATTAAAATTAATTGATCACGAGCTCCGACAAACAAGTAAATTAAATTCATTAGCATCGAAATTAAAATGCTAAAGCAGGAAAAAGAACAAGTGCTGCACTAAGCTACATACATGAAGTAAAACAGGCGAATGAAAGTAGAACAGACTACTGTAAAAGTAACTACTAGTACAATCTACAGTATTGAAAGGAAAAAAAAAGAGAGTAGGGTAAAGTGCTAAACTACTAAAATAGAAAAAGAAACAACTGTAGCAAAAATCACTAGTCTCACACAACAACACCTGGCTAGTAAGTTTCAAGCTAGTAAACAACTGAAAACTATAGTCTAGTGTCAAGCTAACAAACAACTGCTGTCCAATCTACCCTAAATACAAACAACAAGCTATTTCTTAAGGGAATTCATAAGACTTATCCAAATTCAAACAAAACTAACGGGCATCTTAATCTAAAGGATTAGATTGTAAGACCCGCTTTCAGGCATCTTCTGAAGTTATAAGACCTTACTTGAGAGAAACTCCTAAAAGAAATATTAAACTTTCAAATTAAATCTGAATCAATGGGCAGCTTAGCCTATAGGGCTAGGTTGTAAGACCCGCTAACGGGTAACTCTTAAATAGAGACGTAAGTCTCTTTTCAAATTAAACATAGAGGCAACTTCTAAGAGAGTCGTATGACGTGTCAAGCAAAACTAACGGGCAGCCTTGCTATAGAGTTAGGTTGTAAGACTCGATAACGTGCAACTTGTAGATGAAGTCGTAAGGTCCACACGTGAACGAAATTGTTAAATAAATTGTAATAACCCTAAAGCCCAAACAAACAAGATTAATGGGGAGCTTAACCTATGGGGCTAGGTTGTAAGGCTCACCAGTGGGCTACTTCTAATAGAAGCCATAAGTCCCGACTCAATTTTGAATACCCAAGCTACTTCTAGGAGAAGCCGTAAGACTCGTTTCAATTTAAACATCTAGGTAACTTCTAAACGAAGTTATAAATCTCAAATCAAATTAACTTCTGAGTATTCTAATAGATGTAAACCCCAAACCATCTTTTTCAAATCTAAACTAAATCAACATACATCTAACCATTTCAGTTTACTCGGGATTTTTGAGAGAAGGCAACCAATGGCTGCAATATGAGCTGCTGTAGTTGAGGAGGCTTGTGGGTGATGGGGATGGAAGCTTCACGGCAGCTGAGGGAGTTTAGTTGAGAGGTTTGCGTGAAACTGAGAGGGAGGTCGGGCTGCGTGGTCGAATAGAGAGTGATGGGCTGTGGAGTTGTGTGCGGTTTGGAAGTGTGAGGAGTTCCTGCTGGTTTCGGCTGGGAGTGAGGCAGACAAGGTGGGGTAGGAGTAGGGAGGCGGCACAGTGAAGGGAGAGGTCGTCTGTTGCTCTCGTGAAAATCGGAACTAATAGCTTTGCTTGCTCTCATTTTAATAACGATAGCGAGAGTGGTTACGGGAGAGATCGCGCGAAATAGGTAGACTGGTTGGTTCAGAAGCGACACTGAATGTACAGGGATTTCAGTAGGATTTCGGCAGAATTTTGGGGAATATTTGGGTTTAAAAAAACTTATATATATATATATATATATATATATATATATATATATATATATATATATATATATATATATATATATATATATATATATATATATATATATATATATATATATATATATATATATTCAAACGGCAATTAGAGAAATAAATTAATCCCCCAAGCAATTTCTCGTTATTTGTGTTGTCGTCGCCTCAAAATTTGTGTTATCGTCTCCCTGAAACTCGTGCAAAATTCACTTTTTTGCTCGCTTGGATGACCCGTGCAATATGGTTGTCTTTTTTAGGTATTTTTGACGTTCTAGATGCAACGAAGAAGTCTATTTTGCGAGCGGACGTCATTCGAGCAACGTCGCGCGTCGTCGTGCCTGTATTTTACTGATTTCCACCTTCGTTCAATTCAATTGCAAGGGGTCCTCCCATAGCTAAATTAGATGCTTAGATTGCATCGATGCGATCCGTTCGTCGATCGAAATCCATTCAAGCACTAAAGTGAAGTGTCGCGCTTGCCAAAACTCGAGCTCGTCGATCGTCGCTTTTGTCGCCTTCGTTCGCATTGATTTGGCGAATATGTGGTGGTCAACATAGTTCCCAATACTAAATTTATGTTAGACCGGTCCATTGGACCGGTCCGACGGGACCGGCTTATGCGAAATAGGCGGAGGAGTTCCGCCTTTCTGCACGTGCCGATCGGGTTGCCGAGTTCAAGGGAGCCTTTTTGGAAGGATTTTGGAGGGATTTGAGAGGGAAATTTGAATGTAGGGACTGTTTAGGGATTTCCTTTTGATTTGTATGCATTAAATAATTTATTTTCCTAGGGTTAGGGTATCTTGAATTTGGCTGAAATTTGAGATATCTGAGGGTTAGGTTTCCTTTGGGCTCTAGCGATGTCTAGAGAATTTGGGAGAGATCGATCCTCCTCTCGAATAGAGGATCAATTGCATCTTGCTATTTTCCGTTTCTATTTCATCAAATAATACAAATTATCTACTGTTTTTGTGGTTTTATGTGAATTCTTGTGGAGGATATTCGCTGATTTCTAAAGATTGGTAGGAATTACTTGATATCTTCAAGTGTTTCCTATCAAATTAGTATCAGAGCAAGTCTTGGGACCGGTGGAGGGCTATTTTCGGCAAAATTCAGCAGTGATTTTTTGCCTGGAAAGATGGAAAATTGTTGTTTTTGGAGTCCCAAAGCCAGATTTTGTGAATCTACAAACTCCAGATTATGATGACGGGCAAAAAGGTGGATGCTTTGGAGGAAAGGATTGAAGAGGAGATGAATCAAAATCAAAACAACAGTAGAGGATGTGGATCTCCGAAAGGATTCTACTTGTGGGGGACAGAATGTGAAGGGTACGACCACACTATCCCGTCGGATAAAATGATCGTAGACCTTCGCATTCTACACAAATAGACCAATGGGAGGGCAGATGGGATTATACATATGATTAGCCATGGAGGATAGAGGCTTTCGCCCACATACCTCGATGGATAATAATATGCATAACCCAAAAGTCACGAGATTTCCCCCACTCGATACATCAGCTCAGATGGGGTTTATTTGATGTGGGGATCGGTCTCCCACGGGCGCAAGCCCCCTTGGTTAATTACATCTTAGACCTTAGCCTAAGAAAACTCTCGATTAAGGATACTACATTATTCTCTCAAATGGATTTGGCACATAGGCAAACTTCTAAGATCTTCCTAATCAAGGGGAAAAGATAGGCTCAACTCGGTTACTTCAACATACACGGATCACATGAGCACTCGGCCGGTCAAACTGAAGGAAACTGGAAAAAAGAAATCACTTCATACCACATGCGTGAGAGAAAGATAGAAGCGGCGCCATCCATGTGACGCAGATAGGTAGGGTTTATAGCCCCAGAAGGAGGAGGAGCTTACCCACCGATGAGGCATACTACGAGACACCCAGTGTAGTAGCCTTGAATCCTAAATCTAAGGTGGGCTTAGTGTTCCATACAACACTAAGGCCCGTGTCCTAACTAATGCATCCTGGACTTATATCCTGCCTGAAAAGGAAAGCCAGCTAAACCACCTAATCGTATGAAATCCATGCTATCCGGTCTTTATGACGGATGGGTGGATGGCTGAGTTTTTGGAATTTGAGGTTGACATCTAGAGAGATTTCTTAAGTGACCCCGAACTTATGTATGGTACGATGCTCCTAAGACTAATGCAATTAAATTTTAATTTCAATTGGTTACTAATGCAATGCGTGCTGATTAAATACCCAAATCAGAAATGTATGAAATTTTAAAAAGGCTTATGAAAATAAATTTTTTTTAGAAAGACTAGGCTTCCCCAGGTTCAGAACCTCATCCTCATAGGTCGGATTATCTGAACTCTACCCGCAGGCGGGGAAGTGTCTAAACAAGGAAAAGAAGATGCATTGATATGCATGCGACCCCGGACGATTCCGGCTATTCCCTAAATCGTTATCTTTCTATGTTATTTAATTCCTAAAATTTTAATTTTAATTACGAGTAGAAGAATTTTGTCCCTAAAGAGCCTAGCGAATCAGGCACATGCACATGCAAGAAAGAAACCTATGAAAATCATGCCATTCCTACTGCGCAAATAAGTAAATTATCACATCAAAAACCACAAGAGAGAGTGTCCAAAGTCCATGGCAAGTGCCATACAATATACATCCCAGAGTACAGAAAAAGTAGTGGTGGCCAGGCTCCACCGACAACAACCTGGATTCTAATCCTATAGAACGACGCAAGTTTTAAAATGAGGCATTTTTAATCTTCATCTTCATCTTCTGGTCCTCCTGTGGATCGTCTTCTCTTAGTCTCCTCGTAGTACACCGCCAGTAGGATATCCAAATAAAAAAGAAATCTCCTGTGAGGGGACTTTCTTTTCCCTTTGGATCCCTAATCTTTCATAAAATGCCCCATTTTATAAACTTTCACAACTCAATACAATGAATACATTACATCTGAATTATAAAAGAAAAATCTAGACTCTCCTGCAGGGTTATCCTAAGCGATCAAAATCAATCATCCCACGCAGTTATATATGAAAATAAAAATACTCAAACCAGCCACACTTGGCTATGCTCCTATTTATTTGGGGGCTAAGCAGCTAATAGTACTTGTAGCAGTTATTTATGATTTATTTATTTTTAGCCCCCTTTTAGCGCTGTGTGAGCATGGCCACCTGCAGAAAATATCGTAAGTATCAAAATCGTCCCTAACCTATGGGTAATCTATCGCCCATCACATCACAGAGACAATGCAGTAAATAAAGTGACCATCACAGAAATCTATATAAAAATCTAACACAGAAACTAGAACAACCAGCACACGTGTCACATGCAAATCGCCACATCACAAAAAAAACAGAAAAGGAAGAAAACACCGGCCTAATCTAAAGCTAGGAGTCGTGTCCTAACAAACAGATCTAAGTGTGTGTAGGCTGTGTGGTTTTAGGTGTGTCCTATGTAGGATAGTTTAGTTAAAGTTATTTGTAATTCAATTTGTTGAAGGTTAAAGGGGTGCTTTAGTTTAAATATAAGTATTAGTAAGTTAAAATTGATTTTAAGAATTTTTATTTTAGTGTTCAATTGATTACTACCTTTATTGCTCACCGAGGCCGTGAGGTTTATTTCACCCTTCTTGGGGCTAACTTAATAGCCTCGTAGGCCTGGGTTACCCAGTAGTAACCAATGTTGTTGAGTTAATTTAGTTTGTTGAAAATTAAAAGAGAAAGTAGATTAGATGATTTATCATTAATTAAGGGTTTGTTGGTTGATTTTAAGAAATTAGATTAATGATGTGATTAAAACTTAGGTGAGTTGTTAAGGTTCTAAAGTTCAAATTGTACTTAAGTTTTAATAAATCTCCTATGGGTTTGTTGATTAAGCAATGGTTCATTAATGTTTAAGGTTAGAGGTGTTTTAGGCCAAGTATGAGATTAACTACAAGAGGGTTTGATTAAGGTTTGAGTTTTAGGAAAGTTTTAGTTTTAGGTTTGTTCTCCAATTTTATAACTTTTAGGTTCAAATTGATTTTAGTGGATTTCATCTAGTTAGTATTTGGTTAGGGGGATGATTAATGGATTAATTAGTCTGAGTTCACTCTTATGGTTCAAGTTTTCCCTCTTAGTGATTGTATATGTTGATTATGATTTGATTAGGGGTGAAATATTTTTATGCATTTGATTTGATCTCTTACCAATTTGCTAGGGGTTTTAATTATAGGTTGGTTGTTATTAATGATTAATTAGCCTTAGATATCACTACGCTAATCCTATGGTATGATGTCACTATGCTTTTCTATGTTTTATGGTTTCTATCCTAAAAGGAGCATGCATCCTAGGTCTATGTTGTCTAAGACTCATCTTTAGGTTTTTGTCCTTAGATGTCACTAATATTGTAGGAGATAAAATGAAGTTCATTTTCTAACCCTTCATAACATTCGTACGTATCGACGAGCTTAGGGATCTAAAAGAAATAGAAAGATCCTAATAATATTGAAGTTACTACAAGGCCCTAAGGGTGGGGAGCGCACACACAAATGCTTCCTAAGGATTATCTAAGTTTTAAGAAAACTTACAGCGCCGGGGGCTATGACCCGGTGGTTCCGCCCGTAGCACCCCCACCGGAATGAATGGGGGTGACTGAGTTATTTATGTAGGCTCCTTCGTCACGGCAACTCCTAGGTTCATTGTCCCTTTGCTCTCCCAGATGCACCTCGCAAAACACAGACAAGTAAAGGAGAGTGGGATTAGAGCACAGTAATATTAATTATCTAAATGACAAAGCATTATTAAAACATTAACGTACCTTGTTCTTATCGGGCTTGTATACCGGTTGAGCCACTTCGTATATCACATAGGTCATTTGCCATTTGGGTTTTCCTCATTTTCGCAAGCATTCAATATCAAAGCATAAAAGAAAAGACGGAAAGACCAAAAGCAAAGCAAGAGACGGCTAAATGCAATAAAAAGAAAAGAATGAAAACCATAAATGAAAGGAATGTAGGCATTGTTATTGTTAGGCACACTTCTTTGAAGCCAAGTGTGCCGCTAAAACAGCCTTCTCTCCAATTCAATACAATATGAATAGGAAAGAGGGTGTTTTCAATGCCCTTTATTGTCCCCACATACCAAATAAAGCACTTGACACATTTGACTCAACTACCCACAATACACTCTTACATAAAGCCTAAAGCAGCTAAGGGGGATGAGTTCCCAAATCTAAACTCAAAATAAGGATAAGTCCTTTTTTATTTCGCATTCTTCTAAAATCCGACTCTGAAAACGAATACAAACAAGAAGGAAGACAAACCTCTTCATTAAAACAAGATCGTCCATTCTAAAAAAAGAAAAGACTCTTTCTAACAAAAGCAATCAAGTGCTTTGTTTATTTAGTGTGGGGTATATTCATGAAATTCTTCTGGCGAAAAGGTTTCATGAGACTTTCCGCCATAAACACTTTTCGACAACTTTTAAAGCTTCCCAACAAGTTTCCAACATAAAACAATTCTTAATGCTTACCAACAAATGTATGATTTAGAAAAACAGGAAAATCAGCAACGTATTTCTTTCCAAAAATTTTCAAAGAAACCACTTGACTATAGAAATGCATATAAATTCTTCCAATTAATCATGAGTCCAAAAAGACCAAACATGCACTTGATGTGTTGCCATAAAAGAAACATCAACCTATTCCTCATTTCGAGCACAATGAACGTATTCAAAGAATGTTCACTTCAATAATTCCGACAAGCTCAACAATCTTCTCCAAGAAACTCATAGAAGAGTATCCAACAAAAAAAAACAAAAAAAAAAAACATGCCACCTTGTGTCAAACCGGATTAGACCTCCAAAGGAATCACAAAATAACTTGTAGATTTTTCTAACATAAAACAACTAGTAACACTTTCACACAAAGCAATTCATAAAATATTTCCATCTCGAAGCACTATGAAATCGCTTTTGAAATTTCTCCAACATGAAATGATTTCCAATAATAGAAATGCTTTTGAAACTTTTCCAACATAAGTATATGAAAAGATCTTTTCAAATTTAGACTCACAAGTTTGCTTTTATGTCAAAACAATTCTTCAAATAAGAAGTTCATTCCAGAAGAAACCTATTTCAAGACAAGTCAAGGCATCTACAAAAATTCTTTATTAAAGGCTCCTCTAAACAGAAAATCCACATTTAAGGGTCAAAAGCTCAAACAATCCTTGAACTATAAGGCACACCTCACTAAGAACATTCTCCTTTCTAAATGATTTGAGGTCAAATGTGTCAAATTATCACTTAAAATTGAAAGAAAGAAGGGCAATGTCAACCTTCTCTTCATACAAGTATATGTGTAACTTGATGCAAAGAAGGCAAAAGAGAGAAACTGAAAACCAACAATTCTTAATTACAATATTGCAGCAAAAGAAAACTAACATCATTCCTTCTTAACATGGAACTAAACATTACTACCTCTCTTGCTCTTGGCCTCTTGAGAAAGAAAAGCTCACAAAACTTTTACCAATCATCACTTTGACAAGTCTCTAAATATTGTGTTGACCATAATTTCCTTTTAGTAACATTCCATCGAATAGCTATTGTGCAACATTAACAATATCGCTTAAAACAAATCGACCTGAAAGTTCCTACTTCCACCACCACACCCCATCATGGTTCATTATGAGAAATCAATATTCATCAACATAGGAATCATATATACATGATTTACCGGAAATTGGATTGACGTGTAGTTGCGACCCAATCACATTATGCATAATAAGTTTCCAAACTCCATGTACAATATGTGAGATTTCTATAATAACAAAACACAAAACATGTTGATTTAATGATAATAGGACCAAAGCATTAGTAGACATGTTGATCCAACTATGGCTCATGAAGTGCAAGAGTCATTTGCATAAGTATACTTAAGCAAAACCATATAGTCCAAGCTCATGGCCCTCTCGGAGGCATAAGAATAATGGGATGTAAATATATTCTATTGATATCCTTATTCGATCAAAGCTTATATATGTGCATCCCTAATAGGCATTACTACAAACATCATGTGTGCATATTTTAGTAAAGAACAAACATGACTTATTTTGATCTTCTACAATTCACACCTAGGTCTCTAAATCACATAACATAAATTAAGTGTAAGCCTCATAGTTTAAGCAATCATTTTTTTTTTACAAAATAAACATTGCTTCAAAATACATCCAAACACCACATAGCTATCAATACAATACAAGCTTCATCTTGAACCAATTGAATTTATTAGGCCATGACAATGAGAAGGATTGATAGAAAGAGAATAGGAAGGGAAGAAGAGGAAGGAAAAGAGGAGAAATTAAGAGGGGTGGAAGAAGAAACTATGGGGAAAGAAGAGAAAGAAGAAGAAGAAGAAGAAGAAGAAGAAGAAGAAGAAGAAGATCACCTGCTTTGAGAGAAAGGAGGAAGAGTCCACGGCGACAGGAGTCGGCGTCGTCGGGTCTGTCGCGAACAAGGGGGACAGACCGAGAGGGGTGCCGTCTGGGATGTGGAACGACAGGGAGGAGGTTCGCCCCCTTCGTTCCGGGTTCGCGAACAGCAGCCACCATAGAGAGACAAGGAGGGATTTTGGCCCTGTTTTGTGCGAATCGTCCAGAGATCCCAAAAGGGGAGGCGGGCGGCTTCGGGCTAAGTCACGAGAGAGAGAGAGAGAGGGGGGGATTCCGCCTCTTGCTTGCAAACCGAGAGAGACCAGAGGGAGCAAAGGGGAGGCGAATGAGTGTCGCGAATGTGGAACCGACGGGGAGGGAGAGGGTCAGCTTCGCAAAAGTCCCAATCCTTCGAGTGGAAGAGTGCGAACTAGAGGAGATCGGGAGAGAAAGCCAATGCCAGAGCCTCGGAGACAAATCCGCTGCTTTGCCTTCTTGATCCCGCTCCCATACACCAATCAAGCAACTGCTCGTCGTCTCCTCCTAACGATGCCTGCATTCGCTCCAAAATAAGCAGCTCACGCGACTGCGAACTGCGGCAGTGACAGATCTCGGGTCTTGGCGAAGATCAGGACCGTCGCTCACATTCCTCGATTTAGCAAATCAATTTGAAAATTTACTAAAGTCAAATAAGTCTCAACAGAATTAAAATGGGTTAGATTAAGTTAAGTTGAACTAAGGTCAGATTAGATTCGGGTTCGGACTCGACTCGATTCAAATCAATTTTGGGTTCACTTCAATTTAAGCCAATTTAACTATATAAAATTAAACTCGAAATTAACATTAATAAATTTGAATCGGGTCCGACCGGGTAAAACAAATTGATCTAGTCTAGTCAAGCACAGTCGAGTCGCATACGACTCAATTCCGGGTCGATTTGAGTGTAACTACATCCGACCAAGTCAGTTTATTAAGTTCAGGTCGACGTAATCGGACTCGAATTAGCCCCGACTTGGATCGAACTAGGCTTGACGGGACTCGACCAGCCTGATCGAACGCACTCGCGGGAAAAGTGCTGACAAAAGCGAGGTCAACAGAGGATAGGATTTCCTCCATGGAAGGATAAGTCGCCGATCTCCGGGACATGATGAGAAAATGTTAGAAATTCAAAACCAAATGGCGGCTTCCGTGGCAAGAGGGGTGGAAGGAAAAGTACGAATTCTGAAATTCGTAGGGAGGACGATGAGGTGGAAATCATGGAAGGAGAAAGAAGAAGACCACATCTGGAGCCTGTCCAGAGGGAAGAAAGAGGAGGTGGATATGGGGAACGCCATGAGGGATACTATGGTTGTCGAGGTGCTGATTTTGAAGAAAGAATGGGGGATTTCGAAGGGGTTTGGGTTATGACAGGGCAAGGGAAGATCGGGAGACGTGGGGAGGGCTTAGCACTTGGGAGAGGGGAAACTATGGAAGGATAAGGGGGAATGGTGGCGAACAGAAGGTGAGGAAGTTGAAGATGCCCATATTTGAAGGAGAAGATGCGTATGGATGGATTTATAAGGTGGAGCGATACTTCGCCATCAATGGGCTGACGGAGGAGGAGAAGCTGACAGCAGCAGGCTTGTGCTTGGAAGGAAAAGATCTGTCTTGGTATCAGTGGAGAGACTAGAGGAGGCCTATCATGGATTGGAGGGAATTCAAGGACTGTATAATAGAACGTTTCCAAACCGACCGGGGAGGAGATTTCTATGAGCAGTTCTTTGCTCTGACACAGGAGGGATCAGTAGCAGACTATCGGGAGCGATTTGAGCATCTAGCTAGCAGGGTGGAATGACTACCAGATACGGTATTGGAGGGAAATTTTATGAAGGGGTTGAAGGCGGAGATCCGAGCAGCAGTGAAGGTTCTGATGCCCCGTGACTTGGGGGAGGCCATGAAGTTAGTACAATTGGTGGAAAATCAGAAAAACTTAGAGAGGGGAACCAAGAGCAATAATTCAGGAGGCACGTACCGGATGACGACTACTCATTTAGCACCCAAGGGGCCGACATCAGGAGGGTTTCGTGAGACCACCGGGGAGAAGCCAGTAGGAGGAGGGAGTGGGGAAAATTTTAAGAGGCTGACAGAGAAGGAGATATAGGAGAAGAGGGCAAAGGGGTTATGCTTTCGGTGTGATGAGAAGTATACTCCAGGGCACAGGTGTAGGGATCGAACTCTTCAGGTTCTCACCGTCTGTGATGACGAGGAAACTGAAGAGGGAGGTGAGCGAGAGATGGATGACAAGTTGCATCTGGATGTGGCGGAGGTCTCCCTGAATTCAGTAGTATGATTCACTTCAAATCATACGATGAAGGTAAAGGGGGAAATAGCAGGCATGGAGGTGGTAGTGTTGATTGACAGTGGGGCTACCCATAATTTCATTTCCACTCAGGTCGTCAACCAACTGGGAGTGAAATTGGTGGATACCGGTTATTATGGGGTGATGATGGGTACAGGAAAGGTGGAGAAAGGCCAGGGGATCTGTAAAGGAGTGGTGTTGACCATTCAAGGGATTCAGGTAAGGGAAGATTTCCTCCCACTAGAGTTAGGAAGTACTGATGTCATCCTAGGGATGAAGTGGTTGCAAACCTTGGGGGAGACCAAGGATAATTGGGGAGCACTCACGATGTAATTAATGGTGGATAGGAGAAGGGTGGTGATAAGGGGAGATGCAGGGCTATCCAAAGCCATGGTATCACTTAAGACTATGGTTAGGAGCATACAAGAGGTGGGGGAAGATTATCTGGTGGGACTACACTGGCTGGAGGTGACCCGATTGGAGGAAAGGGATATGCCTCTTTCAGTGCAACCCTTGATTCAACAATTTGGTAAGGTTTTTCAGCCACCTCAAGGATGGCCATCTTCACGGGAACACGAGCATATCTCCACCATTGAGGACAAGGTGGATCCTAGGGAGGGGAGTATTGTTAGACCGGTCCATTGGATCGGTCTAGCCGGTCTGCCGGCTTACACGAAACAGGCGAAGAAGTTCCGCCTTTCTACACGCGCCAATTGGGCCGCCGGGTTCAAGGGAGCCTTTTTGGAAGGATTTTGGAGGGATTTGAGAGGGAAATTTGAATGTAGGGACTGTTTAAGGATTTCCTTTTGATTTGTATGCATTAAATAGTTTGTTTTCCTAGGGTAGGGTATCTTGAATTTGGCTGAAATTTGAGATCTCTGAGGGTTAGGTTTCCTTTGGGCTCTAGCGGCGTTTAGAGAATTTGGGAGAGATCGATCCTCCTCTCGAATAGAGGATCAATTGTATCTTGCTATTTTCCGTTTCTATCAAATAATACAAATTATCTACTGTTTTTGTGGTTTTATGTGAATTCTTGTGGAGGATATTCGCTGATTTCTAAAGATTGGTAGGAATTACTTGAGATCTTCAAGTGTTTCCTATCAATTTACTACTACCATATGCTCGATACTCAGTGTCTATATAATGACTACTCTTAATTGAAAGTTCTCTCTTATCACTGGAAGGGATAAGTAATCATAGGTGCTTACCCTTAGGAGAATCTTGGAACTACATCATAAAGTTCTTCCAAAATTAGGGGAAATCATCTCTTTAATTGTTGGAGATAAATCTAATTTGACTTTTAAAAATTTGACCCCGAGTATCATCTAAACTCTCCTAGCGAGAGGATGGGGCATGAATTTTTGGAGCCCACAAAGGATACTATTTTGTTCTAATTCTTAGAGTTGATTGGATTTATCTCCAAAATCTCTTAAAATAATTAAATAAATCTCATAGTTATCAAACTAAACAAAGAAAAAATCAGGATATAACAAGTACTCTCATCCACCAACAAGCAAGAGCCACCTTCCTTATGTTGTAGTATTTTTATCTTATCCTTATTGGCATTAACAAATTGATGTGTTTATAGTTATGACTTTCTTTGTTTTGTAGATTTTGCTCATAGCACCTGTTTATGTGAAACAAAAACCACAAATTTTGCTCTCTCAAACGACTTCTATGGAGTCTGCTGCTTCTGGAGATGGGAAGGTTGCAGAGGATGGAAGCTCATCGATGTTCCTAGACTTGAGGAAAGCACGGTTTGACAGGATTGTAAAGCGACCTTCAAAATCAACGTCCAAGGTGCAGTTTAATTGATAATTTTCTTTCCAACAAACTTTCATTATATCTTCTGCTGAAACTTTCTGTCTTTCTCCAGGCAAGTGATTGGAATCATGGACCCAAAGAATGCATCCTTATGGTTGGATGGAGGCCAAATGCTTATGAAATGATCAAGGAATACGATAGTTATCTTGGGCCTGGTAGTATAGTGGTATTTTTCCATGCTACAAGAAAGCTATAGATTAACTATTTTAAATAGATACAGAATGATTTCCCAAATGCTAGCTCATGGTTATGAATACTCAGCCGCATTGAATGATATCTTCCCGTATGATGTACTTATCAGTTTATTTTAAACTTGTTTCTTAATTTTTCTGTAGAAAACAAAGCTTTTAAATAGATTTCCTCTTGCATCACTCTTGGCTTGCTCTATTTTGGGCTTGCACTTTAATTTACTATACTACTGCAGTTTGCACAAGCTGGGCTCTCTCTGCCATGCATGCATATATATTCACTTAGACTTGTATCTAAATGAATTAGCTCGGTAATAAGCTATGCCTTCTAAGATTGAGCTCAGGATAAGTTTGAGCTGGATCACATTGAATTCGTTGTAGATCACGCTTATCATATGCATGCAAATTGTAGATGTCTGGACGCATGTACACCTGGATGGATGTATGCATTGGTTTGTTTTTGTATGTAATCATGTTGTTCAATAGATGTATGCTTGAATGCATGGATCTATTCATGTATAAATGTATGTGTGTGTGAATATATGCATGTATTCATGAAAGGGCGGATGCATGCTTGCAGGCCCAAAAAAATGGATGGCTTGGCATTAAAGATTTCGGAACTATGAACGCCTCCCTTCTCTCCAAGTAGATCTGTAGATCTATTCAGGTGGATTCTTATTCCTTTGCTAGTTCTATCATCAAAAGCAACGATTCTTATTCCTTTGCTTGTTCTATTATCAAAAGCAAGTATACAAGTGTCCCATCTCCTCTAGATGGCTTAGAAATTTTTATTTCTTTCTTAAGATTTCTTTAAACATTTAAAATAGTGATAGTGTTAAATTTTAGAAGGACAAATGGATTCACGATAAGTCTCTTGCAACTCTATATACTCATCTTCTCAATTCTCCCTAGAACCAAAATTGCTTGGTGAAGAACTTCCTTTATCAAGAAAGACTCTTTATGGGATATTTCAGCCGCATGGAATATTTAGAGGAAGAGAAGTTATAGATTTTTCTCCAACAATTAAAGAGAGGAAAAAATCATCTGGCTCAACATTGTTTCCCATATTTATTTTGGATAGATTTTACTCATGGGAATAAGGCTATTCTGGTTAATAAGAAGAGATGAGATATTAATCTTACATAGAAGAGCTTCACACCCCCCCCCCCCCCCCCCCCCCCACAATTAAGCTCTTCTCCAAATGCAAGAGCTCTTCACACATCTCATGCCATTCATCCATTTCTTTGAATAACTAAGATTTGAAGTCCATTTGTCTAGTCAAATATAACATTAGGAATTTCAAAAGGTTAGATGAGTTGCTTTAAATTTTAGCCATTTTAAGGTTGGATGAACTATACAATATTAGTGAGGACTGAAGATAAGAGCTTCTATCCTTGCAAAAGGATAGTAATCTAAATATATAAATGTGTGTGCACTGGAATGTTGTTGACATGCAAACAGTCGGCCAATCCCTACACATCGACCCACGGTCACACGACGTTGAGCTAACTGCCTCCTTAATCACATAAAAAAGGAGAATCGAAACAGAAAATTGGAGTTACGCTCACTTGGTAATCAGAATTCCTTGGCTCTCAAGCCCTCGATCGAACTACCTTCGAGTTCCTTCACCTGAACGCAGAGCCGAAGCTGACCGTGACCCCTGCTCGGCCTCCCTTAGTTGCGTGTGAACAGCCCGCTCATCAAACCTCCTCTTCCGCTGTCCGGCCCTAGCCGCCTCTGTGTTGTCCCACGAGTGAATGAAACCCATATGCCCCCTTCTGCCTATAGCCGAACTCGACACCAAGTTGTGCGCCTCCTCCCTTCCATTCACAAGCTCTCCGACTTCCCCTTTCACGAACGAGTCCTTCTCCTCGACATTCATGCCTCACGTGAACAAGCCCATACCAAAACAGAGCTTCTTGATTTTTTTTTTGAAACAGTGAGTAAGGAAGAGGGATTGTATATATTTATTAATAAATAATAATAATATTATTAATAATAATAATTATTATTATAGTAATATTGATAATAATAATCAATAATAAGAGAAGTATTGTATATATCAACGCCGCAAACACCAGAATAGAAGACTTGAAGGAGTTCCTGGGGTTGATTCAGTCCCCCGAAGCCCTCGGCCGTCGATCTAATTCGGCTGAGTGGGTTGAAGACTCGAAGATCATTTTCCGGGGTCGATTCACTCCTTCGAAGTCCTTGCCGCTGTTTTGATCCGGCTTAGACAATCTAAAAGGGCAAGTGTCCTAACCTAACTTCCCCTCGCGGGGAGGGGACGTCGGGAGGCTGCTGAAATTGTCCAGCGAAATTATCAAGTTTGCCTCGAGAGCTTGCTAAACGTTTAGGGATCGTTGCAGAATGATTTTAAACTAACTTTAACTAATTGAATAATTGATCGAATGATTAATTCAAAATTCAATTTAATAATTGACCTAATTAATTAAATAACTAATCCTAAAATAAATTGAAATTCAATTTCAAATCATTAAAATATAATTAAAAATCTTCAAATTTTAAACTAAAGTTCAATTAACTGAAATTAAAATTAAAACTTTAATTCAATTAAATGAATTAACTAAATTAAAATTAAAGCTTTAACTAATTAAAATAACTATGAAATTGAATTAAATTTATATGCAAGCTTTAAATATAACCTATGATGCACAGACATGGACACGGCGACACGGATACGACACGACACGGACACGGGATACGTTAATTATTGAAAATATACACACGGACATGGATTGGACACGATATTATAGTTTTATATTTTAAAAATAGTCTATAAAAATTGAATAAGTATAATTTTAAAAATAATTTAACTAGAATTTGTGTTTAAAATAATTAGTATTAGGATGTCGAGAGTCGGATGCCGATGCCGTTTATCAGTCATCGAGAGAGGAGATGACAATGCTGTCGAGAGTCAGACATTGATGTTATGTAGTAAATATTGGGCATCAATATTAAGAGGATGTTTATCGTCGATATTGAGAGGGCATTGGACGTCGATGTTGAGAAGGGGGTTGGCAAAGATGAGATGTCAAGTTGTGGGTGTAGAAATTGCTAGTATCGAGCATCAATATAAAGACAACGTCAGACTTTGATATGGAGATTATTTTGAAATGTTGATGTTGTAACGATGTCAGACATTGATGTTGAGATGACATCGGACATTGTTATGGAATCAAAGTTGTAACCCGCCAAAGAGAAATGAAAATGAGAATATTCGATGAATGAGGTATTAAGTGCGGGCGATTGATTTGGCATTGTGGATATGAAATAAGAAATTTAGTTTTTATATTCTAAATAAGTAAAAATTTTAAATACAAGAAATTATATTTAAAAAAATTCATAAAATATTTAAGATGCACGTGTCGACACGCGTGTCCAATTTGTATTTAATATTTTTTTAATAGGACACATTTTCGGCGTGTCCGACAGGTGTCAGACGCGTGTCGTGTCGAATACGTGTCGGACACTGCACGCCTCTTTGAGGAGAAGTGTCGGTGCATCATAGAATATAACATAGTCAATGGAATCATTGACTAATGCCAAATCTGCTTAAACCAAATTAATTAACTTAAAATCTAATCAAAGCATAATTGAAATCAAACTTTAATTAATTTGAAACTTTAATCTAATTAATAAAACCAATTAAGGGGCTGTTTGGTTTGCTGCATGTAGAGTGTAAAGTAATCCAAATGCAGGGGTTTTGAGAATTTTGGTGTTTGATTGGATGAAAAGTAAATTCAACGTACAACAACAACAACAACAACATCAAGCCTTTATCCCACTACGTGGGGTCGGCTACATGAATCCTTTTTCTCCATTGTGTCCTATTAAAAGTCAAATTCTCGTTTAAATCTAATAAAGAAAGATCATTTCTAATATTTTCTAACCAAGTCTTTTTAGGTCTACCTCTACCTTTCTTAACATAAGTCAAATCTAAGACCTCTACTTTCCTAACCGGGTCATCGGGAGGCCGCCGTTTTACGTGACCAAACCATCTAAGGCGACTCTCTCTAATCTTATCTTCCACTGGAGCTACTCCAACCTTTTCACGAATATGCTCATTTCGTATCCTATCTCTAAGGGTAAAGCCACTCATCCACCTGAGCATCCTCATCTCTGCAACACTTAACTTAGAATTATGCTTCTCTTTTAATGGCCAACATTCAGCACCATAAAGCATTGCAGGTCTCACCACCATCTTATAGAATTTTTCCTTAAGTTTGAGGGGTACTTTTCTATCACACAATAAGCCCGATGCATTCCTCCACTTCAACCATCCAACTTGGATTCTGCTGATAATATCCCCATCTATATCACCATCACTCTGAACAATAGATCCAAGATATCTAAAACGTGTACTCTTATTAATGACTTGATCGGCCAAAGTCACAATGCCCTCACTAGGTCTATTATTACTAAAATTACACTCCATATATTCCGTTTTAGATCTACTCAAGCGAAAACCTTTAGACTCTAAGGTTGACCTCCACAATTCTAGTTTACCTTCAACTCCCTCTCTAGTCTTATCAACAAGAAGAATATCATCAGCAAAAAGCATACACCAAGGTATATCCTCTTGCAAATGTCTAGTGAGAACATCGATGCTAAAGCAAAAAGATATGGGCTTAAGGCTGATCCTTGGTGTAATCCAACCGAAATAGGAAAATACTTGGTCAAACCACCTTGTGTTTGAACACAAGTAATAGCTCCTGCATACATATCTTTAATTATTTGAATATAAGCGTTATTAACTTCTTTCTTTTCAAGAACTCTCCATAGCACTTCTCTTGGAACTTTATCATATGCTTTTTCTAAATCAATAAATATCATATGTAAATCCTCCTTATTCTCTCTATATTTCTCCATCAAACCTCTTAATAAATGTATGGCTTCCATAGTAGACCTACCCGGCATAAATCCAAATTGATTTTGAGAAACATTAGTATCACGCCGCAACCTATGCTCCATAACTCGTTCCCATAGTTTTAAAGTATGGCACATTAACTTAATTCCTCTATAATTCGCACAATCTTGTGCATCACCTTTATTCTTAAAAATAGGGATTAACACACTCATTCTCCACTCATCTGGCATCTTTTTAGTCTTCAAAACAGTATTAAATAGTTTAGTAAGCCAAGAAATTCCTTCATCTCCTAAGCATTTCCACACCTCTATTGGAATATCATCAGGTCCAACAGCTTTTCCACCCTTCATTTTCTTTAAAGCCTCTCTAACTTCGGTTTTACTAATACGCCGATAAAAACAGAAATTTTTATTTTCATTTAAGGTGCTAAGGTCACTACAGTCAATTTTATTTTCACATTCTTCATTAAAAAGTTTAGCAAAATATCTCATCCACCTTTGTTGAATATCATCTTCTAAAAAAAGTACTTTTTGATCTTCATCCTTAATACACTTCACTTGAACTAAATCCTTACTATTCATATCTCTTTGTTTGGCTAGCTTATACATATATCTTTCTCCCTCCTTAGTATCTAATCTATTATATAAATCACTAAAAGCTAAACTCTTTGCATCACATATTGCTTTCTTAGATTCCTTACGTGCCTCTTTATATAATTTCCAATTATCAGAATTTTTACAATTAAACTAATTTTTATAACAAATTTTCTTATTTTTAATATTTTCTTGCACATGTGGATTCCACCACCAACTATTTTTACTATTAGGAGCTTTTCCCTTTGAAACTCCAAGCACATCTTTTGCAATATTCTTAATATTACTAGCCACTTTTTCCCACATAACATTAGCATCCTCATGCACAGACAAAATCTTAAGATCTAAAATCTTACTCTCAAAAATATTTTTGTTAATATTCTTTAAATGCCCCCATCTAATCCTAGGAAAACGTTTTACTTTATTTTTTAATTTCTTCCCCATTATCTTCAAGTCCAAAACTAATAAACGATGTTGGGTACATAAGTTTTCACTCGGAATAACTTTACAATCTTTGCAATCTAAACGATCTAATTTCCTTATAAGAAAATAATCAATCTGAGTTGTACTATATCCATTTTTATAAGTAATGAGATGCTCATTCCTTTTCTTAAATAATGTATTAGCAATTAAAAAATCATAAGCTAAACAAAAATCTAATATGGACTTACCACCTTCATTTGTCGTTCCAAACCCATGGCCACCATGAATGCTTTTAAAATCATCTACATCTCTACCAACATGTCCATTTAAATCTCCTCCAATAAAAACTCTTTCTTCAAGAGGTATCTTTTGTATTAATTCTTCTAAGTCATTCCAAAATTTTAATTTTGAATCCATATCCAAACCCACTTGAGGAGCATAAGCACTTATAATGTTAACAATCTTAGCATCAACAACAATCTTTAAAGCTATAATTCTATCTCCAATTCTATTAATATTTATAACATTATCCTTCAAACTCTTATCTAAAATCACACCTACACCATTTCTAGTACGACTCCTACCCGAATACCAAAGTTTAAAACCTAAACTATCAATCTCCTTAGCCTTCTCTCCAACCCATTTAGTTTCCTGAATGCACAGAATATTTATCTTCCTATGAATCATAATATCTATTAATTCCATTAATTTTCCTGTAAGGGAACCTATATTCCAAGTTTCTATCCTAATTTTAGTTTCATGGACTAGCTTCTTTGCCCACATCCGTTCTTGATGTGGTAACCCTTGCCTATTTAACACTGCACCCGGGCGGCGGTGCAGCGGCCCTTGCACACTTGTCGTTGTATTCAGGCCATACAACGCGTCGCTTCCAGGGGACGCCCTAGCATTAACACCATTTCTTAAAGGATTCATGTCATTATTATTCGACAAATTTTACGCTGGCTGTCGACTACCTAACGCAACCCTCCACTTTTCTCATCCAGGACTTGGGACCTGGCAACGGCAGTGTTAAATGACAAATGCAGTGTATTCTGTTCTAGTTCATTTTTGGTGCATTTAGAATTCCTCCGATTTGGGCGACTTCTAAATACATTGCAAACTCAAGGGCATTGCAACCCATTGTCGGCCACCTCCGACTGCCGGCCACCACCTTCGTCACCACCGGCAACCACCTTTGACCACCGTCGACCACCACCTTTGACCACCACCGTCGGCCACCACCTCCGCCACCACCAGCAACCACCTCTGGCCACCACCTTTGACCGCCACCGCCGGCCACTACCTCTGACCACCACCTCTGCCACCGCCGGCAACCACCTCTGGCCACCACTGTCGACCACCACCTTTGACCGCCACTGTCGGCCACCACCTTTGACAGCCACCGCCGGTCACCACCTCTGGTCACCGCCGACCACCACCTCTGCCACCACCGGCAACCACCTATGGCCACCACCGTCGACCACCACCTCCGCCACCGCTGGCCACCACCGTCGGCTAAATTAATACACAGTAGAATATTATATCTTATAATCTCAAAAAAATTTATAATAAGATAGTGCAATAAATAAATAACTAGTTTTATTTTATAAAATCAAATAATACTAATTATTATAAATAAACTGTTTTTATAAATACACTAGTTATAATGCCAAAAAAAATTATTACAAATATACCGCTTTACTTTACTCTAGATATACCTAACCAAACAAGGGAAACAGTTCTCCTGCGTTTACTTTACAGACAACCAAACAATCTCAAAATATTCGGAATACACTACATTTACTTTACATTGCATTTACTTTACACTGCATTTTCTTTTCCGGCAACCAAAGAGCACCTAAGTAATTTCAAATTGCCAAACTTAATTGAATAAAGAGATTTAAATGATTAAATAATTAATTTGAAAATAAACAAAATTAAATTCACATCAAAACATAACTCAAAATTAAAATTTTAATCTAAATTTAAAATATGCTAATTAAATAACTCAATGGAAACATAATTAACCAAATTGATTAACCACTTTAAAAATGAAATTTAACAATTAAAATCCACTAATTTTAAAACAAACTTTCACTTAAATTAATTGAGAAACCAACTTAATTTAAATAATTAAGTAATTTTAAAATATACAATCAATTTTAAAATACAATTAATGAGCTGAGCAATTGATTTTAAATTAAAACTTAATTTCAATTAAAAATTTATTTAATTAAAATATATAATTAATTAAGGCAATTAAATCAAAATTAAATGTAATACAGAATAATGTTCACACTAATTAACGATGTATAGCTCCCTGAGCAAACAACTCTCCAACAAACAAAACAAAAAGCTCTCCAAACAACTAGCATCTCTCAAAACAAAGCCCTCTAAGCTGCTGCAAGTACCATGTACCTACAAGTAAATATGCATAGCATTAGTACAATCTACTAAAACAGGACTGGTAAAACAAAACTACTGCAGACAGAACTAGTGCTGGAAAGTAAAACTAGCAAGTAAAGCTAACTAGTGCAGGCAAAACAAAGTGCTTGAAAGTAAAATTAGCAAGTAAAAGCTAACTTCTGTAGAGAGAACAAAGTGCTGGACAGCGGGTAAAGAACAAACAACAGTGCTAAAGTAGAGTGACAAACTACTGCAGTTGAGAAAAAAAAGCTATGGGCACAAAACAATTACACTACTGAAAGCTATAGTAGAAAACAACTGCTGACTAGTAAGTGTCAAAACAACGACTGCAGGCTAGTACTAAAATAAAAGCTGGCAAAACAAGACGCTGACATTGATGTCAAAACAGTGAAGTGGCGTAAAGCTATGTCCTCGCTAACCTAAACCCTATAGGTCACTTCTAATAGAAGCCCTAAATCCTATGGGTAATGATTTCACTAAATATATAGTGAAATAATATACATCTAAAATTGCCCCAGCCACTTTCAATGAAAGCCGTAAGTCCCACTTCTAAGGAAAATGTCTAGGTAATAATATAACCCTAGACCCCTCACTTAGGCATCCTAGTCTATAGGGCTAGGTTGTAAGACCCACCATACGGGCCACTTAGCTTACAGGGCTAGGTCGTAAGACCCTTTGTCAGGTAACTTCTAAATTCAAAAGCCATAAGACCTGCTTAAACATTAAAAAATATTTGGCATCTTAGTCTATAGGGCTAAGTTGTAAAACTCGTCATTTGGGCCACCTCTAATAGAGAGGCCGTAAGACCCGTTATTAGAGCTATATTTAAATAAAAGTCGTAAGCCCCTGCTCAAATTCAATCATACGGGCAAATCTTAAATGGAGCTGTAAGACCCAATTCAAATCTAGACTTTGGGAAACTTTTAAATGGAGCCACAAGTTCTAACCCAGACTAAACAACCTACACATCCACTTCAGTCTGCTCGGGATCCCTGAGAGGAGGCAACCCATGACTGCTAATCAGATTCCCTGGACACTACGATCAATGGTCGTTAGTATTGGTAGATTGAATCCTACGGTATTCTCGGGATGAAAGAACCATGGGATCTTGATCGGGTCTACCTTCATCCCCCACAACCAGGGTTTAGAGCATTCAAACACCGTTGCACACGCATCTGCACTTCATGCACAAACTAAATATAATTTTATTCTTATTCGAGAGTATTCTTCTAATGCGTTAGGAGGAGTAATTAACTATGAGGGCTTGTGCTCATAGAAATTAAGACTCAGATCTAAATAAACCCTGACACTACTCTCAGGGAAAATCTGGTTAAATTTAAAATCCAATTTATCTCGGAAAAATAAGGACCTTAAGCTTGTGAGAGCGAGGTTCGCGCCTATTCTTCCTTGGCGAACAAATGTATACTTCGGTGCATGCATATGCAATGTATGTTTGCATGTCGTTTTGCATGCATTTTACTCATGCGTAGTGCGATCTTAATAGCCATGCATACATTCATATAGGTGTAATCCGTTGATCAAAAAAAGGATTGGATTTTAGCTCAGATGAAAATCAAAGAACTGTTCGTGAGATCTCAGCAGTAATACCGAACAAACTTGATTTCAGATCAGATCACATACGACCCTGATATAAAGAGCACTATTGCATTATTTAAGATATTATCTTTAAATTTTCAAATGATAAGCATGGCATTTAGTTTGAATGTACAGATAGTTTCTTAAAAACTTGGCTGTGATATGCTGCTCACACCAATATAGACCAAAGCACACAAATTTTGGCATGTGTATGCTAGATTTATTTGGGTGGAATTTCGAACTCAAGTTTTAAGTTGCGGCATGTTAAACTGATGTTGCCAACATTTAAAATAAACATAAATCTTGCAGGAAATCCTCTCCGAGGCTACCATCAGTGAAAGGAGCAGAGCAGTAGATACTACGGTACCTAGTCAATTGAAAAATATTAAAGTTCATCATAGGGTATAATACCTCCATTCTCGTTGGCCACTTCAATCCAACACCCCCACCCCCCCCCCCCCCCCCCCCCTAAAATAAAAAAATAGAAAAAAAGACATACGTTGACTGACATAGTAATAAACATTTATTGCAGGTTGGGAGTCCCATGAACTATGAAACATTGAAGGAAGCTATTTTGAGCATCAGGAACGCATTCAAGGATACAAAAGATATTCTATTATCAGTTGTGGTAATATCTGATAGAGCATGGTTGACCAGAGGTATGCCTATTAGAACTCATTTCCATCAAAAAGATCTTCAAATGACTTGTTATTTGCACAGATTCATTCGAAGCTGACAAGCATTCAGCATATACCCTTCTCCTTGCTGAAAGTATTTGCAATAAGTATGGCATTAAGGTTGGTTCTAGATTACTAATAACATCTATTGTTTTCTTTGGTACCTACTATATAAAAGAGCAGCATTATTGTGCATTCTTTTGAGCTATGGCAATTGCAAAACATTAGTTATTAGTCCCATAACAAATGGGTGCTGGCATCACATACTTATAATTTATTTACATATGAACTGAAATAGTCATGCAATCAAAATTGATAGAAATTGAAAAAAGTTAATAGATGAGATTAAAATTAAGGGTATTTTAGGAATACATATATTGAATTTTTTTGCAAAATTTAATTTCCTATTTTATCTTGTTTCCTCACTTGTAGCAGTCAACTGACTTCGCATATAACAGGAGTGGATGGTGATCATGAAGTTTGTGCAGTGTGATGAATTTTTATAATAGATAATTTGTTTTGACCTTTTCTTAAAAAGAATAATTTCAATAAAATTAATATAAAAATATAAAATTTTAATATTTTGAAATAAAAAAATTAAACTCAATATATTTCATTATAATGGAATCATAAAAGAAAGTCATAAATCAGTGTTGTTTTTCTGATAATTTGATTTATGGCAAATTTATGATGTTGTGTATTCCATAACACTTCCTATGAGCCGGAACAACCCACTTAACCAAATTTATGATGTTGTGATCATGAAGGCTTTCACTAGATTCTTCCTAAGCATGATCAAAGCATTGTAAGATAAATTATTTTTTTAATCTATGGAATCAGAGTTAGCCTAGGAGTTGGAACTACCTATCTCTGCCAAACTTCCTAGATTATGTGCTCTACATTAATAGAATCTTATACAAAGCCTAAGCCACCCACAACTATAGCAGTTGACTAAAAAGAAAATCTAATTTTGGGTTCACCACCACATAGGGCCATCGAATAGAAGCAGGCCGACCATGATTGCTTCTAACACCATGTCACCCATAGCATCATTCAGCGCTAAAGAGGAACGACAGAATGTTGGTGGTGATAGGTGGCATAGAAATAATAGGGTTTACACCATCGCCACCTAGAACCGATGTATCTACTCTAGCAATAACACATGATGGAAATGGAATGAGATCTAGGGACATAGAGAACTAATATGAGCACGTCCACCATGATCAACCACAATATCAGCTGTTTCTTGAGTTGAAGGGTCATGTTTATCCTGACATCCTTATCCTGAACAACTTTAGTAATTTGAGCTACTATTTCAACGTTGTTTTTATGATACTTTGAGCCGAAAAAGCTAGAGCTGATTTCCATAGAATTGCTGGTATCAACAGTGAGGTTTTTAGTCATAAGTTGACCCCTCGTTAAATTTCACTTTTAAACTTTGGAAACTTCTCAAATTTTAGAGCATTGCTAAGCATTTACAACAACAACAACAATAACAAGCCTTTGTCCCACTACGTGGGGTCGGCAACATGAATCCTTTTTCTCCATTGTGTCCAGTTCAAAGTCAAATTCTCGTTTAAATCTAATAGAGAAAGATCATTTCTAATATTTTCTAACCAAGTCTTTTTAGGTCTACCTCTACCTTTCTTAACATAAGTCAAATCTAATACCTCTACTTTCCTAACTGGGTCATCGGAAGGCCGCCGTTTTATGTGACCAAACCATCTAAGGCGACTCTCTCTAATCTTATCCTCCACTGGAGCTACTCCAACCTAAGCATTGCTAAGCATTTGATAGTGTGAAAAATATGATGGGATATTTTCAAATTCAACTTTTTGCTAGTAATTATTGAATTCAAAAATAATCCAAACCTTATGTGTCTTGTAACGTCCATTTCAACCAGTATCATTAAAAGCGCACTTAAAGAGTGAAGTGACGTGGTGTGCTAATCCTACACATCACTTTCAAAGCACAAGTGCATAGCAAAGTACACATTTTGAGCCTCTTTTTTGTGTCATGTCATAGCATTGTGCTCTCGGCTCTGGATTTGAACAAATTCCAAGTTCAAATTACATAGTTTGATTTAGCATTTGTCAAAATAAGTAGGGCTCAAATGCTCACTTGTCCTCATTAGTTATTGTAATTGTTAAGTCGTTGCTCATTAGTTCTTGGTTCTCTCCCGACCAATTGCTTAGTGGATCTCCTCTTCAGACTCTCTCGCCTACTATTTTCTTATGTATTTCTCCTTGGTTTTTGTTGCTAGTTGTAGTAGCTTCTTCATGCTTTCCAGCTTCTTCTAGATAATGTTTCTTGGTGTATTCTATGCACACTGCTTGTTACTTCATCTTCACACTCTCTTGCTTAAGCTTATCTATGTTTTGTCTCTATTTAGTCGCTCAATCTCTCGAGTATTCTTGATTTTTATGTATTCTCTAGTCACTTTATTTTTATATATTTGATTCTTTTTTTTTTTTTGAATGGCTAGAAATTACTTTTATCAAATATATTAGTATATTTATTTAAAAGTATTACTTGATGTGGTTTAAATTTTGTTTATCAAATGACTAGTATATATACGTACATGTATAATATGCAAGTCATGGGTGTTTTATTTAAAAATGTCCCTTTGTTTAGCACATTGAAGCAGAAAATAAAAAATAAAAATCTTGTGCATCACATTGCTCTTTACGCTTGGCAAATATTGATTTCAACAAATATGCGAGCAACTGAAGATTGAGAGAGGTTGGCCATGGCTGCATCAATGAGAAGGGGTTTGTCAAAAATGCACCAAAACATAAACAAAGACAAGTTCTTTATGTATTGAAGTCAAATATCGGAAGAAAGACCCAAATTGGAGTTATTGTGGTTCCTTAATAACATCAGAAAAAGGGAATCTTTCAGGATATAAGAGGATAGCTATTAACATAATACTTTCTATAGTAAAGATTATGGAGTAGTCTCAGTTATTTTGAAGATGGATGATGACGTTCTTAAAATCCCCCTTATGCCCTGAATCCTAGAATTTTTTCTTAGTGGATTCATGGGAGGAGTATCCAAGAGGAAATTTTCTAGTGAGTGTAAACTAGAAGGATTTGATTACTGCAAGATACTTCATCACAATGGAAATTAGTCGGAAATCTTTAAATAAATTGAAGCCTCTTCAGGTTCAACATTGATTATCAGCATTTTTGTGTGTGTGTGGTGGGGGAGGGGGGAGAGAGAGAGAGAGAAAGCCCCCAACCAAAGTTAATGAATCCATGGGGCTTCACAAGCAAGACAAGCTAATACCTAGGTGCTGAAGGAAGGAACTTCATCCCCCATGACCACAAGAAGGATAAAATCGGCAGAATGAATAAGAAGTGAAGGAAGACATCTATCAGTTGCATATCAACCTTAGGATTGCATAAGAGATGATGGTGGAACCACCTTCGTGAGAAAAGAACTTCAACCAATGGGATTTGCATATGATGCTACTCCTAATTGCCATTGCCACCCACATGGTAGCTTGTAAATACTACGTACCCGCCCAGTGTGGGCTCCGAAAATTCACACCGGCTTCTCCGCGACCCTTTCTTTTTTTTGTCAGCGAAAAGAGTTTAACGAGTTTAAGTTCCAGGATAAATTTTAGAAGATAAATTGAGTTTTTAGATAAGGCACTACCCGGAGATTTTGCCCTCATTTTACGAGGACTTTATGATTTGAGTTCTGGTTTCCTATAAGCGCAAGCCTCTATATTACCTCTCTCGATAATGAGAGAGAACTTTCAATTAAGGCTAATCGTTGAACAAATATGTCGTATCCAGTATATAATAGCAGCAAAATTAGATATTGAAAATTGAAAATTTATCACTGCGCACTTAAAGTGGATGGTGGAGGGAATGATGATAAACCAGATCAAGATCCTATGGTTCTGTTGTCCCGGGCTATCATGGTCCCTAATCTACTTAGCCAGCGGAGGTAGTCGACCCAACATGACCAAAGGATCCTTATCGGTAGCTATGGGTTGCTTCATACAAATGTGCCTTGTAGACTTGGGGTAAATATTTGCCTAAGGGGATAAATTTGAGTCCACCTTAATTAACAAAGGGCTTTGTGCGCTGTTGATTATACCCAATTGATTCATTACTTAAGGATTTAAAATTATTGGGGAACATATGAGCTTTGGCCGCGACCGTAATTTAGTAGCACCATTTGGCGACAAAATCACCCAATCAGAGGACTCGGGTCATAACCATTTACCTGTTTTGTCATTTGGCGGCAAAACCGTTGGTTAGAGGACACGGCCACATCCTTATTGGCAAAAGATGGTTTGAGAATGAATCATAGTAATATTCTCGACTGGACCTTTGCTTTTTGTGAGCTGAAGTGATATTAACTTTCAACACGATCATCATTGGCTAATTTTGCAATCACTTCAAAAGATTATGTTTTATGAGTTTGGGAGGCATTTAAAATGCATGATCTCCTTTGGTTGAAATTAGCTTTCAATATGGCCATCATTGGGGATTTATGGGTATTATCATTTCATTAGTCAAACCTTGCATTTTGTTTGTATTTTGGTGATATAATTCAACGAGCGTTGGTTTCAAGAGTTTGTATTTTGGTGATGAATTTTCCTCGTAAGATGCCTTGAAGGCCTAATATAAATGTATAAAGTCAAATACTCTAGTCGACACTATGATTGTGTATTTATTCGTTGGTTCAAGTAGTGTCAACTCTAGTCCATTCAAAGACGAGGATCAGACTTGAACTTAAGTTCACTTTTGACCCGTGCAACATTCTCAGACCTCGGGTTTGAAAATTGAATGTAGTTGTAGGAGCACATGCAGATTATTTAAATTTCATTTTAAATAATATGTGTGCCATTTTGTGTACTTATACGATGTATTTCAAATGCTTGAAAACTCATTAATTATTTCGTTAGTTTGCACACCGTATCTTCAGACATCACGTGTATGCATCATGTGAATTTTTCTCGTAAGAGGCCTTGAAGGCCTAATATAAACGTATAAAGCCAAATACTCTGGTCAACACTATGATTGTGTATTTATTCGTTGGTTCAAGTCGTGTCAACTCTGGTCTATTCAAAGACGAGGATTAGACTTGAACTTAAGTCACTTTTGACCTGCGCAGTATTCTCAGACCTCGGGTTTGAAAATTGAGTGTAGCGGTAGGAGCACATGCAGATCATTTAAATTTCATTTTAAATAATAGGCATACCATTTTGTGTATTTATACGATGTATTTCAGTTGCTTGAAAAATCATTAATTATTTTTTTAATCCGCACAGCATCTTCAGACGTCACATGTATGTGTCACGTGAATTTTCCTCGTAAGAGGCCTTGAAGGCCTAATATAAACGTATAAAGCCAAATACTTTGGTCGACACTATGATTGTGTATTTATTCGTTGGTTCAAGTCGTGTCAACTTCGGTCCATTCAAAGACGAGAATTAGACTTGGAACTTAAGTTCACTTTGACACCGCGCAACATTCTCAGACCTCGGGTTTGAAAATTGAGTGTAGCAGTAGGAGCATATGCGGATCATTTAAATTTCATTTTAAATAATATGTGTGCCATTTTATGTACTTATACGATGTATTTCAGATGCTTGAAAACTCATTAATTATTTCTTGTCACGTGTATGTGTCACGCTCGTTGAGCTCATGCGATAGCGTGCTTTTAGTACATTTTGCATAATATGGTGTACATGCATGTGATACAGTGGATATGTATGACATATCTCTATATTGACATACGCATTTATTTATTCATTTGCATGTTGGCATATTTGCATATGTATTTGTATTTTTGCTTGTATACCTGGTGTTAGCATATGCATTTGCACACTACTTAAAGTGTTTGCATGATATTTTGTATGTTGAGTGATGCATGCATAATTGGTGATGTACGTACATGGCAGTTAATATATTCGTATGATGTGGTTATGTATCTTTGGTACATACACATTATACAACAAGGGGACTCGTAGGCATCACCGTCTTTCAATGATTTGGTGCGTTGTGTGCACTTTAATGAGGTGTTGTACAACCTATGACATGCAGCATTATGTTTATTTATTTTCAGAGACAAATGTTCACATGGTGTACGACACATTTACGGGGTGCAAACAAGTCTCTTGACTTTTACAGTTTACGTGCATGCTACCTAGGGCACTTATGCACCCATGACTCCTCCCTTTTGTCATTTTTATATGGAGTTTGGCTCAGCGAGTCCCATAAGGGGATCAATTTTCCGGGTTATAAGTAGGGAACTCGGCCCTAGTTCTTTTTTTTTTTTTGCACATTTCAGTTCACGGATCATGTGTTGCTAAGGGGTTTGAGCATACACGAGCTAGGAGCTAAGAAAGAGAAATTCTGGTTTATGTGTTGGCGAGTAATTTTGTTCTCCTATAAGTTCTATTTTGTTAAGTTTTGATTTTGATTTGTTTTTTGCTTTTTAATGTTTAGAACTTAGGATGACATGCTTATTTAATTTTTTTGCTTAGGAGTTGAGTTAGATTTCAGTTTCTCTAAATTTTATACAAGTTATGCATTTTCTTGTAAATTTCGACAACACCTCTACCTCGTCCTTGCGTAAGGGGCTGTATAGGGTGTGCTAAGTCTTCCCGCCTACTAATAAAAATAGTCACGATACGTGTCAGATGACACTGTGACCTAAATTTTTATTCGCCGCTTGCCAAAAAGGCAGTCATAGGTCTTCAAATACCTGTTTATAAATCACAACATTTTTATGCTCATTAATAAAAGCTGGTCATGGGTACTTATATTCATGTATACAAATTTTTTCGGTCACTAATAAAAGTGATCATATGTACTTATATCATGCATATAAATTATAAAATAGCTAGTGTCTTTTACCTTAGCTGCGTGGAGACCGAGACGGCGATGACAAGGTGAGGCGGCTTGCGAGACCTGCAATGCATATATATATATATATATATGGTGCAATGGGGGGCTAGAGAGAGAAAGTGAGGATGCAACCTCTCTTTCTAAAGAGAGGGAAAAAGGGATTGGGTTAGGATTTTGGTGGGAAAGATGTATGAATGTGTTTGTGGTGAGGAGGATGATGTTAGAGAGTAAATTTCTCTCTCCAATTTTAGAGAAAGAGATGATTTTTTTCTCTCGATAAAATGAAAAGAGGAGTGAGGGTGAAAGGAGATGTTTGAGATCGAGAGGGATGTGTTGAAAAGTGAAATAATGAATATTTCTCTCTTTCTGGAGAGTGAAATTCTCTGTAGGTCTAGAGAGAAAAAGTATGGGATCATGGGGCCTTTTAATGGAGGTGTAGAGGAGGATTTTTTGTGAAGGTGGATGGTGATTTGAGGGAAAAGAAAAAATTGAATTTTTAGGGTTAGGGTTAGGGTTAGGTTTAGGTTTAGGAAAAAAGAAGAAGAAGGATGAAGAAGGTGGGGAAGGAGGAGGAAAACGAAGAATGGAGAGGGAAGAAGAATAAAGAAAAATGGAGGAAAGGGGAAGAAGATGAATTAGGAAAGAAGAAAAGAGAAGAACAAAATGAAGGAGGAGAGAGTTATCTTGGTGGCGATGGGAATGGCCAGCGGTGGTTGGTTGGGCATGCATGAGAGAGGGAGAGAGCGGGTGGGAGAGAGTGAGCCGAGAGGGATAGGGGTTGTGCATCAGTGGATATGCCCGTGAACGTGGAAAGTGGAGCTGGGGGGTGGCACACCCCATTTTAATGCCTATAGTGAAGTTAGGTCTAACAGAAAGAGAGAATCTAAGAAGACCTATCTCTACTAACATCCATCCTGAAATACTTTTATCAGGACCAAGTGAGTAGGAAATGGTCAATTCAAACTCTTCCAAAACTTCAAGTTTACAAAACTTAACACTATAATCAATATTTTATAATTGGAAGCATCTTTAAATACATCTAGTAAATACCTCAAGTAAATATAGAGCTTGACTAAACTTTTAAATAATATTTATATACCCAAAAGTGTTTATACAGCTTTTACTCTGACTTCTATGTACATCCAAAATGTATGTACACAAAAGGACATTCAACATTCCTGCCTAGAGCCTCACAGGCTCCTTCTCTTTTCCTGCAGTACAAGAAAACTAATGAGCTAAAGCTCAATGAAATATAAAAGCGTAGTATACGAAATCAGAAATATAACATTTGCAGTTAATTATAAAAATTTTGAACATTATATAAGAATCATAAGTTAATTATTCTATGTATTCGCTACTTTCCACCTTTTTTGTTCTGTTTACTTCCCAAAGTCATATGATAACTATAGGCTTTTGCATACTTAAAACTCTCTAATTCAAGGTTGGGTCCGTATCCTCAACTTTAGAATTGAGGTTGCTCTTTCGTTCAAGGTTGGATCCGAATTATCAACTTTTAGAAGTGAGACTACTCTCTCCTTCAAGGTTGGGTCTGAATTCCCAACTTTTAGAAGTGAGAGAGAGTAGGCTTACCTTGTCAAGTCTTTCGTCTTTACTTGTGTGTGCCTATCCCTCATATATGACTTATCTCATTTACTTTTCCTAAATATGTCGATGTTCCTCACCTACATCATCACATTTAAACATGTGGTTATTAAATAATTCGCATAACAATTAATTATCTCAATTACACTAGAAATGAACTACATGCTTAATATCAACCGCAATTACATTAAGTATATAAAAATGCTCCCATTTCCTACACTACAGGTTGAGTATCTCACATCTTTATGAATTTGTTCGCCTACAATACCCTGCCTTCTTTTTCTTCTGTATATAACCTAAACCATGAATTTTTTCATTTATTCAAGTATTCAAATAAACTAAAACAAGCAACAAAAATCTTACAAATTTACCTCAATTGCACTCTTTCTCATTCAACTCAAAATTTCTTTATTCTCCCAAAACTCTCTCTCTCTCTCTCTCTCTCTCTCTCTCTCTCTCTCTCTCTCTCTCTCTCTTTCCTTCCATTTCTTTTTCTTTTTCTTCCCCTTAATTTTTCTTACCTGATTTTCTTCCTTATTCAAACTTCGCAAGACACAGCAACCCCAATTCCTTTACTCGTTGCTAGAGCTCCGAATTCCAGAAAGTGACGGGAGGAATGAAGGAAATGGAATGGGAAATGCAAAGGCTTAAATTAACTTATAATAGAATAATCTGCTCAGCTTTTCCAACCATGTGATTAAAGGGATCAACCACAACCACCTTTGCATGGGATTTTAAGTGGAATATGACATCTGTTATAGCAATCAATTAATTCACTTTTTATACTTTAAAATCACTTTAGTTAAATAATACAGAAAAAATCCATTTAATGAACTCATACGTGTAGATATCATTTTAGCTATTACTTATATACTATGTAGCACCGATGCTTTTATTTATGAGGCATGTTGCATTGGACATGCGTCGGATACGGATACGGCTCCGATATGGCACGGGTACGTGTCGGACATGGCTTTGTCGTGTCCAATTAAAATAGTAATTAAATTTGACAGGACACGCGTATCCGATATGCTTGTCCTGTTAAAAAAATGAAAAAAAAAAAAGACGGAGCCACGATCCACGATTTGCCCTATTCATTTTCGCGGCTTGTTCATTTCCGTGAGCTAGGGTTTTCCGTTTCCGCACAGGGCATTCGTCTTCTTCGTTTTAGTTGAAGGAGCGGCTCGACGACGCGAGCATTGAAGCCGACGGGATCATCTTTCGCGACGGAGCGGCTTGACAACGCGAGCATTGAAGCCGACGGGATCATCTTTCGCGACGGAGCGGCTTGACAACGCGAGCATTGAAGCCGACGGATCATCCTTCGTAGACGGAGCGGCTCAACGACGCGAGCAGTGAAGGTTCGTTTTCTTCATCTTCTTCGTCGTCCTTTCTGTAGAAATTTTTTTAAGAGCTTTTATTTTCCTATAGAGATTTTCTTTTAGTTTCTTGTATCTCTCGCATTTCTGAAAACCAAAGATTAGTTCACTTCGACATGAAAATGCAGAGAGGAACAATATTTAATGAACTGCTCTCTTCTCATTTCTGAAAACCATCTTTCACTTGATGAGCTTGAATTGGAAGCTATGATATTTATTGAAGATGATATAGAAGTTCAACGACAAACCACTGAAGAAGCTAATCCTATCATTCCTTTTATTGAATAGTTGAAACTTCATATGCTAGACAATTTATATTTTTGCTTTTGTTGTTGTACTGGACATTTAATTTTTACTTTTATTTTGATATTATTACTACAATGCTACAAATGATGTTGCTTTCATTTTTTTTGTCATTTCAAATATTACGCTTTCATTACTTTTTAAATTTTAGGTATGATTTTTATATTATAATGCCATATCCGCGTTGTAATCGTATCTTGTATTTTTGAGAATTGACATGTCACGTATCCGTATCGTGTCGTATTCGTGTTGCCGTATCCGTATTGGTGCAACATAGCTTATATATATCAAAATGTTCAAAATTAAAAATAGAATTTAATGAAAATATGTTTGATGTTTTATGGAGGTATGATAAAATGGAAAAATTTTGGGAAATTATTATGCCAAAATAGTTAACTTACCTTTTGAAATTTTGGGCATTATAATCTACCCCTCTTTATTGAAATTTCGTCCTCAAAATGCATTATCTTAATGGTCATTAAACAAATGGGGAAATTTCGGTCTAATGTCTTCTTTCCTCTCCCAGGTTACCTCTTTTTCTAGTATGTATTTCCATTTCACTTTAACATAAGGAATCTAACGGTTTCGATGCTGTTTAGAATCAAAGTCTAGTTTTCTTTCTGGTTCCTGAATATACTTCAGATTCTTCTGTAGATTAATTCATTATGTGCAATTCTCTGATGAACATCTGTAACCTATTTTCTTAATAGTGATACATGAAAAACATTATGAATATCTGACATGTCAGCTGCAAGAGCAAGTCTATAAGCAACTTTTTCAATCATTTCAATAATTTCAAAAGGTCCTATATACCTAGGACTCAATTTACCAGAATTTAACCCTACAAATCCACTAAATATTGAGCCTTGTGTGACCTTACCTGGTGAGATCCCCAGCCTACCTCCACTCCCAAATTTCCCTACTTTACCTAATGCGGAGAAGATAGAAGCAATACTTAGTGATGAAATCATCTCCACCAACGCCAAAGATACTTGGTTCAATGGAAAAGAAAATCGGAGACGGAGAACACATAGATGGATCGCGAGGAGATACATAGATTGGATCCCGACCTTCTGGAGCTGTACGAGAGTTCACGGGACACTTACTCGACGGGGTCGAGCTTTCTCCCACCCGGGGAGAATGATGAGGACATCCATAGGAGATTTCGACATACTTACCATCGAAGGAATCGTAGATCAACGGCTATGATTCATAGTCTCTATTTATGATGTTTATTATATTTCTGTCATTTATATTTTCAGTTTTTCATTTGTACCCCTATGAGGAATTTGTTACATGTTGTAGACCGAGGGCATATGTGTCTTTTACATTTTTGCTTTTGAAGGCCTATATATTAAGGCCTAGTCTTTGTATTATTTTCTAATGATGATAATGAATGATATTTCCACTTTCTTGCTAGATCTATTTGTGAGTTCTTGAAGAGGATTAACCCTAGGTGAGGGTGAGAGTAGTACCCGTTAACCTTTGGAGGAGTCCGAGGTTCGCGGTTCATCGCTTCTTCCTTTTCCTCTACCTCCGGCAACCCGTATTCTCCCTAGCACCTGCCAGCCTCCCCTTTCCCACCGTCCCCTCCCCTCCCCTCCTAAACCGAGCCACTCCCCTAACCCCCACGCCGCCCGCCTCCCTGGACCCCTCCATCCGGCGACCGTCCCACACCTTGTCGTCGGCCTCCCCCCAAACTGCCACTCCCTCTCCCCTGGCCCAGCCCGCCGGCCCCCACTTCCATAGCCCATCTAATTTGAATTTCAAAATTCAAGTTGTTTAAATTACTTTCCTAAAATAACTCTTGCTATTTAGCAAAGCCCCTTTATTGGAATTCAATCAACTTTTGAATTTCAAATATTTTCCTATCAATTAAATCCCAATTAGGAAGCTATCATAATTTAAATCAAATATGAAATTAAAATTCAGATTTGATTACAATCTAATTAATTCCTTTGGGACCCACATACATTGAACCTAGACATAATTCCCCCCCCCCCCCTCCTCCTCAATTAATCACCCTTAATCACCTCCCCAAACCGCCTCCCCCCCCCCCCCCCTCCTCCTCCTCAATTAATCACCCTTAATCACCTCCCCAAATCGCCCCCCCCCCCCCCCCTCCTCCTCCTCAATTAATCACCCTTAATCACCTCCCCAAACCCCCCCCCCCCCCCCCCAGCTCTTTGTGGAGTAATTTGAAATTCAAATTATTCCCTCTCTCCCCTCTTAGGAAAATCTGAATTAATTTCAGATTTCCCTTAGAATCCCTTCTCCAAATTCAAACCTAGCTCCACCCGCCCCCTCTCTCTCCTCTCCTCCCCACCGGCCAACTACCCTCATCCACCGCCCCTCTCTACCTCCCCAACCGGCGGCCTCACCAAGTAACACCACCAGGATACTCCCAAGCTCATGGATGGCAGATCCTGATGTTGACCATGGGTTCGCATACGACGAGCAAGGCCAACTAGATATCCTACAGTCTCCCTTCTTCGATCCCGGTTTTGGATTTGATTTCACCGTCGAAGAATACGTCGATCGTATCTTTTTCACGTTGGTGGAAGTCATCGAAGAGCAACAGCCTTCCAGTTCGCGGCAACTCATCAGTCGTCCACTGCCTTCTCCAACTCCGACTACCTCTCCGGCGAACAAGATCCTACACGCCACTTGTCTTGTGGCATCTCTAGGGTTACTTCTATCCCTTCTCTGCTAAGCCAACTGCAAGAGCAAGAGTGACGGACCCTAAGGTGAAAGTTCTATTTGTTAAGCAACGGATTATTGATACCTGCATGTTTGATTTACTATTTTGCTTATTATTTTGAATCATTCTATCTTTCTAATGTGTAACCGCATGCCTAAAGTGAATCAATAACTACGAAAACTGAAAGTCTCAACTTATTGAAACATTAATTTTGTAATTTCATTGCTAAAACAATTTTCTTTTTAAATCCCGCAATTCTGTTGATTGTTTCACATCACCATCTCTATCTGAAATGATAACTTTTAGAATGCCATGCAATCTGATAATCTCTTTCACATACTGTCACGACCCGGCCCGGAGACTCGAACAAACGAGGTGGGGACTGACAATCGGACGGTTGTAACATTTCATTAAATTACATAAGCAAACTAATATACAACTTCTCAAAATTTCTGAAGAGTCACTATCACAAAATTTCCATAAACTATTGATACCACTTTTCAAACTAAAATAATTACATTAATCATATATTACCTATTTGCATTTATGCTCCATCTTCTGTTGATGTATTCTTATCTTTCAGCCATTTATATTTTTCTGGAGACTTACCTGAAATTATTAGTTTAATGGGTTGAGTTTACAATATAAACTCAGAGGGTAATCTTTCTATATATATTATTGAAACATATATAAAATACAATGCAAGTTATTTTTCTCATTTCTTATTAAATTATTATAATTTATGTAACATTCATATAACATTTAGTATACTTCATATCATTTTTTCTTTCATTCATTCCTTCCTTATATCTTCTATATACATTTTTATATCATAGAATCTCCAATTGCAGATTCTACATTTCTTTGATTAATTGA
Organism: Dendrobium chrysotoxum; assembly: GCA_019925795.1. Lineage (NCBI taxonomy): Eukaryota > Viridiplantae > Streptophyta > Magnoliopsida > Asparagales > Orchidaceae > Dendrobium > Dendrobium chrysotoxum. The sequence continues at coordinate 91,761,426 of CM034314.1, read as the reverse complement.
ACCTCTTGAGTAATTATCCATTTCATCATTCCTGCGGATTTGCGACTTATGACATCAGCTACAATATTAGTTTTTCCAAAACAATATTGAATATCCACATCATAATCCTTGATGAGTTCGAACTACCTTCTCTGTCTCAGATTGAGTTCTTTCTGTAAAAATATGTATTTTAATCTTTGATGATCAGTAAAGATTTCACATCTTACCTATATAGATAATGCCTCCAAATTTTTAAAGCAAATAACACTGCATCCAGCTTTAGATCACGAGTAGGACAATTTTGGTCATGTGGTTTCAACCATCTCGATGTATATGCAATTACTTTTTTGATTTGTTTTAGAACACATTCTAAACTTTCAAAGAAGCATCACTGTAAATCTGAAATCCTTCTATTCCTGAGGGGAGTGTCAACACTAGGGTGAAGTTAGATGCATCTTTAATGCCTGAAAGCTCTTCTCACATTCTGTAGTCCATTCAAATTTGACATCCTTCCTCATCAACTTGGATAATGTCATAGTAATTTGTGAGAATTCTTTAACAAACCTCCTGTAGTATCCAGCCAATCTCAAGAAGCTACGAATCTCTGTGACATTCTTTGGTGTAGGTCATTCCACAATTATTTTCACCTTTTATGGGTCTACTAAAATTCCTTCACCACTGATAATATGCTCTAATAAAGTAATACTTAACCAAAATTTATATTTTGAATATTTTGCATGCAACTGATTTTTTCTCAATGTGTCCAATACTACCCTTAAATGTTTAGCATGCTCCTCATTAGTCTTTAAATATATTAGAATATCATCAATGAAATAATCACAAACTGATTTATATAGTCTTTGAAAATTCGATTCATTATATCTATAAATATAGCAGGAGCATTTGTTAACCCAAAAGGTATGACTGTGAACTCAAAATGATCATATCTAGTTCCAAAAGTTGTTTTACTGACATTTGCTTCTTTAACCCTCACTTGATGATAACCTGATATTAAATCAATTCTGAAAAATACTGTGGCACATGATAACTGATCAAACAAGTCATCTATGTGAGGTAATGGATATTTGTTCTTGATGGTCATTTTGTTCAGCTCTCTGTAGTCAATATATATTCTCATGGATTCATCTTTCTTTTTAATAAAAATTACAGGTGCACTTCAGGGTGAATGGCTAGCCCTGATGAATCCCTTATCCATCAATTTTTGCAATTGAGTTTTTAACTCCTGCAATTCTTTTGGAGCCATCCTGTAAGGAGATTTGTAGATTGCCGATGTTCTGGGTTTTAGTTCTATGCCAAATTCAGCTTCTCTTTCATGTGGTAATTTAGGCAATTCTTCAGAAAATACATCTGAAAATTCAGAGACAATTAGAATATTCGGTAATACCTGAACATCTTTATTTAAGATCTCCAGTTTAGCTTACTAACTCACCCCTCCTTAAATATTTATCCAACTTCACTCAAGGTTTTATAAGGCGAAATCGGGAATCGAGGCGTTTTGTCTAAGTGAGGCGAGGCGTAAGCCTCAAAACGATAAAAATAAGGTAATTTAAAATTATGAATAATGATAAAAAATAATAAAATAGTATGTTAATTATGAATTTGATGATTTGTTCTAAGATAATATTACTGGAATATAATATTTAAAATAAATTCACTTAAAAATAAATCATCCCCTTAGGATCAAGACCCAATGCATGCTCATTATCACTTTGATTGTCTTCAGAAGAATCTTCATAATTAATGTCAAAGTCATCCTCAAACTCTTAGCCAACCGTAGTTATTCAAGTCGAACCAGTAAAGTGTCCTTAGCGACAAAGGAAGGAAAGCCGAATGAGCAATTATTCAAGCTTTCGTTACTGCACGTCAAACTCGAGGCCCACAACATCGCTCACCTGCTCTTCCGACCAAACCAAGGCCTGAACGTGATGCTCACGACTTCGTCTCCTGCACTCACGACTTCGTCTCTTTTCCTCACGGCTTCGTCTCTTGCACTCACGACTTCGTCTCCTACACTCACGGCTTCGTCTCTTTTCCTCACAGCTTCGTCTCCTTCCCTCACGGCTTCGCCTCCAGGAATGTCGAACTAGACGGGAGTGCTTTCACCTTTTAGTTCTCACAGGAAGCTCTAATCCTATACACGAATACGACTCGACTGCTTCGTATTTACATATATACCGAAGGAAAAATGTTGAGGTGGTGCCTCGTCCCGCCTCGAGGCGTTACGCTTTGATGCGTACGCCTCGTGTGAAAAAATTGTAGGCTTCGTTGGATGGTTTGAGGGGTAAGCCCCGACACGCATGACTTCCGCCTTAACTTGAAGCGCGCCTCAATGCGGACGCCTCGTCCGCTTTTTTAATGAATGACTTCACTGCACTAACTAAATAAATTATGCTTCCATTTGATTTTGATTTAGCTCTGATACTAATTTCTGTCAAAACTCATTTTGACTCTTTATAGTCAATTTAGAGTGTAACAAAGAGGGAGAATCTGAACATACATATCTCTTACTAATACCCATTATGAAATACTTCTAGTAGGATCAAATGAGTAGGAAATGATCAATTCAAACTCTTCCAAAACTTCAAGTTTTACAAAACTTAGCACTTTAATCAATATTTCATAACTGGAAGCATCTTTAAATACATCTAGTAAATACCTCAAGTAAAATACAGAGCTTGACTAAACTTCTAAATAACATTTACATACTCAAATGTGTCTGTACAGCTTTTACTCTGACCTCTGTGTACACCCAAAACGTATGTACACAAAAAGACATTTAACATTCCTACTTAGAGCCTCATAGGCTCCCTCCCTTTACCTGTAGTACAAGACAACTAATGCAATGAAATACACAAGCGTAGTATAAGAAATAAGAAACATGACATTTATAATCAATTGTAAAAGTCTTGGACTTTATATAAGAATCATAAGCTGTTAATTATTCTATGTATTTGCTACTTTCCACCTTTCTTGTTCGGTTTACTTCCCAAAAGTCATATGATAACTATATGCTTTTGCACACTTAAAACTCTCTAATTCAAGGATGGGTCCGTATCCCTAATTTTTAGAATTGAGGCTGCTCTTTCGTTTAAGATTGGGTCTGAATTCTCAACTTTTAGAAGTGAGACTGCTCTCTCCTTCAAGATTGGGTTTGAATTCTCAACTTTTAGAAGTGAGAGAGAGTAGACTTACCTTATCAGGACTTTCGCCTTTACTTGTGCGGGCATATCCCTCATATATGACTTATCTCATTTACTTTTGTTAAACATGTCGATGTTCCTCACCTACATCTGTCGTATCATTTACAACATCACATTTCAACATCTAGTGGTTATTAAATAATTCGTATAACAATTAACTATCTCAATTACACCGGAAATGAACTACATGCTTAATACCAAGCACAATTACATTAAGTATATAAAAATGCTCTCATTTCCTATACTACAGGTTGGGTATCTCACCTCATTATGAATTTGTTCACCTACAATACCCTTCTTTTTCTTCCGTATACAACCTAAAGCATGAATTTCTTCATTTATACATGCATTCAAATAAACTAAAACAAGCAACAAAAATCTTACAAATTTACCTCAATTGCACTCTTTCTCATTCAACTCAATTTCTTTTCCTCTCCCAAAACTCTCTCTCTCCTTCCTTTCATTTCCTTCTGTTTGAATATGCCATCTGTAGCTCGAAATTGAAATCATATTTTCAAGTATTGACGTGTCATTTGTAGCTTATAAAGAAGAAAGAAATATTGTTGCAAGGGTGATATGGAAATGTAAATGGCTGAATGGATCTGGAGTTTTTTTTTTATAAAAGCATTAATATTCTTTCTGATGCTACCCATTTGAATGAGAAATGTGGGCAATTGGGTGGAAGTTAATGCATTTTGTTGACACAGATGACTTTATTTGTAGTTTGTGCTATGGAAGAAAGAAATAATTTTGTGTTGCTTATGCAATGGAACATGGGAATAATTTGAGATATTTATAACAGGGGGGGTTGATTCATAAGCCAACCAAAGTTTACAATAATCATTATCATCTTCATTAATCCTCTATTGATTCTTCTTGGGCACTCAGGATTCCTATGCATGATAGAAAAAATAAAATGAAATTTAATTTGTATGGCATTTGACGTACTTCTATCCATACAGCCTGAGATGCAATGTTATAGTGGAATAAGAAACTAGGCACTCTGAAAGAACCTTCATTTTCACTTTTTTTCTAGATTACATTTCTGTTTTCTGATTGAAGTTTTAATTTTTCAATTCATTCCATTTTCACGTGTTAGATGAACTTTCCAGGTTGATAACCTGGTGGCAGAGATTGTTGAGACGAGACTGGGAAAACAAGTAATTCATCTGTCTTGAATATCTTTGATTTCTTTTCTTTTTGCCTAATGCTTAACCACCCTTTGATTTTGCTCAGATTTCAAGAATACGGCCATCCCTATCTTTCATAGGGGCTGAGGAGGTGATGAGTCTGGTAACTGCTCAAGGTAGTCTTATGGCTCTCAATTTAAGATATTCTAAGCATCATTAAGTACAGTAGCTTTATAATCACTTAATAATTGCTGATAGTGGCTGAGTGTCGTGAACTAAATGAGGTCTGGAAAGACATTTTAAACGCTGAAGGGGACGAGATATACCTAAAGGTAGCATCTTATCTGCCAAATTTAATTGAATAAATGCACTTGCAAATTGTCAAAAGTTTCGGGTTATTGAATCAAAATGGTTGCAGGGAATGAACAATTTGTAGTTCGTTTATGAATCTAAATTCTTACAGTGCTGCATATCAAAACTGTGTTTTAGGAAATTGGTTTCTACATGAAGAATGGTGAGACCCCATCATTTATAGAGCTTTCTGAGAGAGCCATTTTACGTCGTGAAGTTCCAATTGGTTATGTCAAAGGAAATAAGCTGGTAAGATGCTCACTCTGTATCCTCTGTCCCTGATATCAAAAGCATTATTTGAATGATCTCTCACTAGTTTTCCTTGAAAAAAAAAAAATTGTAGGTCATAAATCCTAGCAACAAGTCAGAGCCACTCACCTTTGATATGACCGATTCACTTATCGTAATCTCTGAGCTTGAAGGCCAGCAGCCAATAGTTTCCTAAGAAGTAAGTTCTGATTACTTTTTAAGAGCTAAATTTCAAGAAACCATTGTTATCTCCATCATACAGGCTTGCATGTATCATAGAAATACTTGGGCAAAACAAGATTCGTTTCCTGAACAATGGGGATCCAAAGTGCAGCATTCACAACATGATGTATATTGCGTCATTCTTCTCTTTAGTCAAAAATTTGAATAGTTCTGTTAAATCCTGTAAATGCAAGCAATAAAATATTGCAATTCGTACTACCTTATATGTAAGCACAACTATTGTTAACTTCAGATCATGCGTAGAATAATTCTTTCATAGTTTTTTTATATTAAGACAGCTAAATTCCCTCATTGATGTGTCACTGTATATTTGAAGTCCTATAGTTGAGAGAATTGTTAACACTGAAACAGTTATTGAGCAAGTCTTCAACCCATAAAAAGATTATTCATAATAATGATCCCATTCAAATTTCACTATATTTTGAGTTAGTATTAATAATAGATTAGGAATTTGATAAAATTCTTCAGTAAAGCTCATGTAATATCCTGCAAGGCATAGAAAACTTCTTATTTCTAGAATGGTGGCAGGACCTTAGCCAATTTCATATAGCTTTAAACTTTGTTTGGAACAGTTTTCTTTCTGCTTTTAAAAGCAATTTTTTTAGTATAATATTTTTTGAACTAAAATTTTTTTTATTAGAAAACAGTTAAGAAAATTATTTCAAAGGAAGCCTTAATCTAATTGTGATCTATTGAAATACCCTCAACATGGATTATATGCCTAACAAAGGACATTCATATTTAGATGACTTTGCATATAGTTCATTCCCTCTAAGTATTTGTAACTTTTGCAAATGATTTGCCTAAACTTCAAAAAATATCTTGGATAAATATAATCATAAATAAATTTAAAAATGGCCTAAAAAGTTTGTTCATTAAATTTATAAGCACTACTCGAGCATTTGTTAATAAAATAGGTATCATCATAAATTCATAATGGTCGTACTTCTTATTGTTTTGGATATATGTCCTCTTTTATGCATAATTAGTGATGCCCAAATCATAATTCAATTTTGATGAAAATTAAGCATACTTCAAGTTTTTCTATAATCTATATAGGTATAAAATGGATAGACAGGTAATCTATATCTAAAATTATATCAAATTTGAATAGTGACAACACAATCAAATTTCCCTAGAAACAATTCCCTAATAAATGATTAAATTTACTTGATATGTGCTACTAATATCAATACAATATCTATTTGGCATTATCACATATAAGGTAGTTGGTATGAGTAAGGTATTCAGATAAAAAGAATTAACCAAATTCTCAGTAGTAGTAAAATGAGAGGCTCTAGTATCAACTAACCAAAAATATATCATCATAATTAAATCATGAATATAATGTCATAAATAATTTTTTATCTTCTTAAGTTTATTGAAATTGCTAAATTATAACCTTAATATTTCTAAATTAATTTCACACCATAAAGACAAGCTCAAATTTCAATATTTTTTCTTATGAGATTCAAGTGGAAAACAACATACATAATAGAATAACATTATAACTTTCCAATTTTCTCAATACATCTTTTAAAATTTTCTCATTTATTCATACCTTGAATATCTTTCTCTTCTTTTGCATAATCATTTCCTCGACTTACTCCTCATCCACAACAAAACCCTAATAAAATTTTCCGTGTGAACAAAAACGAGGCTTAGGAAGAATTTATTTAGCTTTATTGCCTTTATCAAGTCCATCAAGTTTTGAAGGTTTATGCACTCCTCTATATCGTGCCCATGATCCTTATGGAATGCACACAATTTAAAAGTGTCCCTGGCATGGGTGCCCTCCTTCATCAACACTAGATGCTTAAAGAATTCTTTATTCTAAATGACCTATACCAATTATGCCATAGATAAAACTAGGGAGTGATGGTTGTATATTGATGAGTAGGATGCACCCCCTCATATCTATATGGGCAAGCTATGCATGACACTTCCTCCATTCATAGGATAGGTCATTCCTCAATCCTCATCAGCATTGCCAACACTAGTGCTCTCTACTGACCATGGTGGTGTTGGTCCTGTTGCACATGATGTCTACTCTCCACCATATGGATTCTCCTGCAGTTCCTATCATGCATATGATATTATTGTTGATCCATGTTTTTTGGCTGTTCTTTAATGTAGGTGGCCAAGGAACACTCCACTAAACTATTGTATTATTTCACAGTTATGTGGTTATTGCCAAATTTCAACAACTTGGCCAATGTTTGTGGTTGCTACAAATTGAGCGCTTGCCTAAATGGCCCCTCCTGCAATTCTTGATTCAAAGTAGCCTATATGACTAATAGCTTTAAGTTTATGATTTCTAACATCACTCTCTGGAATCTAATGATGAAGGTCCTTAGGGAATCTAGTTCCTACCCCTCATAAGTGATTGCAAATTATGCAATAAACATTCTCTTGAACTTAAAGATGGATGTAGTGATACCAATAATAGGCGAGCAAACCATCAAATGGTGGATTCCATTAACGTGGTGAAGAAAAATCTACACTTCAGGGTGTTGTTAATGTAACGTCTCAGAATCAAATTTGAAAGAATTGTCTATTTATTATTTTAAGAATATAGCAAATCTTTTATAAATCATCAATACAAAAAATAATCAGTGAACTAAAATCATATACATCAAGATATTTTACTATTTATTCATCCAAAATATCATTTACACTAGCTAGGAGATTACTCTACAAAAGAATAAAAGAAAATACATAACCAAAATTTAAAGAAAATATGAGGATCTCTGAAAATCACTCCAACTGGTCCTGACCCATTACCTGACCTGAAATCATTATAAAAATCTATATAATGAGCTCAAAAGCCCAGTAGTAATTCAAAACTCACTAATGCTTTCAATGCAAGGAATAAAGAATCAATATAATATGCTTAGTCTAATATAATCAATAGCAGTCAACCAAATATTATTAATAAAACTCAAAATGATCAATAATAAAAGTAGAGAATAATTACAATGAATCTAAAAATCAATAATTTGTATAAAATTCAATAAATCGATAAAACAACGGTGCAAAAATCATTTATGAATCACTAAACGAATCTATCGTATCTATTTATATGCATCATTTATTTATGTATTATCAATACATCCAATACTGTCAATATCATCAGTGCTATCAATATATGCATGCATCAATGTATGATTTAGTAAGGTTGGACATCCAACTTTAAAGTGGTATTTTTAACATCTTTTCTCCCAATTGATTCTCAGTTGGTCATTAGTCATATCAATTATCACTTATCCAATTAATCAATTTTTATATTCAATTAATCAATTATCATTACAGATGGCTTCATTAAATCAATAAAGAGTCATCACTCTCTGCCTGTCGGTGTAATCAGTCATCTATTACATGCTACAATGGGATAACACCACAAACCATCTTTAAAGGAAAGCTCATTAGCTCACCCTCCTGCGTAGGGTATTATATTTTAACAGCTAACCCATTTTATAGTGTTAACAACCAGCCTTTTTTGCTTATGTAAATGCCAAAATTAAAATGCAATAGAAAATAATCAATTTGTTCATTACAAAAAATCTATATAATAATCAAAATCATTGAAAACTAAAATGAGATTTAAGTTACTTACAATCTATAGAAGAAATCTTTGAACAAAATTGACAGATGAAAAAGCCCCAAATAATCTTCTCTCTCTTCTTCGACAAAACACCATGCTGAAATTCAGATTTTTCATTTCAAAAAAAAATTCGGATTATTACACTTAACATCCATAAACAATATTGTCAATCCAAAATATGTGATATGGTCGATAGGTTTAAATCTTCCGCATATGAATCCAAGTGGGTCATCTGAACTTGGCTGGTGGCTTAAATTCTCCAATTTCTTTGGAAAGTGCATTAGCTGAGTATGACTCTCTCCTGCTTACTCTGTGATTAGAAGAGTGCACTCTTCATCACTAGTGTGACTATAACTCCGAGCATCTATAAATGCTCAAGTTAGCACTCTGACATTGGATTCTCTTGTTCAAGCTGTTAAGTAAGAGGATTCCTTTAGAGTACTCATTTGATTCTCCAATTCTAACTCGCTATCTTCTATTAGTAAGGTCAAATGTTGCCCAGGTAGAAATTCTTTTTTGTGAAAAATAAAATAATATAAGAATATTTTGATATATTCTTATGTCAGAATAAAAAATAAATAGTTAAAATTAGTAGATGAATATTAAAAAATTAAATATATTTAAATAAAAATATAAAAAAATAAATACTAGAAAAAATGATAAATTTTCTTCCCGCTCAATATAGGTTGAGTACTTAGTGATCTCAACTCTTTGGTATATAATTTTGTCTATTCACGGAGGAACTATTTTTATGATTGAACAAATTAGCCATCTTTGCCGTGAAAAAAAAAAAATTCAATCAGACACTTATTTTTTATGTGTTTTTTATCTATTCGTATTTTTAATTAATTAATTAAGAAATAATTTTATAAAATATTTAAATTTAAATTTGCATTATAAATTTATATAAAATAATAAAATATAAAGGTTTATAAGCTTAACTACAAATATGAGAATTTGTCATGTGTTTATATCAAATGTCAAAGAAAAAAATTATTTTAAATAATTATAATAATAATCTCATTAATTTCAATATGGCTATTTTAAACATATTTTAAAAAAATATTATTAATTTCAGCACATCTTTGTGAAGATCATTTTTTGTTTTATTTTAAAATTAAGTTTTTTTTTTCGACTTAAGAGATTCTAAAATTTAGAAAGAGAAGTACACATGTCATCTAATTATAAATATAGATAATTTCAAATTTAGCTTCTTCATAGAGAATTTTGACTTTATATGCCCTATAATAGTGAAAATTAGGAAACATGCCCATTGCTTATTTTCTTGTAGAAATATGTTAAAAAGTTCATTTTAAATTATGTTTCTCTTCTTGTATTGGCTCACTATTTATTCAAGTCCATCCAAAGAGAAAAATGATTGAAATAAATTGAAATTGAACTTTGAATCAAACATTAATTCAAAATTGATTCAAGCATGGATCAAATTTGTGTCAGCGAAGGTCACTAGAACAGGCATTGTGAGACCGCAACATATTGTGATGGAAGTTCACTGGGGGCTCAAAGAAGAGGCTGATAGAGTTGGATGTGATGGAAGTTCATTGGGGGCTCAAGGAAGAGGCTGATAGAGTTGGATCTCACGCAACAGGAGTTGGCATCGTGAGACTGCAATGTACCTTGACATGGTGTGAGTTATCTAGGGGTTAGGGTTAGGATTGATGAAGCTCGCTATACTTGTGCTGCAGGACGTGACCAATGCATAAGAACTTGGTAGCTAAGTCTCGCTATTGACGAGAACTAGGGACCGATAGTGTGACATGATCTCGTTGAGGAATGAAGTATGAGACTTGTCATGTGTGAAGAAATTTCAATTCAAGTTTGAATATTATTCAGATTAGGCTTAAAAAAGGCTCAAATAAGATTCAGACAAAATTCGAATTCAAACCAATTCGAATTAAATTTATACGTGACTGACTTCAAGAAGATCTACACAAATGCAAAAAGAGTGGCAATTTAGTCCAAAATAAACTTTTAGTCATATTTGTCCAAAAAAATAAGAAAAAAACATACATATTTTTTCAATTTCATGTATTATTGAGCATAATCAAATTTTCCTATTGAGAGAGAGAGAGAGAGAGAGAGAGAGAGAGAGAGAGAGAGAGAGAGCGCTGCCGGATAACCGTGATGCCGTGGCGCTTGTCTCGGGAGGTCTCCTCCGGCGAACATTCTTCTCTTCTTCATCTCTCTTCCGTGCAATAATTCCTGCGGCCACGACCGAGACCTGGCCGTCCCCGGCTATGAGACCTTTATCTGTGATCCAATTTAGAAGATTTAGTTCACCTCTCCCAGTGTTCTTCGATTCCATTTGCTTACCGTTTTATATGTGCTCTTCTTCTTTTTTATCAACAGTAACCACAAGTAACTGGGATCCAGCTGTTTCTCTAGTTCTCAAGCACCCCATTCTTGTCTTCCTGGAGAAGAGCTGTAGAACCACTCACCATTTCAAGCAAATCTTAGCCCAGATGATGAGGCTTCATCTCACCGCCCAGACATTCCCCATGAGTAGGCTTCTTTACTTTGCCGCAGTCTCCCACCCTGAGCATCTTCTAGAATATTCCATTCTTCTCTTCGAACACTTCACACCCAATCCCAATCTGTTTATTTTCAACACCATGATTTCAGCTTTGTCCTTCTCACTAACCGAATCAGTATCCATCTACAAATTGATGCTTTGCTATCAAATTTGCCCCGACGAGCAATCCCTACTTTCCCTCCTCAAATTATGCGATTGCTTGTTGGTTGCCAAACAGATACATACACATATCATTATTAATGGATTCAATTGGCATGTCTATTTGCAGAATTCTCTTATCAATGTGTACATGGCGAGTGGGAAGCCAGATCGTGCCTATCAGGTGTTTGAACTAATGCCACTGCAGGATGCAGTTTCGTACAATATCATGATATCTGGATATGCGAAGAAAGGTTATAGCTTACAAGCTTTAGAATTGTTTCGTGAAATGGTTCGTTTCGGTATTGAGTTTGATCACTATACTGCAGTAGGACTCCTGCAGTCTTGTGGTCAGCTTAAAGATGCGGTTTTGGGGAAGTCTGTTCATGGATTGGTTATAAGAAGAATGTCATCATCTGAGTCCTGTTTGGTTTTGAGCAATGCTCTCATGGACATGTATGCTAAGTGTGGGGAGATGAGGATATCTTTGAAGGTTTTTGAGGGGCTTGAGAAGAAAGATGCTATATCATGGAATATTGTCATATCTGGGTTTGTCAACGCTGGAGAACTAGATATTGCTTGCGAATACTTCTACCAGACACCCATGAGAGATTTGGTTTCATGGAACTCATTGCTTTGTGGATTTGCCCGTAAGGGAGATTGGAGAGCAGTAACGAATTTTTTTGAGAAAATGCTTGCTCAACAAGTCAAACCTGATAAGATTACAAGCATCACTTTAGTTTCTGCTGCTTCAGAAATGGGAGTTCTGGATCAAGGAAGATGTGTACATGGGTGGGTGGTGAAGGCGCATGGAATTTCTGATGCATTCTTAGGATCGGCACTGATAGATATGTACTGTAAGTGTGGAAGCTGTGAGATGTCTCTTCATGTTTTTGAGTTGATTAAAGATAAAGACATTACTACATGGACAGCCATGATCACTGGACTTGCATTCCATGGCCATGGAACCAAAGCTTTAGAAATGTTTGGGAAACTTCAGGAAGGAGGCTTAGTGCCTAACTTTGTCACCTTGATTTCTGTTCTTACTGCTTGCAGTCATTCTGGGTTGGTGGATCAAGGTTTAAGAATTTTCAGTAATATGACACAAGAATATGGTGTTGAGCCAGGAGTCGAGCACTATGGGTGTCTTGTAGATCTTCTTGCTAGATCAGGGAAGCTTACTGAAGCAAGAGATGTGGTTACAAGGATGCCAATGAAGCCAAGCCAATCAATGTGGGGAGCTATTTTAAGTGCTAGCAGAGACCATGGTGATATGAAACTTGCTATAGAGGCATTAGATGAACTTGTAGTGCTGGAACCTAAGGATGATGGTGGCTATGTTTTGTTGTCCAATGTGTATGCCTCTTGTGGGAGATGGAGTTATTCGGACATTGCCAGAGTGATCATGGAAGGAAGAGGAATAAAAAAGACTGTAGGTTGGAGCAGTGTGGTAATTGATGGGGTCCTTCATGCTTTTGTTTCTTCAGATAAGGGGCATCCAAATTGGGATGAAATTCGTTATGCTCTATGTCAGTTGCATGAGGAAATGACTCTCCTTGCCGAAGCCAGGTGAAGTACTCCTCAAATTGAGTGATTGCTAAAAATATAGCTTCTTCAACCTTCATGCTTTGCAAGCAGTTATGTCAGGTACACCTCAACAAAATTCATAAGTAGTTTTATTCTCTCTTTTTGAGGAGAACATTTATTTTGAGTAAAATCTGATTAATTCATCTCCCATGATTCTTATAGTTTATATTGATGCTTAAAGGAAGTGCAGTCTGACAATTTAATAAGCTGCAGGTAAGAAAAACCTCTTGTCCAATCTTCTGCCTTGTTTAATGTGATTTCAATTATATTGGTTAGTTTTTCCAGCAGAGAAATGCTTCTGTTTTAGTTCATAACATTGCTTTCTATCTTCTTCTTTTTTTCTCTTGGAAATGTTTAGGAAAATCTCTCTGATGGTAGGATTATTTGCCGCAACACAGGTGGAAGAAGCCGATTCAAGAAGTATTTTGAATACTCAAAATCATTCTCTCTTTCCTTCACTTATGATTCCTCTTAAGATCCAAGAGTCCTCTCGCTTCCTTATGTCCTTAAGCCAAGCCATAAGTTCTAGGGAGTGAATCAAATGAGAACTAAAGTTAGGCTGGATATTGGTTGTCAAACCCATTTTGTAACTTAAAAGCTTAATTATAAGTGATGGTTGATCACTTGTTATTCCTACATCAATATATTTTTTAACTAACTGATGTGAGACAACTAAAAAATTTAATTGAGAATTTGAGTCTTAAAAAGACACAATGGAGACAAATGATTTATGTAGCTGACCCCACGTAGTGGGATAAAGGTTTGATGTTATTGTAGTTGTATTCTCATAATCGAGATAGTTATTCTCCTTTATTTGTTTCTTTTTTCATTCTCAAGTATGTTTATTTATGAGCTCTCCATATTAAATCAATAATACGCAGATATTCATTTCTTCTGATTGAATCCAGTTCTTGAATTTCACTAAGCGTTGGATATCAACATGCTTTATTTTATATGATGTATTAGTTTTGATAGTGTATTTGGGGAGCATTATCTATTTTCCACATCATATGAAATATTCATCAGAGATTTTTTGACTGAAATTTGGTTTGCTAAAACAGTTGAAAGAAAGCTTAATTAAGGCTTAAAGCTACCATCAAAGCTTGGGCTCAAAAACCCTGCTGTTCGCAAGTAGACTGAATGATGTTAGCTCAAATTGTAAGCTTCCGCTTCTCTTATTTTGCATGTTCATTAACTATATTTGTGCTTCTTATATAAATGGTTGCTTATATAAATTTGTATCCTCTCAACCACAGCCTATGCTTGGAAGTTTCCAGTAACTGTTAAAATCTGTTCATGGATGTGGAATCATTGTAGTCTTTCTACGAACGTAGAAGATAACTTTCAACTGTTTTACCTAATAGAGAGAAATCTATGAGGTAAGCTTCGTCTGAAAATATGTTCATGTAGATTGATCACTGGGCTCGTATCTTCATCAAAGCTTTTACAACAGATATATGGTTTAGGATGGTTTTACTTAATAAAAAAATATGAAACAATCAAAAGCTCCATCTCCTTATCAAACCATCTCCTAATTATAGTTTGCATCAATGAAACAAAGAGGTCGGCCTTTCTTATAGTGGTTGGTCGGCAGGTAATGGATTGCTTCCTTCTCTTTGTACTCTCAGCTTCTAAATTCTTAAATGTAAACTCCATCTCTTTTAAGTTCTATTTCGCACTTATTATGCTTTTTTCTTATTGTGTGAAATAAAATTATCATATTTCAACATATAATGAAGAATTGCTTCTCTCTTCTTTTGCAACAACAACAACAACAACATCAAGCCTTTATCCCACTACGTGGGGTCGGCTACATGAATCCTTTTTCTCCATTGTGTCCTGTTAAAAGTCAAATTCTCGTTTAAATCTAATAAAGAAAGATCATTTCTAATATTTTCTAACCAAGTCTTTTTAGGTCTACCTCTACCTTTCTTAACATAAGTCAAATCTAAGACCTCTACTTTCCTAACCGGGTCATCGGGAGGCCGCCGTTTTACGTGACCAAACCATCTAAGGCGACTCTCTCTAATCTTATCTTCCACTGGAGCTACTCCAACCTTTTCACGAATATGCTCATTTCGTATCCTATCTCTAAGGGTAAAGCCACTCATCCACCTAAGCATCCTCATCTCTGCAACACTTAACTTAGAATTATGCTTCTCTTTTAATGGCCAACATTCGGCACCATAAAGCATTGCAGGTCTCACCACCATCTTATAGAATTTTCCCTTAAGTTTGAGGGGTACTTTTCTATCACACAATAAGCCTGATGCATTCCTCCACTTCAACCATCCAACTTGGATTCTGCTGATAATATCCCCATCTATATCACCATCACTCTGAACAATAGATCCAAGATATCTAAAACGTGTACTCTTATTAATGACTTGATCGGCCAAAGTCACAATGCCCTCACTAGGTCTATTATTACTAAAATTACACTCCATATATTCCGTTTTAGATCTACTCAAGCGAAAACCTTTAGACTCTAAGGTTGACCTCCACAATTCTAGTTTACCTTCAACTCCCTCTCTAGTCTTATCAACAAGAAGAATATCATCAGCAAAAAGCATACACCAAGGTACATCCTCTTGCAAATGTCTAGTGAGAACATCCATGACTAAAGCAAAAAGATATGGGCTTAAGGCTGATCCTTGATGTAATCCAACCGAAATAGGGAAATACTTGGTCAAACCACCTTGTGTTTGAACACAAGTAATAGCTCTTGCATACATATCTTTAATGATTTGAATATAAGCGTTATTAACTCTTTTCTTTTCAAGAACTCTCCATAGCACTTCTCTTGGAACTTTATCATATGCTTTTTCTAAATCAATAAATATCATATGTAAATCCTCCTTATTCTCTCTATATTTCTCCATCAAACCTCTTAATAAATGTATGGCTTCCATAGTAGACCTACCCGGCATGAATCCAAATTGATTTTGAGAAACATTAGTATCACGCCGCAACCTATGCTCCATAACTCGTTCCCATAGTTTTAAAGTATGACACATTAACTTAATTCCTCTATAATTAGCACAATCTTGTGCATCACCTTTATTCTTAAAAATAGGGATTAACACACTCATTCTCCACTCATCTGGCATCTTTTTAGTCTTCAAAACAGTATTAAAAAGTTTAGTAAGCCAAGAAATTCCTTCATCTCCTAAGCATTTCCATACCTGTATTGGAATATCATCAGGTCCAACAGCTTTTCCACCCTTCATTTTCTTTAAAGCCTCTCTAACTTCGGTTTTACTAATACGCCGATAAAAACATAAATCTTTATTTTCATTTAGGGTGCTAAGATCACTACAGTCAATTTTATTTTCACATTCTTCATTAAAAAGTTTAGCAAAATATCTCATCCACCTTTGTTGAATATCATCTTCTAAAAAAAGTACTCTTTGATCTTCATCCTTAATACACTTCACTTGAACTAAATCCTTACTACTCCTATCTCTTTGTTTGGCTAGCTTATACATATATCTTTCTCCCTCCTTAGTATCTAATCTATTATATAAATCACTAAAAGCTAAACTCTTTGCATCACATATTGCTTTCTTAGATTCCTTACGTGCCTCTTTATATATTTTCCAATTATCAGAATTTTTACAATTAAACCAATTTTTATAACAAATCTTCTTAATTTTAATCTTTTCTTGCACATTTGAATTCCACCACCAACTATTTTTACTATTAGGAGCTTTTCCCTTTGAATCTCCAAGCACATCTTTTGCAATATTCTTAATATAACTAGCCACTTTTTCCCACATAACATTAGCATCCTCATGCACAGACAAAATCTTAAGATCTAAAATCTTATTCTCAAAAATATTTTTGCTAATATTCTTTAAATGCCCCCATCTAATCCTAGGAAATCGTTTTACTTTATTTTTTATTTTCTTCCCCATTATTTTCAAGTCCAAAACTAATAAACGATATTGGGTACATAAGTTTTCACTCGGAATAACTTTACAATCTTTGCAATCTAAACGATCTAATTTTCTTATAAGAAAATAATCAATCTGAGTTGTATTATAACCATTTTTATAAGTAATAAGATGCTCATTTCTTTTCTTAAATAAGGTATTAGCAATTAAAAAATCATAAGCTAAACAAAAATCTAAAATAGACTTACCACCTTCATTTGTTGTTCCAAAACCATGGCCACCATCAAGTCCAAAACTAATAAACGATGTTGGGTACATAAGTTTTCTCTCTTCTTTTGCAACGTTTTATTTTTCTATTTCTTCGTCTGAATACGTGAAGTCACATGATTGATTTATTTTTTGCAGTTATTTTCTCTCCATGAGAACTAGATTGAAGTCATTAATACGAGAAACATGTTGCAGGACTTGAAGGGGAAAAGAAAAATGGTTCAACCTCGGTGAATTCTCACTCCCTTGAATATTTTTGTTGAGGTCATCCGACCTTGGAAGGTCTATCAGAGACGTAGCCGTTGATCTACGGCCACGATCGTGCCGCTTTACTTTTGAGTTTTCATTTATATTATTGTATTAGTTTTATGTTTTATGAGTTTTATTATTTTCTTCCGTTTATACCCTTGCTTAAAGGGTTTAGTCGTATGTGTGCCCTAGGGGCAAATAGGTCTTTTATTTTCATTTATTATGTAAGGCTGTATATAAGCCACTTGTATCTTTTTGGAGGTTAATGAAGAATTATTACAGAATTTCCTGCACTTGTGTTTTTTTTGTGAGATCTTGAGACGAGTTTTGAGAGGCCTTGGAGAGGCTCGGTGTAGCGCCCAACAATTGGGAAATTATTAGGTCCGGTCATCGAACCTATCTCCGCGTCCGGACGCCAATAGGAACACGCCATCTGGCATCGATTTTTTTAATCTAAAACTTTTGCTTTATGTCTTTTCAGCCCGATCGGCCCGACCCAACCCGAAGATGATTCAAATTTTGGAATACAAATATTGCGCACGAACCTTTTTTACATTTCACCCGACAGTTTCACTCGGAATCCCTCTCCCTCGTGCCCTCGTGCGGTTCTTCATTCTCTGGCATTTCCGTTCTTGCAAGTTCCCGGCGGAAGACGACGACGATTGAGTTCTTCTGCATTTTTAAAAAAGTAAAGCTACGCCTTAGTTGCGCCTTCGTTGCGTTTATGGTACGCTTTATGTAATATTTTTATTTTTAGGGTTTAATGTTTATTTCATATATACTAATTTGTTCAATGTGATCTTAAAAAATTTATGTTTTGTATGTTAACCTTTTTTATTAAATTGGAAAACCGTATGAAGAGAAACCTTTAGTTGCGCTTTAGTTGCGCTTTCAATCAATTACATAAATAGTTAAAATTAAGTATTAAAATTAGTTGCGCTTTCTTAATTTTTTTTTTCAGATGCCGTATCAAAGGCCAGTAACTTCTCGATGCTATGTTACGACGTTTAGAAAAATTTGCGACGTATTTGTCGAGATAATTGATGATGAAGTTGAGCAAACCTTTCGAAATCTGAAAATTCATCAATTTCTGAAGTTTCCAGCTTTCCAGCAGTGTATACCACTTCTATTTGAGATTCTGAAATTTTGGAATGCTGCTGATGAAGGCTTTGTTGTGAATGGTCATTTGCTCAAATTCACTTCTGATGAGGTGTCATTGTTGACAGGTAAGCTTGTTAATAAGGATTTTTTGAGATGTTTTTATACTTTAAATTTACTATATTTGGCTAATTAAACAAAAATTTCTCACAGGTTTGTCTAACAGAGGTGATAAAATAAAATGGAAGGTTGATCCATTGACTGGACCTTTATCAACTAATATAAAAATAGAAATCACAAAATTAGATAGATTATCTGTTAATGCTACTAAGATAAAGATCTTTATAATATTTTTATTATCTAATCTTTTTTTCCACTAAATAACCATAAAACTTCTAGAAGGTTTATATCTATAGCAAATAATGTAAATGAGTTCAATTCTATTAATTGGGCTGCATGTATAAGAAATTTCATGGTCAATGAATTTAATACAATTACTGACAAGTTTGCAATGGAGAAATCATTGGGTTACATCAATGATTTTTTTCCTCTCCTACTGGTAAGTCTCTTCTACTACATTTATTTCATTTCATTAAGGTTTTTAATGTTAATTTATAATGTTATTTATTGAAAGCGCAACAAAGCACAATTAAAGCGCAACTAAAGCGCATCTAAAGCGCAACTAACTTATTTTAACTGTTTATGTTATTTATTGAAAGCGCAACAAAGCGCAACTAAAGCGCAACTAAAGCACACTCGATACTTTCTGATATAAATTTTATCTTTTTTGTAGATTTATCTTGTTCTTCAGGATGTGACAAACGAGGAAGCAGAAGGATTGGGGGCTGACTTAAATGCTATTCAGAACTTGGAAAGCCGTCCTCATCTGCATCCCAGCAAATTTGTTTCACCAAAATCCAAAAAGATTCACACCTCCCCACCTCCCTCTCCCCATTCTCCTCATGTTGAACCACCTCAAAGCTCTCCTCAACCACCTATTCAACCTTCTTCTCTACCTCCTACTCGACCTTCTACTGAACAACCTCTTCCCACAGAATGGTCAACTGTACAGAATAAACTCATGGAAGCATTACAAAATTTGTGCAATAGAATTGAAGATAATTTGGGTCGAAGAATTGATCGACTTGAAGATAATTTGGAAAAACTAGAAGCTACTGTAGATTCGTTGTAATACAAATTCATCGACTATTTCATCCAATGTGATTATCATCATGTTAAATCCTCTCTTTCTTCCTCTTCCTCGAATAACCAATCTGTAAATCCACCACCACCATCCTTACCTTCTCAAGCTGCTCCACCACCACCCACACCACCCACAACTGAAGCTGCTCCACCACCACCATCACCACCTTCTCAAGTTGCTCCACCACCACATTCTCAAGCTGCTCCACCACCACCTTCTCAAGCTGCTCCACCACCACCACCTTCTCAAGCTGCTCCACCACCATCTTCTCAAGCTGCTCCACCACCATCTTCTCAAGCTGCTCCACCACCACCACCTTCTCAAGCTTCTCCACCACCACCACCTTCTGAAGCTGCTCCACCACCACCAACTAGTCAAGCTGCTCCACCACCACCCACGGCAGAAGTGCAAGATGCTCAGACGTTAATAAAGTACCAACCACATAAAAAAAAAGAGATGACAAAAAAGAACTTGACACAGTGGAGGAAAAAAAGACCAAACAAGATGTGATTTCTGTAGAGAGAATAGAAATATTACCTCGCATTGCTGAAATAAACCTGGAATATCCCGGCAAGATTTTCCTTACTACAGAACAACAAACATTCATGGATGAATGTTTCAAAAAGTTTAATAAGAAGGAAGTTTTATTATTCTTTATCTGATATTTACTTGCGCTTTACCTGCGCTTTACTTGCGCTTTACCTGGGCTTTACTTGCGCTTTACCTGCGCTTTACCTGCGCTTTACTTGCGCTTTACTTGCACTTTCACTGCGCTTTTGTTGCGCTTTGCCTGCCGTTTCTATAAATAAAAAAATAAATATTTTAAAGTATGTGTTTTATCTGCGCTTTACCTGCGCTTTACTTGCGCTTTCACTGCGCTTTAGTTGTGCTTTGCCTGTCGTTTCTATAAATAAAAAAATAAATATTTTAAAGTATGTGTTTTATCTGCGCTTTATCTGCGCTTTACCTGCGCTTTACTTGCGCTTTCACTGTGCTTTAGTTGGGCTTTGCCTGCCGTTTCTATAAATAAAAAAATAAATATTTTAAAGTATGTGTTTTATCTGCGCTTTATTTACGCTTTACCTCCGCTTTACTTGCGTTTTACCTGCGCTTTACTTGCATTTTACTTGCGCTTTACAAGCGCTTTTTTGTTTTGCAGGGACGACGTTATTTTTCAGTCTGGAAACATAATAATTAATCGAGGGGATATTGATGATATTCTAACAAATCAGTATTTTTCTGATAACCATGTAGATTCTGTGGGTCTCCGAAAGGGTTTTACGTGTGGGGAACAGAATGTGAAGGGTACGACCACACTATCCCGTAGGACAAAATGATCGTAGACCTTCGCATTCTACACAAATAGACTAATGGGAGGGCAGATGGGATTATACATATGATTAGCCATGGAGGATAGATGCTTTCGCCCACATACCTCGATGGATAATAATATGCATAACCCAAAAGTCACGAGATTTTTCCCACTCGATACATCAGCTCGGATGGGGTTTATTTGATGTGGGGATCGGTCCCCCACGGGCGCAAGCCCCCGTGGTTAATTACATCTTAGACCTTAGCCTAAGAAAACTCTCGATTACGGATACTACATTATTCTCTCAAATGGATTTGGCACGTAGGCAAACTTCTAAGATCTTCCTAATCAAGGGGAAAAGATAGGCTCAACTCGGTTACTTCAACATACACGGATCACATAAGCACTCGGCCGGTCAAACTGAAGGAAACTGAAAAAAGAAATCACTTCATACCACATGCGTGAGAGAAAGATAGAAGCGGCGCCATCCATGTGACGCGGATAGGTAGGGTTTATAGCCCCAGAAGGAGGAGGAGCTTACCCACCGATGAGGCATACTACGAGACACCCAGTGTAGTAGCCTTGAATCCTAAATCTAAGGTGGGCTTAGTGTCCCATACAACACTAAGGCTCGTGTCCTAACTAATGCATCCTGGACTTATATCCTGCCTGAAAAGGAAAGCCAGCTAAACCACCTAATCGTATGAAATTCATGCTATCCGGTCTTTATGAAGGATGGGTGGATGGCTGAGTTTTTGAAATTTGAGGTCGACATCTAGAGAGATTTCCTAAGTGACCCCGAACTTATGTATGGCACGATGCTCCTAAGACTAATGCAATTAAATTTTAATTTTAATTAGTTACTAATGCAATGCGTGCTGATTAAATACCCAAATCAGGAATGCATGGGATTTTAAAAAGGCTTATAAAAATAAATTTTTAGAAAGACTAGGCTTCCCCAGATTCAGAACCTCATCCTCATAGGTCGGATTATCTGAACTCTACCCGCAGGCGGGGAAGTGTCTAAATAAGGAAAAGAAGATGCATTAGTATGCATGCGACCCCGGACGATTCCGGCTATTCCCTAAATCGTTATCTTTCTACGTTATTTAATTCTTAAAATTTTGATCTTAATTACGAGTAGAAGAATTTTATCCCTAAAGAGCCTAGCGAATCAGGCACATACACATGCAAGAAAGAAACCTATGAAAATCATGTCATTTATACTGCGCAAAGCAAGTAAGTAAATCATCACATCAAAAACTACGAAAGAGAGTGTCCAAAGTCCATGGCAAGTGTCATACAATATACATCCCAGAGTGCAGAAAAGTAGTGGTGGCTAGGCCCCACCGACAACAACCTAGATTCTAATCCTATAGAACGACGCAAGTTTTAAAATGAGGCATTTTTAGTCTTCATCTTCTAGTCTTTCTGTGGATCGCCTTCTCTTAATCTCTTCGTAGTACACCGCCAGTAGGATATCCAAATGAAAAGAAATTCCCTGTGAGGGGACTTTCTTTTCCCTTTGGATCCCTAATCTTTCATAAAATGTCCCATTTTATAAACTTTCACAACTCAATACAATGAATACATTACATCAGAATTATAAAAAGAAAAAAATCTAGACTCTCCTGCAGGGTTATCCTAAGCAATCAAAATCAATCATCTCACGCAGTTATATATATGAAAATATATATATATATATATATATATATATATATATATATATATATATATATATATATATATATATATGCTCAAACCAGCCACACTTGGCCATGCTCTTATTTATTCGGGGGCTAAGCAGCTAAAGCACCTGTAGCAGTCATTTATGATTTATTTATTTTTAGCCCCCTTTTAGCGCTATGTGAGCATGGCCACCTGCAGGAAATATCATCAGTATCAAAATCGTCCCTAACCTATGGGTAATCTATCGCCCATCACATCATAAAGATAATTCGGTGAATAAAACCACCATCACAGAAATCAACACAGAAATCTAACACAAGAAACTAAACAACCAGCACACGTGTCACATGCAAATCACCACATCACAGAAATAAAAATGAAGAAAACACCGGCCTAACCTAAAGCTAAGAGTCGTGTCCTACTAAACAAATCTAGGTGTGTGTAGGCTGTGTGGTTTTAGGTGTGTCCTATGTAGGATAGTTTAGTTGAAGTTATTTGTAATTCAATTTGTTGAAGGTTAAAGGGATGCTTTAATTTAAATATAAGTATTAATGTCTTAGGATTAATTTTAAAGATTTTATCTTAGTGTTTGATTGATTACTACCTTTGTTGCTCACCGAGGCCGTGAGGTTTATTTCACCCTCCTTGAGGCTAACTTAATAGCCTCGTAGGCCTGGGTTACCCAGTAGTAACTAATTTTGTTGAGTTATTTTAGTTTGTTAAAAATTAAAAGAAAGGTAAATTAAGTGGTTTATTATTAATAAAGGGGTTTGTTGATTGATCTTAAAGAATTAGTTAATGATTTGACTGGATTTTAGTTGAGTTATTATGTTTCTTTGTCATGATTAAGCCTCTTAATAAATTTCTTATGTTGTTTAGTTAGTTAGGTTATGATTCATTTGTATTCAAAGTTAGAGGTGTTTTATATTAGGTGTTCAATTAATTATGAGATAACTTAATGAATTAAGGTTTGAGTTTTGAAAGTCCCTTTATTCAACAAGTTTTAGTTTGCTCTCCAATTTTATAATTCTTGAATTTAAGTTGATTTTAGTGGACTTCATTTAGTTAGTATTTGGTTAGGGGATGATTAATAGATTGGTTAGTCTTAGTTCACATTTATGTTCAAGTTTTCCCTCTTAATGATTGTATGTATTGGTTATGATTTGATTAAGAATTAAACATCTTTTATGCATTTGATTTGACCCCTTACTAATTTGTTGGTTTTAATTATAGGTTGGTTATTATTAATGATTAATTAGACTTAGACACTAATGTGCTAATCCTAGGGTAAGGTGTCGCTAAATTCTCTATGTTTCATGTCTCTACCCTATAGTGAGCATGCTTCCTAAGTCTATATTATCTAAGACTTATCCTTATGTTTTTGTCCTTAGGTGCTACCGATATTGTAGGAGATGGAATGAAATTCATTTTCTAACCCTCTTGGACATTCGTACGTATAGATGGGTTTAGGGATCTAAAAGAAACAAAAGACCCTAATAGTATTGAAGTTGCTATAAGGCCCTAAGGGTGGGAGGCGTACACATTAATGGGCCCCTAAAGACTATCTAAGTTTTAAGGAACTTACAGCATCGGGGGCTATGACCCGGTGGTACCGCCCGTAGCACCCCCACCGGAATGAATGGGGGCGACTGATTTGTTTGTGTAGGCTCCTTCGTCTAGTGCCCCAACTACTCCATGCTCTTTGTTTTCCAAAGCATCCTCGCAAAGAACATAGAAAAAGAGAAAGAAAATGTGTGTTAGAGCACAATTAATTATAAAAATAATAAGAATAAAACATTATTAAAAAAATATCAACGTACCTTGTCACTTTCGGGTTTGTATACCGGTTGAGCCACTTTGTACATCGCATAGGTTATTTGCCATCTGGGTTTTCCCCATTTTCGCAAGCATTCAATCTCAAGGCATAAAAGAAACGACGGAAGGACCACAAGAAAAGCAAGAGACGGCTAAATGCGATAAAAGAAAAGAATGAAAACCATAAATGAAAGGAATGTAGGCATTGTTATTGTTAGGCACACTTCTTTGAAGCCAAGTGTTCCGCTAAAATGGCCTTCTCTCCAATTCAATACAATATGAATAAGAAAGAGGGTGTTTTCAATGCCCTTTATTGTCCCCACATACCAAATAAAGCACTTGACACATTTGACTCGACTACCCACAATACACTCTCACATAAAGCCTAAAGCAGCTTCCGAAATTCAACTTTGGAAATAAATACAAACAAGAAGGAAGACAAACTCCCTTATTAAAACAAGGTCGTTCATTCTAAAAAAAGAAAGGGATCTTTCAATCCCAAAACCGATCATAAAGCTCCAAATCCCAAAATTATCTCATGAAACTCCCAAATGAGATGACATGCAAAACCCCTCATCAAAAATAAAGCAAGAAAAACATAAATAATAATAATACTAATAATAATAAAAAAAGGACTCTTTCCAACAAAAGCAATCAAGCGCTTTATTTATTTGGTGTGGGGTATGACCACAAAGCTTTCCAACAAAAAAGTTTTATAAAACCTCTCACTGTAAAGCATTTATGAAACTTAGCATAAAGCCCTCTAATACGAAAACAAACAAACTTAGAGCCAAAGATGAATCATCTCAACATAAGCAGACCAAGACTTCTTCCAACAAAAAGAAAAAAAAAAAAAAAGAATCCTCAAGCTTTCAACACAAGGTGAATCATGAAACCTTTGGACACAAAATATTTCTTAAAATTTTCCAATCAAAAGAAAAACTCATAAAACTTCCTAAAATATTTCAAATGACATTAACTGGCAATGACGAATAAACACAATATCCCACACAAATATAGATGAAAACATGACTCGACCTCATGAGAAGATGCTTGAAACTCACTTCAAAAATCATTTGCATGAAGTATAAAATGGACACTATCGTGCTCAGAAGTTTCCAAATACTCATCGTTAATAATCGAATCTATAAAGTTTAACTAAAGATCTTTACCAAAACAACAAGAAAAGAGTCTCATCACAACACAAATCTATATGAAGTTCATTAGGGACCTTAACATAGGAGAAAATATATGATATTAAACCATTGCATTTCAAACCAACTTGCCAAAGTGTAGTTGCAACACTCCGAACTTGAATTGTTTAACGCAATCTACGCAAAATATGACCATTCATGACTCCATGTTGCACTTACACTATTGTCTAACAACTACAAAACATAACAATTTCTCATAAGAGACAATAATGTAGAGATCTTCATAGGATATTATGGCTTAAACAATTACTTTTATGAAGTCAACCTTGCTTCAAACAAAATCCCACCTTCCTCGCATGCATAGGGCAAGGGCCAACAACATCACTATAACTAACAAATGCATACGAAAGATTTTGTAAACACTTCTAAATTTCCTCCTATGTCTTTGTGAAGCTCCCCAAGAGACAAAATTTATAGTGTCATTACTCTAAATTCATAAGTACAACTTTCATAGGAAACACGAACACAATGAATGTTTTCCAACATCTAAAACAAATATTCTCAACATAACACACTCCACAAACTTTCCAATATAAAAGATTTTCTAACATAAAAAAAAAAACTTTTAAAGCTCTTCCCCATACACAATTTATTTTAATCACAAAGGTTTTCAGATGCAATGCTCATGGACTTTCCCAACATAAAGCAACTCATAGGAATTTCCAACACTTCTACAACCACATGCTTTATACCAAACTTAATTTACAACCATGAACAATCATCTATAGAATGAAAGCAAACTCATATAGATTTTATTCTTTTATGAGGCATCTTTTCATACCATTCCAAAGGAACAATTATGCTTGAATATTCCCACAATAAATCAAGTTCAAACTATTTCCATAAGGCACTCGATTCGAACATGCCTAAGGAGAGCTTACCTTAAGAGAAAACCATTGCTATAATTCAACAAAGCATTCAAGACTCTTATTTAAAAAAAAAAAAAAAAAAAACATCGAGGCATAATCCATATGCATATTTAAATTATGAGAGGTGCTTCCGGACTTAGTAAGTAATCACAAGGGATATCATGAACAAGCGAAACAACTTTCAAACTTCATACTTAATCTTAACACAATAGTGATTCTAGTTCATAATAAAGATGAGTGCGTTATCAACTATCACTTCCATCATTTCATTGATTCATGTAAAATTGTATAATCTACTAGCCGGCAAGCAAATCATGTTGAAGATTCCGCTTCTAATAAAAAAGAAATCATGCTCTCAAGTGTATATCTAAATGTTTGAGTCATGGAGAGATTTAACAACTGAATCATCCCCAACATCACAACAAAGAGAAAGAACGGCGATGCAAAATTTTCATATCAAATACATTTCCAAAGCATAAGATGGTGTTCAATCGAAGTTGCTAAGTGTACCCATCGATTTCATGAGTTACAACTAATCAAGAATGCTTCTTATATATAATTTTCTTTAGACCCTTTTTGGTTTATAAGTCTCTAGATAATGCATTGGGAAGCTTCTATGTAAACAATATCATGGTATAGAACCTCAATGCAAGCAAGATAAAAGACTTTCCTTTGAGGCATTTCATCAAATAGTTACTGTTCAATATGATAGAGAATACTAAAATCTCCTCTTATCTATATACAAGGTCTTAAACCCTATGTTGCATAATGCAAGTCATTAACACACTCATACTTATGAGATCAACTAATTTGATCTTTTAAATGAAGCATTAGTAAAATGAAGAGTATTTCATTCACAACATCACAAGAAATCAACTACAACAAGAGGAAATGAGTGCATCACAACTCAGGTTGATCATTCAACCTTCTTCACCTCTTGGAGAAGAGGAAAGGAAAGAAGTGGAATAAGAAGTAGGAAGTGGGGTTGTAGAGAAAAGAAAAAGATAAGAAGATGAAAGAAGAAGGAGGAGAAGAACAAGAAGAAGAAGAAAAAGAGGAAGGGAAAGAAGGGGAAGAGATTACCTGCCCTAAAGAATAAGGAGAGGTGGCGTCAGGCCTTGCGAATGCTAGGGAGACGGGAGCAGAGTCGCCGGGGCGGAGGTGCGGATCTCAGAGACGGGAGAGGTAGGGAGGTCTGTCTGCGTCGGCTCCTGGCTTGCGAATAGGGAGGCGATAGGGCAGGGGGTTCGGGCTGCTCGTCAAGGGAGGAGAGGCGGATGGGTTTCGACGTTGGCTCGGGCCTAGTGCGAAACACAGAGAGACGAAGAGGAGAGGGGGAGGGGCGGAAGTCCAGGAGTTCCGCCTGGGACGTGCGAACAGCAGAGAGGAAGCGGGGTTTCTGCCTCTTGGGTCCGCTGGATCACGCGAGAGGGAGAGGGGGAGGCCAATCAGAGCCGATGCCCTCTCTGGAGTCTCCGCCTAGGATATGCGTCCACTAATTCTGAAAGAGGAAGCCCGCCTCTTCTCGCCATTTTGCTTCGACTTCTGAAATCACCGCAAATAGCATTGCTCGATGCTCGATGTCTGCTCGAATCGCAGAGATCTCCTGGGTAGCGAGATTCTGGCTGAAAGGGAGATCGCACTCGCCCAGAGCCATCGATGTAACTACCTGATTTAGGGAAGAAATTCAAATCGTATGGAAAGGTAAATGGCTTTTAATGGCGTTAAGTCGGGTCAATCGAGCCAGCCTCGGGCTTGACTCAACCCGGATCTATTTGGGCTTGGTCTGATTCCACACTAATTTAATTAAATAAAATTAAGTTTAAAATTAATAGTAATTAAAGTCAAATCGGTCCTGACGGGATCGATATGCGCTAATCATAACTGATCGAGCATAGTCGAACCAAGTTCGGCTCGAGTCGAGTCAATTTAAAATCAGATTCTAATTGACGTCGATTCAACCCGAACTCAGCTCGTCGCAGCTTGATTGAGTCGATCAAACACAGTCGAGGCCATTTGGGCCCAAATCTAACCCAATTGAACGACAACTCGTACGCTCGAGGGTCTAAATGCAGAAAACGAGGTCAACAAACGGACCCCCAACAAGTGCGGCGAACGATAAGTGAACCGTACGTGTTGGCGTTGACCTCCTTATCTCTAGGAAGATGCAACCCTATAATCAACTAATGAGATTCGAGGAACATACAATCACACGACAATCTCACACCAAGTGTCGCACCATGCCATGTTCACATGGTCATACAATGGTCACCCAAGCATGCAATCACATGATGATCATAAAATCACCCAATAATTACATAATTATACAATTTCCACTTATGCCATAATTAATAAACCACACAATATCACATAATCAAACAATGTCTACATATCATGTAGCGATCATGCAATGGTCAACCAATCATACGATGATCACTCAATAATACACAGATAGTAATGCCACAATCACTCGACCATGCAGTAATCATGCATTCATGTAATAAACGCAGCAATCACTCAATCATATAATAAATAATCCAACATGCAATGGTTGTCTCACAATCACACAACCATGCAATGCTTACATACACATTCAATCAATCACTTACTCAATAATGCAACGATCATGCAATCATGCAGGCATGGTGGGACATAAGGGAGGAAGAAATCCAACAATCACCTGACCTACTCGAAACAGTGAATGAAGGGGACTCAAAACTCACTAAACCAGTAAGTAGTGAGAAAGAGTCAAGGAAAGAATCTCAATTATCTGCCAAACAAAGTCAAAACAACCGAATAGGAGATGGAGAAAGAGGTCTCGTGCTCACATAAGCAACTCAAAGCAATAACATAACACACTAAAAGAGACTCGATGATCACCCATAACATAAAAAATGTTCAATGATCACCTGACTATAAGCCTGGCGGCGATACGAAAGGGGTAAAGAAAACACCTTCACCCGGCCAAAGGCCACGAAATAGTGAAGCCCCCACCCGGCCATAGGTCTGTCGGTAGGATAAAGCGGAAACTCAGTAATCACCCGACCATAGGTCTGTCGGTGATACAAAGGGACAAAGAAAGCACCTTCACCCGGCCAAAGGCCACGAAACAGTGAAGTCCCTACCCGGCCATAGGTCTGTCGGTAGGATAAAGCGAAAACTCTATAATCACCCGGCCATAGGCCTGTCGGTGATACAAAGGGTAGAAGGAAAAGCACCTTCGCCCGGCCAAAGGCCACGAAACAGCAAAGTCCCTACCCGGCCATAGGTCTGTCGGTAGGATAAAGGAGAGACTCAACAACCCCCTAACAGAAAAAAGAAAACAGGGGGAATGAAGAGGTGGTGAAGTATGCCCCCCAGGGACTCTGTCGGGCAACCAACCAGAAAGCCCGATGTCCACCTGGCCATAGGTCTATCGGTGAGACAAAACGGGAAGGATCCACCTCTATCCGACCATAGGTCTGTCGATAGGATGAAGAGGAAAGGATCCACCTCTACTCGGCCATAGGCCCGACAGCAAAGTCTCTGCCCGACCATAGGTCTGCCGGCAGAACAAAGGGAAACTCGGCAATCACCCGGCCATAGGTCTGTCGGTGAAGCGAAGGAAAGAAAGCATCTCCACTCGGCCAGAGGCCCCGAAACAGTAGAGTTCCTACCCGACCATAGGTCCGTCGGTAGGATACAGCGAAAGCTGAACAATCACCCGACCATAGGTCCGTCGGTGAAGAGGAGAGGAAACACCTCTGCTCGGCCATAGGCCCCGAAACAGCAGAGTCCCTACCCGGCCATAGGTATGTCGGTAGGATAAAGTAGAAAGCAGGACAATCACCCGACCATAGGTCTGTCGGTGATACGAAAGAAAGAAAGCCCCTCTGCTCGGCCATAGGCCCCGAAACAGCAGAGTTCCTACCCGACCATGGGTCTGTCGGTAGGATAAAGCAGAAAGCCAATGATCACCCAAGCATACATCCGAGGTGATCAGAAGAGGAAGGCAAAAGTAGAGAAATGAACCTACTGCTCACAGGAATATATGAAAAATGTACCATACGGGTCTGTCCGTAGACGAGCGCCATCGCAAAGATAATATGCACATGTTTGTGCAAACTCGAAGAGGGGTCATCATGTCTTTCAATAAAAGAAAGAACATGACTGCTCAATATCTAAAGATCTGGGGAAATAAACCTAACCAGAGAGAGTAGATGAGAGAAATCTCAAGTGGCAAACTATCTAGGAGACCCCAAGCTTACATTTAGTTACCACATGGTAGAGGACAAATCGTCGTGGCCACGAGTATCCAAACATAAGTGGGGTTCCTTAGGCAAAATTGAACCCTTAAATAATAAGAAGTATCTCACTGATGTGTATTTCTCTTAAACAAGAAGAAATATACAGGCAGTAGAGTAGAAAAGTAGTCTTATACTAAGGGGAGGACAACTGAAGTGGCGAGGGGACACACTCATCATCAAGAACAATAACTCTATCAAGAATCAACACTTACTAAAGAATCACAGTGGTAGCACCTATACTAACTGATAGAATCCAGCGAGGGGTGCAAGCAACACCTACACATCCTAAGAATCGCTCCTGCAATTAAGAGCAAGATTTTAGGAGAAAATGTGTTGCTAAAAGAAGGGATTGACTTTCTACTAGAAAATCAAAATACACTAAACAATGATGCTAACACATTGAGCAGGATGTACCACACCATTTTTAGGGAAAATAACATTCCCATAAGAAGGAAGACTATCCTATATGATGAATGTGGAATCATTTCCTAAGCAATCATAAAGGTGCTTTAAAGGAGGAAAACGAAAGGAGAAAGAGCTGGAGGGACTTGGGCTCTTGGAGCGTAGAACCGGGTTCCTCCTGTGACAAGGGCAACCGATTCTACTCAACTAAGAGCTCCCCTCTCTTTTAACATCATATTTTATATATTTTCATACTATGTTCACAATTAAAGATTAAGTATATTTCATACTGTCGAAAATAACACACGGTAGAGGGGACGTTTACCATATCCATGAGTTACCCCTAGTATGAAATATTCTCTAATAATTGGAACACAAAGAGAGGGAGATGTGGTTGGCTTTGATAACCCAGGCCATATTCTCCACATGAATATAACTGGGGAGAGAGAAATTATACACAAGGTCTTAAAGGAGTAACGTATTAGCTTTGATAACCCAGGCCACATTCAACTCATGTGAATGATCTGGGGAGCACAGCTATCACAGTAAGATTTGTAGGAGAGAAGAATTTATGTTGTGATAGTGGGTCAACATCATCATATCTGACAAACACATGCTACACATGGACCCAGTACCATATATCATGAGCGATCTGGATTGTTAGCTTTGATAACCCAGACCACACTTGCGAATAACAAGTGAAACTGGGAAAGTTAACCCTTGGAGGGGCCAAAAGGAGGCCTCACACAACAACATCGAGGACATTGGTGGGCATGAACGCCAGCACAAACACCCCTACAGCGTATTTATGTACAACTCTTAAGGATACCCTCGTACTTTGCATGACGAACATCACGTGGTAGAGGACAAATCGTCGTGGCCACGGACTGCCAAAAAGTAGAGGAAATCCTTTAAAGCTATATCTATACAGAGGGATATTTACAGGTGGCGGAGGGGTGCCCCCTTGCGATGTGCAAACTTAAGTGTAGTACTTTCTCAAGTACTGGCCGTTGATGACAGGCATGGGGTGAACACCATTCGCATCAACTAATAGGTAAGAGCCACCTTCATATACTTGCTCTACAGCGAAGGGCCCCTCCCAAATAGGCTCAAACTTACCACCTCGACGACGATGCAAGATGATAGGCCTACGCAAGACGAGGACTAAGTCACCGACCCGAAAAGCACGGGGTCGAACGAGGCGATCATGCGCCTGGGCCATACGGGCCTGATATAACTTAAGGTTCTGATGAGCTTGTAGACGGAGCTCTTCTAAACCTTCAAGTTCTTCCAACCGTAGTCGGGCATTATCTTCATGAGAGAGATTATGGCTGACTACTACACGCAGTGAAGGAAGCTCAACCTCAAGTGGGAGGACAGCTTCAACCCCAAAAGCTAGAGCATATGGGGTGGACTGCGTAGGAGTACGGTATGTAGTCCTATAAGCCCACAATGCTTCAGGCAATTTGTCGTGCCACTCTCTCTTATTTGCCGCAAGTATTTTTCTTATCAACTGGACCAAGGTTTTATTGAATGCTTCAGCTAAACCATTGGCCCTAGGATAGTAAATTGAAGAATAACGCCAATTGATGTTATGGCGGCGGGCAAATCTAGCAATTTTGGTGCTTCTAAATGATGGGCCGTTATCCGAAATTATGCGGCGCGGAACACCAAAACGGTAGACAACATGATCGCGGAAGAAGCGCATCACATCTTCTGATTTAACTTCCTTAAGCGGGATGGCTTCTGCCCACTTAGAGAAGTAATCAGTAGCAGCTAGAATAAACCTATGACCTCTAGAGGAAGGAGGGTCAATAGGACCCACTACATCCGTACCCCAGCTCTCAAAAGGCCAAGAAGACACAGTGGGGTGCAACGGATTAGGGGGTTGGTGAATAACAGTGCTATGGATCTGGCACTGATGGCACCTCTTAGCGTGCTCCATACAATCATGGATCATAGTTGGCCAGTAATAACCGAGGCGTTTAATTCTGACCTTCATCTTAGGTCTGGACTGATGGGCACCACAAAGTCCCTCGTGTATCTCGCCCATGACCTTACGAGCTTCCTCATGGTTGAGGCAACGTAACCACATTTGGTCAAACGAGCGTCGATACAACGTTTCATTCACGTAGGAGAATGACAAAGCTCTCTTTCTAATTTGGGTGGCAAGAGAGCGATCATCCGGGAGTCTACCATGCTTCAAATACTCCACAAAAGGGACTCTCCAATCTAACTCTTCCCCAACAGCAAACATTGTAAGGGTCTGATCAGGAGAAGGGGATAAGTCTGCAGGGCATAAGGCTTGCCGATACTGGACAATTATAGACACCGGATCTCCAGTTGAGTCAGCCAACTCCTTAGCAAGTTTAGCTAGTGCATCCGCTCTACCATTCTCAGATCGAGGGACTCTAACTAAAGTTACCTCTGGGATTAAGCATAGAAGCTCCATTGCCCTATTGTGATAAGGCAAGAGCTCGGGTTTGAGAACTTTGAAGATTCCAGCCACTTGATTAATAATTAATTGGGAATCACCAAAGATCTTTACCCGCACAATATTCATCTGAATGGCCAGCTCAAGTCACAAAATTAGAGCTTCGTACTCAACTTCGTTGTTAGTACGAGGTTCTGAAAGACTGTAAGAGTAACGGATGGTGTGACCTTCAGGAGACACAAAGACTAGCCCCAAACCTACCCTAACCACGGGAGTTTCACAAGGACGTAGTGATTTGATAGAAGATGCTCCATCAAAATAAAACTCCCAAGTAGGGGACTCCTATTCTCCCACACTTATGACTAATTCATCCGGGAGATCATCATTAAGTGGAGAATCTGTAGGAATCGGGTGGGCAGCCAGAAAGTCAGCTAGAGCCTGTCCTTTGACGGCCTGCTGAGGGACAAAGGTGATATCAAATTGCAGCAAGATCATAGACCAACGTGCGAGACGACCTGATAAAGTCGGACGGGTCATCAAATACTGCAAAGGGTTGACTCTAGAAATCAAACTGATCTTGTGTGAGAGCATGTAGTGTCTAAGCTTCTGCACAGCAAAAATCAAAGCCAAACATTGCTTTTCCATTGCCGGGTATTTTAGCTCTGCAGGGATCAAACGTCTGCTAAGGTAGTATAAGGCGTTTTCTTTACCTTCTTCATTCCCTTGAGCTAAGAGTGCACCAAGTGACTCATCCAAGGCCATAGTGTAAAGAATCAACGGTCTGCCAGAGATGGGTGCAGCTAACACAGGGGGACTTGTCAGGTAGCGTTTTATGCTCTCAAAGGCCTCCTGACACTTCCTATCCCAATGAAAGCGGGCATCCTTCTTTGCTAGAGCAGCAAAGGGATGACATCTACCGGCAAGATTAGAGATAAATCTCCGCAAGAAAGCAAGTTTACCCTGAAAGGACCTCAACTGGGTAAGAATCTTGGGGGGTTTCAAATCTACTATGGCCTTGATCATGGAGGGATCAATCTCAATGCCACGATAGCGAACAATGAAACCAAGAAACTTCCCCGCGGTAATACCAAATGCGCATTTTAGGGGATTCATCTTCAAACTATGCTTGCGCAGGCGTTCAAAAATGATTCGTAGATCTCGAAGGTGATCACTACGGACCTTGCTTTTGACTACTAGATCATCAACATAACACTCTACTTGCTCATGAATCAACTCATCAAAAATGACAGTCATAGCACGCTGATAGGTGGCCCCGGCATTCTTGAGGCCAAAGGGCATCACTTTGTAGCAGAACACACCGATAGGCGTGCGAAAAGCAGTGAATCTCTCATCTTCAGGGGCCATCTTTATCTGATTGTAACCAGATGAACCATCCATGAAGGAGAAAATGCTATGGGATGAAGCAATATCAACCATCAACTCGGGAATGGGGAGAGGAAAATTATCTTTGGGACATGCTTTGTTCAAATCACAGAAGTCTATACAGACACGGATCTGACCACTCTTCTTCCGGACTGGAACAACATTAGCAAGCCAAGTGGGATACTTCTCTTCCCGAATGAAATCAGCTTCTATAAGCTTCTTAGTCTCAGCGATCACCTGTTGCTCAATCTCTATCCTCATCCTACGAGGTGACTGTTTAACAGGGACTGCATCAGACTTAATGGCCAACTTATGGACTGCTACTTCTGGATCTAGACCAGGCATCTCAGTATAGTTCCAGGCAAAGCAATCTCTAAACTCAGATATGAGTTCAATATACTCTTGGGCCTCTGAATCAGATAACAAAGCACTATGAAAGATGGGTCGAGGATCCGATTCAGTACCCAAATTGATCTCCTTTAGTTCGTCCATGGCGGAAGTAACGCCATCTTCAAACTCTCGTGGAGCATCAAGGATCCTGTCCTCCGTTTCAGCCGGGTCTTCATCATCAGAGATGGAAACAACCGGATAAGAGTGGGAGATGACACGGATGTTGGCCGAGGGAAACTGATCTTTCTCAAAATAGCCTAAACCCTGCTGAGTTTGAGGGAGATCAGTTCGCCAAATACGGGCTTGCTGTAGAGCTTGCCCCTCAGACCAGGTTGAAGGGACAAGACCCCGTTCAGCATAACTATCTACGAAAGGGGAAAAGTATCGGGGGACCAGCAAGACTTCACCGCTCGCAGTGGACTCTACAGGACCCTGTATGTCAGTGGTCTGTGGGGTACCTACACTGTGGAACAGTGACGCATGCCAACCAGGCTGTGGTGGCACATAAAGAGTGTGCAACTCTTGTACAGAGCGACCATCAAAGTGTAGTGCACCACGAAGACTAGTGGAAGGTGTCAGGGAGGGCTGAAGAGGAGATTCCTCGACTCTCATCCCATACATCTGACGAGAAAGGGATTGTCGGGTAGTAGTCTGACGTCCGACATCTACATCG
Source organism: Dendrobium chrysotoxum (assembly GCA_019925795.1). NCBI lineage: Eukaryota > Viridiplantae > Streptophyta > Magnoliopsida > Asparagales > Orchidaceae > Dendrobium > Dendrobium chrysotoxum. The sequence continues at coordinate 91,725,192 of CM034314.1, read as the reverse complement.
TCGTCTGAGCTACTATCAACGACTAAACCGCCTTTAGGTATCAAATACCTACGGAACGTAGGATATGCACTATAATCAGCAACACTAAAGGTGGGCGAGGGGGCTGAATGACGAGGAGCCTCGATCATCTCATCATCAGAATCAGACTCAACAGTTAAAGTGGAAGTGTAAAGGTGTGAGGGAGGGGGAACTCGAGTGTCAAAGTTCCTCGGAGGGCGAACTGACTCTCTACCTCGACCTCTACCCCGCCATCCTTTACCTCTACTAGGGGGAACATCGTGCCCGACTGCAAACTGAAAGGAAGATCCAGCAGGATCCGCAGTGGAAGGATTTGCCTCAATACAAACCTGTGAAGGACCCTGTACTAGTGGCCGTATAGGACCCTGTGCAAGTGATTGCATAGGACCCTGTACAACACTGGCAGGTATCACTGGTGACTGGGCAATGGGAGGTCTGTGAGCCTTTCGAGGCATGTAATGCTCGGCGTCATCATAAATTGAGACCTCATGCACGGAAAAAGGTTGAGTATCCCCAGGGATGGAGAACTCCACATCATTCCTCATATACTTCATGCACTGGTGTAACGTAGAGGGCACCATCCCATGTTCATGAATCCAAGGTCTTCCTAAGAGAGCCTTGTATGAGGTATCCGCTTCGATAACATGAAACTTAGCCTCAGTTAGAAGATCTCCAAACTTCAGAGGCAGGGTAATGGCCCATAGAGCACGTTGTCCTTGATCATTGAAATCTTTCAACATAATCTTATCTGAGGTTAGTTTCAAATGACCAAGGGAAAGGCTCTTTAGAGTTTCATAGTTAAGAATATTGACTGAAGCACCTTGGTCAATGAGGACCCTGTTCAACTCATAACCATTTACTTCAGCGGTGACATACAAGGGACGGTTATGCTCAGAAGTCCCTAAGAGCAGATCCTGATCTGAAAAGGTAATGCATGGCATCTCTCTCAAATAACATGCATCCTTAACAGACTCAGTGGCAAAGAAGGCTTGATAAGACTCTGGCTCAAGTAAAGCTTTCACCAAAGTCTCTCTCAAGTCAGGAGACATCATAAGTGCATCGTAAATACTAAGAAGAGATGGAATTTTCCTCAAATGTGCCAACACATTATAATCAACATCCAACTGAGGGCCTTTTCCCTTCTCTTTCGCCGGTGCTTGAGGAGGGGGAATATGATCATCCTGTTGGGTAATGATGCTTCTATCTTTTTCTTTATTATTTTTAGCCATTTTTGGTGGAAGGACTTTCCCTGAACGCAACTGGATCTCCTGCACTGAGTCAAGCTCAACCGGAGACTCATTTGGTTCAGAGGTCATGGCTTGTGTTGGCTCTACAAAAAGAGATTGGAGTGTGTTCTCGGACTCATCTCCAGAATCCATGTAACAACCTCCTTCAGGAATGGTGAACACAGGTTCTTCGCACTCAAATTCCTCTCCATATGAAGGATCATTATCATCACCAGAAATAACTAAAGCATGAAAAGAACGAGTGCCAGAAAAAGTAGAACTAGAAGGAAAAGACCAGAAGTAGCCAGAATCATCCTCTTCCATTAATTCATCATCAATAGAAGGGAGAACGAAATCCTTCAGCGTAAGTGCTGGAAGAGACCCCGTCTTCCCCTCAAAGGTTACAACAAATTTTTCTCTTTCATACATCTTTTTAGTACAAGAAGTAGGAGAAATGTGCTCAGTAGGCACTACAACAGAAGGAGAAGAGAAAGAAACTGGCGGAGTAACTGGGCTGGCAACTGTCGACTTGGCCTGTGGAGGCCTCTTCTCAACTGCCTCTGAGCTCTGAACTGCTCGTCTGATCATACCCCTTGTCTTGCGAGAGAGTGCAAGCTGCCACTCCTCCCCAGAACTAAGGGGTACTCTACTACCGCTGCTCTGCCCACCACACTGACTGTCACACTGCCTGGTGTCTGTAACCATCTGAACTATCTGAGCAACCTTGCCTTGAGGCTGTACTAAATCACTGTCTTGCAAGTGAATCTCTCCACTAGCCATAAGACCTTCTACTCTGTCTTTGAGCACATAGCAATCCTCAAGGACATGCCCAACATGTCGGTGGAAGGGACAATACAACGGGTGCTCTGTCTGACCCTCTTCTCCTGGCTTCTTATTAAATGGAAATATTATGATATTTTTCTTAACAAGGAATTTAAAGATTTTTCGTACACTCTCCCTCTTAAAGGGGTATTCCTTGTTAAGCTTCTCCTGTAGGTACTGCTGACTTTCTGGAGTCCTGTGGGGAGGTCTAAACTGCTGAGTTTGAGGTCGTGGCTGAAACTGTACAGGAGGCTGTGCCGGTGGTGGCACCTGTGGTCTAGGTTGAAACTGTGGTCGTGGAGGAGGTGCTGGTGGACGATGCGGCACTGAACTGACCATGGGCCTCTTGCCCCTATCCTGAGACTCGTAGGTACTATACACTTCCACCTTCCTAGGAGGTGGTGCCCCTGAAAACTCCTGACGCTAAGGTCTACGCGGGGGTTGACTCTCAACCTTAGGAGGGACTGCAGCGGGTATGCTGTCCTGCAAACTAGTGACCTTGGTTAACAACTTCTGAAAGGTTCGAATGCTAAAACCCTTCAGGTATGGAGCGATAGGACCATCTATGTTCTTCAATAGAATCTCAACTGCATGTTGCTCCTGCAACTGAGGCTCACACTGGAGACTAAGGTTCCTCCACCTAACAATATAGTTAGGTAGAGTCTCGTGGGGACGCTGTCTGGCCACTACCAGCTCACCAACTGTCACTCTGTGCTCAGTGCTAATGAACCTCTGAATGAACAACTGTTCCAACTCAGCAAATGTATGCACTGAATCGTTGGGGAGATCGGCATACCACTCAAATGCCACTCCCACCAAACTACTAACAAACAATCTCAGCATCAATGCGTCATTACCTCCAATGTTGCAACATATGGCCCGGTACTGAGCCACATGCTGTCTTGGGTTTCCTAACCCATCAAACACCCGAAAACAAGGAGGGACAAAACCTGCGGGGTATGGCTCCCGCTCATACTCTATAGGGTACAGGCGACCTCTACTAACTAAATCCCCAGACTTCTTAGAAGAGATAGCTTGCTCAACTTTCTGTGCAATCATGTCCTGGATCTGTCCTGGTGACAACTGAACTGACTGACTCTGAACTGGCACACTGAACTGTACTGCTGGGGGTGGTACTGGGACTGTCCTCTGAACTCTATCCACTCTCACAAGCTCTGGTACTACCGCCTGTGGTACTGCTGGCTCGTCCCTGGATGTAGTAGGAGTACCTACATCCATGACTTGGGGCGTAGCCCCCAACGCTGTCAACTGGGCGGTCATCGCCGCCATAACTCTAGCCTTCTCCGCCATCTGGGTTTGTAGCTGCAAAACTGTGGCATCCGTATCTACTGACCGGGGAGGTCCACCTAGTGCTGAGGTGGAAGGTACATCTGCCTCCCCCTGCTCCTCTACTCCATCATACTGCTCTATATGCTCATCTGAAACACCCCGCCTCGTGACAACACAACGGGGATGTCCTCTTCTGACTCTTCTCCGAGCAAGTCCTCACCGGAGAAGGCCTGACAAAGGGCATCGATGTATGGATCCATAGGAGCAGTGATCCTATGGGGGCTAAGAACAGAAACTGGCTCCGCTCGAGCTGGGGTACTACTCAAAGAAACATCCTCCTGAACATCTGCCACCTCCTCACAAGCCACTGGGACTGCTGCTGATCCTGAAGGGAACGTATCAACACGCTGAATGGTCCCAACCGTCTGCTCTGTCTCGACAGGCGGGTCCACCTGCCGACGCCTCCAAACCCACCTACTGCTACGGGACCCAGTGGGGACATCCAACTGTGAGGGTGGAACATCAACTACTAAACCAAGCTGAGGCTGAACAACATCTCGCCCCGGGTGACGTCCATGACGACGTGGGCGTCGTCCGACTGTAGGGGTGTCAGTCCGGGGTCTAACTGTGGCGACTGCTCTAGTCTGCTGCTGACGTGGCGGCTATCCTCTCCGCCACTGGTAACTCTGTCTAACTGACTGCCTCTGTAACTGAGCATGCACCTGAGAGATCTGGTGGAGTAACCTCTCCTCACTAATACGACCCCTACCGCGTGCTGAACGGACAATGCTTCGGATCCTCCGAGTGAGGGCCCTAGCAACACTGTCCTTGGGGACTCTAGCACGTGGGAGGGTAGTAGTAATAGGAGGGGCCGCCGCAATGCGGACGACGTCCTCCTCATCACCACTATGTACTAATGGAGAGAAGCGTCCTCCCTGGACTGCGTCTATCTCAGGTGCAACTACCACATCGTGGACTGGGGGAACTACGGGTCGACGTGGCTCCCGCTGTAAGGGGACCACTCGCTGCTGGGCTGGCTCCTGCTGAGCCACAGAAACTGCCATCTGCTGGGCTGCTGCATCCTGTGCTGCTAAACGCAACCTCCTGTTCCTATTTCTTCGGGCCCTTCTCCCAAGGCCGGAAGCGGAGGACGACGCTATGTCGGAACCAACTGACTGGACAACTGGAGGGACAGGAACTGCAGGAAGAGTCGCCGGGGTCTGCTGGGCAGTCTCAGGGTAAGAAAGCTTAGCGAAAACCAAAATCCGACGGGTAGGAGGTGGAGGGAGCTCGGCCTGAGCACCCCTCTTCCTCGAGGAAGGAGGAGGGGAGGCCCGAGCACGAGTAGCCTCTATCGGGGCAGCAGGTAAGGGAAGTACTGGCTGCCGGCGCTGAGGGGCCGGGGCCGTCTGAACAACGGGTGCTGGAGGCGCTGGCCGCCTAACAACTGGACGAACGGGCTGGACAGGAAGTGGCCTAGGCACTAGCTGCCTAACCACGGGGCGCACTGGCTGCTCACGAACAACAGCGGGACGAACAGGTGCCCGGGCTGGCTGCCAGGCAACTGGACGCCCAAAAGGACGCATGGCTACACGCCCTCTCCTCTGTGGGGGAGAGAAGGCTGCAGCCTCAGAAGGGGTCGGCCCGCCAAGAGTGACGTACGCCGAGTTAGTGAAGGATCCAAAGGTGATCCCTCCTGCAGGTAGGCTCGAGAGCAGGGACTCAGGAAGTGTCACCCGCGAGTCAGAGCCGAAACAAAAGGTAACAGAAGGACCGGGAAACGCCATCGTACTGTCTGCTAACACAAACTGAGACAATTAGCATCAGACAATTCGACAGGAAAGAAAGAGAGAAAAAAAAGGGTGGAACAGTCAAACAGGCCAGAAAGGAAGGAACCTAACTAAGGAGTACCAAATCCGGAGTACACGCAAGAGAAAATAATATATAATCCAAAGATGGAGAGAGAGACCTGTCCCACCGTGGTCGCCAGAAATCTGTGGGTCTCCAAAAGGGTTCTACGTGTGGGGAACAGAATGTGAAGGGTACGACCACACTATCCCGTAGGACAAAATGATCGTAGACCTTCGCATTCTACATAAATAGACTAATGGGAGGGCAGATGGGATTATACATATGATTAGCCATGGAGGATAGAGGCTTTCGCCCACATACCGCGATGGATAATAATATGCATAACCCAAAAGTCACGAGATTTCCCCCACTCGATACATCAGCTCGGATGGGGTTTATTTGATGTGGGGATCGGTCCCCCACGGGCGCAAGCCCCCGTGGTTAATTACATCTTAGACCTTAGCCTAAGAAAACTCTCGATTACGGATACTACATTATTCTCTCAAATGGATTTGGCACGTAGGCAAACTTCTAAGATCTTCCTAATCAAGGGGAAAAGATAGGCTCAACTCGGTTACTTCAACATACACGGATCACATAAGCACTCGGCCGGTCAAACTGAAGGAAACTGAAAAAAGAAATCACTTCATACCACATGCATGAGAGAAAGATAGAAGCGGCGCCATCCATGTGACGCGGATAGGTAGGGTTTATAGCCCCAGAAGGAGGAGGAGCTTACCCACCGATGAGGCATACTACGAGACACCCAGTGTAGTAGTCTTGAATCCTAAATCTAAGGTGGGCTTAGAGTCCCATACAACACTAAGGCCCATGTCCTAACTAATGCATCCTGGACTTATATCTTGCCTGAAAAGGAAAGCCAACTAAACCACCTAATCGTATGAAATCCATGCTATCCGGTCTTTATGAAGGATGGGTGGATGGCTGAGTTTTTGAAATTTGAGGTCGACATCTAGAGAGATTTCCTAAGTGACCCCGAACTTATGTATGGCACGATGCTCCTAAGACTAATGCAATTAAATTTTAATTTTAATTAGTTACTAATGCAATGCGTGCTGATTAAATACCCAAATCAGGAATGCATGGGATTTTAAAAAGGCTTATAAAAATAAATTTTTAGAAAGACTAGGCTTCCCCAGATTCAGAACCTCATCCTCATAGGTCGGATTATCTGAACTCTACCCGCAGGCAGGGAAGTGTCTAAACAAGGAAAAGAAGATGCATTGGTATGCATGTGACCCCGGACGATTTCGGTTATTCCCTAAATCGTTATCTTTCTACGTTATTTAATTCTTAAAATTTTGATCTTAATTACGAGTAGAAGAATTTTATCCCTAAAGAGCCTAACGAATCAGGCACATACACATGCAAGAAAGAAACCTATGAAAATCATGCCATTTCTACTGCACAAGCAAGTAAGTAAATCATCACATCAAAAATCACGAAAGAGAGTGTCCAAAGTCCATGGCAAGTGCCATACAATATACATCCCAGAGTGCAGAAAAGTAGTGGTGGCCAGGCCCCACCGACAACAACCTGGATTCTAATCCTATAGAACGACGCAAGTTTTAAAATGAGGCATTTTTAGTCTTCATCTTCTAGTCTTTCTGTGGATCGCCTTCTCTTAATCTCTTCGTAGTACACCGCCAGTAGGATATCCAAATGAAAAGAAATTCCCTGTGAGGGGACTTTCTTTTCCCTTTGGATCCCTAATCTTTCATAAAATGCCTCATTTTATAAACTTTCACAACTCAATACAATGAATACATTACATCAGAATTATAAAAAGAAAAAAAATCTAGACTCTCCTGCAGGGTTATCCTAAGCAATCAAAATCAATCATCTCACGCAGTTATATATATGAAAATAAAAAAATAAAAAAAAATATACTCAAACCAGCCACACTTGGCCATGCTCTTATTTATTCGGGGGCTAAGCAGCTAAAGCACCTGTAGCAGTCATTTATGATTTATTTATTTTTAGCCCCCTTTTAGCGCTATGTGAGCATGGCCACCTGCAGGAAATATCGTCAGTATCAAAATCGTCCCTAACCTATGGGTAATCTATCGCCCATCACATCACAAAGATAATTCGGTGAATAAAACCACCATCACAGAAATCAACACAGAAATCTAACACAAGAAACTAAACAACCAGCACACGTGTCACATGCAAATCACCACATCACAGAAATAAAAATGAAGAAAACACCGGCCTAACCTAAAGCTAGGGGTCGTGTCCTACTAAACAAATCTAGGTGTGTGTAGGCTGTGTGGTTTTAGGTGTGTCCTATGTAGGATAGTTTAGTTGAAGTTATTTGTAATTCAATTTGTTGAAAGTTAAAGGGATGCTTTAATTTAAATATAAGTATTAATGTCTTAGGATTAATTTTAAAGATTTTATCTTAGTGTTTGATTGATTACTACCTTTGTTGTTCACCGAGGCCATGAGGTTTATTTCACCCTCCTTGGGGCTAACTTAATAGCCTCGTAGGCCTGGGTTACCTAGTAGTAACTAATTTTGTTGAGTTATTTTAGTTTGTTAAAAATTAAAAGAAAGGTAAATTAAGTGGTTTATTATTAATAAAGGGATTTGTTGATTGATCTTAAAGGATTAGTTAATGATTTGACTGAGTTTTAGTTGAGTTATTATGTTTCTTTGTCATGATTAAGCCTCTTAATAAATTTCTTATGTTGTTTAGTTAGTTAGGTTATGATTCATTTGTATTCAAAGTTAGAGGTGTTTTATATTAGGTGTTCAATTAATTATGAGATAACTTAATGAATTAAGGTTTGAGTTTTGAAAGTCCTTTTATTCAACAAGTTTTAGTTTGTTCTCCAATTTTATAATTCTTGAATTTAAGTTGATTTTAGTGGACTTCATTTAGTTAGTATTTGGTTAGGGGATGATTAATAGATTGGTTAGTCTTAGTTCACATTTATGTTCAAGTTTTCCCTCTTAATGATTGTATGTATTGGTTATGATTTGATTAGGAATTAAACATCTTTTATGCATTTGATTTGACCCCTTACTAATTTGTTGGTTTTAATTATAGGTTGGTTATTATTAATGATTAATTAGACTTAGACACTAATGTGCTAATCCTAGGGTAAGGTGTCGCTAAATTCTCTATGTTTCATGTCTCTACCCTATAGTGAGCATGCTTCCTAAGTCTATATTATCTAAGACTTATCCTTATGTTTTTGTCCTTAGGTGCTACCGATATTGTAGGAGATGGAATGAAATTCATTTTCTAACCCTCTTGGACATTCGTACGTATAGATGGGTTTAGGGATCTAAAAGAAACAAAAGACCCTAATAGTATTGAAGTTGCTATAAGGCCCTAAGGGTGGGAGGCGTACACATTAATGGGCCCCTAAAGGCTATCTAAGTTTTAAGGAACTTACAGCACCGGGGGCTATGACCCGGTGGTACCGCCCGTAGCACCCCCACCGGAATGAATGGGGGCGACTGATTTGTTTGTGTAGGCTCCTTCGTCTAGTGCCCCAACTACTCCATGCTCTTTGTTTTCCAAAGCATCCTCGCAAAGAACATAGAAAAAGAGAAAGAAAATGTGTGTTAGAGCACAATTAATTATAAAAATAATAAGAATAAAACATTATTAAAAAAATATCAACGTACCTTGTCACTTTCGGGTTTGTATACCGGTTGAGCCACTTTGTACATCGCATAGGTTATTTGCCATCTGGGTTTTCCCCATTTTTGCAAGCATTCAATCTCAAGGCATAAAAGAAACGACGGAAGGACCACAAGAAAAGCAAGAGACGGCTAAATGCGATAAAAGAAAAGAATGAAAACCATAAATGAAAGGAATGTAGGCATTGTTATTGTTAGGCACACTTCTTTGAAGCCAAGTGTTCCGCTAAAACGGCCTTCTCTCCAATTCAATACAATATGAATAAGAAAGAGGGTGTTTTCAATGCCCTTTATTGTCCCCACATACCAAATAAAGCACTTGACACATTTGACTCGACTACCCACAATACACTCTCACATAAAGCCTAAAGCAGCTTCCAAAATTCAACTCTGGAAATAAATACAAACAAGAAGGAAGACAAACTCCCTTATTAAAACAAGGTCGTTCATTCTAAAAAAAGAAAGGGAACTTTCAATCCCAAAACCGATCATAAAGCTCCAAATCCCAAAATTATCTCATGAAACTCCCAAATGAGATGACATGCAAAACCCCTCATCAAAAATAAAGCAAGAAAAACATAAATAATAATAATACTAATAATAATAAAAAAAGGACTCTTTCCAACAAAAGCAATCAAGCGCTTTATTTATTTGGTGTGGGGTATGACCACAAAGCTTTCCAACAAAAAAGTTTTATAAAACCTCTCACTGTAAAGCATTTATGAAACTTAGCATAAAGCCCTCTAATACGAAAACAAACAAACTTAGAGCCAAAGATGAATCATCTCAACATAAGCAGACCAAGACTTCTTCCAACAAAAAGAAAAAAAAAAAAAAGAATCCTCAAGCTTTCAACACAAGGTGAATCATGAAACCTTTGGACACAAAATATTTCTTAAAATTTTCCAATCAAAAGAAAAACTCATAAAACTTCCTAAAATATTTCAAATGACATTAACTGGCAATGACGAATAAACACAATATCCCACACAAATATAGATGAAAACATGACTCGACCTCATGAGAAGATGCTTGAAACTCACTTCAAAAATCATTTGCATGAAGTATAAAATGGACACTATCGTGCTCAGAAGTTTCCAAATACTCATCGTTAATAATCGAATCTATAAAGTTTAACTAAAGATCTTTACCAAAACAACAAGAAAAGAGTCTCATCACAACACAAATCTATATGAAGTTCATTAGGGACCTTAACATAGGAGAAAATATATGATATTAAACCATTGCATTTCAAACCAACTTGCCAAAGTGTAGTTGCAACACTCCGAACTTGAATTGTTTAACGCAATCTACGCAAAATATGACCATTCATGACTCCATGTTGCACTTACACTATTGTCTAACAACTACAAAACATAACAATTTCTCATAAGCGACAATAATGTAGAGATCTTCATAGGATATTATGGCTTAAACAATTACTTTTATGAAGTCAACCTTGCTTCAAACAAAATCCCACCTTCCTCGCATGCATAGGGCAAGGGCCAACAACATCACTATAACTAACAAATGCATACGAAAGATTTTGTAAACACTTCTAAATTTCTTCCTATGTCCTTGTGAAGCTCACCAAGAGACAAAATTTATAGTGTCATTACTCTAAATTCATAAGTACAACTTTCATAGGAAACACGAACACAATGAATGTTTTCCAACATCTAAAACAAATATTCTCAACATAACACACTCCACAAACTTTCCAATATAAAAGATTTTCTAACATAAAAAAAAACTTTTAAAGCTCTTCCCCATACACAATTTATTTTAATCACAAAGGTTTTCAGATGCAATGCTCATGGACTTTCCCAACATAAAGCAACTCATAGGAATTTCCAACACTTCTACAACCACATGCTTTATACCAAACTTAATTTACAACCATGAACAATCATCTATAGAATGAAAGCAAACTCATATAGATTTTATTCTTTTATGAGGCATCTTTTCATACCATTCCAAAGGAACAATTATGCTTGAATATTCCCACAATAAATCAAGTTCAAACTATTTCCATAAGGCACTCGATTCGAACATGCCTAAGGAGAGCTTACCTTAAGAGAAAACCATTGCTATAATTCAACAAAGCATTCAAGACTCTTATTTAAAAAAAAAAAAACATCGAGGCATAATCCATATGCATATTTAAATTATGAGAGGTGCTTCCGGACTTAGTAAGTAATCACAAGGGATATCATGAACAAGCGAAACAACTTTCAAACTTCATACTTAATCTTAACACAATAGTGATTCTAGTTCATAATAAAGATGAGTGCGTTATCAACTATCACTTCCATCATTTCATTGATTCATGTAAAATTGTATAATCTACTAGCCGGCAAGCAAATCATGTTGAAGATTCCGCTTCTAATAAAAAAGAAATCATGCTCTCAAGTGTATATCTAAATGTTTGAGTCATGGAGAGATTTAACAACTGAATCATCCCCAACATCACAACAAAGAGAAAGAACGGCGATGCAAAATTTTCATATCAAATACATTTCCAAAGCATAAGATGGTGTTCAATCGAAGTTGCTAAGTGTACCCATCGATTTCATGAGTTACAACTAATCAAGAATGCTTCTTATATATAATTTTCTTTAGACCCTTTTTGGTTTATAAGTCTCTAGATAATGCATTGGGAAGCTTCTATGTAAACAATATCATGGTATAGAACCTCAATGCAAGCAAGATAAAAGACTTTCCTTTGAGGCATTTCATCAAATAGTTACTGTTCAATATGATAGAGAATACTAAAATCTCCTCTTATCTATATACAAGGTCTTAAACCCTATGTTGCATAATGCAAGTCATTAACACACTCATACTTATGAGATCAACTAATTTGATCTTTTAAATGAAGCATTAGTAAAATGAAGAGTATTTCATTCACAACATCACAAGAAATCAACTACAACAAGAGGAAATGAGTGCATCACAACTCAGGTTGATCATTCAACCTTCTTCACCTCTTGGAGAAGAGGAAAGGAAAGAAGTGGAATAAGAAGTAGGAAGTGGGGTTGTAGAGAAAAGAAAAAGATAAGAAGATGAAAGAAGAAGGAGGAGAAGAACAAGAAGAAGAAGAAAAAGAGGAAGGGAAAGAAGGGGAAGAGATTACCTGCCCTAAAGAATAAGGAGAGGTGGCGTCAGGCCTTGCGAATGCTAGGGAGACGGGAGCAGAGTCGCCGGGGCGGAGGTGCGGATCTCAGAGACGGGAGAGGTAGGGAGGTCTGTCTGCGTCGGCTCCTGGCTTGCGAATAGGGAGGCGATAGGGCAGGGGGTTTGGGCTGCTCGTCAAGGGAGGAGAGGCGGATGGGTTTCGACGTTGGCTCGGGCCTGGTGCGAAACACAGAGAGACGAAGAGGAGAGGGGGAGGGGCGGAAGTCCAGGAGTTCCGCCTGGGACGTGCGAACAGCAGAGAGGAAGCGGGGTTTCTGCCTCTTGGGTCCGCTGGATCACGCGAGAGGGAGAGGGGGAGGCCAATCAGAGCCGATGCCCTCTCTGGAGTCTCCGCCTAGGATATGCGTCCACTAATTCTGAAAGAGGAAGCCCGCCTCTTCTCGCCATTTTGCTTCGACTTCTGAAATCACCGCAAATAGCATTGCTCGCTGCTCGATGCCTGCTCGAATCGCAGAGATCTCCTGGGTAGCGAGATTCTGGCTGAAAGGGAGATCGCACTCGCCCAGAGCCATCGATGTAACTACCTGATTTAGGGAAGAAATTCAAATCGTATGGAAAGGTAAATGGCTTTTAATGGCGTTAAGTCGGGTCAATCGAGCCAGCCTCGGGCTTGACTCAACCCGGATCTATTTGGGCTTGGTCTGATTCCACACTAATTTAATTAAATAAAATTAAGTTTAAAATTAATAGTAATTAAAGTCAAATCGGGCCTGACATATTAAAATAAATTATTATTCATAAGTCCCACTAAATATTAAAATAACAGTACATTATTAAAATTAAATTGCAATTAATATTATTACATTACACTGAAAATTCAATACTTATTACACTGAAAATTGATTAAATTCCAACTCAGATGTAATAAAATCCATCATCAATCTGGTGTACTCAGCTCTTGGCTGGCTTGTTGGTTGGCCGGTTATATATTCCTCACTGAAACATTCAGGCATGCTTGAGAAGTTCATCTGTGTTGAACAAGGATCTTTCTTTATTTTTTTCTCCACCATAGATTTCTTCTCTGCAAAAAACTACAGCTTTAATCTTAGGTAAGGAAATAATATAATTGACAGTTTATTAAAACTTACTTTTAGGCCGCTTCTTCTTTTCTCAATGGCTTTTCAGTCTTGCAGATATGCCTTTAGGTCTACGTTTTAGTGGATCATTCAAATTTGCACTGCCACCTTGGGATCTTGCAGCATACTTCTGATTTGTTATCTTACCACCAAGAATTGAGTATAAATTTTCAGCCATGTCTTTCATTGAGGCAAGAATAAACTCCTCTGCCTCCTCATTACCTTGAGCTTCTGTGCTCATTTGATATGCAAATCTGCTAACTTGATTCCTGAATATGAATCCCCTACCACCTTCAAAGTTATTATTTCTTTTAGCATTGGCCAAGTTACCTGAATAAATATCTTTTCGAGCCCTTGTTGACCATCGCAATAGTAGATACTTCTCGGGGATTTTAGCAAAATCCAACTGTCTGAAAACCCTCAAACTGTGAGAACACAACAATCCCATGGTATCATACTTCATACAGGTGCATTGAATGTTACCTTCTGTTGCATCATAGTCAACCACCCAAGGATGTTGTTGGTCCTTAGTCTCTATGTAGTTGACTAGAAACTTTGAAGAATCAGTCGAGACGAAGTCTATGCTCATTCCTCCCACACCCTGTATAAATTCTTCCTCAAAAAATGAATATAGTTTTCTTGAGTAAAACCTTGCACCTTGCTTTAATATTGAGCTGGTCCTTATCATAGGAACAATTTCAGACTGACTGCATTTGTACTCCTCATCCTGCTCATTTCGTCGCCAATTCATCAGTACCTTTTCTAACCCAAGAAAACAATCAGTTAATAAACTTGTTGGCTTCGAAATGCCATGACACACATTATTAGTACACTCGCTACGCTGCGTGGATAAAATGCCCATGCTAAAACAATCCTTATTAAAAGCTGTTGACCACTTTCTCCTTATCTTATAAAGATCCTGCAACCATTCATGATCCTGAAGGTTCCCTTCCTTGATCATTTCAGCCCATGCCTCATCAAACACTTCCTCGGAATCACACTTCCTCATACACTTAAAGAAGAGACCTTTGGCTTTATTATTTCTATTGAAGATAGGTACTTTTGATGGAACCTTTTTGAAGATGTGCCATTAGCATAATCTATGACGAGTGTGAGGTAATGCATCTTCTATGGCCCTAGCCATAGCTTGGTCCTGATCAGTGAATATTATTGTTGGATGTTTATTACCCATTATTCGTACAAATATTTTAAACAACCATGTAAAACTTTCAATTGTTTCTTCTGACAAAAAAGCAACACCTAACAAAATATTCTGCCAATGATTGTTAACACCAACAAATGGTGCACATACAAAATTATACTTGTTGAGCCTATAGCTAGTATCAAAAATCAACACATCTCCAAAACATTCATAATCTATCCTGCCTCTCCCATCAACCCAGAAAAAATTTAACAATCTATCATGCTCATCAATTTGAACATCCCATGCGAACATATTGTCCTCAACTTGACGATCTTTAAATAATTGAATCAAAGAATTAGTGTCACCATTTTCAATCCTTGCTCTTTTCTCCTTTTGAATCAAATTGTAGGCATCCCTCTTAGAGAATCCAATATTCTCAAATCCTCAAACTTCCTCTGCAAGGTAGGAATATGCATCAACGGTTCTAATTCCTGCATCTGTCATTGATTTTAGGACCGAAGTTTTTTCCTCAACAACATTCCTACATGACCTTAGAAGGTGTCGGTCGGCTGGGGTAGCCAATTCATGGTTGTGGGATTCAATAAATCTTTTGACATGCCAGTAACCATCTTCATTAACTGCAAATCTCACCATAGATGGACAACCAGTTCTAACATCTGGTTTACTAAATCTCTTTTGTTGAATTCAGATCAATACTTCGCTTGAAACCAGCTTTTGAGCAGACAAAGTCCTTGGATTTTATCTTCCTAGAATTTGGCCAGAAACTGTGATGATCCTTCCTCACGCTAAAGCCATTATCATGGCCATAAGTACAGTAACATTCATATGCTTCTCTCTCGTCTTTATAAACAGCCTGAGATGATAAGAAAACATCAGATCAGAAAGCGCAACTAAAGCGCAACTATAGCGCATCTTCTACACCTTTCCCAAATCTAAAAACAATATTTTTCTTCTTCCTAAAATAACTAATAAAAGTTCAACAACAAGATCTACGACTTTATTTACTTTTTCGCCTAAATCCTAGACTGACTGCACAGCTTTGTTTACTTCTAAGCTTTTGCGGAAACCATATAACCTGTTTTCTACAAAGCTTTGTTCACAAACTTCTACCTCGTATTTAATACAACTTGCGCTGAGATTGAAACTTACCGATATGTTGAAACCTGAGGCTGATCCAACTATGTTAACTTCCGATTCATTCATACCTCCGGTTTCATGCACCCCTTCCCCCTCTCTCTTCGGTGAGCAGTTCATCTCTTTTCTGCAATTTCCTACCTCATTTTTTCTTTAAAATCGCGGGTTTCTAAAATAGCGCCAACCCTACGTTTAAAATGAAAATAATACTGAGTTGGGTCGGGCCGATCGGGCTGAAAAGACATAAAGCAAAAGTTTTAAATTAAAAAAATCGATGCCAGATGGCGTGTTCCTATTGGCGTCCGGACGCGGAGATAGGTCCAGTGACCGGACCTAATAATTTTCCCCAACAATTACCCTTAGGGGAACTCTTGGTTCTTCTTCCTACGTCCTATTCTTCGTCCTCCTCCCCCGGAATTCCCCTCGCCTCTCCTATACCCACCGATTAGCCCCTCCCTTCATCCCTACACCGCCAACCTCCTTCCCCTCGCCACCAACCAGTCATCGGTCAAAGTCCACCACCCCACTGCCACGCCACCACCTCAACCCTCTTTCCCAACCAACCCGCCGGTCCCCTCCCCAGCCATAAACCCCACTTCCCTCCAAAGTTCAAATACTTTCCTAAAACAAGTTCCTAGTAATTCAGGAAAGTCTTGAATCATATTTTCTTATTAAAATAAATCTGAGGGATATTTCCTAAATGAAAGAATTAAATTAGGAAACATCCATCATTCAAAATAATTTAAATTTTGAAATGAGATTTGATATATCTCCTTTTCTAATTTAAATTTTCTCAACATAGTAACCCTTCCCAATCCCCCAATTAGAACCCCATAAAGGGGTCGGCCATACCTCTCTCCTGCACAATTAATTCCTCCCATTACCTCCCAAAATCAATTCCATAAACTCTTCCCAAATCCGGCTATCCTTCTCCTCCTCTCTCTTAGTCGAATTAATCACCCCATCCAAACCCTAGCCTCCAAAGTCTACTCCTAAGGCTGGTCTGGAATTTTATTATTGAGTTTGTTGTCCAGAAGATTTCCAACCAGCAGTATGGCCTCCAACCCCTCTCTGGTTTGCTATCCAGCAATTTTCAAGTGTTGTCCAAGGTCTTTCTAAGCCCTACAAACTACTGTCCAGAACTTTGAAGACTGCGGATCTGCTGTCCCTGTTGTTGTGGCTGCTATCCAGAGAAGTATGCACCCTACCTTTGCCGCCCAGCCCAGTGGAGAGGCCCTCGACTGTTGTCCAAGGCAGTTAGGACGTTAAAGCTGCTGTCCGATCTGTCTCCGACCACCAAACTCCCCACCAGAGCGCCGTGCCTTCTCTTCGTTGGGTAACCTTTTCCCCGACTCTTTTACTTTCCTAGTTTACTCCTCTATTGTGGCTATAGCTTGATTCATGAGGTTTATGTCAATTGTTTCTCCGCTAAAGCATAGTTAATTATTGAGTTGAGTAAGCGGACTCTCCTAGCAATTAAACTCGCTGTTAATCTAGGGATATCTTGTTGAGAACCTCTCCGTATGAAGTGTTTTGAACTATTGATTGTTTGAGATTTAAACTTGATGTGTGTAGCTTAGCCTAAACTAAAATCACCCAATTCTTGTTACATTTCCTCGTTTAAATCGCTTAAAGTAATATTCAATATTGTTTCAACAAAAAAGCGTGCAAGCTCTTTAAAATTTCCTTGTTGCATCACTTAGTCCTGCATCAATTTTATTTCTAATTTCATTCTTTATGTTGCTTCTATTGTTTCTGCGAATTCATTTCGCTTTCATCACAATCCATGGAAAATTAAATCTACTTCAATAATCTAGTTTGCAGTACCTGGAACTTGCTTTCTTTTACTAGTCATGGAATTACTTCTAACAATTACTTTCACCTTGGCAAGAAAATCAGAAAGCTTCTTCTTCTTCAAGTACCAAACAATCTTATTAATAATTTCTCAGATGTTAATGGGGAGTAAAAGAAAATTCATAAAATATTGTTGAATCCAAATTTATTTGTGAATCACACCAAATTATACTAAGTGTACTAGATGAAAAAAGAATAGAGATACAAACAACAACCACATCAAGCCTTTGTCCCACTATATGGGGTCGACTACATGAATCTTATTTTTTTTTTTCCATTGTGTCATGTTAAAAGTTAAATTCTCGTTTAAATCTAATAAAGAAAGATCATTTCTAATATTTCATAACCAAATCTTTTTAGGTCTACCTCTACCTTTCTTACCATAAGTCAAATCTAATACCTCTACTTTCTTAACCGGGTCATCGGAAGGCCGCCGTTTTATGTGACCAAATCATCTAAGGCGACTCTCTCTAATCTTATCTTCCACTGGAGCTACTCCAACCTTTTCACGTATATGCTCATTTCGTATCATATCTCTAAGGGTAAAGCTACTCATCCACCTGAGCTTTCTCACAACTCCAACACTTAACTTAGTATTATGCTTATCTTTTAATAGCCAACATTCGGCACCATAAAGCATTGCAGGTCTCACCATTATCTTATAAAATTTTTCCTTAAATTTGAGGGGGACTTTTCTATCACACACAGAGTAGAGATACAGAGAGGAAAAAAAAAAGATCTAGCATGAGAGGTTCTGAGATTTCTATAAAATAAAGTTGAGTATAGAAAATTACGTTAATTGTGCTCATCTTCGACATCTTATTTCTAGATTTTGGTTGGAGCATGAGCTTTAAAAATTTTGCTACATATATTACGTTTATATATATATATATATATATATATATATATATATATATATATATATATATATATATAAAAGTATAGCATAGCCCAATTATAATATCCAATTTAAAAAATAGTTCGCCAAGCCGCTAGGAAGCTGCCGGCTGGGAGTGCACAAGTGGACCAATAACTAAATAGTTAATTTTTTAATTAGTTTTAAAATAAATATACAATTTGATTGATTAGCCATATATTTCAAAGCTAATTCTAATATTATGAAATATTCATATTAAATTTGTATGAACATCTCAAAGTTAACTTACATTAATAAATTATTCATAATAAAATTATAGCAGAATGACCTGAATTTTTTTTTTTTTTTTAAGTAAGGCTTCTCTTTTTAAATTTAGTAATATTCAAGCCAAGTCCATAAGCATCTATATTAAGTTTTTGACTGACGGGTTTTTTCTATACGTGCGGTAGCTCCTTCTGGAGTTCTCTTTCAATGCAATTTCGTGCTGTAAATTTGGAGTTCGTTCAGAACTTTTTTGTTATAATTCCTCGGCTTTAATTTACTATTATCATATGGCGTCCCCTTGTTTTTTAAAATAAAATAAAATAAAACAAGAATTGCTACATCCCCTGTTTTGATTATTATATGATGTAGCTAGGGGTGTCAATTCGGCTCAAAGGGTCGAGTTCGGGTCTAACCCGAATCGACCCGGGAATAAATGGGTTCATCCGAATCCGATCTGTTTAAGCTAAACAGGTCATGATTTTCAACCCGAACCTAACTCACATGAGTTATCGAGTTGACCTGACGCGACCCGACCTGTGAACCCGATTACCTAAACGCTGCAGTCGCTGAGTTGCACGGGTAGGGTCTGGGCGAACGCAGGCAGTGAGGCTGTCGGCTTGACCCATCTAGGATGCTAGGTCTCGTACTTGCATTCGTCATGGGTGTGGGTCTGCGATAGGCTAGAGGAGGCGGGGTTGACCGTTGACCATGCGGGTCTTGCGGTAGGTCGGAGGAGGCAAGATCCAGATGCCGTCATCACCATTCATGCTGGTTAGTCGGGTCAACTTCGAGATTTCAGGTCAACCCAAATCCGACCTGTTTTTTCAGACGGGTCAAAAATTCGAACTCGGGCCCGACCCATTTTACAAATGGGTTGACCCGATCCCGAATTTTTTCGAGTCGGATTTTGGGTCATGTCAACTTTTGACACCTCTAGACGTAGCTTTTCGTCCGAATTTAAATCATATAAAGACATTTTTCTCTCTTATACGCACGGTTTACAAGAAAGAGAAAAAATATATGTTTTCACGTGATTGGAGTCGGGACTGCGCCCGAACTCGGCACATAGTAATTTTTCCTAATTTTGTGGTAATATTTTTGTAACATGCTGGGGTGAGGGGTGGATTCCAGGAAGAAAAATGAAATTCTTTTTTTAATTTTAAATGGCTTAGATATGCGAATGACTAATGGCACCATTGCTGTGCTTTTTGCATCCACAAATTGTGCAAAAATTTCTTTTTAAATAGTATTTTTATGAAGCGATTAAGATTTATGTGATATATTTTGTTAATTATATATCATAAATATGTTAAATATATATTGACTTAAAACTTCTATAATGAAAACTTGCATCTCATTTTGATGATACAAGTCTCAAGTCCGGATGAAAAAAGTTAGGAAAATATTAAAAAAAAAAATGGGCATCTGCTATGAAAATTTTTGGGTCCTCCATTGCCAGGGGCTGTTTAGTTTGCTTTTAAAAAAAAAAATTGTTCGATTAGATAAAAAAGAATTGTAAGGTTATTTGATATATTAGGAATTTACCATTAGGACTTGTTCGATTTGACTGAATTTTAAATACATTGTGTAAATAGAATTTCCCCCACAATCACCATTGTCACCCACACCCATAGCCATCACCATAGGATGACCTATAGTTGTTTTACTGAATTTATTTTATTTTAAATCAAATATAAAAAATAAACTCTTGTGTTTATTTAACACTCAACCAAATAATTTTTAAACATTTCAAATATGTTATATTTATTTTACTCTGTATTTCTTAAAACAAATTAAATGGCCCGCCCCTTACTGAGATCAAATTGGATGTAGCATAGCAATGTTTGGAGTTCAATCAGGGGAGGATTCAATCTTATTTTTGAGGGTGGACAGATTCATTATATAAAAAATTAATTACAAAAAATTTAAATATATATATAAGCTGAAATTCTAAAAAAAATGATAACAATAAAATATGGTCCAAAATTTCAATATTGAGTAGTATGGGCACAAGTATTCAAATTATCAAACCTATCATGCAGATCACAAGGTATTTGTGATTTCTTCTAGCATTGATGTGCAGTCCTGTTATTATCGAATTAATATTTAAAAAAATAAAAGAAAACCTAAATTAATATTTAATTGATCTTATATAAAAATAATTATTTTTATCATTTTCTATTAATAAAAAATGCTTTGAATCAATTAAATATAAACCGGAATATAATTATATAAATAGTAATGTTAATATTTAGATATAATGATTTAGTTCTTACTATTTTACGAAGCAATTTTTAGTTAAAAAAAAATTAAATTAAAAAAAAATTGTTTGAAGAAACTATTTCTTAAAGCAATAAAAAAGTTATCCCAAACAAAACCTAAAATTGATGGGTATAAAAATTTTGTGGTTCAAAAAAGTTCATTAGAGTCTTACAATTGATATTGATAAAAGTGATTAAAGAGATTCTAAGAATTGCACATTGTGAACTTCTAATATGTTTTCAATTTTAATATGCAAATTGAAGATACTTTAATTATAAAATAAACATAAGAGTTTACTCATAATTATTGATGGTATGATTAATTTTATTCAATTTTTTAAAGAGGGAACATTAAGCCTTCATTTGAGATGGATTTTTAACTACGAGAAAATTATTTTAAAAAGCAATAAGAAAGCTGTCATTTGATCAAATAAGGGTTAAAGATCACCTAAATACATTAATGATTAAATTTATTTTTCACCTAATATTTATTAAATAAAATTTAGCTGTACTATTCAATTATTAAATAAGAGACCAAACTTTATATTTTGATGTATTTTAACAATATCTTTTTCATGTAAAAATTCTCTACATCAGTCATCACTTACTCTCGACAACAACAACAACAACAACAACATCAAGCCTTTATCCCACTACGTGGGGTCGGCTACATGAATCCTTTTTCTCCATTGTGTCCTGTTAAAAGTCAAATTCTCGTTTAAATCTAATAAAGAAAGATCATTTTTAATATTTTCTAACCAAGTCTTTTTAGGTCTACCTCTACCTTTCTTAACATAAGTCAAATCTAAGACCTCTACTTTCCTAACCGGGTCATCGGGAGGCCGCCGTTTTACGTGACCAAACCATCTAAGGCGACTCTCTCTAATATTATCTTCCACTGGAGCTACTCCAACCTTTTCACGAATATGCTCATTTCGTATCCTATCTCTAAGGGTAAAGCCACTCATCCACCTGAGCATCCTCATCTCTGCAACACTTAACTTAGAATTATGCTTCTCTTTTAATGGCCAACATTCGGCACCATAAAGCATTGCAGGTCTCACCACCATCTTATAGAATTTTCCCTTAAGTTTGAGAGGTACTTTTCTATCACACAATAAGCCTGATGCATTCCTCCACTTCAACCATCCAACTTGGATTCTGCTGATAATATCCCCATCTATATCACCATCACTCTGAACAATAGATCCAAGATATCTAAAACGTGTACTCTTATTAATGACTTGATCGGCCAAAGTCACAATGCCCTCACTAGGTCTATTATTACTAAAATTACACTCCATATATTCCGTTTTAGATCTACTCAAGCGAAAACCTTTAGACTCTAAAGTTGACCTCCACAATTCTAGTTTACCTTCAACTCCCTCTCTAGTCTTATCAACAAGAACAATATCATCAGCAAAAAGCATACACCAAGGTACATCCTCTTGCAAATGTCTAGTGAGAACATCCATGACTAAAGCAAAAAGATATGGGCTTAAGGCTGATCCTTGATGTAATCCAACCGAAATAGGGAAATACTTGGTCAAACCACCTTGTGTTTGAACACAAGTAATAGCTCCTGCATACATATCTTTAATGATTTGAATATAAGCGTTATTAACTCTTTTCTTTTCAAGAACTCTCCATAGCACTTCTCTTGGAACTTTATCATATGCTTTTTCTAAATCAATAAATATCATATGTAAATCCTCCTTATTCTCTCTATATTTCTCCATCAAACCTCTTAATAAATGTATGGCTTCCATAGTAGACCTACCCGGCATGAATCCAAATTGATTTTGAGAAACATTAGTAACACGCCGCAACCTATGCTCCATAACTCGTTCCCATAGTTTTAAAGTATGACACATTAACTTAATTCCTCTATAATTCGCACAATCTTGTGCATCACCTTTATTCTTAAAAATAGGGATTAACACACTCATTCTCCACTCATCTGGCATCTTTTTAGTCTTCAAAACAGTATTAAAAAGTTTAGTAAGCCAAGAAATTCCTTCATCTCCTAAGCATTTCCACACCTCTATTGGAATATCATCAGGTCCAACAGCTTTTCCACCCTTCATTTTCTTCAAAGCCTCTCTAACTTCGATTTTACTAATACGCCGATAAAAACATAAATCTTTATTTTCATTTAGGGTGCTAAGATCACTACAGTCAATTTTATTTTCACATTCTTCATTAAAAAGTTTAGCAAAATATCTCATCCACCTTTGTTGAATATCATCTTCTAAAAAAAGTACTTTTTGATCTTCATCCTTAATACACTTCACTTGAACTAAATCCTTACTACTCCTATCTCTTTGTTTGGCTAGCTTATACATATATCTTTCTCCCTCCTTAGTATCTAATCTATTATATAAATCACTAAAAGCTAAACTCTTTGCATCGCATATTGCTTTCTTAGATTCCTTACGTGCCTCTTTATATATTTTCCAATTATCAGAATTTTTACAATTAAACCAATTTTTATAACAAATCTTCTTATTTTTAATCTTTTCTTGCACATTTGGATTCCACCACCAACTATTTTTACTATTAGGAGCTTTTCCTTTTGAAACTCCAAGCACATCTTTTGCAATATTCTTAATATAACTAACCACTTTTTCCCACATAACATTAGCATCCTCATGCACAGACAAAATCTTAAGATCTAAAATCTTACTCTCAAAAATATTTTTGTTAATATTCTTTAAATGCCCCCATCTAATCCTAGGAAATCGTTTTACTTTATTTTTTATTTTCTTCCCCATTATTTTCAAGTCCAAAACTAATAAACGATGTTGGGTACATAAGTTTTCACTCGAAATAACTTTACAATCTTTGCAATCTAAACGATCTAATTTTTTTATAAGAAAATAATCAATCTGAGTTGTATTATATCCATTTTTATAAGTAATGAGATGCTCATTCCTTTTCTTAAATAAGGTATTAGCAATTAAAAAATCATAAGCTAAACAAAAATCTAAAATAGACTTACCACCTTCATTTGTCGTTCCAAAACCATGGCCACCATGAATGCTTTTAAAATCATCTACCTCTCTACCAACATGTCCATTTAAATCTCCTCCAATAAAAATTCTTTCTTCAAGAGGTATCTTTTGTATTAATTCTTCTAAGTCATTCCAAAATTTTAATTTTGAATCCATATCCAAACCCACTTGAGGAGCATAAGCACTTATAATGTTAACAACCTTAGCATCAACAATAATCTTTAAAGCTATAATTATATCTCCAATTCTATTAATATTTATAACATTATCCTTCAAACTCTTATCTAAAATCACGCCTACACCATTTCTAGTACGACTCCTACCCGAATACCAAAGTTTAAATCCTAAACTATCAATCTCCTTAGCCTTCTCTCCAACCCATTTAGTTTCTTGAATGCACAGAATATTTATCTTCCTATGAATCATAACATCTATTAATTCCATTAATTTTCCTGTAAGGGAACCTATATTCCAAGTTCCTATCCTAATTTTAGTTTCATAGACTAGCTTCTTTGCCCACATCCGTCCTTGATGTGGGAACCCTTGCCTATTTAACACTGCACCCGGGCGGCGGTGCAGCGGCCCTTGCACACTTGTCGCTGTATTCAGGCCATACAACGCGTCGCTTCCAGGGGACGCCCTAGCATTAACACAATTTCTTAAAGGATTCATGTCATTATTATTCGACAAGTTTTACGCTGGCTGTCGACTACCTAACGCAACCCTCCACTTTTCTCATCCAGGACTTGGGACCTAGCAACGGCAGTGTTCATCACTTACTCTCGAATGAAAATTTTATAACACTTTCTTCAAGTGATATATAATAAGAGTCAACTCGATCATAAGGATTATGAATCACTCATTTTTAATTTTGCTTAACCATATAAAAATACCCAAGAATCATAAGAGATAATAATTGCATGAACTATTTAGGCTTCATTTTGGACAATTTTTTTAATACTTTTTAAAATAATTTTTTAATACAAAAATATTTTGAATTAAAATTTTTTGTACTAGAATATTACTTTAGAAAGCAAAAAACTATCACAAATAAAGTCTTAATCTCAATTGAATTATTATCTTTAATATCACTTATTATGAAGTATAGATAAAGGACTAGAGTTATATGGAGTGAAAATAAAGGAGTAGAGTTAAGTGTGATACATTAGCGATCAAACTTATTTTCATCTAAACAACAACATCAAACTTTTATCCAACAATTTTGGGTCGGCTACATAAATCATTTTTCTCTATTATGTCATGTTAAAAGTTAAATTCTCATTTAAATCTAATAAAAAAATATCATTAATAATATTTTCTAACTAAGGCTTTTTAGGTCTATCTCTACCCTTCTTAACAAAAGTCAAATCTAATACATCTACTTTCCTAACCGGCCGGGTCACCGAAAGACCGCCATTTTATGTAAAAATTTTCAAACAATGACCAACCTCTTATATTTCTATACTGTTATATTTTTAAACTATTTGATGTGAGCCAAACACTCAATAATATCATGAGCTCTAACAATCAGCAATTCACACATCATGTTATTCTACTTAACTCTCATGTATTTAGAAACTATTTTGAGCTTTTTATAACATTACACAAGTTCATCAACTGGAAAACCCAAAGTATAATGGGAGATTGGCTATCCAAAGTTAAAGGGGAAAAGAAAAAAAAAAAGCAACTCAACACTATCATCAAGAGTACTAGTAACAGTTGTTTCTTCCTGGAGTTAGCAACTTGATCAACACATCTTACATGTTACAATAAGCTCTAAATCGGCAGAAGAGAATACCTCAATGATGCACATTACGCTCAGCCAACCATAAATTATAGTTATTAACTTGAAATCCTGCAGAAGGCATGATAAATATCTGAGAAATCATTCTGATCAAAGAAAAACACAGCACTGGTTATTACTATCAAACTCTAAGAACTTTCTGTATCCTTTGTCTCAAATTACTAAAGAAGCTGGCACAATTTGCACTTACGAGTCCATGAATTTGTCAAAAACTAATCTTTTATCTTCAACATTAATTCCTAAGAAATAGTTGAATGTTCATTAATTTAGGCTTATTCGGCAAAAAAATTTCAATGTGAAGTACCTTAATTTGTTATTGTATTTGGAGACGAGGTGCAAGACCACTATGCTCTAGACCCATTAATACCTTAGCATGTTGTTTGTAGATGAAATAGTTCAATAGGGGGTATTTCTGATAATCTAAATGATTTGTTTTTTTAAATAGATGTAATTTTTAAAAGATAAGTGGTTACAATTTCAGTGAGCGTGAAACTGATAATTATAGCCCAATATTATTAGAATATCAAATGATACCCACGTGTGATAAGTTTAAAGTATTTTGAATATATAATAAAAAATAAAAATAAAGAATAAAGAAGAGGATATAATTTCCATAGTTAAGGCTGTCAAAGAATATCTAGGAGGCTTGAAGTTAAGCTAGGAAAGATATAATTTTTATTGATTTAGAGAAAGCATATGATAAAGTTCTAAGAGAAGTGGTATGGAGAGTTCTAGAAAAGAAAGGAATTAATAATGCTTATATTCAAGTAATTAGGGATATGTATGCAGGAGCTATTATTTGTGTTCAAACACAAGGTGGTTTGACCAAGTATTTTCCTATTTCAGTTGGATAACATCAAGGATCAGCCTTAAGCCCTTATCTTTTTTCTTTAGTCATGGATGTTCTTACTAGACATTTGCAAGAGGATGTACCCTGGTGTATGCTTTTTGCTGATGATATTCTTCTTGTTGATAAGACTAGAGAGAGAGTTGAAGGTAAACTCAAATTATGGAGGTCAACCTTAGAGTAGATCTAAAACCGAATACATAAGAGTGTAATTTTAATAGCAAAAGATCTAGTAGGGGATTTGTGACTTTGAGCGATAAAGCCATTAATAAGTGTACTCGTTTTAGATATCTTGCGTTTATTGTTCAGAGTGATGGTGAAATAGATGAGGATATTATTAGTAGCATTCAAGTTGGATGGTTGAAGTGGAGTAATGCTTCGAGTTTGTTGTGTGATAGAAAAATACCACTCAACCTTAAGGTAAAATTTTATAAGATGGTGGTGAGACCTGCAATGCTTTATGGTGCAAAATGTTGGCCATTAAAAGAGAAGCATGATATTAAGTTAAGTGTTCTTGAGATGAGGATGCTCAGGTGGATGAGTGGATTTACTCTTAGAGATAGGATACGAAATGAGCATATTCGCGAAAAGGTTGGAGTAGCTCCAATGACAGATAAGATTAGAGAGAGTCGTCTTAGATGGTTTGGTCATGTAAAACGGCGGTCTTCCGATGACCCTATTAGGAGAGTAACTACATTAAATTTGACCTATATTAAGAATGGCAGAGGTAGACTTAAAAAGACTTGTTAGGAAATATTAGAAATGACTTTTTTCTATTAGATTTAAATGAGAATTTGACTCTTAACAGGACAAAATAGAGAAAAAGGATTCATGTAGCCGACCCCACTAGTGGGATAAAGGCTTGATGTTGTTGTTGTTGTCGTCGTCAGTTTCAATTATGTTCATTCTGATCGCTGATTCTTGCCGCTACTAAAGCAGCCATGACTCCGCAGGCTGTTGTGGTTAGGATGTAAGCTTGTAACTAAAATATAATGTCTGGATAAACTTTAACTGAATGAACCGGTAAAGATAATACTGCACAACACATTCACTTTTGCAACAACTAGTTAGTTCATTAGATTGGTAAAAGCTCAATTTCACGTATGTTAAATCCAATAATCAAGCCAGTCTCTCTAATAATCATCCAACACTTATACAATCTAATCATGGAAATTCCATAATACGACAATATAAAAAAATATACTTTCAATAATTGCTCCTTTACTTTGCCGGGGTGGGTTCATTTTTTTTTTCCAATTTTCGAATTTCTGCAAAGGAATTTCAAAGGCTAGACTAGAGCAACGAAAATAAAATGCTTAGTTAGAGAGATAATCCAATATTTCACTGCATCTGATATATTTTTAAGAGATAAAAGTAAGTCAAATAATAAAAAATTTCATAATGTGCAGGGATTATGATAGACTATGTCCCACTACCATTTATCTATTTTTTTACAGATGCAGAAGAACTTAACATGGACACTTTGTTTGCAAATCTCAACAGCATAACCAGCAGCATAATCCTGATATGTGCTTGCCGCTCTCCCATTTATGTTTGTTATGTCAAAGAATAAAGGGTTGGATACAGGGCATGCTTGTTGAAGTAGAGAATAGGAAAAACTGAACCCCCTCCAATTTTATAGGTTACTAACTCAAAAAAAAAAAAGGCGAGTCCCTCTTCATAACTTCTGAAATCTTTGTTGGGCATACAAACCTATCCTTAAAAATGAAATAGTATTCGATAAAAATCACTGAAAGTACTCTACTTAAAAAGAGTAATGGATCAGCACTATAGAAACGTTTTATTGCATTACACGCCATTCTTCTTTTAAATAACCAAAAACTAAAACCTTTTGCCTCACAATTTTCAAGAAAATGAGACTCGTAATACAAGTGGACTTCCAACACTGCATAAATGATTCTGTAATAAACAGCTTGAAGGAAATCAGCTTAAAAAACAATATTAGTGATGGGCAAGTAGAAACAATTTAGATTGAAAGAAAACACCTAACTTCAGTTCTGAAATAGAAGATTGCTGTTTTTAAGACAAGATATTTTTAGAGTTTATATTTTGACCATTAAAACTTGTTCTCTTTAATCAAGAAGATTTAGACAAATTATAGTCAACACCAAATGCAGTTCTAAACAATGTTGAATAGGGTTTCAAGAAGCGAAACCCAAAGTATAGGGGATTAGGCTACATAGTCATCAATACACCAGGCGCTCCAATGAATCAGACAAAAAATTAAAAACCTAGGAAAATTTCTTCATACCTGATTTTTTTGCAAGCCATTAGTGCATCCCTAGAGGTGTGGTTCACCCCGGATTTAACAAGAATTTAACGTAAAATTGTAAAACAATTATTCATTCTGTCATGCCGCCTCATTAATAACTTGTCTCACTAACATAACACGTCCATAAAACTCCTGCACGGCAACAATATCAGAGTAAAAAGCAAATAAATGGAAGTTAACCAAAAAAATGAATTATCCAGCAAGCAAAATTTACTCTCAAAACCTAGAAAATGCCGTCAAGAAGATTAAAACGATTTAACTTGGATAAGAAATTGAACAAAAAAACATATGTGGAATTTTAAGCACTGAGAGCTCAGGCATATGTGGAATTTTAAACATTGATGGAAAAAATACCGATCCATCTGCTTCTGTTGCAACCTTAACTTCATCAGGAGAAGAGAAAGAAAGAAATGCATAAACACGATTTTTCCCTCGCTTGCGGTCATGAAGCACCCTCGTGCTAACAACTGTTCCAAACTGACTGAAATGTTCTCTTAGATCTTGAGGCCTTGTTGACCAAGAAAGGTTACCAACATAAATCTTATAAGGACTTTCAAAGACGAAGTTCTTTTTAGGTGCAGAGTTCAGAGCCTCGACATTTTTTCTCCCAGAAACCATGTCAACTGAAAACTTAACTCGCATTTCACGTCCAGCAATATCCTGGAAATGCAAAATTAATTAAAATGAAAGAACATGGAAGAATTAATGAATAATAAGAACTTCATAACTCCAAATGTGGACTTACAGACCCATCCAAAGCAGCTATTGCATATTTTGCTTCAGAAATTGAACCCATTGTAACAAAACCACACCCACGACTAATGCCTGTCTCAGGATCCCGTGATACCTGCATCATGTTCAAGCATGGCTTAACATATGATTTTTTTTCCATCAATATGGAAAATAAGCACTAATAGCAAAGGTTTTTCCAATAATCTACATTTTCCGCAGTAAGAATTTTTCATGCAACATTCAAACACACTATAAATGTTGGAAATTAATATAGACCAATGTAGGTATAAATTTGAAGTTTAATTTGCCCCAAAAATCATAATTAAGCATATTCAATTCAAACAAATGTATTCAAACACGAAGTTGGTATAACAATAACTTCAATCCCATTCACATTTAGTTCACTGTGACCAGCACGATGCTACTAGTAGGTATAACGAAGAGGCGTTTCCTCCAATCTTCATGACATGTAAAAGTATGAGCCAATAATCAAATTATGACTTAGGTACCATGTCATAATCCTCGATGTGCATTCCATTTTAGAAAGGATATGTCCATGACTTGGGGTGTGAGTCAAGCTGAGTCGTTAGCAGACTCGGGCTCGGCTCAATGAGCTAACGAGCCAAGCTTGAGTCAGTCTCGACTCGACTTGTTAGCTCGCAAGCCAGCTGGTTTAAAAAATATTAATATAAAATATACTTAAAATATATTAGGTTTTAGGATTTAAATATAACATTGTTGAAAATGTTTGAAAATTATATCTCAATTTCTTGTATTAAGTGTTATTTTTCTTATAATTTCTCATTCTTTTTACCATTATAGTATAAGAATTGCTTAAATTATAATTATTTTCTCTCTTTCATAATAAATGAGTCAACTCGAATTCGTTGAATAAAGCTCGAGCTCAAGCTCTATTAATCAATCAAGCTCAAGCTTAGGCTAGGGGGACTCGAACTCGGCTCGACTCGTTTACACCCCTATCAATGACTATTTATTCTTCTTTTTTTTGTCATTACCAAGCATCCATTTCAGGATTCCCAACTCTTATTTTACTGCCATTATATGGGATCATAATAGAAGAAAACCAACTACCAGAATGTTCTCTACCAGGACCACCAAATTTTAGTTCAATTAGTCATAATGTGTTTACAATCACCACCACCACCAAGGGATTGCCTGCAACATAATTTTCATACTTCTTTTCAACAACTGAATCATTCATTTAATTTTTCGGACTCCAATCACAGGCATCTTTTCCTTTCAAAACACTTTCAATCTAGTATTAAATATTATGCATATTAATAACGGTCAAATTACTAAAAGTATATTCCGTCGCACATGCATACACTAAATACATACAGCTCAGATTGATTAATGCTAACTTAAAAAGGTAGTCAACTTTGAGATATTATTGCAAACAACCTACAAGCTGGTTTAAATCGGATAGACATGGTCAAGAACTCATGATATGCATAAAACTAACAGCATGCCCAAAAACGTTGCTCGACAAAAAGTATTATATAGTTCACCCATAAGATAAGCTAACATCCCATTACGTAAAGGAATATTAATTAGTTCATAGGCCCACTAAAAAATTGAGGAAAACCAATTAAAGAAGATATTTTCTTTAATGAAAGCTAACAATTTATTGTCAAAAACAACAACATACATCCATTTATCAAGCAGCTTCTTAGCTTCAATAAATATAGAAAATATTGATTCTTGCATTTCTTATAACAACAACAATAACAACATCAATTATTTATCCCACTACGTGAGGTTAGCTACATGAATCATTTTTTCTCCATTGTGTCTGATTAAGAGTCGCATTCTCATTTAAATATAATAACGAAAGATCATTTATAATACTTTCTAACCAACCATTTTTAGGGCTATGTCTATCCCTTTTAACATAGGCAAAATCTAATGCAATTCTCTTAACCGAGTCATCGGAAGACTAACGTTTTGTGACCAAACTATCTAAGGCGACTCTCTCTAATCTTATCTACAACTAGAGCAACTCTAACCTTTTCACGTATATACTTTCGCATTTTGTCTCGAGAAAGGCCACTCATCCACCTGAGCATCCTCATCTTTGCAACAACAAAAACAAAAACAACATCAAGCCTTTATCCTACTATGTGGAGTTGGCTACATGAATCATTTTTCTCCATTATGTTTTGTTAAGGGTCAAATTCTCATTAAATCTAATAAAAAAATTATTTTTAATATTTTCTAATCAAGTCTTTTTCGGTATATCTCTACTTTTCTTAACATAGGCAAAATTTAATACATCTACTCTCCTAATCAGGTCATCGGAAGGCCGATGTTTTATGTGACCAAACCATCTAAGGCGACTCTCTCTGATCTTATCTGCCATTGGAGCTACTACAACCTTTTCCTGTATATGCTTGTTTCGCATTTTGTCTCTAAGAGTACAACCACTCATCCACCTGAGCATCCTCATCGTTGCAACACTTAACTTAACTTTATGCTTCTCTTTTAATGGCCAACATTCTGCGCCATAAAAGCATTACAGGTCTCACCACTATCTTATAGAATTTTCCCTTAAGTTTGAGGGGTACTTTTCTATCACACAATAGACCCGATACATTCCTCCACTTCAACCATCCAACATGAATTCTACTAATAATATCCCCATCTATTTCACAATCACTCTGAACAATAGACCCAAGATATTTAAAACGTGTACTCTTATGAATGAATAGATTGCCCAAAGTCACAATCCCACCACTAGATCTATTACTAATAAAATTACACCGCATGTATTCAATTTTAAATCTACTCAAATGAAAACCTTTAGACTCTAATGTTGACCTCCACAATTCAAGTTTACCTTCAATTCCCTCTTTAGTCTTATCAACAAGAAGAATATCAACAATAAAAAGCATACACCAGGATACATCCTCTTGCAAATATCAGTGAGAACATCCATGACTAAAGCAAAAAGATATTAGCTTAAGGCTAATTCTTGATATAATCCAACAGAAATAAAAAAAATACTTGGTCAAACTATCTTGTGTTTGAACACAAGTAATAGCTCCTGCATATATATCCTTAATGACTTGAATATAAGCATTATTAACCCCTTTCTTTTCTAGAACTCTCCATAACACTTCTGTTGGAACTTTATTAAATTCTTTCTCTAAATCAATAAATATCATATATAGATCCTCCGTATTTTCTATATACTTCTCCATCAAACCTCTCAATAAATATATAGCTTCCATAGTATACCTACCTGACATGAATCCAAATTGATTTTGAGAAACATTAATATCACATCGAAACCTATGCGTCATAACTCTCTCTCAGTTTTAAAGTATGACACATTAACTTAATTCCTCTATAATTCGCACAATCTTGTGCATCACTTTTATTCTTAAAAATAGGAATCAACACACTTATTCTCCACTCATCTAGCATCTTTCTAGTCTTCAAAAAAATATAAAAAAGTTTAGTAAGCCAAGAAATTCCTATATCTCCTAAGCATTTCCACACCTCCATTGGAATATCATCAAGTACAATAGCTTTTCCACACTTCATGTTCTTTAAAGACTCTCTAACTACGATTTTAGTAGTACGCCGATAAAAACATAAGTTTTTATTGCCATTTAGGGTGCTAAGGTCACTAAAATCAATCGTATTCTCACAATCTTCATTGAAAAGCTCAGAAAAATATCTCATCTACCTTTGTTGAATATTCTCTTCTAATAAAAGCACTATTTGATCTTCATCCTTAATACACTCACTTGAACTAAATCTTTACTACTCATGTATCTTTGTTTGGCTAACTAATACATATATCTTTTGCCCTCCTTCATATCTAGTCTATTATATAAATCATTAAAAGCTAAAATCTTTGCCTCATATATTGCTTTCTTAGACTCCTTACGAACCTTTTTATATCTTTCCAAATCCTTGTCTTTGCAACACTTAACTTAATTTTATGCTTCTCTTTTAATGGAAAACATTCTGCGCTATAAAGTATTGCAGGTCTCACCACCATCCTATAGAATTTTCCATTAAATATGAGGGGTACTTTTCTATCACACAACAGGCTCGATGCATTCCTTCACTTCAGCAATCCAACTTGAATTCTACTAATAATATCCCTATCAATTTCACCATCACTTTAAACAATAGACCCTAGATATCTAAAATGTATACTCTTTCTAATGAATTGATCGCCCAAAGTCATAATCCCCCGACTAGATCTATTACTGCTAAAAATTGCACTTCATGTACTATTTGATCTTCATCCTTAATACACTCACTTGAACTAAATCCTTACTACTCCTGTATCTTTGTTTGGCTAACTAATACATATATCTTTTGCCCTCCTTCATATCTAGTCTATTATATAAATCATTAAAAGCTAAAATCTTTGCCTCGCATATTGCTTTCTTAGACTCCTTACGAACCTTTTTATATCTTTCCAAATCCTTGTCTCTGCAACACTTAACTTAATTTTATGCTTCTCTTTTAATGGAAAACATTTTGCGCTATAAAGTATTGCAGGTCTCACCACCATCCTATAGAATTTTCCATTAAATATGAGGGGTACTTTTCTATCACACAACAGGCTCGATGCATTCCTTCACTTCAACAATCCAACTTAAATTCTACTAATAATATCCCCATCAATTTCACCATCACTTTGAACAATAGACCCTAGATATCTAAAATGTATACTCTTTCTAATGAATTAATCGCCCAAAGTCATAATCCCCCCACTAGATCTATTACTGCTAAAAATTGCACTTCATGTATTCCGTTTTAGATCTACTCAAATGAAAACCTTTAGACTCTAATTTAAGTTTTTCTTCGACTCCGTCTCTAGTCTTATCAACTAGAAGAATATCACCAGCAAAAAACATACACCAGGGTAGATCCTCTTGCAAATGTATAGTAAGAACATCCTTGACTAAAGCAAAAAATTATGGGCTTAGAGCTGATCCTTAATATAATCCAACTAAAATAGGAAAATGCTTGGTCAAACTATCTTGTATTTGAACACAAGTAACAGCTTTAGCATACATATCCTTAATGACTTGAATATAAACATTATTAACTCCTTTCTTTTTTAGAGTTCTTCAGAGCCATTTTCTTGGAACTTTATCATATCATTTCCCTAAATCAATAAATATCATATGTAGATCCTTCTTATTCTCTTTATATTTCTCCATCAAGCCTTTTAATAAATGCATAGCTTCCATAGCAGACATACCCGGCATGAATCCAAATTGATTTTGAGAAATATTAGTATCGCATCATAACATATGCTCAATTAACTTTAATGTATGACACATTAACTTAATTCATCTATAATTTGCACTCTAGTGCATCACCTTTATTCTTAAAAATAGGAACCAAAACACTCTTTTAATTATCTAGCACCTTTTTAGCTTTTAAAATAATTATAAAAAAATTAGTACGCCAAAAAATTCTTTCTTCATCTCCTAAGCATTTTCACACCTCCATTGAAATATCACCAGGTCCAATTACTTTCCACACTTCATTTCCTTTAACACCTCTCTAAATTCAATTTTACTAATACGTTGATACAAATAAAAATATCTATTTATATTTAGGGTGCTAAAATAGTAATCGAATATCTCATTCATCTATATTGAATATCCTCTTTTAAAAAAGAATATTGCATTTCACTTGAACTAGATCTTTACTTCTTCTATCTCTTTGCATGGAAAACTTACACATACATCTTTCATTATTCTTAGTATCTAATCTATTATATAAATCATTAAAGCCTCAATTATTTGCATCGCATATTGCTTTCTTAGACTTCTTACAGGCTCCTCTACATCTATCCAAACTTTTTTAAAGTTTTGCATCTGAACTAATTTTTATAAGAAAACTTTTTATTTTTAATATTTTCTTGCACATTTTGATTCCACCACAAATTATTTTTACTAGTAGGATTTTTTTCTTTTGATACTCTAATTGCAATATTCTTAATATCACTAACTACTTTTTTACACAATATATTAGCTTCATCATGCAGAATCAAAATTTTGTGATCTTGAATCTTACTCTCAAAAATATTTTTGTTAGTATTTTTTAAATAACTCCATCTAATATATTTCAGCCCCTCATCTTCAAGTGTAAAACTAATAAACAATATTGGATACATAAAGTTTCTCTTGAAAAAAACTTTACAATATTTGAAATCTAAACAATCTAATTTTTTATAAGAAAATAATCAATCTAAATTTCATTATATCTATTATTATAAGTAATGAGATGCTCTTCTCTTTTCTTAATGACACCGATGCAGCGACATTTGAACACTTCTCGCTGTATTCAGGCTATACAGCACGTCACTTTTAGGGAATATCCTAGCATTAACACAATTGATTAAAGGATTCATGTTAAAATTATCCGACAAGTTTTACGTAGACCGTTGACTACCTAACTCAACCCTATACTTTTCTATGTAGGGTTTGGGACTTGACAATGACAATGTTTTTAAAAGGGTTGCAATACAAGGACTTCCCAAGATGTCACTCATCTTAGTACTACTCTCATCTAAGCACACTTAACAACAAATTTCTAATGGGATCCGGTGCACTGATGTTGGTATGGTCACACCCTAAAACAAAAAATCAGAAGAAAAAAAAAACCATATTTATTGTATGGAGGAACCCAGAGCAAAGCTCCATTTATTAACTTCAACTAATTATTTTGGATAAGAGTTTGAAGGATAATGTTATAAATATTAATAGAATTGGAGATAGAATTATAGCTTTAAAGATTGTTGTTGATGCTAAGATTGTTAACATTATAAGTGCTTATGCTCCTCAAGTGGGTTTGGATATGGATTCAAAATTAAAATTTTGGAATGATTTAGAAGAATTAATACAAAAGATACCTCTTGAAGAAAGAGTTTTTATTGGAGGAGATTTAAATGGACATGTTGGTAGAGAGGTAGATGATTTTAAAAGCATTCATGGTGGCCATGGGTTTGGAACGACAAATGAAGGTGGTAAGTCCATATTAGATTTTTGTTTAGCTTATGATTTTTTAATTGCTAATACATTATTTAAGAAAAGGAATGAGCATCTCATTACTTATAAAAATG
This sequence comes from Dendrobium chrysotoxum, assembly GCA_019925795.1. Classification (NCBI taxonomy): domain Eukaryota; kingdom Viridiplantae; phylum Streptophyta; class Magnoliopsida; order Asparagales; family Orchidaceae; genus Dendrobium; species Dendrobium chrysotoxum. Next base: position 91,688,665 of record CM034314.1, on the reverse strand, counting down.
GATATAGTACAACTCAGATTGATTATTTTCTTATAAGGAAATTAGATCGTTTAGATTGCAAAGATTGTAAAGTTATTCCGAGTGAAAACTTATGTACCCAACATCGTTTATTAGTTTTGGACTTGAAGATAATGGGGAAGAAATTAAAAAATAAAGTAAAACGTTTTCCTAGGATTAGATGGGGGCATTTAAAGAATATTAACAAAAATATTTTTGAGAGTAAGATTTTAGATCTTAAGATTTTGTCTGTGCATGAGGATGCTAATGTTATGTGGGAAAAAGTGGCTAGTAATATTAAGAATATTGCAAAAGATGTGCTTGGAGTTTCAAAGGGAAAAGCTCCTAATAGTAAAAATAGTTGGTGGTGGAATCCAAATGTGCAAGAAAAGATTAAAAATAAGAAGATTTGTTATAAAAATTGGTTTAATTGTAAAAATTCTGATAATTGAAAATTATATAAAGAGGCACGTAAGGAATCTAAGAAAGCAATATGTGATGCAAAGAGTTTAGCTTTTAGTGATTTATATAATAGATTAGATACTAAGGAGGGAGAAAGATATATGTATAAGCTAACCAAACAAAGAGATAGGAGTAGTAAGGATTTAGTTCGAGTGAAGTGTATTAAGGATGAAGATCAAAAAGTACTTTTTTTAGAAGATGATATTCAACAAAGGTGGATGAGATATTTTGCTAAACTTTTTAATGAAGAATGTGAAAATAAAATTGACTTTAGTGACCTTAGCACCTTAAATGAAAATAAAGATTTCTGTTTTTATCGGCGTATTAGTAAAATCGAAGTTAGAGAGGCTTTAAAGAAAATGAAGGGTGGAAAAGCTGTTGGACCTGATGATATTCCAATAGAGGTGTGGAAATGCTTAGGAGATGAAGGAATTTCTTGGCTTACTAAATTTTTTAATACTGTTTTGAAGACTAAAAAGATGCCAGATGAGTGGAGAATGAGTGTGTTAATCCCTATTTTTAAGAATAAAGGTGATGCACAAGATTGTGCGAATTATAGAGGAATTAAGTTAATGTGTCATACTTTAAAACTATGGGAACGAGTTATGGAGCATAGGTTGCGGCGTGATACTAATGTTTCTCAAAATCAATTTGGATTTATGCCGGGTAGGTCTACTATGGAAGCCATACATTTATTAAGAGGTTTGATGGAGAAATATAGAGAGAATAAGGAGGATTTACATATGATATTTATTGATTTAGAAAAAGCATATGATAAAGTTCCAAGAGAAGTGCTATGGAGAGTTCTTGAAAAGAAAGAAGTTAATAATGCTTATATTCAAATCATTAAAGATATGTATGCAGGAGCTATTACTTGTGTTCAAACACAAGGTGGTTTGACCAAGTATTTTCCTATTTCGGTTGGATTATACCAAGGATCAGCCTTAAGCCCATATCTTTTTGCTTTAGTCATCGATGTTCTCACTAGACATTTGCAAGAGGATGTACCTTGGTGTATGCTTTTTGCTGATGATATTCTTCTTGTTGATAAGACTAGAGAGGGAGTTGAAGGTAAACTAGAATTGTGGAGGTCAACCTTAGAGTCTAAAGGTTTTCGCTTGAGTAGATCTAAAACGGAATATATGGAGTGTAATTTTAGTAATAATAGACCTAGTGAGGGCATTGTGACTTTGGCCGATCAAGTCATTAATAAGAGTACACGTTTTAGATATCTTGGATCTATTGTTCAGAGTGATGGTGATATAGATGGGGATATTATCAGCAGAATCCAAGTTGGATGGTTGAAGTGGAGGAATGCATCGGGCTTATTGTGTGATAGAAAAGTACCCCTCAAACTTAAGGGAAAATTCTATAAGATGGTGGTGAGACCTGCAATGCTTTATGGTGCTGAATGTTGGCCATTAAAAGAGAAGCATAATTCTAAGTTAAGTGTTGCAGAGATGAGGATGCTCAGGTGGATGAGTGGCTTTACCCTTAGAGATAGGATACGAAATGAGCATATTCGTGAAAAGGTTGGAGTAGCTCCAGTGGAAGATAAGATTAGAGAGAGTCGCCTTAGATGGTTTGGTCACGTAAAACGGCGGCCTCCCGATGACCCGGTTAGGAAAGTAGAGGTCTTAGATTTGACTTATGTTAATAAAGGTAGAGGTAGACCTAAAAAGACTTGGTTAGAAAATATTAGAAATGATCTTTCTTTATTAGATTTAAACGAGAATTTGACTTTTAATAGGACACAATGGAGAAAAAGGATTCATGTAGCCGACCCCACGTAGTGGGATAAAGGCTTGATGTTGTTGTTGTTGTAATTATTTTGGCTGTTTTTCTTGCCTTTGTAATCTAAACCAGGAAATCAGAAACAAAAAACTACACAGGTCAATACCATACACACTTGTCATGCTTTCCAATGATCTTGCTGCATAGTCAAACCGTTAGTAATGAGGAAATGCTTCAGATTATGATGATGTTACACATTGCTAGCATTAGTTATTAAGATTTTGAGATTCAAAAAGTCTATATTGATGAACTATGATGTGCAGTTAGGCAAAGCATTCACCTGAGTTCCACAAATCCCAATAGCACAAAGACTAAGCACCAATAAAACAAAACAGTTAGATGTAAATAAAATAGCTTATCAGAAAATGATATCCAAAGCTCCATAGCTATGCACATTCTACAAGTGATACCAAAATGATATCAAAAGCTCTATTTTCCATCAACCAAACAAGACAGAAAATAATTCATTGAATTTCTCCTCAACCAAACAATTGAAGCTACTTCAATGCAATTCCTTTCTTATTTTCATTTCTATTTCATTTGCATTTCCTTGCTTGCGATTACTTCAAGCCAAACAAGCCCTATCTAGACTATCCCATCATAGAATCACGAGCAAAATACAGTATTGGGAAAAAAATGTTAAAACAACCACCTCTACCGATTGAACAGTTCCATAGGGTTTGAATAGCTCCAGTAAGTGAGAAATGTCATAGCTCCTTGGAAGGTTGCAAACGTAGAGCTCACAGGGCCGTAGCCGGCGCTTCGTCTCCTCTGTAGCGCCAACTCCTTCGCCAATAGCCTTCTCCTCGTCCACCAAATCCGACTCCGACAAGATGACCTTCCTTTCATTTTCAGCGACGGCAAAAACCCTAGGGGTTCTTCGAAATCTAGAAGGAATAAGCAGAGTGAGGAGAGGGGATTGTGAGCGAGACAGCGCTAAGCCGAACGAGGGAGATGAGGAGGACGGATGGGTACAGTGTAACGAAGGGTAGGGAAGAAGGCGAGCGTGCGAGAGGAAAAGAGTGGCGGCCACGGCCGCCATGGAAGCTGAGGACAAAGATTGGCGAAGGGATAAGAGAGAAAGGGGTGATTTTCAGCAATTGGGTTTGGTTGTTCTACATTTAAACGTCCAACCCCAAGAAAAAAAAATAATTTGCATTAAATTTATAGAGTGAGACTCAATATTATAAATTTCATGTAATTATTTAAAATATAAAAAAAATATTTTTAAATTCTCATGTAATTATTTATATCATTTATAAAATAGATATTTCATAGCATAGATTTATTAAAAAAATGCTCTGAATCTTTTGACTAAATTTTAATAAACCTAAAAAATATTATAATTGTTTTAAGATGAAAAAACTTAAATTTATTTTTTTAAAATATATTATACTTATTTTAAAATAAATTTAATTATTTTGCGATTTAGCTTCACCAAAATTTAACTAAAATATTCTATAAATGATAAAAATTGAAAGTGCATAAATATTTTCTTTTCCAGCACTAATCGTTTGTTTTTTAAAAGGCTAAATTATTTTTTTCTGAAGAATAATTTCTGTATTTTATTATTTTTCACCCGATAAATTTAATGAAAAAAAATATTTATCTTCATAGAATCCAAAGTAAAATATTTAAGTTTTTAATAGCCACATAAAAACTTGGGAAAATTTTAACAGTAAGCACGATTAAAAAGTTAATTAGCAAATTAAGCATAAGTTTTAAAAAATTTAAATGTAGGCATAATCTCCCGTTTAATGGGCGATTAGCCATGAATGCTGTAATCGCCGGTTTAACGGGCGATTACCTGGTGGGACATAAATCGCCCGTTGAATGGGTGATTTGCTCACATCCCGAAATTTTGTTTGAAACGGATGGAGATCCCCATTTCTTCCCTTTCTTCTTCATTGCTTCATCCCGATCCGAGCTCGAGAGTCGCCCCAGCTGTGGAATATCGTCGAAACAGGTATGTTTTGTGTTTTTTTTTTCATTAAAAATAGTTTTGTAGCTAAATGGAGTTAAGAAATGGGAAAAATTTTGAGATTCCATAGTTTAGAAGTTGCTTATTTTTTTTGTTTTCATTAAAATTAGTTTTGTTGCAAAACATGTAATGGTGTTGAATATTAAAAGATTAGGGTTTAGGAGAGTGAATGGGTGCAATTAAGGTAGGTGGGCTTAGAAGTTACTTAGTTTTCAACTTAAATAAGGTGGTCAATGAGGTCCTTGTTAGCAAGGAGATCTAATTAACTTAAGAACAACATGAAAGAAGTGTAATGCTTCTTTGTTGTTGAAGATAAAGGATTTTCTTCAAAATAATTGAAAGGTGTTAAGAAAAACATTTATGTATGATAAGCTTCAAAGATAGTAATTTTAGATATCATATACTTCACTAATTTTAGTGTAATTTAAGATATTATAAACTTCACTAATTTTAGTGTTAATCTAATAGTTTTAAGCCAATTATAAAATAGTAACTATGCAAATATAAAATATCCCAATTTACATTTGGTCAAAATTGGATTTTAAATTTATTAAAAATTGTATTGAGATCGTTGGAATACATGACAGATCATCAACTATTTTGTTGCATATACCTTAAAATAAACTCATTAATTATAGAACTCATTGTAATCAAAATTTGGTTTAAATTTGTGTGTGGTGCAAGTGTGATAAACAAATTAGGGGGGAAATTATCTATTTGTATTGAGGCCTAGATTTGTTTCGTTTTTGCGATCTCTTTAACTAGTTTGTTATTGGTGTACCAAATCATGATTTTGGTCATTTTCAGCTCAATTAGGATTTCAATTGCATGGTAAAAAAAATTATTTGGTGGTTGATTTTTTGTTGTTTATATTTTTTTAATTTTAAATTTAATCAATTGTTGCACTAAAGTTTTGGTCCAATTTTCTCTAATTTAAGAATTTCATCTAATAAAATAACATTTATTTATTTGGTGATCTTTCATATATGCATCCTTTCTCTTTTTTTTTCTGATGATATGCATTTGTTAGACAATTCTCTAGATGTATTAGGAATTGTATGTCCTATGAAGTCTTGCATCAACTCTGTTTTTTTTAGCTATATAAATAAATAAAATAAACTCAAACGTATTCGCTGATATTGAAGGATTTTGGATAGTGTGTTTGCTAGTATGAAGCTATTCAGTCCATGTGTTTGATAGTGTGTTTGTTAGTATGAAACCATTTATTTATTATAAAATATAGTTTGCTCAATATTGATTAATGTGGAAGCTATTCAGTCCATGTCTTATTTTTAATTGTAATAATAAAAATTCCTTATTTTTAAATAATTACTTTAATGTGTTTTTTAATAATTATAGTAAATATTAAAGAATTTAAATTAATACAAAATTTATATTGACAAAATAGTAATTTGTGAAATATTCGTGGGATTATAAGGAGAGATTAATATTAATATTGTTAACAATTATATTTTCATGAGTTAATGATGATATAAAAAAAGTAAATATTACTAATTATAATTTTTATGAATTTGATGATTGTGTCGATGAAATAAATATATCGTTTCAAATATATCGTAAATGTAGGTATTGAAAATGAGTTCACGACCGCCATCTTTTATGTTGTTATATGATGGAGAGTTATCCTTAGATGGTAATTTTTCGCCAACATATGTTGGTGGTAAATGTCGGTCCCTTCAAATTCCATTCAGGTCGACTTTAAAACAGTTGAATGACCGGGTTCTTAGGGCACTGAAGTTCAATCCCTCAAAGTACACGGTGACCATTGTAGGTCATTTTCCAGTGGGTAACCAATTTATGGCATCGAAGCTTGAGGACGATGAAGGTTGTGAATTTGCATTATCATTGGCTGCTTCTGAAGTTCTGATTCTATATGTGGAGGTTGAGCAAATTCACAATGAAAATAATTTGGAAGAGGAGTTGTCGGCTCAAATTCATAATTTAGTTGTACTAGATCATGTAAAGCAGATGCATGATCATGCGGAGATACATGATTCTGCGGAGATGGCCTTGGCAATCCCAAATGCACATCCAGGGTATGTTCTTGTGAAGCAAATGATTATTTTGTTAAAGTTAAATCTCATTGATCACTATCTAATATTACGTAAGTATAAATCTAGATCCACACCAATCGCATATCCAGAGAATTTGGCTGGCCCTTCTACACAATCCCAGCGTACTTCTGGTGTTGATGTTGAAGATATTAGATTATCTGATCCTATACTCAATGATGAAGGGTATGAGACAATGAGCAGTGGTTCAAGCGATGATGGGGATGCAGAGTTTAATGATATCCTTGACGATCATGGTGGCGCAAATGTAGGTGTTCAGCCAAATACTAATGATATCATTCATGACTATTGTAGAAGCACTGCAAATACAGAATAGGGCATGACATATAATAATGAGTATGCTGAGATTCCGAAGACTACACGTCAGTGGAATGCGGAGGTTGGACCTGATAGTAGTAATATTTTTAACATTATGGTTGATGAATTTATAATTCCGACTGAATTGGTAGAGCATATGTGTTTTCGCAGAAAATCTGAACTGTAATTTGCCTTACACGGCTGGTCAATTACAAATAATGTTCAGTTTGTCGTGGTGACTTCAAACAAATAAAAATTCACAGTTGCTTGTATACAACATGATAATATGCTGGTAAAGTGTCCTTGGCGTTTACATGCTAGCCTAAGCAAGCGATTGGGTGGGGTATGGAAGATAGCTACGATAAAAGGTCCACATAAGTGCACGAACCCTATCCTTCAAGCCGGTCACAGGCAATGTAATTCAAAGTTCATTAGCTTCTTTATTATTCCAACTATAAGGAAACACATGGATATTAAACCTCGAGAAATAATTGGAAGAGTTGATGCGAAGTTTAACATTAAAGTTTCATACATGAAAGCATGGGATGCACGTAGGAAGGCTATTAAGGCAGTATTTGGCAGTTGGGAAGAGTCATATCAATCACTGAATTTGTTCATGGAAGGTATTGTTGGAGCTATGCCCGGAACTGTGTATAAAATTCAATCATCTAGTTCACATAGATTTCAAAGGTTATTTTGGGCATTTGGCCCATCTATCAGTGGTTGGAGATTTTGTCGGCCTGTCCTTAGCCTTGATGGGACTTTCCTATTGGGTAAATATAAGGGAACTTTACTCATAGCTGTTGGCCTTGATGCAAATAATGGCCTCTTTCCATTAGCTTTTGGAATTGTTGAGTCAGAGAGCATTAATTCTTGGATTTGGTTTCTTACCATGATGCATGATTTACTCCCTTATGTTACTACTAGAACTAATCTCTGTATCATATCTGATCGGCATGCTGGGTTGGTGCGTGGATGTCGGGAGATATTACCAGGGGCAGTACACCGGCACTGTCTTAGACACTTGCGTGAAAATTTTAAGAAAGTGGTTAGACAAATGGGGATTTCAGATGTCGAGTTTCTTTGCCAAAAGATGTATACATCAGGTAATACCGATGATCCAAGATTATTTAATCAGAGCATGTCGGATATAATTAATATAAAGACAGAACTTCATCAATGGTTACTTGAAAGGGATGTTTCCAAGTGGACCCTGATATTTGATGGTGGGTTTCGATATGGAGTAATGACAACTAATGCATCAGAATCTTTTAATGGAATATTAAAGAGAGCACGCGGTTTACCAGTACAAGCTCTCATAACTGCCATCTATTATAATGTAGTTCAAATGTTTGTCCGATGCCTTGATACCATTACTAATGATGCACACCAGAATAATAACATTTTCTCCCCAAGAGTCCAGTCAAAATTACACAAACTTGAATCTGATGCAAGAAGAATACCAGAGCCTACACGAATTAATATGCATGAATTTCAAGTATTTGATATGTCCTCAACATCCTATCGTGTTGACGTTACACCTGGGGCTACCCTGTTTGTGTAGTTGTCCTCAACATCCTATCGTTGAATGGGCGATTTGCTCATAATAAGCTTCTCACCATTTTTTGGATGTTATTGTCTATAATACCACCTAATTCAAGTGTATTTATTTTGATAGATTAATTGGGAGCCATATACCATAGAAATTCGAACTCAAGTTTCTGAATTATGCTTATCAGGAGAATCAATTTGGTTGTCTCGTGTGCCTATGGTTAGTTGGACACGTGTGGAGTGGCACCTACCAGAAAGAGTCCTTCGACAATTTGGGTTTGTTCCTACAACTGATATACAACCTATGGAGCCCAAATTTGCTCGAGTTGATGGGAGAGGTAAAGCAGATACAGATTGGATGGTGTACCATCAACCTTATGTTGGATTGTGGGAGGATAGACGAGCATACGTTATTAAAGGTATAGTTGTTGGGGAAGGGACACACCACTTGATTGAACAATACTTGCAGTGGTATAGGTCATAGGCAACATTGTACATGCTTAAGCCGCCGGCCACTCCTCCGACGACATACTACCCTCGAGCACCTTCAGAACGATATCTGGTAAGTAATAAGGAATAAGCATTTCATTATATAATAAATTTATTAAAACATATCCTTATTTTTACATTAAAATGTTTCTCTTCAGCGCAACTTCTTCTTACACACGGAAAGGGCAGTGCTACCTTTGGTGAGTTCAAATGACTACACCGATACAGAAAATGTTATTAAGAGAATAGCATCGATGACAATAGATGTGCGTAGAGAGATTCACATTCCTGAGGAGCAGTTCATAGATCATGATTACACGGAGGATACAACCGACATATCCACTCCAGCCATACCAGATCCCTATTCTGTGGATGCAGGACCATCATCCTTCTCAGATTTGGGACATGCTCAGGATTACTTTAGCGTGCCGACTCAGCATTCTACTCCATCATGGTTTGGACCTGAGTACGTACCGGACAGTATAGTAGCGCCTTTGTCAAATCCAGTTACAGTTGAGGTAGAGCAGCATGTCGTTGTTGGAGATGAGCAGCATGTACTACGTGACAGACCCGTACGTCCACCAAAGCATTACACTCCATGCAGTGATGCATTACCACAGAAAGGACATAGGAGACGTTAGTTTATGTTATCTCTGTATCTTATATGATGTATCCTTCATATGATGTTGACATTGAAAGTTATCAGCCAGTGCAGTGTATGTTTTGTCTTTTTTATCTAATGAACCATTAGTTAATTCGCCTCTTTCTGAACCTGCTCCTCTTTATATATATATAAAATTATTCAAGATACAATATCTACTTCTCTGTCAAATTAAAGTGATTTAACTCGACATACTAAACTTTAAATATAATTTGATGAAACCTTACACCATATAAATGCAGAATAACTTTAACAATACAAATATAAGGATAGGAACATTAACTTAAACAAAATACAAGCCAGAATCACTACTTAAACAAATTAAGACAACAAAATAAAAACAGCATAAAGGACAGGAACATTAATGGGATAGACTACTGCAACTGAAATGAAATGTCATTGCACAATGAAAGAGTTTTTATAAGGATCCTATGCTCCTAATCATGTTTTTGGAATAAAAGAATCCAAATATTTGCACAGCAAATAATTGAATGAAAATTTTAAAAATTATATTAAACTTATATTAATGATTACATTTAAATTATTATTTAGATAATAAATTTTGTTCAATGAAAATTTTATTTAGGTCAATTAATTTTAATAACCACTTCTTTGTTTATAAGGTACATCATATTTTTGTTCAATTAAATTTTTTTAATCGTTATTTTTAAATTTTCTTTGTAAAACCAATGCACCATTATAATCTATGTAGTGAACTGGAGTTTTTTTTTTAAAAAATTTAAACATAGAAAATCGCCTGTTGGAAGGGCGACTTACAAGTCGCCCTTCAAACAGGCGACTCACCTTCAATATCTGATAACCTAACGGCTAACTGATTCATGTCTGCCAACTCACCCTAAGTCGCCGTTTAAACGGACGATTATGCCTAGATTTAAAATTTTTTAACAATATACTTAATTCGCTAATTAAGTTTATAATCATAGAGTGAAAATTTGCCCTAAAAACTTTTACATTTTGGGATTGTTCAATTCGAATATTTTGGGGCTTCGCAATTATAAGTCGCAGTCGACGTTGATAAATCCCGACTCTCCCTATGCCAGGCTTTCCGTCTTCCTAGCGCTAGCGACCTTGGTCACGGATGTTAGGGCTGTCGTCGAGCTTACGCTCGTGGGTGCCGAGCGGGTAAGGGGAAGCACAAGGTGCTCAATCACTTTGATCATTCTTCTGGGAAAATGCAGGTATTGTTTGCTCAAGAGTCGGCGCTTTTTACCCGAATGTAATCCTATTGTTCTTAGCAAATTTCATTACAAGATTGTTAGAACGTGAATTGCTGTTACTATTCTACTTCAAATTGTTGAATACGACTCCTGTGAGTTCCGACAGGCCAAATAAGAGAGCTTGTGAGAGTACGAGAGAAGGATTGGGTGGGAGAGTTGGAAAGGGATCCAAGGTTATTCTTCTTTTTCTTCAATTAACTTGGCTCCAAGTTTACAAATGGAGCACTAGGCTCTTGTAAATATGCTTTCTGCTCACAATTCTCTTAAAGGTGGCTAGGGTTTAAAAGGACGTAAAATGTCCTCTCGGCGAAGGAGGACATTGATGCATTGATGACTTAGGTGCCAATTTCATTCACCAGGCGAATTGTGTGTTGTGTTTAGTATAACCAATGGATGTCAATACTTAGATTCAAGGGCTCACACCTTGCAAGATTTGATGGTATACATTTTGATGTGATGCTTATTGTACTTGAGTTGTCCAAGTATGTGAACAACCCTTTCGTCGAGGCACATGTTGGGCCCAGAATGGCTCTAAGGAGTAAGGAATAGAACAGTCGATCTTCCTTACTATTCTTTGCGTTGTGATTTTATTGCTCCCCACTTACCCCCAATGTCATTGCTTTCATCCATTTTCTTGCTATTGCAGTTTCTTTGTTAATTTCCTACTTCTCTCCAGATTGTAATTATCCTACTTTTCTCTCCATGAACATTTTTTGCCATTGATTTTGGCGTCTTGCTGTAGTTTAGTCACGATTGAGTTTGACCATCATTAATGTCTCTTTTCTATGACTCGATACCTAGGAGTGGATTGGCCAGCATGGTCGACAAGTCACCCCTCTTGTCACCCCAAATAGTGAAGATGGGGTCATATCTTTACCCTCTTTTGATTGATTGGTTCATTGTGTAGGGTGTCTTGGACTTACCTCATAGTGGAAAAATGGTGCCCTTTCATCTCCTTCTTCATTAAGTGGTTGGCAACTCTTCCGCCTGTTCGAGTTCTGTTGGATTCTCTTGAAACTATTGTATTTATGGCTATTGAAAGAAATGTTAAGCTAGATAAGTTGTCTTTGTGAGGTGAGCTCTCTTTGGCTCAAGTTAACTTGGAAGGAGAGTTGTAATCCAATAAAACCCTAATGATAAATTCATGAGAAGTTGAATGACCTATATATTGCATTCATGAAGCTTATTATGAGATGAAATATATACAATACCATTTTAGCAAAATGAATACCTTATAATTCAAAGTTAAATGACCTCCTTAATTAAGACCGGTTATGCACTAGATTTTGGGGTTGAGTTTATATTTCCTTTGGAAGTTGTGCCTTCCTCTCTGCATGTAACCATCAATCATGAAATGACACAAGGACATAATGCTTGCCTATAATCAGAAAAACTCAATGCTTTAGATAAGGTGTGATTTGAAGCCTAACAAAACCTTGAACTATAGCATGGTTGATTCAATCACATAATGATGTGAAACGAATTAGGAATTGCTTTAGAAATTTATAAAGCTTTGATTTAAGCACAGTAAAAATAAACTAATGTTTCACCATATTGAACTTTAGGAATTTAAGAATATCAATATTGTTATGGCAATCGGCTACACAGTAGAATAGTAAGAATTTAAAATAACTTCAATCATAAAACATAAACTTAAATGTTATAAACTTTGAATCAACCACTTAACAGTTAGAAAAGTCACCTTGTGTTTCTCTCACTCACACTCTTTGAAAGGCTTTAGCAGAAGAAGAATCTCAACAACCTTAACAATGCCACCTTTAGGCTAAGGGAACTTACAATATCACCCAATGGAAAGTTGGTCAGGGTTAGAGGGGTCGGCGGATGTTGGAGGAGGTACCACTGCCCGGCTGTTTGTTGCTCGTCAATGGCGGTCGTCAGGCTGAAGAGAATCGACCCGGATTGGTCTTCCGCGGAGTCGATGTCGAAGAAGGGCGATTGGGTCACGATGATCCGTCCTTGAACGTCGTAAACAAATCCAAGGTCGTGCTCGGGATCATCCATGCACTAGTAAGAAGGTTGGGGAAGGATGATTGTCTTCTTCTTCTCTTGGAGTATAACTCATGAGAGAAGAAAGTCCAAAGGAGAGAAAGAGGGAGAGATTGTCGGCCAAGGGAGGGGAGGGGCTTGTTTTATGAAGTTAGGGTTAGGGTTTGGAGTATGGAAAGACAAAAAAAAATCTGAGATTAATTTCAGATTTAGTTTAATTAAGAAAGGGGATTGAAATTTGAAATTTGAATTTCAAATTCAAGTTATGGGGTAATTGAAGTAGAGAGAGAAGAGAGAGGGCTAGGGAAGGGGGGGTCGGCGACATGCATGGGGGAGAGAGGGAATTGGGAGGGAATTAAAAGCTTCCTAAATTATTATTCTAATTTAGGAATAAGATAATGATATCAAATCTAATTTAAAATTAAATTAGACTTAAATCTAGGAACTTTCTAAATTTAACTTTAGTTAATTTAAGAAAGTATGTGAATTTCAAATTGAGTTAAATCTTTCCCAAATTAATTAGGCTAATTTAGGTAGGTAGTAATGATGATTGGAATCATCGTCAAGGGGGAAAGGAGGGTGTGGCCGGCAGCTAGGAGGGGGGGTACATAAGAGGTTGGTGGTTGTGGGGATGTTTGGCCGGCGGCTATGGAAGGGGAGGGGCTTCGGGGGGCCGGCGGGTAAGGGGAGAGAAGGTGGGCTTTGGGCCCTGCGACTAGGGGAAGGAGATTGAGGCTTGGGGTCGGGGGCTAGGAGGGGGGACGGTGGCCGGTGGCTTGAAGAAAGGGAAAGGAGACGAGCCACAAGTCCAGACACTTCTTGCGGCTGGTGGGTATTGCTTTTGCCCTCACCTTGGGACTTCACCACTCAAGAACTCACCAGCTCTAAAGAAGAAAATCAAAATTTTTTTTTATTAATCAATCATTAACCCTAATACAAGACTAAAGACCTCGTATATAGGCCTCAAAGAGAAAAGAAAAAGAAAAGACGGAAATACTCTCAGGGCTACAACTCAAAACAATAAACAGTAAGGGTATAATCATCAAACTAAAATAAAATAAACTAATACATGAAATATATTAAAAATAAAGACTCCTAATCGTAGCCGTTGATCTACAATGCCTCCGGTGAAAGATGTTTTGGAATCTCCTACTGATGTCCTCATCATTCTCCCCGGGTGGGAGAATACTCGACCCTGTCGAGTAGGCGTCAAAAGTGCCTTTATACAGCTCGAGAAGGTCAGGATCCAATCTCTGAATATCAACACGATCAATCCACATATTCTCCGTCTCTGATTTCTCTTTCCATTGAACTAAATACCTTTGGCGCCCCCCTTCTTTGATGGAAATGATTTCATCATTAAGTATTGCTTCGATCTTTTTCACATTGGGTAAAGTAGGAATATTTGGGAGTGGAGGTAGGCTAGGGTTCTCACCAAGTATGGTCTCCCAATGCTCATTATTTAGTGGATTTGTGGGATTAAACTCTGGTCCCTCAAAGGGTACAAGATCTTCAATGTTAAGACCTTCAGGTAGGTCTAGTATATAAGCGTTATCATTTATTTTTTAAATTATTTTGAAAGGTCGTGCGCTTCTAACATGTAACTTTTTAACAGTCTATTGTGGGAATCGTTCCGGATGAATCCGAACCATTACAAAGTCTCCAACCTTAAATTCTTTGAATCTTCTCTTGAGATCTGCATTAAGTTTAGAATTAGCATTGTTTTGTTTAATTTTTTTATGAATTTCTTTATGCAATTTTTAGAGATGTGATGTAAATGCAGATGCAGACTCAGATGCTCTAGACTGAGGACACATAGAGATCAAATCTATAGGCTGTCTAGGTTTGTAACCGTACACAATTTCAGCGGGGCTTAGACCTATGGTTTGATTAATAGAGTTGTTATAGGCAAATTCAGCTATAGGCAGTTTGGAATCCCAATCTCGAATATTTTCTCCTACTAAAGTTCTTAAAAGTTTGCCTAAACTCCTATTGCCGACTTCAGTTTGTCCGTCCGTTTGAGGATGAAAAGCTGTTGAGATATGAAGTTTGGTGCCCATCTTATGCCATAAAGTCTTCCAAAAATAGCTAGTGAACTTGACATTCCCGATCAGACACAATTATTTTGGATAAACCATGTAATCTGATAACTTCCTCAAAATAAATCTTTGTAACTCGAGAGGCATCAAAAGTCTTTGAACAAGGAAGGAAATGGGCCATCTTAGAAAATCTATCGACTACCATGCAAATGGAATCATGTTTCCTAAAAGTCTTTGGTAGTTCCAGGACAAAATCCATGCTTACGTCCTGCCATGGGTAATTAGGTGCGGGGAGAGGGGTGTAGAGTCCTGTGTTTTTCTTACGTTGTTTAGCAAGCTAACATGTGTGACATCTTCCAACCAACTTACTAACGTCCCTTTTAAGGCTAGGCCAAAAAAAAATGATGTTCCTCTGAAGCAATGGTTTTAGATTGGCCAAAGTGTCCAGCTAAACCTCCAGCGTGTAATTCCCAGACGAGAAATTCTTGCAGAGATGTGTTGGGAATATAAAGCTTTTGGGATTTGAATAAATATCCATCGTCTAAAAAGGAATCATGGATTATACGTTCACTTCCTGTAGTTAGCAGTACATATGTATCCTTAAAGTCAGGAAAATCTTTATAATCTTCTTTAATGTGTTCAAATCCAATTACTTCAGCCCTCATTTTACGAGTAATCATCATCCGATGACTTAATGCGTCAGCTGCTTTATTCTCGAATCCTGTTTTGTGTCTAATCGTATAAGTATACTCTTGCATGAATTCAACCCAACGGCCATGTCGGGCATTGAGTTTCTTTTGGGAGTTGATGTATCGTAAAGTCTCGTGATCAGAGAATATAACAAACTCTTGTGGGAGCAGATAGTGTCTCCAATACCTAAGGAATTGAATGATAGCATAGAATTCCTTGTCATAGTTGGAGTATCGTTGTCTAATGTCATTCAGTTTTTCACTAAAGTAAGTGACAGAGTGTCCTTCTTGAGATAGGACTCCACCAATATCAATGCCTGAAGCGTCGCAGGTTACTTCAAAGACTTTAGAAAAGTCGGGTAATCGCATAACTGGGGCTTCCTCTATTCTTCTCTTGATTTCTTCAAATGCTTTTGTGGCATAAATGGTCCATTGAAATTCTCCCTTTTTAGGCAATCCGTTATAGGGGCCATGATAGTGCTGAAATTTTTAATAAACCTCCGATAAAATGTGGTCAATCCATGAAAACTCCGAACATCTCTGATATTCTTTAGTTCAGACCACTCATTAATTGCTCGCACTTTTTCAGGGTCAGCTGATATGCCTTGGGAGTTGGGAGGATATGACAAATCCAAGAAAAATCACATTATTAGTGAGGAACATACACTTCTTAGGATTAACATAAAGTTGTTCTTTTCTCAAAACTCCACATACTTGTCTTAAATGATTTAAGTGTTGTTCCACCGATTTATTATAGATCAGTATATCGTCAAAGTAAACAACCACAAATTTTCCTAAGAAAGGACGAAGGTCTTGAGTCATAATTCTCATGAAAGTGCTTAGGACGTTACTAAGACCGAACGACATGATCATCCATTCATAGAGACCATCTTTAGTTTTAAAGGCCGTCTTCTATTCGTCTTCTAGACGAATTCTAATTTGGTGATAACCACTCTTGAGGTCAAGCTTAGAAAATAGAATCGCTCCCGCCATTATATCGAGCATATCGTCCAATCGGGGAATATGGAAATGATACTTTTCCGTGATTTTATTAATTGCACGGCTATCTACGCACATTCTCCAAGAGCCATCTTTCTTGGGGGGCAGAAGGGTAGGAACAGCACAAGAGCTCAAGCTTTCCTTAATGAATCCTCGTTGGAGTAAATCATCGACTTGTTCTTTTAGTTTGGCATGTTCTCCATGATTCATATGGTAATGGGGAAGATTAGGTAAGGAGGCTCCGGGGACTAAGTCAATGGCATGTTGAATATCCTGCAAAGGGGGAAGTTGGTTTGGAAGGTCCTCATGGAAGACGTCAGAAAAGTTGTCAAGGAGTGGTTTGACTTCTTTCGGGATAGCTCTTCAGTATCATCGATAACTTGTCGTGCTACCAAGGCATACATAGGTGATCCTTGATTCAGTTCAGCATCTAAGTCCTTCGCAGTTAAAAGGTTTAAGCCTTTGCTGGGTTTGATAGAAGTGGGTTTAAGTTCTTCCTTCATAGGCTTGGGTTGGGAGGGTAGCAGTTTAATCTTCTTCCCATTATGCTCAAACATACAAGTGTTAGATCTTCCATAAATATGGACATCATTATCGAATAATCAAGGGCGACCCAGGATAATTTGACCAACGTCTATGGTCAGAATGGCACACCAGAACTTCTCTTTGTATCCGACAAACTCAATGGGGATCAGGCTTCTATCTTTCACTTCTAAAGCAGTTGAATTTATCCAAGCAACCTTATAAGGGTTAGGATGGGGAGTTATTTTAAGGTTAAGTTTGAAAATTATGGTAGAAGAGACATCGTTGATACAACTTCCACTATCAATGATCACTTTGCAGTTTTTGTCACCAATTTTGGTGAAAGTGTGAAAGATGGAATTCCTACGCCAGTCATCACTCTGTTTGGGTTGGGATAAAGCACACCTAACAACGTGGAGTTCAGCGGGGTGTAACTTCTGTAAGCAATGAACCATGGCGGTGTGTTCTTCACAGAAGAAGTCTTCTTCATCGTCGATGTGATGAATCAACTCAGCTTCAGGTTCACCCTCATCCTCAACAACCTCTTCAATTATAGTGACCTTATATGGGCTGGAACATTACGAGGCAATATGTCCTTACCCATGACACTTAAAGCACTTGATTCCAGGATTAGTTTTGGGAGTATCACGCTTAGGAGTCTTTCCTTTAAAGTCAGGGCGTGGTTGGGATTGGCCAGCAGTGGGTCGGCCAATCATAGGGCCAGTAGGTCAGTTTTGAGGTTGACTAGAAGAAGCTCTAAATGGGGGTGGGCGGGAGTCTAGGTTTCTAGAATGGGACTAAGTCCTAGATTCTTCAAGGTCCAACACAAACTGCAAGCGGCTTCCAAAGTAGTAACTCCTCTAGTGAATAGTTCGTTACGCAAATCCTCTCTAAGGCTAGCTCTAAACATGGACAGGATTTGGGCGGGTGTGGTGGTCTCTTCGTCACTACAACGGATCATGTAATCATCAAAGGCAGAGATGTAATCTTTTACGGGTTTACTACCCTGAGTTAACCTATTCCACCAATCTAAGAGTCTAGGGTAGTAGGAAGGAGGGAGGTACTTTTGCTTAAGCTCTTGCTTCATAGCTCTCCAATCAGTGATGGAAAATTCTCCTCGAGCCTCGCGATATTTTCCAGGTTAGTCCACTATTGACTAGCTCGTCCAGTAAGTTTCATTTCGAAGAACCTAACCTTTCTTGATTCCGAAATATTGTACCATTTGAAATAACTATCCATCCCTTGAAGCCAGTCCAGAAAAATTTGCGGGTCGAGAGTGCCGTCATAGGAAGGAGCATCAATTCGAATGTTCTTAAGTAGTTGTGCATCGTTATCTCTCTAATTGGGATCATGTCCTACTGGTTCACGATGGGGTCCAGGGAAGTTATGACGGTAGGCATTTTGAGGTGGTCCATCGTCAGCTCAAGTTTCATCAATGTAAGGGGAAGGGGGCCAAAAAGGAGTGTACATTGCGGGGTTTCCTAATCTCTCAATGTTATCTAGGAGTTCTCCAGCTTGGCGGCAAAATTTAGCTAGGTCTCCTTGGGTATCCCTAATCTACTTGGTTTCGGTTCCTAACTGACCTACGATGAAGTCTAAGGTACGCTGAATTTGTTCTGGGTCCATTGACTCAAATGGGGAACTAATGCAGAGACAACGGAAAGTAAATATGCAGTATGGAAGTGTGGATGCAAACTAAGATAGTTATCAAAGATAAATGGGGATCATAGAATGCAACTATGACACAACCATGCTCTGATACCAAGATGATGTGAAACGAATTAGGAATTGCTTTAGAAATTTATAAAAATTTGATTTAAGCGCAGTAAAAATAAACTAATGTTTCACTAGATTGGACTTTAGGAATTTAAGAATATCAATATTATTATGGAAATCAGTTATACAATAGAATAGTAAGAACTTAAAATAACTTCAATCATAAAACATAAACTTAAATGCTATAAACTTTAAATCTACCACTTAACAGTTAGAAAAGTCACCTTGAGTTTCTCTCACTCTCGCTCCTTGAAAGGCTTTAGCGAAAGAAGAATCTCAACAACCTTAACAATTCCACCTTTAGGCGGAGGGAACTTACAATATCGCTCAATGGGAAGTTGGTCGGGGTTGGAGGGGTCGGCGGATGTTGGAGGAGGTACCACTGCCCGGCTGTTTGTTGCTAGTCAATGGCGGTCGTCAAGCTGAAGATAATCCTTTCAATGTAATCTTCGACAAATTGGTCTTCCGCGAAGTCGATGTCGAAGAAGGGCGATTGGGTCACGATGATCCGTCTATGAACGTCATAACAAATCCGTGGTAGTGCTCGGGATCAGCCATGCACTAGTAAGAAGGTTGGGGAGGGATGACTGTCTTCTTCTTCTCTTGGAGTATAACTCATGAGAGAAGAAAGTCCAAAGGAGAGAGAGGGAGAGAGCGTCGACCAAGGGAGGGGAGGGGCTTGTTTTATGAAGTTAGGGTTAGGGTTTGGAGTATGGAAAGACAACAACAAAAAAATCTGAGATTAATTTTAGATTTAGTATTATTAGGAAAGGGGATTGAAATTTGAAATTTGAATTTCAAATTCAAGTTATGGGGTAATTGAAGTAGAGAGAGAGGAGAGAGGGCTAGGGAGGGGGAGGGGGAGGGGGAGGGGGAAGGGGGGGGGGCGGCATGCATGGGGGAGAGAGGGAATTGAGAGGGAATTAAAAGCTTCCTAAATTATTATTCTAATTTAGGAATAAGATAATGATATTAAATCTAATTTAAAATTAAATTAGACTTAAATCTAGGAAGTTTCCAAATTTAGCTTTAGTTAATTTAGGAAATATTTGAATTTCAAATTGAGTTAAATCATTCCCAAATTAATTAGGCTAATTGAGGTAGGTAGTAATGATGATTGGAATCATCATCAAGGGGAAAAGGAGGGTGTGGTTGGTGGCTAGGAGGGGGAGTAGGGAAGAGAGGCCGGTGGTTGTGGGGGTGTTTGGCTAGCGGCTATGGAAGGGAGAGGGGCTTCGGGGGGCCGGCGGCTAGGGGAAGGAGATTGAGGCTTGGGGCCGACAGCTATGAGGGGGAGATGGTGGCTGGTGGCTTGAAGAAAGGGGAAGGAGACGAGCCACGAGCCTGGACACTTCCTGCGGCTGGTGGTATTGCTTTTGCCCTCACCTTGGGACATCACCACTCAAGAACTCACCCGCTCCAAAGAAGAAAACCAGAATTTTTTTTATTAATCAATCTATAAAGAGGCATGTAAGGAATCTAAGAAAGCAATATGTGATACAAAGAGTTTAGTTTTTAGTGATTTATATAATAGATTAGATACTAAGGATGAAGAAAGATATATGTATAAGTTAGCCAAACAAAGAGATAGGAGTATTAAGGATTTAGTTCAAGTGAAGTGTATTAAGGATGAAATAAAAAAGTATTTTTTAGAAGATATTCAACAAAGGTGGATGAGATATTTTGCTAAACTTTTTAATAAAGAATGTGAAAATAAAATTGACTGTAGTGACCTTAGCATCTTAAATGAAAATAAAGATTTCTGTTTTTATCGCCATATTAGTAAAACCGAAGTTAGAGAGGCTTTAAAGAAAATGAAGGGTGGAAAAGCTGTTCGACCTGATGATATTCCAATAGAGGTGTGGAAATGCTTAGGAGATGAAGGAATTTCTTGGCTTACTAAACTTTTTAATACTGTTTTGAAGACTAAAAGATGCCAGATGAGTGGAGAATGAGTATGTTAATCCCTATTTTTAAGAATAAAGGTGATGCACAAGATTGTGTGAATTATAGAGGAATTAAGTTAATGTGTCATACTTTAAAACTATGGGAACAAGTTATGGAGCATAGGTTGCGGCGTGATACTAATGTTTCTCAAAATCAATTTGGATTCATGCCGGGTAGGTCTACTATGGAAGCCATACATTTATTAAGAGGTTTGATGGAGAAATATAGAGAGAGTAAGGAGGATTTATATATGATATTTATTGATTTAGAAAAAGCATATGATAAAGTTCCAAGAGAAGTGTTATGGAGAGTTCTTGAAAAGAAAGTAGTTTATAACACTTATATTTAAATCATTAAAGATATGTATGCATGAGCTATTACTTGTGTTCAAACACAAGGTGGTTTGACCAAGTATTTCCCTATTTCGGTTGGATTACATCAGGGATCAGCCTTAAGCCCATATCTTTTTGCTTTAGTCATGGATGTTCTCACTAGACATTTGCAAGAGGATGTACCTTGGTGTATGCTTTTTGCTGATGATATTCTTCTTGTTGATAAGACTAGAGAGGGAGTTGAAGGTAAACTAAAATTGTGGAGGTCAACCTTAGAGTTTAAAGGTTTTCGCTTGAGTAGATCTAAAACGTAATAATAGACCTAGTGAGGGGATTGTGACTTTGGGCGATCAAGTCATTAATAAGAGTACACGTTTTAGATATCTTAGATTTATTGTTCAGAGTGATGATGAAATAGATGGGGATATTATCAGCAGAATCTAAGTTGGATGGTTGAAGTGGAGGAATGCATCGGGCTTATTGTGTGATAGAAAAGTACCCCTCAAACTTAAGGAAAAATTCTATAAGATGGTGGTGAGACCTGCAATGCTTTATGGTGCCGAATGTTGGCCATTAAAAGAGAAGCATAATTCTGAGTTAAGTGTTGCAGAGATGAGGATGCTCAGGTGGATGAGTGGCTTTACCCTTAAAGATAGGATACGAAATGAGCATATTCGTGAAAATGTTGGAGTAGCTCCAGTGGAAGATAAGATTAGAGAGAGTCGCCTTAGATGGTTTGGTCACATAAAACGGCAGCCTCCCGATGACCCGGTTAGGAAAGTAGAGGTCTTAGATTTGACTTATGTTAAAAAAGGTAGAGGTAGACCTAAAAATATTTGGTTAGAAAATATTAGAAATGATATTTATTTATTAGATTTAAATGAGAATTTGACTTTTAACAGGACACAATGGAGAAAAAAGATTCATGTACCTGGCCCCACATAGTGGGATAAAGGCTTGATGATGTTGTTGTTGTTGTAATCATTAACCCTAATACAAGACTAAGGACCTCATATATAGGCCTCAAAGAGAAAAGAAAAAGCAAAGATTGAAATGCCCTCAGTGCTACAACTCAAAACAATAAACAACAAGGGTATAATTGTCAAACTAAAATAAAATAAATTAATACATGAAATATATCAAAAATAAAGACTCCTAATCATAGCCGTCGATCTACGATGCCTCCGGTGATAGACGTTCCGGAATCTCCTGTTGATGTCCTCATCACATAATTAGTTGGACTACTATCCTAGAGCCTTCTAAGTTGGAAATCTCATCCTTGTCCTTTCATGATTGATAGTGTTTCACATGATTGATCGTCTCTCATTATCACATAGGCGATAAATTTGAGCTAAATAGGAGGAGCCCTTTATGATTGAAGAACAATATGAAGCTTGCCAACTCATTTACGAAAAACGTGAATGGCTAATTACTCCCATCGATGATCAGTGCCTGAAGAGTTACTATGATTATGCATTGAATCCAACAAAATTGACTTTGGTTTAGCCTATGAATTCATCAAGACTAAGCTATGTTATTGTTAATAAAACCCAAAGGCCTGGCGTCATAGCTTCTTACTAAAGAATTTAATATTAACAACTATGAATTTTTGCACTCATAGGAAGTTTTTAACAAAAAAAAGGAATTAAATCCTATATATGGTTGGAATATAGTTTTGTTTATTTGTATTTATCAATCTTCTTTCTTCAAGAGTTTTCGACACAAAAACATGATAGTTTAGTGGGGTGCTTTTGTAGATGTAAGGAAACGAATGAGTTGGAAGTGTGGAGATTTCTACTCGGTAGGCAGTTAATGAAAAGGAAAATAAGAAGCAATGTCAAATAAGCATATGACAATAGAAAGAAAATCTAATGTTACAAGGGACAAAAATAGAAAAGAAGCCCTTTCTTGAATATGTAATACTTTTGTTTTAAAGTTGCCATCATTTCTGATACATGGAGAGCAAGAGCATAAAACCACACTTCATACTCTAACACGATTGTACTTTATTGTATTAATCTGCTTAGTTCATCTCTCATCTAAAATAAGGCTGGGGGTGAATCAATCTCAAAGGACTTTCATGAATTCACTTCAAAATATGTTGTTATTGGGATGATTGCTAAAACTAACATGACACTGATTAATCCACTAGTGCTTTGCCTCACAAGCAAGTGCAATAGCCACTAGAAACAACTTAAAATTTCTTGATATGCCATCCCATCCATAATCTCCTCCTTCTAATGTAACTAGTCCTTAATGATCATTAAATTGGAGTCCCAAAAAAACAAGAAGTATGCATATTTTGAAATGTTCCAGAGTTTGATAAAGGTTATGCATAGAAATTACCTCATCACCACTGCCATGCCCACTGCAGGGCCATCACTTATCATAACAAAACTATAAATCAATATGGTGGTGTGCACTCTGATGACTTCCTACCCATACTCCATTTTACTAGATGTTAGACTAAAGGACCAAAATGTGCCATGTTACGACTCTATTACGCTTCCTACCCTTAACCCATCTAAACAACTGATATAGGTGACCATGTGCTATGGAGGGTGAACGTGATGCAAAGTTCTTTGCTTCTTTTTAACTTCTTTATCATTTCATCAGAAGTCATATATGTAACACATAAGATATGATTAGAAGTTTTATAATAAGTTTCATTACATCATACATTAAATTCTGCTATAATAGCCTTTAGATACATATTATTTTATAGCCACTATTGTTCTCCTTCGTGCCTCATATGAGCTCACCATGCTCATTCTTGTTATTGGCTCTTAGTTCTTTTATTGTTGGAATCAACTTATCTTCCAATTATGTGCAACATTAGGCTTGTTGATGTGGTTGGGCTAGAGACCGCTTGCAGTACCTGGGTTGCCTTGGAATTTGTTTTGTTGATTGGTGGGTCTCTCTATGCGGCCAATCATCATTGTTATAGTTCATTCATTGGCCAATGCCTTTTATGGTCACCTACAAATTTATTTTGAAAATATTATTATTATTGTTATAGTGTTACCATCATCATCGTCGTCGTCGTCATCATCATCATTATTATTATTTATTA
Source organism: Dendrobium chrysotoxum (assembly GCA_019925795.1). Lineage (NCBI taxonomy): Eukaryota > Viridiplantae > Streptophyta > Magnoliopsida > Asparagales > Orchidaceae > Dendrobium > Dendrobium chrysotoxum. The sequence goes on along the minus strand of CM034314.1, from coordinate 91,664,718 downwards.
TTTATTATTTTATGGTATTTTATTTTGTTATTATTGTTGTTAGTCCCAACCCGAATGTGAAAGATCGGGGTTGATATTAGGTTAAAATTATACATAGAACTCATGTCAAAACTAATAAAATAAATCTAAATTTTATTTTATTTTTGTAATGCTAAGGTGTTTCTCGAAAATGATACTCTATAATCTAATACAATTGTGGTAAGAAATAGGCAAATACTTGACTAGGATGTCATTGTTAAGTGACACACTATAATTGAACCGGATTGTAGTGAACGTAAGCACGGGTAGGCTAGAATGTCTCCCTTAAGTTATGCCCCATAAATGTACATGGTTATGGTGGAAAGGAATCAAAAGTTGATTATATCTAAATCTAAGATTAGATTTGCTACATTGAATTTGGGAACTTTGAGTGGGAAGGCAAGATATTTGGCGGATAATGTGATAAGAAGAATAAATATTGCTTGTTTATAAGAATGATATCAAGAAAAAACCAACCACGTTGGGGAAGATTTTAAGTTGCCTTATGTTAGAAATTTTCATAAATGATCAAAATAGTTTATTAACTCTTTATGAATGATCAAAATAGTCTCCAATTATATTAAATGATCATTTTGCTTTCTCAAATCCTTAAAAAGAAATCAAAATAGTCTCATGATGGGGACTATTTTGGTTCTTTTTTAAAGAATTGGGGGATTAAAATGGTCCTTTAATATAGTTGAGAACCATTTTGCTCTTGCATAGAGTCAATGGACCATTTTAATTCTTTTCTCTAATATAAATGATGTTGGGCTTGTTTTAGGACTAGTTGTAATTAGTTTAAAACCTTGCTAAAAATAAATTTTCTCATAATTTGCTAACCAAATAGAGCACTATAATATGCATACGAAAATAAATATAATATGCATATGAAAATAAATATAACATGCATCTTAATTTCTCTTGTAGCCTTGTGAGTAGGTCATACAACAATATAATGTAAAGATTTTTTTTTTTTTTATGTGGGGGTGTTGAAAAAGAAGTTTGTATGGATCTATTATCAAGATTTGATGATTTTTTACAAATAATAAAATGTGCAAATTAAAAAAAGACTCGGTATGACCTTAAATAATCTCCAAGCGCATGGCTTGGCAGAGTCACAAAAGTCATGAATGAAGTTTGATATAAATAAAACGTAGATGATCATATCATTTTTATTAAACACTCTACTAATAGCATAATTTTCATTCTCATTGTATATAGTAATGATATAATTGTTACAAGTAATAATAATAGCGAAAATATTTTAGGAAAAAGCTCTGAAAAGTTTGAGATCAAAGATATAGGCAAACTCTAATATTTCTTGGGAATATACATTTGCTCAATTAAAATGAAAGAATATTTCTTTTTTGACAAAAATATATCATAGAATTATAGAAAGAAATAAAAATGATTTATTATAAACCTTGAGAAATCTCAATTGAATCAAATTAAAAATTGAACATATATGAAGAAAAAGTAAAAAATGAGAATTACACTGATTAGTTTAAAAAATGATCTATCTCACACTCGTCCAAGCATTGAATTTGATGTGAGTTTTATTCGTCAATTTATGCATAGACCTAAAAAATTTCACCTTTAAATTGCTTACAAAATCCTCATATATCGTAAATCAAGTCCTAGTAAAAGAATTCTTAATAGAAGCCAGGATACCTTATAAATTGAAGGATGTACTTTTGTAAACTATGCATGATCGTCAGTGGATAGAAGATGCATGACTGGAACTTTATGTTCTTTGGAGGAAATCTCATAATATGGAAGACTAAGAAATAATATGTTGTTTCAAGATCTAATGTTGACTCTGAATTTAGAGCCATTGCATAAGAATTCTAGGAGCTTATGTGGATTAAATTAATTTAGAATATTTAAAAAACAAATGGAAAAGTCTAATGAAGAATGTTGTGATAATAATTATATTATGAGCATTGCTCATAATCCAATACAACATGATCGTACTTAGTATGTGGAGGTACATATAAGCATTTTATAAAGATAAACTGGAAAGAGTGTTGATTTGTCTGTCAACGGAAAATCAACTTACAAATATTCTCACCATAGGATTCTATAACCCACGTTAAAAAATATTATAAGCAAATTTATAATGTTAGATTTATATCATTCATTTTTGAGGAAGAGTATTTTTTTTGTGCCTCCAACACAGCCAATGATAGTGGGGCCCACAACACAGCCAATGGCCTCCAAATATAGCTTCTACCTTCTTCCACACACAACTAATCATTAGTGGGACTTACAAGTCAATCAATCTTGATAGGAATTCTTCAGCATATAGATGAAAAATTCTAACTATTGGATCAATCCTCATATGACCCTTAGATTGCAATTTTTGTGCCTCTTCTTTTCCTCTTCTATTTGCCCGGCTTCTCTTAGGGACGTTTGGAAAAGCCTATATATGCTTCTACATTTTGTATAGATTCAAATAACAAAATTCTAAATAACTTTTCCACTTTCCTATTGATTCTTATCCAGATAATAAAAGGTACTCTATATCATCAATAAGAAGCTCGATATCAATCTTTAACTCTATATGCTAAGGTATGATCCGTTTCTTATTCTGCTTGAGTTAGCATTCTATTTTTCTTTCCCTAACCTATAAACCATGTAATTTTTTTTTTCCTATTTAATGAAAAGGGGTTTCCTCAGTTTCAGCAAAAAAAAAAAAAAAAAACTCCAAAATAAAATATTGAATTGTGGAGAGGCATCAAAATAACTTCCCATTATCGTCATCCAATGCTTGTGAATTTTAAATGAAAAAATAATTATGTTAGAATATCTTTATCAATTTTTTTGTCAGGATGAGCCTTAAAACCTTTTAGATTTATTTTAAGATGTTCAATATAAATTATTTATGTATTATATTCTTCTTTAAATAGGTTTAAGCACTTAAAATCTATCCAGACTAATTTTGATCTGGACACCTACTGCTTTTTCAAGTAATTTTATAGTATAAAAATGTTTTGAACTAAAAATTTTTATATTAGAAAATTATTTTAAAAAGTACTAAAAAAGCTATCCCAAACAAAGTCTGAATTTGTTCAAAGTAGTGCTGTAGTGGTTAAATGTTTGGTTATTCTGAAGGAAACTGTCAAAGAACTCGTCATCAGAAGCTTTTACTCTTTTAATCCAATTCCCACTTGTCCGGGATACATTCGCTGTGCAATTGTACTCGTTTTGCAGAATTCTATTAAAACTACTGGTAACATGTTTATATTAGAATGCTTTGCGCTTAGAAAATTATCCATTGAGCTCAGATTGTCTTCTCTATCTTCTTGCAGCTGTAATGTGATTTGAATATCTACAATAGGATTGTCTGAAGATCTATAATGTAATTTGAATATCTTCTTGCAGCTGTAATGTGATTTGAATGTCTACAATAGGATTGTCTGAATATCATAGCAGTGCCTGTTGAGGGATCTGAGTAGCGTTAGTAAAAGTGGGTTGGGCCCAGCCTTCTGATAGCAGGGATTGTCACTAGATATGTTGTAGAAGTTCTGGCTAGAAAATGAATGCAGGGTTTGAGGGATATGGCAACAACAGAAGCCTTATTATTTTTTTGTCTTTGTAAATTTTGTTATATATTAAGGTTTTGTTTGGAATAGTTTTTTTGTTGCTTTCTAAAACAGCTTTTTAGTATAAAAATTTCTTGAATTAGAAAATTTTACTAGAAAGTCGTTTTAGGAAGCAGTATGAAAGCTGTCCCAAGGCTTTGTTTGGAACAGCTTTCTTATTATTTTCTGAAGCAGCTTTTCAGTATAAAAGTTTTTGTATTTAAAAGCTGCTTTAGAAAGCAATAAAAAAGTTGTCCCAAACGAAGCCTAACTCGTCCATGAATATTAATATGATGGGAAGATTTTATAGACCCTGTGATTAACAGTTAGGAAATGAGACGAACGTGAACAAGCTGAGGTTTTGTTTGATTCGATTCATTAACTTTCAAATCAAATCCTAATTTGTTAACAAGCTAAAAAATTTTATTCGTATTCGACTCATTTGTTATCATGCTGGTCATTGTGCTAAGCAAATAAATAGGTTAAGTAGTTGGGTTATTATTAGGTTTTATATGATATGAGATCAAAGTCTAGGCTTATGATTACAACAAATGAGGAGTGTTGCCATCACTAAGGTTTCCAATGAAAAATTGTATGAGGATGGACTTGAAATCATTGAATTTCTCTTCAAATACTATAGTAATTTTAATATAAATTTAATGATATTTAATCTATCCTAATACAAATTATATGAGGATATTTTGATACTTTTTTAGCTTCAGACAAGGTGTATTTTGCACTTATATCTTGCTTCACATTGGTTATATGATGCTTTTGTGTACAATTGAATATAGACAAATTTTAGCATGTATGTGTGTATAAACACAATATCTGTGAACACATATATGTGAGCATGTGAGCAATGATGTTTATTCTCGTGCTGAAAAAAAAAAAATCTTTCACAAATAATATAACAATGAAGCATAATTACATATTTGGATAGAGTTGTAATTGTAATTTTTAGGTGGATTTATATACACAACATTTAATTTTAGTGTAGCTACATGATTAAAAGGTTAAATTTTCTATTTATATGCTACTCAACTTTTTTAGTAACATATAAAACATTAAGTTTTACGCAGCTCACATTGGCTGAAGAAGCACGTGAACGGAAAAAAGATGGCTACCTTTGCAATGAGCAAGCTCCTGTCGTTGTCGTTACTTCCGATTGAACAAATGAATGGCGAGGAGGTGGGATTTGGGGTTCGACAGGAATGAACATCGTCGAAAGAGGCGAAGAAGTTATTTAGCTATTCGTTCAAAACCATGAGTGGAGGGAGGGGGGGCACGTGCCCCCCCTAAAAAAAAATCATTTATATATGTATTCACCCAATTACCACCAATCAAGAAACTCCCTTCACGTGCAACCTCCTGTAGCCGCACACCTCCTTCCCACTCTTCCAAGCCGCAGCAAGCTCGCTACTCCCTGCACTCTCCCTACGCCTGGTCGATACAGCCCTGATCCATCTGCTATACCTTTGGCCTAGCAGCCAACCCGACCTCCCAACAAGTCGAACTCAAGCCCAGCTCTCAAACTCTGCTCTTCAGCCAAGCAAAGTGGAAAGGGGCGGCTGATTCGTTTCCTAGAATCGGAAGTAGGAAGGTGCCTCGGATAAACCGTATCGACTAAGAATTAGGAGGCTTTCTTACTAAGCAGATAATTTTTCAGAATTTTCTTGTGGCATACCTGCATAGAGGTACTATTAGAGTAAAACTTTGTAGATATAATTACATTCTATATGTTTATTTACATATATTTTAAAGTATGTTATCCTCTGCAATCAATTCATTTCATTTTTTTCTATATTTTTATTAAAATCTCGTTAAAAAAATACAGAAGTTTTAGTTGGAATCTTTTACTTTTATTTGAAACTTTATTTTAAAGGATCTCGAGTAAATTTTAGCTAAAATTGAAACTCACTTAAAATAGCTGAAATGAAAATATTTTAAAGAATCTCAAGTAAAACTCACTTAAATCCCTTTCACTCCTCTCTCGGCCTCAAACGAAAACCGCCCGGTAATGAGACGCTCCTCTCTCGCCCTCAAACGAAGACCACCTGGTAATGAGACGGCAAACATAACTATTTTAATTTAGGCCTCCCGAATAAAATTTATGTCTCTGCCACTGAGTTTGTAGGCAAAGGAGAAGAGCAACGAACAACGGAGATGGGGATCTGCGGCTCCAATTCCTTTATCTTAATTTTTTTGGAAAAACTTGAACTTTCATTCAAATAATTTAAAATTTTCATATTATAATTGTTATTTATTTTTTTAAACAAATTACTGTATTATTAAAAATATTTATTTTTATTTAGTTATACCAGACGCACCTAATTAAATTTTTAATGTTAACAATTCTGAATGAAAAATGTTTAAAATACTTTTAAAATTGATAATTTATGCCCCCTTAAAAAAAAATCAGGGCTCCTCCACTGCATGCACATGAATATGTTAGATATTAATAGCATCTTTTATGATCTAAAAATTTTGTTTTTTATACGTGTTATTCTGTAGATCCACATGGGGTGGGCTTCAGTTACAAAGCTAATATCCAGGCCTGGCCCGTAGGTTAGTACACATTGATTCCTTGTAATTAAATGCAGAATCCACCCCACGCTTAGCTGAGTTGGTGGCAAAGCGTGATTGGGACCCCTTAACTTACGTTCGATTCTTTCTCAAGTAGCACGACTCTTTAAGTGGGGAGAAAATAAGTGCATGATCCGGCACCTGTGGGGTTGGTTGCTGCTAGGCCTGTCGAGGAATTAGTTACTCTGCCAAGCGCCTCCTTTATGAGGATGATAGCGGATAGATACCCAGTTCCAAAAAAAAAATGCAAAATCCCTCTCCTGGAAAGGTGGGATTGAATAAGCATAAGTTACTGGTTAATAAAAGATGATTGGAAAAACCGCCTTCTTAATAGAAGGGGGTTGAAGATTTCTCATGCAATGCTTTCATGGCGTTCAATCATCTTAAGGTATTGTTGTTTGTACAATTTATCTGGAAAAAAAAAACTTATAGGAGCAACTACCACCACTTTCATATAAGATCTATAGTGATTGATTTTTCATGAGAAGAAAAATATTTTAATATAAAAATGGAGACATTTTTTTATGGAACAAAATTTGATTATGCTTATTTATCGGTTATCAATTGGTTAAAATTCTCATGGCATAAATGTCAAGTAATGAGATATTTTTTAGAGATATATTGTTTGCCATTAAAGATGACCTTAAAGACTATTGTAGCTCTTTTTAAATGCATCATCAACGGATTGAGATATTTTGTGATTGAGTATGACAAAAAAAATAATATATTATTTTGAAGTATAAAAATATTATTACACTATAGACTCAATAATAAACTCACAATTTTATATTTTTCCTATTCAATATTTGGCTGAATAGAGTTTATTTTACTTTGAGGAATGGATACCCTATAGAGGCAAGCTCCTCTAGTTAATTACATCTCAAATATTTATTACTTAAAAATGCTTTTGATTAAATTGATGGTTTTTTTGTAGTCATTAAAATATTGACTAATATTTTCATTTTTGAGTTTGAAAATTACTTATTTAAGGATTTGTTCTTTACACATTTCAAGGGAAATATGATCAACTTTAAATCAAATTTTACGAATGAAAGCCAAACGAAAGAAAATATAGGAGCTTTTGATTCTAAGAAACTTAAAAATCCTCAGACTATCCATATTGAGTTTTATATTTTAAAATTAAAATTTTATTTAAGTTGACCAATTTAAAATTAAAATATTGTTGCCAGGTCCCAAGTCCTGGATGAGAAAAGTAAAGGGTCGCGTTAGGTAGTCGACAGCCAGCGTAAAACTTGTCGAATAATAATGACATGAATCCTTTAAGAAACTGTGTTAATACTAGGTCGTCCCCTGGAAGCGGCGCGCTGTATGGCCTGAATACAGCGACAAGTGTGCAAGGGCTGTTGCACCGCCTCCCGGGTGCAGTGTTAAATAGGCAAGAGTTTCCACATCAAGGACGGATATGGGCAAAGAAGCTAGTCCATGAAACTAAAATTAGGATATGAACTTGAAATATAGGTTCCCTTACAGGAAAATTAATGAAACTAATAGATATTATGATTCATAGGAAGATAAATATTCTGTGCATTCAGAAAACTAAATGGTTTGGAGAGAAGGCTAAGGAGATTGATAGTTTATGATTTAAACTTTGGTATTCGGGTAGGAGTCGTACTAGAAATGGTGTAGGCGTGATTTTAGATAAGAGTTTGAAGGATAATGTTATAAATATTAATAGAATTAGAGATGGAATTATAGCTTTAAAAATTGTTATTGATGCTATGATTGTTAACATTATAAGTGCTTATGCTCCTCAAGTGGGTTTGGATATGGGTTCAAAATTAAAATTTTGGAATGACTTAGAAGAATTAATACAAAAGATATCTCTTCAAGAAAGGGTTTTTATTGGAGGAGATTTAAATGGACATGTTGGTAGAGATGTAGATGATTTTAAAAACATTCTTTATGGCCATGAATTTGGAACGACAAATGAAGGTGGTAAGTCCATATTAGATTTTTGTTTAACTTATAATTTTTTAATTGTTAATACCTTATTTAAGAAAAAGGAATGAGCATCTCATTACTTATAAAAATGGATATAGCACAACTCAGATTGATTATTTTTTTATAAGGAAATTAGATCGTTTAGATTACAAAGATTATAAAGTTATTCTGAATAAAAATTTATGTATCCAACATCTTTTATTAATTTTAGACTTAAAGATAATGAGGCAGAAAATAATAAATGTATATCATTCTTCTAAATAGTTGTTCCACGCCCCCCACATAACTTGATTTTGCACCAACATTTTCATATTTACATATTGATATAATTATAACAAATATGTATATTATATTCATGAGTGAGATATTATTTTAATTGCACATTTCATCATCACTTCATATTAATTTAATATATTTTTGTACATCTTGAAATTAATGACATATGTCTATTATCCAACAAAGATAAGATATACAGACAGAAAGAGGCAAAGATTTGTATTTTTAATTTAAGATGCTCTTTACGCCAATAATTTTGTTTCTGTGAGAGATGAGCACATATTTTAAGTAAACACGTGTTGAGAGTGCACAAGCAACAGATAAACCGACGAGAATCCACGGCCGTCTATTTCGTCCATCCGTAAAGGGGCGGCAGGAAAATCTAAGACCGTTGGTGCTTGATAGCGACCGTAACGGCTCCGTGATCGCCACCATCCGCGAACTTTCCGCAGCGCAGGCACGACAGTCCACGTGTATCACTATTTGTCTGTTGTTCCATTAGCTTTGGTTGCTAGCTATGAAATCCTCATGAATAAGGGCTTTTATAATATTTATATAAATATAATTTAAATTTTTTAGTAGAGAGATTAAGGCTTAATTTAGAATGATTTTCTTATTACTTTTTAAAATAATTTTTGTACAAAAAAGTTATTGCAAGAAGCAGAGAAAGCCATCCCAAACAAAACCTAAGGCTTCGTTTGGTATAGCTTTTTTATTATTTTCTAAATCAATTTTTTAGTATAAAAATTATTTGAATTAGAAATTTTTGTACTAAAAAAGTTGCTTTAGAAAGTAATAAGAAAATTATCTCAAACGAAGCCTAAGAGTATGTTTGGAACAACTTTCTTGTAACTTTATTTTTCATATCGCAATCACCGATTTATTTGACTATTATTTTCTCGTTGTTTAGAAAAAAGTTTGTGCTAGAAGATTGTTTTATATATTAGCTTTCAAAAAAATTATTATTTTTCATAATAGCTTTACAGCTTTACAACGTCTTAACAAAAAAAATATAATCATTCCAAATAAATTCTAAGAAGAAGTGCACCATAAAACTTCTATAAATTTATATCAGTTTAACAGATGGCATCTAAAAAAGATTTTTTATTTATTTATTTAAGTGGTTTGATAGAGTGAGCCAGTATTCATATATTTATATGGTTGTCGCGTTCTTCTGCCTTCATGATTTTGCTTTTAAAAAGCACTTTCTCAGCCATAACCATATAAATACTTTTTTAAAGGCCAAGCTTAAAAAATGGTGAAAAATTGTCTTTCAAACAGACGTACATTATTTTTTTTATTAACATTTTTTTTGTTACAAAAGCAGTCAAAAAACTCTTCCAAACAAAACAATTTGACTGAAAAATGATATATATATATATATATATATATATATATATATATATATATATATATATATATATATATATATATATAAGATTTGAATATTTAAGATAAAAAACATATCCAAAAACAAAATTTATTTTTATCTGAACATTTTGACATACAAATTTGGTGATGAACATGAAAAGTTGCATGAGAAAAATCACTTCCATTATTCTAAATAGATGATAATCTCTCTCTCTCTCTCTCTCTCTCTCTCTCTCTCTCTCTTTATATTTGTATAAATATAATGAACTGTGCAACAATACTTAGGATATTTGCTAGCATAAAATACTGGGAAGGATGGTATGCCATACAAGCATACAAGAGAATGTTGTTCGTTGTTCCGTGCGTTTATATAAGCATTGATAATCACTTTTCAGAGTGAGGAAAGCAAGAATCTTTTCGGTTTGTCACTGTTGCCTACGACGATTCCTGACAGGCTAAGGGACTGAGCCGTTGGCTATTTTGGGTTTGATGGTAAACTGAGCACCTACCTTTGTTATTTTCTTCTTCGTAGAAGAAGATAACATCTTGAAAAGGACACCACGAAGATTGATAGCATGTAAGAATTATAGATGTTTTGTCCATTTTTATTTGTTTTGTTCAGTTCAGTCTTGTAAAAGTTTTTTCTTCTTAATAAAATAAGAAAAAAAAATTTCTTATTTGTAAAATTATTTTTTGAGATTCTAATAATATTTTTATAAATATGGATACTTTAGAATTAATTTTAGAAAAAAAAGTTATGTTATGAAAGGATTAAAAGCATTTAAATTTATACTGAGATTAATACTATATGTGATATATAAGTTGCATTAATTTCAGGGTGAATCCAAATTCTCTTAGGTCCTCCCTCACAAAAATTGCATTAGCATATTCTGATGAAATCTTTTTATTTTTATAAATATGCAACAAATAAATAAATATTTAGAAATAATATGCTATACTATATTACTCTATTACTCCGGCTTAAATTATATTGAATTTGATATCAATTAATATGCTATACTATAGTAAATTTAGTATATGGTAGAATATATTTATTCATATTTATCTGGCTTAGATTAATCATGTTGAATGTCGGACTGTACTTTTTGCTACCTATGTACTGAGGGTCTATCGAGAGAAGGAAATGAAGTCTGAATATGAGGAATAAGAGAGAAGATGAGAGACTCTGTGGATCTAGACAAAATATTTATCTACTAAACTAGATATACAAGAGTAATGAAAGCGAGATCTCTAGATTGTAGAGCTTAAGCTAAGAAAGGGGAAAAAAATAGCACAATATCTCTCCTCTTATGGATTTTATCGTGGGTTCGGTTAGGCATTCTCTTATGTGCCAACTCCCTCTCTTCAAGGGCGGATCCAATTGTCCTCAAGGTGGGCAACCCACCCTAAAAAAAAAATAATACGAGAGATATTTTTTATCTGTTAGCTTTTTACAATATCTATGTATTTCACTATTTTCCTTTTTTAAGAGATCCTTGGAAAGTCGTATCTTTGCTCTTCAAATTCCCTTCTATAACATTTTCAGAAATGGTTAGTTTTCTTATATGGTTGCATTTTTCTTCAACTTAGTTCAAGCTTTGTTTTAAAGAATGCAAAACATCTAAAAATTAATTTAATTCTTACTTTTAGAGCTACCAGATTGACTTGGAAATTGGAATGAATCTTAATATATGTTGTTGTATAATCTGATTGGAAATAATTTTTTATATCAATTTCAATTAAAAATATTACAACAGTTGTGTTAAAACACAAACCATTGCATCTTTTCAAACAAATATGATTTTAATTTAGTAATTGTTTGGAAAATTATTATATGTGGTAATGTAGTTTATATCATTTAGATTTATGTTTCGTTTGGGACAGCTTTTTATTGTATTCTAAAGCAAGTTATTAGTACAAAATTTTTTGAACTAAAAATTTCCGTATTAAAAAGCTGTTTTAGAAAACAGTAAGAAAGTTGTCCCAAACGAAGCCTTAATTGTGAGAGATAAAAAGTCAAATTTAATAAGATATTGTTTAACATAGATTTCATTGTAGGATAGATGATGATTGACTCAATGACTGTCTAATATCTTATATTGAAAAAGAAATATTTGATTTGATTCTCAATGAAATTGTTATGTAATATTATCAAAAAATAAAAATTATCTTGATAAGTTTGTAAGCATTTCTCAATTTATCAAATTATAATTAAATACAAGATTTTACCTTGAATTATTATTTTTTATTTTATTTTTTTAATATTAATTTATTTTTATGATAAATTTGCCCACCCTCAAACAAGAGGCTAGTTTCGCCCCTGCCTCTCTCCCTCCTTTTGTCGACTGTTTCTCCCCCTTTTTATAGGATTTGAAAAAATACAGGGAGTACGTCCTAGGCATATATAGTGGTTGTCCCATCAGTCTTTATTATAGTTCACCTGTCAGTGCCAAGTGAAATGGTGATTAAGAAGGGCGAGTCGAGTGTGCTTATGGAAACCTGGTGATGTCGACTGGAAGCTGGTCAGAAATTGCCTTGTTGAGATGAGAAGGGGTGAGTGTTGCCAGAGTGTGGTTAGGAGAATGGGTTGGCGTATAGTGAAAAGTTGATTTGGGGTTGCCCCGTTGAGGTGGGAAGAGGCGAGTAGTGTCTCGACAGGGCTTTCATATCGACTCAGTTATGAAAGATGCATGTAGAGGTGATATGTGTCATTACACGTAGGAGTCTTAATTCTGTCCTAAATGAATAAAGATCTATCTGACTGAGAGATGTACTTTTGAGGTAGCCCTCGTCAGGGAGGATGATGTCCTGGAAGAGGTGGTCGGTGTGAGTCAATCGTGCTTCAATGTTAAGCTCCTTCCCAGCTCTTGAGCGAGTCCCTCAAACGACTCCAAGACTCCAAGAGAGGAGTGGATCCTTCTTCTGCTCGACCCAAACGTAACATACAAGATACCTGCAAACGGGTACCTACACAAGTAGTCATGGGTGTACAAATCAATCATTATGATTGCATTGGTTCAACAAGTGTGAACTCTTTTTAAACATGAAATTCATAAAGTTTGAAGCCATCAAAAACCTCGAGTTGCTCAGATCCAAATCTCATGAAGTCATCTAGAAATTTGCCCTAGATCGAACTCAACTTCGAGTTGTCTAAGGGCTTGTAAAAAATATATCATAACATCATAAATGTCATAATTTTGATTAAAATACCAATATAATAAAATATAACCGATGAAATGATTCAATTGAAGAAGTTCATTAATTCTATGATAAAAATAACAGTCATTTCTAATGTGTGAGATTTTGTTATATGTAGGATGTTGACGCGGTATGTTCAAGCAATCATTTAGACTTACTCAAATGCATATCATACTGTCATAGACAATCATCTTCAAATTTTATTTAATATTAAAATCTAATAATGTATTTTTGAAGTTCATAGAAATTGAAGAGCTTACACAATATTAGTGGAGACGAATAATGATATTTTTTTACTCTTTAGTGTAAGCTTATTTTGATTTTATCATTGCCATAACAGCTAAGGCTTTGTTTGGGACAGCTTCTTTGTTATTTTCTAAAATAATTTTCTAGTATCAAAATTTCTTGAATCAAAAATTTTTATTTTTAAAAATAGTTTTATAAAGTAGCAAAAAAGTTGTCCCAAATAAAGTCTAAATAAGCATTCTCTATTATGAGAAAATTCTAAGAGTCTTTTGTGCAACTTTTTGATAAATAATTTTATATATATATATATATATATATTAAATATATAAATTTCATAATATTTATAATAAAATGACTATATAATTGTTGCGGACTCAAATATACGCGGCGATAGAGTTTAAATTTCCGTCTCAGCGTTGTACGTATATCCAGCACACAAACAGAAGAATGAAAGAACACCAGGATTTTTACGTGGAAAGCCCTGAAAAAGGGAAAAACCACGGGGCCACGCCCAGTTGAAAAAGTTCCACTAGTGTTGTATGAAATACACGAGACTGATTCGTCCTTTAGATTCAGGACGATCAGATTACAATGAGTATCGGTTACAAGGCCAAGCAGAGTTCCGACGTCACTCGGGTGTCCGGCAGAATTCCGGCGTCACTTGGAAAGAAGTCTGGCGTCACTCGGGCGTCAGATAGAATTCTGGCGTCGGGCAGGATTCTGATGTTGCTCCGGCGTCCCTCGGGCACCCGGGGGTGCCTCCGTGGTCTTCCGGCGGAGTTCCGGCGAAGTTCCGGCGGTGTTCCGACGGTGGTCGAGGAGGAGCTGTTCCCTCCTAGATTTCTCTTCTCTTCTTCTCCTTCTCTTCTTCTTGGCTTGGGTCCCCTCTTAAGAGAAATGAGGGGCTATTTATAATTTTTCTGGAGTGGCATAGCCTGTAAATAGATGAGGGATCAAGGGCAAATAAGGAGTGATCCGGATGAACGACCGATATTAAATCCCTTGATCGTGAACCGTTTATCAAGCATTTGAAGGTCTTAATGATATCAGAATTCTGCGATCTTGGGCTCGTTGGATTTGTCTCGTCGAGCCGCTCGATTCGACTATAAGCTCGTCAAAATCGGAGACCGTTTGGTAACTCAAATTGCTGTTAGATGCTTCCAACAGCACTTCGGGTACTTGATTTGGGCTCATTTGGGCTCGGATTGAGTCGACTTTGGTGTCGTTGGGTTCGTATTTTCGAGACGCTCAGTTCGACTATAAGCTTGCTTAAATCGGAGTTTAAATGGTCTCCGAATTAATTTTTGAAGTTTCCAACTTGAGTTTTTCCTCGAGATTCGTGCCCAATCAAGATAATTTTTTGGCGATACATCAGTTGCCCCCGTATTTTCGGACGTCGAAGCTTCACGAGTCCGAAAATACTTGTTCCGGCATTTTACATTGGCCGAATTGCAAAAAATTGCGTTCCAAAAATCAAATGTTTGCTCGAACTTGATCATAGAGGCCCCGTTGAGCTCCGAAAGTGTAAAAATTGAGTCCGAAACGTCGAAAAACGTGTCTGGGGAGCCCAAAAACGTCAAATTTGGACCGTCCGGGCCCGAAATCGGAGCCCGGGAACGTGTAGGCGGCCGAACCGGCCGGCCGGCCGGCCGGCCGCCGGCAGCCGGCGCCGGCGGCGGCGCCCGCGCGGGCGCGCGGGCAAGGGGCGCGCCCCCTGGGGCGCGCAGCAGTTATGGCATTTTAATTTTTTTTTTTTTTTGCTGTGGGGCCCGCATGAATTATAAAAAATGCCAAAAAATTCAGAAAAATTCGAACTTTCTTCTAGAAGCCTCCTCCCTCCAATTTCCAAACATTTTCCCCCTCTTTTTTCAATTTTCCCTCTCTTTCTCTCCCTTTTTCATCCTATAAATACCCCCCTTGGGGTAGGGGACAAAATGCTCCTCTCTTCCTCCTCTCCTGGCCTTCTAGCTTTTGGCATTCTGAGGCTTTCCGCCGTTTTTAAGTAGATGATTTCCCTACTTGACTCGGCGCCCCTCCTTTTGCGCAGAAGTTAGCGGCTTTCCTCTCTTCTCTCCTCTAGCTTCCGGCATTTTGAGGCCTTCAGCTGTTTTTAAGTAGGTGACTTTCCCTACTTGATTCGGCGCCCCTCCTTTTGCACAGAAGTTAGCGGTTTTCCCTCTTTTATCTCTCATTCTGGCTTTCTGACAGTTGAGGCATTCCGTTGTTATTCAGTAGGTGATTTTCCCTACTTGAGACAACGCCGCTCCTCTTGTACAGGAGTTAGAAATTTCTTTTCTTTTTCATTCCTTCATGTGGAGGTGAGATGTTAGTCGGAGGGAGTCTGACGGCGGTCAGCGGCCGGGCGGTGGTCCGACGAAGGTCGGGCTGAAGTTCGATGGCGGTCCGCGACCGGGCGGTGGTCCGACGAAGGTCGGGATGAAGTCCGACGGCGATCAGCGGCCGGGTGGAAGTTCGGCGGCGGGAAGAAGTACGGCGTCGGGTAGAACTCCGAAGAAAATCTGTCGGCCAGAAGAAGTCCCACGACGGGTAGAAATTTGGTGTTGGGTAGAAGCCCGACAAACATCTGACGACAGGCAGAAGTCCGACGTCACGTAAAAGTACAGCGTCGGGTAGATATCCGACGGGGGTCCGACGACTGGCAGAAGTCCGACGTTGGGTAGAAGTTTAGCGTCGAGTTGAAGTCCGACGAGGGTCTGGCGACGTGTAGAAGTCCTCCAACGGGAGGAAGCTCAGCATCGAATAGAATTTCGATGTTAGTTTGTTGATGATGGACGATCGGGTGGAAGTCCGTTGGCAGTCAACGACCAAGTTGGGAGCAGAAGGAGAGAGTTCAACGGTGTTGCTATCAGCAGTTGAACGAGAAGTCGATGATGGCTGATATGAAGTAAAGGACCGCCGGCAGATATCCGACGAAGGGTCGATGATGGCGGGTGTCCAGTGGCATTGTGTTAAGGCAATATTCATCCATACTGAAGTGTGCCAACATCAGATATTACTGGATCAAGGGGCCGAAGTAGTGTTATATGCCAACATTTTGGCAATACACTAACACTGAGTGGAGATCTGATGATGATCCAGTTATGTCCTTTCTTTGAAGGAGCAGTTGTAGGAGATGCTTGCGTGTAGTAAGGGAGAAGTCACTTAAATCCACCAAGGATATTTGACTGTGTTAAAATTGCTTATTGCTTGATGATACTAGTTTGTACAGATGATGCCAATGTACTTTTCAATTTCAACTTCTAGTGAGAATAAATGTACACCTGAATCTGGATTTATGTAACTCCAATGATATTGTATATGAAATGAGGATTTGTCCCCTAGAGGGATCTAAATTGTTCTTGCATCTGTAAGACATGCTTTGTGCTTTTGATGTATTATTAGTCTGAACGAATGTGAGAGACATCCTTTTTGACATATTTGAGACTATAGGTCAAAGCCCTTGCTTGATGACGTTAACATGTATGAAAAAGGTCGAGAGAATCCACCAAGGATGTGAGACCTTTCCGAGGTTGTATGTCAGAGCCTTTGCTCGACGACGTTAACTTGTATGGAGGAGGTCGAGAGAATCCACCAAGGATGTGAGACCTATCCGAGGTTGTATGTCGGAGCCTTTGCTCGACGACGTTAACCTGTATGGAAGAGGTCGGGAGAATCCACCAAGGATGTGAGACCTATCCGAGGTTGTATGTTGGAGCCTTTGCTCGACGACGTTAACCTGTATGGAGGAGGTCGAGAGAATCCACCAAGGATGTGAGACCTATCCGAGGTTGTATGTCGGAGCCTTTGCTCGACGACGTTAACCTGTATGGAAGAGGTCGGGAGAATCCACCAAGGATGTGAGACCTATCCGAGGTTGTATGTCGGAGCCTTTGCTCGACGATGTTAACCTGTATGGAAGAGGCCGGATCGAATCCCCCTGGGATCGATCTTCCAGTGATTGAGAAGCAATAAAGACTGCATATTTCTCAGATCATGGATAAAGAGACTATATTTGTCAGTAGTTTTTCACTGTCATTTGTATTCTTTTTAAAGAAAGAGACAATATCAAAACTGGACGAACAACACATTATATTACTATAAGACAATACAATAATTCCCTTGAACAACAAAAGAGATACATATAGAGACAACCACATCATTTGACTTAGTAGAAATACTAAGGACATTAGAGTGACATCCTACTTATCATAGAAGAGATACACGATGACACATGACAAGTAGTATTACTAATACAACTACACAAAATACGTGGTCATTCAATCTCGCCAATCATTTGAATATTATTTAACTGTTGTCTTTGTTGTTGTTGATTTTGCCCCCCAGTGGGGCGAGCTTCTTCTCGGGTAGGTGGGTTCCCAATAAACTGTCGAAGATAGCCCTGGCGGATAAGTCTTTCAATCTCATCCTTAAGTTGCCAACACGCTTCAGTAGCGTGGCCACGACTACGATGAAAGTGACAGTACTGATCTTGATTTCCTGTATTTGGCTTCGAAGGATGCGGCCATTTCACTTTTTCCTGATCTTGAATCACCATTAACACATTTGCTCGAGATGTGTTGAGCGGAGTGTACTATTTCTCCTGCTGAGGTTCTCGTTGTGGTAATGGGGGCCTAGGAGGTAGATTGCTATTCCCTTGCTTTTTCTGTTGTAAGGAAGAATTATCCATCCCAGGAGCACCTTTGCGCTTCCCATTTGTCTGCTCGAACTGCTTTCTGTGAGCATTTATGGCTTCATCTGTGGAGATTTGTGCCTCCACACGATGAATCAGGTCGGCGTATGAATGAACCGTATCTCGCATAAGAGCTGAATAAAAGGGGCCAGGACGGAGGCCACCAAGAAAGACTCCTCTCAATAATTCAGGATCTACTCCCGGAATTTGTCGAGCCTCAGTAGAAAATCGCTGAAAATACTCTTTCAACGATTCTCCCTCATTCTGACGGATTCCAGATAGGTGGGAGGAATCCTTAGTGATTCTTCGATTGGCTACAAACTGTTCCACGAACACTTTAGCCATTTTATTGAATGAAGGGATCGTTCTAGACGGAAGCGAATAGAACCAAGTTCGTGCTTGTCCCTTGAGGGTAGCGGGAAAAACCTGACATAGGAGTGCATCCGAAGCTCGCTGTATATGCATAATTGTTCGATAATGATCGATATGCTCATATGGGTCGGATGTCCCGTCGTAGGATTCGATGCTCGGTAGCTTAAAGCCAGCCGAAATAGGGTGTTGAAGAATGGCTTCCGTCAGGGGTGACGACTCCTGGAAGTCCCACTGATGAAGAGGTTGCCTTACGCCTCCTGTAGGGAACTCCTCTCGAACCAATCGTCGCAGTTCGTGGCGTAGGGTATTGCGAGGGAGCTCAGTAATGTGATGTTGGGCTAGCTCCTCAGGGAGGTCTTGAGGGAGGAGAGATTGCCGACCTATGTGCGGAGGATGGGTAGAACTTGTTGTATCAGCCAGTTCGTTATCTTGATGTGACTGCGGGCGCCTCCTAGGAGGAGGAAGAGGAATCTCAGCTTGAAGATGTTCGATTTGAACAGCTTCAACACGTGGTGGATCTCGAGGGAGAAGAACCTCCTCCTGTGGTGCTAGTTCCTGTGGTGCTAGTACCGGTTGTCGAGTCTCTCGCAGGAGTTGTAGGATCTCATTCTGAGACTCCTCCATCTTCCTGATGCGGTCTTCAATGGACGGTCCTGAAATTCCTTCTCCCATAGCGTCTTGCCCCCCAGCATGAAAAGAGGCGGATACTTGGGGTCTATGATTCATAGACTGATCCCGAGATTGATGTGAATTAGAGCGGGAGGCTCCCAAGATGCGATCGCTACGCCTGTTGGCCATCAAAGTGGTGCTTAGGATAGTGGGATTTGTTTCCCACAGCCGGCGCCAAACTGTTGCGGACTCAAATATACGCGGCGATAGAGTTTAAATTTCCGTCTCAGCGTTGTACGTATATCCAGCACACAAACAGAAGAATGAAAGAACACCAGGATTTTTACGTGGAAAGCCCTGAAAAAGGGAAAAACCACGGGGCCACGCCTAGTTGAAAAAGTTCCACTAGTGTTGTATGAAATACACGAGACTGATTCGTCCTTTAGATTCAGGACGATCAGATTACAATGAGTATCGGTTACAAGGCCAAGCAGAGTTCCGACGTCACTCGGGTGTCCGGCAGAATTCCGGCGTCACTTGGAAAGAAGTCTGGCGTCACTCGGGCGTCAGATAGAATTCTGGCGTCGGGCAGGATTCTGATGTTGCTCCGGCGTCCCTCGGGCACCCGGGGGTGCCTCCGTGGTCTTCCGGCGGAGTTCCGGCGGAGTTCCGGCGGAGTTCCGGCGGTGTTCCGACGGTGGTCGAGGAGGAGCTGTTCCCTCCTAGATTTCTCTTCTCTTCTTCTCCTTCTCTTCTTCTTGGCTTGGGTCCCCTCTTAAGAGAAATGAGGGGCTATTTATAGTTTTTCTGGAGTGGCATAGCCCGTAAATAGATGAGGGATCAAGGGCAAATAAGGAGTGATCCGGATGAACGACCGATATTAAATCCCTTGATCGTGAACCGTTTATCAAGCATTTGAAGGTCTTAATGATATCAGAATTCTGCGATCTTGGGCTCGTTGGATTTGTCTCGTCGAGCCGCTCGATTCGACTATAAGCTCGTCAAAATCGGAGACCGTTTGGTAACTCAAATTGCTGTTCGATGCTTCCAACAGCACTTCGGGTACTTGATTTGGGCTCATTTGGGCTCGGATTGAGTCGACTTTGGTGTCGTTGGGTTCGTATTTCCGAGACGCTCAGTTCGACTATAAGCTTGCTTAAATCGGAGTTTAAATGGTCTCCGAATTAATTTTTGAAGTTTCCAACTTGAGTTTTTCCTCGAGATTCGTGCCCAATCAAGATAATTTTTTGACGATACATCAATAATAAATTTATAATATGAATATTTAAAGGATAAAATTATTGAAGACATGTTTGAAGAAAAAATTGATATTTTATACGATACTTAAAACCATTATTTTACTATTATAATGATCACTGTGTCAGTTGAAACGGGACCCGAAAAGACAATTTTTTTTTTTGGAGGGCCCAAAACTATCATCCTTAATATATGATAAGAAAACAAGCATTCTTTGTTTGTAATCTCCAGGCATTAATGGATTTTGACAGAAGTCGACCAAATCACGTGGCAATTTGAATACGCAAACATTATTTGAAGGGGCGTGCTGGGTGCCGTTGCATGCTAGAGGGTGGTCATCTTGTCGTCCATCAATGGAGATATGTTCGAACAACTTCAAAAACAATATAATTTAGGTGTTATTTGTTGGATGTATAAGGAATACAGAGTAAAATGAATGACTACAGAGACTTGATGGTGGCAACGACAGGCTGTGAACAATGGTAATTGAAGGGGGCGGCAGCAGGAGGTTGTTGACAACGAGTGGCGGGTGATGGTGAAGATAGACTTGCGATGGAGATGATAGATAACTTCGGCGGATTTTAAAATTAATAAAATTTAATGATTTCTAAATACATCAAAATTAAACTAGAAAATGATCTCCAAGTTCTTTAAAACTTTATTCTATAATATTTTTA
Organism: Dendrobium chrysotoxum; assembly: GCA_019925795.1. Taxonomy (NCBI): domain Eukaryota; kingdom Viridiplantae; phylum Streptophyta; class Magnoliopsida; order Asparagales; family Orchidaceae; genus Dendrobium; species Dendrobium chrysotoxum. The sequence continues at coordinate 91,643,872 of CM034314.1, read as the reverse complement.
CTTTAGATCAAACATAAATATTTTGAAAACCCTAAAATATTTTATATAAGTTTATTTATTTATTTTTTTTAATAGTGTAACTGTGTAAGTGGCTCTTCAGGCCAGCCATTATTGTGCTTGGGCACTGAAGTTATATATATATATATATAATATGTACTTTATATAGTGTCTTATAAAATATGCAAATTTACTATTAAGATATGACCCACCGGGGCTTAGGGTGGTCGTTGGGCGAGTATGGTTGGGAACCCTCTATCCCAGGTTCGAATCCCCTCTACTATGGCCTTGCCTCTTTAGTGGGGCAATGCAAGTGGGGGGCTCGATGCCGGTGGGTGGCTTCGCTAAGTTACGCCGCCAAGCGCTCCCTTTGAAGTGGCTGTAGGTAAATACCCCTGTTCCAAAAAAAAAAAAAACTATTAAGATATGGATAATTTAAACAGGAGCTTATATTAGGTCGGCAATTACTCCAACATAACCTGGATTTGGCCCCAGAAACCCAGTCAATCTATGTGTGCGAGCTTATTACCAAAGATCTTTAAAATTATGCAAAAAAAAAGAATAATACTTAGATAAATAATATGATGATGAATTTAAAAGTTATTGAATTTATTTCAAAATTAATATTAAATAAAATTTCCATCTAAAGTATTATTTATTTCATAATATCCTAATATTTTTTTTTTCAAAATTATTATCAAGATTCTAATATTATTTTTCTCACATTAAATTTATACTAGAAAAAAAATTGAATTCATATATCATAATCAAAATTTAGCCCATTTTATATTTATGTTCAGATGAATGCAATATGAGAGCTGATATATTATTCATGAATTATACTGATTTTAAAATCAATTAAAATTTTAAAAAAATTTATTTGATGAAATATAATAATAATATTTTCATTAATTTTTTTAATATTTATATTTCGGCACTGATAAAATAAAAAAATCAAAATTTTCTTTGAGTCAAAGACAGGTATGCTTCCCCAAATCCTTCTCCGCTCGTTCGCAGTTCTGAAGCGTACCAGTTTGGTGCTTCCAAGTTGCGGTCCCCGACCGGCATCCTCCCCCTGACCGGGTCGTTTGGACCGGTTCGAATAGCCACGGAGCTCGACCCGTCGTCATCCGGGGGCCCGGCCCACGGACAAAGCCATCTCGTGAGCGGTATCCGCACACTGTCCCATCACGTGGGCCCCGGCCTTCTATATCTTCCTTGTCGTATCAGTTAACTACCTTAATCCGGTTTTTTTATTTTTATTTTTGGAAATTAGGGCAAGCCCAATTCCATTTATTATATCAAATAATTACAGCAAAACTAGCAAAATATCAAAATTTAAGCTGCACCAAATCTTTAACAATGATTTTTTTTTTGAATATTTAGATCAATTAAGACAAATTCACACACAACGCATACGCAAAGACTCGAATCCAAGACCTCTTAGTTGGAAGCCTAAGTTCTTAACCAACAGACCAAAGTGAGCTGTGTTTTTAATGGAAAATTATTACGTCCAGTGTCTGGATTCGTCCGGAGACGAATCCGGACGCGCCACGTCACCCAGGGCCCAGTGCATCCGGGTGATGTGGCGCATCCGAATTCGTCTCCGAAGGGTCCGGACACCAAACATAATAATCTCTCATTTTTAATTACAATGACATTACTTTCCCTCCAAATATAATATATAGAACAAATAGTCACCAAGTAGGAAAAAAAATTCCGTGTTTGCACTACCTGAAATATGATATATTACTTGCATCAAGTTTGGCCTTAAAAGAAAACCAGCAAGACGGGAAAGGAAGTGCGTAATTATGTCAAAAGTGTGCTCACATTCCAAAAACAAGGCTCCGTTTGATAAGGCTTTCTTACTATTTTCTAAGCAGCTTTTTAATACACATATTTTTTAAACTATAAGCTTTAGAAAGTAATAAAAGAGTTGGACAGCTTTCGTACTGCTTTATAAAATAATTTTTTAGTAAAAAAATTTTTGAAAATAAAATTATATTAAAAAACTATTTAAAAAAATAAAATAAAAATGCTATCTCCAAGGAAACCTAAATGAGAGATACTCTGGTTAACAGCATTACAGAGAACAGTTGGGTTGAGCTGTGGGATATTCCGCCTAATCAAAGTAGATTTGGGCACAGCAGCAAACAGTTGTTAAGAGTAGCGACGAGAGGAAGTGAACAAGCTTCTTAATTTCTCTGTCTTACCAATTGAATGCGAGAAGAAATTATTACATGTCAGAAATATGTTGTAATGGATAATTATGTGGAATTATTTGACTCACTATTCGTACTTACATAATATTATTTGTATCTAATAATTTTTTGGATATAACATAGCATAATTTTGACTGTTTTTTTTTCACCAGGAAATTTATTTATTTACTGGATAATATTGGTGATAAGGGTGTAAGTGCGGTAAGTCAACTCGTGAGCCTGCTCGAGCTCTGCTTAATAAATGAATCATTTGTCGAGCTCGATAAGCTAACGAGCTAAACTTGAGTCAATCCAGATTTGACTCGTTAGCTTACGTACGAGCTAGCTTATTTTCAAAAAATATTAAAATTAAATACATTTAAAATATATTAGCATTTGAGATTTTAAGCACAAAATTGTTAAAAATGTTTAAAAATTTTATCTCGTTTTCTCATGATAAGTAGTTCTTTATTATTTTTACTTTAATTTCTCATATTTTTATTATTTTATTATAATAATTTTTAAATTATAATTATGTTCGCTCTCTCATAATAAATCAGTCAGCTCGAACTTGTAAAATAAAGCCCAAGCTCAAACTGTTAATTAATCAAGCTCAAATCAGAGGTGACTCAAACTTCATTTATCATTATCATTAAAATTATCATTTATTATTTATTAAAATAAAATAATTAAGATTATAATTTTATAATTAAATTTTTATCATGATACTTAATTCAAATATAGCTAATAAAAAAATTAATTGATATCCCCACTAAAAAAAATATCTAGGCCTGCATGTTCAAACTTCTTTTAAAAATTTAGGTTTAAAAAGAAAATCTGTGTGAATGTTCTGTTTTTGAGCAAAGCTACAGTGGCGGTGCAATCGTAAGGGGTAGAGAAAACGGGTTGTCAAATCATGAATGTTGCACTCTATGAGGGTAAGCAGCAGACTACAGAATCTTCGTATTGCGTTTCAATTATGGTATAAAAAGCTTTTATTGAGAAATATTATCAGTGATCAGTAAGAAATGCTTTTGCCCATTGTAAAATGTTTTTACTGATTTTTATTTTTTATATTTAAGTGAATTAAAGTTGTTGCGTCATGGAGTATTCGTGGCGATAGAGAAATATATAGTTTAATATATTAGCGTTGTACGAAGATTTAGCGCATAATCAGATGAACGAGAGATAGTGTAGTACTCATAAGAAATACCAGAGTTTTTACGTGGAAACCCCTGAAAAGGTGGAAAACCCACGGGGTCTGACCCAATTTGAATGAATCCACTAGTCTTTGCGGTCGAAATTAGTTTCCTTGGGAGAAGGCCTTGGCAAATATGCATCACATAGACCGTATTACATGGTGGGAATTACATAATTAACATATACATGTTTGTTCGGTCAGCAGGACCATAGTCGATTGACGACTGAGGTCGGGAAAATCGTAGTTGACAGGCGTTGGAGGTCAGAAGGATCGTAGTATGATGACTAAGGTCGGGAGGACCTTACTTGGTCAGACGACGGAGGTCGGAAGGACCGTAGTTGACGGGAGACAGTGGTCAGAAAGACTGTTGTCTTGCGAGGGAGGTTGGAAGGATCGTAGTCAGCGATGGAGGTCAAAAGGACCGTAGTCAGCGATGGAGGTCGAAAGTACCGTAGTCGGCATGAGATAGGGGTAAAAAAGACTGTTGCCTGGTGATGGGGTCAGAATGATCGTAGTAGGCGACGGAGGTCGGAAGAATCGTAGTCGGCAGGAGACACGGGTCATCAAGACCGTTGCATGGTGATGGAGGTCAGAAGGACCGTGGTTGATAATGGAGGTCGGGAGGACCGTAGTCGGCAGGAATCCATCGTCAAGCGTTGGTCCGGCAGAAGTATGGGCGTCATGTGGTGGTCTGGCGGAACTTCGGCATCGGTCGGTGGTCCGGTGGAACTTAGGGAATCCGGTGGTGGTCTGGCGGAACTCTGGTCCTCATGTGGTGGTCCGACGAAACTCAGGGCGTCAGGCGGTGGTCTGGCGGAACTCAGGGCCTCAGGTGGTGGTCCAGTGAAACTCCGGGCCTCAGGTGGTGGTCCAGTGGAACTCAGGGCTTCAGGCGGTGGTCTGGCGGAGCTCAGGGCCTTAGGTGGTGGTCTGGTGGAACTCCGGGCCTCTGGTGGTGGTCCGACAGAACTCCGAGCCTCTGGTGGTGGTCGGGCGGAACTCTGGGCAGTGGTCGAGGAGGCAAGGAGGCATTACCGATCTTCGATCTCTCTCTTTTTTCCTTAAGCTTTGGGGTCTCTATTCATGAGAAAGGAGGGGTCTATTTATAGATTTCCTAGAGTGGCATGGCCCGTAAATAAGAGGAAGATCAAGGGTAATTGAGGAGTGGTTTGGATGGACGGCCAATGTTGAATCCCTTGATCATGGACCGTTTGCTAGACATTTAAATGTCTTAATGATTTCAGAATTTTGTAAACTTAGGCTCGTTGGATTCATCTCGTCGAGCCGCTCGTTTCAAATATAAACATGCCATGTTTAGAAACCGTTTGGTAATCTAAATTGTGGTTTGAACCTTCTAACAATGCTTCGAGTCCTTGATTTGGACTCATTTGGGCTCAGATTGAGTCGAATTTGGTGTCGTTTGGTACGTTTTTCCGAGACGCTCAGTTTCATTGTAAGTTTGATGAAATAGGAGTTCAAATGATCTCAATTTTAATTTCAAAAGTTTTCAACTTGATTTTGCCTCGAGACTCGTGCGCGATCAAGATAATTTTTTGATGATGTATCAAAAGTAAATTCACACACATCACATAACGTAAAATTTGAATCTAAAATTTGTTTACGATGAGCTTAGCTTAGTAGATTCAGAAACTAAGAAAAAATATAGAAATTAAATAAAAGAGATGCGATATAAATATATCATATACCATTTATTTAGCGTGATATCTGAATATTATTTTGAATAATATATATAGCATCATTATGACATTATTTTTAATTAGATTTTATAATGAAGATGGATTTTGTCTAATTATTGGAATCAGTCGTATTTTTAAAGTTTTATTCAAGTTTAGGATTTTGAATTATAATTTATATATATCATCAAAAATTAATCTTGATCAGGCACGAGTCTTGAGTCAAATTTGAGTTGAAAACTTCTAAAATTAAATTTGGGACCATTCGAACACTGATTCCAACAAACTTATAGTGGAACTGAACATCTCAAAAAGACGAACCCAACAAAACTAAATTCGACTCAATCCGAGTGCAAATGGGTCCAAATTGAGGACACAAAACATATTTGGAAGGTTCAAATCATAAATTAGATGACCAAATGATCACCAAATGTGACATGCTTATAGTCGAATCGAGTGGCTCGATGAGACAAATCCAATGGACGATCGGACTTCCTCCTGGCCACCAATTGTCGCCAGACTTACAATCGGCCACCGATTATCACGGGATTTCCTCCCGACCACCATCGCCGACTACGATCATTTCGACCTCCATCGCCACCAACTACGGTCCTTCCGACCACCTTCGCCCGACTAATATTTTTCAGACCTCCATTGCCCGACTATGGTCTTTCTGACCATCGTCGCCTGCTAACTATGGTCCTTCTGACCTCCATCGCCAAACAACAGTCTTTCCGACCACCATCGCCAGTCGACAACAGTCTTTCTGACCACCATCGCCCGCCAATTATGGTCATTCCAACCTCCATCGCCTGACAATGATCTTTTTGACCATCGATGCTTGTCGACTAGGGTCTTTCCGACCTCCGTTACTCGACTACACTCATTCCGACCTTCGTCGCCCGATTACGGTCTTTTCGACCTCCGCCGCCCAACTAAGGTCCTTCCGACCATCTTCGCCAGATTACGGTCTTTCCAACCTCCGTCGCCCGCTGACAACGGTCTCTCCAACCTTCATCGCTCGCCGACTATGGTCTCTTCGACTTCCATCTCCAGAATATGGTCTCCTTGACTGCCTTCACTGGACTACGATCTTTTAGACCTCCGTCGCCCGCCAACTTTGATCTTTCCGACCTCCATTGCCCGACTATGGTCCTTCCGACCACCGTTATTCGACAACGGTCCTTCCAACCTACATCGCTCGCCGACTATGGTCCTATCGACCAAACGAACATATCATCATTGATTCTTCTAAATCCCACCATGTAATGCACTATATATGATATATATTTGCTACATCGAGCTAGAGCCTTCTCCCCAAGGATGGGCCTCATTTGTAATCAAATGCAAATACTAGTTGATTCATTTAAACTAAGCAAGGCCCTGTGATTATTCCCCTTTTTTAAGAATTTCTACTTAAAAACTCTGGTGTCTCTTATTAACGCTACACCCATATTATTTATCTGTTTATGTGCTAAATCTTTGTATAAAGTTAGGACGTTAAACTTTATATTTCTCTACCGCTGCAAATATTCCAGCACGCAACAATAATATTTCTTAGATTATGTCAACATTAAATATCCATTATTACATGTATTTTAAAAAAATGTGACTAAAATAATTAATTTACTCACATTTTAAAATTATGAAAAAATGTATGTTTTAGATATTTCTTTTATAATTAAGCTTTTTAAATTGTGAGCAATATTTATTCATGTGTAAAAATATTTATTTAAAAAATTAAAAAATGGATCAAAATATCTAATGCTGCAAATAATAGGCAAACTATTATTTTCAAAAAAGAAAAAGATTGTAATTAACATAAAAAATATTGAGAAAAACTACGTGCTGATATCTTCATCAAATTTTGATCAAATTTGTTTTAAAATCTTCTAATTACTTATAGATTAGTACAATATCATAGTTGATTAATAATCATTCATATATTTTATTTATCTCAAAATAAATTCAATCATTTTAAAATCTAATCAATCTAAATTTTTTCATAATATTCTAATTTTTTTCATATATATATATAGAGAGAGAGAGAGAGCAAAGATATCACTTTTGATGAGTCATATACTATTAAAATATTATAATAATTTTTTTTTTCAATCGATGTGTTCATACACCTACGCTTCATTTGGGAAGAGATTATCACATGCGGAGATCAGACCGGAGAACAATTCAGATTTCATGAGAATACACAGTAAATATATAACAAATACGCAGTTTTACTTTTTTTTGTGTATTTGCTATGTATTTGATGTGTACCCTCTCAGAATCCGGACGGTTCTCCCGTCCATACTCCGCACGTAATAATTTCTCTCATATGAGACGGCTTTCTTATTACTTTCTAAAACAATCTTTTAATACAAAAATTTTTACCTAAAAAAATTTTATACTAAAAAATTACTTTAAAAAATAATAAGAAAACCGTCCCAAATCAAACCTAAAACTCTATTAGTATTTTTGTACATCAACTAATCTCAATTTTCTCATAGGGAACACGTTTTTTTTATTATCATACAATCTCTACCATTATATGAGAGTAATGATCATAAATAATTAATTCGTGTTGAAACATACCCTCTTCAAGAAAAGTACCATCACTTTCTTCGGCTCTTAAAAGTTAAAAGTTTTTCTTGGGAAGATTAAAAGTTAAAAGTGGCATCTTTCAAATGAGCCTTCTGATTTTTCTCGTGCTACAGAAACCAGCAGGAAAGCGAGAACTTTTTGGGGGCTATCCAGTTCGAACTGATGGGATATGAAACGGTGAGCAAAAAGCCAAAAATGAGATTTTTATTTTTGGAGTTGAGCATTAAAATGGGCAAATGAATCGAAAAAAAGGCTGCAGAGATGGAATCTCTACAATTGATATAGAACCCATTGACTAGACTCATAGGGGGTGCAAATGATGGGATGAGCTATTGAATTTTGATAAATTCTGATATCCAAATAATATAAAAAACATAGAATATGCTTTCACCATCGAAAAACCTATCTTTTTCACAGCAGTTGATAGTGGCAGTTTGCAACCCGTCGCTATACTTTTCTTTCGATAGAAGTTTCAATCACATTTTTACTGCTACTATAATCCCCCGTTTTCGTACCCTAATTGACTCATTAGACCATCGTGAGATCGTTTTTGCTGTTGTTTGTCTATCTGCACATCTCATAAAATCTTTTTCAGTGAATACAAATACAGTATATTTGTAGCAGCTAGAAAAGCACTATATTGAATTTAATAGCGTAAACCGTCGCAATAGTGAAAAAAGTGCTGCTAAAACCTTACTAATAGTTATTATAATCTTATGCTTTTAATCAACAAAATGCTACATTAATATTAAATTTATATATGAAGACTGAAGTGAAATCATGTTTGGTCTGATCCTCATATCATATTTGATTTAATTTTTATTATAGGTTTAAATAAAGCACAAAATTTATGTTGATGAATTTTATGAAAAAAATAACTTTTTATTACAAAATTTTCGCAAAACTATGACAAAATATGATCAGCACTGTTTCATTTTTTTCTTATATTCGCATAATCTTAAATGAAAAATATTAAAATGAAATATTCTAAATAAATTTTGATTATAATAATTTTATCAATATTAAATTTATTTTGATATAAAAATAATTAAACTTTAAGTAGTTAATTATATATTTTATTAATCTCAAAATAAATTAATAATTGTTGAAGCTATCACAACACAATTTTAATTGTGTTTTAAGACCATTTTTTTACAATCATAAATTTCAATATTTTATTTAAAAAGTGATCAAGATGACGAATTTATTTTAAAATGATTACAATAATATTATTATTGATATATTTTATTCATTTTAATATTATTTTTCAAACTTTAAGATTATATTAATTAACTTTTTTTATCAAAAACTATACTTAAAATTTTTCAATCAGAATATTTTTGTTATTTTTTATTAACAAAATAAAGACATTGTGCGTATGGTTGTATATTTGTGCACTTATTTTAATAAGTATGCCCATAAAGCATTATTTTTTTTTTTGGAGAAATTATAAAGCATTAGTTACTTACTTTGAACAATTAATATAATATATAATATCTCCTCCCTATCTTCTTATACATATTTTTGATAATCTAAGCTAAGGCCAGAGGTGCAAGTAAGTCGGGTTGGGCTCAACCAGATATAAATGGCTCATGAGCTAACAGTTAAGTTTAATTAAGCTAGTCCTGACTCGACTGGTGAACTCGCGAGCCAACACATTTATATAAAATACACTTAAAATATATTAGCATTTATAATTTTAAATGCAAAACTATTAAAAATATTTAAAAATTATGATCTCATTTTTTTATATTAAGTGATTCTTTCTTATTTTTCTTCTAATTTCTCATTCTTTTTATCATTTTATTACAATACTTGTTTGAATCATAATAATTATCTCTCTTTCATAACAAACGAGCCAACTGATGAGCCTGCCTGCTCTAACTCCCGAAAAAAACGCTCGAGAACGAGCTTGAGCTCGAATAACTAATCAGGCTTAAGTCGAAATTAAAGCTGACTCGAGTTCGACTCATCTCATTTACACCCTAATCTTACCAATTCGCCGTATAAGTTAGTTGATTCTAAAAGAAAATAAGTAAATAAGTATAAAAAATTTATGTTGCTGGCAGAATGTGCACCAAAGATGAGGATTATTATTACCTTTTGAATGGCGCTTATTTTTATTATGAATGGTATATTGGTCAAAGAACCGAGTAACTTTCATTGTATTTCAACGTTGTCAGATCGATGCTCTGGAAAATTTTTGGAATAATGATACATAACAAAAAATAGACATTCCCCAAGAAAAAAAAAAACAGTTCGAATGCTACTTTAGCAAGTAAGAAGATGACAAAAGATATAAGTTGTCACCATTCTATTACTCAAAAGATACTTTTTGCTCGTTATTTTAAATAATTTATGTGAAAATTTGGCTTTATATGAATGTATCTTAGTGATCAAATATTTTCAATATAGATTATTTTAATATATATATAAAATAATATATATATGTATATATATTTGAAGATTCATTATAGATAGAATTATCTTTATGAGTAATGATCTTTTATATTTGCATATTATTTATTGAAGTTGAAGCACTTGAATATTTATTAGAAATTAGGTTTAAATATGATTCGAAATTGTTTGAAATTTTGATTTGAACCTGTTTTTAATATTTATTCGAATTAGGATTCAGCAAATGCTCGAAAGTTGGGTTCAAATTGGGATCATGACTCTCAAATTTGGTTTGAATCATCAAGTTTGATGAAGCACGATGCTCAGTAGAAGCAAGCATCAACTAGATCGGTGTCATGTAAAGGATAAGGGCAATTCATGACAAGAGCTCATTGGGCCCAAGCTCCAATACATGTGAAGGAGACGAGATGTTTAAACTAGCTAGCTAGGACTGTGAACAGAGGGCAAACATCAACGAATAGAAAGTGTCTGAAGGAGGAGAGGAGTTTCTGACAGAAGCTCTTGGGGGTAGACATTGACGCACTATCAACTTGTGATGGAGGAGTTTGAACTATGATTGCAATATATATATATATAAAACATTAACAGACTAACAATGTCTAAGTTTGCTTAGTCCAAGCGTTGATATGATCGGCAACATGTGGGGATGAGAATAATGATCGGGAATAATATTGATCAAACCTCCGTTGAAAACAAATTTGAGAGACTTACAAGTCTCATGAGCAGTTCGTGAATATATAAAGATTATCTCTCATTTTAGATAATTTGATTTGATAAATTTTCCAACGTTATTGTTTTCTCTTAATTTCTTAATTTTATTTTGTAGTTTATAGTTAAAATAAGTTGAAAAGAAGTTGTCATAATAGATTACCTAGAGAAATAGGTAAAAGAAATTTCCATCCAAGATTTCATAATTGATCCATTCTCATCCTAGGCAAAGTCCATCTTATTGTGATCGGAATGAACAAAAATAAATAAGCTTTAGCTAATGTAATAAATATACTAATTGCTATTACAAAGACTCTAAACATTTTCTTTATTCCAAAAAGTTCAGTAAGAGATATATTTCATTAAATAAATATATAGCAAGGATATTTGAAATAAATTTTACATAACAATTTATAAAACTTTCAATTAACAATACATAAAAATATTAAGATTACAATAAGAACCCATTATTGTACGTACCCCAATCAATTCCTAATGAAGATCATGAACATCAATTTTATTTAACATTCAGAAAGTTACACAATGCCTTTTACTAAATTTCAACGTTACGAGCGATGATAATTTTTAGTGTATAAATTTAATCAGAAAAAAATAACACTATACATAGATATATTGTATAAATTTAATCAGAAAAAAATAACACTATATATTTGTGTGTGTGTGAAAATTTGAATTTATATGTACAATAATGTCATGAAGAATTAATATGAGCAAAATTTTAGTTCGGACAAAAATACCTTTTTTTTGGACTACAAACTATTTTTTATAAGTCCCCTTCAATCTAAGGCTTCCTTTGTGACTGAAATTTTTGTACTAAAAAACTGTTTTAAAAAGCTGTAAGGCAGCCGTCCCAAACGAATCCTAAATTGATTTGAATAACACCCAAATAAAACTCAAATAAAATTTGATAAAGATTGAGATCATATGCGATAAAATTTTTTATTCATTCTCGAAGACTATTCAAACCTTAGTTGGACATTAATCATTACCTCCACTCTAGACCATAGACTACCATCTTAAGTCCCCATCTATTATAATTGATTCAAATAAAATTCAAACAAAATTCCATAAAAGTAATGACATGCAATAAAATTTTGAATTTGTCAAATACGAGAGGAAAATATATCAGAATACAATCACAATAACTATAACACAAAGGTAAATACAATAAAAGATAAAATTTAAAAAGAAAGCTTTATATTAAAATAAATTAATTATAATAAAGTACTTGAATTAAGATCATATATATATAAACTTGATCTTATTATTAAAATAAATAAATTTAATGAAATCTCTATGCATCTTGCATTAAAAAAATAATAAAATATTTATAAGAAAATCCTCATAGAGTTTTTGTCGAACTCCTCCAATATGTGTGCACAATGCCAATCAATGGGATTTGGGATGATGCCAGCTTTCGATATAATCTCCATGAATAACACCAAATTAATAGATTTGATGGTCCCATTTTTAAATAAGCTTCCAAATAAATTCCTACAGCTAGCGAATAATTGCATGCATACTACGTGCGTGCAATTATCTCACCTTTGCAATAATATCTCTGCACGTAATTATCAAATCAAGAGCCAGTTTAATATATAAAGAAGTTTTAATATTTAGATAATTTTTAATTTATTTATAATATGAATATAATTAAATAGTAATTTGATTTAATTTCAGTTACTTTCATCAAAATTTTGTGAAAAAATTACATGCAAATTTCATTAATAATAAAATTATAAATATTAAAATAAGCTTACATTAAATATTTGCAATTTTATTTTGTAAATAATTAAATGCATATAATAGTTTTTCAAATATTTAAATTTATTAAATGTATATTAGAATTAAAAACTATCATAAAAACTTTAAGTGAAATTAATTACTAAATAAAAAAATTAAACTATCAAATTAAGTCTCCAATACTCCATAAATTTATTTGAATAACATCGGTTTTTTTTTTCTTTGATAAATTTAATGTATTAAAAATATATCAATAAATATCAGTTCAGGCGCTGTACCAAACCTATCAACTCAAAGCCGCAACTGTTTCTGCTGATCTTAGCAGCGTCACTCTGAGCTTCAAATCAGATTTCAATTTCATTTGATATAGTTTTCTTATAATAAATTTGTAATATAAAAATTAATTTATTTTATATTATAAAGCTGCTTTAAGAAGAAGCAGTGAAAAAATTCGTCCCAAACGAAGTCATAGGCTTCTTTTAGGACGGCTTTTTTACTGTTTCTTAAAGTAGCTTTTTAATACAAAAAATAAAATTTTTGTATTAGAAAGCACTTTAAGAGGAGGGGGGGGGGGGGGGCGGGCATTAACAATATTATTGCTATGTTATTTTTGAAAAAATAAATTTTGAACAAATCTTCATACTATATATCATCAGATCATTACTAATTGTACTTATGATCCACTTACTCCAACCTGCTAGTTAGTTATTAAAGGTGACAGACGCAATGAACCAGTTCAAACTTCTTATATCAAACGGATCCGTCACTTGAAATGTTGACGAAGCATTGAGATGATCTACAAAGAAGGGCTTTAATTTGATAAAATTCCTTTGAAAAGAAATCAATCATAGCGATTTCATATATGACAATGAACAGACAATTTGAGAAAATCTTATTCAATACATATAAATAATAATAACTTATTAACTAAACTCAACAAAGAAGTACAAAACTAATTCCCATCTAACTAAACCAGACGATATACATAGACCAAACAAAATACATAGAAAAAAGATATTGAACAACGCTAATAATTTTACATAAAAAGCCGCTCAAACAATCCGAACTCGCTACAGCTGCACCAATCCCAAACTCTGCGTCAGCCTCAAAGACAAAAAGCTCAAATAAATCGCCAATAAACCAATCCCCACAAACCTATCCAATCTCATGTCCTTCCTGGGCAGGAGAACCAAAGCCCAAACCAGCCCAGCGATCATAAAACCCAATATCTCGAATACCGCCGGCCCGGCCGGAATTTCGAACGGGTCGGGTCTGGCCGCCCAAGCCGAAACCACCAGCGACAAACCAAGTCCGGCAAGAGTATTAAATATCGGCCCGGCGATGCAGCCCGAAATGGCAATCTGGGCTCCATCGGGCCCACCGTTCATCGCCATGGCCAGATTGGCGATCAAATCGCCGATGGAGTTCCCCCAGGCTAATACGGTGAGGCCGAGTATGCCGGGGCTGATGCCTAGTATGTAGCCGATGGAGACGAGAAGGCCGACGAGTTCCTCGGCGATTATGTAGGTCCAGAGGACGCTCATGAGGAAGGAAGCGGCGAGCCAGGGGAAGAGAGAGGATTTGGGAGGGGTGGGTTTTTGGGTGGTGTGGAGGGCGAGGGAGGAGAGGACGAGGCCGGCGAGGGCGGCGTAGAGGTAAAGGGTGAGGGAGTCTTTCGAAGACATGGAGATGGAGCGTTTGGAGTTCCATAGGCTGGCGATGAGAAGAGGGGCAAGAGCAGCGGAGGCGACGGCGTACGGACGGCTCCACCGTTCATCGCTGACGTCCGGGATGGTGAGGCGGCGGGGTAGATAGAGAGGCATTTCAATGATGTAGAGCAACCACCTGATGCAGTTTGATACCTGCAGAAATTTAATGTTTAGTTTTTTTGTATTTAGCATTTTAATGCAAAACTATATAAACATATTCGAACAAAAAGAGAAATATTAATACAAAGCTATATTTATTTATGAAATATTTTGATTTATAATTATATCAAAATAAAAATTATATTGACTTGTTTAAAATGAAATCTCTATATGAGGATTTCCATATATATACTACTTAATTTTTACGTTTTAATATTTAATATTTAAAATTTAATAGCTATTTAGATAATATTTTAACTTCACCATGACATCAAAATATATGAAGAAAATTTATATTTTGTTTTAAAAAAATTAATATTGATGATATATTTGACTTAATTTAAGGATTTATATGTTATATAAATAAACATAAAAATATAAATATTATATATATATATAAAGACTTTATATAAATAAATATACTAATTTATTGTATTTATATAACTCTAATATTAATTAATATTTTTGCGAGCCATAGCCTTTGTGGTTTTGAATTGGCAAGTGATCTAAAATTAATATTTTTCCACCCTGCATGGGGGCTTAAAACCTACAAAAGAATCAGTATTAAAAAAAAATTAACTTAAATTATTTTTTTATTCAATTTTTAATGATGTTATAATTAAGATTTTTCTTTATTTTCTAAAGAAAGGTAATTTTAATGCTGCAAAAAATATAACCAACAATTTTTTACAAGAATAAAATTATTATATTTTATAAAATAACATAAAAATAAAAATGCATATGTATTTATAAAAATTACAATAAAACATTGTAATCTATGCTATTTTTTTATTAAAATTCTAAGGCTTTCAACATCACTCAGCTTTTATGCATTTTAATATGAGAAACACTTACAAGTTTATAAATTACCATTGCTTCTTAAGTGAAATATTTTTTTTATTTTCTTTATCTAATGTGTCTTTCAGATTATAGGCAAAAAAAATAACTTATTCCATAAATATGAACAAAATTATATTCGTATTAATGCCCTTGATAAATATAAAAAATATAGAAATATTTCATCTAAGTCTAATAGTTGATAGCTTCTACAAGATCAAATATTTGATGTATAATATTGCACTTTTATATAAATTAATTAGAGATTAAATTAGTTCAAAGCCTCCCAAAATATAAATATAAATAAATAAATATAGAAAAGATGATTGTGACGTATCCTGACACGATGGTTAAATCATGCATGTGCTGAATCTTTTAATAAAAAAATATTATAAATAAAAGTTATTCATCAATAAAATTATTCAAAATATATAATAATAAAGTATTTTTAATATCATATATAAAAAGTTAATCATAAATTATCAAGAAAAAATATATATTAGAATATTCTGATAAATATTTTATTAAATTATTTATGATTTATGCTTATTCATAATTATTAAATATATCACTGATCTCAACATAATTTTAAAACCAGGAGAGGAAAAATTCATCAGCCTCACATAAATTAAAGTTTTTTCAATTAATTATTATTTTTAGTTAACCTAAAAGAAAAAACAAAAAATCACAATACCATCGCTTTCAGCCCGCCGGAGTCTTCCGCCGCGTCGTTAATAGAACTATAGGCGTCAACTGGCGTATCCGCCGCCCCACTGTCCTCCCTTTCCTCTTCAAGCAACGGCTTCGCATCAACCTCATCATCATCATACTTGTCCCGACACAAATGCGTGGCCGAAACAACCGACACATAAACAAAATAAAGCGAAGTAAAAGCCACCGCCGCCCAAATATCCACTCTCCCGACCACAAGTATGGCCAGCAGAGACGACAACACAACCAAGAAGAAAAAAACATCTCTCACAAAGCTCGCCCTATCAATCCTCGGCGACCTCCTCCCCTTCGACGCCGCCGCCACGTTAATGATTCCGACCACAACGCACGAGACAAAGAAAGCACCGCCGAGAACGGAACTTAGGCCAACTTCGCCGGACCCCGAGCGGAAAGACACAATACTGGCAAAAACGTCGGGAGAGCCGTTGCCGAGGGAGAGAAGAGTGACGCCGGCGATGGTTGGAGAGAGGCGGAGTTCGCGTGAGAGGCGTTCGACGGAGGAGCAGAAATATTGGGAAGCGGTGTTGCCGAGGATGTAGAAGAGGATTAAGAGGGAGAGGAAGAGGAGAGAGTAGCCGAGGAAAGGGGAGGAGCCGCAGAGGCAGTAGAAGAGGTGGAGGTAGTTTAGGTAGCCTTGGGAGATGCAGGGAGGGTGGGTTTTGAGGAAATGGCATTTGGAGTTGTGGTCTTTGAGTTTTTGGAAGGCAATGCAGGTTGAGGAAGGGGAGCTGGAGGAGGAGGAGATGGAGGAAGGAAGGGTAGGTGGTTGGGAGTTGAGGAGGTTGAAGAAGGGAGGGGAAGGGGAGCGAATGTGGGAGGTGAAGAAGAAGCAAAGGAGGAGGAGAAAGGTGGTGTTGAGGAAGCTTTTTATGTTGGTGGTGGAGAGGGAAGCCATTGTTGGTGAGTTGAGGAGCTTGCGAGAAGGAGATAGGAAAAAAAAATGAAGCTTTGTTTTGAGGAAGGAGAGGATGGATGTGGAGAACAGAGGAGAACAGAGTATGGAGTGGGGAACTGGGGATGGTGATGCGGGTGTATTCATTGGATTCCGGAGGTTTTTAAAAACCTGTGAGAGAATTATATGTACGGAGAGGTGTCGTCTTAAAAACACTAAGGAAACGAAGATGGTGGTAAAATTATTGGGTTAACTTTTTAGGCAATTAAAACGAGTCGAGTGTGTTCAATTTTTTCCGCAAATCATTCTAATTGCTGATAATTTCGGCTCTAATCATACGATTAAGGGCATCTTCAACCCAACATCATTTGGGTATTTGCGGTTCACATGAGCGTCCAACTAAGGTCTTATTTGAGACGGCTTAATTTTGCCTTTTCAGTTTCGAAGTGGCAGAATTTTTTTTTTTTTGCTGTTGTTTGTATGTGTCACTTTTACAAAAATGTTTTTTAGAGATCTGTAATTTTGTATTGTTTTCAAAAGCTTTATGATATTAACTTATCCGTTAGAAAATTCCGTTCTCTCAAATAACAGTTTTAAAACTATCTTTTAAAAAAGATATAAAATAACCAAACGAAGTCTAAGCTATATTCGAAAAGGCTTTTTCACATTTTGAACAATTATTTCTAATATTTAACAATCATATAATTAAAGTTTTAATCTATCAATCTACTTATTTGTTTAATATTTTATTACCAAGTATTAGTTAAAAATAAAACTAATATTTTAATATAAATATCTAATTATGTACTAAATGTTTTCATTATATTTATATTTCTAATAATTTATATATTTTTGAATTAAATATATTTAAAAAAAACATAAACCATAAAAAGCTATATAAGAAAATAATTAAATCACCATTAATTATTAAATTTATATTTCATCCAACTATTATTAGTTTCTTGTTCAGAAACATAAATAAATAAATACTTGATGTTCAAATTTATTAATTTAAATATCAAAATTTAAAACTTTTATTCAAATATATTCAATTATATATATAATAAATGAGCATAAACATATTATATATATATATATATATATATATATATATATATATATATATATATATTACCAATTTATTTGGATTTGGAATTTTATGTTTGTTTGATTCAATGGCATATTTAGGCAATATTAGGAGAAGATGCCTTCACTTGGGTCAGCCCAGTCTAAAAAAAAAATAGATAAATATTGATCAATTAATCTAATCAACCGCAGGTGCCATTCGAGTTTAGGCAAAATATTTCTGTTCCAGAACATCTTCAAAAGTTTTGATCACATGAAGCCTTTTTATATGTAGAAACCTCCTACAAGCCAACAAGAAAGTAAAACAATTTTAGAATATCCAAGTGACTAGGTAGACCTATTCTAGGGGCTGTTTGGCAAGCTAGGGTATTGTTCATTGTTTTTTTGTATTTTAACTTTTTAATGTATAGTTTGAGGTGAAATAAATAAAAAATTAAATTTTAAGTATCAAATAAGTTCTGTTTTTCTTGTAATTGAAAAGTGGCCAAATCAAATGATTTACGATTGCGTCTAATTACAATTATTGCCCATTGTTGACCTTCATTCGTCCGCAAGCGACCAACCCTATTAATACTATCTACCAATAAAAGCCCTCCAGAGGTTTGTATTTCCTACTCGGTTTATTCTGGCGGTTTGAAAACCGCCGAAAAATTGCAAAACTACCGAAAAAATGAGCTAAACCGCCAGAAATTGCCGCCAGTAATGAGTGATTTTTCTGTAGTGTCCCCCACTAGCCGCCTGCCACCTAGCTACTATTGTGAAACCTTTAACTGATCTTTCCTTACGGGCAATTATCATAGCCTTACACTAAGATTTGGTTATGTATCTTACATTATTTTTAAAATGTAATTGATATGGCATTAGAAATTTTTCAAAATAAGATACAGAATCTTGATGCATAATTTTACCTCTCAAAACACTCAATTGTTGATAAAAAAAACTTCTTAAATTAATTTTGAGATCATTTGAATTTTATTTTCAATAAATTTATATTCAAAATGAACTTTTCAATGAGATAAGCCCCACCATGCAAGAAACCTCTTGTTCAAAGTTCAAATAGGTCTTCATGAAGTACTAAAAGCAGTGGAAATTTTCATGGGATCATAAGAGGAATCAAATGACTTCTTAATTATGTGTGCTTATTGTCAAAATGAGAGCAACGGAATTCGATTATGAGTTCAAAATCAATCCTTTTTTTTTTTACCATTAAGACTATAAGTTTTTTAAGGAAATATTGAATATTGAATATTATGGAGTGTCCTTATATTTTATAGAAATGCTCAAAATGCATTCTTTTGAAATATATAAATACGCTTTGTTTATATAGATCAAGAGCTCTTCTTATTAGCACCTAATATCAGTTGTTGATCAATGCTAACCCCTATCTTGTTGCTGTTAACACCTTTCACCAACTAATATTGACGCCAACCATCAACCAATACCAATGCTCATTGTTGATAAGCTCTGGCACCTGTTGTTAACTGATGCTTGATGGCGTTAATTGTCAACCCACGTCTTATCATTGACCCACAATGATATTTATCATAAACCAAAACTAATGATCATCATCTACTAATGGTGAAGCATACATTACCATCATCTGAAATCGATTAACTATTGATAATTGACATCAACCTTTTTGGTCATTTTGTCTCCTCTCATATTAAATGGGTTAGAAAGCTCGACCTCACCCGACCTCAAACATTCTTATAAGCTATATATTTAGTATTTCCTTATGCAAGCCAAGAATTGATGTTTGATGACTATTAGTCCCCAACCTTTGTTGGACACCTTCCTTCCCTCTTATAAGAAGAATTAATTGGATCATCAAATTAAATATGGCTTGATGCATCTTTGATGTTATAAGTTTATTGTCTTATGATGTATTCAATGCCCAAAGTTTTTCACCTTCCAATGCTTGGCACTGATCTTCCTAGCTATTTATATCTTCATCTATAAGGAGAACAATTAAGAAGATACTCGTACAAGGTTCCTATTTGATATTCATTCAATTCATACTTGTGTCTGATATTTATCAGCCATCGACATATGATGCCATCAAGTCTCTTCATCTATAAGAATAATGTTGGAGCATTCCACTAACCGTCATTCAATGTTTTCAATTGATTGGTGCTTGATGCTTCCCAACGTCTAATGTTAGTTAGCCACTGACCTTTGTGGTTTATCTTTTTAGTCGTCAGCCTCCCTTTTTATAAGGACAATGAATGAGCAGACTACAACTATCACCAAACACCCGATGTTCTAATCAACCATTATTTGAGGCCTGCCAATGTCAAACAACCACTATCTTAGTCGTCAAACTCATTTCTTAAAAGGAGAACATCCTAACCTACCAACGAGTATTACCCAACATCCGACATTTCTAATTGTTCATAATCTAACATCTGCCAAGAATTAATACCCAATGCCAATCAACTACTAATATTTGATGCCCAACATTTACATCGTCCAATCACACCTCCTATAAGGAGAATAATTAAGACGACTATATCTGATAACAACTTAGGCATCTCAAAACTTTTACTTCCACCATAATATCTCGCACGTTTCATCTCTATCATAATTTTAATATCTTTTTCAATTAAAAGAAATAACATCATAAATTTTCACTTCTTAAATTTTTTACATAAAAAATCGACAATAAATTTTCTAATTATTATCGTTAATACCCTACCACTTAATAACTATAAAGAGAAAATAAAATAAAGCCATTTAAAATGTGTGGCCAACTCTCATCCATTTGGCCGTAGAGACATCTGTTGCTCGTGGACGTTCAAAGTGAGAAAAACGGCCGCAGGAAATACATATGCTCCCCCTCAACTAAAATCTGTGGAGCCATATGGAAACTGGACAGAAGCTTCCTCCTCCTAGCTTGACGACAGTGGGCTACAGTGTTTAGCAGCTCGTATCTGTACAGCCGCACGGAAGGCTACAGGGTCTAGCCCTACAGTATGGGATCTCAGGGAGCTGGTTCTTAAATTTCTTTCTTAGATATGCAGCCAAGAGCAATCGTGTCCAGGAGCTTAGAAGGCTGCAGGGGAATTTAGACATGAGGGGGGACCTCAGAAGTGTTTTGCTTTAGTTGGAATTATTCAGTTTATGTACTTGATTTTGCTGGATTTAGGCCAGTAAATTGTAATTTAGTTAGGCGGGAGGTAGGTTATGCAATTAAGCTCATCATTAGGGTGAGGTTTAAGTGATTTGGTTAATATAATAGTTTTGTTTAAGAGTATAATTAGGATAGTGATTAATGGAAAATTACAGAAGGACTTCACTATATATCCTCTAACCAGAGATGATAGCCTTCATGTGATGCCATTTTTTCTTTAGTTTATTTTGTTAGAAATTTTTTTTAATTTATCAATGAAATTCCCCTTATAATTATAATATTGCACTTGTTCATACATTTTTCTTCTAAAAATAAAAAGATTTTTCTTCGTCATTTCGATACGAAATAGGGTTGAATTTAGAACAAATTTCTAATTAGACATTATACAACAAATCAATCCTTTATCCCATTAGGGGGGTCAGCTACATGAATCTTTTTTCTTCATTGTGTCATATTAAGAGCTAAAATCAATATCAAAATTTATTAACTAGCTAAAACTCCAATTTTTATTTTGGGTTAGGTTTCAGTTCTCAAAACATATATAGTTGTGATTCATCTTTCAATTAACAAACTTTCTATCATATTTCTATTTTTTCTAAATATTTTAATTTAGGTCTAAAACTAGAAAATATGAGAGATAAGTTGAGTCACACAATAAAAAAAATTAATCAAAAAAATTATTAGTAAGATTGATAAATATTATTTTAAAATAATTATCATTTTGTTTTTTTTTTAATTATGTGCCAAATTATAAAATATACATATTATGTTAAGACTCAAATCATAGACCTGATCATTGAGGCCAAGCTAGCAATGGGCCACAATACTTGTCTACTCAAGTTATTGGAACCCTAATAAAATAAACATTTCTATGCATATCTTTAATAAGGAAGCCAATTATGATATCATATAGGTGAGAAATAGAGCCAAATAAACATATAAAGTGAAGAATTTGGCCTTAGGTAAAATTTTTTTTAAGTATGTTATGCTCAATATGAATGGCCCTCTAACATCATGACTAATTAGGTTGCTTATAGAGAAAAAATACATTTTTTTTAAATAAATTTTTAATAATTTTATCATTTGATTGGATGCAATTAGAAATTGATATGAATTATAAACTTTGCAAACCCTATAACATAATTCTTTCAATTTTTTTTGAAGTTAAAAATGAAATTACATTTATTTTCTTAAACTCTTTTTATAATCTCTAATCAGTCAAATAAGCCCTAATAAAATATTAAATCATATTTTTTTTAAATATAATTATATCACATTTTCATTTTGTAATTATAACTTTTTATGATTAACTTAGGTAATATTTAATTTTTAATTTATATATACAGTGAATCATTATAAAAAGCTACTGGCATTTATGATCGTCTGATTGCTCTATTGTTCTGTATGTTTCATTCTTCTTCGCAGGAGCATAGATTAGAGGTCATATAATTGTGTAAATTTTCGCTGAATATTAAGAAGAAGAAAAGAACATTTTTTATAGAACAATTTTTTGTGAGATCTGCAAAGAATCAATGGTGGATTTTTAGTTGGAAATATTTTAGTGGAAGCTGCACGGCTCCCAGCTCAGTTGAAGTACCCAAACTTTGTGAGCCCCAGGAGTTATTCTATCTGCAAAGCTGTAAAGGTTTTGAGGTGAAGATTAAAGTAAAATAAATGAATGTAAATGGTTGGAAGTCTTTTCCTTTGGCTGATGTTACAGGACTCCATAGCTGGCTCTTGATTTCATGTCAGTTTCATCTTAAGGATATTTTCTACGAATTGTTTTTTGACCTTTTTCATCTTTTCATGTTGGCAATTTTGGTGTAATTCTTTCCTTTTGGTTGAATATTTTGAGTTGTTTGTTATTACTATTACCATTTTTTGTGCCTTTTTCATATTCTCTCTTTATCTTTTTTTTCTTGGATCTGAGCAAATTTTATCATAAATTTATACACATTACATACGACAAGGGCCTATTAGCAGCTACCACGAAGCTCCATCCGAATGCTAAATGTAAATGCACTTTGCACTTTTTTTCTCCCTGTGAACAGTGCAAATGTGTTAGGGTGTTAGAAAGAATATACACATAATATTCTTTTTTTATGTTAGAAATGGAGTTCGGTTGGAGATGAATTACTGTATGGTATGAATGTTACTACATTTTGAAGTGGAAAAATGAAATTTTCAGTTAGAGATGCCCTAAGTCGAGCACCGAACCAACAAGCTAAGATGGATGGTGAAATTTACTTGAAATGAACTATTAAAGAACAAATGTAAAAATTATTATTGTTGTTGTTTAAATGGCAATAATATGTTCACATGGATAATTATTTTTTGATGATAATAAATACTTTTCCCCCCCAATGGATGGCTTGTTGTTGTAGGCCAAATGGCCTCCTCATCCTTGTAAATGCCTTATCGTCTACACGCATTTTTCTCCTCTTTTCCCCTAGCAAAATCTCTGCATGGTGCTTAAGTAGTTAACTTCTTAATTAGTTCTCTTAGTAACTATAATGATGCAGTAATAAAAGTATTATCGCATGCCTGAGATAAAGCGAGTCATTAGAAAGGATAAGTCTAACATCTCTTAATGAAAAGACTCCTACTTATCATTAGCTTTTTTACTAATTAATGGGTCATTTGATTTGAAAATAATAATAATAATTCATTTGAAATATGTTGTTATTTGAATGGGTGTAAAATAAATGTTGGTAATTTTTCTGTTTGACTTCAAGTAAAATGAATACAATGTAAAGCCTAAAGATGGTGATAATAAGTAGCTAGTAGTTGACAGTGCACGACAATGTTTGGCAGCATGCAATGACAGCAATGGCCAACGGTGGTGGCTGTCGGCGGTGACTAGCAGTGGCCAACAACAACAACTATCAGTGGTGGCTAGCAATAGGGTCAAGTGGCCGGAACCGTTGGCAATGACAAAGAATTTAAGATTATTTATAATTTTCACTCAAAAGCTAACAATTTTTAAATATATCAAAATTGCATTAGCTAGTGCATTACAAATATACCAAAGTTTTACTCTGTATCAAACCAAATATTAATATTTTTAAAACTCTTATATTTGAAATATTTTACACCCATTTATTTAAAATCAAATAGCTCCTAAATAAGATATAATATGAAATAATGTATATAGTCAATACATTGGATGCCTGTCAATATCTATTCTCTTGAAAAGTTACTGTAATTTTCAAATCAATACATCATACATCTAACCCATATGAGTTTTTTATTCACACTTTTTAGGAAATAAAAATGAGAGTATCTTCGTCAAGCCATTATTATCAGATGGGTAGGACCAAGATGGATGGGGCCATATGTAGCCCAACTGAACTTGAAAATCCCGAATCCGATTCTGCTATCGAATTTAGCCCAATTATGAGTACCTGTGGGCCTGTGCCGATCAAATAATTCATAGTAGGCCCAACTATGGCATTTAAAAATTTGCCCATTAAAGTTTTGTTTGGGACGATTTTTTTGTTGCTTCTTAAAACAACTTTTTAATACAAAAATTTTAATTTTTATACTAAAAAATTACTTTAAGAAACAATAAAAAAGCTGTCCCAAACGAAGCCTAAGTAACATAAAATAAGAAAATGTACCACACTTTAACAAATATTTGAGATGAAAATGAGAAGTTATTCTACAAAAAAAATGTACGTAATAATCTTAAATATTTGAATTTTAGCTATTATACTTCAAAATTACTTCTTATTGATAATAATCTCACATCTTTAATAAATCGTAATCACATATGTTTATGTACATACACATAATATATTTTATTATACAGTCAAATTATACATCATAATATTATCTCTCTCTATCTATCTCTTTCTATCTCTCAAAGAGATAGAGAGAGATTATATATATGAAATATACTTCTAATGAGTATTTGTTTTTTTATAAATTTTAAAAATCAAGATTTTTATCTTGATATGAAGTACTTCAATGGGAGCATAAAAGGCTTGTGGGTTGTTTGTTAGATCAGTCCTCTGCCCTTTTTATTTAATGTTATTTGATGTGAAGTGGTCCCAAACAAGGTACAAATCATTTGTGAATTTAGTGATTGTATGAAATCAATCCAAATGTAATTTTCATGCTATCTTATTAATGATTTTATCATGGTAGGTCCAAGTTCAAGTTAAACTTCACTATTATTGATTTTTCTTTCTTCATAAAATCTAGGAAAATCATTATGGAACTTACTAGAAAAACTAAGCTTGGATGAATCAAGCGGCGTAGAAAATTTGAGATGTAAGATTTATATGTAATCAATAGAAATGTTTTTTTTTCTAATAAAGGAAAGATGAATTTATGTACGTAAAACATACTTTGTTCCTATTTATGTATTCGACATTCAGAAGTTCATATTTGCTCCATCATAACACAATCAAAGTAAGCTCACAAAAATGTCACCATGTCCACCTCCAGTAGCTGCTTGCATGCACTCCTATGCACAGACCTATTGCCTATGCATGCAAGCCACCACTCACTCGTATGTGCTCACTCTAGCTCCAACCATTGCCCGCTCGTGCCACACAGATGTCATGTTAGCTAGCTTCGTCGTCTACGTCAACCCGCTTATTGTGCTTCTTCCTAGTCTCTCACCTCTTCATTGCGACCGTCCCTTAGTCCAACACCTGTGTATGATAGTGATAATTTTTATATTATTTATAGAATTCAACATTGTGCAAGTAAATAGAGACTTTTATGTGTCAAATATGTAAATAAGAATAAATTAAATGTTATGTATGTAAATAACCTAAAAAAGCAACATCAAGTGTAAAATTATAACAAAGAGAAACATCACTTTGAACTTCAACACTCCCATATGTGATAGTCCACTAATCAAATTTATCATTATCAAAAGAAAAGGCATGTCCATCTAATGAAATTGCTTGTTCATTCAATCTTTCATCAATCAAATTTATCATTACAATTTACTTTGGACTTCCTCTCTTTCATTTAAACCAAGAAGAGCTTAAACTTAAAGGGAGCAATCATGAATCTTGCACACCTTCCTTGAACTAGCTTGATTTTTGAGACATCTCATCAAATGCAGCAGCTTGATCTTCAAATGAAACATGATTATTGAGGCGTCGCAAAAAATAAACTTGAACAGATATGAATCTCGATGTATATTTAAATTAAAGTATTTCAGAATTAAATTTAGAACTATCTGAATCTTGATTTTAGTCTATTTATATTTGAATTGAATATCTAAACAAGACAAATCCAACAACTCCAAATGTGATATAAGTTGAGTCCGAATGAGCTCAGATCAAACAATTAAAACATAATTATACAATGTGAAAGAGGGCTTAGACATTGTCTTAAGATTTAAGAAAGCTTGGAGATAGAAAAAAAAAATGAATTTCTACCTCAACACCACCATCGAACAAACATTCAACAATTGTCATTAGACCACTGACGTATTACTATAATCAAACAACAACTCGATCGCCATTGTTAAACCACCACTTGATTTCTTCCATCAAACCACAACTCGACCATCACTATCAAACCACCACCCAATAATTATTGTCAGATTGTTATCATTATACCACCATCATCGAACCATCATTGTACGGTCTATCATCAAACCACTATTGTCGTACTACAATCACCTGTCCACTGTTGCTATATTATGATCTTCTAATTGTCATTGTCCAATTATCACTACATGAAAAATGTTAATTTTCGGCGGAAATAAATCAGTCAAATTCTGACTAATTTATTTCCGGCGGATTTCTAGCGAAATTTAAAATTTTCTAAAAAATAATTATAATTATTCGTTTTATTAATTTAGATCAAGTAATTTAATAACTTATTGTCAAATTAAATTATAAATTATTAAACTAAAATAAATAAATAGTTTTGATAATTATTGTTAGGCGAGAAGCAGGCTGCAGGTTGGTGGGTGAGTGTGCTGCGAGCTGACAAGCAGGGCGGTTAGGCGGGCCGGCACGTAGCTGCGGCCCGCTCAGGCAGAATTTGAGTAATTCTTTTATTTTTCTAATAGCAAATTTCTGCCAAAAAAATTTTTGGCAGTATTTTTCGCTGGTATTTATTTTCTGTCATGTGTTTTACCGGGGGAAAATTTTCCATCAAAAATCGGCAGGAAATCTATTTTTCCAACGGATTTTGCACATTTTCCAAAGGATATGGCTACCGAAAATGAGTGTTTTGCTTGTAGTCTATGATTTTCTGACTATTATTGTCTGATTACTATCCTCTAGCCACCATCACCCGACAATGATTTTCTTATCATTGTCACCAAGTTGCACTGACATTTGCTAATTTTTTTCTCATGCCATTGCTAACAAAATCAATGCAAGCCTTAACTCATAAGAATGATGTACTCCATCAATGCCAACTTTGACTCCTAATGTAAGCACCAAGATTTATGCTAAACTGATTGATCTCTAATCTACCTCTTCAAAGGAGAATGACCAAACAAACAATAAATGATTTATTGAAGATAGCACTCATGCCACATGACTCTTCGAACTTCCATCACGGAATCTATTATATACATTTTATGTAGATTACGTTGTATCAATGCCTTCCTTAATGATGTGAAAATGTCTGATTTGTAACAAACAATATGCACTGGTGGAATCATTTCAACTTATATTTCCTTTCTAGTTTTTTCACATAAAAATTATGATGTCTAATCAATTTTAATGGTCGATGTAAGCACCAGGATTTATGCTAAAATTCTTAATCTTTAGCTCTCCTCAAAGGATTACTAAACAAACAAAAAAATAAGTTGTTAAAGATAGCTCTTATGTCACATTGCTCTTCTAACTTGTATTCTGGAATATATTTTATACAATTTATGTCGACTACTTGGTATCAATATCTACTTCAATTATGGAGAAATGAATCATTCGTAATCGATAATATACACAAATGGAAACATTTCAACTGAGCCAGAGCCGTGTTTTTTTTTTTTTTGGGTAGGATTTTCATGTAAAAATTTTAATATTTATTATAACTCCTCTTTTATCTTTGAGCATGTCAAATCTTAGTATAGACAAAAGCGTTAATATCTCTCTCTACTGCAATGAATATTTTAATACACGACAATAATGATTTCCAACAGTCACCAATAATTATTGTAAGGATCAAATCCAAATCCTTGAATCCACCAAATAAGCCTGATATTTGGGAAGCAACTTCTGTAAGATTCAGAGTTTTGCTATATGTAAATGTTGCTAAGCAATACACAGATCTTGAAGAAATTATGATGTAGGAGGTAAAATATAATATGGTAAAAAAAACCAAAAACTCTTAACATATAAAAATCAGCATTGATCCTGATTTAGTAAATGAGTTAAGAATGTTATGCAACACAAGAGAAAGCCAGCATCAAATATACAAGTAATTAAGAAAGTAATGCAAATGAACCATCAAAGAGCAATCGCAAAGAGTAAAATATTATCAATTCAGAATCAAACAAAATAATATTATTATTATATTACATCAAAACATTACTATAAATTTCATGGACTCATATGGAAACCGGGCAGAAGCTTCCTCCTCCAGGCTTGCCAATGGCAAAGATAATTAAAGCCATATGGTCTTGCTCCTCCAGGCTTGTCATGGTACAGGTCTGCTAAGATCCATCAGTCCCTGATGTTTCATTTGTTTCTTAGATGTGCGGCCAAAAGCAATGGAGGCCAAGAACTTTACAGCCTGCAGCTACATGGAATTTATAATGTCTTAGGTGTATAAAATTTTCAAGTTTTTATTCATTTGTGTTTTCTTAATTCAGACAATTAATGCTTAAATTCTATATAATTTCATACAACTTCCTTCTTAAAATGCAGCATGATTGTTATTTCCAATGGTTGCAGAAAACTAATGGAAGTAACTTCTGTAAGATTTTTTTGCTGCTGATAAGTTTTGCTAAGAAAAAAAGCTTGAACTTGAAGAAATTATTATGCAGCTGGAAGCAAAAATACAGTATGTAATTTAATTATTCCGAAAATATAACAGAAAATTTGGATGTGAGGATGATAATCATTCTCCTATGGATCCAAATACAGACCTGACCATTAATCTCTGCGAATTAGCAGTTCAGTCTCATTCTTTCAGCATCATTTGTCTGAAGTTTCAAGTGACTCTTCATATTTCGATAGGATAAAATAGAATTTATTTCTCATGAAATCATTTTTGTTGTTATTTCCATCAGTATTTCTTGTTTCTTTTATGTTATCATTATAGCACATAGACTCGAAAGATCTTTCCACAGATCAAGAAATGCAGGAACAGAATCTGTGATTGAGAAACAAAACGCAGAACAAATCTGGGAGTAAATTCAGAAACTAAAGGCTCCGTTTGGCTTCTAGCAATCTGAGTGAAAAAAAAAATGAAAAAAAAAAAAAGCTGAAAAGCTTAAAAAATTCATGGTTGCAAAATCATAATCTATGCACAAATTATTGAATTTTAATGTTTTTTTTCAATTGATGCCTAGCTAAGCGCCAAAACAAGTTTGACTAGCGGGTTAACTCCTTAGGATAGGATTCATGAAGAAGAACAGGAACCCCAAAAGGACAAAACGTTCACTCCACATCACTGAGAGGAATTTAAGTAGAGAAAATTGAAAATACAGTTCATGAAGGAGCTTATGAGCTTCCTCATTACCATTTTAGCTGTAGTACCCTTTTGTTGCCATTGGATTAGGAAATGGCGAAGGGTGACCACATACCAGGTGCTATGGAGCTACTATACTATGGCATATTAGATTATTCCCATATTGCAAGTGGAGAAAAAAAGCTGAGATGTTAATATACTGGCAGTGATTTTTACATCTAACTATACATTAGGATGATGTCAGCGCAGATTTTCTAATCTCACAAGAGATATATTAGAACATTAACGGCCAGTTTGAGATGGCTATAAAATTTTTATAAAATTATTGTGGAGAAAATAACTTATGTTATTATTGTTGTAGAAAATAGCTTTAAACTTCAAAAATTTCTCAAAAATAATGAGAAATTTTATGTGTTTTTCTTTTATGAGCTATTCTCACAAAAAATCATGAGCCCCTTACTTTTCCTATTTTAATTTTATGTTTGTGTGAATGGAATGTCATTTTTAACTAAAAAATTCAAAATCTCTCTAACAACTATGTTAAATTTACAATTTAAAATGAAGGAATGAAATTCTATTTCTAAAAATGCAAATTAGGATTCTTTTTTATTGGAATACAAAGCCTTTTTTTAGTACTATTATATTATATGTTATAGATTAAAATTAAGCTTGTCTTTTTCTTTTTTTTAAAGTGATGAGAAGTAAGGGAAGAAATAGTTTTAAATATTACTTTCCCATAAATGATATAAGATTCTTAGGGAAGGTTG
The DNA here is from genome assembly GCA_019925795.1 of Dendrobium chrysotoxum. NCBI lineage: Eukaryota > Viridiplantae > Streptophyta > Magnoliopsida > Asparagales > Orchidaceae > Dendrobium > Dendrobium chrysotoxum. Next base: position 91,613,357 of record CM034314.1, on the reverse strand, counting down.
GAAATTAAATATTTTTATACATTTCAAAAAAACACAAAAGCAAAACTTTTATTTCAAGAAAAAAATTCATAGGTATACACATATATAACACATGAGTTTACTAAGGATTTGTTTTGGACGGCTTTTTTAGGCTTCTTAAAGTAGTTTTTTTAGTGCAAAAATTAAAATTTTTGTATTAAAAAACTGCTTTAAGAAGCAGTAAAAAAACCGTCCTAAATAGAACCTAAGTTATCAACTAATGCAAGGAAAATCTTTTTATTTTTTTTGTATATGAAAATATTCTGATCAAAATGCGATCACTATGGGCCTCAAGATCATAGATTTACTATGATACTTAGAAGTGATCGATTACTTTATTAATATATATTGACTTTTTTGCCTATGTTTCCTGCTTCAAGGGCATCATAAGAAACCTTGCCAGTGTGTTTATTCTGTATAAGTATACATACAAAGTGCAGCTGCTTCTCATGTGAACAACTGTACTCTCTTATAGCAACCAAAGCTTGGACAGAAATAGGAGAATGGAGTGCAGAATACTATTGACAGCTTTGATGGACCCTTCAATGAGCTGCTCAATAAAGGAGACAGGAAATCATCTGTAGTTTGAGCTGTAGCAATAATTTTAATCCCTTTATGGAATTAGGAGATTATTTGGGGTGGCTCTTGTTTTTTGTTTTTGTTTTTATTTGAAAAAAATAATGATGTAATTGGGATAATATTAAAATTTTAGAAAAGTCTCAAAATAGTTTTCAGACTATTCTTATGTGGCCAATTTAATCTCAAAACATTTTAAAGAAATTTTTACAGTGTTGTAGTCATTTTTGGCACTGTTTGATTTGAAGGAATTAAAGGAGAGGAAATAAATAAATGATAAAGGAATTGATTTAAAATGAATTTTCTTATCGACTTGTTTGATTTAGGATAAATTGAGAGAAATATATTATTTTATTTTTGTTTGGTTGATGAAAAATGATATTTTTATTTCTTATGAGGAGGGACATATGAGCTATAGTGAGTAGCTGATATATTTTCTAGGTTTATTTTATCATCCTTAATTAAATTGAAATGAAATTGTATAGTAAATTTCATTTACATTTTCCCTAATTCCTTCGTATGCTAAACACACCCTTTGTAGCAAATGATATAATTCAAAATTTAGTTTAAGGAACTTATTTGGTTATTTAAGCTACTATCACAAATTTATCAAGAATGCTCAGGCGGATGAGTGGCTTTACTTTTAGAGACAGAATGCCACACGAGTATGTATGTGAAAGTGTTGAAGTAGCTCCTGTGGTAGATAAGATTAGAGAGAGTTGTCTAAGATAGTTTGGACACATCCGACGACTCGGTTAGGAAAGTAAATATATTGGATTTAACCTACGTTAAAAAAGATAGAGGCGGACCTAAAAAAGACTTGGCTAGATCAATTTAGAAATGATTTTTTTTTTGGGTTGTCTGGCCGGTTGTTGTTGTCTTTGAGGGTGGCTTTGTGGTGGCTCCTTGTTGGCTCTATTTATAGCCTGGTGGATTTTGTTTCCTTCTTCTCTTACAGGTTCCTTTTTCTAATTTCTTCCTACAGGTTGGTTGGTTTGTTCGTCTGCCTCCCAGTTTATGGATCTGCTTTTGCCTACTGCTTCTGGCCCCAGCTTGTTCTTCTGTTGGTTTTCCTTTTCTTTCCTTTGTTTATTGATTGTAATAGTTATGATCCATTGGCGCTTAGGATTTACTTCAAATGTTGTATTTTAATGAGCTTTTAGATCTTTTAAGGACTTGTAACCTCTCTTTTATTTAACGCATAAGCCCCTATGAGAGCTTTATCCCAAAAAAAAAAAAAAAAAAAGAAGTGATTTTTTAATTAAATTTAAATGAGAATTTAATTATTAACATGACACAGAAAAAAAAAAAAAAAAAAAGAATTCATGTAGCCAACCCTCTATGATGGGATAAAAGTTTGATGTTGTTGTTGTGGGGGGAATGGTTGTGAGTGCAGAGGCACAAACATAATATATAAGAGGTTCAAATTCATGATAGCAACTTTGACTAAACTAATTGATACCTATAAAATTTTATTTAAATATATAATACAATGAATCGTATGAGTAATAATAAAGGAAATTTCAAGGAGGGCACTATGTTGCCATTTAAGTTGGGTGTATTTATTTGTAAAAATAATTACAAAAAAACATATTATTTAAAAATTGTTATAGGCATCAAATTTATTATAATTACTTTACTTTAACAAATCTTATTATAAAAAAGACTTCTCATTAAAAAAAATTATGAAAAATTACAACAAATATATAATCAAATAAAAATATTACAATATTATGAAATACAAAACAATAAAAAAAGTTATCTCAAACATATAACTCTTGCCACTGTTAGGCTTTAGAAACTTTTTAGAAATTTATGTATAATATAACAAATTTTATTCTTAAATTCTATATTTCAAAAAATTTCCTCTTAAATTTAGGGTAAAATATTCCATCTTATATAAGATCTCACTTAAATCTTAATTTCACAGCTGAAAAGCTAGACATTCTTGTGGAAGTTTACTAGAGGTTGGTATGTTTTTAATCAAAATTCTATTGACACCCATAGCCACATATTAAACGGGTTATAGTACACCAATTGTGCTATTATTAATGACATCGTAACCATAATAGATGCGATGCAAGGTCTTAACGTGTTAAAATATACACATTTAGAATAACTTTCTTGTTGTTTTCTAAAATATTTTTTTAATATCAAATTTTTTAATTCAAAAATTTGTACATTAAAAATTTATTTTAAAAAGCAGCAAAAAAGCTATCGCAAACGAAGCCTAAGATTTTATTTTATTTGGGATAACTTTTGACCACTATTTTTTAACAACTTTTAAAAAATCTTAGTGCTAGAAAAATTGTTGCAACAATTAATAAATAATTGTCCCAAATGAAACATGACAACCTGTCACTTGAGTCACAAATTATTATATTCTAAATAAACATTTTTTTTTTTAATTTTATTCCAATAGATGAAAAGGAGGATACAACCAGAAGCTAATAAAAAGACAGATACACAACGAAGCAAAAGAGATGACAAAGAAGCCACCGAGCTCAGCAATTGGCAAAGAAATTGCAACCACCTAGATGCCAGGCAAGGGCAATCCAGGCGGAAGACACCAAAATCCACGAACCATCAATTGAGATAAATTTGCTGCACCACCAATGGTTACCAACAGGCCTCAACCGTCCAGATGACGAGCAAAACCTAGCAACATCATTGCCCAAAAAATATACAAAGCAACAAGTAAGCCAACCTAATCTGAGCACATCCTCAACAATCCAAAGTCCAAGCAATGCCAAAACAGATACAAAATGACCAAGGAAACAAAAGATGTTCCCCAACAAGAATAGACCAACCACATTACTTCCTTTTAGGTTTACGTCCCCTACGTTTGCCACTGCCCTGGGAGAAAGCCTTCTTAACCAAACGATTCACATTCAAATTAAACAGTTCATCAAACTCCACCTCGTCTCCCTGTAAATCCACCCCCTCACCCTCACCAGGCAAGGCCAAGTTGTCTTCAAGCCAATCAGATTGTTCCATACAAGCATTATGCATTCACAATTTTAATTGAGCTTTTAAATTATCATTAGAAATAATAACAACAAGGATCTCAACCATACCATCAGCCAAGGAAGAGGGCATACCAAGTTCATCAGGAACATTAGGCATACCACTTAAAGAATCATCTAACACAACATTATCAACACAACATAACTCTATGTTAACCACATCCAAGATAGGAGAAACAATAGGAATAACATCCAAGGAATCCTTACCAATAACAGATAGAGAATCATCAACCTCTTGCATGGGATTCATTACCTCAATACCATCATTAACCAAACCATCAGGGAACCATTAGCTTAGGAGAGTGCGCAATCTCAGAAATCAAGACAATCTCATGAGACACCACAAAAGTTACCACATGAACAAGCAAACCCAAACTACCACCATCAACATAACTTCCTAAATGACCTTCACCAATATCAACAGCCTCCTTTGGAGGATCCAAATCCACCTTCTCATTAACAAGCTCCATAGTGGTTGGCAAAACACCCTCATTGCCCGCAAGAGGTTTAGGAGGAATAGTGTTCAGGGAACAACATTCCAACTTCGAATGGCCAAGAGATTTAAAGTGCGAGGAATAAGAAGGAAATTCTTCCATAATAACAGCCTGAACATAACCCAAATTTTCAGGACCAACTCACACCCGGTCCGAATAGTGTTTAGTCACATCCAGCTCAACTAGAACTCGAGCAATCAACGACCTAGAACCACAAGCAGTAGCATGGTCGATTTTAAGAAGCTGACCAAAGAAGGAAGCTAATCCATTAAAAATACTGGGTGAAAAAAGGTGAGGTCTAAGATGGGGGAAAGATACCCAAATGAGGATTATGGGAGATTCCACCTCAACATCAAATATGGGAGACCACTTAAAAAGCTTCATATAGCAATTGTTCACAAAATAAGATCAATGAGCAAACACCCTACAGTAATTCAAATTATTAACTAGCTTAATCAGAACATGTCTCATATTGAGAATGGTCACAGAAACTTCACCAATAAGTTTCAGATTGAAAAAGAATTTACAGATGGCCTCAAGGGGCGAACGTCGAGTCGGAAATTTACCAACAAGGGCGAACTCAAAGGGTGCAGCAAGAGCTAAGATTTCACCTTCTGAAATCTAGAGCAACAACAAGTCGCGATGTGAAATGATTTTCAGCTCAGGAAAACTCGAAGAATGAGAGTCATTAGCTAAAGCATCTTTGAAGGAACGTGAGGAAGGCATCCCCTTTAAGAAACCAGAATCAATAAGACGACTATCCATAACCACAAGCAGAGAAAATGACACAACAGAAAACCGAATAGAGACAAGACGAAAACCGGGAGAGGAAAACTTCCCTGAGGGGGCAGGAGGATGACGGAAGGCCTGGATGCGGCTCCAGGCATGAAGGAGGAGGCGGCTTGGGCGAAGCCCTAGCTGCACCCCAAAAATGTCGGGAGCAGAGCGAAGCCAGAGCAAAAACAAAAAAAAACAAAAAACAAAAAAAAAAAATTGTAAATAAACATCTGTTGCACAGATTATCACAAATTTAGGCTTCGTTTGGGATGACTATCTTACTGCTTCTTAAAGTAATTTTTTAATAAATTTTTTTTTAATTTTTTTACTAAAAAACTGCTTTAAGAAGCAATAAGAAAATCATCCCAAACGAAATCTTAATTATCAGAATTACTAAAAAGAAAATGGACGTATCATCACTAATACTTGAGGCAAATATAACAATCAAAAGACCATGATAAAGCAATTCACATGAACATACAGTATAAGAGTGTTGTATTTCAAATATCAATGAAACTAAAAGCTCATAAAAGCCATATTTAATAGAAAGAAGAACCCTATAAGTCAAAGTTTAATTAGGATATACCATTGATCCTATGCTAATTAGACATATAGAGATACACCAAATTTTGTTTTGCTAATATTCAGACGAATTACATCATAATTGAATAGTTTCCACTTGAATTTTAAATCGACAACAGACTATTTAAACCCAAAAAAATCAGCAGGAGGGCTTGGAATTCATGATGTAATTGCTGTTGCTGGTCCAAAGATGCCACAAATGACAGACCACTTGAATGAACTGTAGAAGAAAATAATTTCTCCCTTTTACACAAAAAAAAGGGTTGGATTTAGTTTTATGCATCCATTGTTTCCTCATACCAACCTAAATTCCTATATACTGAAGGATCAAACAAGATCAAAGAATTCAATCAATATGCATGATGGCCTATACCATGCTAGACTCACAGGGATAACTGAAGCCCAAAATAGAAAGAGATAGGCCTGAGAATTTAAAGGGGGAAAAAAAAAAGATGAACCCAATTTTACAATCAGCAGCAAAACAAAAAAGTTCTTTCCCTTCAAAATCCTCTATTTTCACTACCTGAAGCCATTCCGTGTACAATATGCCATCAATAATAGCCGTGTTAAACATGATAAATTAAAGAAAGATGTGGATGCAGACCTTGAAAGATTACAAAACCTTCTGGTCATCCCTGAACAGCAAGAGACTGAAGATGCTCAAGAAAAGCCTGAAGGCTGACCTCATCAGTGAACATGACCTCCGATCCATCCGCAAGCCTAGTCTTATGCGTCACCGACGGGTTCAGCCTTGCAAGGAGAAACCTAGCCTGGCTGCCATGTTGGTCACATTTAATTAGCTTTGGCACCGGAATCCTACCCTCAATCAGCTCTTCTGCATCCATCTCGGCTGCCTCCAATAGTTTCCTCAGGTTTTCATTGCTCTGATCTTTATCAAAGCCTAACTTCCTCCATTGAGCAATCTTAGAACCATAATGTATCACTACATGGAAATAGGAATCAAAGAGTAAGATCACATCAGGTGACACTGAGCTAATGTCAAGAAGAACTGGCATTGGTGGCCCATCAAAAGAGTACTGGAAGAGTGTGGGTTGGACCATGATGAGTGATCCAGTGACACCTTCCCGGTTAAATACAATCCCAAAGAAAGCTGTCTCATCCGGGCTGTAGTTGAAGATATCAATGAACTGGGATCTCCTCAGGTAGTACATGAACTGTGGGTACAGGGAGAAACCCGATGGCAAGCGGAAGGTTGATGGATCCTCGGGTACGTAGTCACCAAATTTGGCAGTGAAACGGATGAGCATCTTATCTAGCCATCTGATCACATCGCGAGCATGGTAAACCTCTGCACGACTGACTGCAAGACGTGCCATGATGGTTGCTGCTGCTTCCTGGTCAAATCCTGAGCTGATATCCAGAGGGCGTGCTTCAGGAGCCCATCTCCTTGCAGCAGTGGTCACCCTTAAGCGAATGCTGCCATTTCCATGACGGTACCTAGTCTTGAACTGAATAAAGAAGACTGGCCCTGGTTCATTATTTGGCTGATTACTGTCCACTTGAAATATGAAGGCTATGCTTGTTTTGTTTGTAAGTGTGCTGGTCTTCCATGAGCTGGTTCCTCCCTGACCAATCTCCTTCTCACAGACCGAGCTGTTCTTGGTACGAAGAGAGATGCATGGACCAAGTGCCCCACAGATCTTGACCTCCTTGGTTGTCACCAACTCAATTGTCGCATCAAAATTCATGTCGAGGTGATCAGTTCCAACATGCTTAAAGATCTGTCTCAAGCACTTCTTAAACTGTTCCGATTCGAATGATTCTGCTAGTATTAGAAGGCCGCCAGATGTCTCGATTGGGAACCTCATCTCTGCAGCTCCAACCTGATCGAGAGAGCAAGCAAAGAGATCAAGAACAAAAGATCTGTCTAGTAACCTTTGGGAAATTTTTTGGTAGAAGTTGCAAGCCTTTCCATGTAAGTAAGCATTTCCGTTTATAATATCTTGTTGGGTTCGGATAGCCTTACTGTGGTCAATCTCAGCAACCATCCCTGGGCCAGTAGTGGCCAGACCTGATGTGAAGACCATCACCCGGCCACCAGAGTTGGGAGAATAACCTTCCAAGAGGGCAATAGAGGTCGAAATAGCTGCACCTGTGGCTCTCAAAGGGTGATGCCCTGCCAAGGCATCCGACATGTTGTGCAGCTCTTCAATTGCAGTGGAGAAATTGAACTCACATTCTGCAACTGGAAGCAGAAATCCTTGCTTTTGAAGAGACTGCGAAGTTGCTGACTTTTGACTCTGAAGATGAGATGCACCAAGTAGCTCTTGGATCTGCAAAATATGCACAATAAAAAATAGTAATAAACTATGGGTAATACCACTATCAAACAGGTTATATCCAGACTTGCATATATAGCACCCTGAACTTTTTACAGAAAGGAAATTATTTGACAAAGAGAAACAATTCCTCCTTTGTAACATGATTGGTAGTCAACATAACAGCTACTTTCAAGAGACTGTTTTGTAGACTGGTGTATTAATGAATTTATAAACATTATGATTTGTACCCTTCAATCGGGCAAAGAAATGCCACAAAGAAAAAGAGATTCCAGGAAAACCTAATTGTGATGTGAAGCACAGCTTGGAAAGTCTTTCAGGAAGCATATCTGATTAATGGTCTCGCACAAATAAGCAAATACATAAAATAATGTAAATATCCACATTGATAGATATATATTCAGAAATAGATAAAGTAGAGAAAGGAGAGAGAAATAGAGGCACTTACACAATGATTATCAGTCATCCTAACAATGCATTAGAATAAGTAAATGGTACAAAATCCAAAAGCAAACTGTCTTAATCACCTTCATGTTCTTGAGATGTTGAAAAGAAAATTTCAACATAAAAGAATGCAATAATAAAAGTGCAATGAGACGACAATACTGAAGGAAAAAAAAACAAGAACACTCAAATAAAGAAGGATGGTGACCTTCATAACAAGCAAGCCTTATTGAGATCTGTCAAGTGCATAATATCTCTGTTTTACTCATCCGAAGCTTGCCAACTAGTCTAATTTTGTACTAACGCGGCACTGGAAAGATCGGAGGAAAAATATCAAAAAAGGAGGTAACAGAATATTAACGGAAAACTAATTATGAATAAGGAAACAAACAAGAACACTATTGTGTATGCCTTAAAAATAGTTGCTCCTTTATTGAAAGTTCTTAAATTGGTTGATAGAGAAAGGAAACCCGAATGGCTTATATATATGAAACAATGAATAGGGCAAACGAGGCAATTACTGCAAGCTTAAGCAATAGTGATAAATATGACCAAATTTTAAAATTATTGATAGAAGATGGAAAGTACAACTACACCGACCTCTACATGCAACAACAAACTTTTTAAATCCCGAATATTTCTTCAGTAATCCTAATATGCCAAGGAAAAGGAAATAGCTGATGGTCTTTATTCATGTATTAGAAGATAATCTAAAGATGTAGATGAAGTAGTTAAAATCAATAATGAATTAAATTTCTAAATTAGGGGTAAAGGTTTATTTGGTATTCCTTCAACTATAAGACAAAGAACTACCCGATCTCCAGATATCATTATTTGCATAAAATTAAGATTGATTAGCAATTCTATAAAAATAAAAAATATATATTTCATTTGTTCCAGTTGATTGGTGGTTGGCATATGGCTAAAGAGCTTCCCATTTACAAAGTTTTGCTATCAAAGTCCTTAGTCTAACAAGTAGTTCATCTAGATGCGAACACAATTGAAGTAATTCGAACATTAAGTATTTTTATGGAGTACGTGTTGCTTTTTTTATGCATGTTTATACTAATGTAATGTAATGTAATAATGTTTCAATTGCAGTTTCATAACAAAAGAAGCATAATGGATCACGGTCGCTCAAGGATTTAGTTTATGTAAAATACAAAAGGACATTGATTCGGAGATACAATCATTGTGATGTAATTGATCCTATTTCTTTGACCGAGATAGATGATGCAAGTGAGTGGCTAATAGGAAAAATGGATGATGAGTCCGATTAAGAAAATGAATTCATTGTTGGAGAGAAATATTTGACATGGACTACTGTTGCTAAGGCTACTGGCATTTATGACAAAAGCTATAACATTCGAGAGCGATCTAAAGGCAAAGAAAAGGAATCTTCATTTAGGCATGACATTATTGCTATTGAGAATGAGGATGATGAGGGTGATGTACAGGATTATGAAATAGAAGACAATATTGATGAAGATAATGAAGTTTTTTTTTGCTTCTAATGATGATGATGATTCCAAATAGGGGTAGATTAAATTCTTATAAAATCATTATGCTTTAAAAAATTATTGTAATATTTGAATTATGAGAGATTGGTGTTGTTTACTTGAACTTTGCAAGACTTTGGTTGTCTTTCAGTATTATGATAGTTTATCTTTCAGTTTAATGATATTTCATATTAATGCCTATTTTTTTATAATTATATCATATTTTGTGCCAAGTTCAAAATGGCATACGCCGCACCATGCGTCATGGCTCCAAGGAGAACTTTGCACCGTGTTGTGCCATTTGCCGTTGACAAGTATGAGCGGCAACCATTAAAAAGGCGGAAGAGTCGTACACACTGAGGCGCGACTCAAGGCGAGGCGGAGCATCTGCGCGTCGAGGCTTACGCCTCCCAGTCTCCGGAAGAGCGTGCGCTTTTTTTGAACCGGGCGTAGGCTTCGGTTCGTACCGCCTCGAGGCGAAACGAGGCACCGCTTCGATTTCGATTTCGATTTGTAGGTATATACACCGAGCGGCGAGAGGCGTATAAGAGTCGCGTATTAGGGTAACATACCTACTTTTGCTTCTGCTTCGGGAGAGAACTGAAAGTCGAACTCTGCCGACTTCGACGACCATAGTTCGGTCGAGCTCGAACGTAGCTGGAGGCGAGCGAAGGTAACGACTTATTTCTTCTTCTTCTCCTGCTTCTCGGAATGTAGCTGGAGGCGAGCGAAGCTAATGATTTTTTTCTTCTTCTTCTCCTGCTTCTCGTAATCTTCCCGTCGTCTGCTTCCCGTAATCCTCCAGTCGTTTGCTTCATTGTTCGCCTCTTCTTCTCCTGCTTCCCGTAATCGAAGGTTCATTTTCCACGGCTAGGTAGCGATCTTTCTTCCCGTTATTTGCTGCATCTTCGCCTGATCGTCGACTTCAGCAGCCACCTTCTTCACGACATCCACTTACCTCTCCGCCACAAAGGTATCGATTTATTTCCTTGCTCCCTCTTCGCCTGCTTCATCGAAGTCTTCTGTAGCAGTAAATTTTTGTTTCCGACAAATGTAATGGAGTAGTTTGTGCATGATTTCTTCAGCATTAATTCTATAAGGGTAGTGATTAGAACATAGTTAGAGGAGATATACTATTTAAGAATATTCATGGTTCCATCACTTTATTGCTTAAGGGGATTTCAATAAAAATGGGAAGAAAATTTTAAAGAAAGTATTAAGCCTTAACGGCAAGAAAATGTTCCTCCCATCACTTAAATTATATGATTTCATATTTGCAAAACCCATTTCAAAATCATCAATGAAGTACACAAATTATATGTATATTATGTTTATTTGTTATGATGATGATATGAATTCTATAATTAGTGACACCCATGTACTTCTTTTCTAGAGTGACATGCATACCATTGATTCTGATACATTAAACACCAATGATGATAAATGCCTAGATTCAAAGATGTGTAAAAGAATTCTTTAGAGTCTAATTCTATGCACATATTTCAACAAAAAAAATTATCAAAATACTATGAAAATTATTAATAGTTTATATATTTTGAAATCACTTGAAATTCCTTACTCATCAAACTCATATTTATCATGTCATATAATTGGAGCTATTGATAATAAACTCATATTTGGATTTAGAGCATCACAAGCATGCTACAAAACACGATCTTCTGGTATATTTATAGTTTGTATATTTATAATTTTAATTTTAATATTTATGTTCAAGTTTTTTACTTCAATCAATATTCATAAAATACTATTCATTTTTATGTAGAACGTTGGTGGGCTCAATTTGGAGATGATGTTCCTGAGTTAAAAGCTTTTGCAGTTAAAGTTCTTAGCCTAACATGTTCGGCTTCTGCATGCGAGCGTAATTGGAGCACCTTCAATCAAATTCATACAAAAAGAAGAAATTGATTGGCGGCAGATCGAATGAACAAACTAGTTTATGTTATGTTTAACAAAAAATTGAAAGATAGACATCTCAAATTGCAGAAGCAAGGAAACAATGAAAATGAAATTGACCCTTTGCTTGTTGATGATTTACAATCTAATGATGAATGGGTTACTCCTAAAAATGCTGATGTTCCTGAAGTTGAAGCAAAAGGAAAAACTAATGTCAATGAAGATAATGGAGCAACTACCCAAGTATATAAAAGAAAGAAACAAAGTGAGATTGGAGCTTCAAAAAAATTCAAAGGTATTCTTAAATATCATGAATTATTTTTTATGTTATTATTGTTTCATTCTAGAGCTAATGAAATATTAACTGATTTAGGGGATAAAGAAAAAAATATTATAGATGAAGAAGAATTTGAGGATGACTTTGACATTAATTATGAAGATTCTTCTGAAGACAATCAAAGTGATGATGAGACTGCATTGGGTCTTGATCCTAAGGGGATATTTCATTTTTATGTGAGTTTATTTTAAATCTTTTTTTCTAGTAATGTTATCTTAGAACAAATTATCAAATTCATAATTAATATTCTGTTATTTTTTGTCATTATTCATAATTTTAAATTACCTTATTTTTATTATTTTGAGGCTTACACCTCGATCCGCCTCGAGGCTTACGCCTCGCCTCGCTTAGACAAAACGCCTCGATTCCCGATTTCGCCTTTTAAAACCTTGATGAGCGGGACACCTTTAACCACCATTTTGTGCCAACAAAATGCATCTTTTGAGGAATTTTACCCATTATTTTCACAACACTACACGCGACAATTCCTATGCCCCTAATTCCATCAGAAAAGTGTTACCCCACGGACGAAAGCAGAAAAAAAAGAACTCAAACCTTAAAAATTGTTGAAATGAAACCAATAATATCATTTCAATAAATAGAGAAGAAATTGAATTCCAAATAATAAAAAGCTAAATGTCTCGACATTGCAATAATGAATGGATAAATTGAAATTCAAATAATTAGCTCTAGAAAATAATAAGTTGACCCGACATTATCAAGCCTTTACTTGATTACCCAATTAGATCAAGCCAAGTATCCTGGAGTTCGAATCCATGAGATGTATAGATGCATGTCTGATGTCTCACAGGTAATAGATATCTCATCTAAACCTGCATCATGTGTAATGTATCCTGGCATACAAAGAATCAGCATATAACCTTTTACCAATCCAAAAAGTTTTAGATACATTAGGAACACGCAGAAAGGAGAAAGGTGCATCTTTCTTCTTCCATATTTTGTTACGCCGGCCCAGGAGGGGCCGGCTGGACCGGTCCAACCTGGACCGATCCTATTCTATTCCAGGCGGCCCAGATCCGGGCAGAACCAGGAGCAGGAGGAGGGGGCGGAAGCCCTTGTGGGCCCATGCATGGGTTAAACACATGGTTTGGAGGGATATTTTGAATAGAAGGGCTGTTTAGGAAATTTGTAATTCTCCTTTGGAAGTTAGTTAGGTGTTTAGGAGGGAATTAGGGAGGATCTTGAATGGGCATCAGATTTTGGAGATCTAGGTTTTGTGGCTTGGGCTCTTGGCGTTGCCGGAGATTAGGAGAGTTATTCTTCCTCTCGAATTGAAGAATATTGTATCTTTGCTTTGTTTTATTCATCTACTAGTGGAATACAAGTTATTTGCTTTGATTTCCCTCAGATTTTCTCTATTTTCTCTTGCATTTGGGCTGAATTCCGGCTGTAAACTGTTGACCTCGTTTTTATCTTGATTTACTCTCGAGCATGTTTGATCAGGCTAAAGGAACTTCGTCGAGTTAAGTTCAATTCAAATCGACGCTGATTTTTTACTCAATTTTGTCAATTCAAGCTCGATTTCAGCAAATTGTCTTGATAAGACCTAATTGAGCTCGAATCAGCACGAAATTGAGTCGAATTAAACTCGACCACGTTCAATTAATCCCGATTAGTTCACTTTGACCGCATCGAGCTCAATTTGACCCAAATCACTTACATTTCGAATATTATTTTATTTAATTAACTTGATCAATCCCAATTGGACTTTAAATCATACCGATTTGAGTCAAATTCGGGTCCGGGTCTAACCTAGTCCAGCCAAATTGAATTCTATTAAGAGTTATTTGACTTTATTTGCAATTCAAATTAACTTCCTAAATCTAGAAGGTAGATCGACGGTCCCGATTCCACCAAAGCCCAAAGCCTGTTGTCGCCAGATATTACAGTCGCGTGATTTACCAGTTTCGGAGAAGATGCAGATGTCTTTTAGAAGGATCGGACATGTCCAGTCCCCTCTCTCGTGCTTCTCTTCGCGTGAAACCGAGCCGGAGCCCTTTAGACTCGAAGGAAGAAAAGCTTCAGCCTTGTTTGGGATGGATCCGATCCGCATACTCTAATTCTCTCTCCCGACTCCTAGCGCTCCGTCTCTCTCTCGCTCTCCATCTTGCTCTCGGTTCGCGAAAGCCAACCTTCGGATCCGCCCGCCTCTTCTGCTCCTGTGTCCCTTAAGTTCGCACACGCCTAGGAAGCCGAAAACTCCCTTCTTCTCTCGATCTCCTTTGGTTCGCGCGACCTCAGCTCAGCCGAAGCCCCTGCTTCTCTCGCTGTTGCCGCTCGCGTGTCCGGGAGGAAGCCGAAGCCTCAACTTCTGACCCCTTGCTCTAGCTGAGCCCAACACCGACACCTACAGGTCCCGTCGCCAGTCCTAAAGCCTAAGCCGCTCTGTCTGACGTTGGCCCTAGCTCGCCTTCTACTTGCCTTAGCGGAGCCTGAACTCCTCTTCCCGGCAGGTAATGCCCTCTCCTTCTTCTTCTTTTTCTTACTCTTCTTATTCTCCTTCTTCTCTCCCCTCTTCTTCCACTTTTGTTCTCCTTCCCTTCTCTCTATATTCCCTTTCCTTCTTAGTTTTCATCTGCATTCACCTAGTTGGATTGAAGTTTCGAATCTACATGGGATTTAAAGGTTCTTTGGTTGTTTGAGAAGATCTTAAGGTATACAAATGCCTCAACTGCACTTTAATCTACCATTTGGTATTAGAGTGTGATAATTGGCGCATTAGTTATGGCAATCACATTATATCAATTCCATGAAACTCGAGTTTATGACTATTATAGCTTCAACTGATGGTAAGAACATTGACTATTAGCCATTAATAGCTTTATGTGTTTTAACTTCGTTGCATACCTTAGGGTGGTAAGAATTAGAGGCATTTACTTGGAGTATGTTCGTAAATCTCATTATCATTACTCATTTACTGTAGAACCTTTGATGATTTCTCTTTTATATATATATATCATGCTGAAAGTTTTGTAGCCTTCCTTCATACCCATATGAGAGAATGTATGGTATCATGATAAAGTTCATATTGAGCAGGATAGATGCTATGTTTGCAAAGATGGTTGAAGGTATTGAAAAATCCCCCTCTTGATGAGTTATGTTTGCGGTCATTGGTAGAATGCATTATTTATCACTAGTTACACGTGTGAAATTTGCCTGTTTGTCTTAAGACTATGACTCCGAAGAGATTTGAAATAAGTTTGACATGTTTCACTCACTGATTTTATGAATAGAGAGAAAAAAAAAAGAAAAAAAAAGATGATATTTCATATTCTCTTAAGTGTAAGGGCAACTTCTCTTGATCATACACTACCTCATATGCCTTAATTTATATGCGGTGTACTAGTTATTTGATGAAATACCTTTCAAAAGATGATAGGGTGATTTTGTTGGAATTAGAGCTTCATATGACAAATCTTAGGCATGAGAATTTCGTCGCATGCCCTTGTAGCTGTGTTTGTCCTAAAAAAAGTGATTGGTTGAAGATTGTTTACATGCTTACAGCATTTAATCCGTGGCTTTTCCTTTTGTGAAATAAGTCTCGAGTGTGAAAAGAGTTTGAGAATAATCGTTCGTGAGAGAAAGTTGCATGCAGAAATATATTGTGAACATCAGGTGACTTGTTTAGCTGTTATCTTTATTTGTATGTAGCATGCATGTTTAGGTCCCTTCTCCTCTAAAGCAATAGCTTCTTATTTGGAATGATGATTTATTTCTTTTATAAAGAAAAACGAGATTGCATTATTTGGAAATTTTCAAAGAGCATTGGTATCCTTCCTTCTTCTCAATAATTTCTAATTTGAAAGACTACAATCTCGATACATAGGATGCATTGTTGGTTATAAATTCGTGGTGAAATGTTGTATGTTTGGTGTCAGAGCAAATTTATAAGTTTGAGGTTAAAACTCCTTCTTTGAAATTTTTGATGACATATAGCATGAAAGTGGAGAATTTGTTGGACAATAACCGTGAGTTTCATAGTTATACAATTTATATTGTTGGAAGCATGCTCAACTACAAAGAGTCGGTAGACTTTGAAATACCTTTACGCTTGCTTTAAATCTAGATCCTTCCCTATCTCTTTAGGCTTTATATGAAAGTTATGTCGGCAATTATGATTTGAAAATATTCACATGTTTTATGCTTTGAAGGTTTACTCTTGTCCATCCATATATCGTATAAAAGAAGGTTGGGTGGTTACATAAATGGTTCCTTTTTGAATTTTGGAAAGGTTGCATGCTTCATGTTGAAAAGTTTTGTGAGTTTATTGGAGAATTCGTCTCACTAGTACGAATGGATATATGGTTATCTTATCTCTTGGATCATTTCTGTTTCCTGTGCTTCATTGCTTTTCGGAGGAAAATCCCTACTTGATAGAAATTATTGCTGTTTATTGCTTTTGCCCTTTTCCTTTTTGGTTCCCTTCTTCTTGATAATATGAGATTGTTTTTGAACTCTCAGCAAAATTTGGTTGAATGCATTTGACATTAAAAGAAAGTTTGTGAGTTTGATCCAAACCGATACGACGATACACGCTTCATATCGGATAGTTTCCTTTGAATGTTAAATGAAAATGTGTCATGGATTTTCTTCTTCTCTTAAGTATATATTTGTAAACTTTCTTGAAGCTTTTGGTGGCATATAGCATGAAAGTGGTAAACCCATATTGTTGGAGTATCTTGTTGAGATTTGAAAAGGATAAATTGCATCAAACCCCTCTTTCATTATTGTATTTTAATAAGTGTCGAGTTTTAAACTTTTATTAGATCATTTATTTCGTTGCTTGGCATGAAAAATTATAGTTTCACGTTCTCAAATGTTTATGGTTTCATCCAAAATGGCTATGGTGGGAATGAAAGAATGCATTACTTTGCACTCAAGATCCTCATTTATGGTTTTCAAGAGCATCTTTCTTTCCACTTCTTTGGTCATTTGATAATAGTGGATTTTGGAGAAAGTGTTTGCACTAGCTTGTGTTGTGTGGCTTTTCTTTTTTTTTCGGAAAGAAGAATGATGGATTGTCTCTTTGCATAAATGAGAATGAATGATTATTTAAAATGCTTTGTGAATTTTGGAGAATAAAACATGTTGAAGGGTTTTATGAGTTGTGTTTGTTGGAAAAGCTTTGTGAATTATTTTGCTTCAAAAAATTTTATTATATGCTTTGTGAATATTTTATAACGGAAGGCCTCATGAAACCTTCTTTCTAGAAGATTTTCATGGATTTATCCCACGTCAAAAATATTCGTTTTGCGTCGAAAAAGGTCATAGTGGGTTTCTTATAGGAAAGTTTTATGTGTTGCTTTATTTGGAAGGTTCTACGAGTTGTTTTGGGAATTGGGGAATTTATGAATGGTTTTATGCTTGAGAAACTTGATTTTGAAGGCTCTTTCAGTTCTCTTTTCATAGATGAGTTTCTTTCTCTTATTCGCACTTGATTCCAAGATAGGTTGAAAGCATGTTTAGGTTTGGGGTGGAAGAACTTATTTTGGTTTTGGGTTCCCGGATTTGTTTCTTCTTTTCTACTTCATGTATTATATTGAGATTGATGTGAGTAGTTGTGTCAGATATTTTGAACGATGTCTCGAAACGTGGGAATAATAAATAGCATCAAAACTTCCTTCCTCTTATTTGCATTTGCCTTAAATGTCAAATGGGAATGAACGATGCGTCGAAGACATGTTTGGCTTTGAAAAAAATATGGCTAACAATGAGATGCTTACATATTTCTTCTCTAAATTTGTTTCTTTCTTTTTGTACTTATTGGAGCTTTATGTGAAAGTTATGTCGATCAGATTGCTCATTATCCATCATGTCGCTGTTAAATATCATTAAGTATATTAGATTAATTCCTATTTGTAAGATTAAACTTGAATGTCATGTGGATATTGTTGACCTCATTTTTATCTTGATTTGCCCTCGAGCGCGTTTGATCGAGCTTCGTCGAGCCTGATTCAATCCGAATCGACGTCAATTTAAGTGCAATCTTGTTAAATTAGCTAAATAGGTCGTCTCGAGCCCGAATCGACCTGAATTTGGTCTGGTTTGGACCCGATTTTCATCCTAATGGGTTCAGTTTGATTCTAATTAAGACTTAATCAACTTTCTAAGCAATTTGAATACATTTCTAAATCAAGAAATAGGTTCGACGTCTCTGATTCTGCCCGAAGCCTGATTCTGCCATGTTTCAGTGGCGCAGTCGCGTGGTGTGCTTATTTCGGAGAGAATTTAGACGGCTTTAGGTAGATCGCAAGTGCCCAGCCCCTTTCTGGTGCTTCCCTTCGCATGGAATTGAGCAGGAGCTCTTTGGACTAAAAAAAAAAGGGCTCGAGAGGTGGTTTTGACTAGGGCATTCGGACACTCTCAGAGGCGGCCCCAACTCCTAACGCTCCAGCCTCCCGCGACCGCTCTCTCCTTCTCTCGGCCCTTCTCTGTGTTCGCACAAGCCAGGAGGCGAAGGTCCCAGTGCCATCGCCCCCTCTTCGTCTCCCTTTGCTCGGGCCGAACTCAGGAGCCGAAGCCCCAAACTCCCTCTCCGGTCCCGACTCCGCTTCTCCCACTCTCGCGATCTCTCCCTCTCGGATTCGATTGACCGGAGACGGGCAGCAGTCCCCCTTCGGTTTACTCTCAGCATTCGCAAGCCAGGAGCGGCATCTCCCATTCGGTCTCCCCCGCTCTCCTCCCTGTTTGCAAGTAGGCAAAAGACCGGAAACCTCCCCCTCTCTCTGGTTCGCGAAATCCAGGCGGAATCCGACACCCGCCTCTACTCGCGACTGGCCCGGCACCGATTCCCCTCCGCTTCCTTCTAGCTCGCGAGCCCCAGGAGGAGTCGAAGCCCGCTTGCGACCTGCCCTAGCCGACCCGAGCAGCTCCTCCAGCCGCAGATAAAAAAAATATGCGTGGTATGATAGTATGGTTTTAGATGAATTATTTTGTGTCAACTCTCAAGTGGCGTATGCTAGGTGTTTGACGAATACCCCAAAGGTATCATTTTCTTCATCTTTTCACTGTCTTGGATATCATCTTTGCAAGGTTTTGATGTAAGAATAAAATAGAATATGCATACGACGTGATTATTTCCTTTCTTGGTGTTATGATGATTATGATGATTTAGATTTTAGCTATAAGTTGCACAAGGCTATTATCAAATATCTTTATATCTTCTATGGTGATGATGTTATGCGTTTGGGATGGTTCAGAGCTTCTTTGGCAACTGCACAAGTATAGTTACCATGAGGATTCATGCAATAGTTATTAGTGGAATGTTTCTGGACGTTCTTTATTTTGTGACATCCACAATCATATGAGTTCTTTTTTTTTTATATATATGTATTAGAAATTTATGCGAAATCATAAGCATGAGAGTTTCATTGTATCCCCATTAGTTGTATTTGTTCTATAAACAGTATTGGTTGAGGTTGGTTTACTTGTTTGCATCATCCAATTCATAGTTTATCTTCACAAAAGTGAGTCTTGTTGGAGAGATTATACACATGTTTAGGTTGTATTTAATATTAAAAAATAGTTTGTTTGAATGTCTGAATGAGTGTGTCTCACGTTGTGAGTTCGTATCTAGGCATTTGAAGAAGGTCTTTTGGATAATTGTGTTGAGAGCTTATGAGTTGTTGGAAGTGGTTTGCCCTGTCCTGTTTCATGCTTCAAGTGGATTTGGGAGGTAATTTAGATGCAGTCTTTTATGGATTTTATGCTCCAAATGGATTTGCAGCGTTATATGTCGTGCCACAAAGCTTGTTTGTAAGTTTAAATTGGAGCTTCCTTCAAACTTTTGATGGTGTATAGTGTGGGATTTAGACGCTCTTTAGATGATTATGTGTCTTATAGATCCATGGTAATTCAGCTTGTCAGTTTTTTTTGTTTTTTTGTTATGATCCTCTTTATGTTAGAAAATTTCATAAGTTGTTCTATGGTTGGAAAGTTTTGTGGGGTGTGTTATGCTGAGAATATTTGTTTTAAATGTTGGAAAGCATTCATTAGGTTCGTGTTTTCTATGAAAGTTGTACTTATGGATTTAGTGTAATGACACTATAAACTTTGTCTCTTGGTGAGCTTCACAAGGACGTTGGAGGAAAATTTAGAAGTGTTTACAAGATCTTTCGTATGCATTTGTTAATTATAGTAATGTTGTTGGCCCTTGTCCTATGCATGTGGGGAAGGTGGGATTTTGTTTGAAGCAATGTTGACTTCATAAAAGTAATTGTTTAAGCCATAATATCCTATGAAGATCTCTGCATTATTGTCGCTTATGAGAAATTGTTATGTTTTGTAGTTGTTAAACAATAGTGTAAGTGCAACATGGAGTCATAAATGGTCACATCTTGTGTAGATCGGTTGGGTGTGCTCAATCAAATAAGTGTATAAATCTTGATTATCCTACTAGTTTGTTTATGTGACTTTACAAAGATTGCATATTAAATGTTTAATCAAATGCCTAAGGAAATCTTCCTTGTCCTGAAACTTTGTTTTAAGGAGATTTGGATGGTTGGTTTGATCTCTATTATGATGAGTTTGAGAATGCATCCACCACTATTATTTGTTACATAGCTTTGTCATGTTTATTTGATTGTTGAATGATGCTTTAACACTTTAGAGAAGGATGAGAGAACATGTTTGTACTTAAAAAAAAAACTTTCTCTTGTGAAGTCCACAAGGCAATAGGTTGAATATGATTTTGAGATAACGATGTTGGTTTATTCTTAAAGAAAGAGGTTCTATTTCATATATAATCGGATCAAGATGTTTCATTGTGCCTACTTGGTTTAGTCTCCATACGTAACTTTGAGTATTTCAGGAATTGTATTTAGTTAAAATAACCATGCTTACTTATAACTCACAGTTAGTTGGTGGAGTTTTGCTTTGCTTTCATGACAAGAAATAAGTTGTTAAGAGAGGGAATGTTTTGGAAAGTGGTGATGGGGATCGTGGTTATTCAGGTAGGGAGATGATGTTAATGTCTCATTCCTCTGTTACAAAAGAGATGCATTTGTAAATCCTCTGATGTTTTCTTTGTATTGGGAAGTCGGCATTATATGTGATGAAGCTTCATGAGTTTCTGGGAGATGATGTTTGATATTAAGTTTTTTTTTTTTAGTTGTGTTAGATAACCATTTGTGTCTTGCATTTCAATGTTGAGTGATATACATGTATATCTATGCCTTGGTGGAAGCATGTTTTGGCTCTAAAGAATCATGGTTGTTCATTTGGAATCGTGTGAGAAAATGCCTCGTAAAAGAATGAGATTTACATGTGTTTGCTTTCATTATATGGGTGATTGTTCATGGTTGTAAATTAGATTTTGCATAAAGCATGTTGTTGGAGGTGTTGGAGAACTTTCATGAGTTTCAAATATTAGTTCACTTTCCTTTAAGATCCAAATGCTATATCGCCTTGTGTTGGTTGGAACACCGTCTTGAACTTTGGAAAGAGCGAAGTGGTATTGAACTGCCCTTCTACTTTTAATCTCATTTGGATAATAATATTGTGTTGGAACATAGAGTCCTCTTTGCTTGTGGGAGCTTTCTGTGAGCATCATATTAGCAATTACATTAAAGTGTATCTTGGATTTTGGAAACATGTTGGCATCAAATCTCCTCTCTTTTAATTGCATTGCTTGGCATGAAGAAACATAACTTCTTTCTTTATACATGAATTTCATTGTGGTGGTTTTGGAGGAAATGTGGAAATGGGTTGGTTTATGTTTAATAACTGTATTCATAATTTCTAAATATGTCTCCCATGTACTTCATTAGCTATGCGTTGTATGGGAAAGGATTTGAGAGCTTTTATGAAATCGTTTCTATACATTTATAATTCATTGGTGAAGGTGAGTATAAGGTGATTTGAGTTGCTTTACATGGTGGTTGGGAATGGAAGTTGCATTGTCTTTCTTTATATGATTGCATGAAGTACTTCTCATGGATTTTAGGGGATAAAACATGTTGAAAGAGATTTTGTGTTAAGAGGATTTATGATTGACTTTAGATTTACTTTGTATTGAAAAGCTTTATGATAAGTTTCTTGAATGCTTTACAATGAGAGGTTTTATAAAACTTTCTTGTTGGAAAGCTTTATGAATTTACTCCATACCAAAATAAAAGCACTCAATTGTTTTGTGTCAGGAAAGACTTTTTATGGACTTCTTATGAAGAGAATTTGGGTCACTTTGTTTATGAAGTTTTACAATTGTTACTTTGGGATTGAAATTATTTCTATGCATGGTTTTGTGTTGGAGACTCTTTAAGTCCTTTTTGGGATAAAGTGGTATTTTTGAGATCTCTTTAATGTCTTTTCTTTTTAGAATGAAGTGATAGTTAGTCACGTAAAACGGCGGCCTCCCGATGACCCGGTTAGGAAAGTAGAGGTCTTAGATTTGACTTATGTTAAGAAAGGTAGAGGTAGACCTAAAAAGACTTGGTTAGAAAATATTAGAAATGATCTTTCTTTATTAGATTTAAACGAGAATTTGACTTTTAATAGGACACAATGGAGAAAAAGGATTCATGTAGCCGACCCCACGTAGTGGGATAAAGGCTTGATGTTGTTGTTGTTGTTGTTGTTAGTATTTATGTCTAAAGTTGAGTTTGGGTTGAATGTGAAATGAAAGTTACTCGTTCAAGTTTTAGTTTTGGGAGCTTGTTCTCCTCTTCGTTGCTTTGGGTTTCGTATAGGATATAGTTTGAGTCATTGAGTCGTTTGAGTGCTTATTCTTGGAACGTGGGAACAGCAAAGGGCGTCAAAAACACCTTCTTCTCTATTCGTATCATATCGAGTTGGGGTGGAGATCGTTTTAGAGGCATACTCGACTTCAAAGAGGTATGCCCAATAATGAGACGCCTATATTCATTTTATTATTTTTGATTTTCATTCATTCCTTTCGAAATTCTATCGCCTTTCTCTTTACTTCTCTTCTCTCTACTACTATTCTACTTATCATATTATTTTATTCATAGATTCTTAAATTTATTGATATATGTACGAATGTCTAAAGGGTTAGAAAAGAACTTTCTTTTGTCCCTTATAACACTAGTGACACCTAAGGATAAAAATTAAGAACCGAGTCTTAGATAACATAGACTTAGGGTGCATGCTCCTCATATGATAGAGACACCGAAACATAAACTTAGTGACACATTTTCCTAGGTTTGTTGTGCCTTAATTCATTAATAATCAACCAACAAAATCTCTCTTAATCAATAATAGATTGCTTAATCTACTTTTCTTTTAATTTATAACAAACTAAAATAATCCAACAAAATTGGTTATTACTGGATAACCCAGGCCTACGAGGCTATTAAGTTAGCCCCAAAGAGGGTGAAATAAACCTCACGGCCTCGGTGAGCAACAAAGGTAGTAATCAATCAAACACTAAAATAAAATCTTTAAAATTAATCTTAAAACATTAATACCTATACTTAAACTAATGTTTCCCCCTTAACCTTCAACAAACTAAAATACAAGCAACCTTAGCTTAATCATCCTACATAGGACATACCCAAAATCACACAGCTTGTTACACACACCTAGGCTTGTTTGTTAGGACACGACTCCTAGTCCTAAGTTAGGCCGATGTTTTGTTTTACTATTTGATGTCAATTACTCCTGCCAAGTTAGAAAACTCCTGTATTGTTTTATGTCTTAGCAATAACATGTGTATATTTTATAAATATGAATATTAAATTTGCTGTTAGTCGCATTTTTATTTACCTGCATTTATTTTCTGAATGGCATCTACGCTCACTTGTGCATTTTTCTTCTATCTTGTTTTGCGAGGTACATTGGGTTATGCGTGATCAAGAATCAGTAAATAATTCGCTCGCTTAAAGCTCTTAAGTGGCTGCGCCACAATCTTGCAGGGTTGATAATCAGTGGATAGCTCACTTGCTTGGAATTTCTAAGTGGCTGCGCCACGGTCAGATATAATCTCTGCAACTTGTAAAAAAAATTTCTAATTGCATACCGAAACTGCTACACACCACACACATCTTGTTATTAGCTTTTAGTTTAATATATATTCTAGCATGTTTATGTAGCTGGCCATAGGATAGTGCACTAACGAAGCTTTGGCCCTATAAGCCAAAGCTTGCCCCTTCTGTGAGCCCTAGAGACCCTTATGGTCACCTTAGGCCTGTAGTATAGGCCCACCCATTTGTGCTATATGCATCGTTGTTTTCCCACACGAAGTGGGCACTGCTAGGATGTTCCATTTTCCCTCGATTTTGGGTATGATACCCCCCCACCTTCTGTGAGCCTTAAAGACCATTAGGGTCATTTAGGCCTGTAGTGTAGGCCACCTACTTGTGCCATGGGCATTGTTGTTTTCCCACACGAAGTGGATACCGTTAGGATGATTTTCTATCGTGATGTGATGAGGATACCTTGCCTGGAGGGTATCCTTGGTGTGTTTATTTATTTATTTCCTGTACTCTGAATGTCATGCATGCATTTTTATACACTTTACTCTACAGTGCACTCCGCCTACATACATGCATTGCATTAGCATTACTCAAATGAAAATGTCACATTATCTTTCAGTAGTCTTTAGAATACTCTTACTTATGCATCTGTCTCATGCATCATATACAGCGCTAGGTATATTCTGTTGCATATTATAGAGTCCTTGATTTACACCTCTGAACTAAAAATCCTTGATTCCTTAGGATAGAGCCTCCTTATTTTGTATACATGTAGGATGATTGATTGTGTTTAGGATGTTAGCTGGCAGCTCACTCCAGGCAAGCATAAGCCCAGATTGTACACCCCTCAATGTGTTTCTTTTCATCTTTGATGAATTCTGAATCTGTCATTTCTCTTAGGATAGTAATTTGATTTTTGATCTTTTAAACTTAAAATTTTAATCACATCTTTATACATTTAAAAATATTTAATCACCACTAAGGATAAAGAGAAGAGTTTATCACCTTTGGAATATAACTTAGGAACTTTTTCTGTACACCAAATTAAGAAGAGAATAATACATCGTCCCTAATCGAGAGTTTTCTTAGGCCAAGGTCTAAGATGTAATTAACCACGGGGGCTTGCGCCCGTGGGAGACTGATCCCCACATCAAATAAATCCCATTCGAGCTGATGTATCGAATGAGGGAAATCTCGTGACATTTTGGGTCATATATATCATTATCCATCGAGGTGTGTAGGCGAAAGCCGCTATCCTCTATGGCTAATTGTATGTATGACTCCATCTGCTCTTCCATTGGCCTGCTTAGGTAGAGTGTAAAGGCCTACGATCGTTTTGTCCTATGGGATAGTGCGGTCGTACTCTTTACATTCTGTTTCTCACAAGCAGAATCCTTTCGGAGACCCACAGATTTCTGACTACTACGGTGGGACAGGTTTCTCTCTTCATCTTTGGATGATGTATTATTTTCTTCTGTAGGTATTCCTAGCTTGGTGCCTAGTTTGAGTTCCTCTTTTCTACTCCACTCTTTCTCTTCATTCTTAATAAAGATTAGATCTTTTTAATGTATAAAGATATAATTAAAATTTTGAGTTTATTAGATCTTTGTCCTTGATCTTTAAATTCAATTCCAGATCAATTTATTTCAATTCTCCTTACTCAAATTTAAATTTCAATTTCAATCAATTCATAGTCGGAATTCTCTTAGGCTTAATCTCGACTTATATCATTTCAAATGAAAGTCCATATCTTATTCTTGATTATATAGCTTATATACTTGACATGTCCTTTAGTCTCCATCATCTCCCTTGTTTGAGCTCTTGTAGATTGGGTCTTGATTCATATCAGTCTAAATAAGAATCCAGATTTTATCTTTAATGGTGAGATCCTTAAATTTGACATATGCAAAGTTTTCAAAATAGAAAATTAATTTGAGAAAAATTTGAGGGTTTCAAATACAAGACAAACTTTTAAGAAAATTTTTCTTAGAGAGTATGTGACTTATCTTTCTTAATGAAAATTTACCCCTATTTTATTTAAAATATGAAGTGTTGTTGGTTGACTCCTTTAAACACTTAGAGAAGAAAATTTTTGATGATCTATGAAAGAGTATGTCTTCTCCCTCCCATTCCTTGTATTGGGTGATTCTCATTTTTGAATTAAAATCTATGTCAAATTGAAATTGGGCATAGAAATGAAAATTTTCTCCATCATCTTGCAATTTTCTATCTTGTAGGCATCTTTTGCATACCAATGAATCTACCTTATAATTTTCTTAATCAGGTTGTTCACCTTTATCATAGGATCGAGTTTGTTTTGTGAATTTTTCTTCCTTACATAAGAGAGTGAGTTTTCTTCTCTTATGTTTGGAAGACAATTTCACAACTGAAAAAATCTTTTTTTAGAGATTTAGAAAGAAAGTCAATTATAAAAATGAAAAGATGCGCAAAGTGCGCCAAAAATGAAAAGATGCGCAAAATGCGTCAAAAATGAAAAGATGCGCAAAGTGCGCCAAATTTGAAAGATGCACAAAGTGTATCAAAAGTGAAAGGATGTACAAAGTACATCAAAATTAAGAAAGAGACACAAAATGAGCCCAAAATGAATAATTGACTTCCCTTGTAAATCTTTAAATCTCAGAAAACTCATGTGTCTTTTGATATTTTTGATACCTGAGTTTGAAAATCATGACTTTGGATTCATCATTATGCAATGATATTCTATAAGATATAAGATATTTTTTCATGCAAGAAGGTTGAAGAAGATTCAATTTCTTTCTCTAATTTAAATCTCTTTTGAGTTAGATTTCAATTCAAAAATTTCATGTCTAAGGGAGAGAACCCAGTTTGGCTTGTAGGGAGCTTGACTTGGGTTAGCAAATTTTAAATCCCTAATCTTTTTGGGTTTAGATGGAGCCAACCAACTTCCTACTGAATTTTCAAATTTGGTCATATTTGTCATTTTTGACTGGGTTCATATAATCAAGAGGTAAATTTTTCATTCTTAAAAATAATGCTCCTACTCTTTGATTAAATTTCTACTCTTTAAAAATATATGTGAATCAAACTTATCTTAATTAATTGATGAGTATTTAACATCTTTTAGTGTCTCCACTATTGAGTATGTTTAAATAGTCATCTTCTTCTTTTGAAAATTCATGCATGAAAATTTTTGAATCCTAACATTTGATTATATCTCATTCTTATGGACTGATGTGATCCTTTCCCTGATTGCACTCTCTTTTTGAGTCCTGGTTGTCTTGAGTTATGGTTGTTTTGCTTAAAAATGACCATTTGGCGTGCATTTATTCTCTTGATATTCTATATGTCGTCATTTCTTGTTTGGGAGCCACTCTCCCATCCAAGTTGTTGAGTTTTCTCACTTGTTTGGGAGCCACCCTCCCATTCAGGTTGTTGATTTTGTTCACTTGTTTGGGAGCCACCCTCCCATTCAAGTTGTTGAATTTTGTCCGCTTGTTTGGGAGCCACTCTCCCATTCAGGTTGTTGAGTTTTTGTCCACTTGTTTGGGAGCCACTCTCCCATTCAAATTATCAGTTTTTGTTCACTTGTTTGAGAGCCATTCTCCCATTCAAGTTGTTGAGTTTTGTCCGCTTGTTTGGGAGCCACTCTCCCATTCAAATTGTTGGTTTTGTCCACTTGTTTGGGATCCACTATCCCATCCAAGTTATTGTTTTGGTTCACTTGTTTGGGAGTCACTATCCCATTCAAGCTGCTGACTTTGTCCACTTATTTGGGAGCCACTATCCCATTCAAGTTATTTTGGTTTCACTTGTTTTGGTGTCCCTCTCCCATTCAAGTCTTGATTCCATTTCTCAATTAGGTTCATTCCCTTGATCTTTCTATATGTGATTGTTATATTCTTTCTCATATTGGTGTCACTATATCTTTTCCTAGATTTTTGCAAGAATACTCATCTTCTTTCCATATTGGTGCTCCCCTACGGACAGACCCGTATGGGGTGTTCTCCCTTCGATGTTACTTTTGGGATCCTTTTGTTCAGGAAGTCCCTTTTTGTCACTCCTGTTACTCTTTGTTTTGCCGTTTTCGAATTTGGTCAGACAAACATTGAGTTTCTCCCATTCACTGTTTCGATCTGGTCAGGTGAATATGGGATCTTTACCCGCCCTTCTGTTCTGCTGTTTCGATCTGGTCAGGCAGACAGTTGATTCTTTTCTTCCTTGCTCTTACTCACTGTTTCGATGTGGTCAGGCGAACATTGGGTAGCCCTCGTTCACCGTTGCGAATATGGTCAGGTGAATGTTGGACTCTTTCTCTTTTGTCCTGCTGTTGCGAATATGGTCAGGCAGACATTAGACTTCTGGGAAGCTTGTTACACATCGTTTTCGAATTTGGTCAGGTGTGTGATGAGTTGTTCTTTATCCACTGTTTTCGAATACAGGTCAGGTGGATATCGACTGTTTTGCATTCGTCGTTTTCGAATTTGGTCAGACGAATGCCGAACTTCCCCTTTCGGTTGGGTGCCCGACAGAGTCCCTGGGAGGCATACTTCACCACCTCTTCATTCCCCCTGTTTTCATTTCCTGCTTGGGGGTTGTTGAGTTTTCTTCACTCTTTGTTTCGCCGTTTTCGAATTTGGTCAGGCAAACATTGAGTCGTCCCATTCACCGTTTTCGAATTTGGTCAGGTGAGTGTTGGACTTGTTCTCTTTTGTCCCGCCGTTTTCGAATTTGGTCAGACGAATATTAGATCCTGGGATACTTTTTACACTCCGGTTTCGAATTTGGTCAGGTGTGTATTGAGTAGGTTCTTTATTCACTGTTTTCGAATTTGGTCAGGTGGATATTGAACTTTTCTCATTCGTCGTTTTCGAATTCGGTCAGACGAATGTTGAATTCCCCTTTCTCTTTCACTCTTTGTTTCGCCGTTTTCGAATTTGGTCAGGCAAACATTGAGTCGTCCCATTCACCGTTTTCGAATTTGGTCAGGTGAGTGTTGGACTTGTTCTCTTTTGTCCCGCCGTTTTCGAATTTGGTCAGACGGATATTAGATCCTGGGATACTTTTTACACTCCGTTTTCGAATTTGGTCAGGTGTGTATTGAGTAGGTTCTTTATTCACCGTTTTCGAATTTGGTCAGGTGGATATTGAACTATTCTCGTTTGTCGTTTTCGAATTTGGTCAGACGAATGTTGAACCCCCCTTCTCCCTTTACTCTTTGTTCTGCCGTTTTCGAATTCGGTCAGGCGAACATCGAGTTATCCCCATTCGCCATTTTCGAATATGGTCAGGTGGATGTGGGACTCCCTTCTCCTTTCTCTATTCTGCTGCTGCGATGTGGTCAGGCAGATAGATGATTTCATTATTTTCTTGGATTGTTCTTTCTCCTTACTTTCCTTTGATTGCTACTCTTTTCCATTTGCTATGATTTTGAAATTGTTGTTGGACTCTTTCCTCGCTTCATCTTAGACATTTGTTCTAGGTGATCACCGAGTGTCCCTTGTCCTTTTTCACCCTCGACCTCCAGTCGAGTGGTTGTTGACCTTTTAGAGTGGTTGTTCACTTCCCTAGTGGTTGTTGAGTTTGCCTAATGGTTGTTGAGTTATTTTCCTTACTCTTTCTGACTGTTTTGATCCGGTTAGGTGAGTTTCGAGTAGTCCTTGTTCATCATTTCGATCCAGCTAGGCGAATATTGAGCTTCTTCCTACCCTTTTGTCCCACCATGTTTGCATGATTGTATTCATTGCATTATTGATTGATTATTATGTGATTATGTGGTTGTGAGGTGATCGTTATATAATTGATTATTGGTTGTTATATGCTTGTATGATCATGTCATTATTGTATGATCATTGCTTGATTGATTGATTTTTATATGCTTGAATGATTATATCATTATGTAATCATTGCCTTAATTAGTGGTTGTTATATGCTTGTGTGATTATGTTATTATTGTATGTTCGCGGCATGCATGATTGAATATTTATTGTATGATTGTATGATTACTACGTAATCATATGATTATCAATGATTTGATGGTTGTTATACGATTAGATGGTTATGGCATGATTATATAATGGTTGTATGATGTATGATTATTGCATGATTTGATGATCATTATATGTTTGGATGATTGTCGCATGTATGTGATTTCTGCTTTCTTGAGTGATGATTAGATGATTGTGGGATAATCATTATATGTTGGATTGCTTGTTGTATGATTGAGTGATTGTTGAATATTTGGGTTTGTTGCATGGTCATATGATCGTTGCATGATTCGATGATAGTTGCATTATCGTATGATCATTGTATAATTTTATGATCGTTGTGTGATTATTGTATGATCACTTACTTGTTAGCATGTGCTTTGGTGATTGGATGATTATTGCATATTCATCATATGGTTGTGTAGTTATTATGTGATCGCATGATTGAGATATGACCAAATTATGACTATATGATTAGTTGAATGTAGCGTTGTTATGTGGTGTTTGCCTAATTATATAATGTTGTAATTTAGTGGTGTGATTGTTTGATTGTATGATTATGTGATTGATGCATGGTTGCATGAGTATTGTGTGATTGTGTGATCATAGCATGGTGGGATACTTTTTGTATGATTGTTGTGTGATTGTATGTTCCTTAATTCCTATTAGTTGGTTGTAGGATTGCATCTTCCTAGTGAGTCTAGAGTTGCATCTTCCTAGTGAGTCTTATTCGTTGGTTGTTGGGTTGAACCTTCTTAGAGATAAGGAGGTCAACGCCAACACGCGCAGTTCACTTATCATTCATCGCACTTATTGGGGTTGTGCTTGTTGACCTCGTTTTTATCTTGATTTGCCCTCGAGCGCGTTTGATCGAGCTTCGTCGAGCCTGATTCAATCCGAATCGACGTCAATTTAAGTGTAATCTTGTTAAATTAGCTAAATAGGTCGTCTCGAGCCCGAATCGACCTGAATTTGGTCTGGTTTGGACCCGATTTTCATCCTAATGGGTTCAGTTTGATTCTAATTAAGACTTAATCAACTTTCTAAGCAATTTGAATACATTCCTAAATCAAGAAATAGGTTCGACGTCTCTGATTCTGCCCGAAGCCCGATTCTGCCATGTTTCAGTGGCGCAGTCGCGTGGTGTGCTTATTTCGGAGAGAATTTAGACGGCTTTAGGTAGATCGCAAGTGCCCAGCCCCTTTCCGGTGCTTCCCTTCGCATGGAATTGAGCAGGAGCTCTTTGGACTAAAAAAAAAGGGGCTCGAGAGGTGGTTTTGACTAGGGCATTCGGACACTCTCAGAGGCGGCCCCAACTCCTAACGCTCCAGCCTCCCGCGACCGCTCTCTCCTTCTCTCGGCCCTTCTCTGTGTTCGCACAAGCCAGGAGGCGAAGGTCCCAGTGTCGTCGCCCCCTCTTCGTCTCCCTTTGCTCGGGCCGAACTCAGGAGCCGAAGCCCCAAACTCCCTCTCCGGTCCCGACTCCGCTTCTCCCACTCTCGCGATCTCTCCCTCTCGGATTCGATTGACCGGAGACGGGCAGCAGTCCCCCTTCGGTTTACTCTCAGCATTCGCAAGCCAGGAGCGGCATCTCCCATTCGGTCTCCCCCGCTCTCCTCCCTGTTTGCAAGTAGGCAAAAGACCGGAAACCTCCCCCTCTCTCTGGTTCGCGAAATCCAGGCGGAATCCGACGCCCGCCTCTACTCGCGACTGCCCCGGCACTGATTCCCCTCCGCTTCCTTCTAGCTCGCGAGCCCCAGGAGGAGTCGAAGCCCGCTTGCGACCTGCCCTAGCCGACCCGAGCAGCTCCTCCAGCCGCAGATAAAAAAAATATGCGTGGTATGATAGTATGGTTTTAGATGAATTATTTTGTGTCAACTCTCAAGTGGCGTATGCTAGGTGTTTGACGAATACCCCAAAGGTATCATTTTCTTCATCTTTTCACTGTCTTGGATATCATCTTTGCAAGGTTTTGATGTAAGAATAAAATAGAATATGCATACGACGTGATTATTTCCTTTCTTGGTGTTATGATGATTATGATGATTTAGATTTTAGCTATAAGTTGCACAAGGCTATTATCGAATATCTTTATATCTTCTATGGTGATGATGTTATGCGTTTGGGATGGTTCAGAGCTTCTTTGGCAACTGCACAAGTATAGTTACCATGAGGATTCATACAATAGTTATTAGTGGAATGTTTCTGGACGTTCTTTATTTTGTGACATCCACAATCATATGAGTTCTTTTTTTTTATATATATGTATTAGAAATTTATGCGAAATCATAAGCATGAGAGTTTCATTGTATCCCCATTAGTTGTATTTGTTCTATAAACAGTAATTGGTTGAGGTTGGTTTACTTGTTTGCATCATCCAATTCATAGTATATCTTCACAAAAGTGAGTCTTGTTGGAGAGATTATACACATGTTTAGGTTGTATTTAATATTAAAAAATAGTTTGTTTGAATGTCTGAATGAGTGTGTCTCATGTTGTGAGTTCGTATCTAGGCATTTGAAGAAGGTCTTTTGGATAATTGTGTTGAGAGCTTATGAGTTGTTGGAAGTGGTTTGCCCTGTCCTGTTTCATGCTTCAAGTGGATTTGGGAGGTAATTTAGATGCAGTCTTTTATGGATTTTATGCTCCAAATGGATTTGCAGCGTTATATGTCGTGCCACAAAGCTTGTTTGTAAGTTTAAATTGGAGCTTCCTTCAAACTTTTGATGGTGTATAGTGTGGGATTTAGACGCTCTTTAGATGATTATGTGTCTTATAGATCCATGGTAATTCAGATTGTCAGTTTTTTTTGTTTTTTTGTTATGATCCTCTTTATGTTAGAAAATTTCATAAGTTGTTCTATGGTTGGAAAGTTTTGTGGGGTGTGTTATGCTGAGAATATTTGTTTTAAATGTTGGAAAGCATTCATTAGGTTCGTGTTTTCTATGAAAGTTGTACTTATGGATTTAGAGTAATGACACTATAAACTTTGTCTCTTGGTGAGCTTCGCAAGGACGTTGGAGGAAAATTTAGAAGTGTTTACAAGATCTTTCGTATGCATTTGTTAATTATAGTAATGTTGTTGGCCCTTGTCCTATGCATATGGGGAAGGTGGGATTTTGTTTGAAGCAAGGTTGACTTCATAAAAGTAATTGTTTAAGCCATAATATCCTATGAAGATCTCTGCATTATTGTCGCTTATGAGAAATTGTTATGTTTTGTAGTTGTTAAACAATAGTGTAAGTGCAACATGGAGTCATAAATGGTCACATCTTGTGTAGATCGGTTGGGTGTGTTCAATCAAATAAGTGTATAAATCTTGATTATCCTACTAGTTTGTTTATGTGACTTTACAAAGATTGCAAATTAAATGTTTAATCAAATGCCTAAGGAAATCTTTCTTGTCCTGAAACTTTGTTTTAAGGAGATTTGGATGGTTGGTTTGATCTCTATTATGATGAGTTTGAGAATGCATCCACCACTATTATTTGTTACATAGCTTTGTCATGTTTATTTGATTGTTGAATGATGCTTTAACACTTTAGAGAAGGATGAGAGAACATGTTTGTACTTAAAAAAAAAACTTTCTCTTGTGAAGTCCACAAGGCAATAGGTTGAATATGATTTTGAGATAACGATGTTGGTTTATTCTTAAAGAAAGAGATTCTATTTCATATATAATCGGATCAAGATGTTTCATTGTGCCTACTTGGTTTAGTCTCCATACGTAACTTTGAGAATTTCAGGAATTGTATTTAGTTAAAATAACCATGCTTACTTATAACTCACAGTTAGTTGGTGGAGTTTTGCTTTGCTTTCATGACAAGAAATAAGTTGTTAAGAGAGGGAATGTTTTGGAAAATGGTGATGGGGATCGTGGTTATTCAGGTAGGGAGATGATGTTAATGTCTCATTCCTCTGTTACAAAAGAGATGCATTTGTAAATCCTCTGATGTTTTCTTTGTATTGGGAAGTCGGCATTATATGTGATGAAGCTTCATGAGTTTCTGGGAGATGATGTTTTATATAAAGTTTTTTTTTTTAGTTGTGTTAGATAACCATTTGTGTCTTGCATTTCAATGTTGAGTGATATACATGTATATCTATGCCTTGGTGGAAGCATGTTTTGGCTCTAAAGAATCATGGTTGTTCATTTGGAATCGTGTGAGAAAATGCCTCGTAAAAGAATGAGATTTACATGTGTTTGCTTTCATTATATGGGTGATTGTTCATGGTTGTAAATTAGATTTTGCATAAAGCATGTTGTTGGAGGTGTTGGAGAACTTTCATGAGTTTCAAATATGAGTTCACTTTCCTTTAAGATCCAAATGCTATATCGCCTTGTGTTGGTTGGAACACCGTCTTGAACTTTGGAAAGAGCGAAGTGGTATTGAACTGCCCTTCTACTTTTAATCTCATTTGGATAATAATATTGTGTTGGAACATAGAGTCCTCTTTGCTTGTGGGAGCTTTCTGTGAGCATCATGTTAGCAATTACATTAAAGTGTATCTTGGATTTTGGAAACATGTTGGCATCAAATCTCCTCTCTTTTAATTGCATTGCTTGGCATGAAGAAACATAACTTCTTTCTTTATACATGAATTTCATTGTGGTGGTTTTGGAGGAAATGTGGAAATGGGTTGGTTTATGTTTAATAACTGTATTCATGATTTCTAAATATGTCTCCCATATACTTCATTAGCTATGCGTTGTATGGGAAAGGATTTGAGAGCTTTTATGAAATCGTTTCTATGCATTTATAATTCATTGGTGAAGGTGAGTATAAGGTGATTTGAGTTGCTTTACATGGTGGTTGGGAATGGAAGTTGCATTGTCTTTCTTTATATGATTGCATGAAGTACTTCTCATGGATTTTAGGGGATAAAACATGTTGAAAGAGATTTTGTGTTAAGAATATTTATGATTGACTTTAGATTTACTTTGTATTGAAAAGCTTTATGATAAGTTTCTTGAATGCTTTACAATGAGAGGTTTTATAAAACTTTCTTGTTGGAAAGCTTTATGAATTTACTCCATACCAAAATAAAAGCACTCAATTGTTTTGTGTCAGGAAAGACTTTTTATGGACTTCTTATGAAGAGAATTTGGGTCACTTTGTTTATGAAGTTTTACAATTGTTACTTTGGGATTGAAATTATTTCTATGCATGGTTTTGTGTTGGAGGCTCTTTAAGTCCTTTTTGGGATAAAGTGGTATTTTTGAGATCTCTTTAATGTCTTTTCTTTTTAGAATGAAGTGACAGTTAGTATATGAATTGTCCCTCTCTTGTTAGTATTTATGTCTAAAGTTGAGTTTGGGTTGAATGTGAAATGAAAGTTGCTCGTTCAAGTTTTAGTTTTGGGAGCTTGTTCTCCTCTTCGTTGCTTTGGGTTTCGTATAGGATATAGTTTGAGTCATTGAGTCGTTTGAGTGCTTATTCTTGGAACGTGGGGACAGCAAAGGGCGTCAAAAACACCTTCTTCTCTATTCGTATCATATCGAATTGGGGTGGAGATCATTTTAGAGGCATACTCGACTTCAAAGAGGTATGCCCAATAATGAGACGCCTATATTCATTTTATTATTTCTGATTTTCATTCATTCCTTTCGAAATTCTATCGCCTTTCTCCTTACTTCTCTTCTCTCTACTACTATTCTACTTATCATATTATTTTATTCATAGATTCTTAAATTTATTGATATATGTACGAATGTCTAAAGGGTTAGAAAAGAACTTTCTTTTGTCCCTTATAACACTAGTGACACCTAAGGATAAAAATTAAGAACCGAGTCTTAGATAACATAGACTTAGGGTACATGCTCCTCATATGATAGAGACACCGAAACATAAACTTAGTGACACATTTTCCTAGGTTTGTTGTGCCTTAATTCATTAATAATCAACCAACAAAATCTCTCTTAATCAATAATAGATTGCTTAATCTACTTTTCTTTTAATTTATAACAAACTAAAATAATCCAACAAAATTGATTATTACTGGGTAACCCAGGCCTACGAGGCTATTAAGTTAGCCCCAAGGAGGGTGAAATAAACCTCACGGCCTCGGTGAGCAACAAAGGTAGTAATCAATCAAACACTAAAATAAAATCTTTAAAATTAATCCTAAAACATTAATACCTATACTTAAACTAATGTTTCCCCCTTAACCTTCAACAAACTAAAATACAAGCAACCTTAGCTTAATCATCCTACATAGGACATACTCAAAACCACACAGCTTGTTACACACACCTAGGCTTGTTTGTTAGGACACGACTCCTAGTCCTAGGTTAGGCCGATGTTTTGTTTTACTATTTGATGTCAATTACTCCTGCCAAGTTAGAAAACTCCTGTATTGTTTTATGTATTAGCAATAACATGTGTATATTTTATAAATATGAATATTAAATTTGCTGTTAGTCGCATTTTTATTTACCTGCATTTATTTTCTGAATGGCATCTACGCTCACTTGTGCATTTTTCTTCTATCTTGTTTTGCGAGGTACATTGGGTTATGCGTGATCAAGAATCAGTAAATAATTCGCTCGCTTAAAGCTCTTAAGTGGCTGCGCCACAATCTTGCAGGGTTGATAATCAGTGGATAGCTCACTTGCTTGGAATTTCTAAGTGGCTGCGCCACGGTCAGATATAATCTCTGCAACTTGTAAAAAAAATTTCTAATTGCATACCGAAACTGCTACACACCACACACATCTTGTTATTAGCTTTTAGTTTAATATATATTCTAGCATGTTTATGTAGCTGGCCATAGGATAGTGCACTAACGAAGCTTTGGCCCTATAAGCCAAAGCTTGCCCCTTCTGTGAGCCCTAGAGACCCTTATGATCACCTTAGGCCTGTAGTGTAGGCCCACCCATTTGTGCTATATGCATCGTTGTTTTCCCACACGAAGTGGGCACTGCTAGGATGTTCCATTTTCCCTCAATTTTGGGTATGATACCCCCCCCACCTTCTGTGAGCCTTAAAGACCATTAGGGTCATTTAGGCCTATAGTGTAGGCCACCTACTTATGCCATGGGCATCGTTGTTTTCCCACACGAAGTGGGTACCGTTAGGATGATTTTCTATCGTGATGTGATGAGGAGGGTATCCTTGGTGTGTTTATTTATTTATTTCATGTACTCTGAATGTCATGCATGCATTTTTATACACTTTACTCTACAGTGCACTCCGCCTACATACATACATTACATTAGCATTACTCAGATGAAAATGTCATATTATCTTTCAGTAGTCTTTAGAATACTCTTACTTATGCATCTGTCTCATGCATCATATACAGCGCTAGGTATATTCTGTTGCATATTATAGAGTCCTTGATTTACACCTCTGAACTAAAAATCCTTGATTCCTTAGGATAGAGCCTCCTTATCTTGTATACATGTAGGACGATTGATTGTGTTTAGGATGTTAGCTGACAGCTCACTCCAGGCAAGCATAAGCCCAGATTGTACACCCCTCAATGTGTTTCTTTTCATCTTTGATGAATTCTGAGTCTGTCATTTCTCTTAGGATAATAATCTGATTTTTGATCTTTTAAACTTAAAATTTTAATCACATCTTTATACATTTAAAAATATTTAATCACCACTAAGGATAAAGAGAAGAGTTTATCACCTTTGGAATATAACTTAGGAACTTTTTCTGTACACCAAATTAAGAAGAGAATAATACATCGTCCCTAATCGAGAGTTTTCTTAGGCCAAGGTCTAAGATGTAATTAACCACGGGGGCTTGCGCCCGTGGGAGACTGATCCCCACATCAAATAAACCCCATTCGAGCTGATGTATCGAATGAGGGAAATCTCGTGACATTTTGGGTCATATATATCATTATCCATCGAGGTGTGTAGGCGAAACCCGCTATCCTCTATGGCTAATTGTATGTATGACTCCATCTGCTCTTCCATTGGCCTGCTTAGGTAGAGTGTAAAGGCCTACGATCGTTTTGTCCTATGGGATAGTGCGGTCGTACTCTTTACATTCTGTTTCTCACAAGCAGAATCCTTTCGGAGACCCACAGATATCTGGCTTTAAAATAGAACTTGTAAACTGATTGATCAATTATAAATGTATAACTTAGATTGCATTGTAGAAAGATTGATATACTTGTTAGTAAATTCTCATAGATTCTATGTGTGCCTCTTTTCTATATTCTGCAAGTAGCAAGTATCCATGTGCGATAATTGTTAGATTTTAATATGATTCATGTGTAGCCTATTTTTATGTTTTATGCTATAAACTTTCACACCAAGTTATATTCTGATGATAGCATGTACATATCAGGTAAATTTGAGTATTCAATTGCTTACTAATTAAATGTTTATTTATTTATATTTCTTTTTGAATGGCATCTACGCTCACCTTATGTTTGCTCTTGCTTTATTGTTTGTGAGGTATAATGTATCATGCATAGGCGGATCAATGGGATCATTTGCTTGGGAGCTCTTTAGAGGGCACGCCATGGTCAGGTATAATTTCTGCAACCTTATAAAAATCTCTAATTATATGTCGAAATTGTTATACATCACACACACTTTGGTAACTGCTTTTAGTTTAATATATATTCTAGCATGTTTAGTTAGCTGGCCATAGGTTAGTGCACTAACAAAGCCTTGGCCTTGTAGGTCAAGGCTTGCCCCCTTTTCTGTGAGCCCTAGAGACCCTTATGGTCACCTTAGGCCTGTAGTGTAGGCCCACCTACTTGTGCTATGTGCATCGCAGTTTTCCCACACGAAGTGGGCACCGTTAGGATGTTCCCTTTTTCTGTTTTGGGTATGATACCCCCCACCTTCTGTGAGCCCTAGAGACCAGTAGGGTCACTTTAGGCCTGTAGTGTAGGCCACCTATTTGTGCCATGTGCATCGCTGCTTTCCCACACGAAGTGGGCACTGTTAGGATGATTTTCTATTTTTGTGTGATGCGGATACCTTGTCTGGAGGGTATCATTGGCGTGTTTATTTACTTTCTATACTCTGAATGTCATGCATGCATCTTTATACACTTTACTTCACAGTGCACCCCATCTACATGCATGCATCATATTATTACTACTCAGCTGAAAATGTCAATATAGAATGTATCTAAGCTGCTTGTAAAAAAAAAAAGAGATTCAAAGTAGAATGTACCTAGGATGCTTGTAAAGGAAGATTCAATATAAAATGTATCTAGGATTTCATGTAAAGTGTTTATCGCATTTATGCATGTTTTAGTTTTAAAGACTTGTAAAAGGTTAAATGTGACTATTTATGCATACGTATAGGCTCCAAAAGATAATCCTTCCTTCTTTGGAAAATGTTCTCTTTTGGAATTCTATAGTATAGACTTGGAGTCAGAAGATAATAAATAGCAACGTTTAAGCCTGTTCCATTCATAGGTGTAGAAATTCAAGCATGTTATTGTGGAGCTTGGCCACCTTACCCTTCAACAGACCTGGAATATTTTTATTTATGCATCTGTTTCATGCATCATATATGACGCTAAATAGATTCATTTGCATATTACAGAGCCCCTAATTTAAACATCTGGATTAAAAAAAATTCTTGATTTCTTAGGATAGAGCCTTCTTATCTTGCATACATATAGGACGATTGATTGTGTTTAAGATGTTAGCTGGCAGCTCACTCCAGACAAGCATAAGCCCAGATTGTACACCCCTCAATGTGTCTCTTTTTATTTCTGATGAATTCTGAGTCTGTCATTTCTCCTAGGATAGAAAATTCAATCTTTGATCTTTTAAACTCAAAATTTTAATCACATCTTTATACATTTAAAAATATTTAATCATCACTAAAGACAAAGAGAAGAGCTTATCATCTTTGGAATAGAACTTAGGAACTTTCTCTTTGCACCAAATTAAGAAGAGAATAATATAATATCCTTAATTGAGAGTTTTCCTAGGTCAAGGCCTAGTATGTAATTAACCACGGGGGCTTGCGCCCGTGGGAAACCGATCCCCACATCAAATAAACCCCATTCGAGCTGATTTATTGAATGGGGGAAATCTCGTGACTTTGATCAGGTTATATATATTATCACACATCGAGGTGTGTAGGTGAAAGCCTCTATCCTTCATGGTTAATCGTATGTATAATCCCATCTGCCCTCCCATCGGCCTGCTTGTATAGAGTGTAAAGGCCTATGACCATTTTGTCCTACGGGATAGTACAATCGTACCCTTTGCATTCTGTTCCCCGCGAGCAGAATCCTTTCGGAGACCCACATAAACAGCAGTATTCCCTACTGTTTTCCACCCAATCTTGCTAGGTTTGCTTGCAAACTCAAGTATTACCTTAGGGTTACTTGCGAACTCAAGTATTTCCTATCAAATTGGTATCAAAGCATCGTCTTGGGACTTTTGGTGGCTGAAATTCTGAAATTTCAGTGGTATTTTTGGTGGGTTGAGAGAGGCTTTGTGATTGGGAAGGAAGGATTATGGCTGGAAGAAAATTGGAAGTCTTGGAGGGAGAACTAGGTAAACTGAAAACCGATTTTGAGGAGAAAATTTTTTATTTCCAAAATCAATTTACATCCATTCATGAAATGATGGATGGAAGGTTCACCGCCCTGGAGGAGATGATGAAGAAGGTACTTGAAGACAAACAAAAACCGGCGACTTCAGAATCAAAAGAAGCAACAGCGGCCAGGGAAGGGGAGGAAATTTGAACCCATTTAGGGGTAGGAAAAATCCGAAAGTGGAGATCCTTGAAGGTGATGACGGGATGCCTCCTCTAGAGCCACTTTCTAGGGAGGAGATGAGTATGGGATATGACAGAAGAGGTGCTGATTTTGCTAGGTGAAGGGAAGAATTTCATCGCCGATGTGCTGATTTTGAAGGAAGAAGGGAGGAATTTAATCGTCGAGGTGCTGAATTTGAAAGGATAAGAGGGGAATACGATGAAGGGTTCGGGTATAATCGCTGGAGGGACGATCGGGACACTTGGGGAGCACCTCCTCTTCGAGGAATGGGAGGTTATGGTGGATACCCGGGAAATGGAGGAGATCCCAAGGTAAGAAAACTGAAGATGCCCATCTTTGAGGGCGAGGATGGCCATCGTTGGATTTACAAGGTGGAACGATACTTTGCCGTCAATGGGTTGACGGAGGAGGAGAAGCTGACGGCATCGGGTTTGTGTTTGGAAGGAAAAGCACTGGCATGGTATCAATGGCATGATAAGAGGGAGCCCATCCGAAACTGGAGAGAGTTCAAAGAATGCTTACTAGAGCGTTTTCGAGCTGATGGGGGAGGAGACTTCTATGAGCAATTATTTGCCCTGACTCAGGAGGGGACCGTGGCGGATTACCGTGACAGGTTTGAGTGTTTGGCCAGCAGATTGGATCATATCTCGGAGTCAGCCCTGGAAGGGAACTTCATGAAGGGGCTTAAACTTGAGATACGTATAGCAGTCAGAGTGTTGGAGCCGAGGAACCTAGGGAAGGCCATGGAGCTGGCGCAGTTAGTGGAAGATCAGAAGAAATCAGAGAGGGGGGCTCGGGGAAGCTACTCAGGAGGATCGTACAGGATGACTACCACCTTCTTACCGTCCAAAGGGCCAGCCCTAGGGAGTCTGAAGGAAGTGCCGAAGGAGAAAACTTGAGGAGGGGGAAATGGGGGACATTTAAAAAAGCTAACGAAAAAGGAGATACAGGAGAAGAGGGCAAAGAGATTGTGCTTCAGATGTGATGAGAAGTACATGCCGAGGCATAGGTGCAAGGACCGAACTCTTCAGGTTC
This sequence comes from Dendrobium chrysotoxum, assembly GCA_019925795.1. NCBI lineage: Eukaryota > Viridiplantae > Streptophyta > Magnoliopsida > Asparagales > Orchidaceae > Dendrobium > Dendrobium chrysotoxum. The sequence continues at coordinate 91,571,717 of CM034314.1, read as the reverse complement.
TTGTCTGTGAAGGCGAGGAATACGAGGAGGGAGGTGGGAGCAGGAATGAAGAGGAGGAGGAGGAGAAGTTGCATCTAGATGTGGCAGAAGTCTCTCTGAATTCAGTAATGGGATTCACTTCGAGTCACACTATGAAAGTGAAAGGAGAGATAGCTGACCGTGAGGTTGTGGTGTTGATTGATAGTGGGGCAACCCACAATTTCATTTCCACCCAGATTGTTGAGCTGCTTGGGATGGAGTTAGCGGATACATGAGGCTATGGGGTGATGATGGGCACGGGAAAGGTGGAGATGGGTAGGGGAGTTTGTAGAGGGGTAGTGCTGAAGATTCAAGGCATCCAGGTGAGGAAGGACTTCCTTCTCTTGGAATTGGGGAGTACTGATGTCATCCTAGGGATGAAGTGGCTACAGACCTTAGGGGAGACCCAGATCAATTGGGGTACTCTGAGGATGGAACTGGTGGTGGGGGGAAGAGGGAGAGTGATTCAGGGTGAAGCTGGGCTGACCAAGGCTGGGGTTTCCCTCAAATCCCTAATCAGGACCATTCAGGAGGAGGGAGGGGGCTACTTGGTGGAGTTGCACCGCCTGGAAGGGGTCAGACTAGAGGAAGAAGGCAATATTCCCTCTTCAGTGCAGCCGCACATACACCATTTTAGCAAGATTTTTCAACCTCCACAGGGTTTACCACCTCAGAGGGAGTTGGAGCATGTCATTACCTTGAAGGAAGGGGAGACACCGATCAGCGTCCGCCCTTACCGTTACCCTCAGATTCAGAAAGATGAGATTGAGAAGTTGATCCGGGAGATGCTGGAGGCGGGGATCATCAGACCAAGTGTTAGCCCTTTTTCTAGTCCAGTCCTCCTTGTCAAGAAGAAAGATGGGAGTTGGAGATTCTGTGTGGATTACAGAGCTCTGAATAAGGGCACTGTACCGGACAAGTTTCCAATTCTGGTGATTGATGAGCTATTGGACGAGCTATATGGGGCAGTGGTGTTTTTCAAGCTGGACTTAAAATCCGGATACCACCAAATCAGAATGAGGGAGGCAGATGTTCCAAAGACAGCTTTCAGGACACATGAAGGGCATTATGAGTTTCTAGTAATGCCCTTTGAATTGACTAATGCTCCTGCTACTTTTCAGTCTTTGATGAACAAGGTATTCAAGCAGCACCTCAGGAAGTTTGTCCTGGTCTTTTTTGATGACATTCTGGTGTACAACAAGACTGTGGAGGAGCATTTGAAACATTTGAGGGTGGTCTTAGAAGTACTTCAGGAGCATCAATTGAGAGCCAACTTGAAGAAATGCAATTTTGCTCAGTCCAGTGTGGAGTACTTGGGACATGTGGTATCCCAAGAAGGAATGGTGGCGGACCAAACTAGAATTGAGGCAATGCAGAAATGGCCACTGCTTAGGAACATAAGGGAGTTGAGGGGTTTCCTAGGTTTGACTGGCTACTACAGGAGGTTTGTGAAGGGGTATGGTACCATTGCGTGGCCGTTGACTGAGCAGTTGAAAAAGGACAACTTTTCCTGGGGAGAGGCAGTGACTCAGGCCTTTGAGAGGTTGAAGAAAGCCATGACCACAGTTCCTGTCCTAGCTCTTCCAGACTTCAGCCAGGTCTTTGTAGTAGAGACCGACGCGTTAGGATATGGGCTGGGGGCAGTGTTGATGCAGAATCACAGGCCTATAGCATATTTCAGTCAAGTGCTATCAACAAGGGCAAGATTGAAGTCAGTGTACGAGAGGGAGCTGATGGTCATTGTCTTGGTGATTCAGAAGTGGCGCCCCTATCTTTTGGGTCGATATTTCATCATCAGGACGGATCAGAGGAGCTTGAAGTATCTTTTGGAGCAAAGGATGGTGACTGAGGAGCATCAGTGATGGCTATCCAAATTATTGGGCTATGATTTCGAGATTCAGTACAGGTCAGGTTTGGAAAATAAAGCAACTGATGCTTTATCTAGATGTGTGGGGGAGCTCCAGGAGTTAGTTGTGTCGGTACCACTGATGGTAGACTGGGGAACCATAAAAGAAGAGAGTATGCGGAATGAAGAGTTGAGAAAAATCATGAAGGATCTGATGACTGACAAGAGTAGCCACCCGGGGTACTATATTGAAGGGGGAAGACTATTGTATCAAGGGAGGTTTGTGATGCCCCGAACCTCCATACATATTCCCCACTTGTTACAGGAGTTCCACGGCAGCGCAGTGGGTGGCCATTCAGGAGTTCAGAAGACATATAAGAGGCTGGCATCTGAGCTCTACTGGAAGGGGATGCACAAAGATGTTGAGGAGATGGTGGCGAGGTGTGAAGTGTGCCAGAGAAACAAATACATGGCCATGGCCCTAGGAGGACTACTACAACCATTGGCACTTCCAAACAGAGTATGGGAGGAAGTGTCCATGGATTTCATCAACGGCTTACCAAGATCAGAAGGATTCACTGTCATCATGGTGGTGGTCGACAGACTTAGCAAGTATGCACATTTCATCCTCTTATGACATCCTTACACCGCAGTGTCAGTAGCAGCAGCATTTATCAGGGAGGTTGTTAGACTGCATGGGATTCCGGAATCGATTGTGTCTGATCAAGACAAGGTGTTCCTCAGCCAGTTTTGGAGGGAGATGTTCAGGATGCAGGGCACAGTCCTTAAGAGAAGCACCGCCTACCATCCACAGATGGCTGGGCAAACGGGGGTGGTAAACCGAAGTTTAGAGACCTATTTGAGGTGTTTTGCTTCTGAAACACCGTGGATGTGGGTAAAGTGGTTGTCATGGGCCGAGTATTGGTACAATACATCATACCATTCTGCCTCTCAGATGACTCCATTTAGAGTGTTAAATGGAAGGGACCCCCACACCTAGTGCACTACGGAGTACATCGGTTTCTTCAGTTGAGCCGTACCTAGAGGAAAGAGACAAGATGTTGGAAGAGTTAAAGAAAAATTTGCTGAGGGCACAACAAATCATGAAGAAACAGGCGGACTCACACAAAAAGGACCTGCAGTTTGAAGTGGGGCAGAAGGTGTTCCTAAAACTACGACCCTACAGGCAGAGGACAGTGGCGAGAAGGAATGAGAAATTGGCACCAAGTTACTTCGGCCCCTATGACGTTTTGGGCAAGATCGGAGCAGTGGCGTACCGACTGAAGCTGCCCCCATCAGCTACTATACATCCAGTTTTCCATGTGTCTCAGTTGAGGAGAGTTATAGGGGAGCATACAGCTAGTACGGATTTACTAGAGACCTTGACTGAGGATTTGGAAGTGATGTTCGAACCACTGGAGCTTACAGGTGTGAGATCAAATAAAGAGGGCAACAAAGAAGTGCTGATTAGATGAAAAAGTCTCCTCGAGTTCGATGCGACGTGGGAGCCACTTGAAAGAATGAAAGATTAATTCTCTTCTTTTCACCTTGAGGACAAGGTGAATCTTTGGGAGGGGAGTAATGTTACGCCGGCCCAGGAGGGGCCGGCTGGACCGGTCCATCTTGGACTGGTCCTGTTCTATTCCAGGCGACCCAGATCCGGCTAAAACCAGGAGCAGGAGGAGGGGGCGGAAGCCCTTGTGAGCCCATGCATGGGTTAAACACATGGCTTGGAGGGAAATTTTGAATAGAAGGGTTGTTTAGAAAATTTGTAATTCTCCTTTGGGAGTTAATTCGGTGTTTAGGAGAGAATTAGAGAGGATCTTGAATGGGCATAAGATTTTGGAGATCTAGGGTTTGTGGCTTGGGCTCTTGGCGTTGCCGGAAATTATGAGAGTTATTCTTCCTCTCGAATTGAAGAATATTATATCTTTGCTTTGTTTTATTCATCTACTAGTGGAATACAAATTATTTGCTTTGATTTCTCTCAGATTTTCTCTATTTTCTCTTGCATTTGGGTTGAATTCCGGCTGTAAACAGCAGTATTCCCTATTTTTTTCCACCCAATCTTGCTAGGTTTGCTTGCAAACTCAAGTATTACCTTAGGTTTACTTGCGAACTCAAGTACTTCCTATCATATTCCTAGAAAGTACAAAGCAAGGTGATTTTGGGATGTCCAATTTAAAATTAAGGGATCAAATATTGAAGAGCTTGCAGCCAGTTTAGCATGACTGAAAAGAAGTTAAGAGAATCATCAAGGTTTATGAGTTTTAAATTAAGAGAATGATCTGCTAAAAAATAAACAAAAACTCAGAAAATTTTGTGATAAAACAAAGCTCAACTGCTGAAAAAAGTTTCCAAAAACTCGAACTTTCAAGGCAAAGACAAAGATTCACAACCATTTGAAGCAGCATTAACCATCCGCGAAGTCAAGCTTACATATTTACATTCCTAGAAATCGTTTTCATAATTGATATATTCCAGTAATTAGGATCTCATTTAGGAAAAACTTAAATTTAAATGAAGGAAATATGAGCAAAGCTTTGTTTTATATATATATATATATATATATATATATATATATATATATATATATAACACTGCCGTTGCCAGGTCCCAAGTCCTGGATGAGAAAAGTGGAGGGTTGCGTTAGGTAGTCGACAGCCAGCGTAAAACTTGTCGAATAATAATGACATGAATCCTTTAAGAAATTGTGTTAATGCTAGGGCGTCCCCTGGAAGCGACGCTTTGTATGGCCTGAATACAGCGACAAGTGTGCAAGGGCCGCTGCACCGCCGCCCGGGTGCAGTGTTAAATAGGCAATGGTTACCACATCAAGGACGGATGTGGGCAAAGAAGCTAGTCCATGAAACTAAAATTAGGATAGGAACTTGGAATATAGGTTCCCTTACAGGAAAATTAATGGAATTAATAGATATTATGATTCATAGGAAGATAAATATTTTGTGCATTCAGGAAACTAAATGGGTTGGAGAGAAGGCTAAGGAGATTGATAGTTTAGGATTTAAACTTTGGTATTCGGGTAGGAGTCGTACTAGAAATGGTGTAGGTGTGATTTTAGATAAGAGTTTGAAGGATAATGTTATAAATATTAATAGAATTGGAGATAGAATTATAGCTTTAAAGATTGTTGTTGATGCTAAGATTATTAACATTATAAGTGCTTATGCTCCTCAAGTGGGTTTGGATATGGATTCAAAATTAAAATTTTGGAATGACTTAGAAGAATTAATACAAAAGATACCTCTTGAAGAAAGAGTTTTTATTGGAGGAGATTTAAATGGACATGTTGGTAGAGAGGTAGATGATTTTAAAAGCATTCATGGTGGCCATGGGTTTGGAACGACAAATGAAGGTGGTAAGTCCATATTAGATTTTTGTTTAGCTTATGATTTTTTAATTGCTAATACATTATTTAAGAAAAGGAATGAGCATCTCATTACTTATAAAAATAGATATAGTACAACTCAGATTGATTATTTTCTTATAAGGAAATTAGATCGTTTAGATTGCAAAGATTGTAAAGTTATTCCGAGTGAAAACTTATGTACCCAACATCGTTTATTAGTTTTGGACTTGAAGATAATGGGGAAGAAATTAAAAAATAAAGTAAAACGTTTTCCTAGGATTAGATGGGGGCATTTAAAGAATATTAACAAAAATATTTTTGAGAGTAAGATTTTAGATCTTAAGATTTTGTCTGTGTATGAGGATGCTAATGTTATGTGGGAAAAAGTGGCTAGTAATATTAAGAATATTGCAAAAGATGTGCTTGGAGTTTCAAAGGGAAAAGCTCCTAATAGTAAAAATAGTTGGTGGTGGAATCCAAATGTGCAAGAAAAGATTAAAAATAAGAAGATTTGTTATAAAAATTGGTTTAATTGTAAAAATTCTGATAATTGGAAATTATATAAAGAGGCACGTAAGGAATCTAAGAAAGCAATATGTGATGCAAAGAGTTTAGCTTTTAGTGATTTATATAATAGATTAGATACTAAGGAGGGAGAAAGATATATGTATAAGCTAGCCAAACAAAGAGATAGGAGTAGTAAGGATTTAGTTCAAGTGAAGTGTATTAAGGATGAAGATCAAAAAGTACTTTTTTTAGAAGATGATATTCAACAAAGGTGGATGAGATATTTTGCTAAACTTTTTAATGAAGAATGTGAAAATAAAATTGACTGTAGTGACCTTAGCACCTTAAATGAAAATAAAGATTTCTGTTTTTATCGGCGTATTAGTAAAACCGAAGTTAGAGAGGCTTTAAAGAAAATGAAGGGTGGAAAAGCTGTTGGACCTGATGATATTCCAATAGAGGTGTGGAAATGCTTAGGAGATGAAGGAATTTCTTGGCTTACTAAACTTTTTAATACTGTTTTGAAGACTAAAAAGATGCCAGATGAGTGGAGAATGAGTGTGTTAATCCCTATTTTTAAGAATAAAGGTGATGCACAAGATTGTGCGAATTATAGAGGAATTAAGTTAATGTGTCATACTTTAAAACTATGGGAACGAGTTATGGAGCATAGGTTGCGGCGTGATACTAATGTTTCTCAAAATCAATTTGGATTTATGCCGGGTAGGTCTACTATGGAAGCCATACATTTATTAAGAGGTTTGATGGAGAAATATAGAGAGAATAAGGAGGATTTACATATGATATTTATTGATTTAGAAAAAGCATATGATAAAGTTCCAAGAGAAGTGCTATGGAGAGTTCTTGAAAAGAAAGAAGTTAATAACGCTTATATTCAAATCATTAAAGATATGTATGCAGGAGCTATTACTTGTGTTCAAACACAAGGTGGTTTGACCAAGTATTTTCCTATTTCGGTTGGATTACACCAAGGATCAGCCTTAAGCCCATATCTTTTTGCTTTAGTCATCGATGTTCTCACTAGACATTTGCAAGAGGATGTACCTTGGTGTATGCTTTTTGCTGATGATATTCTTCTTGTTGATAAGACTAGAGAGGGAGTTGAAGGTAAACTAGAATTGTGGAGGTCAACCTTAGAGTCTAAAGGTTTTCGCTTGAGTAGATCTAAAACGGAATATATTGAGTGTAATTTTAGTAATAATAGACCTAGTGAGGGCATTGTGACTTTGGCCGATCAAGTCATTAATAAGAGTACACGTTTTAGATATCTTGGATCTATTGTTCAGAGTGATGGTGATATAGATGGGGATATTATCAGCAGAATCCAAGTTGGATGGTTGAAGTGGAGGAATGCATCGGGCTTATTGTGTGATAGAAAAGTACCCCTCAAACTTAAGGGAAAATTCTATAAGATGGTGGTGAGACCTGCAATGCTTTATGGTGCTGAATGTTGGCCATTAAAAGAGAAGCATAATTCTAAGTTAAGTGTTGCAGAGATGAGGATGCTCAGGTGGATGAGTGGCTTTACCCTTAGAGATAGGATACGAAATGAGCATATTCGTGAAAAGGTTGGAGTAGCTCCAGTGGAAGATAAGATTAGAGAGAGTCGCCTTAGATGGTTTGGTCACGTAAAACGGCGGCCTCCCGATGACCCGGTTAGGAAAGTAGAGGTCTTAGATTTGACTTATGTTAAGAAAGGTAGAGGTAGACCTAAAAAGACTTGGTTAGAAAATATTAGAAATGATCTTTCTTTATTAGATTTAAACGAGAATTTGACTTTTAATAGGACACAATGGAGAAAAAGGATTCATGTAGCCGACCCCACGTAGTGGGATAAAGGCTTGATGTTGTTGTTGTATATATATATTATATATATATATATATATATATATATATATATATATATATATATATATATGTAGAATTTGACTGCAACCAAAAGAGATGTTTCAGTCAAATTGAATTTGCAGAGCATGCATGCTCAAGACGATCTATGCAAACAGACATATTTACCTACCCAAACAAAAAAGGTAGTCAAAGAAAAATTAACGAGAGTTTCAACAGCAGTGATCAACAAAATTTTGGTACTTTTAAAAGATCTTTAATAAACAAAGATTGACAAATCCAGAGCATAACCATGGTTGATGGAAAACAGTAAGATACAAAACTTGTCAAACAAACAATAATTAGATGAATCAGGTTAGATCTCTATTTAGCAAACGGCAACAGCCCTTAGCTCTGGAGGACTCGAAGATGCCACAATGTCTATTAAACCCTATTCTAAATAAACCGGCAGAGCCATTTCAAAGAGAAATGCTGATATTCATCCCTTTGAAAAGAGTGAATGAACAAATCCATAGAAAGAAGAGAGTTGCATGTTTGCGTATTACAAAGAGAAGAAGAGGGAGGAGGGAGAATCGAGCGAGCATCGAAGGAAACAGTGGTGGCGAGCAAGCAAACACAAAGACAGAGGGAGGGAGGGAGAGAGAGAGAGAGAGAGAGAGAGAGAGGAGAGAAGATGAGCGATCTACAAAGAGAGAAATAATGCCAAAGATGGAGAGGGAGAAAGAGATCAAAAGAAGAGGAATAGTCTTCCCTAGGGATAAAGCCATCTTCGCTTGTACTTCGATAGGTGTGAAGTCGTCTTGGACCGGGAGAGGAAGATTAGGACGTAAAGTAAAATTCAACTTAGATTGCATCTCAATGAATAAATCATAAGTGTAATTTTAATGTTCAAAAATATTATTTTGTAAGAATTTGACGTGATAAAAGAGAACATGCCAAATATAGAGAAAGAGATAGTTATTGAGGAAGAAAAGAACTTTTAAGAAATGAATTGAAATTAAAAACATTTATAATTAATTTTAAGATTAATGAAATACGGAAATTGACATATGTGTATATATAGAGAGAGAGAGAGAGACAAAGAACTAATATTTTAATTGTATAGGTGAAATAGGAAATCTAAATTCTATATTGAGAATTTGATAAGTAATTTTCTGAGGGTAGAGAACTTAATAAAATTGATAATTTGAGTATGATATGAAAATATACATGACAAAAACAAAGAATACAAGATAATGAGAGATTTTAATAAAAAGAAATACTTATTATTTAGATAAGCAAAGTTGATAATTTTATTATATGTATGATTATAGGTATTCAATTAAGGTAGAGTTTAAAGTGTAATGGGTTAAAGCAAATCTTTGAGATTGAGGAGGGCAATTGTAGTTTTATTTTATTTTAAGTTATTGTTCTTATCTTAATCTTGATGCATGAATTGACATAGTCACTTATATGCTCATCAAATATTATTACGAAAATAATTTGTCATTGAATGATTGAAAGAATGATTTATTTTCTATATAGAAATGTCTTCATGTTGTAATAATAGTTAACATAATTTTTTTTATTGCAATCATAGCCAAATATGTTTACATTCAATGAATGAAAAGATGAAAAAAATGTAGGTGCATGTTGAATGAAAAAATTCACTCACTTTATGCTACTAGCTGGGGAAGTAATGTACTCGTGCACAGAAAATAAAAAAGGTTTAAAAGAAATAAAAATAGAAATGATTATGCCTTAATTGGTGCAAATATTGGACAATCCTCTTAAGATAGATGTTTATCTTCTACAAATTGATGTTGTATTTTCTTTACCTGAGTAGTATATCTATATGAATTCTTTATAAATGAAATGTGAAATAATCACTTGCAATGACCCATGCATTTTATTTTCTTTTTTTTAATTATTATATTATAAAAATATAATTAGCCACAATGCTTTGTTGTTCGACTAGAACTCGTAATAAAATATTAACATTTAAGAAAAGGCTCCTCTAGATTGAATAGATCACAGAGAAGAATTTATGTGCCAAAAAAGAGCAAGTGGGAATATATATATGATTTTAGTTCATGTACTGGAAATATATATAAAACGGAATTGTGTTGAGTATGATTTGACTATTAACAAAATATTGTGATTTAGTAGCTCTTTATACAATGAAAAATGTTTCTGTCGAATTGCTTGTAATGTTAATTGGAAAGAATTAAATAACCATCCAACCGATTATAATTGCCTTGGAATTTTAAGCTCTCGGGCTGAGTCGTGACAATGTCATCTCAACTTGAGCATGCTAAACATTAACTGCACTTCTAACCTACTTTATCTACTCTATAAAGCAAAAAAGCAGCCATGTTTACCATGCAAAACATGCCTTGAAACCAAAATGAATGGTGATGCAATACACCAAAACAAACAAACAAAAAGAAAGTTGATCGTGCTGGTCTCGAAATCTGATCATCAACCATGATGGACAAGACTAGACTTGCATTGGGTAAAAGAGACAAGATTGTTCCAGTAAGCTACAGCCAAGCATTGCAGCCCTCTAAACTTTACAGGAAAGCCGGTCCAAGAATTTTCAAGGATGCTAGGAATAAATGTATAAATAAGATTCCTGATCTTCATAAACATATTTTTCAATTTAAAACCATTTTGCATGAAAAAGGAATTGATTTCCAGGATCAACTTCTATCCATTAATACATCTATGAAGGTTTAGACCAAGGATTTTTAGATTAAGAAAGCTTCTTTGGCTAAATCATCCATTTTCTTAAAGGTGTTCATAAATCAGTTCAACCTTGCTTTCTTAACATTGCTTGGAACATTCACAACCGTAGGTTTACAAAGTTTTGGTTAGAAAAGTGAATTGAAGGATTTCCTTTATCTATCATATTCAAAAAGCTTTTATCTTGCTCTATTATAACGTAATGCATAAAAAATTTAGGATAGCATATCTAAAGGAAAAACAATAATCCTTTGCATCTATCTAATGATGTTAAAATCTCTCTACTCTCATATCAATAAGGTCCACAGCCAACTCCAAAGATATTCCTTGTTGGCTACTTTCTAATGGTACTTCATTGTGAAGTCTAGGCGTCTCTTATTGAATTCATGGGATCATAAATCTAATTATTCCTACCAAGATATCTATTCATATTTGTATACTTTAAATGAGAAAGTTAAATAACAAATTCATCTTTATAAATTGAGCATTATCAATCCTTACAATTATAACATGTGTAATGTTGCTCCTGACGATGACTTTGATCTTTTCTTCAATTGATGATCATTAGTAGTATTTGGAGGTAATTATAGGAGCTTTTTTAGAGTTCTACCTGTAAGCTTTTGCAACATGGAGGGTAAAAATCATAAATAAAAACTAGGCTGACCTTTTGAATATCTTCGTAGCAAATATTTGGATCATTTGCCACCATGGAAAAATCTTCAGCAACAAAAGAAAATAATGAAGTTACATGATTTGACATCTTATCCTTGGTTTATTACTAGACTGACTAAGGTAAATGAAGGAGGTAGATATATTTGAAATGAACTTTGGAATATCACATTGATAGAGAGCTTTTCTTGAGTAATTATTAATTCTATTTTTGAACCTTTAAATTATTTCTTCGATCTTTTTTTCATTTCTTGTTACGTGTAGCTTATCTGGCTAATTCTAATGCATATACTCATTCATAAGCCATATCAATTGTTAACAAGCACAGCAACAGCAGTTGCCACACTATCTTGTATGAGGTTTTGTTTGGTTCTTCCTCTCCTTTTGTAAAAGATAGTTTTAGAAATAATGGTTAAGGAGATGGAGTATTCTAACGGAGAAGCAAATATCAAAAAGCTTCTCAAAACAGTAAAAAAATGAAGTTCCCTAAAAAGCATTTTCTATAGAAACGTCCCATCCAAACAACGACAAAAAAAATTTCTCCGTTTCTAAATTGAAAAGGAAGAAAAACGCTGAAACAAACGAGGCCTGAATCTCAAAGTCTACGTTAGTCAAAAATGTAAAATGTGCATGTTGCAACAATGAATTTGAAATTTGAACATCTAAAATTTTACAATTTGTAGGTTTTGAATTATATTCTGAATTTCCTTCAACAAAATACTTTTTAATCTTCAAAACAAAATCACTTCAAAAATATCAAGCAAATATTACCTTAAACTATGCCTGCAATTTTAAAGTTACCTTGCATGAATTGTTTACAAAAAATTTATGCAAATCATGGTTGATTTCATACCATATATAGATTACTCACTGATGTAATATACAAAGAATTGAATCTCTCTATATCATCATATCTTTCAATGAATTTATAAATCAGTCATATTATTATGGGCTGTAGGGCTAGCATTAGCATAATCAATTAAAATGTGATTATTATGATAAGCACTAGAAATTTAAGACTAGTCACACAATTATCATGCTTGCTATTATAACTATTAAGATGATCATTACTATGATAATTGTCACGCCCCAGAATCTAATTTGGAAGAATTCTTTCTGTTTTTTCTTTTAATAACAACACCAGAGCCATCTAATATCATCTATCAGTCATAAATAGCAGAAATAATTTTTATAATTCAAAACATCAATATACAACCATATTCATTACTTCAAAAATTATACACAATACTCAGGAATCATTAATCATATCATGTCTATCCAAATACTGAGTACGAAAGAATAACTAACAAAAGAAATTGAACTTGAAGGATCCTGATCAATCTCACTCCAGCTCCTTTGTCATATCCTGAAATTATTTAACCACATATAATGAGCTAACTAGCCCAATAGGTCACATTAAAACCTATAACTAAATTCAAAGTATGACAAATGAGCAATATGCATGTCAGAAATCAAACCATAGCAATGACATTCATATGATCATTGAATCAATGTAGAAACAGTTACAATCATATTCAATAAAAAAATTAGTACGATACAAAAGCCAATAAATCAATATAAGTGTCAAATCTATAAATTAATTGTCGTATCAATACTATCAATCAGTAGAGAAATTGTATAAAACAATATAACCAAATCATCAATAAAGACTGTCAAAATCATATCAATGTAGTGGAATCATATAAGGGTGTACACATACTATGTATCCAGTGAGTCTATCATTATCATATCAGTATCTTAATCACATGCTCAACATATCACGTGCTCAGTCAATATTAGTAATCAATACAATACAGTGAGTCAGTAGGAGTATCCATAACAATTTCAGTGTCCATATCAGTACTAGTAAATCCAGTACAAGTAACAATACATCAATGTTATAATAGTAATTCTTACAGTAATAATGAATCTGAATATGCATTTCAGTAGTCACATTAAACAAATAAAGTATTTACTATCATGGTGTTTTCAGTATCGTATCAATATCAGTAAACTGAGTCGTCACTCTTTGCCCGTCGATATAATAATCATCTCCTTATAACTCTCAATCGTTGCTCTGAAATCGTTGTATCATTGTATCGGATAACACCAAACCATAGTACTTAAAGGAAAGTCTGTCGGCCCACTATGATTTAAAATTGCACAATAAGAGGTGGGCCCTAGCGCATTTCCGCCCTTTTACGCGTCAAGGCGAGCGCCTTTCGAATGCAAAATGAGCCGTAAGCCTCAAATAAATAGAGGCACGCCTCGCGCCTCAAGGCGCGTCTCGCCACACATAGAAGAGGTGTTCGCCTCTTTTAAACTGTTATAAAAAAAAACCCTAAACCTATTCGTTTTAACTTCGTGTGGTATCTGACGTGCCTCTGCGTGCGATTCGACTTCAGCTCTCTCTGCAATTCCTTCATTTCGACTTCGCCTCCGGCCTCTCCAGGCCATTCGACTGCAGCCTCTCCGTGCGTTCACATACCTCTACGTGTTATGCGACTCCATGCGTTTGACATTCCTCCTCTTCGACTTCGCCTAAGCACCGCAGGTTAGGTTTAGGAATTTGTTATTAAAGATTTATTGTTTTCTTCGATGACATTCTAAAACCTTCATAGTCTTCTTCTTCTTCGAACATTCGTAGTTTGTGGACCACCCTATAGCCCTTAATGAATGATAACATCTTTGTATTATGTAGTTTGTGGTTTTACCATGTTTTAGATACTAGTAGACCAATAGGATATTCTGATTTGTTTTTATAAACTATAACTTTTATGTTATTTACATATCTTTTTTATTTCATTGCAGGAAGTTCCCCCATTAGATCTACTAAAACTCTTGGCATACTTAGTTAAGCAATCGGTGCCTTTGTTTGATCAGCTTGACATAAGGAGCGGTAGGTAAACTAAGAGGTTCCTTAGTTAATCTCATTTTTTATTCTCTTGGTTTTATTTGGATGATATCCTGATTTTAGGTTGTGCTATTAACTGTTATTCCCAATATGTAAATTCATCATTCCATTTTGTTATCATTGCTAGAGAATTAGCGAATCAATGTGTATGATAATGTATTTTAGCTAGGTTGTTTCATCCGTGCATTTTCTTACAATTAGAGGTTATCTACCCCTTTCATTATTCTCATTCTTCACTAAGTTGAATGATATCCTAATATATGACTCTGCTATTAACTACTACGCCTGATATACAATTCATCATTTTGAAGAGTTTTGGCACATCGAGAAGTTTTGGCAATTTATTTTTAATTTATCTATTTCATCTGCAGATTTATTTTTAGAATTAGATGTTTGGAAATCTACACTGTTTTGTAGCCTTCACTAGAATTAACTAACAAACTTTTCTTAGATTCACGAGTTTTATGTGCAGCTATATGTCGGCTAACAAATCCTCTACACATTTCATACCTCCCATCTACTTCTTTTGTTTGATCCATTCCAATGCTATGTTAGTGATCTAGTGACTAGTGAATAGGTGGCAATGTTTTGCACTTTGCACCATTGCACTATCTTCATTTACTATGCTAAAGGAGATGGTATTAATAACAATTGAATCTATAGCTTCCAACTTGGAAAAAATAATTCAATTTGAGAGTTGTTTTCCGTATAATTGCTTGGTCCAATTGTAGAAAAGATTGTTGAGAAATGACAAGTTACTATACTCCTTAAATTGAATTTATTTCTTGTAGTAAAGAACTTGAAAAAATTGTAGGGTTTCGTAAAGAATAGTCAGAAGTAGAGATAAAGCTGCATTGGATCATAGGAAGGATCCAACATGGAAACATATCACTCAAGTAGATGTAAGAGGAAGCGGTAAATTATACATATATCTGAAATGTAATTACTGTGACAAAATTGTGAAGGGTGGTGTGACTAGGATGAAGGAACACCTTTTCGAGTCCCACAAGAATATTGCACCATGCACTAAAGTGCGTGATACAGTCAGGAAGGAGATAAAGACATACATGAATAAGTCTATTACGTCAAAATATCTAGCACATAAGCAGTTTGAGGACAAAGTTGATGTTGGCTCCTACTACGGGAGTGAGCTTAGCGATAGGGATTCATCTTCTTCCATGAATCCCATATCTTCTAAGGGTGCAAGGGGTCCCATGGATCATTACATGGTGCAAACATCAGAGGATAGGCCTCCTATTTGCACAGAGGATGGCCCCAGAGACTGTTAGGGAGGCACGGAAAAGAGTATGTAAGGGTATAGGAAGATTCTTCTATGAAAATGCAATCTCATTTAATATTGCAATATCGTCTGCTTATTACAACATGATTCAATCATTTGGAGCATATGGGAGAGGGTTCAAACCTCCAACCATGTATGATTTGAGAACATAGATTTTGAAGGAGGAGTTGGATAATACTGAGAAAAGCATTGAAGAAATTAAGAGGACTTGAGAGCAAACAAGTATAACTATTATGTCAGATGGTTGGTCAAATATGAAAATAAAAGTTTAATAAACATTCTGATTAATAATCCTTACGGTACTGTATTTTTGAGGTCAATTAAAGTTTTTGATCAAGTCAAGGATGTTGAGTACATATTCGGATTATTAGACAGTGTTGTTGAGGAGGTTGGAGAACATTTAGTAGTACAAGTGGTAACAGATAATGCCAGTGCTTACAAGGCAGCATGAAAAAAACTTATGGAGAAGAGGAAACATTTGTATTGGGCTCCATGTGATGCACATTGCATAGATCTCATTCATGAGAAGCTTGGGGAGCTGTCTCAACACTAGAATGCGCTTACCAAAGCAAAGAAGATACTAAATTTATTTACAACCATTCTTGAGTTTTGGCTCTTCTGAGAAAATTTTCGAAGAAAAAAATTCTAAGGCCAACAACAACAAGATTTGCCACTGCTTACTTGATATTACAGAGTTTGTTGGATGCTAGACAACCTTTAGAGTCTATGTTTACCTCAAAGTTTAAAATTGCGCAATTGGGTATTGAGGCGTTTTTCGTTCGTGAGGCGAGGCGTAAGCTTCAAAATCTAAAAATTGCGTAAAGTCAAAATAAAAATTAAAAGTAATTTTTATATAATATCTAAATAATATGTTAAAGGATGACATTAACTTTCTATTGAACTATGAAGTAACAAATTTACATACATATGAAACAAAAAATTGTATAAGATGTAAAGTGTTAAATGATAAATGATGTGAAATAATTGAAATCCAAATATTACAGGAATAAAACAATATAAAATATATGAATTATATAAAAATAACATATAATATTAAGTTCAACTCTATTTTTTTTTCTCAGTTGCCTACTCATCTACGTTTAATTACTAAAGAAAGCTAAAGTAATTGACAACAACTCAAAAATCATCTATACTATCATTACTGAGGGGATTTTTATTTGAGTCACTATCATAACAAATTGGCCTCCTCCCTGCCTCATCCTGTAGGGTCCAATACCTCTCAATCTGCTTCTTCTTCATTTATTTCAATCATCTTCATCTGTCATAAATGTTTGTCATCAACAAAAATATAATACTCCAAAATTTTAGGAGGAGATGGTGGTGGCATGCGGCTTTCTAGTGATCCCCTACGGGGACTACAATGGCGGGGCTACGGTGAAGGCGGTGTGCTGCAGGTTGAGGCAATTGAGAGGAGGTTGTTGCGGCTTAGGGGTGCAAGAAGTCATGATTTTTTTGGGGCTTTTGTATAGGATTTAGGTGAGTTTTAAATAAAAAATTCTTTGATAGAGTGAGGCGTACGCCTCAAGCTAGTGAGGCGAGGCGTGCCTCAAGGCGGGCCTCATCTAAGATAAGGCGTAATCCTCATAAAAGAAGCTCGAGGCGTAAGCTTTCAGGCGTTTTTTACTGGAATTGCGCTAAGGCGGGCCTCATGGCGAGCCTCATATTGCGCAATTTTAAACAATGGTTTACCTCTACACAGTGGTTGAGTTGTGCATAGGCAAGAAATCTGAGGGGAAGGAGGTTAGAAAGATTGTTTTAAATGACAGATTTTGGCAAAGCCTCTTGTATGCCATCACAATCACTAGACCATTAGTACAAGTTTTTAAGAATGGTGGATGCAGAGAAGAAGCCTGCTATGGGTTTCATCTACAATACTATGAATAAAGCTAAAGAAATAATTGCCTGCAACTTAGGAAGTAAAGAGGGAAGCTATAGAAAAATTTGAAATATTATTGATGATAGGTGGGAGCTACAGCTTTACCGACACTTGCATGCAGTAGACTATTACTTAAACCCTTAGTATCAATATGCAGATAATAAGTTTACAAATCCTAAGATAAATTTGGGATTATATCATTGTATAGATCGACTGATAGGTGATGCAACTGAAAGATCAAATGCTGACATGCAATTGGTATCTTTTAGGAATAAAGAAATTTTTTTGGATTACGACAAGCAAAGGACATTACTTCCGAACAAACTCCAGGTAATTTCATTTATTGTTTTACTCATTTATTTAAAAATTGTTCTTTGAGTACTGATATACTCATTTATGTAAATCATAGTTGAGTAGTGGATTCAATTTGGTGATGGCACTCCACAGTTGCAGCATTTTACTGTGAAATTTTTGAGATTAACATGTTCTTCATCTGGATGTGAACGAAATTGGAGCACCTACAACCAAATGCATACAAAGAGGAGAAATCATTTGTCAACATTGAGGATGAATTCGCTAGTGTATATTATATACAATAGGAGACTTAGAGACGGAAACTTGAAGAAAAATGGTAAAAGGATGACGAAGATCCTTTGATTCATGAGGATATGGCATCTAATGATGAGTGGTTTGTAGATGATGAAGTGGAGCTGACGCCATATGAATTACGAGAGGAAAATTTAAATGTTGATTTTTTTTATGGTCATAGAGCATCTACATCCACCATAACTCAAGAACAAATCAAAAAAGTATATAAATAACATAGTTTTCTTAGACTTTACTTTTATTAATGTATTACTCATCTTGATATTGTTCAAAAATATGTAGGGAAGAGGAAGATAACTGATATTGAGGAAGAGGAGCTGATTGGGAGACATTAGACTCCATAGGAGATGAGGAAGGGGAGACAACAGTTCATTATAACGATGATTCAAACATCGAATTTTGAAAACAGAGGCAGGTAAAATGTGACTTACCTCGCTCCGAAAAATTTTCCCAACTGGCCTGAAGCAGCTCAAAACAAACTTTCTCTCTCTAAAACTCTCTTTCTCTCTCCTATTTGGTTGGCTCAACGCTCAAATGATCAGAGAAAATGGATTCTCATAATGGCCTAGCACTGCGGCGCTCAATTTCGTGCACTGCGGCGCTCAATTTCGTGCACTGTGGAGCTCAAAAACTGCAATAACCCAAGAGCTGGTGCCGCACTGTCACTTTCTAGGGCCTTGGCTAAGTGCAGTGCTGCGACGCTCGAACATGTGACAATGGAGCGCTCCCAAAGTGACATTTTCGAATTTTGTCGAAATTCACACGCAACACTTGGGGCTCATTCTACAGCACACTCAAATATTTTCAAGCATTAGAACACTTCATAACACATGCAAATGGGTTCAAACCCAAAATTTTAAATCTTTACTATTTACCTTTTTCGAGTTATTAAAATAATAGGTGTCAAAAATTGCATTCTCTATATTCATATCATAATATTTATTATCACTTCTATTTAAAACACCAACCAAATAAATGAAATGATTGATATATTAAATAATGATATTATTACAAATCATAATATGATTATATGAATAATTATTTAGGACTATCATATGTACGACATCATACTTGTCATCGGCGAATCGCACACCACAACGCAAAGTTCCCCTTGAAGCCATGGCGCATAATGCACTGCACAACGTGCTTCATTTTAAACATGGCGTAAAATATAAAAGAATTATAAAAATACATTAATATGAAATATCATCAAACTGAAAGATAAAACTATCATAATAATGAAAGATAATCAAAGTCATACATAAGTTCAAGTAAACAACACCTTAGTCTCTCATAATTCAAAATATTACAATCATTTTTAAAGCACAATGATTTTGTAAGAATTTAATCTACTCCTTTTGGGAATCATCATCAGTAGCAAAAATCAAAAAAGTTTCGTCACCTTCATCAGTATTGTTTCGTGTTTTATATTCCTCTTCATCACCCTCATCATTCTCAATAGTAATAATGTCATGCCAAGATGAAGATTCTTTTTCTTTGCCTTTAGATCGCTCTCAAATGTTGTAGCTTTTATCATAAACACCAGTAGTCTGAGCAACAATAGTTCATATCAAATCTTCATTTCAAGCAATGAATTCATTATCTTCATCAGACTCATTATCCATTTTTCATATTAGCCACTCATTTGAATCATTTATCTCGGTTGAAGAAATATGGTCAATCACATCACGATGATTGAATCTCTAAATTAATGCCTTATTATATTTTACATAAACTAAATCCTTGAGGTAACCATAATCCATTCAACTTCTTCTTTTGCTATGAAGCTGCAATTGAAACATCATTACATTACATAACTATACTATAAATATGCATAAAAAAGCAACACATACTCCATAAAAATACTTACATGTTCGAATTACTCCAATTGCGTTTGCATCCAGATAAACTGCATGTTAGACTAAGGACTTTGATAGCAAAATTTTATAAATGGGGAGCTCCTTGGCCATACACCAAGTCACCAACCACCAATCAACTTCAAGAAATGAAATATTTATTTTTTATTTTTATAGTATTGCTAATCAATCTTAATTTTATACAAATAATGATACCTGGAGATCAGGTAGTCATTTGTCTTATAGCTAGATGAATACCAAATAACATTTACCCCTAATATATAAACTTAATGCATTACTGATTTTATCATCTTCATCTACAGTTTTTATAATCTTCACATACATGAATAAAGATCATCAATTATTTTCTTATCCTTGGCAATATTAGGATTACTGAAGAAATATTCAGGATTTAAAAAGTGTGAAGTTGCATATAGAGGTCGGTGTAGTTGCACTTCTCATCTTCTTTCAATAATTTTAAAAATTTGGTCACTGTTGTTGAAGCTTGCAACAATTGCATATTTTGCCCTATCCATTGCTTTATATATATATATATATATATATATATATATATATATATATATATATATATATATATATGTCATTGGGGGCTTCCTTTCTCCATCAATCAATCTAAGAGCCTTCAATAAATGAGCAAATATTTTTAAGGCAAACATAATAGTGTTCCAGAATGATTGTTGTAAGATAATATGTTGAGATTGTTTTGTCTATCTCTTTTGCATAAGGACCCAAAATGAACTCTTCGCAAGTAAACATTTTCTTCAAAGTCAATTGTTGTTGATGAAAACATTGTATAGCCAAGAAAGCTGCTGCGAAACGAGTCCTGGCGGGCTTGATAAGTGCTCTTTGATTTATGCACCTTCCAATTAAGTTAAGGAAGCAAGGCCTTGAATATATAAAATTGTATACCGCCATCGCTTTCTCAAAGCATTGCCTTATCTTTTGAATTTTAAAAATATCCTCCATTATCAAATATAAACAGTGAATAACACAAAGAGTTCAATATATGTGTTGATATTTATCCAAAAATAATTTTCCTATAATGTCATTAAACATTATTGTAAGAAAAAAAAATCATTCTTTATATGAAATGACATAAGTTTATGTTATGTCAAACTTGCAAGGACATTTTCATATGCATTATCCGTAATAATTTGAATTACATTATGTGGACCAATAATCTTAATATGCTTGCAAAATAGTTCGAGCATCTTAACAACATTCTGTGAAAAAGAACTTGCATCCATTGACTCGAATGCAATATCTCTCGGATAATTCACAAAAAAATTAATAAAACTTTTCTCATTTCGTAATGTCCATCTATCCTCCATAAGAGAACAACTGTATCAAACACAATCTTTTTGATGACATCGTAATAGTTTATGTGTATGTTTGACCTCTTTCTTCAGACAAGTAACGCGTATCTCATGATAAATAGGGGGATTCATTCCATGACCGAACTGTCCAACTGCCTCAATCACTGCAGCGAAACTGTCATATTTTACTGCATTAAAAGGAATCCAGGCATCATACATCCATCTACAGAACACTTGAATAGCCCTTCCCCTCATTTTCTTTTTAGCAAAATCCATCTCTTTGCTAAATTAACCTTTTCTCTGTTTCACCACGTCATCAGGATTTGATGTAAGATAAATATCTAACATTTTTTTGGTCTTGATGCTTTGAGTATTGATGTTGATGCAGAACTCTGACTAGAAGTGTTGGATTATTGTCTGAAATATTTTAAATGGTCCAGCGCTAAGAATATCATCTATCATCACATCAAAGTCATCTCATTCGTTAAAGATGACATTTAATATGTCATTAATCTATTCTTTTAAATCTTTTTTTCTCAATAAGAAGATGTCATTAATCTATTCTTTTAAATCTTTTTTTCTCAATAAGAAGCCTTGTATTTCATCCTTGACAAACTTGAGGCAATTAGAGCAACCTCTACATTTGTAAAACCTCCAACGAGATGTTGTTTGTGGTGTGAAATTCCTCCTTTTATTATTTTGCCACAAAAAATATGTCACAATATTGTTATCGACTTCATTAGCCAATATTGCATCTTTTCACGTCGGATTTTTTTTTTTTAAAGATTGAACTAAATCTAACATTTTTATCACCTATAAGCAACCAAATTCAAAGTCCATCTCACATGCTTGAAATCAATGAAAAGTTAAACATGTAAATGAACAAATTTGAAAACTAATAAAAGTCCATCTCACATTGGAATGTCTCATTATTTGAATGCAAGATCGATTGATTTTCAAACTTGTAAGTTAAAGCAAGTATAACATGAAGAAATGAGGAACAATCCACGGCAATTATCTTAAGTTGTGATTTTGTAACTGCTAGAGAAATCATTTTGAAGTGAAATTTCTCACAATAGTTTAAACTATCATAAATATGTATTCTTTACAGAAATTAGAACTACACTAAATTTATAGATATTGCATTGATTTAAACCATCACAGCATTGGATGAATAGCAGCGGTTTAATTATTACTATTTAAAAGTTATTATGATGATTTAACCTACTACAAATCTAAAAGCCTTGCAGTGGTTTTGACTAATGCAAAATTTATAATTTTCTCAAAGAAGTCAATAGCAGCTGTAAATTGATAAGTGGAATATGATAAACCTCTTGAATAAATATAGAGTTGTAGAAATATAAAATAGTTGACTAACATTGAACGATAGTTTTTAATCTTAACATCAATCACAAAGCTTTAATTAGCAACTCGTTCCCAATTTAATTTTGATTCAAGCAAACTTTTGAATCTCCTTAAATACATTTCTATGATCTAAAAACAAATAGCTGGCAAAACAAGTTGCACATCGCGTGAACCTGCGAAGGAATTAGACTGACAAACAAAGGAATCACGTCCGTCTGAAAGCTTATCAGCAATCTCTTGTGCGAAGACGGAATCGCGTGAACCTGTGAAGGAATCAAACTGACGAACAAAGGCAGAATCGCAAGAACAAAGGCAAAATCGCAAGAACAAAAATGGAATTGCATGAATGAAGGCGGAATCGCATGAACGGAGGAATCATACAAAAAAAACGAATGCGGAATTGTGGAATCTCGGGTAGCAAAACACGAACTCTAGTCGTTCGTGAGGGTTCTAGCTGCAGAAACCTAAATAAATTCTAATAAAAACCTAACTAAAATTCATTATTATATTACTTTAGATATCAAAAATATATAAGTATGAAAAAATATATGTAATTGTATTAAAAAAATTACTAAATAAAATTGTGCGCGCCATGCGCCATTGTGCGCACATGGCGCAAATAGCGCACACCATTTTGAACCTTTTATGCCGTGCCATAGATATGGTGTCGTAGGTGCGTCGCGCCCCGCCATGGCGCACTTTATTTTCCGTCATTGACAAGTATGTATGACACTTAGCTAAATCACTTTAACTGATGCCCTCTTAGGTTAGATTTCATTAAATTAGCATTTTGGCATTTCCAACCAACCAACAATTTTTAAGGATGAAATCACTGTTGTAATATAGAAGTTTGATTATTCCAAGACATTTCTCTCCACTTATACATTTAACCCCTATAACTCCCCAACATACACGTACACACCCTAACCAGTTCTACAAACTACATCTACGCCATTAGCCACTCCAATGCTAAAAGCATCATTAAACCCATTATCCCCACCAATTCTACTGGTTCACATTTCACAACACCCATATTGATGAATATATTGACTTGCTATTATGCCTACGGTTGAGCTAAATCAAGAGCCCAGGATTGAGCTTAAGATAGAATCCAAGCACAAGATTGAGTCAATGACCAAACTTAACGTATGAAAAAACACTAGAACTTGATGTTGAGATAGAGCAGCACCCACTTACAATTCTTGCACTATCATTCCACTGAGTTGGAACTATTGTATAGCTTATATTGATCATGTGTTGTCGTTCCACTACATCTTGACCTGAAGATAAATGAAGTTGTTGAGCTCGAGTTGAGGCGCCTTAGCATTGTTCTTGCTCACCAACAAAGCTACCAATGTTGTTGCATGCTCCATCATTGATACTGAAGATTTTCTTTATGTTTTTATAGATATCACCACCTTATCATCATTTATCCTTGCCTAGATTATTAATCATATGCAATTGCATGATGATTAATAACAACAAAGTTGAAGCCCCTGGATCCTTTTGCATGCGTACAACGTTTGAATATTCCTTCACTACATAATGTACATGCATCAATTCCTCCACCTTAACCATGATCTCCATCTTTCAACTCTTCAGAGATGAGTTTCTTTTAGACCGAGTGAGCTTATAAAGTTCCCAAATAGTTAAAAACTTAACAACACAACTATCTAATACATCATCAAACTAAACTCTTTTTTTTTTAATTTACTGGTAATAAAGTATAATCATAAACTTGCTCAGTTGAGAGGATTCATAATTTCATACCACAAAGACTTTTCTTGTATGGAGAATCCCTCCTAACTACTTTTTTTTTCTTAATGCTATTTTCATATAGCTTGTAAATCTCTCTTTATAGATAAGGAAGCATGCAAGGGTCAATGATATTAAAGGGGTAATTTTAACAAACTATGACTTCTTATCACGCACCCTTTATGCCTTTATTTATAACATGAATTAGCACGCCCTTGGCACTTCCATGTTTGGGCCTCAAACCTCCAACTTCTCATTACTGAATCATGCAACAAAATTGCTTAAGGGTTCACCATGGACTTGCTTAAGGAATAAATATGTATATATCTGTTTTTCCGCTATTTCTAAGAGCTAGAAAAGTTTGCATCAAGCAACTTTTAAATCAATAAAAGCAACAACGAAGCCAAGTGTAGTTTGGAAAAACCATCTCAATACCAATTGTCAAATATTCTAAGAAACACTGTGCATCTAAATGTATATGGGATGGAGTACATAATTAATATTGCCTTGAATTTCACAGTCTTAAGTGGATCAGACATTCTCTTGTAGACTAGAATTACAGAACTTTAAACTTTTTGGAGGGGAAGCAGCTCCACATAGTGTGGATGATAATTGCTCCCCAAAGAATTATATTATCATTATGGGCTTTCATATAAGATTGTTACTAATCATAAGAGTCTAAAGTATATCTTTACCAAGAATTAGCTAAATTTGAAGTGAAGGTGAAGAATTAAATTATTGAGGGATTGCTACGTACAAATTCAATATCAGCCAGGAAAAATAAATGTTGTGGTAGATAGTTTGAGTCGATGTCCTCGGTTTATACAATGTACATGACCACTAAGGAGCTATAGTTGGCTTTTGAAATGAAGCAACTTTACCTAGAGATGATAACAAGGAACATATTTAGTTTTACTCGGATGAACTTTCAGCAAAACAATTCAGAATCAAATTCACAAATCACGAATAGAAGAAACTGAGTTAATAAAACTGAGAGAACAAATTCATAGTGGGCCAAAAAATAAGTTGATTATTGATCATACTGTTGCATTAAGATTTGACGAAAGATTATGCAATCTAGATCAAACAAGACTTTGACAGGAGAAAATTTAGGAAGCAACTCGATTCTATTTATCCAAAAAACACCAAGACTTATCAAGACTTCATAAAGATTTTATGTTTTCTTAGCATGAAGAAGGATGTTATGAACTTTAGCACGTCACTTTTTGAGCTTCATCAAAATTGGTAAATGGTTGTTTATGATTAATATTTTGAGTTATATATATATCCGCATTAGAAATCATTAAAGTAAAAACATCTTACATCATCATCTCAACAATTTGTGTCCATTTATAGTTAATCAGTCCTCCCAATCCATGTTTATCAATATCTTTCCACCATGTTGCTTCAAATTCTTTGATGTTCTTTTTAAAGAGCTCATAATCATTTTAGCTTGGCCAATTTCTTATCTTAGCTCCCATAGCTCCCTCTTGACCACATTACACACACGGAGACACAATACCAAACTCCCTAAATGTTCTACTTCCCTGAGTATTCATAAGTTACCTAGCTGCCACCATCAACACAAGGAAACAAAATCCAAAACACAATAAAAAAAGTTTTTGTAAGTGTTTTATTTAGCAACTACGGAGATGCAAATCACCTTGCATTTTTATCATACGTATAACCTAAGAATTTTATTTCTGGAAGGTCCTCTACAACTAAAAACCATGCACTACATTGAAAATTTTAAGTTCCCGGATAATGACCACAATCAAAAGTTTTCAATCTAAATAAAAAGTTAACACTAGCAGAAAAAGATATGCAACTGTCTAGAGCATGAGTGGTGCTAATTAAAGTATGAAGGATAGAGTGCTAAAGAGGTGACATAACATGTTAGACGATTTACCACGGTACCACCATTAATGGAATATTTTTTTTAAAATGTACCAATACGGAATATAATATAAGGGAATCAAATCAAAAGTAGGATCACATATTATAGGGGAAATGCCGAAGACTTTAAATGAGCTTGGTTACAGACTGTCAAAATTGATTAGAACTAGAATAGCTTAATTGCATGCTCGAGCATAATTCAAATATTTTGCACCTTTCTCATTTATATATCACCGTAACAGAACAGCTTCGTTGAATTCAACCCCAAAAAGAGGGCTGAGGATTCATGGTTGCTATCCATTGCTTGAGCATTCTATATAAAAAGCAATCAACTAAGCAAATCCATGTTCCTCGATACCACACTTCACAGCTTTCTATCAAAATGATTTTGAATAGCAAGAGACGTTTTCTACCATCTAACACATATTTTTGGTCTAACAGTCATGCATACCGGCAATAAAACAGAGTGGACAACCTACACGATATTGTACGCATACCTTCACTGAAGAAAGCTCTCGGTCACCGCAGAAGAGCATAACTCTGGAGCACTCAGCGTAGCCGAGGTCATGTACCCACACCATCGAACCAAACGAGACAAGCCCCACCAGCGCATTCTCCGGAAGATGCGCTACCACGTGCAAAATCTCATTCTTAAGCGCCCGGAGCTCCTCCTCCGCCGAGCATACGTCCACCACAAACGCGAACGCCGGTCCAGGTGACTGCACTTTAACCGGCGAAGGCGCTGCCACCGATGCGGAGGAAAGAGAAGAAGTCAACGAAGCAAACGATGAGCTCGAGGAAAAGGACTTGTGCAAAAAGCCGCTAGGATTAGGGTTAGGGCTTTGGTAGGGGAGGAGATACTCTACGGTGCTATGGGTGGGGAATAGCTCGGCAGGGAGGTTGTGATCGGCTATTCCGGCGTAGGAGCGGGGAAAGGGATTCTTGTGGTGGCAGAAAGAGCAGATCCAGATGGCGGAGCGGTAGTCGACGCGGGCGTAAGGATTTAGCGCGGCGCGGCAGCGGGAGCAGAACAAAGGCTCGTAGGGGAGAATCGGGAGGTCACTGAGGGGCATTAATGGCGTGCATATTACGCTCAAGGGGACGACGAGGGCGGCAGCGTCGGAGCGTGACGAAGGCCACGCATTCCAAGGCCAACGGAGGCCTTCCACTGCCTCCAGCTCGGTGAAGTCCATTGCAGAAGACGCAGCGGCGATAGGCGGCGGAAGGCGACCGGTTGCATGGGGAACCCTACGAGGTGTTAAGATTTAGGAGGACGATTGATTGGAAGGAATCAGGTTGGCTGCCGCAGCGACCGCCGACGCCGCCATTGTTCCGCAGTCGGAAACAGGATCAGAAGTAGTAATAACTGGTTCGATTCAGAAGTAGTAATAACTGGTTCGATTATGAGTGAATATTTTGATTAGAGTTGGAAGTAGTTGCCATAAGCTGTTGGTCATATATTTTATAATTCAAAAAAATAAATTAGAGCCATTTGCTAGGAAATATTTTTTATTTTTTTTATGAATTAGATCCGAGTGCTCATCCTGTTAAAAAAAAAAATCTCAATTTATGCTAAATTTTTATAAAAGAGTTATTTACATATTTTTTATTAAGGTACTCAAATGATTAATAAATAATAAATTATGAAGGAAATTAATATGAGCCATGTGATTGAGATTTGAGAGTAAAAAAAGCTTAAGAAATTTATTACATTGATGATCATCACCGATAATCAGCATCATCAATCAGGACTATTATAGCCTAACTTTTGTCACAAACTATTATTGCTTGACTACTAACACTCAGCCACATCATTAGATTTTAATTGTCAGGTTGTGGACATCCAACTTTTATAATCCTTATAATGAGAATCAAATAATTATTTTTAATTATATAATCTCATCTTTGTTTTATGTAAAGAAGAGCATAATCCTATACATATAATTATATATTAGATTATTGCAATTAAGCCAAGTCCTATTATATCTTTCATGTAAAAAAACATATGATGTATTTTATAGCTTATATTTGTATTTGCTAAAATTTAATCTCTAATAAACAAGTTATCTACAACAGAATAGTAATACAAAAGCTGTATAATTGTAATAATTGAA
Organism: Dendrobium chrysotoxum; assembly: GCA_019925795.1. Classification (NCBI taxonomy): domain Eukaryota; kingdom Viridiplantae; phylum Streptophyta; class Magnoliopsida; order Asparagales; family Orchidaceae; genus Dendrobium; species Dendrobium chrysotoxum. The sequence goes on along the minus strand of CM034314.1, from coordinate 91,543,677 downwards.
ACAATGGGCTACTTGAAGCATATGTCAAATAGGTGGTAAGGAAGAAGAAGTAGACTACACATTTTTCATGTTTGCTAAGTTGATGAAAAAAAATGAGAAGGGAGGTTGATTGTTGTCCACGGTTGAAAAGGAAGGATAGAAGAGGAGGAAGGGTTCTTGAAAGAGTCTCGACGGTTGTTGAAGGGTAAAGTGATGCCCTAACTCCCAATCTTTTAAAATTGGTTGAAAATAGAGTGTGGTGTGTTGCGTTTGGAGATTGGGGTAGATGGAAGATCACATGATTCATGGGATTGGAAATAAGAAGGGGGATCAATTTTGCGAGATGGAGGCATGTTTTGGCATTCTTAAGGCTAAAAACCTTATTCATGTTGTTGTGTCCTAGAATATTTGCGGCGGTAGAGAAATATAAAGTTTAACGTCTTAGTTTTGTACGAAGATCAAGCACACTAACAGATATAAGTAAGGTGTAACATTCATAAGAGACATCAGAGTTTTTATGTGGAAACCCCTGAAAAAGGGGAAAGCCACGAGGCCTGGCCCAATTTGAATGAATCCACTAGTATTTGCAATTTATTACAAATGTAGTCCTTCCTTGAGGGAAGGCATTGGTTTGATGTATCAATTATACATCATATAGAGGGCAATACATGATGAGAATTGGAAGGATCAGCATTGACATATTCGTTTAGTCGGCAGGATCGTAGTCGGCAAGTGATGTAGATCGGAAGGACCGTAGTCAGATGACGATGGTCGAAAGGGCTGTAGTCGGGCGACGGAGGTTGAAAAGACCGTAGTCAGGCGATGGTGGCCGGAAGGACCATAGTTGGGCAACGGTGGGCAGAAAGACTGTAATCGGCTGCAGAAAGACCGTAGTCGGCTGCACAAATGTTAGAAGGATCGTAGTTGGCGATGGTGGTTAGAAGGATCATAGTCGGTGGCCGATAGAGGTCGGGAGGATCATAGTTGGGTGACGGCGGTTGGAATGATCATAGTCTGCGGGCTACAATGGTTGGAAGGACCGTAGTCGATGGGCAATGGAGGTCAGGAGGACAATAGTTTGGTGACGGTGGTCGGAAGGACCGTAGTTGTTGGGCAACGGTGGTCGGAAAGATAGTAATCAGCGAGCGACTGAGTTTAGAAGGACCGTAGTTGTCGGATAACGGTGGTTAGAAAGACAGTAATCAGCGAGCGACTGAGTTTGGAAGGACCATAGTTGGACAACGGGGGTCGGAAGGAACGTAGTCGGCAAATGATGGAGATCGGCAAAATTCTGATGTCAGTCGAAAGTTGGGTAAAAGTCTGGCTGCTGTTGATGAAAGTTCGTCGGCAGTGGTGCTTGGGCGGAGCTTCAGCCTAAGAGCTCTTCTTTTCTTCCTCTCCTCCCTCTCCTTTATAAGAAGAATGGAGGGGCTATTTATAGTTTTTTGAGAGTGAAGCGATTTGTAAATATGGGGAGGATTAAGGTCAAGATGGGAGTGCTTTGAATGGACGATCGATATTGATCCCCTTGATTGTGGACCGTTTATTAGTCATTTGAATGTCTTAATGATATTTGAATTTGACGAACTTGGGCTCCTTGGATTCGTCTCGTCGAGCTGCTCGATTCGGCTATCAACATGTCATATTTGACGATCATTTATTTATCCAATTAATATTTTGAAGACTCCAAGTATTCTTTTGACACTTGATTTTAGCTCGTTTGGGCTCGGATTTGAATGATTTTGGTGTCGTTGGGTTCGTCTTTTCGAAACATTCAGTTCGACTATAAATTTGTTGAAATCATAATTCAGATGGTCTGGATTTTTAATTTTCAAAACCTCAACCTCATATTTGCATTAAGAATTTGTGCCCAATAAGACTAATTTTTTGTGATGTATCACATGGTACTATTTGGGTTCTAACATAAGGGGCTATTTAGATGAGCAGGATTTGTTAAATCTTACCAAACGTTAAAAAATGCTACGTTAATTCTCATGGTTTGTTAAATCTTAAATTCTCATTGTTTTTTCCATTTTTATCATAAATCCTGGACTGACTAAATAAAAGAGTTTGAATAATTTGTAGGATTTCGTGGACGTAAAGTGCAAAAGAAAGGTGCAACAATAATCTACTCTTCCCTTTGCTTAAGCTCCATGAGTAGCTAACCGAAGGTGAAACAACAACAATGAGTACATGAAGACAATTCCTTAAAAGAAGTAGAACTAAAACTCTACTTCAAGTGAAACTAAAGTAGCAAACGCAAAAATGACGTTGAGGAAATGCAAGCCCTGACAGGCTATAGGAAGAGCATAGACAAAAAAATCAAAGAGAAGAGGAATTATAGAAATAGACAGGCACTGGAGAAGAAGAATTATGTCTATCTATTTTTGTAAATAAAATTTATTTTGAGTTTTATTTTTTTAATACTTAATTAATTAATAATTAATTATGATGTTCATATTATAATTATAATTTTATTAATCTAATTAAAAAGTACCCAAAAATTTTAAGAAGCATGCTTAATTAAGATTTATAAAAAAAGGCAAATAGTGCTGCTTTTTTATCATGATTTCATATATTGTACTTAGTGGAGCAAATGAGCCAAGCCGCTCGCAAGCTTGTACTCGACTCGGCAAGCCGAGCTCGAACATGATTTCAAGCTTGATGGTTTATCGAGCTCGAGCTCGAACAGGCCTCCCACTCGACTCGTCAGCTCGTCGAGCAGCTCGAAGGCGGAGCTAGCAGGCTGTAAATCCTAATCGACGGAGCTCGCAAGTGGGAAATCGAAAACGAGAGAGCTCGCGGACGGGAAATCCAAATCGACGGAGCTAACGAGCGGGAAATCCAAATTCCTAAACGACTACGAGCTAGGGACGACGACGGTTACACTCAAGAGTCAGGAAGACGACAGACAAGCTCATGACAATGGATCTCAACGGCAGACGCGACGACGACGGCGTATGCGACTACGAGCTCGGGACGTTGACGATTATGCTCAGGACAATGATGGACAGACGAGCTCGGGACTACGACGGACCTCCGGACGATGAACATGACAACGAGCTCGACGACGACGGCCGATGTGACTACGAGCTCGAGGTGCCGACGATTACGCTCAGGACGACGATGAACGGACGAGCTCGGGACTATGACGGACCTCCGGACGACAGATGCAATGAGGAGGGATGAAGCTGGAGTGCTCGACAGCAGAGCTCGACGAGCTGCTCGACATGAAGATGAGTCCATATAAAACATTCTATACTCTCAGAAGGCATTGAAGTAAGAATTATTATTCGGCCTCTTTTTCTCTCGATCTGTTTATCTACATATCTACATATTTAATTTATAACTACGTGGTAATTTAATTTAACACATTTCAAACATTTCATGATAAATGTATGCACACACGAATAAGGATATACAATTTTTTTCTTATTAATCTTAACGTACTGATATCTATGTCATTCAGCCTCAGGTCTATATAATTATAATGATGTATTTAGGTGATCTTCTCCTCTCTTCTGGGATAAATTAATAGGTAAGAATACAGAGAGTTTAATGCACAGCCTCCTTAATACAGGTTGCCTCAAACTGATTCAGTGATTTTCGGTGATTTTGCTAATAAACTTTCACGCAACATCTCAACATACAAACGAAATTCAGTAACACTTAAAACTTCTGAAAGCGTTACGAGTACATGAGGACAAGAGCTGGATATGTACAGATCTCAGCAGGTCCAGAGAAAGTCCAGAATCTTTTTAAAAGTAGCCTCTCGGAACACCAAAAGAAAATTAAAATAAAAAGGATCTTCAGCTAGAAAGTAGAAACTGAAAAACAAACGACAGAGGAAGAAACAACACTCCTTAGCGGACAATCGGGTTGCCATTGCGAATGCCATGTCAGAAGAACTGACGAGTACTGAAGGTAATTACAACAGCAAAACACCTGGTAGATCAATTTCTGATCTCCTCCGCCACCTTGATGCCACCATTCTCGCCCTGACCGGGATTTTTGCGGGCGTTGACGCGATTGGCCTTTCCTATTGCGCCATTCCCGTTGCCCTTTCCCTCGGCCTTCGCGGCTGTCGTAAGGCCGTCGAAGTTCTCCGTCTTGCCAAGTAAGATCTCAATCTGCATGGAAGGATAAAAGGTTAGGGCTATGGGTGCTCCTTTTCATTCACCCCTGAGGACATTGAGATAAGGGAATTACATGAATTCTTATAAAATTTAAGATTTTATGTATTATATAAATAAATTAAAAATTTAATTGTTAAATATATAAATATATAAAAATTATATAATATGCATAAAAATTTTCCATTGAATTTTATTTTAACTTTTGTATTTCTTCTGACATCATTCAAATAATTTCAAATATTTTAAATGCACTAATTTTTTTTTGCTCTTTGCTCTTTGCCCTTTTAGCGAAGCAAATAATATCTTAGAAATTGTGATATCATATAAAATTTAAGTTATAGATATATAAATACATTAAAATTTTATAAAATGTATGTAAATACTCTTATTTATTATATAAATGCTTATCAAGAGATTAATTATTTATTTTGCATTGTTTTTTTTCAACGATCACTATAAATATCAAAAAATTAAATTTTGTGAACAAAGATATTAATATCAAAATGAATACTGATGAGAAGTTTTTTTAAAAGCATTTTACTGCGGATCTGTAATGGTAAAAAAATAAGAAAGAAATCTATCCAACTGCCCGTACAAAAAGGAATGCCGCTTAAAACATTTCTTTCCAAGTAATTGGTTCAATTTAGCCACTTTAAATTAGAATAAAACTTCATCATTTTTAATCAATTCGAACTGGATTAGAACCAATATCAAAATCTAAAATAGAAATTTCATTTTAAAAAATAAAATTTGAGAAGGCGGACCTTGGCTTTCCTGATGAGCCGACCCTTTGTTTCGTCCTTGGTTCCGATGGTCGAAGTCAGAATCTCTGTTCCAAGAAGAAATCGCACGTTAATACCAAAATTCAATAAAGTCATGACTACTTTTGGTTCAGTTTGGCTTTTGGTTATTACTCTTCTCAGTTGCTAGGCCTTTGTTCTTCAGGATCTCCGCGACCGTAACAACTGTACCGATCGCTGGAAAAGAAAAAAGTGAAGAAGATTTAGATATTAGTCAAACATGTGCGTTCACTGTCTCTTTCTACGATCTTATAATAACCGGAAATATATACGGGAAACAGGAAGCATGAGATGGATCGGATGTGGCGGGCAACTTACCCATGCCAAGAGCAGAAAGCTCGATCTCGTTGTGTTGCTGCATGTACCTCTGTAAACCAACAGAACAAATACCAAATCAGAAACACAAAACGACAAGATAGAATCAGACATGCGAAAAGATCGAACAAGATCATAAAACGATTTCAAGAAATTAGAACGATGGTTGTAGATCTAGCAGAATAATTTGAATAATCTGGATTCTATCTACCGATCCACCAATCAAGCAAACCGTAAAAGTATTGATCAAAATGCAACGGCAGCTTAAAAAGGGCAAATGAATATCGCAAAGATAGCCATCGCGTTAAGAAACAAGATCGAGGAGGGATGAAGATCGATCGACCAGAGATGAGATAGATACCTTGGCAAGATTGACGTAGAAGTAGAGCGGCTTCTTGTTATTAGAGACCTGGATTCGATTCCGCTTCTGCGGATCGACCACCACCTTCGGATCGACCACCGCCATCGGACCATTGATCGCCTCCGCCACCATAATCGTCGCCATCTTTGTCTTTTTCTCTATGTATGCTCTCGTTCGATTGCGCTCTTGGAAGACATTGTGGTTAAGAGCTGGAGCGATTAAATAGCCGGTGAAGCTGCGCGGGGTGGCAAAGCGCGCTTGTAGAAGGAATTGGTGATCTGTTTTTTTCTTGGCTATTAGCGGGTACGAAGCGGTTTTTGCTGTTGAAATCTTGCGTGAGGTGGTGGTCCTCAAGCCCGCGACGAGATGGGCTATTTTGTCATTGGATAGTATTAAGTAGTAACCTGAATTTACTGAGGGCCGTTCGGATTAATTTTTTAATTTTATTTATCATCAACTTGGATTCTTTATACAATAAATATTAAATACCTCAAGCCTCAAGCTTCAAGCTTCAAGCTTCAAGTGAAAAATGTTTCGAGTATGCTTTTGAAATACTTTAAACCCAAAATTATAAAATCGAGCAACCTCCTAGAAAATTATTATATGATATCATACAATATTCATTATCATCAAATTAAATAATGAGATATATAAATGAGTGTATGCTCAACATATTGTCGTTCTACATCTATTGACGATTGATAGATGACATCTGCTGACCACTTAAATCTTAGCAGTTATATAATCTTCTCTTATATCAGTGGAATGATCAAGCCGATTATCTTCTATTGCTAGACTTCCAACATTTATTGCCAACTGCTTTTTGATGCTTATTACCTAATGACATGGATGGTCAATGGCGGACAGAGGATTGCAATCAAGTGGCGATGATCAAATAATCACAGTTGGAAGATGGTGGTTGCTCTTGAGCGTAGTCAGGTGACGGTGGTCAGAAGATCATAGTTGAATGGTAATGATTGGAGCGTCATAGCATGGCGACAATGATTAGGGTTGCAAAGAAACCAAGTGTTCGATAAGCTACTCATAGTTCAGCTCGATTAAAGCTCGTTCGTGATAGTTTAATAAAGTAAGCAAATAAGCGTGAAGATTTTTTAAAATATTTGATACTTAAATAAATAAACTTGAACAACTATGTGTTCGACTCATTTAAGTTCATGAACACCATTGTTTAAAGCTCGTGAACAAACTCCAATGAAGCTTGATTCTTGTTCGAAATAAAGCTCGTGAATAAGCTTGTTTAAAATTTTGATTAATGTTTGATTATAAAAATAATTATAAAAATAATTAATGAACATACCTAATATAAATATTATATATTTATTATAATTTAATGATATAATATTTATTAAGTAATAAAATTTAAAATTAATTAAATATTTTAGTATATGTTAATTAAAATCAATTATAAATATGTATTAAATCAATATTATGTATAATTTAATTATAATTATTCTTATTTTACAATATTATTTAGTTATATGTGATAAAATAAGAGAAATGCAAGGCGTGAGTGAAATTCAAGCTTTTCAAATGCAAAAAATCAAACCCTAAGCTTCTCCGCTTAACATTTCTAAAATGTTGCTCAAGTTTCCAACTCGGAACCCATGTCTTTCTTCCCTCTTCTCTCTCCCATAATGTTGCTCCGGTCCCGTAACTTAGTCTTTTCTCCTACTTCTTTCTCCCCGACGCCGCTCACATTCTGAACCCTCATTTCTTCCATCGTCTTTCTCGCCAACACTGCTCAAGGCCCGAATCCTTGTCTTTCTTCCCTCTTCTTTCTCCCCTATGATGCTCCTAAAAACTTCGGTGAAAACACTCACTCGATATGTTAGTGAATCGGCTCATTTGAACGTTTGAAAATATTCGCTAGATATCTTTATGAATAGACTTGTTTGATAGTTTGAAAACTCTTGCTAGATATATTCGCAAACAAGCTCATTTGGTAGCATAAAAACACTCGCTAGATATATTCGTGAACAGGCTTGTTTAATAGTTTGATCTCAATGTAATTGCTTGTTAGTAGGTTTGATAAGGCTCTTTTGTTAAGCTAATGAACATATAGAAGTAGAGCTCATTTATAGCTCAATAAGACTTGTTTATTTAAAGCTTGATAAGTATGAAATAAATTGAATATGAATCAAATTAACACAAACTAAACATGAACATTCATTAATTTAAATGAATCAAATGTAATGCCCTGTAATCTAATTTAGAATAATTATTTTTTATCTTTTAATGTAAAAAAATCAGAGATATCTAATTTCTTTATATATATTCATTTCTCAAAACATAATGTACATTCCTTAGGATATATACAATCATATTATAACTATTATGTCCTGAGTACAAAAAAAAAACTAAAATAATAAGAACTTAAACCTGAAGGATCCTGCTCAATCTTTCACTCCTACTTTTTTGTCCTGTCCTGAAATCATATAAACCATATATAATGAGCTAAATAGTCCAGCAGGTCACCAAATCTTATAACTAAACTAAAGTATAGTAAAGAAGCAATATGCATGTATAATCAATTCAATACTAGTAGCAGTCATATGATTATAAATCAATACAAAAATAATAAAACTCACATATAGCACCAGTAGAGTCGGTAACAGTAAAATAATACGATATAGAAACATGTAAAGCAGTCTAGTGTGAAAACCAATAAAACAATATAGGTGTCGAAACCATAAAGTAGTTGTCGTATCAGTACTATCAATCAATGACAATCAGTAAAAGAATTGTATAGATTGGTAAAACCAAAGCATCAGTAAAAACTATAAAAATCATATTAATGCAATAAATTTGGAGCAGCAATGTCAATGCAGTAAACTAATAACAGTAATCATATTCTATATTAGTATTAGTGTGGTATTGCAATCACATGCTTAGTACATCACATAATCAATCAATCAATAAACAATGCAGTGAATCAATAATAATAGCAACAATAATAATAGTAGCATCAGTATTTGTGTCGGTGATAATATTGGTGCAATATAGTAAAATAGTAAACAGTGTCGCCGATAATAATAATAATATCTATATTGGTATCAGTAAATCTGCAACAGTAACAGTAAATCCGTACAATTGTAATAAATTAGTAAACGGTGAGCAATAAAATTGTACAATAATAATAAATTAATAACATGTATTTCAGTAACCATATTAAACAAATAACTAAAATCATACAACTGAAATCAATGTAAGACAAAAGAGAAACATTATGGTTTAAATCAATATAAAAAAAATATATATTACATCATTATTTGTTAATGTTTGATTTAAAAAAATATAGTTTTTGAAAAAGGGTTTGATTTTCTTTGGGAAAGTTAAATTTCTGGAATTTGAATATTTGAAATCGAACACTTATTATGAATGATATATCACCTCAAAAGGTGAACATATCGTTCCCTAATAGGTTCAGATTATAAATTTTGATTTACTCTGATTATCGTAGTCAAACTCAAGGAGAAACAACATATGATCCTGAAAGATCAGAATGATGTTTAATCAACTGTTTGACTATGCTAATCTGAATATGATCATTAATTTCATAATCATAACTATGATTATAATTGACATATCTATCCGAAGAAAGAAGATATTAATCATTATTAGTTTGAATATGAAAATAACGATCGCCAATTTTTGTTTTGATTTCCCAAAGAGAATCAATTAAAGGTTTTGAAAACTTGATTTTGAAATCTGGTCTGGGTTTCTAAATCTCCTACGAGCGCAAGTCCTCGTAGTTAATTACATCGTAGGAAACCAGAAAATTTCCTACGAATACTCTCGATTAAAATAGCGATACGAATTTCATTTAAGAATTCAAAGATTGATATCAAAGGAGGTTAAGGACTGGGATTTTCAATAGGGAATGGTTCAAGATTGAACAGTTATTTCTGGAGTCAAAGGAAGAAGAGTAGGAGGTGTTTTGAGATTATGAATTGCTTCAGAAACACCTCAAACTATCCTAAGTGTTGGGCTTGAATTTGATTGAAAGAGATTTTTAATTTGAATGGTCAATTTTATTAGAAAGTGGGAATTAGATTCCCAGAAGATTGAGGTCTTAAGATTAAAGACATGCCTCAGAACTTTAGTCTAAAATGGGTACTGAGAATCAGTGACCCGGATCCTAGCTAATGCAATGCAATCTAGACTTACCCCGGCCTGGATTGTGGAGCCAGCTAAACCACCTAAACGCTTTTAAAACCATGAGTCAAAGTCTTTAAATGTAGAGTGGTTAAGGACATTGATTAAAATTGGTTTAAAGAATTGGGGTCGACATCTATAGCAAATCCTAATTGACCCCTTAACATATGTTGGGTTAAATGTCTAAATAAAATGCAATTAAGATTTAGACTCGATTTTTAATTTGTATCTAATACAATGCATGCTAGTTGACTCGATGAAATGCTTAAATCAAAATGAAGTAGTTTTAAAACAGGCTTAAAAATAGGTTTTATCCTAAAGATTGCACAACATCCCCTTGGACAGAACTACACCCTAATAGGTCAGGTGGTCTGCCAGAACCCGCAGGCGGGGAGGTGCCTAACAAGGTAGAGAAAAGTTAATATGAATGCATGAAAAACTCCCGGCGAGTCCGGGCTTACTTCTTAAGAGCGTTAGAGTTTCTATCTGAGCTTAAAAATTTTAATTTTGTTTAAGTAGAAAAAGTTAATGACCGTACCCTCACGAGCCTCCGATCGGGTTCCAGGCTAAATCAAAATCGACATGCAATAGCGCCAAATAAACTACTAAAAGCATGCGGGTCCTTAATCGCAATCAACACATCAATTAAATCATTTAAATAATTAAATCAATTAAATAAATGCTCAAACTGAAAGTCCATAGGCAAGTGCCCTTAATTATACAACCCAGGGTCTGCAGGAAAGTAAAGTGGCCGGGTACCACTGACTACAACCCGGATTCTACTCCTAAGACTCAAGTGACTTTGAGATTTGAGATTCTTCTCGTTCTTCACTTCTTTGTCTCCTTAGAACTCCTTGGATCGTCGGGTCTGGATATCCAAATGAAAAGAAACTCCCCCTGGATAGGAGTGTTATCTTTTCTCTTTGGATACTTGAATTTCATCCTAATTTGGATCTCCAAATGGATAGGAACTCTCCCTAAGGGATGTTCCTTCCTCTTTGGATTCCAAATTGGATTTTTAAATATCTCAATCTCAAAGTACTTTAAACAATACAACTCAAAATCATATCAAATTACATTAATCAAAATTAAAAATCTAGACTCGATCCTGCAGGGTTATCCTAATAATCAACAGTTTATATTTGACATCCCAAGCAGTTAATATATTGAAATTTAAAATACTCAATCACAGCCACGCTTGGCCATGCTCTTTTAATTTTAAAGGGGGACTTAAGCATGCTTAGCACCTGTGCAATTTTAATATTCATGATTTTTTGCCCCCTTTAATTTATGCCCTGTATGAGCATGGCCACCTGCATAAGATTGAATTAGTACAAATCGTCCCTAGCCTAGGGGTAGATCTAACGTACAATCAAATTAACACAGAATGCATTAAATAAATAAACACTCACATCAACATCAATCATATGTCTAGCAAACAGCATGCAGTGAAAGCTCGAAAATCCGGCACACAGCAGAAAAGTAAACACCGGCCTAGCTTAAGACTAGAGTTAGTTGTCCTAGCAAACCATCTAAAGTGTGTGAGGTAGGCTGTGTGGCTTTGATATGTCCTAAATAGGCACTTGATTGAAGTTGTTTGAGGTTCAAGTTGGTTGAAGGTTTAAGGGAAGATTTAATTTGAATTTAAATATTAATGACTTGAAATTAATTTTAAATTTGATTTTAATTGTTTGTTGGATATCACCTTTGTTTCACACCGAGGCCGTGAAGTTTATTTCACCTTCCTTGGGGCTAATTTAATAGCCTCGTAGGCCTGGGTTACCCAGTGGTACCCGATATAATTAAGTGATTTGAGTTTGATTAATGTTTGAAGGTTCATTAAATTTTAATTAAACTTGATTGGTTGCTGGTTTTAAAGTTGATTTGGTGTTTTCTGGAATTTTTGATAATTTATTGGATTTTGGAATTTTTTGATTATTTTAATGATTTAATTAAGGGGTTAAAAATTGACTTTTTGATTTAAAGTGTTTTCTGGAAATTTAATATTTTATTAAAATACTAGACCTTAATACGATCAGTTAGACAGTAAGTACACTGAAATTGGATTTTTCTACATTTTATTATGAAGGTTTGAAGTTTTGACTTAAATTTGAACTAGGTTTGACCAAAAGTTGACTTTTTCAAATTTGATTGATTTCTGGAAACTTAATATTTTTAATAAATATTAGACCTTAAGATGAGTTGTATGCCTTTGAGTTTGCTCAATTTGGAGATTATTTGAATTAGTTATGGAGTTTTGAAGTTTTGAGTGTTTAATGAATTATTTAAATTGTTTAATTAAAGCCATTTTTATGATTTGAATCCAAATGACCTCCAAACTCCTTGAAATCAACTCCAAAGGTCATGAATGACTTAAGGAGTGATCTCTAGGTGTTTGAGAAATTTTTGGAATTTTTAATTATTTTTAATTAATTAAATTAATTAAATATTGAATTTCAATTAAACTTAAATTAAACTTGATTTTGAAGTCCAGTCAAGGGGCTTTTATTTTTCATTGGTTAAGGGTCCAATTCTGATCAGTTAGAGGGGTTAATTGTAATTTTTAGGTTTAAATTTGATTTATTAGAATTTCTGGAAGGTTTAAGGGCTTAATTAAGGTTCAAATTTGATTAGGTTAATTAAGGTGCTTAATGATTTCAAAAGTCAGTGAAAATTTCTCTTGAGGTTGTATGTGTCACTAGGTTTGAATGTTCAAAGTTTCAACTCAATTGGAGATGTATCCTAATTATTAGAATTTTTCTAAATTCTCTAAGCAAAGTCCTTAATTATTGTCCTTAAGGATGGCACTAAGTTTAATTGGGTTTGAATCAAGGTTTCTAGACCCTTGAACATTAATTACAATCACCTCAACATAATCAATCATGAATAGAATGAAAAATATCCTAATGCTCTATGGAAGGATTTTATAGTAAATCATTAAAGTTATAGGCTACATAGTCACCTATAACTTTGATGATTAGCCATAAAGAAATGAAAATATCAAAGTGGATTAAAGTCATTTGAAGATGTAGGGGACATTCTCAAATCATACCTAACCCAATTTGACATCATAACTATGCATGGTTTAATAAGTATAAGTATAAATCCCAACATTCTTGATACCTAAACTTCTTAAACCATACATACTAATGACTTAGATATATTTTTCAGTGATAGAGGGTTTGTTATTGATTCCATAGAGCCCTAGCATGCATGAGTTGAATTTGGATTGAATTAATTATGAATTTTCAAAAATCAAGATCAAACAATGATCATGATTTTTGTAAATTCACAACCTAATTGAGATTGCATCAAGTAAGCTTGAGAAAATTAAGGAAAATCATGAACAGACCCTAGAATACCCCTGTCAAATTTTTCAAATCAAAATAATTTGAAAATACTTTTTTAAAAATAAAATATAGTTTTCTGTATTTTTAAAATAATTATAAAAATAATGACCAAAATACCTTTATTTTATTTTTAAAATAAAATAGACTGGAATATGAACAGAATGAGCCTAAGAACTCTAAAAATGGTGGAGAAATAAATTTTCCATCATTTTTTGAAGTTCTGGGCTATTTTCTGTATTTAATTTAAAATTTTAATTGCACAGTCAGTTGGCAGCGCTGACTGTACGGTGCCTTTCCACGCGGCGGCACGGATTTGATAGTGCGGATGGCGGCGGTCAGGCGGGCCCCATCTACTTATCCAGCGCGGCATTGTATCGAGCCGTTGGATCTAATAAAGCTCTGATCCAACAGCTGAGATCAAAACTGCGGCAGATCTCAATCCAGAATGATCGGACGGTCTGGATTCAGCCCGCGGTTTAGACGAACGGCCTGGATCCGGTCGGATGAAGATCTGGCTAAATCGCGATCTTAATATAAAAATGGATCGCTGATCCAACTCAATCACAACCGTTGATCTAAACATAATAGATCGAACGGCTGCTGGATCGTCTTCCTCCTCATGCCCAACCGTGAACCCTAGACTCAAATTTTGGTTTCGTTCTCATAATATGCTGAACCAAATGAATTTAAAATTTGAACAGAGGTGAATCAAGGTATAAGAATGAATGTGGAAATGTTTCTAAGCCATTTGATGCAATCCTCAATAACTTAATTAGAAATCTAGATAAATGCCTAGGGTTAGAGTTTTACCGAAGTAGGTTTGATGGAATCAGTTGATTCAGGATTCTCTGAATTTGTGGATTGTCCACGCTCAGATTTGTAGAAGACTCCGGGCCCAGAGGAAGCTCCTACAGAAAGTTGGGATGGCTTGGACGGAACTAGCTTCGGTTCGCCGTCGAATTCGTCGCCGGCGGCCACCAAATATCAGGAAATGCTCTAGGAGGAGTATAGGGAGCTCTGGGAACTCAGAACGAAAACTCAAAGCATCTGGAACTGGACCGGAATGAGAGATAGCTCGGTCTATGCTTTCCCGTCTCTCCTCCCCCTATTCAGCTGCTGGAGATGCTTTGGACCGTCCAGATGCCTTAGGTAGAGTCCTTAGATGTTTGACATATGGCACAGGCCGTTAGGGGACAGAGGGGAGAATCGTACGAGCTGGAATGACTAGGAGGTTGTCTTCACGTGGGGAGGACCACCTGGGTTGGTCAGGTCGGGTTGGAGGCACTCCAGCAATTGGGTTGGGTCTGGTTAGCTCCAAAGAAACTTCTGGAGTCCTTAGGGTGAACTGGACAGGTCTGGTTTGGGCTGGCTAAGTCGGATGGCTCAATTTGACTAGGTAGAGCTCATTGAGCCATTAGGTTGAGCTAGGAAGCATGCTAAGCATTGGGCTGGATTGGGTTGAATCCCTGGGAGCTCCTGGAATTGATCCCATAGGCTGGAAAGTCCTGGATCCAACTTGGCAAAGCTTAATGGGTCGGATTGACCATGGTTAGAGTCACTTAAGCCACCTTGTTGACTGTTTGACTGGTCAAACAGTCAATCTAGGCTTAGATGGACATGGGGAGGGTCTTGAGTGTTAGTTGAAAAAGGCTTGATGATTAAGGATTGGGTTTTGAGTATTTTAGAAGGGGATTTGAAATGGCTTGACCAAGCATAGTTGAGTTGACTTGGTCAACTTTGCTTATAGATTTGATTAGCTCATGGATAAGATACCCTTAAGCTATGGTTAGAAATTGATTTAGGGCTTGATGAGGGTTGAAGGGTTTGAGGATTTGGAGAGCTTGAATTGAAGGATTAAGGTGATTTTGACTCAAATGGGGCAAGTTTGACTAGACTTGGAATTAGTTGACCAAGTCAACTAATGATTGGGTCAAAAGTCCAATCAAGTCTAAATCATTGAAGGGTATGATCAGGGGAGTTTGATTGAGTTTTGAGTATGCTTGAAATTTGATTTAAGTTGAAAGAGCTTAAAGGTTGATCTGGTCAACCTAGGTTGACTTGGTCAACTAGGTTGACTTGGTCAACTAGGTTGACCCTGAGCCAGGATTTGGGTTGGATTAATCTCAAATGGTATTTGAAGTCTGGTAGGAGTGGTTTGAGGGTTTAAATGGGTTGTCTAGATCAAATGACCTGTTTAGGCTTTTAATGGGCCTAATGGGTCAACTAGGTTGACTTGGTCAACCAGGTTGACCCAGGGTCAGGGAATGGGTCCAACCAGTTCAGAATGACATTCTGAATCTACTGGTGGTAGTCTCGAAGTCTGGGGAGGTTGTTTGGTCAAAATGACCTATTTGGGCCCTTAATGGGCCTTTTAGGTCAACCCTGGTTGACTTGGTCAACCAGGTGGGTCCAGGGTCTGGAAATGGGTTCAACAAATTTGAAATGATATTTGGAGACCAATGGAGGTGGTCCCAAGGTCTGGGGAGGTCATTTGGTCAAAATGACCTGTTTTGACCCTAAAGGGGTCTTCTAGGTCAACCAGGTTGACCCAGGGGTTGATTCTGGGTTCAATAGGTTTGGTTTGACATTTGAAACTTGCTGGAAGTGACTGCATTTGATTTGGAGGTCATTTGATCAAAGTGACTATTCACACCCCATAGGGGCATTTTAGTCATTTTGACCCCTGGTCAACTAGGGGTCAAATTGAGTCCAACAAAATGCAGTTTAATGCTCAATGGGTCATAATCAAGGGTCTGGAGGTGATTGGAGGCTTTGGAGAAAGCTCCAGGGTCAAAATCCACTGGGTGGCAAGTCCAGTGGCATAGACTGTAAATATTTGAAGGTTTTACAGCCTTTGGATTTTAATTCAGTTTCTGGGGTTAGAGATCTCAGAATGAGCTCAAATTTGGAGGGTTGCCTCTAGGGACATGTCATGTCAGTGTGGAACTAACAGACCTTGAATCAGAGATCATTTGATAGGGTTTTGAAATGTTCAAAAATTTGCTGGAAAAGGCTTTCAGGACTTAGACCTTTGGCCTTGGATTTGAATCTGGGAATCTGGTTTTGAATTGGATTTTGAGCTTGAATGATAGGATTTGAATTAAGTCTAGATTGAATTGAAGCTTGGATTGATCTAGAAGAATCCTAGGGTTTAGAATAGGTCCTAGGGTCCAAATCAGCTTAAGGGAATCCTAGGGTCTAGAATAGATCCTAGGAACTAGAGTCTGGAAAGGTCCTGGAATCTAGAAGTCCTAGGAAAATCCTAGGATTTGGGGTCTGGAAGAATCCTATAATCTAGAAGGATCCTAAGATCTAGGAATCCTAAGATTCAAGATCTAGAAGGATCTTAGGATCTAGAGTCAGGTAGAATCCTAGGGTCTAGGAGGATCATATGATCTAGAGTCAGGTAGAATCCTAGGGTCTAGAATAGATCCTAGGGTCTGAAGTCTAGGAGAATCCTAGAATCCAGAATAGTCCAGAGATTTGATTAATCTGGGGTCAGGATTGATTTGAATTTAGATTGAACTAAGATCAGATTGATCCTAGGGTCAAGATTAAATCCTAAGGATTGAAAAGATTCTAAGGTCTGGATTGGTCCTACTGAGCTCATACAAAAATGAGGTCAACAGTTAACTGGAGTAGTTATTTGTATCAATTTATCCTTCTATAACACATCACATCTCAGTCTGACAGTCTATAACATTATCAGTTATAATAATAATAATCAGTATCACTATCAGTCACAATATTAATATAGTGTATCAGTATCAGTGTTAGTATTAATAATCATATCAAAAATCATCAGTAATAGTGACCAGTGTTAGTATAGTTAGAGTATCAATAACAATATTCATATATTTTAAAGAGGGCATCTTGATCTTGCACCTGCCCTTATAACTCCCGATCAGTCTCCTCTTATGGCTCTTAATCAAACTCCTTATAAATCCCCTTGAATCACGTGACAGTAGCCTCAACTCCTAATAACTCTCAAACAGTCTCTAACTTTTTATAGCTCATATCAATAAATCAATGAATCTTGAGGGTATTATATAGGTTATCATATCAAATATAATTGATATCAATCGGTATATCATTTTCTATCAGATCAGTATAAGTATCAGTATATAATACATACTTTCAATACACATTAATTGTATTCTATTATTTTTACCCAAATCAAATTCAGTATTATCATGTCAAATACTTTCCAACCTATTTTTGGTATATATTTTCCTACTCCTTTCACAGAAGCATTCATATATATAAATTGAACTGGAGAAAATATAATAAAGTTATATCATATTATTTAGAAAGATCAAATATATAACATATCAAAAGTTACACCATTAAAGCATACAAAATTAAAAGATAACATATTTTTTTGTAGATTTAGGAGCGATAAAATTCATAGAATCAAAATTATCGATAATAGAAGTAAGAGGATAGTTACTTACAACGATTAAAACACTTTGTATAGTAGAAGAGATAGATAGAAAAGCCATAAGAGCTTCCTCTCTCTCCTCTTCATCCCCCCTTCTCCCTTGCCTTCCCAAGTAAGTCACGGTCGAATGAAGGAGGGTAGGCACTGGGGTAATTTTAGTGCATATGATATTATTATTATTATTATTATTATTATTATTATTATTATTATTATATATATATATATATATAAACACTTTTAATGGCCCAGTGCCACAATGCTCCGACCCAGCGCTACCATGCTGCATGCGAAAAATTAGATTTATTGTAGAACATAGACTCAAATGCCATCGCGGCAAATTTTCACGCTATTGTGCTCTCATGCATAGCACCTCAGCGCTCACAATCTCATAGCTTTAACACTCCAATTCAAATAGAAATTAAAAATTTTTATTTTAAAATACATTTTTATGTTTTGGGTTGTTACAAGAGTACCGTAGTCGGATGATGGTGATTAGAGTGCCATAGTTGGGTAACATTTATTAGAAGATCCTATTCAAGAAATGGTGGTTAGATGATCATAGTTGGATAATGGTGATTATGTGATTATAGTCAAGAGGTGATGGTCAAAGGAATATAGTTAGGTGGTGATTATCAAAGGACCGTAGTTTGGTGATGGTGGTCAAAGAATCATAGCAGGGCAATGATGGTCGGATGACTATTATCGAGCGAGGGTGGTTGGAGGATTGTGTCAAATAAGGTGGTTAGAGGATTATAATCATGTAATAGTGGTCGGTAGACTGTAATGAGGCAATAGGGGTGAAAGACCATATGTATTCAACAATGGTAAAGAAATTATAGTCAGACAACAATGATTAAAAGGTCACGGTCAAGCGATAGAGATTGAAGAATTATATTTAGGCGATGGTGATTAGAAGACTATAGTTGGGCGATAGTGAGCAAAGGATCATAATTAGACAATTATGGTAAGATGACGATGATCAAGTGAGTATAGTCAGGCAACAATGGTCAAAGGGTCGTGGTCAGGTGATTGTAGTCGGAGGATCATAATTGGGCGATAGTGGTTGGAAGTCAGATATAGCCGATGATAGTGAAAATATCATAATCGGGCATTAGTGGTTAGAGAATCATAGTTAGCCAGCGATGATCTAAAAATTATAGTTGAGTGATGATAGTTAGATGATCATAGTTTGAAGATGGTGGCCAAAATGTTAAAGTCGAACAATATTGATCAATGGATTATGATCAAGCGATGGTGGTCTAGAGACTGTAGTTGTCGAATGATGTTGAATGAAAATTATAGTCAAGTAATGGTGGTTGAGAAATTGTCCTTAGTGGTAACAGTTCTGACAACAATGATTTCACTATGATGGTTTGATGATGGTCGATGAATGACAGTGTTTGAATTGCAATGGTGGTTTGATGGAGGTGGTCGAACTGCGGTGGTCAGATGGCGATGGTTAGATGTTAATGGTCTATTTGTGGTGGTTCTTCGATAGTGGTCTAATAGAGCTCTAAGATTCTTCAAACTTTTTAGTTCTATTGAATGTCAAGCCAAAGGTCCAAACTTCCCCTCTCCCCTTCATGTATAAAATGTGGGTTTATTTATAAATTTTGAGAGTGACATTCTCTATAAATATAACTAAAATCTGCAACACTCAATTGAAACACCAGTTTAGATTTCCTTGATTATAGTTCATTCTTTCAATATTTAAGCGCTTTAATAATATCAAAATTAATCATCGAGATGCTTGATTCAATTATAAGCATGCAAGATTTCACTTGTTCGCCCAATTAATGTTTCAAGGGTTTCAATTATACTTAAAGTTCATAATTGGGCCCATTAGAGTGGGATTGGATCACTTGTGATTTGGACACATTTAGAGTGACATTCATTGGAAACATAGCCAAAATCTGCATCACTCGATGGAAACATTTGTTCAGATTTCGTTGACTATAGTTCATTCTTTTGGCATTTAAGTGCTTTAATGAAGTCAAAATTAAGTGATCATGAGCTCATTGGATTTGTCTCATCCAGATGTTCGATTTGACTATAAGCATACAAGATTTGAAAATCATTTGTTCACCCAATTAATATCCAAAGGGTTTCAATTATACTTCAAGTGCTTGATTTGGACTATGTAGAGTGGCATTCAATAGCTTCTAATGTCAATGGATTTGTCTAGTCGAGATATTTGGTTTGATTATAAATTTATTAAAATTAGAGTTTGGATGATCACGAATTTAATTGAACAAGTTTTCGATTCAAATATACATCGAGATTTATGCCAAATTAAATAGATTTTTGATTTGTTGTATTTTTCAATGATAATTTCTTCAATGACCAGAGTATTGTAAGAATTTTTTTTTGTTAATATTTATATTGTTTATATATTTTTAATTTGCTAAGTCTCGAAAGACTTAATGTTATTATTCTATATTTTTGTTTGTATTGTGATACGCGCGGCAGCATAAACCAGTGAGTGTATGAAAGTTTCTCCAGCAGCCAGCATAGTGAATGAGTTTGGCTTGCAGTAGCATTTGGTTGTGGAATCCTAATTTGGGTAGAAATTAAGCGTGATCATAAACTAATTGGTATCTATTCAAATAAAAACTTAAATGTTATTTTCTTGCATGATTATTTCCTTGTGATTTTAAGTTTAATTTTCACACTTAGATTTCATTGATCCCAGATTTTTTAATAACTCTCTCCTCTTTGTGAGAGATTATTACATGCAGAGTCTCGACATAAAGAACCATTCAGTTTTGTGATTGTGAACAGTAAAAACACAGTAAAAGTGCAGGGGTGAACAGTCAAAGCGCAGGGGTGAGCAGTAACTGCGTTTTTACTTTTCAAAGTCACAAAATCGAATGGTTCTCTATGTCCGGACTCTGCACGTAATAATTCTTCTATCTTTATGTACCCCACCGGTGCTCTTTCACTTTGCACTTTACATTATTGTGCCATCTTTGAAAAGTCCATTAGGACCTCATCAACTTGTAATTAACTAGAGGCAATTAAGAGTCTATTTGAGATAGCTTTCATATTACTTTGCTTTTCAGACTGTAACCATAATTTTATTTGACTAGTGTTTTCTTGCTTCTTTAAAAAATTCTTTGTATTAGAAAATTGTTTTTTATAGCAGCTTTTAAAAATTTATTTTTTTCTCACAACAATCTACAATCATCTTTTAAAAAGTTATAGCTATCTCAAATAGATCTTATAAAATAGCTTTTTATTACAAAAAATTATTGAATTAGAAATTTTTATACTAGAAAATAATAAGAAAGTTGTCCAAAGTGGTGGCTAACCAAACACTTAGGCTTCGTTGGGACAAATTTCTTATTGTTTTTTAAAGTAGCTTTTTAGTATAAAAATTAAAATTTTTGTACTAGAAAATTGCTTTAAGAAGTAGTAAAAAAGTCATCCCAAACGAAGTCTTAATTGGATTGGTCTACCAATTGGTAATGCCAACTAGCTTAAATTCAAACTAATCTAGCCCTTTAGATCATTATCTTCATATTAGTGTGCATCATCATACTAATTTGCATTAATTAATTATGAAAATGATATGGGGATCAGCTTTTCTTTTATATAATATTTCAAATAATAGCTTTTCAATGACCTTTCTTCAAGAAACCAACTTTCAACATTTTAAAAATATTTTAAATCCAACTTAAATTCATTAATGATGATTATCAAGAGCATTATTGGTTTAAGTGACTATTATGGATTATGCTTAGCGCAGTATTGACAAATTTGAAAAAAAATCTTATTAAAAAATAAATCTTAAACCAATAAAAGAAAACGTACTAATTTTTTTATACAATAATTATAGCATTTTAGAGAAATTAAGGCTTAATTAGTTAATTTTACTATGCTAAGAAGAATAAGCATCTATCCTATTGTGAATTGCTTATGCATGAAAAATACCATGAATTGACTCTCCATCTAAGTGCATGTAGCTTACAAAAAATTAAAAAATTGGTTTTCATAATGTGCTCTCATCATGGAGGATGAGCTAATATAAATAGATTCATTATATGAATGTTGTGTATCTTTGACAAGTTTTGCAATTGGATTTCAATGGGGTTTGCGACTTTTTCACAAGGACGGGGACCTGGCACCGTCAATAGTGTGATGGTAAGCTCTCGTGTCATTCCTCTTTCTCTTGCTTCCTCATTCAACGAGTATGATTTTCTATTTCTCCATTTCCATCGGGAAAATCAGATATTTGTTCTCAAATAATCTCATCTTCTTCAACTGTAAGAAAATGAGGATTCTTGTATCATGTACTATAAAGTGAATTTTTCAACTGGGCTAGGCCTCGTGATTTTTTTTTTTTTTTGAATTTTTTAATAAAAAATTTATGGTATTACAAATTTTATCTGTACATATTGAATTTTTGTGCAACATTAATACATAAAATACACACAACTCAAATTGTCTAGCAAGTAACAATATGAAGGCTTTGTATTTTTGACAAATTTTGCAATTGGATTTCTATGTGGTTTGCGACCTTTTCAGAATGACTATATTCCTCTTCCTCTTGCTTGCTCATTCTTCAAATATGATTTGTCATTTCTCCACTTCCCTCTAACGAGAACTAGCTGCCGTTAGATCTCTAAAATGCCATGCCACCAATCGCTTCCACACAACTGGAGATCGATGATAATGGCTATAGCCAGCTCTCCTCCGGTCCTCATCTTTTTTGACACGCCCTTGCTTGATCTTAGGCATCATGAGATAGTTTTTTTATTGTTTTCTAGAATAACTTTTTAGTACAAATTTTTTTTTAAAGCATCGAATAAATAGTGGCCAAAAGCTATCTCAAACGAAACCTTAATCTCATCAACTCCCTTTTTATTGACATATTTGAAAGTTTCATGAACAACAAATATACAATTTGTATTTTTAATGGGATAATAACTTAGGTTATTTTGCTTATGCATAAGGTCACCTAGATATCAAGATTAGTTGTCTCATAAAAGGATTTGTGTATAAATAATTAGGGAAAGTTTTAGATCATAAATATCAAGAGAGGTTGCAATATGTATTGAATGACTCCATTTGAACCCGATAGATGATGATGGTAAAGGGACGACCCCGCTTTAACTGTGTTTAGGTTGTTGATGTGAACAACCTTTCGATATTGCAGCAAAGGTTGTCCCCTAGTCAAGAATCATTTCTCACGGACGGCACCAAACTGTTGCATCCTAGAATATTCACAGTGTTAGAGAGATATAAAGTTTAGCTTCTTAGCTTTATACGAAGATCTGACACACAGACAGATAAAGAATAGGGGCGTAGCGTTCATAAGAGACACCAAAATTTTTATGTGAAAAATTCTAAAAAGGGAAAAAACCATAAAGCTTTGCCTAGTTTGAATGAATCTAATAGTATTGATTGTTGATTCCAAATAGTATCCCTCATTGGAGGAGGGTGCAGGCTTAATGTAATAAATACACATTATATATAGCTCGTTGCATGGTAATTGTTCTTTAAAAAGTATTAACATGTATGTTTGGTCAGTAGGATTGTAGTCGACAGGTGAAGGTAATTGGAGGGATCTCAGTCGGCGGGCAACGGTGGTTAGAGGGATCATAGTCGGTGGGTGACGGTGGTCGAAAGGATAGTAGTCGACGGGCGACGGAGGTCGGAGGGACTGTAGTTAGCAGATAATGGTGGTCAACGGGATTGTAAGTCAACGGACGACGACGATCAGAGGGACCGTAATCAGTCGAGTGGGATTGTAAGTCAACGGACGACGACGATCGGAGGGACCGTAATCAGCGGGGGATTGTGGTCGAAAGGATCATAGTCGGGTGGCGACTGGAAGGACCGTGGTTGGCAAGTGACGGAGGTCAAAAGGATCATATCAGACGATGTCGAGTTATCCCTTAACTCAAGGTCAGGGAAAAGACAATATGTTGAAGAGATTTCTAAACTTCATAAGATTGGTCCCCTTGATGTAGATTGAATAACAGAGAATGTTCCATCAATGTCTGGTGATGGCTGGAGATTCAATATTAATCAGTCGTTGGGCAAATATTTGAAAATGTTTGGTTGTTGAGAAAAGATTCAACAACAACTAATGAATAGCCGGAAGTCCGATAAAGGTCGGTGGTCAGAGGCTAGGGACGGTCGCTGGTCGGGAAGAGATTCGATTTGTTGTGTAAGCTTGAGAAAACAAAAGAGATCATTCGATTTTCTTCTCCTTCAATTTGGACCCATTTGGGTTCAGATTGGACCGATTTTTGTGTCATTGGGTTCGTCTTTTCGAGACATTCAGTTTGGCTATGAGTTTGCTGAAAACAGAGTTCAGATGGTCACAAATTTAATTTTGAAAGCTTTCAATTCATATTTGTATCAAGATTCGCGCCCGATCAAGATAAATTTTTTGATGACATTGATGACATATCAATTAAAGATTAATATTTTTATGTGATATAGAAATATATATCCCGTGATATAAAATACCTTAAAATTATTTGTGTCTTAATATTTTGCTGTTTTATTATAAAATTTATAACAAATATATTCATAAATTTATATTTTATTTGTAAAGTTAAGTTATGTATTAGAAATGTTATATTTCACCTTATTTAATAATTCTTTTATTGATTATATGGAAATATTTTAATATTTTTTATTTTGTAGAAGATTTTATTGTAAATAATTTATTATTTTTAATGTCACAAAAAATTGCCTTGATCGGGCTTGAGGCATATTCAAGTTGGCAACTTCCAAAATTAAATTCGGGATCATCCGAGCACCAATTTCAACAAACCTACAGTCAAATTGAACGTACCCAACAACACCAAAATTAGTCCAATCCGAACCCAAATGGGCACAAATCAAGGGCTTAAAATATATTTTGAAACTCTAATATTTTATTGAATGAACAAATGATATCCAAATATGACATGCTTATAGTCGTTCAAGTGGCTCAACTAGACGAATCCAACGGGCCCAAGATCACTTAATTCTAACATCATCGAGGCACTTAAATGCAAAATGAATCTTTTATGATTAAGAGGATCAATATAGGCTGTCCGATAGAACACTTCGGATTTGTTCTGGATCTTCTTCATATTTACGAGGGCATGACACTCACAAAATTTATAAATAGTCCCTCTCTTCTCACATTAGGGGGGATTATAATGCTTAAAGAATTACGGAGCTCCACCCCAACACCACCGCAGTTGAACCCTTGCTACCTGGTCACCGCTGCTGAACTTTCGCCCGATCATCACCGTCAGACCTCTGTCTGACCACCTCCATCGGGTCTAGCTCAGACCATCGTCGCCTACCGAGTACGGTCCCTCCGATCGCCATCGCCTGTCGATTACGGTCCCTTTAACCTCAGTTGCCCGACGACTACGGTCCCTCCGACCACCATTGCCCGACGACTGCGGTCCCTCCAACCACCGTCGCCCGTTGACTAGGGTCCCTCCAACCCCAACCTTCGTCACTCGCTGACTACGGTCCCTCTGACCTCCGTCACTCGCCGACTACGATCCCTCTGACCTCCATCGCCGACTAACTACGATCCCTCCGACCACTGCCGCCCGCCGACTATGGTCCCTCCGTAGCTAATTGAGTCTAGCGATTTTCATTACTATTGTATCATAGAATCAATTATTACCACTTAAATTTTTAAAGTTGAATTAGTTATAACAACAACAAATCTTTACATAAGTTTGATTTGTGGCAATTAAAATTATCACAAATTTAGAATTTTTTTAATTAACATAAATATTTTTATAGGTGCTTTTTTTTAATATAATGGTCAAGTTTATAAAAAGGCATTCAATGAAGTAAAATCATAAATATGAAGATTGTGAATGATAATCTAGTCATCTTCTTTCATTATGCCATAAAACATCCATAGATACTTGCAACATACATTACAATGATTTTACCTAATGCAAATGCTTGCATCACTAATAATCACAATTATAGGGCACAATTAGTAGTAATTTTAGGCTTTGTTTGAGACAGCTTTCTTACAGTTTTTAAAACCAATAAAATTTTTTTACTAAAAATAAATTTTTTTGAATTAAAATTTTTTGTACTAAAATTTCACTTTAGAAAGCAATAAGAAAGCTATCACAAACGAAACCCTAAAATCATTATTAGAAAATGCTTTCTTAGGTGTGAAATTTGGAAGTATTATAATTTTATCATGGATGCATGCTACATTACTATAATAACAATAATCATTATTATTGATAATTGAACATATAAAATTCCATTAATGCTTTTAATTTTGATAATTGTGCATCAACTTAAACATGCAAATTAGTATATATATTGCTTCTGTAATTCAATGTCACATATGTTACTATTGTAATGGAAACATTAAATTGTTATCATATCCAAAGTTATTCATAAAATAAGTTTGAAGTTTGCCATCACCATTTTATTTTTCCTTCATTGAAGTTTGAATAGTTGGAATTTAAGATAATAATCCATCAAAATTTATAACAAAATAAATTACCTTTGATCACGATGAGATGATATTCAAAATTATTAAATTTATTTTGAGATGAGAACCATATATATAATATTTATCTAGAATAAATCTAACGGCTCTGAATTTCATCATCGCAGCAATTTATGCTTCGTTTGGGACGGTTTTCTTGCTGTTTTATAAAATCACTTTTTAGTATAAAAATATCTTGAAAGCAGAAAAAATACAATGGTCTAAAGTTATTCCAAACGAAGAATTAGTTGAATATTCTGATCCAAAATTTTTTCTTCTTGCATCTTTTGAGCGCTCTCTCGTACTCGATGTCTTGGGGTCTTATTGCATCATTAGCTAGGGTTTATATCATCTAAATCAATAATTTGACAAATAAGAGTATTATTTAACTTTAAAAAATGGAAATTCTAATTATTTAATTAAGAAATAAACTGCATCATAGAGTTACTTAAACCAATTGAATCATAACAAGTCCAAATGCTTAATAAGGTGGTGTTCATATAGTGCAATATTTTAAATTATCATTCATTATCATGAAATTTTAAATTACTAATAATTCAAAATAAATTGCAGAATTAAATAAAAACAATTGCACACTTTCAATTATTATTACAAAATTAAAATTGCCACGTAGTATGATGTGGTGTCATGTCAGCTACTTTACTTAAAATTTTGTTGAAAAGAAATATTTTTTAAAGCACAAATCTTTGTATTAATATCTTTAACAATGACTTCTAAGCATAATAATTTGGTTAAGAGCCCTAATCAATCGGATTCATGTTTGCTCACCCGCCGTGGAGTCATTGGTTCCCCTCACCTCCAGCGTTTAATGCCGCGGTCCACTGCCCCGCCGACGCAGCAACGACGGCCAGCTGTCATGATGGTAAGCTTACCGTGACAAAGGGCGGATCAGGATGATTCGAACCCGCGATCCGCTCCCAGTCACGAAATAACTGGCTGGCTAGGGCTTCTTTTAAACCTCCCTCGCTCCGTTTTCCCTTAACGCCGTCGTGCGACACCCGAGGCCTGGCCAGGCGCTCCTATATAAACGATTTAACGGTGTCCGTTGTCTCCGCGACGAACGGAGAACCGATAGCGGACACAGCGGCGGAGGAGGAGGACAAAGAGATAAAGCCGGGGAGAAAAAGATTCAAGGGCTGAGGAATCGGAGAAATCTAGTTCCGATCCAAATCCCCTGCAGGAAATCGAGCTTTTCTGAGATCCAGGGG
This sequence comes from Dendrobium chrysotoxum, assembly GCA_019925795.1. Taxonomy (NCBI): domain Eukaryota; kingdom Viridiplantae; phylum Streptophyta; class Magnoliopsida; order Asparagales; family Orchidaceae; genus Dendrobium; species Dendrobium chrysotoxum. The sequence continues at coordinate 91,516,402 of CM034314.1, read as the reverse complement.
CGTCGACTAGGGTGAGAAATTGCTGGCATTGTTCCATTTCTCTCCGATCTGTTTGTTGTTTTCTTGTGCGAAGATCGTAAAGTATATTTGCGGCGGAATATTGTTTTACTTTGTCTGATTGGACGATCATTGTGTTTGTGGTATGTGTGATTGAGAGGGGAGGGCTGTTCAAGCTTCTCGTCTCAGTCTAATTGTTTTGTACGGATTATTATATCGAGCGTTTCAGAATGCAGATCGAGTGATTACTTGCTTGGTTTATGATATATTTCTGCATTTGAGTTCAATAATTGCTTTCTTTTGTTGTTTGGGTTAATGAAGCTCGAGTGCCTTGTGTAATGTGTAATGTTTCTCCAGCGAAGATACTCTTTTGTGTAAGATAATGAATAGCATGGAGGTGCTCGTTTCCCGGTTTTACAGCATATGCTTGATTTGAGTATTTTGCTTGTTTGTTGAAGAGATTGATCATATTACTGGAAAAATCTGGAAGCCCGATTTTGTTCCTCTCTTTTAATCATGAAGAGGTTGCATTTGTATTGATTTGGGCTACCTTATTTATTTATTTGGTTTGAGAAAGCCTTTATGATTCTTCTTTTAGGTGTTTTTAACTATTATCGTTTGTTATTCCCAAGTTTAGCTAATCAATAATCTCTAGGCATTGGCTTAACTTTTAGTTGGGTATTGGTGGGATTTTCTGCAGCTTTGAATTTGTTTGACTTGGTACATGCATGTTATTGTATGTCCTGCTGCATATATCCTAGCTTAATTTCATCCATCCATATGGCTCCTTGCAAGCTGAGATATCTACAATTGACGGCTTAATTAGTTTGTAACTTTTGATGACCTTTTGCTATTCATTTTTTTAATGCGTTCCTTTGAGTTTGTATGATATTGCTACATACATGTTATTATGTGACCCTATGCATATTGTTAGGCTTACTTCTGTCCACTCATATGGTTTCCTTGTAAACTCAGATATCTACAACATTCAGCTCTTAGTTTTTGTGATATTTTGCTGTAGTTTTTAATGTATCCTTTGCATATAATCGAATATGCGTCCATCTATATGATGTAAAGGTGTTTGTCTATTGCATGTCTTGGATTTAATTGTTTTGTTTCGTTGTTTTGTTTCGTGAAGACTAAAGTATTTGTGCTAAATTCTCGTATTCTCCATACCTTTGTTTAACTGGTATGAATTAGCGTTTATATAATGTCCCTGTAATTATACGCTAACACGAAAAAGTGAATAATAATATTTGTTGAATAAGCAGTTTTAATCCTTAATTGAAATGGTAATGGTAATATCAAAGGATCAAGTAGGATTGTATTCAGAAAGTCCTAGATTGACATGCCTAGGGATCTTGAAGTTTTCAAATTTATTTGCTATTTTATGGAGGAGTTTATCTATTTACCATCTTCGTAAATTTTTGAATGTTATAATTCCAGTTTTCAATTTCAGACAATCTAACTTCTTCTCCATGGCTTATGTAGCTTGATTGGGAAGTAAAATTAGGCCATGCCTACATATGAAGAGTCAGAGCACAATGTTATTCACTTTTCCCATGACAATGTCAAGTGCGCAGACTATGAATCATCCAAGTCATCTGAAACTTCCATGTCTCATGAAGCTACAGAGGGAAGTCCTGATCGAAAAGCTTATGTTAGGATTATAAATTCAGAATATGGAGAAAAGGAAGGTAGTGTAGCTTCTCCTATTGGAGTCTCTGTGTCTCCACATGAAAATTTTCTGCAGGAACATGAAGTAGCAAAAATGGAAAATCTTAGTCTGGAAGAGGGGTCTCTGAAAGAGAAGTTGAACAGTGTAGCAGAAAGATCAATTCAGAATATAAGTTTGGACCCTTCTTCCCAGTTGACTGCTAAAACTGATAATCACAGTGTACGTTCCAATCACACTGTTTCTCAGCCCTTTGCCATTGCTACTGAGAAACGTGCTTGTTCAAGTGAGCAGAAAAAGCTTGCAAATTTGAATCATGACGAGTCACCAAATCATGTAAAGAAGGCTCAGGTTTGAATGTTATTTGCCTTTATACTCATCTTTATTTTTTCTTGTTTTAAGATACTTCTTGTTTGTTAATTGTACAAATCTTCTCCTAGTAAGGAATATGAGTCCTAAATGATGCTTTATCCATAAAACAAATGTGCCATTTATGCTCGATGTATTGAGACAACATGCACTGTAATCATTTTCATTTATGAATAAACCACACTCTTTCTTTGCTTATCTTTTTTTTATTCCAATTCATCATTTCCTGCCTACTGATGTGATTCTGTATTTGGAATTTAATCGAAAAATTATAGCTTCCATTATTTTTGCTCTGAGAAAATGAACTATCTCTTGTTGTCTGACAAACCATTGATGCTAGACATTGATTCATTATATCTGAGCACCTAGAGTTATTCATAGATCATGATATTTTGCTGGAGTGCCGTGTTCATTTGTTTAGGCTTGTATGATGCATTTTCCCATAACTTTGTTTAGGTTATAAGATAAATGCATTACTGATCCAGTAGTGATTATTTGGTTATCTATTGTAGGTTAAATCATATATTGATTCAAGGAAACCCCTTCAGCCTGAGAACACAAAGCATATTGATGAAGAGGATGCTTGCTCTCTTGCTTCATCGTATCCTTTGGTGATTGTATTGGTATGGTTTTGTAGTATCAATTCTTTTCTGTTAACATTGTTAGTATGTCCTGAACTATGCATAGGACTTCGGCTTCTTTGAGAGCATTTAAAAGTAGAATCACAGTTGCATCTACGCCTACTTTCAGATGCAGTGAGCGTGCTGAAAAGCGTAAAGAGGTATTTTAATCATTTTTCTCATGCATATGATACTTTTTGTTAGCTTTAAGCTGACTCAACCCATATCTATTCCTGTCATGCCAGTTCTACTCAAAATTAGAGCAAAAGCATCAGGCACTTGAAGCAGAGAGGAATGAATTTGAAGCCAGAAAAAAGGTTTATTTTCTATCAGAGATATTGATTACTAATGACTGTTAAAGTTAATTTATCTTTCTTTATTTTCTCTCTTTTTTAACTGTACTGAAGCTAACATTTTTTATTACGATTCAGATTTTCTATCTGACATTTGGCATTTTTGCATATTGCAGTTGATATGATCATTTAATGGGTAATGTTAAAGTTCACGGACTGCTCAATTCATTTTTTATTTATCTAATAATCCACGGGTTAAGTATGGTACTGGGGGCCAGTACTTCTTTAGGTTGGGCGTATGTGCTTGGAAGTTACATAATGTGCAAGTAGAACATTAGAGTACTTTTCCATGTATTAGGCGGTTCATCACATGTGTTGCGGCTCCAAGTCTTGGGCCGCGTCCCTCTTGCTGCTACAACAAAATATGTTGGGGAACCCAGTGTTGGGTGGCCTTCATGCTGGAGCCCTACAGTTGGCGATGTGCTAACCATACAACTACTTGTTATTTGCTTCCAAATTTTCTGGCTTTTTGTTGAGTCAGCAGCAGGAGCTAGTCCTATGTTGAGCAGGAAAACCAGAAGTCATATGTTTAATGCTTGGCTTCTGTCGACATGAGGGTGAATGATAAAGGATAGTCCCTCAGGTTTGTCCCAATTGCTGGGACCCACCCATATGCTGTTTTACTTGGAACTATGGTTATAACCCAACATTAGGGGTGTTGTGCTGATTGATCACCAAGCTGCAATTACATTTGAGTTTTGTGCACGCAATAGTTATTGGTGCATTGACTATATAGTTTGGTTGCACGCTTTGCATTAGTTTGGGATTTTGAGTGATTTGGTAACATCAAGTGGTATTTGTTGTTTCCAAACTCAAAGCTAGATGCCCTGAGCTCACCATGCTATATTTTGGTCGCTGAAAGCTTGAGCTTTTTAATTTTTGATGAGCCTACTATTTGAATCTATCATTCGATCAAATAGTCACCTTTGTTTGAATATCTATGGTTTTCTTAGTGAAGCAAATTATCTGATATTGAGGCATCTCAGCTGTTTAATAATCCATCATAGAAATTAAATTTACATCCGCAATAGCTGTCTGCTTAATTGGTTACAGGCCTATAGTTTTATTTGGCATGGTCTCTCTTAATTTATATCATTATAACTTCTTACATATATTGCATATCATTTTTCTGAGAAATCTGTCAAATATTAACCTGAATATGATGAATTTTTGGAATATTTGATGGATTTAATCATATATATAAATCTCGAAATTTCATATATTTTGATCTGTACTTCATATGTAATATATTGCATGATCTCAATTTAAGGATCTGTGGTTTTTATATTAGTTTTTATATCCCTACATGGCATTCTATCTGCACATTTGAAAAAGTTCTTAGTGGTATGCCTACACCTTAAAAACATGATATTTTTTTAACTTTGCGTTCAATTGGCAGGCATCGTTTTTCCACACAAAAAATAAGCTATGCTTATTATATGATCTTCAGTTCTTCATAATATCTCAAATTTGGGTGGTTATTGTCCACAGACATCTTTTGCATTTTCCAGTTTGAATTCCTTGTTGCCTCTGGCTCTAATATATGGTTTTTTTATGAACAATCATACACTGTGTAGCATTTGAGATGGACATGAAAATGCAATCATTTTTAAGACTGCTGTTACAATTGTTTCTCCTGAATTCCTAGTGTACATGAGATTGCGGTCATCTGTTTGACATTCAGGATATGTGCGTTATATGTGCTTGTGCATTTGTGGGTATATAGAGGCATCTATGCAATAACTTAATTACATTTTAGTTCTCCACTTCCACTATATAGTGACATTGTCATGCGCTGTGTTGGAACATATTATCCCAAGTTTTCTACAATTGAAAACTAGCCAAGTTAAGAATTCTGAAAATAATATCTGATGCCTGTAATTTATTCCTCTCTTGCATGTTTTTCACTCTTTAGAAAATATGTATTGTGAATTCCCTGCAATTTAGGTGACTCTATTTCAAAACCCCTTTTTTCCTTATCTTGCTTGTCTTTTACGATGAATGCCTATAGTTGAGAACATTTACATTTCTGAACGCGAATACTTTCCAGGTCTTTTAGATAGTAAAAAATCTTATAAAATTTTTATGACTTTATTTCAATTTTAGTATCTCGTTTTAGTTCTGATCTAGCTTAGTTTGTACTTTCATTTTATCATAATGTATTTTTTCCTTCAGAGTTTGGGAGGAATGGTCTTATGTATCCTTTGTTTTTAATCAGGAGTCTTATTGCAGTAATTATTCTGGTAGTAACAGCTGGCAATATGTTTATTAGCTAGTGTGTTAGTTGAATTATAGCCTACTGTATTTTTCAAATTTTTTCTCTTTATGACAGCTCACCTCATGAATAGCGCATTAGTCCTTAGGCTTCAAATGGCTAATGAGATAAACTCCGAGAAAAGCTGGGAACTTTTTATGTATTGCGTTTTGTTGTCCCTTGAAGGTGGGATTTAGTGTTTTGCGTCACCAGTTGATCATAATTTGTGCCAAATTCTTGTGTATGCATTCTATAGTTGAATGCCTTGAGAGTGATCCAACTACAAAAGATTGCTCTATGGTTTTTTTTTTTCAATTGATTTTTATGGCTTTCAATTTCCAGGAGGAACAAGAGGCAGCTTTGAAACAGCTTAGGAGGAATATGAATTTCAAAGCTACACCTATGCCAAACTTCTACCATGAGGGTCCCCCACCTAAGGCTGAACTTAAGAAGGTAGCTTTTTCTCCTATTTATAATTATTTTCCTACCAAACCCGTGAAGGTTCTGTTCTTGTCAGTGGACCCTTCGTGCCCAACTCTTTGTAGTAATACTTTTCACTTTTTCTCTGCTCGTATGTCATGTATTTGAGGGCATACATGTAATATCAATTATTATATTCCTGTTACTATCATCATTTTTTTATGTGAACTATTGCAGTAGGTGCATCTTATTCTCATGATGCTTACATCATTTTCTTTCTATGGAATTAATTTGGTAGGGCATAAATTGAGAATTATGAAGCCTAAACTTTATTTGCTTCAGTGATCCTTATTTGAGTGCAAAGCTAAAACAATCAGCTTTCCAATATTGGATGTTGTGAATTTTTTTGGTTTCTTTGTTTGGAAGCTGAAAATGTATGTTTTAGTTACAAAATCAGTGTTTCGATAGAAAAGATGATTTTAGTCGCAATTGGGATTTCTAGAGGATCGTGCATAGTGTTTTTAGATTCTTGATGCTCAGTTGGGGATTATATTCACGGTTATGGTGCTCAGAGAGGGAGAGGATCAAAAGGAAGTTACCTGCATGGATTTGGCCAGCAAGTCTAGAAAATTGAGAGGAGAGAGGAGAGAGGAGACAGGAGTGGTAATAGTTAATTGGAGTGAGGGGTAATAGTTATTAGGAGTTTTTCCTATTCCATCTCTTGGTGATCATGGTCACAATAGCCCCCTTTGTATAGTTGTGGGTAAGGGTGTTCGTACAAATGAAAGTGAATTGTAGTTTTTCCATTCCATCTCTAGGTAGAGAGATGTTGGTTTGTTTTGGATGTGATTCTGATTATTTTCTTGGGTGTTCACTATTGAGATGGATGAATCAAAATCATGATTTGACTTATTATTTCATGGATTCCTGTCATTTAATTGTACACAGGCACTATGTGCTTTGTAGTGTTTCGATAATTTACGACATTTTTTTCTTGTAATTTTCTTATGTTGACTTGGAGCATTTAAATTCCATTCTTTTTTTCATTTAACATTTCTCTTTTGAAATTCACCATTCATAAGCTACTTTCCATCATCCCGAAGTTGATTTTTTAAGCAAATCAAATCTTATTTAGGCAACAGATTGATCTGTTGCATCCTTAGAGAATGTTGAAGTTTGGGGTTCACTCGAGGGCATGACCTTCTATTTATAATCTCAAATAGGCTTACTTGGAAGGAATTATTTTTGGAGAGATTTTGACTTAATATCACAGAGTAGTGGTTATTATGAATGTTATATATAAAAAAATGATCGAAATAGATAATTGCCTTGGGTAAAGTGGTGAAATTTGAAAGGTGCTAAATTGTAATTTTTCGGGATAGGTTGCTTAGGAAGGAAAATTTAAATTCTTTAGTGAAGTCGAACCTAATGTGTGATAAGATGGCTAGTTTCATTAAGAAAATTAGCATGTAAGTTTTAGGAGAATCTAGAAATATATCATACATTAGTAAAGAAATTTGGTGTTGAGTCAGGAGGAATTAAGAATTATCAAAGAAAACAATGTGCTTTTAAAGATTGTTTAAAAATTTTACATTATTCATGCTTATAATTATTATGATATTGCTAAAATTCTTGCAAAGCTATTAGTGAGCAAAGCAAAAGCTATTTAATTTGATTTATGATTTATTTAATAGGGTTTAGTACTGTGGAAGGATATATATATACCTATAAGTGAATAGGGTCCTTGTTAAAAATGAAAACATGAAGGAAAGATGGAAGTATTAGTTTGAGAAATTAATAAATAAGAATCTTAAGGAAGAATTTATTGTGGAAAAACATAATGAAAAAATAATGAGGTGTATTCTTTATGGATAATAAATATTTGTTAAAAATGAAAACATCAAGGAAAGATGGAAGTATTAGTTTGAGAAATTAATAAATAAGAATCTTAAGGAAGAATTTATTGTGGAAAAACATAATGAAAAAATAATGAGGTGTATTCTTTATGGATAATAAATATTTGTAGCAAAGGCAGCTCTGATGAAAATGCAAAAAGATAAAGTCTTAATTCCATGTGAGATATCTATTGAGATTCAGAGAGTTGTAGGGGATACTAATATATATTAGTGTTTTGGTTACAAATTTTATTAATGAGATTTTGAAGGTAAAGAAGATGCTGAATGATTGGAGAAGAAGCATTTTGTACCAATATTTAAAAACAGAGAAAATTTCCTAGAATGTTTTAATTTTAGATGAATCAAAATTATAAATTATTTTGTAATGTTGGGAAGATTTATTACTGAAGCAATTTTTGTGTTTGAATAATTATTGGAAAAGTATGAGTGAAAAATTGGTTATATTATAATTTTTATTGACCTTTAGAAGGCATATGATCAAATACCACATGAATAGATTTGTTGATTATTAAGAAAGAAAGGTATGTGTTAAAGGTTTGTTGAAGTTATTAAAGATGAGTATGATGAAGCTCTAACCAATATTACAAATAGTTAAAGAGTTTTTACTTATGGTAAGATTATATCAAGAATCAATATTATGTTATTATCATTTTATATTTGTTAGGGTGATATTAAGGATATTTTAAGTAAAGTTCTTTCATTGTTTTTTTATACGATCTCAGTGGTGAAACATCTATCAAATTATATGACAAGTTAGAACAATTTTGCGAATTTTTAGAAGACAAGGTTTAGAAATAGAAAAAAACAAGATTTAGCATATAATGTGCAAATTTTGTTGTTGTGCTATTAACAATTGTTAATCTATATTATTAGAGGATAAAGTGATATCTAGGTGTGATCTAAGATCTATTATATTAAAGAATGAGGATACAAATCAGGATATAAGTTCTAGAGTTAAGAATGGGCGGTGATTATAACAACAACGTCAAGCCTTTATCCTACTACGTGGGGTCGACTACATGAATCATTTGTGTCTCCATTGTGTTAAGAGTCAAATTCTCATTTAAATCTAATAAAAATATCATTTCTAATTTTTATAATCAAGTCTTTTGAGGTCTACCTCTAGCTCTCTTGACATAGGCCAAATCTAATACATCTACTCTCCTAATCAGGTCATCGGAAGGCCGATGTTTTATGTGACCAAACCATTTAAGGCGACTCTTTTTGATCTTATCTCCCACTAGAGCTACTCCAACCTTTTCACGAATATACTCATTTCTCTTTTTGTCTCTAAGAGTGAAGCCACTTATTCACCTGAGCATCCTCATCTTTGCAACACTTAACTTAATTTTATGCTTCTCTTTTGATGGCCAACATTCTGCTCCATAAAGCATTGTAGGTCTCACTGCCATCTTATATAATTTTAGTAAAACATCAATTAGATTGGATTTTTTGTATGGATCCAAGTGTTGGGCATTTAAGTTGTTGTTGATTGTCAAGTTGAGTACTACTAAAAAAAAAAGGATGTGTAGTAAAATCAGTAAGGATATATTAAGTAATGATTATGTACTAGGTTTTGGTATTGTATATAGAATCGAGCTGATATTAAAGTTCTATATGAATTTCTGGAACCGTTGAGGTTCTGCCCCTTGAAGAATTAGTTTTTATTTATAGTAATGTGAACCTGGGGTGTAGATGTACTTGACTGCTGTCCCACTTAATCACAGGTGCCACCAACTCGTGCAAAATCACCGAAGCTTGGTCGAAGGAAGAGCTGTGGTGATTCATTCAATTCATCCCCTGCCGATGGCAACAACAAAGTTACTGTCCGTGTTAATCGTCACAGCTTGGATAGTAGTAAAGATGGCAGTAAATCAGGAAGCTTTAAGAAGAGAACTCCGTGGAAAGTTGAAGAAAAGGAACAAGGGCTCAAATTGGTTGAGGAATCCAGATCCCATGGGAATGTAGCTAGCCAGGAAACTACTGAGGCAATTGTGCACTCTTGAACTGTGAGTTCTCACCCTTGCAATTCATGTCCTACATCACAGATGTTTGTTTCTAGAGATAATTTCTCCCTTTACAGATCTGAACTAAATACCAAGGTGTGCTTGATGCATGATGGCTGTAAATCTTGTAGTTAATCGTAAGGTGCACGTAACTGAGCACCAAGGACTTGCCAGTTTGTTTCCCTCTCTAAGAACTGTTATTGTCGTTATCGTTGTTGTTGTTACTGTTATATTCTTGATATTAACGTTGGATTTGTAACCTTTTACCAAACTGATCTTTGAACCAAAGGACTGTTAAATCTTTTGGTGAAATTGTGAGTCAAATTTCATTCATCTTTGTTGAATACCTCTTTCAAGAATTTATTATATCAAACCTGTAATGAAGCAGTAGAAAAGGGACAAATCTCCCTGTGATACACCAGACAAGGGTTAATCTTTTATTGATAGATTGAATATATTTTTATGCATAGCAGTATATCTCATGTTTCATTTACTAGCAGCTGGTTTAGTAAGCTGTTTTGAGCAAATAGTTTCTTTGATTTGTGGGAGTCAAATAGCACTTGTGGAGTATTTTATATTTTTGGCAGTTGCAGAGGCCTTTTCCGGTTAGAACAAGCCGCTGCCAAAAATCATCTTATCTTTGGATGAAAAAATTCGACAATCTTGGATTTTATATGCCATCGATCGGTATCCCGTGATTAAGATTTTAATAGATGTATTCTTGATGCATCATCCATCACCTACCAGAATACTTGATTTATAAGATAAGCAGAAAACTCGTGTTACGCGTTGATTATAAAAGAAAAAGAGAAATTCCCTAATTTAGCTTGACTGATGCGTAGGCTCGTGATGATTTAGTGTATTTTTATTTATTTTATTTTTTTATTATGTCGCTCTCACATCGGAACATTAAAAAAACAAGAAGAGATTATTTCGTGTAGAGCCTGAATGTAGCTGGCATTCAGATTAATGTGTATAAGCCACATGATTTTTACACAAGATGTGTATTATATATATTTTATGTACAAGTTGTATAGGATATGTACAAGCCATTGACTTGTACACATTAGAGTGCGGATGCCAGTTACGTTTGGACTCTGCATGTAATAATTTCTTCATTTTTTTGAGATTTACATGCCTATCACTCAAAATATTGCTAATTATATACATATATAACAATTAAGTTTTATTATTTATATTAATAACACTAAAATCTTTCTAATACGCTACAAAGATTACTCTCTGTTATTCTTCCTAATCCTGTTGCTTGCAATCCGTAACTTTATGTTGTACCATGCGAAGAATTATCCTCCCGCCTCTTTTATTGATGACTTGATGTTGACACATTGAAAGACCTGATCACCATTGTTTTACCTATGCATCATTTTCCTCTCGTCCCTTCTGCCAAGGTCGAGGCAGCGAGAACTTCATCACCATCCCTACCTACGAAATCCTTTATTTCGGCTTTCATGCTTGATTTGCAAGAAAAATTATTCTGTGCAGACATCGAACGCAGCTCTACATTCAAAGACCAATCAGAATGAGCAACGTCAGCAATATCGAGCGCGGTACCCAACCGCAGTACCGAGTGGTACTGAGCAGTATCAAGCCGCGGTACCGACGTGACTCATTCTGATTGATTTTTAAATGATATTCGGCGTCCACACAAAATAATTTACCGATTTGTAGATAGTCTGAACCAATTTTTTTTCTCCAATGTGAATCGACGTTATCTACTTTTTGTTTAGAATTAAAAAAAAAAACCCTTTTATTAGGGTTTAGGGTTTTGTCAAATTGATGATGGTCAAGGTTAGGGGCGTAGAATTCATAGAAGCTATCAAATTTTTATTTCTTCTTACAAATCTGGAGTTGTAACAAAAGCGCTTTCAGTTAAAAATGATTTGTACAAACAGCAAAACGAATAGTTTTCTTTTTAATAAAACGGGCAGTTTACATTCAGATGATTTTATAGAAGTTTTATTTAAGATTGCGTTTGGGACAAAAAAATTGTATAAAAAAATTATTTTAAGAAAAACCGTCCCAAATAAAGTAATATTTGCTAAACTTTTTCATTTTTAAATTTCGTTGTTGTCCATACAACCTTTGTTTTTTTCAGTATTTTTAGATTATATCTTGCTAGATATGAAGGAGTGGCTCTGCCTAATATTTAAATTTGATGATTATTGGAGCAAAGTTAAGAATATGGATAGAAAGAAATGTGAAGGTGGAAGCAGAAGACAATAAAGCTAGATAGAACTTAGTGTTTTTATTGTTAATAGAGGAGATAGAAGGAATTTGTCATTGGTTAAGAATCTATGATTATGAAGTTTACTATCATAGTATAATCTCCTAAGGAATATAAGCTTATTCATAATACTATTGAGGCAATAAAATTATTGAGTTTGTTTATTCCAAGTGGTTGATCTTAGATAGTTTTTATAACCAAAGTGGTCGAACTTAGCAACACATGAGTTGACCCAACCATAGCCGGATGAATTAGTAGGAAACTTAGATTGTTCATATAAAATCCCAGCTTACTGTTGATTTGAATAATAATAATAATAATAAGAGCAGCTATTGTGTGTTCTGCAAAGCGAAGGAGGGGAAAATCCTTCGATGGCTTTACATATAAAATCCCAGTACTTTTCGTTACTTTCAAAAAAAAAAAAATTTACTAAAAAGTTATTTTCTACAAAAATTTTAAAAAATTATTTTCTCTATAATAACTTTATAAAGCGATAAAAAAGTAATCCCGAATAAAGTCTTAAATTGGAAAGAATTGTATCTTTTATCTTTTTATAATAATAACCAGAGCTATCTAATTTCTTCCAATAATAAAATACCAGTGAAAAAATCTATTGATAAAAATATCAATACACATTTGTATTTATTACCTCAAAAATCATATACAATATAACCAGGAGATGCATAATTACAATATATTATTTGCCCACTCCTAAACACAAAAGAATAACTAAAGACTAAAAAATAAAACAACAACAAAACCTGAAGAATCATGTATCGGATTAGTCTCACACTCTTAATCCTCTTCCCTGACTTAAAATCATTTAACAACATATAATGAGCTTAAAATAGATAATAAGCATGTAATCATTCCGTTCATAACAGTTGTAGTCAATATGATTATGAATTTATGCAAATAATAATAAAACACATGCTGTAACAGTAAAGCATGTTAAATAGTATAGTATAGATGTCAAAACAATTAAACTGTAAACGATCATCCTCAAACCAAATGTCATAGTAATACTATCCAAATAATAAAGAAATCATATAAATCAGTAAAGCGAAAATATCTATGAAAACTATCAAAAATTTATAACAATGTTGAAAGTGTTATCCAAGAATCATATAGAAGTATATACATGAGGTTCAGTTATTCTGCAATATCAAAGCAGTATATTATATCATATGCTCAATAATATGAATCATATCCTCAATAATAGTAAATCAATAATAACAATACAGTAAATCATGTCTAAGCAATCATATTAAACAAGGAGTTCTGATTTGTGTGGCGTTTTTCCAATAACAGTTGATTTTCAATCAATGGAGTCGTCACTCCTGCCTGTCAGCATAATATTTAACTTCTTATTAACTCATAATCAGTAAATAAATGAATCAATAAAGGATAACATCACAAATCATGGTATTTAAAGGAAAGTTTGTCGACCGATCTTGTACAGGTATAAATCAGTCTCCAACCAACTTTAGTAATAAACCAGTCCTTGTTTTCACACACATTATTGTACACATTATTGCAAAAGTAATAACAACTAATTATTACTCATTCACATACTTATATTCATTCATAATACATGCATTAACAGTATAATCATATTAAAATGCTAAAATTATTATTCGAGTGCAAATCGTTCAAAATACAATAATTATAATTTTAACCGGCAAAAATATAAAACCAAAATGGCCAACAAAATCAGTACTACAATATACCAAAAGTTATACAGTGAAAGTTTATTAAATCAGGAGAAAATACAATAAATATCGATTTAGGTAGGAGAATAAATAAAAAATCAATATCTTTCCAAACAGAAATTAGATAGAAGTCACTTATAATAATCTGAAGAAATTTCATAAAAGCAGCGAAACGAACTGGCGACCAAAAGCCTTATTTCCTCTCGCCTCCTTCCCTTCTCCCTTATCTTCCATAGCAAGCCAGCTAAGTAAGGGGGAGACTGGAGGGGAGGTGTTTTAATATATAAAAAAACTCGTTTAGTAATTGGCACCGTGATGGTTTCTGACATAGCGCTGCAACGCTGCATGTAAAGAGCTACGCCTTCGTGCCGACCCAGGCGCCGCTACACTGACTTCCAAGAGTAGTGACACTGAAGCACTACAACGCTCCCACAGGCAAATTTTGAAAATTTTGAAAATTCATATTATTTAAAATTAAGGCCATTACATGTCCTCTATCCCCAATGGTTGCATTCAATTGTCCAACAGCTAATGCTACAAATTTTTAAATCATTGTAATATTAAGGAGAAAAACTACACATTATTTCCTAGGATATACCTCCGCCGCTAGCTGCAAGCAAGGGAGGCCCGAGGCCTTAGTCTGCGTTCTCTAAATGATCTGTCTTGGAATTTCATAGCTAAACTTCTGTGGAGGTTGTGGCGCTCTTGCCTACCTCATTTCTAATTAGTTTCAGAGCATATATTGTTCAATTTTGGACTCGTATGGTGTTACCTTTAGGGGTGTCAGTGAGTCAAGTTGACTCATAAGTCAGCTCGAGCTCGACAAAATAAACAGCTCGTGAGCTAAACTCGATTATCTAACCAAGCCAAATTTAAACCAACGACTCATTAGGTCAGGAGCCGACTCATTTAAAATATATTACTATAAAATATATTTAAAATACATTATAATTCAGGAGTTCAAGTATAAAAGAATTATAAATATTTAAAAATAATATCTTACTTTTTAAGTCAAATAAATTTTTATAATTTATTTTCTAACTTTTTAATTTTTTTTATAATTTTATCATAATAACTGTATGAATCACAATTATTTTCTCTATTTCATTATACATGATCTGACTCATGAACAGATTAAAACTAATAAAATTAAACTCGAACTCTATTAATAGATTAAATTTAAGCCCAAGCTAAAGATGACTAGAACTTAGCTCTAGGCTCATTACACCCGTAATTACCTGCTCTCATTTTTGGAAATCGCTTGGTGAGGAGGCCATGTTGCTAAGGCCTGAGCTTACTACCATGACTGCCGAGGGCTTCTGGTTAAAATTAAGTGGGCGATGAAAGCAAAATCGAAGAACTAGAAGCATGACGATTTGATACAGGCTATTCTAAATGAATTTCTTGCCTTATTGTGCTGGTGGTGCAATTCTTGCCTCGCCGGCTTGTACTTCTCTTGGAAGCTACCTTTTGACTTGGTTTTGCTCCTAACCCTGTCTAAGGAGAAATTATTACGTGCAGAATCTGAACGTAATTCTACATCCGGATTGTGAGTGTACATACTGTGTACACTAACCTGTCCGAATATAACTCTATGTCCAGACTCTCCTGCCTTAAATGGCATCCTTCGTATCCTCGACATGATCTGCCTTTTCTTTTCATGGATGCAACGAGCCAGCGGTGTTTCCTTGGGTTATCAGGTCTCCATGCCTTGTACTTGCCCACCTCCAAGTGCAGAATTTTTTTACCATCCTTATTCTATTACAGCTATTATAATATTTTGGCGGTTGGTTTTGTTTCCTTCACAGCTCTTTTGTTAGCTGCCATTTTTTGCAAATTGAAATGTTTTTTATGAGTAATATAATGAGCTTTGGTCCTAATTTCCAAAAAAAAAAAAGGATAAATATTAATCAAATTCTAGGGCTTGATTATAAGGGATATAAAATATGATATTTGAATATTATTGAGATTCTGGATGAGCAAAATTTTCGCTTATATTATACAAGAGTTCATCTTCATAAAACATCACATATCATTTGTCCTTAACAATATCTCAAAATGTTGGGATAAGTTACTATACTAAGTGCTGACTGTCTGTCTTCCTAGAGGCTTTTTTGCTCTCATATGCAATTGTCGTTTGACTTTGAAATACAATGAATAACCCTATCAATTCACCCTATCAACCTCTGTAGTATTTTGCATTTTGAGGAAAGAACATTTCAAGAATTGATTTCACTTATTCGGATTTATTTTAATAGCTTCTGGAGTTAATAAAAAGCCCAATAATTTTTCAGATTCAGCTCTAAAGGTACACTTAAGAGGATTCAACTTCTTGTTCGAATTTTTAAGAGTAAAAAAATTTCCTTGAGATCAAGAATCTGCTAGTCTTGAGCATTGCTTTTAATTAAGAGATAATCAACATAAACTTCAACATTTTGCCCTTTTTTATCTCAAAAAATATAATTCATCATCCTTTGATATGCTGCACCTACATTTTTAAGATTAAAGGGCATTACACTATAATAAGATAACATGTAACCTATGATGAAGATAGTCTTTTCTCAATTGGCTGAATATTTTTGATTTGATGATAACTCGAGAATGCATCTAAGAAGTTCATCACAGGACAATTAATTCCATCATTGATTAAGGCATCTACACATGACAATGGCTAATTATCTTTGTGGCAGCCCAAATTTAGATTTCTAATGATAAAACACATCTACCACATACTTTTCGACTTTACACTATAATCACATTAGAAATCCATTCCGGATATTAAACTTTCTTAATTAATCCAACCTCTAGGAGCTTTTGAATTACATCACAAATTCACTTAGTTAACATTATTATGACTAGCCAAATTTTTTGCTTAATTAGCATCGTCTTTTTAATAATGTTGACCCTATGACGGGCGACGTTAACGTCTACACCCGATGAATCCATTTGGAAGTGTAAATCCACTCTAAATACTACTCTTTCTTAATGAATCCATCCTCCAGAAGATTTTGAACTTCTTCATGGATTAGCCCAGCTAAAATTATTGCAATTGGCAAAATCTTCTGCTTAATCAGCCTTGCCTTTCAGTCATTGTTGAGCCTAGGGAAGGCAACTTGATGTTTATACCTGGCATTTAATCAACCGGCCAGGCGAATACATCTACATTCACTCTCATAGTTGTGATCCACTCGATCCTCCTTTCTTTATTGAATGAAGTCCTAATTTGAAAGCTGCAGCTTGCATTTTCTTCTAAGATTGACATTTCCTCAATGACTTTAGCATTCTCCAGCCCATATTCTATTTGGATATCAAGTTGAAGAATTTCATTCTACACATTCCTTATCTTTTTAGATAACACACCTTAGATTGCAAAAAGTCACCTTTCACTATCATTGTATAACCTCTTGATCGGGTACTTCACGACAATATGGTATGTAGAGGAGATTGTTCATAATGTGTTTAGTAGTGGTTTTCCAAAAATGGCACTGTAAGTAGTTACTGCATTGACTAAAATGTGTTGGAAGAGTCATGGTTTACCTTCTCATAGAAACTCTTGAAAATAATATACATCGAGCTCCATGCGTCTATTAGGATGCTAACAATTTGATAGTTTGTGATGAGTGCCATAGGGATTATTCTCCACCTCTTTGCTGCTATTCTACTTCATGTAGATATCATCTTCTAGTTAATGGCATGCTCCAAGTTAACCGTATTTTTTAAGTGTTGCATTCAGAATTATCCGTGAATTACACCCACCTG
Source organism: Dendrobium chrysotoxum (assembly GCA_019925795.1). Lineage (NCBI taxonomy): Eukaryota > Viridiplantae > Streptophyta > Magnoliopsida > Asparagales > Orchidaceae > Dendrobium > Dendrobium chrysotoxum. The sequence continues at coordinate 91,499,076 of CM034314.1, read as the reverse complement.
TATAGAGAATATTGTGCGAAAAGAGAGCAAAGAAATAGAGAAAGGGAGAAAGAGAGAAAATAATTCTAAGGAGAAACTATGAGATTCCTGTATGAGCTTGAGCACAAAAATTTGTGTCAACTAAGCTCACTCCTCAACCCCTTATTTATAGATTTGAGTTGTGGTTTGAACATTACAGAATTAGGGACATACATGCATTTATAGATTATAAGACAAAAATACAATAATTGTGTAGTCTAATTAGAATATCCAATTTCATGAAATTGTCAGCCAAGCTCCTAGAAAATAGTTGGTGTTGACCTCATTATTCGAGGTCAATTTCCCTAGAATTAATCTCTAGTACCTAGGTCTCCGTAGCCTAGTATAGACGTCGTCCTTAGGATTTCTCTTAGGCGGGGTACCCACTGATATCGCGTTGACTCGGCTGTTTTATTCGACCCAAATCAAAAATCAATTCAATATAAATCTAATTCAACTCCAAACTAAGCCCACATCAATTCATCTCAAATCAGAGACCCTGCGATGTAAGTCAACATGAAACTAAACTAGATAAATTCTAATCGAGTTCAATTTCAATAGCCCCGATTAATCCGAATTGACTCATTACGAGCAAATGACTTTTAATCAACAAAATTAAATTAATCTAATTTAAATGTTCATTAGTTTTATTTAATTTAAAATATATCAATTTTGTTAGAATAAATTATTTGTGTTTTAAAATAAAATTTATTATTATTATTATTTTTAAACTATATCATAATAATAACCTCTTAAATCAAAATTCAAACAAAATTTCAAACAAAGAGATGGTTTAATTTAAAATCTCGAGTGCGGTCAAGCCGGTGGAACCGTCCTCCCCACGATCCCCCTATCCCTATTCATTCGGATGAAAACTGTTCTCTCTCCCAATACGCTCTCATTCGCACGCACCGAGACTCCTACTCCCTCTCAGTCGAACCGCTCTTCTCTCCCTTCTCATTCACGAACTACCCCCATCTCCTTCTCGATTCGCAAGCAGAAAGGAACTCCCCAGGCTCGTCGCTCCCCAGTTCGCAAGAACCGAAGGCCCATCTCCCTTGGATTCGGACATCAAGACCCAGGCGAAGGCCCCTCCTCCCGTCGCCTCTCAGTTCACAAGAAGCCCCAGACCGTGCCTCAATCGCTCTCTGCTTCGGGTGAAGCCAGGCGAAACCCCCTAGGTCCGATCGTCCTCAGCCCCGTCGCCTTCCTGGTTTTGTAAGAATCCCCAGCCGTCCTTCTCTCTGCTTTCTTGCAACTAGCCCAAGCGAAAAATCCCCATCGCCCTGTCCTCTTCTTCTTCCTTGCGTGAGAAGTCACCGGCTCCTTCTCTGTCTCTCCTATTCGGAACTTGAGAGACCAAACCCAAGCCTCCTCTCTTCCGTCTGTTCTGACCTAAGGAAGCCGAAGGGAGTTCGCCAAGCCTAGCCGAAGTTTGACGCCGTCTGATTTCCAGCCCCAAGTCCCGTCCACCTCTCTTGCTTGCGTGGACAACAGCCATAGCCAAAGTCCTCACTTTCTTTGCTCTAGCCGGCACCAATAATCCACGTAATCTTTGGGTAATTTCTTCTACATCCTCATCCATATTCTTTTTTGTTAATTAAGCATGTGATTGCTATGGGAATTGATTGTCTAAAGAGGAAATGTTGATGCTGATTTCTTATCTTAAGATTTTATTGCCATATCTTAAAGAATAGGGTAGAATTCTTTGCATGTAAAATAATTTGAAATGGTGGAATAATTCTGCATTGACGATTTTCTTGTTGGGAAGCATCTTTCTCTTTGTTAAAGACTGTTTTTCTAAGTCAATAATAGATGCAAAATTTGCCATAAGGGTATGAGATTTTATTGTTGTGGAGTTGTGCTATAAATATGAAAATTTAACATATCTCATTTGGTAGAAATTTGTAGCGACTTATATGGGCTGTCGTGGGTTTTCCCTTCACTTTATCAAATTCAGTTTTGGTGGACTTCCTTTATAGTGGAAAAGCAAATACATTTGTCTTAAGCATATTCATTTACAAATGCCTTGCAATCATTCATTACTTCATGACTTGTATGAAAGCTCATAGTCTATTGTGTTTAGTGAGCAATAAAGCATACTATGTTGAAGCTCTCCTATAGATTGTTGCATTCTGACCAAATACATAGCAATCATGTGGTACTTCATACAACCATATCTATGGTACCTCATATCATCCATAAAGAGTGGCAAGTAAGATTACAATTAAAATTGATATTTAGTTGTATGGAACTACTTGTGCCTTGCATTTCAATGCTTTGGTGGAAATTGGTATACATAGTCATGCTTCATCTTATACATATGAATGTCTTCTTATGATTTGGAGGGTAAAATGCATCGAAAAGTGTGGTTATTAATATATATATTTAATGATGATTTGCTCACTGATTTTTGTAAATCCAATTGTTATGTGTGTGTGTCTATATATATATATATATGTTGCTACTTCGCTTCGACACTTGCATCAAATTTAAAGGGTGAATAAAGAAAAAATCGTTGTCAAGTAAATACTCTTGTTGTTGATAATTTGTGGGTATAACTAGAGTTGACATGTAGTTCATATTATCTCATTTAGAACTCAGAAGTTTAGTATGTTTATCTATGCCTTGAATAATGGTAGACAAAATTTGTCTCGTTTCATACCCACCTTAGCAAGTTACTTAGAAAATTTTCATTTATAAAATTTCTATGGTAGCTAAATAAGATTGGAACGTCAGAGAGAAATTATATATTTTCTTTCCTATTTGTGAGCATTTATAAATTTTATATATATACATAAAACTTGTTGGAGGATTTTAGAGAGCACTTATATGTTTTCTTGTTCAATAGCAAGCATTCAAATGTTCTTTATAAAGTATTTTGGAGAAGAGTTAAAGGATTTTCTTGTGCTTTAATATCAGCATGATATAGATTCAAATGTCATATTGCTTTTTATTGATTGGAACATTCTCTTGAGTTTTGAAAAGAGTGGAGTTATATCAAATCTCATTTATCTTTTAAATTTACATTTGGTAAGAAATGTTATGCAAGGTTGTGTTTCATATGTTATCTCCTCATATTTAAAAAAAAAAAAAGAGAAAAGAAGGGGGTTGAAAAAGTAAACTTTGCATTCTTATACTTAAACGAAGTGGGTAATTTTAAAAGGTAAATTGTATATTTATGTTGAAAGGTGAAATGTGTAAAAGTAGAAATTGTGTATGTTTTGGGAGGTGGTGATGTGGAGTTCATGTGTAATGAAAGTTGTAGAGTGGTATGTAATGTTTTGAAGTAAGAGAAAAGGCGAAATGTGTGCATAATTTGGAAAGGTGATTTGTATATTTCTTTGAAAAGTGAAATGTGTATTCTAAGGAATGAAGTGATATGTATGAGAAACAAAAAAGTTAATTGTGTGTTGAAAGGTGAAAATTGTGTGTGTTTTGAAAAAAAAAAAAAAGGATTTGTGAATGTGAGAAGTAGGGTGTATATGTGTATATCTTGGAAAGTAAAATGTTGTTTTTGAAAAGTGATAAATATGCATTTGTGTTATGAAAAGTGTTCCTTGTGTGTAAATTAAGAAGTGACTTGTGTGTGTTACTTTGAAAGGTGATTCCAAATTTTTGGGAATGAGAATTTTGTATATCTTGGGAAGGTGAAAAGTGTATTTTGTGGAAAAGTAAAGCTTGTGATTATTGAAGTTTGAAGTGTTTTGGAAAGTGAGGTGTGTGTGTGATTGTTGGAAAGTGACATGTGTATATCTCAAAAAGATAAAGTGTGTGAGAAGTAAAAGTGTTGGTGTTAAAAGAGAAGTGTTTTGAAAAGTGTTTGTATGGGAAAATGAAATGTTTTGAAAGTGCTTGTGTTGAAAGACAAAGTGTGTGAAAGAGTGAAAAGTGAAAGTTAGATTATTTTTGGGAAAATGAAATGTGTTGGGAATTCTATATGCTGTGAAAGTGAAATGCGTAAGATGAAGTGACATGTGTTTGTGTATTTGAAAAGTGAAATTGTGGGAACTGTATGTTTTGAAAGAGGAAAGTGTGTGAGTTTTGGAAAGGAGACGAAAAGTGGTTTGTGTTGGAGAATGAGTTTGTTGGGTGTTTACGAGAGAATGAAAGTTTTAAAGAAAGCAATGCCCCTCTTTCTATCGCTACCCCTCTCTTTCTCTTTCTTCTACTTCTCCCTTCTTGTGCCTCGAGGTGAACGTTGGAAAAATAAGTAGTATGCCTTCAAAAGGGAACTGTTTAAAAGGTTGACAGCTTGCGCCGGTCTTCAAGCCTAAAGAAAGGTACGTTTTTATTTTTAGTAATTTCAACTATTTCATTATTAATTATTAAATGTGCTTCTACCTCCCTATTTTCTTGTATTTATTTGCATGAACTGCGAGGAACGGTACCAATCAAGTGAACAAGAGGAAGCAGATTAAAGGTGTCAGTCGCCTCTATCCAACCGGGTAGAGGTGCTACGGGCGTAATCCACCGGGTCATAGCCCCCGGTGTTGTAAGTTTTCTTAAAACTTAGAAAGCCCCTAGGAGGCCGTGGTGTGTTTTGTGCGAACTCCCCCCTTTTAGGTCCCTATAGCAACTTCAATTTTATTAGGATTATTTATTCTATTTTAGATCCTTAAACCTCTTTACACGTGCGCAAAGTCCTAAGGGTTAGTGACAACAAAATTCTTTTCATTCCACATAACATTAGTGACATCTAAGGACAAAAATTAAGGATTGAGTCCTAGAGAACTTAGACTTAGGATGCCTGCACACTTTAGGGTAGAAATACATAACATAGAAAACTTAGTGACATTCCCCTTAGGGTTATTGTATGTTATTATTACAACCTTAATCAACTCTAATTAAACTTGAATAATTAATTAAGGAGAATTTCAAATACACTAATGATAATCCAAATAAAAATATATGAAAATCACATAACCTCTAATAACTAAGTCATAATTAACACACATAACACTAGGAGATTAAATTTGAACATAAAATAAAATGGAATCTAATTAATGTGTTAATCATCTTATAATCAAATAATAACTAAATAAAATTTTTCAAACTTCAATAAATCATCAACAATTTAATAAATCATTAACAAATCAAATAAAATCATTAAATTTTTAATAAAACACTAACACTCTAATAAGTCAATTAAAATTCCAATAAATGATTTAAGATTAACAAAATATTAAAATGTTTAATAAATTATTAAAAATTCAATAAATCATTAATTAAAATAATCTAAAAAAAATGGTTAACTCAAATGACTAAATAACAAAACACTATTAATCAACTTTAACAATCAAAATTCAATTTAAAACAAACTTCAAAACAGTAGAGACACAAAAACTTAAATCTGAACTAAAATTCCCTTTGACCCTTCAACAAATCAATTTCAATCAATTAGATAATTATAACTAATAGTAAACCTAGGATATCTTCAAACCACACAGCCTACCGCACACACTTAGATTTGCTTGCCAGGACAACTGACTCTAGCTCTAGGTTAGGCCGGTGTTTACTTTCTTGCTGTTGTGTGACGGGCTTTCTCGGTTTTCATTGCATGCTTGTATGATTGACATTGAGTGTTTGTTTACTTTTATTGCTCTCTGTGATATAATGTGATGGGCGATAGATTACCCCTAGGTTAGGAACGATCTGGATGCTCACAGAATCTTATGCAGGTGGCCATGCTCGTGCAGGGCTAAATAAAAAGGGGGCAAATTAAAGATTTGGATTAACATAAAATTTCTGCAGGTGCTTCAGAAAATGCTAAGCCCCCTTAAAATTAAAAGAGCATGACCAAGTGTGGCTGATAAATTTAATATGAATATATAACTACTTGGGAATGGTTTTATTATAAATGTCTAGGATAACCTTGCAGGTGTGTCTAGATTTTCTTTTTTTTTCTGGAGTGTAATGTAAATGTAATTATTTGTTAAAGTCAAATGTTGTGAAAGTGATTCAAAAGAGGGATATCACACCCAACTCGGAATCCAAAGAGAAGAGAATATCCTTTAAGGGAGTATTCTCTTCTATTTGGAAAGCCAAGTTAGGGTGGTTCTAACATCCAAAGAGAAAAGAAAATACCCCTTCGGGGATGAGTTTCTTTTCATTTGGATATCCAGGCCCGGCGGACCCAAGGAGCTCATAGCGGATCAAAGAAGCTTGTAAAGGAAAGAAGATAAAAAAGTGAAGATGAAGAAAATGAAGAAATAAAGATAAGAAGAAAAGTATATCCCATTTTGAAATCACTTGCGTCAGTCTTAGGTTTAGAATCCGGGTTTGTTGTCAGTGGTGCCCGGCCACTTTACTTTTTCAGTAGACCCTGGGTTGTAAATAAATTGGACATTGGACATTATATTTTTGGATAATTTAATTTGAGTGTTTACATTGTTTGTGCACTAGCTTTTTTTAGGATTCTTGCATGCCGTGTTTTGTTTTAGCCTGGATACGCATCGGAGTGTTTTTTGGTAAGGACCACGATAAACTTTTTCTACTTGAAATTTAAAATAAAATTTTTTAGGCTCACATAGAAACTCTAACGAATCTAAGAAGTAAGCTCGGACCGCCGAGAGTCAGCATAAGCATATTATTACTTTCTCTTCCTTGTTAGGCACCTCCCCGCCTGCGGGTTCTGGCAGACCACCTGACCTATTAGGGTGCAGTTCTGTCAAGGGGATGTTGTGCAATCTCTAGGGAAAAATCTATTTTCTAAGCCTGATTTTAAAACTGCTTCATAAATCATTTTATGCATTCGAGTCAATTAGCATGCATTGCATTAGATACAAATTAAAAGAGTCTAAAATTTTAATTGTATTATGCTCCTAGGTATCATTTACCCTACATAAGTAAAGGGGCCAATTAGAATTTGTTTTAGATGTCGGCCCCGATTCCTCAAAACTTAAATAACGTCCCTACCCATCTTTCATAAGAGACTGGATACATGGATTTAAAGCGCCTAGGTGGTTAGCTGGCTCCCCAATCCAGGCCAGGGTAAGTCCAGATTTACATTGCATTAGTTAGGTGCGGGTCACTACTTTGTAGTACCCAAATTAGATTTAGGTTCTGAGGCAGATTTGTGAATCTTAAGTCCTCACCTTTCGGGAATAAAATCCCAAATTTCTAATAAAATGTCAATTCAAACCTAAAAATTTCTCTCTTAAAATGTAAAGCCCAACATAGGGTAGACTGAGGTTGCCTCTGAGCTTCTCAGAATCCGGTACCTCCTACTTTTCTTCCTTTGACTCATTAATAACTGTTCAATGTTGAGTTTTCTCCTTGAAAATCCCTACTTCTTTCCTTGTCTTCTACTTTGTAATCAGAGGGTACGAAATCACTGCTTTAATCGAGAGTTTTCTTAGGAGTATCGCTCCTAAGATGTAATTAACTATAGGGGCTTGCCCCTATAGGGATTTGAGAACCCTAGATTAAAATAAACCTTGTTTTATTTTTATAAAACAAGGGAAAAATCTTTGGGAACGCAGACACATTTTGAAACCTCATTTCTAATTTTAAATATATTTATAGAATATTATTATTATCTTTCCAGGTAATATAATATTCTATTTATTATATTCAATTTTAAAAATGATGACTTTTATAAAACCCATTCTTTCTTTTGGGTGTTTTTGAAGAATGTTATGTTCGTCTTTTCAGATGATACAATATTCTCCTTATTACACCTAAATAAAGGGATGGATGAACTTTTCAAAACTATATTTCTATTTTTAAACACATTCTACAGAATTTCGTGTTCATCTCTCGAGATGATATGTTATTCATAGAATTGTGTTTGACTATAGAAATATTATTTTCTAAAACCCTGTTTTGATATTGAATCCATTATAGAATATTGTGTCAGTCTCCCGAGACTGTACTTTATTTTTAATGCAGTATTCGATTACAAAATAGGAGAAATCAAAATCTGCGTGGTGACATAAATTTTCCCACCAAGGTTTTTCTGGCGACTCCGCTGGGGATCTATCCTCTCTCCATCTTTAGCAGTGATTCATACTCTTACATCGGTAGTATACTTGTGCTTGGCATGGGTTGTAACTACCTTTCTTCCGCCGGTCATATTATTCATTTCATTCTTGAATAATTTGGCCGATATCTAAAAGAAATTGTAGAGGTCTTATTTTGGACCCCCGTCAAAATATCGACGGGAAGTTCCTTTAATGACCTTTTTTTGTCTAAATAATCAGAAAATAAAATCCCTACGTGCTAACTTGAACGTTGCAGTTACATTTTTATTGTAGCTTGATGTTTGACTTAGCACTGGGTCCAAATTCTTAGAGTGAAAATTGAAACACTAAATAATATTCATTCTTATCTCAACATTATATATTGCAGTTATATTTTAATATAACTCGATATATATGCGATGAGATAAGACTTGAATTATTTGGTTGGGTCAATTAAGCTTTTGCAATTAAAATAATTTATTCAAAAGACTAATTCAAAATTTTTCTTGAATTTCAGGAAAAATGATGGGTAAACTAATCTTTTCCTTGTCGGATAATATGAACTTGGCCTACAATCCTTTTACTGACGGAAGTATAATCAAATTTGGAAAAGGATTTGAGGATTTGCAGTTGTCTGTTAGTGGACCTGAGTTCACTATTGTCCCACCTGCTGAAATTGCAAACCAGAAGCCTATTCTAGAGTTCACTTTGGGATGTGGGTCTCAGACTGCCCCTGTAGCCCCTAGGCCCTCAGTGTTTGCTAGAATTGAACAGCCTAGCCAGGATCAGAAACTCAAATCAGTTGTCGTAGCAGACAGCGTTACTCCTTTCAGTGCTCCGAGCAAGTTTGAAATAGGTTCCTCTTCCAACATGTCGACGATTATGACTAAAACTCAGAGGAGAAATAAAAATCATCGAACAAAGAGGAGAATGGAAAAATTGGGACTATCAAGTCAGAATGAGCAAACTCCTCCTACCTCTCCACATCTTAGTGGTAGTAGGTTCCATCTTCTCTCCGCTGCTGATGGAGAGGAAGATGTGAGGAAGATTGCTCGTTCAGTTCCTACTGCTGTTGGAAAGTCTGCCACTGAGCCAGTAAAAGATAAGGAAACACACATTCAGAATATGGTAAGGGCAATAGTCCAAGAGTGTGCAGATAATCATTTCCAAACCAAGGAAAGGTTTTTGAGGAATATGAAAAGGATGATTAATGAAAAGATAGAAGAAGAAGCATCGAGTCAGAAGAATACTGGAGCCCGGGTAGTGGGTCAGTCGAGGGCAAGAGATAGCAAAAGAAAGTTCAAACCTGTTGCAATCTCTGCACTCACTGATGGATACCCTAGGGAACCGAGGAAATCTGACAGAAAGACAGACAGTATTGTTTTGACTGATGTGTCGAGAAAATCCAAGAATACTCAGTATGTTGTCCAGAAAACTAGTCGTCAGCTGTCTCCTTCCTCCATGACACCTCAAGAAGTTAGAAAGGTTCAGCGGTTCTCTCGTGTCCACTCTTCTCCCCAGATAGATAGGCACCCCTCTACGGGTCCTTCTTCGTCTTCTCATCCGGATGTAGGGCGGTTGGAATCATCAAGCCAACTCTCTCCAACATCAGCTGAGAAGAAGATCTGGAGACCTAAGGAGGAAGTTGCTTCTCTGGTAGTGGCTTCACCTGAAAAGATGATAGAAGAAAAACCCGAAGTAGAGGAGAAACGTGAAATTAACCCTTCAGATCATATGGACTATGAAAGATATGTTCCCGTTGATCCCCACTGTGTTTCCGGAAGGTCTATAGAGGAGATGCTAGGTGAACTAAAAAATAGCATTAAAGATCTGGAGGATGAAGATGCATTGAACTTTGATTTAGATCAAGATGACATGTTAGATGATGCAGTAGCCGATGTCCTTATGGTGGAAACAAGGGGATCAGCTCATGATGATCAAGCTGAAGATGCTGGAATACAGGACGTCGTAGTTGAGGAAGGCATTGCGCCGGACTTAACTCAACGTCTTATACAACAGCTAAAACAAAAAGATGAGCAGATCTCAAGTATGGAGAAGAAGATAGAGGAAATGATGGCCACTATGGCATCATTCCAGTGCCAGGGTCCTTTACCACCACGAGCACAGGTTGAGTCTTCTCAACCCGAGTCTGTTCAGGTGGTAGGGAAGAAACAGATAATTGAGGCTGTAGAAGAACACCAATCAGATCCAGAAATCAAAGCCTCTCAATCAAAAGAGCTAAAACAGATGGTGGAAAGACAAGTGAGGGAGGCATTAGCTGAGTCACAGAGTGCGTCGTATACCCCAAAGGGTAGGCCCTACCCAGAGGAGTTTGATGCAGTTCCCTATCCAAAGGGATTTGTGCCCCCCTCATTCAAGATTTTTGATGGTACCGGAAACCCTAGACAGCACATAGCGTACTTCCGAGCCAGTTGTTGCAACGCTGGAGGAAGTGATGCTTTACTCTTCAGGCAGTTTGTTAGTAGTCTATCAGGGGTGGCTTTTGACTGGTATGCAGATTTACCCAATGGTTCAGTGCACAGTTTTACAGAGTTGGAAAACATGTTCGTCAAAAGGTTTGCAGGCAGTCAACATCACATTACAGTTGGAGATCTTGTCATAGAGAAACAGAAGCCTGGGGAGAAGCTGGTTGATTATATACTAAGGTGGAGGAATTTGAGCATGAAGTGCGAACCTCAATTGCAAGAGCAACACGCGATTGAGATTTTGCTTAAGAACATTCATGGACCGGTAGCCTTTCTTTTGAAAGGATTTACCATCAAGACATTTGAAAAACTGCTCAATAAAGCCTCCAGCCTACAAGAAGAAGCTTCGCAGTTCACCTTCCTTACTGATCAGTCCTCTTCAGATCTTAAAAAGCTGAAACCCCAGAAGGTCTTTGAGAGGAAATCTGGGACGGTGTCAGCTATGGATAAGGGAAAGCAGCCAATAAAAATTCAGGTAGAGAACCCACCTTCTCAGTTTTATAATCAACAGTATCAGAGGCCTCAATATACGTCACCACAGTATCAGAAACAGTATTCGCCACCGCAAGCTCAGCCACAGTTTAATCAACAACGGCCTTACCTTACTTCGGAGGAAAGAAGGGAGAATTGGGACAAATTTAATGCATTGATTGGCAAGACTTACCCCTTTAAAAAGGAGGCTTTAAAGAGGATATTAAAAAATCTTCTGAAAAAGCCAGACTTTAAATTGCCTGCCCCTAGGAGGCCAGAGGAAGTGGGTAAGTCTGATCAGCTTAATTATTGCCCTTACCATCAGATGTTGGGTCATCAGCTTGAAGACTGTGTTACTTTTAAAGAATGGCTTGATAGGAACATCAAATCAGGAGCTGTAGTGATTCCCAAAGAATACTTAGTGGATCCGGGGCAGAAATCAGCTAAGTGTGTGACTGGTGAGCCTATTGTTCCTGCTTCTTCTTTAAATTCTGACTCAACTTGGGATATAGCTTTATCCCGTTCCTCAAAGAAATTTCTGAACAAACTCTATTTTTCTTCTCTTCAGGAGTCTTTGGGAGCTCAGAAGCCTCTCCAGGTTGATCTGATAGTTCCGGAAGGTGATGTAGAGATGACTCCACCTTCAGAGCTTAAGGGAGCCCAAGTCAGCCAGGGTCCTACAGTTCAGGAGAAGGAGGATACCAGAGATTGTTTTGTTGCTTTTAGTAGTGTTGATTGTGATGTATCCAGTAGAGTTGTGTTTTCTGCGGATGGGGAGACTGTTATCCTCAATCCTCTTATCTTAGATGACTTTTATTTTGTTCCATGTGAAGATGTCAAATCAATGAAAAAGGATTCTGTGTATATCTTGTCTATTTCTGATAGCGATGTTACGGATGACTTGAAAAACTTACCTGAAAATGATTCTCTTAACAATCAATTTAATTTGGAAGAATTAAAACATTCTCTTGGCTATTATTCAGATAGTGATGCCCCTGCTCTTGATTTGCAGGGTACGCCTATCTGTATTGAAGCAGAGATGTCGGATTCCGAGAATTTAACAGAAGTACAATCAGAGTTAGCTGAGGTCAAAGTAGATAATCCACATGTCGCTTCTTCTGAAGAGATAGTGCAAATCAAACTTCGTAGCGGCAAAGTGCTACCACCTCAAGCTTCTTCTGGAGATAAAGGGAAGCAAGTTGTTGACGAACCAGAATCTTCTCTTCCACCTCAGCCTGTTCCCTTTCAGGGTCCAGTTGAGAGTGGAATACCCAAGGTCGATTACAATGTCCTAGCTCACCTCAGGAAGCTGCCTGCCAAACTGAGCATTTATGATGCTCTGATCCTTTCCAAAGAAATGAGGGAAGCGTTAATCAAAGCTCTGCTAGATCCAGATATTTGCATGGCCCAGTTAGCAGCTGTACAGCCTGATGAAGCTCTTTGTTCCAAAGGAGTTCCTGAAATTTCTTTTTCTGATGAAGATCTATGTTTAGGGACGGCTGATCACAACCGTCCACTATACATAACAGTAAACATAGACAACTTCAGATTGTCACGTATCCTGGTTGATCCCGGTGCATCAGTTAATATTATGACTCTCAGAACTCTCGCTTATTTGAGGATAGACGTTCGTAAGCTCAGTTCAGACAAAATGATCTTACGAGGGTTTAACGAAAATGGCGAGAGGGCTTTGGGTTCAGTTACTCTGTTGTTGGAGATTGAAGAATTTAAAACTGAAGCAAAGTTTCATATTATAGACTCTCCAACATCTTTTAATGCTCTTCTAGGTAGACCGTGGCTTCATGAATATAGGATGGTTCCTTCCTCCCTACATCAGTGCATTAAATACATCAGAAATGGTGTTGAGCATTGTATTAAGGGAGATTTGCAACCATTCTCAATTCATGAAGTAGGAATTTATGAAGATGCCGCCTATTATTTGCCTAAAAAGCAAACTGTTCCTAAGGATCTCAAATTGGCCAAAAGTGAAATTGCACTTGAAAAGAAAAATGAAAAAGAAAAAGAAAAAGAAGAAAAAAGAGATGAAGAATATCCCTGCCTCGAAGATAACATCCGTTGGCATCCTGCTCCTCCCTCACAAAGAGGTGGTAGGATTACCCAATGGGGGCGAGGTAGAGGCAGAGGATGGCAAAATTATGAAAGTGCAACGTATGAAATCATACAAAAGCAAACTCCTACGATGCATATTGATTTAGAATCTGACTCAGAGGATGAATCATGTGTATCTAAGGCTGAAAATAATAACAAGAGGCCGAAATTTGAGATCTCTTTGGAACACGACAGTGACGATGATAAAATTAAGGCAAAAATAGAGGATGATTCAGATTTGTCTACCTATGAAAAGCTTAAAGGATATGTGAAGACTTTAGCTCTAACCCCACTATCTCAAGATAGTATAGCCGGGTTGGCAGTTAAGGTTTCACCTGCTTTGAGCGATGATTGTAAAACTGCTAAGTTTATTCCTTCTTCTAGCAAGAATGTTGAAACTGATGTACACATTGATGATCCTTTGATGAATGAAATAGTGGAACTCCCTTTTGATTGGTATCCTTATGGTGTTAAAAATTTAATTAAGCAAGGTTTAACCCCATCTACTTGGACTAAACGTCAAGCTCAGTCCTTTGAAAACCTTTGAAATACTGAATATTATAAACCAAATTCAAGGGCATGATTGAGTTTTAGTACTGTTTGTCCATTTGATGATGATGATTACTGCTTGGTGATAACTAACAATCTAGGATCTGATCGTCTCTTTATGAAGGACATTAAGATTCTAAATGAATTTTGTCTAGAAACTTCAGATGATTCGGATGACTTTCAAGTTAAGGAGGCACCTCCCGAACTTGAGGAGGAGATCCAATCAACTGTTGATGAATTGAAAGAAATTAATCTTGGTAATGAAAAAAATTCACGTCCGACGTTCATAAGTGCCTTATTGAACGAGGATGAGTCAACTAACTTAGTCAAGCTGCTTTCAGAGTTTAAGGATTGCTTCGCTTGGAGCTATAATGAGATGCCTGGATTATCTCCAGAAATAGCAGTCCATAAACTTGAAATTCAACCTGACATGATCCCTATCAAGCAAGCCCCACGACGCATGCGCTTAGAAATTGAACAACAAGTGGTGACTGAAGTTAAAAAACTGATCGATGCAGGCTTTATTCGAGAGGAAAAATATCCCTCTTGGTTGGCTAGCATCGTCCCAGTAAAGAAAAAGAATGGTCAAATTCGCGTATGCATCGACTATAGGGACCTGAATAAGGCTTGTCCAAAAGATGAGTTCCCGTTACCTATACCGGAACTCATGGTAGACATCGCCTCTGAGCATGCAATTTTCTCTTTTATGGATGGTTCATCTGGATATAATCAAATCAAGATGGCTCCTGAAGATGAAAAATTCACTGCCTTCAGAACACCTATAGGGGTCTTCTGTTACAAAGTCATGCCCTTTGGACTTAAGAACGCTGGTGCAACCTACCAGCGGGCTATGACCCGAATCTTCGATGATCTAATACACCAACAGGTAGAATGTTATATCGATGATTTGGTAGTCAAAAGTCGTCAAAGGGAAGACCACCTTCATGATCTGAGAATCGTTTTTGAAAGGTTGCGCCGCTACGATCTAAAGATGAATCCCTTGAAATGTGCTTTTGGAGTTACTTCAGGGAAATTCTTAGGATTCGTAGTGAGGCACCGAGGCATAGAAATTGATCCTTCCAAAATAAAAGCCATCTTAGATATGCCACCTCCTAAAAGTCTTACCCAGTTAAGATCTCTTCAAGTTAGGTTGGCATACCTACGAAGATTCATTTCCAACTTGTCTGGTAGGTGTCAACCATTCGCTGCTTTGTGTAAGAAAGATGCCCGATTTCATTGGGATGAAAAGTGCCAAAATGCATTTGAAAGCATAAAGCAGTATTTGTTAACACCACCAGTTTTAGCAGCCCCTATCACTGGAAAACCCTTAATACTTTACACCGCAGCCTTAGACAGTTCTCTTGGCGCCTTGTTAGCCCAAATTAATGAGGAAGGAAAAGAGAATGCACTTTACTACTTGAGTAGGAGACTTCTACAAACTGAAGCTAATTATCCTCCTATTGAGAAACATTGTTTAGCCTTGATTTTTGCTGCCCAAAAATTAAAGCATTACATGTTAGCTCATAAAATCAATCTCATCTCTAGAGTTAATCCACTCCAATACCTGATGACTCGTCCGACGTTGTCAGGGCGTTTAGCAAAGTGGTCAATGTTTCTACTCCAATTTGATATCACGTTTATACCATTACGTGCTATCAAAGGTCAAGCTGTGGCTGACTTCTTAGCAGCACACCCGATCCCTGCTGAGTCCCCTCTGAATGATGATCTCCCTGATGAACAAATTATGTGTTTAGAGGAGCAGGAAGGAAATACTTGGGAATTATATTTTGATGGTGCCGCATCTTCACAAAAGATCGGGGAACCTCAGGAGGTAATCCCAGGGAAAGCCGGTATCGGGCTGGTTTTCATAACCCCTGAAAAGGGATTGTTGCGTTATTCTTACCATTTATTAGAGCCTTGCACTAATAACGAGGCCGAATACGAAGCTCTAATAACTGGTATAGAATTAGCAATATCAATGGAAATCAAAGAAATCAAGATCTTTGGAGATTCACAACTTATCATCAATCAAGTTGCTGGTATTTACAAAGTCTTGAAACCTAAACTTCTTCCGTACCATCAGTACACTATGAAACTTCTTGAGCAAATTCCGAGCGTAACCTTATATAAGATACCCCGTGGAAGAAATTCTACGGCGGATGCCCTAGCAAAGCTCGCAAAGGAATTAGCCTGTATAGAAGAAGAGTCCATTTCCATAGAAGTTCAAGGTCGCAAGATCTTGTCTCCTATAGACTTGGAATACATCAATAAAAAGTTTCCTTCCGAGGGCGAGATTGTTCTTGCCATTGATGATGATACGGTTGACTGGAGACAACCTTTCATTGACTATTTGCAAGAAAACAAACTCCCTCGAGAGAAATCTGCCGCAGATCAAATTAAGAGAAGGGCTCTTTCTTACACACTGATGAATGGCATTTTGTACCGCCGGTCTTTCGATCAATTGTGGCTACGTTGTCTTAGTAAACAAGAAGCCCAAAGGATCGTGACCGAGGTACATGCCGGATTGTGTGGTGCCCACCAATCTGGCCCCAATATGAAGATGAAAATCAAGAGACTGGGTTATTACTGGCCCTCAATGATTGACGACTGTATGTCTATTGCACGTCGTTGCCACCAGTGTCAAGTACATGGTGTAGTCCTGCACCAACCTCCTAATGTTCTGCATCCAACGATCGCTTCGTGGCCTTTTGAAAGCTGGGGCACGGACATTATTGGCCCTATTGATCCTCCCTCTTCTAAAGGTCACCGGTTCATTCTAGCAGCAACAGACTACTTCTCAAAATGGGCGGAGGCTGTTCCACTACGAAAAGTCAAAACTCATAATGTGCTCCAATTCTTTCGAGACTATATTGTATATCGATTTGGCATTCCTCGTCGAATTATATCCGATAATGGTCCCTCCTTCAAGAGCACCAAAATGAATAATTTCGCTAAACGTCATAATATTGATTGGAGGTACTCCACAAGCTACTACCCACAGGCGAATGGATTGGCGGAGGCCTTCAATAAGACGTTAGTAGGAATTCTAAAGAAAATCTTAGAGGACAATAAGCGACAGTGGCACGAAAAGTTGGGTGAGGCTCTGTGGGCTTATCGAACCACATGTAGAACCCCAACTCACTCTACACCGTTTGCTTTAGTCTTCGGGGCTGAGGCTGTTCTCCCTTTAGAGGTACAGCTTCCCTCTCTAAGGGTTGCAATTAACAATAGTATTACATCTGAACAGAATGCCCGACTTCGTTTAGAAGAACTTGAAGGTTTAGAAGAGAAGCGTTTGCAGGCTCAACAGAACCTCGAGTTATATAAATCCCGTATGGCTCAAGCACATGACAAAATGGTTCGTCCTAGAACCTTTCGAGTAGGAGAGTTGGTGTTGGTCTTACGTAGACCTATCCTAACTCATCGAATGTTTGGTGGTAAATTTGAGCCTACATGGGAAGGTCCTTTTGTGGTGGAGAAAGTCTACCAAGGGGGATCTTACCAATTAGTGGATTGTAAGGGTGATCGTCCTATGTTGACTATCAATGGGCGGTATCTTAAGAAATACTATGTGTAATGACGTCGTTATGAAGATTTGCAATAAAATTACAAATTTTTCAGCATATACGTTGTTCTCGAAGCTTATGAATGTGACATACACTGGGTCCAAGTAGTTTGTATATATTAGTAAAGAAATGTCCTTTTATTTATTTTCTTTCTTCATTTATGATGGTTCAATATAAAAACATAATCCCCAGTGGATGATTTGTAAGTTATAAAGATCATTTTCAATGAGGGAGAAAGCAAAATGAGGGAGAAAGCAAAATTTTCAATCCAAAAATTCCAAGCTCATTCTTGTGAATGGTTTTATCTTCCCTTCTAGAAAGTGACATATACAAAAGCTTTTGATGTCTAGTAATTGTTAATGCCATTTGTGATGAAGGGAAAAGATCAAAAATCCTGCAAGAAATCAAACATTCATTAAAATTCCCAAACCCGACTAAATCTTAAATCTGTCTTTAGGTATAAGTCCTCCTGCGGCATCCTATTGACATTCTTGAAGTTAGGTGTAAGCATCCCTAGTGGCATCCTAATCTTCATTCCGAAGTGAAGTATAAGAATCCCCAGCGGCATCTTCTCTTCATTAAAATTTAAATCTTAAATCCGTCTCTAGGTCTAAGTCCGCTTTTACGGCATCCTACTGACTTCTGGCTTAAGTCCGCTTTTACGGCAGCCATCAATTTTAAATCTGTCTCTAGGTCTAAGTCCGCTTTTACGGCATCCTACTGACTTCTGGCTTAAGTCCGCTTTTACGGCAGCCATCAATTTTAAATCTCTCTCTAGGTCTAAGTCCGCTTTTACGGCATCCTACTGACTTCTGGCTTAAGTCCGCTTTTACGGCAGCCATCAATTTTAAATCTGTCTCTAGGTCTAAGTCCGCTTTTACGGCATCCTACTGACTTCTGGCTTAAGTCCGCTTTTACGGCAGCCATCAATTTTAGATCTGTCTCTAGGTCTAAGTCCGCTTTTACGGCATCCTACTGACTTCCGGCTTAAGTCCGCTCTTACGGCAGCCATCCTGATTAAATCCGTCTCTAGGTCTAAGTCCGCTTTTACGGCATCCTACTGACTTCTGGCTTAAGTCCTCTTTTACGGCAGCCATCAATTTTAAATCTGTCTCTAGGTCTAAGTCCGCTTTTACGGCATCCTACTGACTTTCGGCATAAGTCCGCTCTTACGGCAGCCATTCTCAGAATTAGATATAAGTGTTTACTTAGTGGCATCATTTCTCTTGATTTAAAAGAAAACTTTGGATTTATCAAAATCACGTTCAAACTCATATCAAACAACATTCAAATCACTTTCAAAATTTCTTCCTTTCTATCAAATTACATTAAAATCACCACATTCATTTTTTTTTCCATATATTTGGCTTTATTAAATGATGCTAATCTTATTAGTTGTTATTTGCTAAAGTCATCCTTAACTTTCAAATCAATCAATCCATCCTAATCTTTCAATTAATCAACTCAAATCTTTCACAAACTTTTCATTATCATTTTCTATCAAAGCTCAAATTCCCTTCAATTCGTATACTCAAACTTTCAATTTCATTTTGGATCTATTTGATCGTTTCGGTCAACGCCAATACGCACGATAAACTTTGGCAAGTTTATCATGCCTATTGGGGGTCCATTTGTTGACCTCATTATTCGAGGTCAATTTCCCTAGAATTAATCTCTAGTACCTAGGTCTCCGTAGCCTAGTATAAACGTCGTCCTTAGGATTTCTCTTAGGCAGGGTACCCACTGATATCGCGTTGACTCGGTTGTTTTATTCGACCCAAATCAAAAATCAATTCAATATAAATCTAATTCAACTCCAAACTAAGCCCACATCAATTCATCTCAAATCAGAGACCCTGCGATGTAAGTCAACATGAAACTAAACTAGATAAATTCTAATCGAGTTCAATTTCAATAGCCCCGATTAATCCGAATTGACTCATTACGAGCCAATGACTTTTAATCAACAAAATTAAATTAATCTAATTTAAATGTTCATTAGTTTTATTTAATTTAAAATATATCAATTTTGTTAGAATAAATTATTTGTGTTTTAAAATAAAATTTATTATTATTATTATTTTTAAACTATATCATAATAATAACCTCTTAAATCAAAATTCAAACAAAATTTCAAACAAAGAGATGGTTTAATTTAAAATCTCGAGTGCGGTCAAGCCGGTGGAACCGTCCTCCCCACGATCCCCCTATCCCTATTCATTCGGATGAAAACTGTTCTCTCTCCCAATACGCTCTCATTCGCACGCACCGAGACTCCTACTCCCTCTCAGTCGAACCGCTCTTCTCTCCCTTCTCATTCACGAACTACCCCCATCTCCTTCTCGATTCGCAAGCATAAAGGAACTCCCCAGGCTCGTCGCTCCCCAGATCGCAAGAACCGAAGGCCCATCTCCCTTGGATTCGGACATCAAGACCCAGGCGAAGGCCCCTCCTCCCGTCGCCTCTCAGTTCACAAGAAGCCCCAGACCGTGCCTCAATCGCTCTCTGCTTCGGGTGAAGCCAGGCGATACCCCCTAGGTCCGATCGTCCTCAGCCCCGTCGCCTTCCTGGTTTTGTAAGAATCCCCAGCCGTCCTTCTCTCTGCTTTCTTGCAACTAGCCCAAGCGAAAAATCCCCATCGCCCTGTCCTCTTCTTCTTCCTTGCGTGAGAAGTCACCGGCTCCTTCTCTGTCTCTCCTATTCGGAACTTGAGAGACCAAACCCAAGCCTCCTCTCTTCCGTCTGTTCTGACCTAAGGAAGCCGAAGGGAGTTCGCCAAGCCTAGCCGAAGTTTGACGCCGTCTGATTTCCAGCCCCAAGTCCCGTCCACCTCTCTTGCTTGCGTGGACAACAGCCATAGCCAAAGTCCTCACTTTCTTTGCTCTAGCCGGCACCAATAATCCACGTAATCTTTGGGTAATTTCTTCTACATCCTCATCCATATTCTTTTTTGTTAATTAAGCATGTGATTGCTATGGGAATTGATTGTCTAAAGAGGAAATGTTGATGCTGATTTCTTATCTTAAGATTTTATTGCCATATCTTAAAGAATAGGGTAGAATTCTTTGCATGTAAAATAATTTGAAATGGTGGAATAATTCTGCATTGACGGTTTTCTTGTTGGGAAGCATCTTTCTCTTTGTTAAAGACTGTTTTTCTAAGTCAATAATAGATGCAAAATTTGCCATAAGGGTATGAGATTTTATTGTTGTGGAGTTGTGCTATAAATATGAAAATTTAACATATCTCATTTGGTAGAAATTTGTAGCGACTTATATGGGCTGTCGTGGGTTTTCCCTTCACTTTATCAAATTCAGTTTTGGTGGACTTCCTTTATAGTGGAAAAGCAAATACATTTGTCTTAAGCATATTCATTTACAAATGCCTTGCAATCATTCATTACTTCATGACTTGTATGAAAGCTCATAGTCTATTGTGTTTAGTGAGCAATAAAGCATACTATGTTGAAGCTCTCCTATAGATTGTTGCATTCTGACCAAATACATAGCAATCATGTGGTACTTCATACAACCATATCTATGGTACCTCATATCATCCATAAAGAGTGGCAAGTAAGATTACAATTAAAATTGATATTTAGTTGTATTGAACTACTTGTGCCTTGCATTTCAATGCTTTGGTGGAAATTGGTATACATAGTCATGCTTCATCTTATACATATGAATGTCTTCTTATGATTTGGAGGGTAAAATGCATCGAAAAGTGTGGTTATTAATATATATATTTAATGATGATTTGCTCACTGATTTTTGTAAATCCAATTGTTATGTGTGTGTGTCTATATATATATATATATATATATATATATATGTTGCTACTTCGCTTCGACACTTGCATCAAATTTAAAGGGTGAATAAAGAAAAAATCG
This sequence comes from Dendrobium chrysotoxum, assembly GCA_019925795.1. NCBI lineage: Eukaryota > Viridiplantae > Streptophyta > Magnoliopsida > Asparagales > Orchidaceae > Dendrobium > Dendrobium chrysotoxum. The sequence goes on along the minus strand of CM034314.1, from coordinate 91,478,024 downwards.
TTGTCAAGTAAATACTCTTGTTGTTGATAATTTGTGGGTATAACTAGAGTTGACATGTAGTTCATGTTATCTCATTTAGAACTCAGAAGTTTAGTATGTTTATCTATGCCTTGAATAATGGTAGACAAAATTTGTCTCGTTTCATACCCACCTTAGCAAGTTACTTAGAAAATTTTCATTTATAAAATTTCTATGGTAGCTAAATAAGATTGGAACGTCAGAGAGAAATTATATATTTTCTTTCCTACTTGTGAGCATTTATAAATTTTATATATATACATAAAACTTGTTGGAGGATTTTAGAGAGCACTTATATGTTTTCTTGTTCAATAGCAAGCATTCAAATGTTCTTTATAAAGTATTTTGGAGAAGAGTTAAAGGATTTTCTTGTGCTTTAATATCAGCATGATATAGATTCAAATGTCATATTGCTTTTTATTGATTGGAACATTCTCTTGAGTTTTGAAAAGAGTGGAGTTATATCAAATCTCATTTCTCTTTTAAATTTACATTTGGTAAGAAATGTTATGCAAGGTTGTGTTTCATATGTTATCTCCTCATATTTAAAAAAAAAAAAAGAGAAAAGAAGGGGGTTGAAAAAGTAAACTTTGCATTCTTATACTTAAACGAAGTGGGTAATTTTAAAAGGTAAATTGTATATTTATGTTGAAAGGTGAAATGTGTAAAAGTAGAAATTGTGTATGTTTTGGGAGGTGGTGATGTGGAGTTCATGTGTAATGAAAGTTGTAGAGTGGTATGTAATGTTTTGAAGTAAGAGAAAAGGCGAAATGTGTGCATAATTTGGAAAGGTGATTTGTATATTTCTTTGAAAAGTGAAATGTGTATTCTAAGGAATGAAGTGATATGTATGAGAAACAAAAAAGTTAATTGTGTGTTGAAAGGTGAAAATTGTGTGTGTTTTGAAAAAAAAAAAAAAGGATTTGTGAATGTGAGAAGTAGGGTGTATATGTGTATATCTTGGAAAGTAAAATGTTGTTTTTGAAAAGTGATAAATATGCATTTGTGTTATGAAAAGTGTTCCTTGTGTGTAAATTAAGAAGTGACTTGTGTGTGTTACTTTGAAAGGTGATTCCAAATTTTTGGGAATGAGAATTTTGTATATCTTGGGAAGGTGAAAAGTGTATTTTGTGGAAAAGTAAAGCTTGTGATTATTGAAGTTTGAAGTGTTTTGGAAAGTGAGGTGTGTGTGTGATTGTTGGAAAGTGACATGTGTATATCTCAAAAAGATAAAGTGTGTGAGAAGTAAAAGTGTTGGTGTTAAAAGAGAAGTGTTTTGAAAAGTGTTTGTATGGGAAAATGAAATGTTTTGAAAGTGCTTGTGTTGAAAGACAAAGTGTGTGAAAGAGTGAAAAGTGAAAGTTAGATTATTTTTGGGAAAATGAAATGTGTTGGGAATTCTATATGCTGTGAAAGTGAAATGCGTAAGATGAAGTGACATGTGTTTGTGTATTTGAAAAGTGAAATTGTGGGAACTGTATGTTTTGAAAGAGGAAAGTGTGTGAGTTTTGGAAAGGAGACGAAAAGTGGTTTGTGTTGGAGAATGAGTTTGTTGGGTGTTTACGAGAGAATGAAAGTTTTAAAGAAAGCAATGCCCCTCTTTCTATCGCTACCCCTCTCTTTCTCTTTCTTCTACTTCTCCCTTCTTGTGCCTCGAGGTGAACGTTGGAAAAATAAGTAGTATGCCTTCAAAAGGGAACTGTTTAAAAGGTTGACAGCTTGCGCCGGTCTTCAAGCCTGAAGAAAGGTACGTTTTTATTTTTAGTAATTTCAACTATTTCATTATTAATTATTAAATGTGCTTCTACCTCCCTATTTTCTTGTATTTATTTGCATGAACTGCGAGGAACGGTACCAATCAAGTGAACAAGAGGAAGCAGATTAAAGGTGTCAGTCGCCTCTATCCAACCGGGTAGAGGTGCTACGGGCGTAATCCACCGGGTCATAGCCCCCGGTGTTGTAAGCTTTCTTAAAATTTAGAAAGCCCCTAGGAGGCCGTGGTGTGTTTTGTGCGAACTCCCCCCTTTTAGGTCCCTATAGCAACTTCAATTTTATTAGGATTATTTATTCTATTTTAGATCCTTAAACCTCTTTACACGTGCGCAAAGTCCTAAGGGTTAGTGACAACAAAATTCTTTTCATTCCACATAACATTAGTGACATCTAAGGACAAAAATTAAGGATTGAGTCCTAGAGAACTTAGACTTAGGATGCCTGCACACTTTAGGGTAGAAATACATAACATAGAAAACTTAGTGACATTCCCCTTAGGGTTATTGTATGTTATTATTACAACCTTAATCAACTCTAATTAAACTTGAATAATTAATTAAGGAGAATTTCAAATACACTAATGATAATCCAAATAAAAATATATGAAAATCACATAACCTCTAATAACTAAGTCATAATTAACACACATAACACTAGGAGATTAAATTTGAACATAAAATAAAATGGAATCTAATTAATGTGTTAATCATCTTATAATCAAATAATAACTAAATAAAATTTTTCAAACTTCAATAAATCATCAACAATTTAATAAATCATTAACAAATCAAATAAAATCATTAAATTTTTAATAAAACACTAACACTCTAATAAGTCAATTAAAATTCCAATAAATGATTTAAGATTAACAAAATATTAAAATGTTTAATAAATTATTAAAAATTCAATAAATCATTAATTAAAATAATCTAAAAAAAATGGTTAACTCAAATGACTAAATAACAAAACACTATTAATCAACTTTAACAATCAAAATTCAATTTAAAACAAACTTCAAAACAGTAGAGACACAAAAACTTAAATCTGAACTAAAATTCCCTTTGACCCTTCAACAAATCAATTTCAATCAATTAGATAATTATAACTAATAGTAAACCTAGGATATCTTCAAACCACACAGCCTACCGCACACACTTAGATTTGTTTGCCAGGACAACTGACTCTAGCTCTAGGTTAGGCCGGTGTTTACTTTCTTGCTGTTGTGTGACGGGCTTTCTCGGTTTTCATTGCATGCTTGTATGATTGACATTGAGTGTTTGTTTACTTTTATTGCTCTCTGTGATATAATGTGATGGGCGATAGATTACCCTTAGGTTAGGAACGATCTGGATGCTCACAGAATCTTATGCAGGTGGCCATGCTCGTGCAGGGCTAAATAAAAAGGGGGCAAATTAAAGATTTGGATTAACATAAAATTTCTGCAGGTGCTTCAGAAAATGCTAAGCCCCCTTAAAATTAAAAGAGCATGGCCAAGTGTGGCTGATAAATTTAATATGAATATATAACTGCATGGGAATGGTTTTATTATAAATGTCTAGGATAACCTTGCAGGTGTGTCTAGATTTTTTTTTTCTTTCTGGAGTGTAATGTAAATGTAATTATTTGTTAAAGTCAAATGTTGTGAAAGTGATTCAAAAGAGGGATATCACACCCAACTCGGAATCCAAAGAGAAGAGAATATCCTTTAAGGGAGTATTCTCTTCTATTTGGAAAGCCAAGTTAGGGTGGTTCTAACATCCAAAGAGAAAAGAAAATACCCCTTCGGGGATGAGTTTCTTTTCATTTGGATATCCAGGCCCGGCGGACCCAAGGAGCTCATAGCGGATCCAAGAAGCTTGTAAAGGAAAGAAGATGAAGAAAATGAAGAAATAAAGATAAGAAGAAAAGTATACCCCATTTTGAAATCACTTGCGTCAGTCTTAGGTTTAGAATCCGGGTTTGTTGTCAGTGGTGCCCGGCCACTTTACTTTTTCAGTAGACCCTGGGTTGTAAATAAATTGGACATTGGACATTATATTTTTGGATAATTTAATTTGAGTGTTTACATTGTTTGTGCACTAGCTTTTTTTAGGATTCTTGCATGCCGTGTTTTGTTTTAGCCTGGATACGCATCGGAGTGTTTTTTGGTAAGGACCACGATAAACTTTTTCTACTTGAAATTTAAAATAAAATTTTTTAGGCTCACATAGAAACTCTAACGAATCTAAGAAGTAAGCTCGGACCGCCGAGAGTCAGCATAAGCATATTATTACTTTCTCTTCCTTGTTAGGCACCTCCCCGCCTGCGGGTTCTGGCTGACCACCTGACCTATTAGGGTGCAGTTCTGTCAAGGGGATGTTGTGCAATCTCTAGGGAAAAATCTATTTTCTAAGCCTGATTTTAAAACTGCTTCATAAATCATTTTATGCATTCGAGTCAATTAGCATGCATTGCATTAGATACAAATTAAAAGAGTCTAAAATTTTAATTGTATTATGCTCCTAGGTATCATTTACCCTACATAAGTAAAGGGGCCAATTAGAATTTGTTTTAGATGTCGGCACCGATTCCTCAAAACTTAAATAACGTCCCTACCCATCTTTCATAAGAGACTGGATACATGGATTTAAAGCGCCTAGGTGGTTAGCTGGCTCCCCAATCCAGGCCAGGGTAAGTCCAGATTTACATTGCATTAGTCAGGTGCGGGTCACTACTTTGTAGTACCCAAATTAGATTTAGGTTCTGAGGCAGATTTGTGAATCTTAAGTCCTCACCTTTCGGGAATAAAATCCCAAATTTCTAATAAAATGTCAATTCAAACCTAAAAATTTCTCTCTTAAAATGTAAAGCCCAACATAGGGTAGACTGAGGTTGCCTCTGAGCTTCTCAGAATCCGGTACCTCCTACTTTTCTTCCTTTGACTCATTAATAACTGTTCAATGTTGAGTTTTCTCCTTGAAAATCCCTACTTCTTTCCTTGTCTTCTACTTTGTAATCAGAGGGTACGAAATCACTGCTTTAATCGAGAGTTTTTTTAGGAGTATCGCTCCTAGGATGTAATTAACTATAGGGGCTTGCCCCTATAGGGATTTGAGAACCCTAGATTAAAATAAACCTTGTTTTATTTTTATAAAACAAGGGAAAAATCTTTGGGAACGCAGACACATTTTGAAACCTCATTTCTAATTTTAAATATATTTATAGAATATTATTATTATCTTTCCAGGTAATATAATATTCTATTTATTATATTCAATTTTAGAAATGATGACTTTTATAAAACTCATTCTTTCTTTTGGGTGTTTTTGAAGAATGTTATGTTCGTCTTTTCAGATGATACAATATTCTCCTTATTACACCTAAATAAAGGGATGGATGAACTTTTCAAAACTATATTTCTATTTTTAAACACATTCTACAGAATTTCGTGTTCATCTCTCGAGATGATATGTTATTCATAGAATTGTGTTTGACTATAGAAATATTATTTTCTAAAACCCTGTTTTGATATTGAATCCATTATAGAATATTGTGTCAGTCTCCCGAGACTGTACTTTATTTTTAATGCAGTATTCGATTACAAAATAGGAGAAATCAAAATCTGCGTGGTGACATAAATTTTCCCACCAGTTGGCTTGGCATATTGATGGTCAAATATCTGTGTAGCCAATCAATCATTTTCCATGGGAAATTGCCCCCTTGAATGGTTGCTAGAGCTGACTTCATAGATTGTAGTCGTTAAGGTCATCTCATAGGCCACATTCACCAAATTGAGATGAATTCTTATATTGCAATTGTCCTCTAGAGGAAAATCTATTTGTAGATTGGTGAACCTCTCTTGAGCTAAGTCATAGTGGACCAAATTAGCTTGCCTTGAACAATATCAACTTTGTTTGAACTAGTTTGACTTAACTTGAACCCGGTCGACTTAGCTTGAACCCGAATTTCTAAATATTTGGATGTACAACCTCCTCTCACTTTCAATTCAATATATGGAAACTACGCATCAAATTATTTTTTGATGCAAATTTGGTTTGTTTAAATGGAATGTGACATTTGGATTTAAAAATATAACATATATGACCAACTTATAACTGCAAGTAAATTAGTTGCAGTCGTAACTTTAGTGCTGGTTGCTACTCTTTGAGAAAAAACATTTTAAAATATTCTAACAACAAAACAAAATAACAAGTCATATCAAACAAAACCTAAACCAAAAAACCTAAGAAAATGCATTTGTCTCTTTAAGGGTTTTGCTCAAAAAATTGTGAGAAGCGCATAATGAATTGAGATTGTGCTGACGTTCTTATATGTGTGTGTCTATATATTTAGGTAATTGGGATAACAATAATGATCATGAAGAATTGTCACACAAGCATACCAGCTTGAAGTCAAACTAGTTCAAATCACAATAATTTCAAGCCAATCACTAGTTGGGGTTCTCAATCTCAACCGAAACAAATTTGAGAATTTGTTATTGCCACCGATCAGCTGGACAAAAGAAAGAAAATAGAAAAACTTCAATTTTTCTAATTTTAATGACTGGATTAATTTGTATAAAACTTGCATGCAAATTTGATGTTCCATAGAAAATGATTAATTTAATGAAAACACAAAGCTACTTCCATACCGTTGAATTTAGCCCTTAACTCATCATCTTCAGTCACTTATCCATCAAGAGCAAAGCACAGCATCAACAGCTGATTAAATCTTATAAATTTCCAGCAGCACCAACTTCCAATGCATTGTCAGAACTTGAAGATGAACCAGCTCGGTAGAATCCACTCAAGCTTGTCCTTGCCAATGCTTCCCCAGATAACGAAGCCTGTGTTGATTTCAAAATGCGAACTTCGACAAAATCGCCAGCAACTGGTTTCCTTAATTCAACATCAGCTGCCAAGGAATGCTGAAGAGGCACGCAAGGAAAAGAGACTCTGTGGCCTCTATCACTCTTTCCTGTCAATTCGGTTTCAGGATACCTCTTATTAGGTCCTTCTACAAGAATAAGCTGAATGGTCCCAATCTGTGAATCAAAGCACTGCCCTTTGCTCTCCCTAAAGGCGTCAATAATCTCGGTGAGTCGTCTTTGCTTCACATTCTCTGGCACATCATCGACATAGTTCCTGTGAGCATGCGTTTTCTCTCTCAAGCTGTATGCGAACATGTAAGCATTATCATAGCCAACAGCCTTCATGAGGCTTAACGTATCTGCATGCTCATCTTCTGTTTCACTACAGAAACCTGTAAAAAACTCAATGTGTCGTGATATCTGAGGAAAAGAGATGGTGAAAACAAGGTTTGTTTCCGTTTACAAGCCAGAAAAGTAAGTTATTGTTGCAATCCTGAATGCAAACAAAAGCTAGTTACGATTTTCTTTTATTTTTTCAATAATAATTGACTTCAAGTCTTTGACAGTCTTGAAAATATGCTCAAACCTAGTTATTTCCTTATATATATATATCCGCAATAAGAATGCTCAAGCAGCCAGATGAATATGCATTTTCTTCCTAAATTGAAGCATGAGACAATACCAACAAGCAGTAGCTAAGGCAACATGCTCCTGATTCTTGAGCAGAGTACTCAAGTTCGCATCTGGCTTGTGTGGCACGCTCTAAGCAACTTCCGGCATGAAGTTTATTAGTTTGTGTGTAAGAAATATGGAGGGGTTGGTAAAAAGCTTTCTCTCCAACCAAGAGCTCCACATTCAAGGCACAACCTAACCACTACCACTAAAATTTACAAGAAAAAAATTCCAAACAACCAAAAAAGGAGTTTGAGTTTGAAACTGGTTTGTGTCTTACTACAAATCAATGAAAATATCCAAGATAGACTTCTATCTTTAAAAAAATAATAATAAGGTAACAATGAAGCAATAATGTTTTGATACTCTGCTTGCCCGTAGAGTAATAACCTGCCTATCCACAGTCTCAGTATGAGTCTCTAGTACATCAAGATATTGTTCTTTAAGCAGAAATGCATTTAATGTCGTGAAATCTTAAAGATCATATTCCACATATCTTTGCGTTTCCATAGGGCTGATCTGCGAGAACAAGTTTATCTCATGCTGATCCATATCACCAATTTGAGATCAGCTTGATCATATGCTAGATGGTTGGAAATTGGCTACCCAAAATGAACCAATTCTATTTTGAGACAGTTAGATTCAAATTCTAGCCTATTTGGAGTTCTTTTTTTTTTTTAGTTAAAAAAAACATTGAATGTAAATGTTTTCACGTTTGGATAGAAGATCAAGGCCATCTACTCTCTTTGATGCATTAAAACTATCAATATGCATGATGCCAAAAATTTTTAAGACTGATGACCAATCGGATAGATGAAAATTTTCACAATAGATAGGTCTAATTGCATGACAAGTTGATTGCAATTTCGAAGTATACAGACCTTCAAATGGCTTGACATTCAATACATGGATTTTTTATGATATCTCATATTATTATACAGTTTTGATTCTTGAAATGCATAGATAAGCCTAAAGTTTTAAAAAGGCCCATTTATGCCATTCAATCATCCTTGTATGTGTCAAATACTAATGTAATGTTTAAACCGTCATGAAATTTGATGAAACATGAAACTTAATCCACATGTAATTCATATGTTGTAGATCGCAATCCACAGTGTGATATTGAGTTTAAAGATTATATCAAGTGGTCAACAAGAATATAGAATTAGGAGAATGATCATTCTCTTAGGAGGAAGAAATATATATATATATATATATATATATATATAGAGAGAGAGAGAGAGAGAGAGAGAGAGAGAGAGAGAGAAGAGAGATGTGAAATACTCTGTACTTCCCATTTGCTCAAAACATGGCCCTTTATATAGAGTTTTGGAATAGGTGAAAATTAGAAGAAATAAATCATACCCTTACACGAAAGGAAAAAAGCAATGCACCAACAACCGAACTACATATAGAAACTACTAACTATAGATGATAGGAACTACCCTCCATTTTCCTTCCTAATCTCTTCACATGATTTTATCAACTCATCTAAAGGTGCATTTTATAACCTTCATTGTACATGTTTAAGCCACATAATACTATTTCAATCATCATATCAACAATAGATATCACTCCAAAATTTAATATAATCATTCATTAATTTATCATTCATATTTTTGCTACATATCCATCATCACATTCTAACTCCTGCCACACTCATTTTAAAGATCAATAATTTTTTTACATCCCAACATTCAAATTCACTTAACATAGTAGGTCTATTTTTGATTTTATAAAATTTATCTTTAAGCCTCCAAGATATCATCTTACCACACAAAATTCTAGTGGAATTTCTTCATTTAAATCAATCGGTCTTAACTCTAGAACTTACATCATTATCTATATCTTCATTCTTCTATGTAACAGAAACAAGATACTTAAATGATCACACTTAAGTATCATTTTATCTTATAATAATTCGGAATGATAATGATTAACATCATATCCACTAAAATTATATTTTGTATGCTCAATATTAACTTTTTTAATTCCAAAGCATTTATCTAATAAACGTGTTCTCTTTATACTAAATTTTCACTTATTTCATTAGACATATTATTATTTAGAACTATTTCATCAGCAAAAATATACACCAAATCACTTTTTAAATATTATCTATATGCAACTTCATAACTAATATTATATACACACACATTAATGAATCTCTCTTTAAATATTATTTATAAGCAACTTCATAACTAATACAATATATATCTATGTGTATACATATATCTATCTCCAAATATACATATTCAAAATGCAATGTTATTTCTTACCTTTCATATCGTATATGTCAACAAAAGACATGAGTATAATTGAACTTATAAACAAACAAATGATCTCTACCATCTTAAGGACCAATAACTAAGGAAGCTCAGCACAACTTGTATTATCATAGTTTCTTTCTGAAATATTTAAATCCTATAAAGAAAGGATATGGATTCAATACCTATGTTTTGATTATCCTTCCTTTGTTATTCTCAAAATAACTTGTTTGTTACAACAACAACAACATCAAGTCTTTATCCCACTATGTGAGGTCGGCTACATGAATCTTTTTTCTCCAATGTGTCCTATTAAAAGTCAAATTCTCATTTAAATCTAATAAAGAAAAGTAAATTCTAATATTTTCTAACCAAGACTTTTTAGGTCTACCTCTACTTTTCTTAACATAAGCCAAATCCAATACATCTACTTTCCTAATCGGGTCATCGGAAGGCTGTCGTTTTATGTGATCAAACCATCTAAGGCGACTCTCACTAATTTTATCTTCTACAAGAGCTACTCCAACCATTTCACAGATATGCTCATTTCGTATCCTATCTTAAAGAGTAAAGTCACTCATCCACTTGAGCATCCTCATCTTTGCAACACTTAATTTAATATTATGCTTATCTTTTAATGGCCAACATTATGCACCATAAAGCAGAGGGGTTAATTAGCAATTAAGAGTATTGTGTGTATGCTATAAATAGAGGGGAAGGGTTAGGGTTAGAGGGACTATGTTTTTGTGCCTTGTGCTTGGGCTCTAGCGACGACTAGAGACATTTGGAGAGATTGATCCTCCTCTCGAATAGAGGATCGCTTGTATCTTGTTGTTTTCTTCTCTATTACTATATTATTTTTGTTGTTCCATGTGATTTGTGTGAGAATTAGCGGTGGAAACTCGCTGAACTCCAATCATTGTTAGGATTTCTCTTGAATTCCATAAGAGTTTCCTATCAAATTGGTATCAGAGCATCTACTTGGGCATAAAATCATTTTTTCTTTGCTGTTTTCATGATTGGAACCTAAATCCGATCTATGGCAGCAAAGCAGATGGATGTGTTGGACGGTGAGATGGAGCAACTCAAAGCCGGAGTAGAGGAAAAATATTCCGAGATGGAGGGTAGACTCTCGACCATCGAAGAGATAATGAATAAGATGCTGGAGATGCAATCAAAAGCATCGATGACGAATCAAAGGGGGGAACCACAAGGAAAGGAGATCCAGGAGGACAATGATGAAGTGGAGAGTATTTTCATGAGGAAAAGCTGCATTTGGACATGGTTGAGGTCTCCTTGAACTCAGTAGTGGGATTCACCCCGAATCGCACTATGAAGGTGAGAGGAGAAATAACATATCAGGAAGTAGTGATGCTAATAGACAGTGGGGCCACCCACAATTTCATTTCCAACCAGGTCATAAACCAATTGGGGCTGAAATTGGTAGACACGGGGGGCAGCTATAGTGTGATGATGAGAACGGGGAAGATGGAGACAGACAGAGAGTTGTGTAGGGGGGTAGTCTTGACCATACAAGGGATCCATGTGTGCGAGGATTTTCTCTAGTTGGAGCTAGGAAGCACTAATGTAATCCTAAAGATGAGGTGGCTACAGATCTTGGGGGATACCAAGATGAATTGGGGGATGTTGACAATGGTGCTGATGGTGGAAGGGAGGAGGATGTTGATTAAAGGAGATGCGAGACTCTCTAAAGTTATGGTATCACTAAAAACCATGGTAAGGGCCATACAGGAGGTGGGAGGAGGATTTCTAGAGGAGCTACAGAGCTTGGAGTGGATCAGAGGGGAGGAAGGAGGGGACATCCCTCTTTCTGTATAGCCAGTTATACAGTAGTTCCGAGAGGTTTCAGCCGCCTCAGGGATTGCTACCACAAAGGGGACAAGAGCATGCCATCACACTAAGTGAGGAGGTAGCATCGATCAGCATCAGACCTTATCGCTACCCCCAGATCCAGAAGGATGAAATTGAGAAGCTGATCCGGGAGATGTTAGAGGCAGTGATTATCAGGCCAAGCGTGAGCCCTTTTTCTAGCCCAGTTCTACTGGTCAAGAAGAAGGATGGAAGCTGGAGATTTTGTATGGACTATCGGGCCCTCAATAAGGAGACTGTGCCAGGCAAGTTTCCTATTCTAGTGATAGATGAGTTGATAGATGAGATTTGTGGAACGGCAGTATTCACGAAGATGGATCTGAAGTCCGGGTACCATCAGATCCGAATGAAAGAGGAGGATACGCCAAAGATAGTTTTCAGGACACACGAGGGATACTATGAGTTCTTGGTGATGCCGTTTGGCCTCACCAACGCCCCTGCTACTTTTCAATCCATCATGAACAAGGTATTCCGACCTTACCTCAGGAAGTTTGTTTTGGCCTTCTTTGATGACATTCTAGTGTACAGCAAGACCAGTGAGGAGCATCTGAAGCATCTAAGGGTGGTCTTAGAAGTGTTGCAGAAGTATCAACTGAAGACCAATCTAAGGAAATGTTGTTTTTCCCAGGCTAGTGTAGAATATTTGGGCCATGTGGTATCCCAGGAATGAGTAGCAACTGATCAAGGCAAGTTTGTGGCGATGCAGAAATGACCTTTACCAAAGAACCTGAGGGAGTTGAGGGGCTTCCTGGGATTGACTGGGCACTACAGTAGATTTGTGCGGGGATATAGTGCCACAGCTTGGTCACTGACCGAGCAGCTGAAGAAGGACAACTTCTTATGGGGAGACGCAGCCACCCAAGACTTCGAGAAATTGAAGACTGCCATGACCACTGTCCCTGTTCTCGCACTACCTGATTTCAGCTAGGTGTTCATGGTGGAAACTGATGCCTCCGGGTATGAGTTGGGGGCTATACTCATGCAAAATCATAGACCTATAGCCTACTTTAGCCCGGTGCTGACACCCAGAGCGAGACTGAAGTCCGTCTATGAGAGGAAGTTGATGGCCATTGTATTGGCTATTTAGAAGTGGCGGCCTTATGTGTTGGGCCAGTATTTCATTGTTAAGACGGACCAACGGGGTTCGCTGGAGCAAAGGATGGTGACCGAGGAATACCAAAGATCGTTGTCAAAATTACTGGACTATGATTTTGAGATCCAGTATAGACCAGGACTAGAAAATAAGGCGGCCGATGCTTTGTCTAGATGCGTGGGAGAGCTCCAGGAGTTAGCCTTTTCGATACCATTGACATTGGATTGGAGGGCCATTAAGGAAGAAAGTGCGCAGGGTCATGAGCTGAGAAGAATTAGGGAAGATCTGCTGAAAGATGAAAGTAGCCATCCCGAATATTCTCTGGATGGTGAGAGACTTCTCTATCAAGGAAGATTTGTGCTACCATAGACCTCTATTCATATCCCGCACTTGCTACAAGAGTTCCACAAGAGTGCTATCGGGGGTCACTCAGGTGTTCAGAAGACTTACTGGCTGTTGAATTATATTGGAAGAGAATGCACAAGAATGTAGAGAAGATGCTGGCCAAGTGCGAGGTTTTCTAGAGGAACAAGTATATGGTGATGGCTCCAGGAGAGTTATTACAACTGCTGGCACTTCCAGGCAAAGTCTGGGAAGAGGTCTCTATAGATTTCATAGACGGGCTACCAAAATCCGATGGGTTTATTGTTATTCTGGTGGTAGTGGAAAAACTCAGCAAATATGCTCATTTCATCCCTCTACAACATCCTTACATGACAGTGACAATAGCAGTAGTTTTCATCAGAGAGGTGGTTGGATTACACGAGATAGTAGAATCTATAGTATCTGATAGAGACAAGGTGTTCCTCAGTCACTTTTGGAAAGAGTTATTCAAATTGTAGGGGACTGTGCTGAAAAGAAGCACCACTTACCACCCTCAAACTCATGGACAGACATAGGTGATCAACAGAAGCTTCGAGACATACCTACGATGCTTTGCATCAGAGACACCTCAGCTATGGGTAAAGTGGCTGGTATGGGCAGAATACTGGTACAGCACTTCGTATCATTCAGCATCCCAGATGACTCCTTTAAAAGTGTTGTACGGCAAGGATCCTCCCACTTGGTACACTTTGGGCAAAGCAGCACATAAGTCTTTACAGTAGAATAGCATTTAGAAGAGAGGGAAAGGATACTAGAGGAACTGAAAAGACATATGTTAAGAGCCTAGTAGATTATGAAAAAGCAGGCAGATGAGCATAGAAAGGACATCTAGTTCGAGGTAGGGGATAGGGTGTATCTAAAGCTTCACCCTTACAGGCAGCGAACCGTGGCTAGTAGAAAGAATGAAAAGTTGGCCCCGTGGTACTTTGGCCCTTTTGAGATAAAAGGAAGGATCAGAGCAGTAGCATATCGATTGAAGCTACCTCCGACCGCGACCATACATCAGGTATTCCACATGTCATAGCTAATGAGAGCTATAGGGAATCACACCGCTAGTTCAGAGCTGCAAGCAACATCGACTAAAGATTTGGAAGTGGTATTGGAACCACTAGAATTGTAAGGGGTAAGCCAGGGATTAGGGGTCAAAAAAGTATTGATCAAATGAAAACACCTCCCCGATTATGATGCTATATGGGAACCCAACGAGAGGATGCAAAATCAGTTCCCGTCTTTTTACCATGAGAACAAGGTGGTTCTTTGGGATAGGGTATTGATAGACCGGTCTAGGAGGGACCAGTCCAGTCGGCCCAGCATTTGGGCCGACTCGTGGTCTACAGCAGGCGTAAGCCTGCTATCCTGCCTAAGCCAGCCGCCAACCCTATGGTGCCCATTGCTTAAAGAGGAAAAATCTAATTTAAGGCAAGATTGGATCAGGGAGGGGGGTGGCTGATTGAAGGGCCCACTTGCTTGAAGAGGAAGAGGAGAGTTTAGGCAAGATTGGACCACAAGGGAGAGGGGGTCAGCAGATTCATCGGGCTGTTTTAGGTATGTTTTGATTAAGGGAGGGGTTAATTAGCAATTAAGAGTATTATGTGTATGCTATAAATAGAGAGGAAGGGCTAGGGTTAGAGGGATTCTGTTATTTTCCTTGTGCTTGGGCTCTAGCGGCGTCTATAAACTTTTGGAGAGATTGATCCTCCTCTCAAATAGAGGATCACTTGTATATTGTTGTTTTCTTCTCTATTACTACGTTATTTTTGTTGTTCCATGTGATTTGTGTGAGAATTGGTGGTGGAAAGTCGCTGAACTCCAATATTTGTTAGGATTTCTCTTGAATTCCACTAGAGCTTCCTATCACTTTTCTATCACACAACAACCCGATGCATTCCTCCATTTCAACCATCCAACTTGAAATCTACTAATAATATCCCCATCTGTTTCACCATCACTCTGAACAATAGACATAAGACATCTAAAACATATACTCTTATTAATGACTTAATCGCCCAAAATCACAATCCCCCACTAGATCTAAAATAGCTTATTTGTTATTATTAAAAAATTAATATTAAAAGTTTTTATAGTGATGCTTGCAAATTATCAAAATATAAATATATTGGTTTTTCAGTAAGTGACTTAAGAAGCTGTAGTCATTTTTTCTTCTTCCTTTGTGGATGAAATATTGGCTTTGATCTCATAAATTTAGGATGCATCAGGGACTTTAGAATACAATTGATTTACTGTATCTCATATCCTTTGCTAAATGGAGGAACATTTATGCGTCACTTATTTCAGGAATCATTAAGCTCTATAATTAGGAACACCATAAAGTCATGTTCATGCCAAGCATTGAGTGTGGGATAGCCTTACTAAGGTGTAGCGCCAAGCAAATGGCCCAATTATCATATTACCTTTAAGAAGGTGCAAAACAATTGTGACAACATGAGGTAATTTTTTCCATTCAAACAATATATTGAATGGATATTTGCTAATTTTGCAAGTGGATTTTGGTTGTCGATCTCAGCTCCAAGTGAACCTATTAAGATCAAAGAAAAATGGGTATTATTGTGATTTATGAAAAGGAAAATTATTAATCGGTTGCAAAGAGAAAGGAGACTAGAAATAAGACTTCAATAATGAAGGCTACTAATGAGAAAATTGGATGGAAGGGTGAAAAAAAAGTGCAACAATACATATTTACAAGTTCTAGACAACACATCAATGAAGGCTACAGTTAATGAAAATGCTACGAAAAAAACCTAAGGCTCCAATACCACGATAAGAATTGGAGAGATTTTATTTAGTTTTGTTACAACATTTGTGTTGAATTTATACAAATCTAGGGGAGCTTTAAATACAAAATATATAAAATCAATAATTGAAAAAATAAATAATCGGATACGATAAAATAACTCATGTATTGGTGAGGTTACAGTAATGATCCCATATATTAATGATATGATAATAAGAATAATGAAGAGAGAAAAGAGGTAATTTGGCTGTAGGTAGCATGAGGTGAACCAACTAGTGGGTGGAATAGGTGGGGTGAATAAAGAGGCCAAGGGCTTGACTCACAGTGTAGATAGTTAGGGGTATCAAAAACTAATACGACACAAAAACCTGACCTGAATTTTTCAGGGTTAAGGTCAACCCATTTGAAAAACGGGTCGGGTTCGGGTCCCCAATTCTGACCTGTTTCAAATTTTAGGTCGGGTTCAATAACTCGATGAGGACCCAGAATAACCCTTGGCGCCACGCAGTCTGATTTAGGGCGTAGGGCAAGCATAACATAATACGTCTCGTGACCGCTATTCATTTCTACGTGTATATACTCTTAGTTCTCAACTCTCTGTCTCTGGCTTCGTCTGTTTAGGGTTTCCAGTCTCCAATCTCCTCCAGACCGGAGCTCTCCTAGATTCCTCTTACTTAATTTCTATTTCGTTCAGTTTATCAGTTGCTTGGTCAAGCGCAGTCCTGCGTTCGTAAGTCACAACTAGGTTTTTTTGAGTTTGTCGTTTAGGATTTTTTCATTTGTTGTTGCTCTGTCGAATGATCTTTTCTGAGTTTGTTCCTTCCAAAAGAAAGGATTCTAACAACATTCCTGAGAATTTTTTTGATGAGAATGAGCAAGTGGGCAGTGGTGATAATGTGATAGAGCCATCTAATGATGCATGTAATTACGGTTCAGAAATTGCTAAGAAGCGTAGAAGAATGACTTCAGCTTGTTGGGGGCATTTTGAGATGTTGTCTAATCCTAAAGATGATAAACAAAGGTATAAATGTAAGAAATGTGGTGCACTATATCTATGTGATAGCAAAAAATGACATTGGTAATTTAAGGAGTCACTTGCAAAATTTCAAGAGAAGAAATATGCGTGATATAGGCCAGCCATATTGCAAACCAACTCCAATTCATCTATTTCTATGGCTAATTCTAAGTTTGACTTGACAGAATTTGGTGATTTATTTAATACCCGTATCATTATGCATGCCCTTCCAATCTGTTGAATGGGTTGGTATTCAAGTTGATGGTATAACGCTGTGCTTTTTATTAATAATGATTGACACCTATATAAAAAGATCATAAGTTTTTCTTTCATGCCACCCCCTCATGATGGTATAGCGTTGTTTGAGAAATTACAAAATCTTTTGATTGAATGGAAAATAGAGTCTAAGCTTTTCAGCATCACTTTGGACAATGCCTCTACAAACAATATTTCGATATTCTTCCTGATAAATCAGTTGAATTTACGCTGTGGTTTGCTATGAGAAGGTGAGTTTTTTCATGTTTGAAGTACTGCACATATTGTTAATCTTATAGTTTAGGGGGGGTTGATGGAGATTGATGGTTCAATCTCAAAAACCAGAGAGAGCATAAAGTATGTGAAGGGATCTCAAGCGAGGAAGCAGAAATTTCTTGATAGTGTTAAGAAGAGTTGTTTAGATTCAAAAAGAGGTCAAAGACAGGATGTTCCAACAAGATGGAACTCTACTTTCATGATGCTTGATAGTGTTATATATTATCGAAGGGTTTTTTTACATTAAGAGTTGGGTGATTCCAACTATAAAACTTGTCCTACTACTACAGGATGGTAGAGAGTAGAGGCTATTTGTACTTTCTTAGCTCCTTTCTATGAAATTACCCATGTCATATCTGACACAAAGTACCCAACAATAAATCTTTACTTTTCATGCATTTCAACAGCTTATGCAACATTAAAATAAGAATTGTCAGATGGGCATGACTACATAAAAAGAATGGATGTAGGGATGATTGGAAAACTTGAAAAGTATTGGTCAGAGTTTAGTGTCATATTAGCGAAAACAGTTATTTTAGATACCCGATATAAATTTATATTTGTAGAGTGGTGTTCCATGAGATTGTATGAAGGAGATTATACCTTTGAATTAAGAAAAGTAAGAGAAATTATTCTCATTATGTATAAACTATATAAGAAGTAGTGGTAAAAGTTCAAATGCAACACAAAGGAGACATACTAATGTATCAAAAAGCACTTCCTCTACTACAATTAAGTCACAATTTCTCCAGGTACTTATTTTACTATAATTATTTTTTGATTTCTTCATGTTAATTTGTTCAACAAAGTCTGAGCTTCTAAAACATGATTTGATTCTTTTGAAAAGGAAGTCATTATGCCTAGAAAGTCAAAACTTGAAGTATATCTCGATGAACCCAAACTTGTTAAGAAAATTTAGTTAGATATATTACATTGTTGGAAAACCAATCAATATAGATTTCCTGAGGTTTCTGCAATGGCTTGTGATGTGTTATGCATTTCCATAATAACAGTAGCCTCTAAAAGTGCTTTCAGCCATAGTGGTAGAATCCTAAATCAATATTGAAGTGCACTTAAAAATGATACTGTTGAGGCCTTGGTTTGTGCAAAGGATTGGTTGTACAGAGAACATGGTGCAGTATCATTTAACCTAATGAACTCTTCTATTACTCATTTTTAGTGCAAAGTGTCAAATGTTTAAGTGCTCAAATTTAATTTTTTTATTTCCTGCAGTAGTAAATGATCCTAAACTTGAGGTTTTGACTGAAGATATCCTAACTTTAAATGTAAACCCACTTGAAGTAGAGCCTGATGAAAGTTCAGCCATTAGAAAATTTTGTATCCTCTTGTGATCCTGATAATCTTGTTGGTTGTTGCTGTTGTTGAATTGAATTTGATTGTTGGTTGTTGGCCTATAGCTGTAACAGCCCAAACTCTTAACTATCGCGATATTGTTCGCCTTGGCCTAAGGGCCTCACGATTTTGTCCTGTATGTAGAACTTCCCAGGAGATCACCCATCCCATGATTTCTTCGGGATGAGCAAGCTTAACTGTGAAGTTTCTTAACCAAATTCTAACAATTACATCAAAAGGCGTCTCGATGTTTAAGAGTTTAACTTCTTTTACTTAAGGAGTTTCGCAATCTCCCCCACTTAAGTAATTGACGTCCTTGTCAGATCTTTATCCCAAAATTATCCAATAGCCATATAGGATTCTAGAGGCGGTCCCTACAAGTTCAAGTGGTGACTCCCGCCACGTAGCACTTTGTCCCATATAGGGTTCAAGAGGTGGCTCCCATGCGTAGCACTTTGTCTTATATGACACTTAGTTCTCATCTTTCGTTTGGTGTATGGCTCTCATACCAATTGTGACGCTCTAGAATCTAATTTGGAAGAATTCTTTCTTTTATCTTTTATTATACAATAACCGTAGCTATCTAATTTCATCTATCAGTAATAAACAACATAAATAAATTCAATATTTCAAAACATCAATACACCCTTGCCTACTTCTCATAACAAACAAGTTAGATGGTGGCGCATTGCTTCTGGTAAAACATGAGTTCTACAATAAATTCTCAATTTAAAATCAACCCTCAATCTTTCTCATCTAAGCTAGGGACAAACAACAACAATAATTAAAAAAACAAGATATAAAAAATAATAATAACAATAATAATTTCAAAATAAGATTTTGATATCAAGTAATACAACTCAATCAAAATGTACCAAAATACAAAACATGCCATCAATTACTCTAAATTGATTACATGATTCTCGCCAAAAATATTACTTGGAATACATATGGTAACCCCAATATGAAAGAACGGGAGTACTAATGCTTATGTCATAATCATGCATATTGTAAGCACTATGTTATCTAAAGCATATTCAAATACAATAATAATTTCATATAATATATGTGCAATAACTCGAAGATCAAATGGTTGAAATAATGCATGTATTCAAATAATCCCATCCAAGAAACATGAAATAATTACTAAAGAAAATAAATAATGACGAAGATAATGATAAAAGTAAAATACAAAAATTCTAAAAATATATCAGCACAAATCAGTTGAAGGAGATAATAGATAAATCTAGATTGTAACTGGGAACCAAGTTCAGTCATAAAATAATTTGCAGCGCAACAATGACAAAAGAAAATTAACCTTATAATAATAAAAAAAATCATACATAGCTCTTAGTGGAGGACTTGAGATGAATGTATACAAGTGCATCAAAACTAGCATATGCACTAATGTATGCGTTTGCACAAACAGGCATGAGATTGATATTCAAAATGGGCAGCACAGTCCCTACCAAGCTCTATAATTCAGATAAACCTGTGGTTAGAAACATAAAATGATAGGGTAGCACAAATAATAAATCATGACGTGTTTGGATAAAAATAGATGACTATGTCAAAAGAAACATAGAAAACAATGAGAGGACTTCAAAACAAGAGACGAAAGCATACCACATATAAAATCACTGCTAATCCCAACATCTGGAATGATTGAACGTATTTTTTTCACGAGGTCCAAGTATGCTTCCCTCGTATAACCTCTTCGCATTCTCTGGAGTACAGTGGTGCTCCCTGTTTGAGCCGGTAGATGAATGTTTTTGCAGATATTATATCTATCCCTCATTATATATAGTAATTCATCAGGAAAATCCTTCGGGTGCGGGGATGTATATCTGAAGCGCATCTCTGGAAATTTCATTGATAGTTGATCCAAGAGATCAGAAAACCGTAAACCCTTGTTTCTCACTTTGCAGTTGTTTGAGAATCCTTCACTTAATTCCCAGCTAGATCCTGGTTCAACATCTTTAACCCCGGAAAGATCGTTGTAACTGTTAACATTCTGTCCAAGAAGCATTACTTCCTTCACTCCTTGTTCATGTAATTCACCTACCTCTTTCACAATTGATTCTACTGGACGAGATCGCTCCCTTCCTCTAGTAAATGGAACAATACAAAAGGAACACATATTATTGCATCCCCTCATTATGGATACAAAAGCTGAAATAGAGTTGCTTGAAATTCTTACAGGACTAATATCAGCATAAGTTTCCTCCAGGGAAAGTAATGTATTTATTCCCTTGTGACCATAATCAACCTCTTCCAACAAACGAGGTAAGTCTCTGTATGCATCTGGTCCACAAACCACATCTACCATTTTTTCTGCATCAAGTATTTTCTCCTTCAACCTCTCAGCCATGCATCCCAAAACGACCACCTTTGGAGGATGCAGAGAGGTACACCTTCCATTAGCAACATTAGTCTTCCACTCTCTTTTTAGAAACCAGAAGTAGTTGAGTCTCTGCCATACCTTTTGCTCAGCATTGTCCCTGATGGCACATGTGTTGATAAAGATGACCTCTGCATTCTCTGGGGCTTCAGCAATTTCTGTATATCCATCTTTCTTCATGATAGACAGCACAATCTCCATATCATTAACATTCATCTGACATCCATACGTTTCCTGGTAGATACGGCCTTTATTTGCACGTTTAAAAGTTGATTCTACACTAAATGAAAAAAGGAAGAAGGAAAGAATTAAATTAGGCACCATCTGATTGCTTGAAATTAGAAAATGTGTTTTGAAGAAACAATAAAGTTTACAAGATCCACCATTTGGTTGGGTATACGCAAAAATCTATATTAACTTTTATGCTTTACAAATACTCTCAAAACCCGTTCAAATATAGTCATTTCAATTGCAAACACAAAATTAGTGAAACAAGCATCATGATTTTCGAAAATGTATTTTCTACCGACAAGTAACACTAAGGTTAAAGACCAGTTAAACAAACAGAAATAACTAGATATCTCTGCATGCAGCAAAAATAAGTTGGCCACAAAAAAAGTCCTGAAAATTGTTTGACAAATAATTCCATTTGGAATCCAAAAAATTCAGGACAAGAAGTTTTGATTGTTGGCTTCAGCATGTTCGGATTCACTAATGCTTATTATTTTTTTATTTTATGTTACAATAGTACTTAAGTAAAAAAATATGCTCAACACTTATGCTTTCATTTCTTATTTTTGGAAACAAAAATGAGTAATTCACGGAAATTATGATAACAACGTTTTGATATTCTCTAGAAACAGGTCCAAGCGGCCTTTTTGATTAATTAGGCCAATTGATTTTAACTAGGATAATTTTACATTAATAGGTTAATTTGGGAGTAAATAATATTTTAGTTAAGATGATCAAAAGTGTTTAATTTTGATAAATAGGTATGAAATAGTTAATTAATAATTAATTAATTAAAATAACTTATGATTAATTATTTATTTAGACTGATTAGGATCAATTAGAACATCAATTAAGGACTTAAGGTAAATAAATTCTCATTACTATATAATAATAGTTTGTCCTAGAATATTCGGTAAATTAACTACTAAATTAGGGTAATTAGGTTTTGATTAAGACCACCTAGATTTTATTAGTATTTGATATGATAATAAAAGTGGGAATAATTAATTTATTACAGTAATTCAGCTAAGTTGGCCACAAATAAGTTGGAATAATTAATTGATTAGGTTTTGATTAAGTTGGCCACAAATAAGTAAGAAATTATTTAGCTAATTAGGGACAAATTAAGGTTTCAATTAAATTATTAATACTTTATTAGTTTTAAATGAAGATAATTAAGATTCAAATTATTAATTAATTCATAAATAACTAGAAGAATAGGTGACGATTTATACAAACTAATTAGGCATTAAGCAGCCTGACTAATTACTAATTCAGTATTTTTTATGGTTATTTAGGATTTTAAATAAGGTCATTAAGATTTCAATAGTGTTTGATTATTACTGTCTAAGGATTGAATAACTAAAGTACTGAACAACTAGTTAAATTTTATTTTGAGTAATTATGTATATATATAAACCTAAGAAGCTAACGATTAAATTAGTAGTTATGATAGTAATTTAGATTAATTAGGAAAAATAATTTTAATTTGCATCACTAGCATTTGATGGAATTATTTATGAATAAACATATTTAATTATGCTAATTAAATATACATTAGTTTTGTTTATTGTTTTTGGAGAAACATGTTCCCTATTTCTTGTCCAAGCATGGCCTTAAGTTTGAGGATTGGTTGTCAACCTAACATCTAATGATCTAACCAAAAACCTTTTTCATCCAAACTCAGACAGCAGTCTCTGGAAAAAGAAAGATTGAAGGAAGACAACAGAAAAATTGGCGTTTTAAAGCTTGCTTGCCGGTACAGAACAAGCAGTATTGTTTTTAGTCCGGTTTCTAAATAATTTTGTTTATAAAAAGTGGTGACTAATGTGTTTTAAACCCTCCTGTCATTGATATGACTCAAATGCAAACACCCAGACATTTCGCAAAAGCAAATGAAAAAGTTCAAAATCAATCACTATACAGCAATCTAGTTGTAAATTCGAAGGAAAAAAAGAATAGAGAAAGAAGCTCACTGCATTAGCTGTTCTGGCTCAACTTGAGAAGCTTGAGAACTTTGTAGTTGCCATCTTTCCTTTTTAAGAAATTCAGTTATGGTACTTCCCTTTCTATCCTCATTCCTCCATTGCTCACTACGTATGCTGTCATTTCTATTACTGC
This sequence comes from Dendrobium chrysotoxum, assembly GCA_019925795.1. NCBI lineage: Eukaryota > Viridiplantae > Streptophyta > Magnoliopsida > Asparagales > Orchidaceae > Dendrobium > Dendrobium chrysotoxum. Next base: position 91,454,674 of record CM034314.1, on the reverse strand, counting down.
CACCCTAACAATTTTTTACCTCCTTATGCATTTACCCTTCACCATTCTGCATCACAATCAACCTTCTCCACTCTCAAGATAATGAATAGCCTATCTCAGACAATAATTCAGATAAAGGGGCTGTTTGGTAGAATCTAGGATTTCATTTAAATAGGATTTCGTAAATCCTTCAAATCCGGATTTACGAAATCCGTGGGGGGGGGGGGGGGGGGGGGGGGGGGGGGGGGGGGGGGGGGGGGGGGGGGGGGGGGGGGGGGGGGGGGGGGGGGGGGGGGGGGGGGGGGGGGTTAAATCCTAATAAATCCTATGTGACTATTTAGCTATTACATTCATGATTTAAAGAGGTTGAAAATTTTGGCGGAGTTTCTTCCTTCCCGCGCCAATAGAGCCAGAGGATTTCGGAAATCCGCCGAACGAGAGGATTTCGGAAATCCAGGATTTACGACGAAAAGGCGGAATTTTCTGTCTACGGCGGCTTTCATTTTCCGTGAGATTTGGTTTTGCATTTTAGGCCGTTTGGCTGGATTTCGCCTCAAATCCGGCCTAAATCTGCATACCAAACAGCCCCAAAGTTTGTTTACCCTCAATCTCTCTATGAGCATGTATGGGTGTGTGAACAAATATTGGCAGTAACATACGCCTGTCTTAGCTCCCTAGATCGTAAACACAGACAGTGTATGGCGACTCATTCTTATGGAAGAGAACTGTAATATTACGGTGATCAATGTGTACTATTCAATGCATGTGTTTTGTCCTTGCATTCCATTTAGCACATGCCAGTTTTATTTGGACTAAAACTCAAAAGTGTTTTCTAAATTAGTTCGTTCGCAAGTGATTTTTTAGAGGCTAGAGGACCTAATATGTGGGAACATACACAACACAGAACAAACGAAAGCACATCAGTTTAACAGCTAAAGACGCAGGATTTCTTATATAGATAACTGGGATATGTGCAAATTTGGGCAAAAAAATGCATATCGCCGCATCCTATGAACCTAAAATAAGCCGCTGAGGTCTTTGCAGCAACAGCTACCGAACTATTTGAGCTAAAGCCCAATAAACCATTAAAAGAGCAGAACCAACTACAAATTTTCAATAATGACAAACAGAACTGAGAGGATAAAATGAAAAAAACTCACTCTTGTTGTAGGCTCTCAGGCGCCACGACTGTGGCCGGCAGGGCGGCGCAGAAAAGACGGAAGGTTGGAGAGGACTTTAGTTTAAAAAAACTGAAACTCTTGGAGAATTGGTGCAGGCACCTCAAATTATAATTTGAGGATTACCGTAGGTTTTCAGAGGACGAGAACCAGCAGAGTTAGGAGGAATGGAGAAAGAACGACGGTGCAGCGAGCGGAAGTGAAGACTTACGCATCTCCGCAGCGATATATTGATGCTTATGGCCGATTGGGGTTGGCTCCACAGAGAAGCCATGGTGCAATTTGTCGCAGTAGGTAAGAGGAAGAAGACGAGCCGAGGAGATAAACTGTTTTCAGGCTGCGTGGGTGCTGGGGTGCTTCCAGCTCAAGAACCCTACCTGTTGCCTCGCTGTTGGCCCATAGACGGGCAATCTTGGTCCGGTTTCCACCGAAGCTGAGGGGCATTTACATGAATACTATTTTATATCATATTATTTATATATTTAATATCTAAAATTTTAATATTTTATATCTATCACTAAGGGTGTAATCGAGTCAACCCGACTCTCGAGCAGGTTAACAAGCTCGCAAGTCGAGCTCGAACACGATTTCGAGCTCGACGGCTTATCGAGCTCGAACAGACCTCTGTCAAACTTTAAACTACTAATCCTGTAATAATGTTGCATGCGATATTTTTTTTCCTTAGCCTCTCATATCAAGTGGTTATAATCTTACTTTTTTCATAAACATGATCTACAGTGCAACATCAATCATGGCCCAAGGATGATATATTAAGATAATTACATCAATGCACACTCAGAGCATAGCTCTTATAAGTAAAAAACATATAAAAATATAGTATAGGCTTATTTGGGCTCGTATAATGACAAATTAAGATTTATACACCCATTGCCCGAACTTACATTGAAGTATTATATGTGTGAATTGTATACTTTGATGGAGTAGTCTTGTAGGCTTAATCTCACTATAACATGATATGAACTATTATTCCTTCATCATATAGATGTATGATTTGAATGTCTTGATGCAATCATTCTCATAAGCACGTAATAAGAGTTCACATTTGGCTACATCAAGTTTCATGAACTAGCAAATATGGCCATATTAGCTCACTTAGAGCCTCATTCTCATTAGGATAGCACATTTTATCTTATATTACTTGTTAGTATCAACAAGGTGATTACCCCTACAAAAATACCTCTCAAAAACTTATGATACTTCAAATTATTTATAGCAATAATCATATCAAAACAAAATTTAAACATATTTTTATTTGACATAAAAATGGTATATAAAGCTTATTTTGAGATTATCATGAAATTCAAGCCCTACACAAACCAAGACTTTGCATATAATCGTAGAACACATCTCTATATTACTTTGGAAGAGATCAACTAACCTCCTTTTAGTAGGAATATAAATAAAATAATATCCTTTAATGCAATTATGCATAAGTGTGTTGATATCTCATATTTATGTGCTTATTCATGTCATAATTTTGGATATTTTACCCTCATAGTAGCAACAATGTTGTCTTAAGTAATGCACCTCTTTCTTGGCTTTGATTGAGGCATTATGTGATGAAAGAAATCTCTTAATCTATATGGTCTATGCAGTGCTACAATAGATGTGTATTTACACTAATCTCTATCTCAAATCCAATCAACATCAATATTATCAATTAATTCCAATTTTTCACCTTAATAGTAGCAAAGGTAGGTTAACAATACCCTTAGGGGCTGTTTGGTAGAACTCAGGATTTCATTTAAGTAGGATTTCGTAAATTCTCTAAATCCGGATTTACGAAATCCGAAGGGGGTTAAATCCTGAAAACTGTTTGGTAACATTCATGATAAATCCCCATAAATCCTATGTGACTGTTTGGCTGTTCTACTGAGGATTTAAGAAGGTTAAAAATTTTGAGAGTTTTTTCTTTCCAGCGCCAATAGAGCCGGATGATTTCACAAATCCGACAAAATACAGGATTTCAGAAATCCGGGATTTAGAGCGAATCGGAGGAATTTTTCGTCTACAGAGGATTTCGTTTGACGTGAGATTTGGACTTGCATTTTAGGCCGTTTGGCTGGATTTCGCCCAAATCCGAATGAAATCCGACCTAAATCCGCATACCAAACAGCCCCTTAAGGTATCAAAATGTTACTTTTATTGCTTATTAAGGATTTGGGGATGTATTACTTTGATGGAGAAACCAATCCCACAACAAATAGAATGCCGAGTGGAGTTCACGTCATTGTATACATCACACATTTTATTTCATTTCTATAAGAGACCTAAGATAATCATTAGGACTTATGATGCATCTTTTTTTTTCTAATAGAATTTTTATGGGTTTAACATTTTGTAATCTAATCTTAAATTCTTTTACTTTAAGATTATTCAAAACAACTTAAGAATAGCTTTATTGGACTCAAGTGGTTTTTATGCCCACCATAAAGCCGTCTTTTGTGATACTCCGAGATCTAATAGAAGGATTAAATCTCTAAACTTAATTTTTCCTCAACCACAATACAAAATAAACTAGATTCAGCAAAATTATCAAAAATAATATTAACTGTCTAAAATATCATTCAAATTTCATTTCTAAAAAATTGTATACAATAATCCAGTTCATTGGAGTCTATCTATACATAAAAAATAAATAATTAGATTACAAAAATACCTTATAATTTTTTTATTCTGAAGGTCCTTTCCTTATCAACCCTATTCTGTTGGGCCCTCTCATTTTCCTAAAATATCAAAAAATTTCTATGGAGTGAGTACAATAAGCTCAATAGACCTCTTCTACATCCCCATCATAGATATCAATGCCCATTTTATATTAGCAATAAGATTATTTAATAGAAATGTTTAAATATTAGAAACTAACTTGAGTGCTTCTAGATTATAAATGCATATATAAAATTTAACATGAACATACTTAGGAGTATCAACCCATAACTCATTACTTGAATCTGCACTTGTATACCTCCCTTTTTATAGACCATTTTTCTTAGAAATGTCAGAGACAATATACATTGGTTAACAGAGTAACACTTATACCTTTCCATAGATTCACTTTACAGACATGTCAGAATTTACTTATCAGCATAATCTTTCTTATACAACAACAAAAACATCGAGCATTTATCCCACTATGTGTGGATCAGCTACATGAATCCTTTTTCTCCATTGTCATATTAAGAGTCAAATTCTATTTTAAATCTAATAAAAAAAGTTATTTCTAATATTTTTAACTAAGTCTTTTTAGGTCTACCTATAACTCTCTTAACATAGGTCAAATCTAATATACCTACTCTCCTAACCTTTAAATTCTCATTCAAATCGTATTGAGTTGCGACAAGCAAATTCTAAGATCTAATTTTAGAATGTTTCAGATTCCCTTTTAATATTCATTTTAAATAAATAATAAGCTGTAGAGCTATTAAAACATCCAAGTACTAAAAATAAACTCATCCACAAGATTTCTTTTATTTTCTCAAAATGTATCTATACTATAGTATATGACTACAAATAAAAGCTATAGAAATGAATAATAAACTAGCCATGACTATACAAAAATAAAAATATAGAGAAACACCTATAAACTTATATATGATCATTAATTGCTAATCAACATGTACCCAAGTACCTGTTGAAAATAGCAACAAGATTCGTCCACTGCTCCCTCCTTAAGTTACCGTTACATATATTACCGTGTACGAATTGCTCGAATAGAAGCTCCGCAAGTACAACATTGTGCTCCTCGGGCCACCTAGGGTTTCTACATGTGCTTTTAGGATGGATAGAGATATCTTCATCTACACGACATTGGAAGCTTGAGCTACCATGAGCCAAACATTTTCCTTTAAGAAACCTCTTCATTTCTATCAAACATTAAGGAAAAATGTTGTAAGATGATAATTTGATTAACCTTGCATTTGTAATTAAATTTTATAGAGTATTTTTATGAGTAATACCCTTTTTTGCTTCACAAACTCTCCAATCAAGATCGGACCCATAATTTTTGAGATAGATGGCATTAGATGACTCGTTGTCGCTCACAAATTCAAAATTATATTTGCTGAACCCAGTGTAAAAGGTTCGCTTCATTCTGATTTTATTTAGCCTAACCACCATACTACCAAATAATTATTTGTCACGTTAACATAACAAACACCATATTACCATGCAATAGTTCAACTAGAATAACAAGGCGATATTTACAAATTAAAGCGAGTAAAATGACACAAGCTATTTTGAAAAAAATTAACTTACAAGTATATGAGCTACGACGAAATAAACAACCCGAAAATAATTATCTTACCAACTTTGATATAAGATGAAAACTGAACATTACCATTATTTAAGCATAACTGTGTACATATCAAGCAATGTCTATTTTCAAAACAAAAAAATTTCAATTAACACACACACATGCCTACAAAAAGAAAACAAAAAGAAGAAAAAAATGCTAGAAATCGTTATTCTACATACAAATAACGGGAAAAATAGAAAAACACAAACAGCAGGCGAAGCGAACGCAGTCATTCCAAAACCGGAGAAAAAAATTACCTATGTCGCGCGTGTCTACGAAGCGAAGCAATAATCCGGAGAAGAAGAAGAAAACTCCGAGAGGTTTGAGGTGGCAGGGTAGAGCGATGGATTTGTTGGTTTCGACAAATAAGGGCAACTATTGGGCTTCGCGACACGGGGTGCCGCGGGTAAGTCTTACGCCACTCTTTAAATCCCGTTAAATTTGTCGAACCGAGGGATTTAGTAAATTCGGGATTTAAGCTGTAAATCCGAGATTTAACGTGCACTGTAAAACTGTTTGGCTGGATTTAGCATAAATCTGACTTAAATCCCACGATAAATCCGATACGAAACAACCCCTAAGAGTGTTAAATCTTGAAAACTGCTTGGTATGACAAATGTTAAATCCTGTTAAATCCTGAGAAACTGTTTGATAACATATTTCAGGATTTATGACAGTTAAGAATTTAGATGTGAAGAAATAATTATAAATTAAAAAAAAATAATGTGTTATGAATTTAATAACATTTTAAATAAACGTTACTCATTAATTATTATTTACACTATTAATTATATATTTAATAATATGTATTTTAAGTTATATTAATTAAGCTAAGTATATTAATATTTAATTACTAATTATCTAATTAAGTTAATTAGATTAATATTTAATGCACTAATTATACTATTAATTATTTAATTAATTTACTTAATTATTAATATTTAAAATTAATAATATCTTAGAGGCGTCTAGGTTTTGCCTTTCATCTTCTCTTCTCGTCGCTTCTTTACTTCGCAGGAGGTGTAGAGATTGCACGCGTCGCTTCTTCGGCTCCTTCGTGGCTGTTCGACTTCGCTCCTTGGACGACTTTCCCTTCCTGTCGGATCGGAAGTTACGACATTTTGATCGGAAGCAACAACGGGAGCTCGCTGGCTGTTAAGGTAACTTTCTACCTTTCGCGCGCTTCTTCGGCCAAATCCCATAAATCCGCTGAACCGAGGGATTTAGTAAATCCGGGATTTAAGCCGTAAATCCTTAAATCCGGGATTTACCCATCGCCGGGATTTAACACGAGCACAAAAACCGTTTGGGTGGATTTAGCATAAATCCGACTTAAATCCCGCTGTAAATCCGATACCAAACAGCCCCTTATTTTCATATCATATATACCTGGTTAATGATATAATACAAGGATGAATTTTAAACTTTGATGCTTATTTCTGAATAGTTGTCTTTCCTATCGAATCTGATTTCTGAATCCTTTTCTTCCCAATCAGATGGAGATGATAGTTGTGGTCTGAGGTCGAACAGTTAGTTTATCAAGGATGGTGCTGGTTCTAGCGCTAGGTGATCTCCACATCCCTCATAGGGCAGCTGATTTGCCTTCAAAGTTCAAGTCCATGCTTGTTCCAGGGAAGATCCAACACATCTTATGCACTGGCAATCTATGTATTAAGGTAATTGTACATTTTTTTACTCGCAGGTAACTGTGCTAATTGTTCTTTTTTGTTAGTTTTCATAATTCTGTCTGAAAGCTTTTCTTATAATTCTTTTTCTTGACCACATGGTCGCTTAATAGTTTATCTAAAGTAAGTTGAATTATGTTTGTGCTTTTGCTTGTTGATACTTCCTTACCCCCCCCCCCCCCCCCCCCCCCCCCCCCCCAAAAAAAAAAAAAAAAACCTAAAAACGTCAAAGTTAATGAGCCTTTGAAGTAATAAGTCGGGCTTCTGATTGGCTATTCTAAGGGGCTATTATAACCACCAACCTAATAGTGATGTGTGTGGGTTTTCATCCTTAATGACAAACATTTATATATGGAGGACATGTGTCATCTCTTGTTCGACATTGAATGAAATTTTCTCTAATAAGTTTGGTAGTTGGAGGCGATGTGTCATGAGTCAAATGAAGATAGTTTTGAGTGTTTAGAAGGATGATAATTGTACAATTCTTTAGGATGCCTTTCTTAAATGTGGCTAACCTTTATGCCCTTTGGTTGTCTGGGATCATTTCAAACTACTCTTCTACATTATCTATTAGAGGGCCAAAAACTCTTGTGATAAATTGGACATGATTCTAGAAAGCTGGAGAAAATGTCAAATGTTTTGAGGTTGTTTAGATTCATTCTTCATAGTGAACTCTACGAGAAGTATATCTCAAAGTTTTTATCTAAAGACTAGTTGATGGAGCGACATCTTTGGCAATGCAAAAATAATAGCTTGTAGGAATGGCTTTAATGGTTTAGGAAGGCTATAACTACACTAAATTGCAAAGGAAACAATGAGAAGACAATGATAATGCAAGGATGATAGGATAGAATTGAATGGAGGTTTATGACTGTCACAAGAGCTCCTAAGTCAGTTGAGGTAGAATGGAATCTAATTCATCACTTTATTTAAAAGTACATACAACACTATAACTTGAACAATTATTTAGTACTTCATACGCTAACTGGATAATAACAAATGATTACATTACATGATTTTCCTAAACAAGTATAGAAAATATCAAACATCATTATAAGCTTTAGTGTCTAATCTAATATGATATATAGTAGGATAACGACTTGATATCTAATCTTTATGAAAATGAAGACGAATGACTTGATGGACTCTATTAAGTCTTGTGGGTGAGAACTCTTCTTTGAAGAGTTGAAGTCCGTGTAATCCTTAGAAGGCTTAACATAGTTATAGGTATGCCTATTTAAGAGAAGAACTTATAAAATGCATAAAAAATGAATAATTGCATAGCACTGCTTCCTTGCCCAAAGCTCTACTACCTTGCATGAATTGACGGAGTGTTTTTGAGTAGCAAATTCTTAACTTATATGTATTATCTCAATGATAGATATCATAAAACTTTTTATTTGCTTAACTCTCTTGTAGAAGCTAGCCATTTAGAAACCATGTTTGTGGAATGAATGGACTTCAGGCTAAGGAATTATAGAAAACACAAATAATCATTTAACAGTTTGTTTTAATTGCTATGTAATCCAAAGAGCATGCATGTTTGTACCATCATTCCTCAACTGTGATGAAAGAACACCCTTACCTTAACTTTTTGAAGAAAAAATATTGTCCTTGTTTAAGGGTATGTCTGCTTTTCCAACTCCGAGTCATTTATTAGTCAATAATAATATAGATTAGAAGGTTTGAAAATTGAAATGAGTAAAAGTAGAGTTGGCTTTGCTATAGATTCAAAATGCTGTAATGGAGGAAAAAAAAAGAATTGATACTTAGTGAATTGATCAGAGAAGCATTGACAGTTAGTTTGTAATGCCATAAAAATTAGATGGCCTACCTTGGGGTAAGCTATAGCTGCTTGTATAAACACAGGGCAACCATAAAAGCGAGACATCTTTTGCTTGTTTGATTCTTTTTAATCCTTTTAAAGGCTGCCATAATTATCCTATATATACACCCACTTTACCATCAGAAACAAAGACTATATTATTAAAATACATTGTACAACGACTTGAGTTTAACAAAAAAAAAACCTTAGCATGGATCAAAGGATGTCATGAAAAGTGAAATTCACATAATAGAAGCGGCATTCCCATATATTGTGTCCTTTGGTAGGAATTGTGTGCCTTACCTTGTGGTGATGCCATGCATGTAGGAACAAACCATCACAGGTAACACCAGAAGGGTTGAACTCATAATATCCATCTCAAAACAAAACCAAATAAAGGATTCAGATGAGCGATACAGTTTCAAGTATGATTTATTGTGACCTTCATTTGATGCACTCAAAGTGAAAGCGATTATTAGAAATATTAACAAACCGGAAAATATATATTGCAGTATGCCACATCCACCACTCTAGGTATCATGCAAAAGAATGAAAAATAGCAAAAGCTGCTTGAAAGAAGGTGCTGACCCATTAAATAAGCATAAAGAAATGAAACCACCTTAACAAGCAATGGGCATAACTCTTTGCAAATAGGAAAATATTGTGATAAATAGCTAAGTGACATCAATTTTGGCGATCGTTATCTAATATCAGATCTAGCATATATAAATAAAGAAGTCTCTTATGGTCAAGTTGAGTGTATTTGACATTTACGAATAATAAGGTCTCTCATGGTCAAGTTGAGTGTGGGAAAATGCAGAATGCTGAGATAGATATATGGTAAAACTAAAAAGAATAGAATGAGAAAGAATTATATTAATGGAGTAGCATTTATTGAAGAAGCAATAGTAGAATATAGGCTTCTATGTGGAAGTTGGAAGGTGCATTAAGAAGCCTAATGAGTATAATTAATATGGAAGGATTCCAAAGGAAAGGTAGAATAAAGATACCATGACATGAGTTTATGTAAAATATTTGCAAATAATGGAGTAAACATCTCATGCTATATTCAACAAGAATGAATGTATGATTTATAAAACTAGCCTCAAAATATTGGGATAAAGCTAATGATAATGATGCGCAAAGAAATATGCAAATCTTTCCAAATTGGGATGCATATCTTTTCCTAATGTTTACTTTCTAAAATGGGACCTCAAATAGTTTAATGAACCCTAGTGTTTAGAGGTCGCGAAGTTGTTATGTTATTCAATCCAAGTCGAAGTCGAGGACAAAGTATTGAGGCAAATAAAGGCTCAGGTAATCTTATGACTATATGGGCATTAAACTCCAACATGATCTAAATTGTAGCTTTTCTAAAGCTGAAAGCTTCTTATTTCTAACATTTGTCTCCCTTTTTTAATCGATGAGCACTTGTGACTTTTAAAGTTGGGCTTTTATTTGGAGCTATTTTGAATATCACATTTGCAACTGCTTATTTAAATTTTCATACTTTCCAAGGATTAAGTAAGCTTAATTAAAGTTTGAACATTCCCTTGGTCAATTTTAGCAAAAAGCAGTCATACCTATTTTTATTTTTTATTTTTTATTTTTTATTTTTATTTTACTTTCAAAGCTATATATAATTACTGATATTTCATACCTTATCATATTTTACTCTCCTTCAATATATCATATTTTAAGAAATGATACTTCATGATTCATCCATTCTGAATTGTCTGAAACCCTTGAAATGAACATAAAAATGTGTGGCATTTTCCCTAGAGAATTTGATGTAGGACTTAAATGTTTAGGCAATATTAAATAAGAAATTGCACACTTTTATATGATAGCAATATTAAATATTAAACTTATAGCGATTTAAACGATGAAAGAAAACGAGCGAGGGGTGAAATTAGCTTAGGCCAAGTCACACAACTAGAAGTTAAGATCATAAAATAATCAATTATTCAAGTATAGCATACACGAAGGATTTTCAACTAGAAATCCTTAAATTAACAATGAGATTAAGCACCATGGGAACCCACTCACTCTCTCTAGATTACTAGGCTTAGCGGAGGGAGTTAACACAACTTTTGTGAATCAAATATGACCACAATTGAGAGCAATTTAGAAGATATAAAATTCGGAGGAAGAGTTAAGATTTCACCTTCGTCAGGGTTTGGAGGTAATCTGCCACTGCACGGAGGAGAGTTGGTCGTCGATGGCTTCGGCGAGGGTGAAGACAATCCTCTCCACGTATTCCTCTACAGTTTGGTCAACTTTCAGGTTGAGGTCGAAGAACAGTGAGTTGAGGATATTGATGTGGCCTTGGTCGTCATACACAAACTCGTGGTCTTGTTCAAGATCTGCCATACAACGGAGACAGGAAGTACAACATGAGACTTCAGATTTGGTGAATCGTGGTAGAGATGTTTGTGAAACAAATCTGAAATTAATTTCAGAAAATTGAAACTCTGAAATTAACTTGGGGAGTAAGTAGTTGGGAGAGAATTTACTTGAGAGAGTGCAAAGAAGAAGAGAGGGGGGAAAAGGAGAGATAAGGGGCGGCGGCTAAGGGAGAAGGGGAGGGCTATTAGCCAAAATCTGAATTTTCATTTCAGATTTGTTTAGGAGGCTTTGAATTTTGACTTTCAAAATTGAGGAGGGGAGGGAAAGGGAGTTAGTGTGGAATATGGAGAGAGAAGGGGGAGGGGCATCCTTGAGTGAGAGGGATTTGGGTAGGGTTTTAATGCTTGCTTTAATTGTGACCTTAAATTAGGATTAATTGATTTCAATCAAATCCAATTAGAAATTTAATTAGATTTAATTTAAGGAACTTTCCTAAAATAGGCCATCTTATATTAGGAAGTAAATTCAAATTCAAAATTGATTGGAATTTGAAATCAAATACTTTCCTAATTTAGGTTGTCACATAAATGGAAAGAATTAAAGAGGGATTTGAATTTTGGAGGCAAAGGGAGGGAAAAAAGGCGTTAGGGTGGAGTTTGATGGTTTGGAGGTGGGGGATGGGGTTCGACCGAGAGAGGGGTTTGGGTGGCCGATGACTAGAGGGAGGAGGGTGGGGGTGTCGGCCAAGAGAGGGAGGGGAGTATTTGGCCAGCAGTTTGAGGGGAAGAGAGGGGAGGATGGGGAGCGACGAAGTCGACCACGAACCCGGACGTTTCCTACGGTTGGTCGGCAGTTTGAGGGGAAGAGAGGGGAGGATGGGGAGCGACGAAGTCGACCACGAACCCGGACGTTTCCTACGGTTGGTGAGTATTACGATGCCCTCACATAGGGATTTAAATCTCTCCAAGAACTCTCAAGCTCTCTAAAACACATATGTGCAGAAAATTTCATAATATCATTCATCATCCCTCAAAGAAGGGGGAGGAGGCTTTAAATAGCCAATACAATGAAGAAAATACAAAAGACCAACTTGCCCCTATAGCATACATATGACTAGGCCCTCAAGTGAGGGCATAAAAGAAAAATGTACAATAAAACTCATAAATATAATAAACTAATACATCAATAATAAATCTAGTACAATGATAATCAAAAGTAAAGCGGTGCAATCGTGGCCGTAGATCAACAGCCACGCCGCTGGCAGACTCTCCAAGGTCGGATGTCCTCATCAGAATTGATTTTATATAATTGAGCAGCTTATTCTAATTTAGATATTATTTACTACATGAAGATTCAAGTGGTAGTTCCACTGATTAAGTAAATAAACAAGAGGGGATTGAATTGGATGTGCAATGACACTTCAAAATCTCCTCATGAAATGCAACCAATTCGAATCCTCACAAGGAACACAGAAAAGTAAATAAACAAACAATTAGATTAAACAAGCAAGCACATAAGCAAACAAATTTAGATGTCAAAATATACATGTAATGCTTTAAAGTAAGTTATCAAGATTAAGCTCGATGCAAATGATATGCCACTCAAGAATTCTAATATGCAAACTTGTAATCTATGTAAATCAATCTACAAGTTTAACAAAGCAAGTGTCCTATGGTGTATGAATTTAAGTTAAATGTGTGAGTAATGAATTATTAAGTATAATAATAAGATATTTACTCAACAACACAAGCTGGTGAGACACTTATATCATCAAACGTCAATGATACATAACCATGCAAATGTCCAAGTATAATAATTTGCTCAGAGCACAAGCATATGATGCTTCCAAGTATTATATGACTCTATAGGCGTACAAATAAACAAAATAAGCAAGTAGACAATAGATGTAAATTTAAATAAAGAGCTACTCCCAATCAACCTATATTTATGCTTAAGCCCTACTGAATAAGGATTCCCTTGGATCCCTTCTTCGCTCCATAAACTGGTGGAGAAACCATTACTTAATCTTCCTTAAAGGGGAAGAGCACCCACTTCTCTATTCGGTAAGAGCACCTAAAACATATTCCCAAAGATATCTTAATTACAAAGTTATGCCTCCAAAACTTTCTTAGATTTTGGTTGTGAATGAAGGCAATTATCAAATAACATTATAATACACAATATTTATTTTAAGATTGCTAAATGTATAAATAATACTAATTTTTTTAGGAGAGGTTGAGGGAGAAATACAACCAACTAGGATTGAAGGAAAAACTTTGCTATGAACAACTGGATTTCTTCACATAAAAATCTTCACATATGATTTAACATTTAAACACTTATTTTTCATTTTCCTTGTGATTTTTAATGTCATTTTGTGTCTATTCAAAGCCATGAGAAATCCAACAACAACAACAACAACGACAACAACAACGTCAAGCCTTTGTCCCACTATGTGAGGCCGGCTACATGAATACTTTTGCTCTATTATGTCATATTAAGAGTCAAATTCTCATGTAAATCTAATAAGAAAATGTCATTTCTAATTCTTTCTAACTAATTTTTTTAGGTCAATCTCTATCTTTCTTAACATAAGCTAGATCTAGTACATCTATCTTCCTAGCCGGGTCATCGGAAGTCCGACGTTTTATGTGACCAAACCATCTAAGGCGACTCTCTAATCTTTTCTGCCACTGGAGCTACTCCAACCTTTTCACGTACATAATCGTTTCGTACTCTTATCTCTAAGTGTAAAGCCACTCATCCACCTGAACATCATCATCTCTGCAACACTTAACTTAATTTTATGCTTCTCTCTTAATGGCCAATATTGTGCACCATAAAGCATTACAAGTCTCACCACTACCTTATAGAATTTCCCCTTAAATTTGAGTGGTACTTTTTTATCATACAATAGGCCCAATGTATTCCTCACGAGTGCATTAAAAACTTCTCCAAAATCCTCCTCAATATCTTTGCAACTTTCTATACAAATTAGCCATTGCAGCCTATTTTCGCATTTGACAGTTCCTCCATTCGCTTTGTCCATGGTTCAACTAGTCATTCTCAGTTTGCAAGGGTATAGGGCTGAAAGACTTGTAACTTTCTTTTTGTTATTAACATAACTTAATGCAATTATAATATAAATATGTGATATTATTATATATTAAATTGCTTCTAAAACAACATAATGAATTCAATGAAACATGAATCAAACCACCAAATGTATTTTATATAACATAATTACTCAATTAAACTTAATTAAAATATATTTAATATAAAAATCATAACTAGCAAGTTTCATAAAATAATTATAAAATTTATGATCATTCAAAATTCCTAATCACATGAGTTTAGGATCATAAAAATGAGTAAATTAAGCATCTGATTACTGATTATATAATTTAAAAAATAGATAATGCATAATTATTTAATTCTCAATAAATATATCAAATGTGAAATCAAATCAAATAAATTCAAAAAAATCATAAATAATAAGGAAATTTTCTTTTAAATTAAAATTCATTTTGAATAAATATAGTTAAAAATAAATTAATTTTATATTTGTATTTATCATCTTTGAATCCTCAATAAATCCTGCTAAATCAGATTTGTGTTTATATTTGTGTTTACAATTAATAGCACTTAAACTCACACAGTAGATTACTAAACCTTAAATCTTTTATCCTTGACCTTGTTGATTTAATCCAATTGAGCTTGCCTCCAAGTTACAAATGCATCAAAGCTAGTCCAGTGGAATAAATCCACATCACCATGGTTGGTTATAATTGAATTATCCAAGAGGAAATGCGTAGCAAACTATTATATTATGGCACACTTAATTTGTTATTATTAAATCACTAATGAGCCATACTTGAGAGGCTTATGGGGTCAATGAAATATTGATTTATTATATTAGGTAAGTTGTTATAAAAATTAGTTTAATTGTAAAAATTCTGATAATTAGAAATTATATAAAGAGGCACGTAAGGAATCTAAGAAAGCAATATGCAATGCAAAGAGTTTAGCTTTTAGTGAGTTATATAATAGATTAGATACTAAGGAGGAAGAAAGATATATGTATAAGTTAGCCAAACAAAGAGATAGGAGTAGTAAAGATTTAGTTCAAGTGAAGTGTATTAAGGATGAAGATCAAAAAGTACTTTTTTTAGAAGATGATATTCAACAAAGGTGGATGAGATATTTTGCTAAACTTTTTAATGAAGAATGTGAAAATAAAATTGACTGTAGTGACTTTAGCACCCTAAATGAAAATAAAGATTTTTGTTTTCATCGGCGTATTAGTAAAACTGGAGTTAGAGAGGCTTTAAAGAAAATGAAGGGTGGAAAAGCTGTTGGACCTGATGATATTCCAATAGAGGTGTGGAAATGCTTAGGAGATGAAGGAATTTCTTAGCTTACTAAACTTTTTAATACTGTTTTGAAGACTAAAAAGATGCCAGATGAGTGGAGAATGAGTGTGTTAATCCCTATTTTTAAGAATAAAGGTGATGCACAAGATTGTGCGAATTATAGAGGAATTAAGTTAATGTGTCATACTTTAAAACTATGGGAACAAGTTATGGAGCACAGGTTGCGGCGTGATACTAATTTTTCTCAAAATCAATTTGGATTCATGCCGGGTAGGTCTACTATGGAAGCCATACTTTTATTAAGAGGTTTGATGGAGAAATATAGAGAGAGTAAGGAGGATTTACATATGATATTTATTGATTTAGAAAAAGCATATGATAAAGTTCCAAGAGAAGTGCTATGAAGAGTTCTTGAAAAGAAAGGAGTTAATAACGCTTATATTCAAATCATTAAAGATATGTATGCAGGAGCTATTACTTGTGTTCAAACACAAGGTGGTTTGACCAAGTATTTCTCTATTTCGGTTGGATTACATCAAGGATCAGCCTTAAGCCCATATCTTTTTGCTTTAGTCATGGATGTTCTCACTAGACATTTGCAAGAGGATGTACCTTGGTGCATGCTTTTTGCTGATGATATTCTTCTTGTTGATAAGACTAGAGAGGGAGTTGAAGGTAAACTAGAATTGTGGAGGTCAACCTTAGAGTCTAAAGGTTTTCGCTTGAGTAGATCTAAAACGGAATATATGGAGTGTAATTTTAGTAATAATAGACCTAGTGAGGGGATTGTGACTTTGGCCGATCAAGTCATTAATAAGAGTACACGTTTTAGATATCTTGGATCTATTGTTCAGAGTGATGGTGATACAGATGGGGATATTATCAGCATAATCCAAGTTGGATGGTTGAAGTGGAGGAATGCATCGGGCTTATTGTGTGATAGAAAAGTACCCCTCAAACTTAAGGGAAATTTCTATAAGATGGTGGTGAGACCTGCAATGCTTTATGGTGCCGAATGTTGGCCATTAAAAGAGAAGCATAATTCTAAGTTAAGTGTTGCAGAGATGAGGATGCTCAGGTGATGAGTGGCTTTATCCTTAGAGATAGGATACGAAATGAACATATTCGTGAAAAAGGTGGGAATAGCTCCAGTGGAAGATAAGATTAGAGAGAGTCGCCTTAGATGGTTTGGTCACATAAAACGACGGCCTCCCGATGACCCGGTTAGGAAAGTAGAGGTCTTAGATTTGACTTATGTTAAGAAAGGTAGAGGTAGACCTAAAAAGACTTGGTTAGAAAATATTAGAAATGATCTTTCTTTATTAGATTTAAACGAGAATTTGACTTTTAACAGGACACAATGGAGAAAAAGGATTCATGTAGCCGACCCCACGTAGTGGGATAAAAGCTTGATATTGTAAGTTGTAAGTTTATATTAAAGCTTATAAATTTTTTTTTTATTCTCTTTCTTTTTTGCATTTGTGCATATGTGTGCCACTATAAGGGCCAATTTATGCACCACCTCTTAATCACTCGAGCTACACAGCCATGTTTAGCTAAAATATATAAAGCTTTTGCACTTGGGCCCAAATGCCCCTTGAACGTTAAAATTGCACTTTTAGTTTTACTCTTCTATTTGTACTAGTCATAGATGGATTTATTTTGGCAAATACTGTAACAAGAGGTTCATTTCACAACCATCAGCTAATTCTCACTAGAGGGGAAGAACATAACAATTGTATTCATCTAGTAACTTATTGCTTATTGTTTCTTCACAGGAGATCCATGACTACTTGAAAAGCCTTTGCCCTGATTTGCATGTTTCACGTGGTGAATATGATGAGGATGCTCGTTACTCAGAGACCAAGACTCTTACAATTGGCCAGTTCAAGCTCGGGCTATGTCACGGCCACCAGGTTTACATTTTCAGCTATTCCTTTGCTTCTTTTAGTAAAATATATGGATTGAAATTAATTTGTGTTGCATATAACTTCAAACTTTATATATGTGATGTAGAATTAAATGCGTAGGTTGATGTGTAATGCTGAAATTAGACGCCTTAGATCAAAGCAACAATAAATATTCAACTTTGGCGACTTAAACGATGATCAAATACAATAAGAAAGGTGACGTAGCTTAGGCCAAATTACATGATAACCATTTAGGAACACAAAATACCAATACAATCAACTTAGCATATCATGGGGGATTTCAAAAGAAATTCCTAAATTAACAATCAGATTAGTCACTAGTTGGGTCTACTCACTCACACTCGTGATAAGTTGGCTTGCAGAGAAAGCTTACAAGATTTTCATGATGCCACAATTAAAGGGAGATTTAGAAAGGCAAAGACTTGGGAAAGAGGCTTACCTTTATCAATCGTTGGAAACGATTCGCCACTGCATGGGAGAAAGTTGTTCGTCGATAGCGGCAGCGAGAGAGAAGGTAATCCTTTCGACGTACTCTTCAATGGTGCGGTCGATTTCCAGGTTGACGTCGAAGAACGGGGATTTGAGGATATCAACTTGCCCATGATTGTTGTAAACGAAACTGTGGTCACGTTCTGGATCGGCCATACAACAGTGGACAGCTCCTAGAAGATGATGGAACTCTTTGAGCAACAAGAGGTGGCTTTCCGGAGAGCAGGACAACAAGTTTCCCTTGCTGAAATTTTCTGGACAGCAGCCTACCAATGCCCAGAAAATCTGGACAACAACTTAGAGGACTAAAATTGTGGAGTAGGGGTTATTTTGGGAGGAGAGCACTTAATAGAATACAAAAAGGGTAGAGAGGGAAGGGGCGGCTGGCCTTGGAGGAGGATTGTTGGGTTGATTGGAGGGTTTAATGGGATGAATTAATTAGACGGCTGGTTTGGAAGGGAAATAGCGGATTGTTTGGAAGGTTTAATGGGGGTATTAATTGAATAGGAGAGAGAGAGGGAGGGGCGGCCGGCCTCTTGATGGGGACCTAATTGGATGATGAGGAGGGGTTACCAAGTTGGGAACTTTGAATTAGGAAAGAAGATTTAGGATATATCCTTTCAAAATTCAAATTAATTTAAAGGGTGGGACTCTCCTAATTTAACTCATCTATTTTAGGAAATCAAATTCAGATTTAAAGAATTTAAAATTTGATTTTGAAAACTTTCCTAACTTATGATGTATTAAATTTGGTAAGCTTTGACTAAGGGGAGAGAATTGGGGAGGTGATTGATTGCTTGGGTGGCTGGCAGCTTGAGAGGGTGGTTGGTGGTTATAGGAAGGGGGAAGTGGTGGCTAGGGTTTGGGGCGTGGGGTTTTTGGGGGAGGTTGGCTTAGCCGACGGTTAGGGAGGAGAGGGGGGGGGGGTCTAGGTGGCCGGTGGCTAGAAGGATTGGGAGGGCTTGGCCGACGGCTTCTAGGGAAAAATTGGCTAGTGGTTGGGAGGAAGGAGGAAGGGAAACGGAGGAAAAAAGTTAACCACGAGCCCGGACGCTTCCTGTGGCTAGTGGGTGATTCGTTGCCCTCACCTAGAGTTCTCACCAAAGCTCTCTCTCTCTCAAACACCCAAGAGATAATTGCTGAAATTTTCATTATAATCTTCATTAACCATCATAAGCAGAAGAGGAGGCTATAAATAGTCTCCACATACAAAGATAAAACAAAAGACAATAGTATCCCTTGGGGTCACAAACATCTACTCCCTCAAGTGAGGGTAAAATCGAAAAAGAAACAATAATAGATCAAATACAATGAACAACTCAAAAATAAAGCGGAGTAATCATTGCCATTGATCGTCGGCCTCGTCTCTGGTAGACTCTCCAAGGTCGGATGTCCTCATCAATATATAATCCTGAAAAAGAGAGATTGGTGGATGTAACCACCATTCTTGTTGTCCTAAGGTTGGGCGACTTGGGAATCATTCAACCTAGTTCCTTGAAGGAGTGTTATGTCTGATATAATTTGAGAAGGTAGATCCTTTTTGAATTAGAAATCGATACCCGATGACTTGTTTTTTATAAGTACTTAAATTTTATATGCTAACATACTTGGAACTCGGCATAACATCCGCCCATTATGTATATTTTTATAGCATGATTAAATTAGGTTGTGATTTTATTTAATGTGTATTATATTGCAATTTGTTTGAAAAAGTTTGCTAAGAGTTCCTTCCCTTTTTTAAGGGTAGTTATGGAAGAAGAGTGAAGTAGAAGAGTCTTCAGGCATGAAGTCTAAAAGTGAGGAGAAGCATGCTAGGCATCATTTTAATTACAGTCTTAAGTATTTATACTTTATTTTAAAATTTCATCCCTTTGTTGTTCCATTAAGAGAACTTAATATTATGCCTCATATTTAGCAAACATAATGCAAACTTTAATTGGAATATAATCTAGCAAATTAGAATGAATAGAGCGGAAAGTAGAAAATAAAAAAATTTATGATTAAATTTTATTCCCTTATTCAACATAAAAAAATAGATGATAAAAAACTAAATGATTATCAAGGAGAGAGTTAAATTTAAAAATTAGTCTTTAATTATGGAATTCATAATTAATTACACAATAGAAACGGAATGTTGTGGTCTACAAATTTATTTGATTGCTATCGTTGGAAAGCTATTATCCACAAATTGCTGGATTGTTGTAAATGAAAAGATAGTATCAATGAATTTCTTAGTTGTTGATGGAAAAGTGCTAGTCACGGATGCTGGTTTATTTCAACACTCACGAATAAATTGGGTTATATATGTTGATCATTCCTATCTTGTTGATTAGCTTATCAAAACTCATTATGAGTAAAGCCTTGTTCATGATATTTGCAGACTTTGAAACATAATTTAGTTTGGCTAGTCTATTTTTATTTTTTTCTTAGATGAAATGTCAGTCTATCTCAATGTGCTTTGTTATGTCATGGTGGATAGGATTTTTGTAATTTGTATAGCAATCTTGTTGCCACAACACACTTTTAGTAATTTTTTTCACTTAATGGTTTAATTTTTATAACAATCTTTTGAGCTACGTTCCTTTGCAAATACCAAGTGCTTCTGCTCTATATTTAGCTTCAACAATTTCTCAAGCTCATAGATTATTTATTCTTCATCACTATCCTATATTTTGCTTCAACATTACTTATTGAGATCATAGATTATTTCTTATTTCTCCATATAATCAGATTTTCCCATAAGTATAATAATCATAGGTGGATCTTTGGTATGATGTTTCTCTAGTCCAGTCAACATCTGCAAAAATTTTAATTTCTTTGTTGTATAGGTTTTATTGGTGTAATTTTGAGGCACATTGGAATGCGGTCAACAACTTTCATGTTTTCTTCAATTGGTTTATTCATGTATTAGCTTCCAACACTAACATAAAACCCAATATGACTAGTGAAAGAGAGGTAGATAAGTTTGGTCATAATGTATTGATAACCCACCTTTATTTATAGACATTTTGTTAATGGTGATTTCAATTTTTGTTTTTGGGTCCATTAGAGTTTTCGTGGGTTTCCATCAAAGCATTTCAATTTCTTGAAGTAGATTAAGAATACACTTCATCTGCAAAATAACAATACCTTATTTTGATCATATCACTTATGTTACGTTAAAATTTTGAAGTTTTTTTTTATCTCAAGTCTTTTGCCAAAAGCCCCTTGAATCTACGATATATTCATGTGGGGACCATCAAGTCCAACTTGAATTCTAATCAAAGTTCATAATACCAAGCTAACCAGGAATCACATCACATCTTCCAAAGCATGCATTTTCATTTTTTTATATCTTTCCTATATCGTGGTTCATTTCTTCATATTGCGAATAGTCAGATCCCATGAATAAACATGCTTAATCATTACCATCATCACATAAACTAGTCATGAATTCGTAGTAGTTAAGCATGGATTCAAAAGTGTATTTCGTGCTCATAATAGAAAGAAAACGACTATATAACACATGATAACTATACAATGTGATAAGCTAAGAATCACCCACCATGATGAGCTTAGCTTCTAACATCCTTAAGTTCTCTTCCTTCATCCCGTATCTCTCTTCCACCCACCCTCTCTCAAACTCCCTCATTTATCCATTTTTCTCTCTCTTAATTACTAAGGTAGATAAAGACCAAATGGCTAGCCCACTTGCAGCCAATTGGTAGGACCTTCATTGACCAACAATGGAAAGTAGACATTCTACCAATCAAGTAGTTTGTCTCATTTTGGTAGCTAACTTGCTCTTATCCACATAAACCTTTATACGATTGCAGATAAGAGCATATATATACATGTATCATATGGATGGAGTATATGTAATCACCTCAGGCTAGGCGCCAATATAGTTGTTTATAAAAATATCTTCAATTGAGCTGGATTATTTATGCAGAATGTACTTATTGATACATGGGTAATTATAACCATTCTAGTGTACATTTCCCCCGGTCTGAAATTATATGAAAAAGGTTGGATATCCATGAACAATGGACGAATATGGAGTTCTAAATGTCTTATGAAATATCAACTGCATATAAATTCCCCATAGTTTTGTGTTGCAGCTAAGTTATATATAGCTCCCGACAAAACTCAATAACGAAGAAGGATTACGTGGAAGATAACGATGATGATTTAACTGATCCCGACTGTTAAATAATTACCTGCAGTTTTATCTGAAATTGGGTTACGTGTGTTATTATACCATCTTTTGCTAGAATTTCCGTTCATATGTAATTTCCAACAATGGTCGACTAAACTTGAGGCTCATTTGGTTGCTTGTAGATTGAAAATATGGTTTAGAAAATTATCATTTTGACTTTTTTTTGTTTGAACAAAATCACTTCATTTGAAGGGGCTTTGAGAGGGTTGTTGGAGCATAAAATTTATGTTGATTTTTAACCTTATAATTTAACAAATTTTTTATCATTTTTCATAACATGATTTCTAACTTCAAGCAATCAAATGGGTTCTTAGTATATCATTTGTAAATTTATAATATTTGATGCTACTTTTTACGATTTACACTAACAACAATGTTCTAACTCAATACAACGAATGCAGGTTGTTCCATGGGGTGATTTGGATTCCTTGGCAATGCTTCAAAGGCAATTAGATGTAGACATCCTTGTCACAGGCCACACACACCAATTCAAGGCCTATAAACATGAGGGGGGTGTTGTCATCAATCCTGGTTCCGCAACTGGTGCATACAGCAGCATCACTTATGATGTTAACCCAAGTTTTGTGCTTATGGATATTGATGGACTTCGCGTCGTGGTCTATGTTTATGAGCTAATCGACGGCGAGGTGAAGGTCGACAAGATTGACTTCAAGAAAACTGCCCCCACCCAATCTGCTCCCTGAATTTCTGTTTTTTATTCAGTTATGATCTATTGGAGGACATGGAAAACAGTACTTCAAGAGCAATGTGTTCTCTGCTCTAAATGAGCTATGAGTGGCTTCTTCTTTTGTTACTAAAATGTTTTATCATCATCACTTCATTATCAATCAATGTTGTGCTCTTAATGCCTGTAAACATTCAAACCTTTATTTTCCCTGGCAGGGAGATTTAGGAGGTCTTGGTGATTGTTAGATCGTTGTTGACACTTTGCAGAAAAAAATCCGAAAAGGTTAGTATACCACTGATAAATAGTTAAATACTTGGTAATTGCAATTGCGTTCAGCTACCATGCTGGTTTGGGTAGCTTTTTTTGCAGCGTTTGTTTTAGGTTTAGCTGCTGCAGCAATTTTTGGTTATAATTTTTTTTTACTGTTTTTCAAATTTTATTGTGACCGAAGCTAATTTTTTACAATAAATTTATTAGAGTGTGGTACCTAAAAATTGTTATCTTATTTTTTGAAAAGTGAAAAGTTTATGGTACTCACAACTTTTTATTTCCACAACAATTTGATAATTTTCTTATATATCCTCAACTTGAAAACAGCAAATTGCAAAATGCCTTTAGCTGAACCAAAACATAGAGAAATTATATGATTTCTTATCATAAGTTATGCTTGCAAGTTGCAAGATTTTGGGAATAATCAGTATTAACCAGTGCTAGCCCATGGCTTGACTTGGATCTAAGCATTTGGAAACACTCATGCATAATTAGATCTTATTTTTTAAGATTTTGAGCAAATTAAGGCTTCATTTGGCACGGCCTTTTTACTACTTATTAAAGTAGTTTTTTTAGTAAAAAAATTTAATTTTTTTACTAGAAAGTTATTTTAAATAGTAAGAAAGCTGTCTCAAATGAAGCCTAAGACTTCATTTGGAATAATTTTTTATTGCTTTCTAAAACAGTTTTTAGTACAAAAATTTTTAGTTTAAAAAATTTTTGTACTAAAAAGTTACTTTAAAAAGTAATAAGAAAGTCATTCTAAATAAAGTTGAAGCCTAAAATGAAAATTTTTATAATACATACCTAAGAATATAAATCTCTTAATTGGAAGTCTAAGCTCTCAGTTAATAGATTAAGATGGGCTTCATAAATTTAAACATATGGTTATGGGATGCATTTTTTTTAAATGAATATTGATCGTAAAAAATAATTTTCTTTCAAATAATATTTTTGAAAAGCAATTAAACGGTAGACAAAAAAAATTGTAGTTGCTATTTAAAAAATAAAGCAATGAAAAAATTAAATTCATGCATATCATAGATTAAAATCAATGGTATATTATCACATAAAGGCGATCGTCGTGTTATACAACTTTTTTGCTATATAAATTTAATAAAAATTAAAAGTGTTATTTAGAAGACATTTAAAAAAGCAAAACAAGCAGAAAATTACAAATTAGAGAATGCTTTTTGCTAAAAAACCCTAAATTCCTATCATGCGGCCCTTTAGAATACATGACAAGAGCCACTATTAGCTTCAGGTAGAAGCCAAAAGAAGTCGGTGAGGAGGTATGTTATTTTTTCTCTATTTGAACGCACAAAAAGACACTGCCTGCCATGTGCTACTGCTGAGCTCATAAAGGGTGAGCGGTCCACTTCACGAGTCTCTTGCTTATATTTATATATGCTGACGGTGGTGGTGAGAAGAATCTTTAGGTGGGGCCGATGAAATTAATTGCTTGCAATGATAGGAGATTGCTTATAGTGTGATGTGAAGGGTTTGTAGGGATTGGGGTTGCATTGGGGAGAGATTATTACATGCGGAGTCTGGATGTGTTCAGAGGTCAATCCGGACGCATTATGTCCCCCAATGCTCTGTGTATTGTGTGACATGGCGCGTCCGTATTAACTTCCGGACACCGCACGTAATAATTTTTTTTTTGCTTTGGGGCTTACTAGGTTAGGGCTGGATGAGAGTTTTGAGGGGTGAAGGGTTTAATTTGGAAAGCAGGGGAGTTGGGATTGATTTAAGGTTTGTGGAGGTGTGGTGGTCACTTGGCTTAGAGCTAGGTTAGATTTGGAAAGTGGAGTGCAAAGAGGAGCTGATTATATGGTATTAGGGTTTGTAGATTTTTTGAGGGAGGTGCCAATTGTCAATTAAGATTTGATATTTGGTTGTTTGTAGTGGAGGGAGAGGGTGAACCAAGAGCCTCATGAGGGGATATGGGATTTGTAATGTTAGATAGAGAGGGAGAGAGAAGGCTAGGGTTAAGTGTAGATGGGCTGGGCTAAAAGAGAGGGGGAAGCGGGATGATAAACAAATCACAAGATGAGAGTGGAACAGGCTGTAAATTGAACCAAAAGGAAAAGATGTTCAAAGTTTAAAGGTTCAATCAAGAATAAATCAGATGATGTAATTAATATTAAAATTATTTTAATATGATTTAAATGACATAATAATGATACATTCATTAATCCAATTTATAAAATTGTAAAAAGACACATCACCATTAAATATTCTTAATATGACTCTTTGAGATATGATATTTTGATTATTTATAAGATATTCAACTTCAACAATATTTAACTTAGAAGTTCAAAAAATATAACTCGAAGAGGGGTAGAACCTCTAATTCTTTTATAATAGTAATTGAACAAAATAAAAATGTCTAGAAATTTATTTATATTCTAATTAGCTAGTTCATCAAAAATATATCGATTTGTCGATTTTGTAGCTTAACCGCCAATTCTAATTAGTTCAACGCAAAAGCAGTTTTTGGGCTAAACCGAATCGGTCAGAAGACCAGTTTATGATTGAAACGATCAGATCATATAGTCCTATCTAATTTTTAAAATCATAACTGAAACTCAAAGAATTTATTCCCTTTAAAATGATGTTGATTTTTAGGAGTTAGTTTACCCGAAAATTATAATTTTCCCCAATTCTCACAAAAAATGCCTAACATAATCTCTTACTATTAATGGATTGATAAATTAATTAAAATGAAACCCAATAACTTCCACATATTTACCTATTTATATTTGGATAATTATGCAACAAAGAGTTTTCATTATTCTAATTTATTGGTTTTTGCACTAATCATAAGGTATCCTTTTTTTTAATAATTTTTAAAAATTCTCTAAAATTTTAAAATAATAAATAATATCCGAATATCCATGAAATATTCCCTATGCTTGACCAGTCAAAGCACGCTCTGCCCAGCCAGAACTATCCAAGAAAACATCAGCACTGAACCGGCCGGGTTGCCAGCTGAATTTTTTTAGTCTCCGAGGACTGCAAACCGGACAAAACTAGCATTGAACCGGGTCACCAGCTGACTCACTGCAAGCTTATTGAACCTCTAAACCTTCAAGCTCGGAAAAATTTAAATTAAAATAAGAAAAATATCATTTTTATTTCAGTGTTAACTCTAAGAAAGAAACTAAATGAATAAATAAATATAATTAGAAAAATAAATAATAAAATAAATTACTTTTGTAATTTTGTTTTGCACCTTATTTATATTCATTAACTTAACATGCAAACAAATTTTTTTTTTTTTTTTTTGTAAATGTGATTAAAAATGTAAAATAGTGTAGCACTACTTTTAAAACAATTGAGAATAAAAGGAGACAGATTTGCAAATAATAATTTGACCGATTGGCTGACGAGATGGGCATCCATGCAAAAAGACAATTACGCTGTCGACCTCACCATTAAAATATTCTTTCTATCTGGAGTTCTGGCTGTTCATGATTAAGAAGGATGATGACTCTTTTTATCAATTGAGTCGGTGGAGAAATTATTCTGTGTAGAGTCCGCATATTATTTTACGTCTGAAGATAAATTAGGTGTAATCATATTAATGGTATTAAGCCGTGACATCGAGCAGTATTGAACTGTTGTACCGAGCGAAAGGATGACATGATATATTTTGATTGACCTCCAAAAGATATTCAATATCCGCACAAAATAATTAATCGAGTCGGTGAGAATCAGAGAATTATAAATTCATCAATGTATTTGTTGTTACCATATGCACATCACACAATAATTACATGCATTTATGATATATTTATTATTATTATTTTAAATTTATAGATATCATCTTTTTAGTTTTAGTTCAATGATTTTTATTATTATTTTTTTAATAATGATTGATAAATTATAAATATATTATTGAAAAATTTATATTAAAAAATTCTTTTTAATAAGATCACCAATAGGGGTGGCTTTTTTTGAAGAATAAATTAATGGAACATTGGAATCGATTCATATATTAATCATATAACTTCACTCTGGTATCAAATATCAATTACATACAAACCTTCCTTCTTTTGATCAAAAGAAAAGAAAGGATAGAATTGAGCTAAATACCAATAACAATGAACTAAAAACCCAAGAAGCAAGAAGCACCATTTCTCTTCTTCCTTCTTTTCGCTCGGGTCTTCAACAGCTCACTTAGAACTGAGAAACCAGAGAATCAGACTGGAGTTGGAGAGCATATATGACCAACAACAGTCATTTACGACATACACAACATCTTTCTTGTATGTAGTACACCCACTCTACCACTTGCAATTTCCTAATGCTTGTTTTCCCTGTTTTTTTGGAAGTTGTTCTTCCTTTCAAGAACAAATCTTGTGATGGTATGGCAAAGATTGCTCAGTGCAGAGGTTGTGTTGCTGGGGAGCAGACAGCTTCAACAGCAATTTTCTTCATGACATTAGGGCAGGGATCCCCTCCAAAATTGCTGGGGGTTATTGCTACTTCACATCTTTCCTGCCCAATGCACTTCTGCTCCAAAAAAGATAATAATGGAAAGTGTTAGAGATTTATCTGGTGACTGAAAATTTTGGAGGGCAATAGGACTTTCGTTTTGTTGAACTTGTTTACTGTTTTGTAGCAGCAAGAAGCTGATACAAAGCACATGCTACTTGTTTGGATAAAAAAAGCAGTAGAAGATCTGAGTAAAGATATTCAAAATTTGCTCAAAATGAAGCTAAAATTTTTTGGATGAACTTTAAGAGAAGAGTAATACATAAAAAGGTTGTATTACACTCATTTGAAATCCAATCTAATTATTTGAAACAATCTTAAACTAATTTTCTTCCAAAAAGTAAGCTGCTCTTTTGAGGAATTTGCTTTCAAAAGTCTTTCAAATGCAGCTTTAAAGCTTCTTCATAAAACAACTTTCTGACAACTAAACTGCAAAGGACAAGCCTAACAAAATAAGCCTCTAAGCTTTTAAAAATGTCAACTGAAACTATATGACACAAGGGGAAGTGCTCAATGTTTTCATTACCTTTTCTAAGGTACTGTGGGAATTTGGTGCGTGGCAAGCACCCTGCAGAAAACTTCCACATGCCCCAGATGGAGTACCAAAGCTTGCAAATTTGATAGCTGAAATAAACTGTCCAGGTGCACAGTGAAGGTGGACCTTTGGCCGACGGAATTCTTCTGGCTTGCCATAGCTATCAGGGTGCCAGTTTCTAATCGTTGGATGCCATTCTGAAACATCGGCACAAACACCAGAGACTGATTGCTTGACAAGCGAAATCTTGGTTGCATCGCCTCCCAACTCTTCAAATATTACCAAAAGATTTCTGGATGGCTGCAACCATGATCTTGGCACATGATACCTGTTTAGTTTGGTGAAATTAGGATCAGCTAATAGATATGAATATAAATAAAAACACCAGGTTACTAGAATAAGTTACATTCAGTAGAATAAGATGACAGCAAAAAACACAACCTCTGTATAGTTATATTGGTTCAATTGAGAAAAGCAGGAAATTTTGAAAAATTAGGTGGTTTAAGCAGAAATAATACCAATCTAATATTGTTTTTTTCACCTTTATCCTACAGCTGTGTATGACTTAGGCTTCGTTTGGGATAGTTTTCTTATTGCTTCTTAAAGCAACTTTTTAGTACAAAAATTTTAATTTTTGTACTAAAAAGCTGCTTTAAGAAACAATAAGAAAGCCATCTCAAACGAAGCCTTAGTTTCATAAGAAAAGCAACAGTTCAAATTTAATGGAACAGTAATGGTTATGTCAAGCCAGTGAGAGATTTCTGTGTCTAGCCAAACATTACGAGGAGTGATTAGAAAATATAACTTCATCATTTAATGCTCTTCTCTAATTTGCTGGAGGTTAATGTGACTATTATTATTAATAAATTTCTTGCTAATTTTCCACAGATTAATGTAATGCTAAGCCCTATTGGCATGGAGCAGAAATTTGATGTTGCTTGCTGGCTGAAATTGTCACACTAGCAAGTGAACCTTCCAAAACCCCCTAATTTGTTGGAAAAGTAAACTAATCAATCTGAGAAGCATATGAACCTATACTTAGTAGCTGAAGGTCATTACCAGCGTTGGGTTGGTTCACCACAGCCAGTTTGACACTTTGGCGACCGGTATGTTCCAGTATAACTACATCCCCTACAATCTCCATTCGCATAGACAGTCCAATATCTTCCAATGCTTTGTCCATTTATCCAAATTTGGCCCTTACCCATACTTCTCATGTCCAAAGCCAACGGCTCTTGTCCACCAGGTGCATCAAAATATGCCTAACAGGAATGCAAAATACATGAGCAGACATGCTGGGAACAAAATAAAAAACCTGAGCTTATTGCACAAAAAGGTCAAAAAGACTTGAATTGCTATGTAATAAAAAACAGTTAGCTCAAAACAGATAGCAATGCCTCTTTCTTACTTTGAACCATGTCAAAGGCTGCTGTGCTTGCCCAGCAAAATCCCCTTGCATCCATTCGACAGAAGAAGTACCTTCGAGAGAGTTCAAATTCATTGATTCCCCTTTAAGACCAACCTGTGTTCATGATCACAAGCAAAGAAACTTATAACTTTCTTACACCCTTGAATTCATTCCAAAACCAAGTATCATGGCAAAGGGAGTTAACCTGGTAGGACCATTGCTGCCAAGTTAAATCTCTTTTTCCATCATCTAGCCCATGCAGCACAACAGGGCCTAACACACCGGTGTTCCACGACTCAAAATGAGTTCCAACATTCTTTTTCAAAACAACAAAATGCAAGAAAGATCAATCCAATTTATCTGAAAGATGCAACTGTAACTGTCTTCAAAATATCTATGAACGAATTGAAGATATAAAAGAATTTACCGGTAGACCAACAGCCACACTTAGCAGTGCAATTCTATTAGATCCACCGTGAAGATTAACATTGCCATTATATGTAATTCTCCTATTTTCCTTACTCCCATAAGCAGAGCCTATCATTGAACACGTGAACATTAATGATTTGCACTTCCAGCTTTAAGATAATAACCTTTCCAAGAGTATACCTGACAGCTGCCCATTTACAAAAACATGTAATGCATGACCAGCAGACTGTATGATGATAACAGGAGGCTGACCGCCACTCAGAAACCTTTCATTTGAATTCACGTCGACACTGAAAAGGACACAGTAGTAGCGGGTTAAACAAATGCAGCTATATAAGACATTAAGATGCTTTGTATAGCAGGAAAATAAAAAATTGAAAGAAAAAAAAAAACAAGTTAGGTTTTGTAGTTTACTCTAATAAAAAACAAGTCATGATCCTAGAAAGACTAGTGCATGATAAGTTGTGATAACTGTTACAATTCCATGTTCAAAATAAAGTTTATGATTGCCAAACATAAATGGCAAATAGGAGGAAAGAAATTTGTTCCCACAATATATTTGATAATGAGAGCTTTATTCTCACCTAGTAATGTACCAGAGATAATCACTGGTGTCTCTGGTCACATTTATTTGCTCTAGTAGACCAGTGGTTGTAAGAAGGGAATTGTCTGCCATTGAAGCAATTTCCTCATCATACCTTTCCCACAGAAGCTGTTCATTACTGGAGCCTAACATTTGCATTTGTGATGTTTGAACGCCAACCTAACGTAAAAAAGAGGAAATCATTTTCTAAACCATTTCTAGCAGTTCTGAAGAAAAGCTGAAATTTAACAAATCTAAAAGCAAAAAATAAAAATAAAAATTTCCAAAAAAAGCAACCCTTGTAACATTGAGTATCAGATCAAATGGCCAATTCAAGCAAATTTCTGTAACACCTCGCTTACTTTTGCGGTGTTGAAGACCACGTTTCTGCAATCAGGAAGGATGCTAATCGACCAAGGTGGCAGATTGTAATGCATGTTGTTGAACAGAACCCTTGCATAGGATTTAGGGTTGTAATTTGCCAGAAAAGCTGCACAACCTCCTGTTTGGTAATTGAAGACATGCGCCTAAATTTGCCCCAAGGTAATCATTATTAAGAATGAAGTCTCAAGAGCTAAGTAATGGAATAATGAGGATTATAATTGAAATATAATAAATCATGCATCAACCTGTTGATATGGCCCTAAAGATAGCACGGTTGGATCAGCTGAAACTAAAGCGTTTTCACATAACTTGATGGCTCTATGGAGTTCTTTCAGGTGTCCATGCTTTGGTTCTCGGATTGAACCTGTTAATTGAAAATGAAGTTATAATTACTACACTACCAAGTTGCCCTTTCTTAAAGTACACAGAAACAATCAGATATTGCATTGAAATATAAATTATAAAGATGACTTCAGTAAAAAATACAATACTAGAGAGATCATAATGATTATATAAAGATTCATGAAGGCAGATTGTTGTTTCAGCCCAATGTGATTTGTAATAGAGCAATTATTTAAGCTACACATAAAAATTACAAAACGGTAACATAATCATCATCCACTTCCCAATTATTTAAGGTCAGTTTTATGAATTCACCTCATACATTCATTCTTGTTTAATGTTTACCTAAGAAGTTAGCTTATTTTGCAAAAGCACTGTTCTTCCTGATCTTTCACATTAGTTCTATCTACTTTTATTATTGTTGCATCTTCTTTCCTTTGTTCATATGCTGAAATCACATAAGTTTATCTTCCACAATCTTATCTATAATTTATTACTTACCACCCCGGTAATGTAATCATAAATTACTAAATCCTTTTTTTTAAGCTTTTCTCAATTCAGCTTCAATCAACGTGCTATCATTGACTTATTTTATTACCCACTACTAAGTTCCATATAGCATACTCTGTTTAACAAGTTTATAAAATTCAATTTAAGTCTTCATAATATAAAACTAAAAAATAAAGTGGGATGATTACAATATATACATAATAGATTAATATACATAACCATTGCAATGGGGCTTCAAGAAAGTGGACAAAAATTCATAATGAAATACAGGTAGAAGTCCTTACCAAATTCATCTATTGGAGCATCATAGTCATAGCTGGTTGTAATAAAAGGACCACCAGCTGTACGCCCAAAGTTGGTTCCTCCATGATACTTTTAAAATAAATATCAGAAAGTAAATGCAAGGACATCAAGAAAAAAAAGATGTTAATACAGATTAACAAATGAAACATTGAGTTGGACAGTTCTTACCATGTAGTAGTTAATAAAGGAGCCACCCTTCTGTATAAAGCGTGCCACAGCAAATGCCAAGTCTTCTACAGGTCGCTGGTGAACCGTGCCTCCAAATTCTGTGAACCTGAGTATCCAATAATTTGAAAAACAAAAAAAACAAGAGATTGAATTAGGCCTTTGGCACTGTAATATCATCAGTGAATGAATAGAACACCAACACAAAGCAGAGAACTTAAAATAAGTCACACAAGCAAAAATATGATGTAACAACATAAGTAAAAAAGCAACTCACCAGCCACTCCAAGCTTCAGTCCACATCATAGGTTTGTAAGGCTTGTTAGGGCTAAAAGCATCACAGTAGAATCCATTACATGCATTTATCTGTAATCATAGATTTAAAGACTATATGAAAACCTTATAGATAACATGATATTAAATCAATGATTTGATGCATATAGCAAGTTGACTAATTATCATCATTGACTAATTGAGCAATGTTAATTACCCACTACTGAAGTCACATTAGTTCTATCTATCATTGACTAATTGATGAAATCTTTATAAGAAAAGCGATAAAAGATCCCACAATTTAGGTGGGATATAATAGGATAAATTTTCTTGTACCATAACCTTGGAATCAATAATAGAAATCTCCCTATTTCCTGTATACACAGCAACATCCTCTTGGCTTCTGAATCTGTCATCCCTTTGTTGTTGGGATGACATCCACACTACTCATGATATTTTGCTTGGCATTTCCAAATGAGAAAGAAAGACAGGGAGAAAAATCTAAGAAATCAAGAACTCACACTAGAAAAAGAGTTATAGAGAAAACTACCATACAGAATGGCTCATTTAAAACATTACTCTCATGCTTGCTCTGAGTAATAAAAAGAAAGTGGCACGTCAACAGTAGAAGTAGGTCACAAGACCAAACTACTATAAGTTGTCTATATTTCAATCTTTTTATTCATTGTACAAGGACCAAGTTCGTAAAAGTATCTTGCTTTAAACTAACAGACAACTTTACATAACGCAACAATTCTAGCATGTAACTTCAAACAAAAGTTGTTTTAATCTCTAATCAATTTATAACAAGTAGAACCACACAAGAAATATAGGAGAAGCTGCTCTTCCAAAGTGCTTGAGAATGGACAACTATCCCACAACCTTTAAATTATTAAGCCAAAATGAAAGAAAATATTCATCTAATTGGTCGCTAGAGAATCCTGGATTTTCTGGACGAAGAAAGGAATCACATACCACAGGATCAGGAGCATCATCCTCTTTGCACATCACCCATGGGACACCTGTATTCATTCCAACTGCCATGTTTGCTGCCCAATTCACATAAGAATGACCAGCAGCCCCAAAAGCCTTTCCTTCTGGTCCATACTCATTCTCAATCTGCATACAGGATCAGATAATCTGTTAAATACCCCAAATGCATGTCTCTACCAAAGCCAAGGGGTTGTTTGGTTACAAGACTTCGCACAGATTTAGCCAGGATTTAGGCTAAATCTTGGCAACCAATTTTTGAACCACTTAAAGCCTATTTTCTTCATGTTTTAGGCTAAATCTCGAAATTATTAAATCCCGGAAGATTAAGATTTAAGAGATTTGCATCACTTCTCACCATGCCTCTTCTTCACTTTCATTTAAATTCTAAATCTTAAAAACTTTTATCAACCAGTTTACTAGAATTCAACTATATTTAATATCTATCATGCCAAACTATTTTTAGGATTTAATTCCTAAAGAATTTCCTAAATTTGGATTTAATCCTACTAGAATTAAATCCTACTTGTAACCAAACAGCCCCTAAACATTACTTAATTACACATGCCTAAAGTTCTTTGAAGCACATGCCTGTGAGAGGATAATTGGGCCACCCTGGGACTCGAACAATGACTCCCTCTTCATCATCTCTACAATTTTCTGAGTAAAACCTTGCATGGCATTCTAAAAGAGTACATATCAACCAAATAGTTAAGTTATATGATAACCAAACTTTTGCTAAACAAAAATCAAGAGACAAAAAAATAAACACTGAACATCCAATGTATGTGAATAACGTTGGTCAATTCAACAAAAAAAAGGAAGGAAATATACCTTGAAAGGCTCATTATCTGTTCTGAAGCTGATGCCAGGCACATACTTCAGCCAAACAGGGAATCCTCTGAACGGAAATTAAACGCCCAAAAAAAATAAAAATAACTTCATCCAAGGAAACACAAATAAAGCAAGATTTGACAAGAACTCAGGAGGAAAAAGAGAAATACCCAAAATTCCACTCTCCACAAATGTATGGACCTATTCGGAGATGCAAATAGAGCCCAGCCCTTTGCACCGTCCTAATAAACCTCACCAAATCGTATCTCCCCTCAAAATTATACTATGAAAAAGGCAAAATCAACACAATGATACCCATAAGAAGAAGATAATGACCAAAAAAACAAGAAGAAGGGGTGACTAAACAATGCAAGTAAAAGAAGCACCTTTCCAGGAGAAGGCTCATGGCCGTTCCAGAACACATATGTCTGGATAACGTCAAGCCCACCATCCTTAGCCTTCTGAACGAGCCCTTCCCACATCTAGTTGCAGAAACCGAGAATAAAGATTCGAGCTTTAAGCATTTTCCGCGGAGGGAAGCAAAGTACATGAAGACAAAGAAATAAAAGAGGAAATGGTTACTTCTGGTGTGCTTCTCGGGTAGTGAATGGAGCCGGAAATGAGGATTCTTCGCTGTCCGTTGATGATAATGGCTTTCCGGTCGTAGGTCACACCGCATTTCGCCGACGGAAGTAGGAGAAGGAACAGAGTTAGGGCGGCAGTTGCCGCCGCCAACGGCGAATGTCTGCTGGGTTCTCGCATTGTGGAAGGTGGGAAGAGTGAAAAAGATGTGAAGGAAAGGGAGAGAAGGAAGGGGATAGAGAAGTGAGTTTAAGGCCTAGTGAGCCACGGAGGCCATGTGCATTTCTCTTGACGGTGGTAAGGAGAGAGATGGCATGATAAAGCGGAGCGGGATAGATGCTTCAGTAAAGTGAAGACCACCGTGTTTAGTGTTTACCCCACACATAGCGCGCGCTCTCTTTCTCTTTCTTCCCCCCTAAAAAAATGGTTATATTTTTTTTTTGGGCAAAAATTAAAAAAAAATGGTTATAAGTATACAGGAAATTTGCATGTTTTAAACTACAGAGTATTTTTTTAAAGTTTATCAAGATCAATATAAGTGCTAATCTAAGCTAGTCAATTCAAAATAACCAACTTCTCATCGCCTCTAATCAAGCAAAAGTGAATCAAAACATGTGTAATTTATCGCCCAAATAAGGATATGAAGAATAAAGGATTACGAGTTTTTATCTCTTAGAGAGACTCGAGTGGCAAAAAGAATGAGGGAATCGAAAACAAATTGTTTTTGTAAGTTTACATCCCATACAAAGATGCACTCATGGAGAAATATGGAGATTTAGAGAGAGAGAGAGGTTGTTGTTTCTATTCAACAAAGAGGAAGAAGAAGGGAGTGCGAATTTCATAATTTCATTCCACAAAGGTGAAGAAGAAGAAATAGTGCTCTTTGTGATTCCATGAGAGAGAGAGAGAGAGAGAGAGAAGGGGAGTTAAAAAGTTAGGTGAGGTTTCGAGCAATGTTAGTTACCAAATTGAAGTTTAGAGGTGTTTATCTCTTTTCTTTTAGGGGTTATTTGGTTGACTAAAATAAGAATGTAGTGTTAGTATAAAAAGAATGCAGTGTAAAGGACATATTTTGGAGTTGTTTGGATGAATATAAAGTAAGTACAAGTAAATGAGTTTTTTTTTTTTATTTGAAGTAATGAATGCAGTGTAAAGTCCAAAAATGGTGGTGGCCGGCGGGGGAGGTGGTGGTGATGGTGGTCGGTGGCAGGTGGAGGCGTCTACTGGCGGTGATGGTGACCGGCGATTGCAACAGCTGGCAGTGGTTGGTGGCTGGCTGCATGGCGACAACGACAGTGGTGGCTAGCAACGGGTGACAACATCAGTGAGCGGTGGTGATGGCTGAGGGCGGTGGCTGGTAGTGGTAGTGCCTAGCAGTGGGTGGTGGCGTCAGGCGGTGGTGGTGGTCGATAGTGGTGGTGTTTGGCGAAGGTTGGTGGCGGTTGTCGGAGGTGGTGGTGGTGGCCAGTAGGGGTAGCAGTGGTGGGTGGCAACAACAGCCGGTGGTGGCCGGCAGGTGGCGGCTGTGGTGAGCGGCGATCAAATGAACTTGTTTGTGGTGTAAACAATTCTTTCTCAAAACTAGACAAGTTTAGTTTATTTCAAAAATAAACTAAAATGATTTACACTACATTTATTTTACTTTGCTCCACTTTATATTCCAACCAAACACCAAAATTTTCGAACCCCTGCATTTGAAATACTTTACACCATTTTGTATTCCAACCAAATAACCCCTTAATATAGAATATATCGTGTTAATTTAAACCCTAGTTTTGTGATAAATAATTTTAATGGAATTAACAAGAGTAGTTTAGGAATTTTTTATTGGAATTAGAATATGAAGAAAATAATTTTGAAATTATAAATGTATATAGGAAATTGGGTATGAAGAATCTTAACTCAAGAAAAAAATTATTTAGATAGAGTTTTGAATAGAGGTGTGAAATTTTAACCATTATTTTTGGTAGATTTTAGAAATTTCATATGTAAGAACTCTTTATAATTATGGATTCAAATTAAAGGAATAAAGTCAGATTATTAGATGGTGGTTAATTTTAAATATAAGATTATATTAAGAGATTTTATTTGGTCATAAAATACATTATTTTTATATAAAAAATATCACTATTTAAATTATCTAGATTAAATATTATTTTAAATGTTGTTTGAGAGAATTTTGGAGATTAGTTATGTGTCATATCCTTAATAATATTAATACACTACATATGTTGAAGTAAATTAAGTTAGAAATTTAAAATAAGTCTATTTAAAAAGAAATAAATAAATAGACATCTCATAAAGAATTGTTATTAATTGTAGGTATTGAAATAAAGAAAGTGGAGAGCTTAAAGATTATCATAGCTAAGTGATTATATTTTTATTTTATAATAGTTGGAGTTCTTTCTATGATCTAATGCATGAACTGATTTGGCCTATTATATGTATACTTGATAATGCTCATAAAAATAATTTACATTGAAGAAATAATCAAATTATCTTTATTATATTATAATAAACATTAAATGTGAAATATTTTATTGAGACACATATATGTGCAAACTTAATTGTAAGTATAAAATAAGATAAGGAAAGGAATATAATGAAAAAAAGCATATATGCATATTATATAAAGGAGTTCACCGTCTTATGGTACTAGTTCAGGTTCATTATATTTGTGTGCATGTTAAATGAAAAAAATAAATAAAATAAATAAAAATAAAAATAATTATGCCTTAATTGGTACAAATTGTAGATGGTTCTCCTATAATGACTATTATATTAAAAGATATAATTTGGCAAATAAAATATAAAATACTATCTCATATAAAATGATGCTTTTATATTATTAAAACAACCCATTCAATGAAATATTTCAGATAAGGCCTCTATTGATTAGATGGTTGAAAAAGAATGTTTTGTATGTAGAAGAAGAGGAGCGAATTAAAATAAATATGTAAAGATACTATGCATTTGATTTCATTTCAATAGTTTTAGAAAAATTTAAAGTAAACTTAGAATTTTATATGTTTTAAATTGTGATGGATAATTAGTAGCTCTTTGCAAAATTTGGAGGATATTTTTATTAGATTATTTCAACTATTGTTTGAAAGAAAATAATTTTCGCTAGACCGTTTGTGCCCAACTTGGCATTCCTAGTAGTCGGGCCAGGTCGTAACACCTTATTCTAACCATGTTCCAGAAAGCTTCACATATGGTTTCAATAAGGATCAAACATAGTTAAAGCACAATTCCAACATGGATTGACATAGGCTATGGTTGAATAAGATTTAAAAATAATTTACATATGAATTATAACACTGCATACTACAATATTGATACATCATAGTGAGTGCAATCACAACGGTAGATTATAAAAGTTGTAATACAATAATTATAATATAATAGAGTGGATTTTGAATGATATAACATATTGACCTAACGTAAAGTGCAATTCATACATACAATTCAAGAGTTATATCACAATAGTCATAATAAATAGATTTTATGTAACTCCTCCTTAGATGAAAATTCTCCAAATTGAAACCCATTGATCGAAGTAAGTTTAACAAGAACAAATGTGGAGCTCTTCCCTCTAATGTTAAACATGATAGAGTGTCCCTCATTCTCATCATTATTAACCATCCTTAGTAATAACTGATGAATCAGGGTTTAAAGAATAATATCTTCGGAGTTTTTAAAAATTGATCAAATGAGTATCTCTTAGCCTTATTAATTAAATCATTAGCCTTAAACTATCTAAATAATGGTTTTTCCATCACACACCAATTTTGTATATGGCCTTAGCACTATAATGCATCTATTTCAATATAGTTAGAGAAGACTACTAGATACAAAGAAAAACAACTAAAATGTGCAAAATGAAACACATTGATTGAACAAAACATCTTTGAGCATCTTCAAATCATGATCAAACAATCCTCAAATCATAATCAAACCATGATTCTTTAATCATCATTCAAACAATATTTAAATCACGATCAAATCAGAATTGAATAATCATCAAACTTAAATCGAATAATCTTCAAATGACGTTTGTGCCATGATCAAATCACGAGCAAACCATGATCATTCATCTTAAACATCTTAGGATGGTTCAATCATGATTTGATCGTGGTTTAAAGATTATTTGAATCATGATCGAAGATGGCCGGAAATTGTTTTGATGATCTTGGTATAATTATTATTTGAAGATTGTTCGATGCTACAAATAGTTTAAAAACTGTTTGATCATGATTAGAAAATTGTTTGATTGTAGTTTAATCATGATTCGAAGATGATTAAATTTGTATTTGTATTAGGTAATCAAATGTTTATTTATATTTTGGGTTTATGATTTAAATTGCAAACACCATATTGCGTCCTAAATAACCAAGCAAATAACATTACTAATCCTTATAGATGATGAATAGAGAGACATATTTCCTCAAGAAAATAAATATCAAATATATTTTCCCATTTTCCCAATTTTGTTCTCATGTGGGCACATAAAATCATATATATATATATATATATGTATATATATATATATATATATATATATATATATGTATATTCAATAATTTAATTAATGTTAATTGATATATCGCCAAAAAATCATGTTGATCGGGCACGAATCTCGAGGAAAAACTCAAGTTAAAAACTTCAAAAATTATTTCGGAGACCATTTAAGCTCCGATTTCAGCAAACTTATAGTCGAACTGAGCGTCTCGGAAATACGAATCCAACGACACCAAATTCGACTCAATCCGAGCCCAAGTGAGTCCAAATCAAGTACCCGAAGCGCTGTTGGAAGCATCAAACAGCTATTTGAGTTACCAAACGGTCTTATAGTCGAATCGAGCGTCTCGACGAGACGAATCCAACGAGCCCAAGATCGTAGAATTCTGATATCATTAAGACCTTCAAATCCTCGATAAACGGTTCATGATCAAGGGATTCAATATCAACCGTTCATCCGGATCACTCCGTATTTGCCCCTGATCCCTCACATATTTACGGGCTATGCCACTCCAGAAAAACTATAAATATCCCCTCATTTCTCTTAAGAAGGAGACCAAGCCAAGAAGAGAAGAAGAGAAGGAAGAGAAGAAGAAGAGAAGAGAAGTCTAGGAGGGAATAACTCCTCCTCGACCACCGCCGGAACACCGCCGGAACACCACCGAAGCACCACCAGGCGCCCGAGGGACGCCGGAGCTCTGCCCGACACGGGAGCAACGTCAGAATTCTGCCCGACGCCGGAATTCTACCCGACGCCCGAGTGACGCCGAACTTCTTTCCAAGTGACGCCGGAATTCTGCTCGACACCCCGAGTGACGTCGGAACTCTGCTTGTCCTTGTAACTGATACTCATTGTAATCTGATCGTCCTAAATTTAAAGGACGAATCAGCCTCATGTATTTCAAACAACACTAGTGGAACTCTTTCAACTGGGCGTGGCCCCGTAGTTTTTTCCCTTTCCAGGGTTTTCCACGTAAAAATCCTGGTGTTACTATTTCGATTCTGTTTGTGTGCTGGATATACGTACAACGCTGAGACAAAAAATTAAAATCTATCGCCGCGTATATTTGAGTCCGCAACAGTTTGGCGCCGTCTGTGGGAACTTTATCCCACAACTTCAAGTATTACTATGATGGTCAACAGGCGTAGCAGTCGCCTCATAGGAGCCTCCCGCTCTCATTCTCATCAATCCAGAAATCAGTCTATGAATCATAGACGTCCGATATCTGCCTCTTTATACCCCGAGGGGCAAAACGCACTTGGAGAGGGGACCTCGGGACCCTCCTTAGAAGAGAGAATTCGAAAGATGGAAGAATCTCAAAACGAGATCCTACAACTCTTGCGAGAGACTCGACAGCCGACCCTAGCACCTCAGGAGGAGGTTCTTCTCCCTCGAGATCCACCCCGTGTCGAAGCTGTTCAAATTGAACATCTTCAGGCTGAGAATCCTCTTCCTCCACCCAGGAGGCGTTCACAGTCACGTCAAGAGAACGAGCTGGCTGATACAGCAAGTTCTACCCATCCTCCACACGCAAGTCAGCAATCTCGCCTTCCTCGAGACCTCCCTGAGGAGCTAGCCCAACCTCACATTGTTGAGCTCCCTCGCAATGCCCTACGCCACGAACTGCGACGATTAGTCCGGGAGGAATTCCCTACAGGAGGCATAAGGCAACCTCTTCGTCAGTGGGACTTCCAGGAGTCATCACCCCTGGCAGAAGCCATTCTTCAATATCCTATTCCGGCTGGCTTTAAGCTGTCAAGCATTGAATCCTACGATGGGACATCCGACCCGTACGAGCACATCGACCATTACAGGACCATCATGCATATTCAACGAGCTTCAGATGCACTCCTTTGCCAGGTTTTCCCTGCTACTCTTAAAGGACAAGCTCGAACATGGTTCTATTCACTTCCAGCCGGAACGATCCCCACATTTGTCAAATTGGCCAAAGTATTTGTCGAACAGTTCGTAGCCAACCGAAGAATTGCTAAGGATTCTTCTCACCTTTCTGGGATTCGTCAGAATGAGGGAGATCATTGAAAGAGTACTTTCAGCGATTTTCTATCGAGGCTCGATAAATCCCAGGAGTAGACCCAGAATTGCTCAGAGGGGTCTTTCTTGGAGGAATTCGTCCTGGCCCCTTCTATTCGGCACTCATGCGCGATACTGTTCACTCATATGCTGATCTGATCCATCGTGTGGAAGCACAGATATCAGCAGATGAGGCAATAAACGCTCACAGAAAATAGTTCGAGCAACCCACTGGGAAGCGCAAGGGAGCACCTGAGATGGATAATTCATCATCACAACGGAAAAAGCAAGGGAAGAGCAATCTACCTCCTAGACCCCCACTGCCACGACGAGAACCCCGACGGGAGAAGGAGTACACTCCGCTCTACACATCTCGAGCAAATGTGTTGATGGCGATTCAATATCAGGACAAAGTGAAGTGGCCGCATCCTTTGAAGCCGAATACAGGAAACCAAGATCAGTACTGCCACTTTCATCGTAGTCATGGCCACACTACTGAATCTTGTAGGTAACTTAAGGAGGAGATTGAAAGACTCATCTGTCAGGGCTATCTTCGACAGTTTATTGGGAATCCACCTACCTGAGAAGAAGCTCGTCCCACTGGGGGGCAGAATCAACCATAAAGACAGCCAGTGAATAACCGGATAACGGTTGACGAAATTGAAACAATCGCAGGAGGCCCCTTACTATCCGACCAAGTCTTTCTAACTGTGGAAGAAAACCCAACTCCAAAAAAGGCTCGTATCGATCATTCCATCACATTCAATGATTCCGACCTAGAAGGAGTAAAAACCCCCCATCAAGATCCGCTTGTCATAAACGCAGGCATTGGTGACCCGTGTTACAATGTCAAAAGAATTTTTGTGGACAACGGAAGCTCCGTAGATGTCCTGTTCTACTCTACTTTCCTCAACATGGGTCTCTCAAGAGAAAAACTTCAACCTGCTGCAGGTCCTTTATATGGATTTGATAATCGACTTGTACAAGCAGAAAGAATAATCAGTCTCCCGCTAGTCCTTGGAGAATTTCCTCGACAGACTACACACTCCATTCAATTCATCATGGTAAAGTCAGAATCAGCTTATAACGCCATCTTCGGGAGACCGCTTCAGTCAATTTTTGGGATCATCGCATCCATTCCTCACCTCAAGCTGAAGTTCCATACCCCATCAGGAGTCGGTGTAGTATGCGGAGATCAACAAATAGCACAGACCTGCTATCTTAGGCAGATCAAGTCTCGTCCGACGATTACCCTGAGCATCGAGGACTTTGATCTGCGGAGCGAAGATATTCCTCAGAGAGCTTCCCCCATGGAAGACCTTACTACTGTATCTATCTCTGAAGAGCATCCTTCAAAGACAGTGCGAATTGGATCACTTCTCTCAGATGATGAGAAAAAAAACTTTACAGCTTTTCTACGAGAAAATTAGGATATTTTTGCATGGAGTCCAGCAGATAGGCCTGGAATTGACCCCGAAGTGATCGTTCACTCCCTCAAAGTCAATCTAACGTGCAAACCGATTATCCAGAAGAAGAGAAACTTTGCACCAGATCGCCAGCAAGCAATTGAACAAGAAGTAGATAAGCTTTTAGAAGCTGGATTCATACGAGAGGTGCACTATCTTACTTGGTTAGCAAATGTTGTCATGGTACGGAAGGGGAGTGGAGCTTGGAGAATGTGTATAGATTACACTGATCTCAATAAAGCTTGCCCAAAGGATAGTTTCCCGCTCCCTCGCATCGATCAGTTAGTTGATACCACCTCTGGTCATCAGATGTTAAGCTTTATGGATGCCTACTCCGGCTACAACCAAATAAAAATGAATCATGCTAATGAAGAAGCAACAGCTTTTCAAACAGACAAAGGATTGTACTGCTACCGGGTGATGCCCTTCGGGCTAAAAAATGCTGGAGCAACTTATCAGCGTCTCATGAATAAGATTTTCAAAAGCCTTATTGGACGTACTATGGAGGTGTACGTAGACGATATGTTGGTAAAAAGTCTGGAAAAAACCCAACATATCTCTGACCTGAAATAATGTTTCCATTTGTTAAGGCATTACAATATGCGACTCAACCCCGCTAAATGTGCTTTTGGAGTCGCTTCTGGAAAGTTTTTAGGGTTTATGGTAACCCATAGAGGAATCGAAGCCAATCCGGAGAAGATCAAGGCACTAAGGGACATGGTGCCGCCAAAAAATATCAAGGAGGTCCAAAGGCTGAATGGGAGAATTGCGGCACTATCTCATTTCCTGGCACGTTTAGGAGATAAATATCTGCCCTTCTTCAAGATACTTAGAGGTACTCGTAGCTCCGGGTTTCAATGGACAGATGAATGTCAAGAAGCCTTTGAACATTTGCGAAAGTATTTGGCATCCCCGCCACTACTTTCTAAACCAATACAAGGAGAGAGATTGTATTTATATATG
Organism: Dendrobium chrysotoxum; assembly: GCA_019925795.1. Lineage (NCBI taxonomy): Eukaryota > Viridiplantae > Streptophyta > Magnoliopsida > Asparagales > Orchidaceae > Dendrobium > Dendrobium chrysotoxum. The sequence goes on along the minus strand of CM034314.1, from coordinate 91,410,571 downwards.
GCTGTATCTATCCAAGACATTAGTTCGGTTCTGGTCCGAGAAGAAAATGCTATACAACGTCCTATCTACTATGTTAGTAAGATTTTATCTGAAGTAGAGAGACGTTATCCTTTGTCAGATAAGACAGCATTGACATTAGTTTATTCCGCCAGAAAACTACGCCCTTACTTTCAAGCCCATTCCATTGGAGTTTACATGAATCTGCCGCTAAAAAGCATCCTGCAAAAGCCAGAAGCATCAGGCAGGCTTGTTAAGTGGTCTGTAGAACTGGGAGAATTTGATATCCACTACTTGCCTAGACCTGATATTAAATCTCAAGCACTAGCGGATTTCATAGTTGAATGCACCGTTCTAGTATCTGATGTACAACCGAGTGCTTCACCTTCTTCTCCATGCTGGACGTTGTACGTCGATGGAGCTTCAGGGAGTTCTGGGGCTGGGGCTAGAATTTTATTAATCTCTCCACAGAAGGTTACCCTTGAGTACGGGCTTCGACTCAAGTTCCCAGCAACCAACAACATAGCAGAATACGAGGCCCTTGTTGCTGGGTTGAGACTAGCAATTGACTGTGAAGTCCAGAACCTAATAGCCCACATTGATTCCCAACTAGTCGCCTCTCAGGTGGAGGGGGATTTTGATATTCACATGCCACAATTGGCTCAATATTGTAGCATTGTGAAGCTACTCTTAGCCCGTATAGGGGAGCATCAAATCATACATATCCTCCGAGAACAAAATACAAGAGCAGACGCTCTTTCTAAACTTGCTACATCAACAATGGGGGACATCTATAAGAGAAGATGTATCGAGGAAATCCACTTTCTAAGCATTCAGGGTCCATGGGTCATACAGTCAATTGACGAGCCAAGAGAGATGTCTTGGATCGAACCCATCTTGTCTTTTCTGAAAGATGGGGTGCTACCGGAAGATCCTATAGCTGCAATACGACTTCGGAGACGAGCTACAAATTTCACCATTATCAGCAACGAGTTGTATAAGCGCTCCTTCATTGGGCCGTACCTCAAGTATCTCCCACCATCAGAAGCTGATTACGCGCTTCGGGAAGTTCATTCAGGAGTATGTGGAGAACATCTGGGAGGAAGAGCGTTAGCTTACAAGATCATGAGACAGGGATTTTATTGGCCTACAATGAAACATGATGCACTTGAATTCACACGAAAGTGCGAAAACTGTCAACTGCATTCTAACCTCACTCATACACCCGCTATGGAGCTTGCATCCCTTCAAAGCCCCTGGCCTTTTGCCCAATGGGGGATTGATATAATGAGACATTTTCCTATAGCGACTGGACAACGAAAATTCATTATTTTGGCTGTAGATTACTTCACCAAATGGGTGGAGGCGGAAACTTTGGCGAAGATTACTGAAGCAAATGCCAAGCAATTTTTATGGAAGAACATAATATGTCGCTTTGGCATTCCCGCAAAAATCGTCACTAATAACGGGACACAGTTCACCGGGAAGATCTTTACATCTTTTGTAGGGATTTTCATATTCAGCTCATTCACACAGCTGTTGCCCATCCTCAAACTAATGGGCAAACAGAGGTTACAAACCGAACAATCCTGAAAGGGCTGAAGACACGTCTAGGGAAGGTTGGGGGGCAATGGGCCGAAGAACTCCCCAATGTCCTTTGGGCTTATCGAACCACCGCTAGAACTCCTACAGAGGAAACCCCATATAACCTTTGCTTTGGTACAGAAGCAGTCATACCGGTTGATATCGGAGTTCCTAGCCACAGAGTTCAGACTTTCGACTTCAAAAGTAACGAGGAGAAGCTTAGAGCAAATTTGGATCTCCTCATAGAAGTAAGAGATGAAGCCTCACTCAGAACCGCTGCATACCACCAAAGAGTTGCCCGTCACTACAATCGAAGGGTGAAACCTCGCCCTATCACTATTGGGGACTTAGTACTATGAAGCATTAAGCCGCTGGAAAAGGCCCTCAGCGAAATAAGCTCTCCCCCCTCTGGGAGGGTCCTTATTTGGTAGCGGCTATGGTCAAGCCTGGAACCTTCAAACTGAAGGATGCTGGTGGAAAAATGCTTCCCCGAACTTGGAACGTGGGCAATCTTCGCAAATATTATCAGTAGGAGTTGATACTGCTATCTGTCTATGTGTTATGTTTGTCTTATATTTTATCTTCTCCTGTAGTCATGTTATAAAGTTTTTCGTACATCCCTTATGTGTTGATTATAGAAGAACTTTTTTTTATATCCCTAAGTTATTTTAGGGAACTGCTATCTCATATTACGAAGCAATATGATATTCACTTTGTCGTGCTAATGTTTCTTCTCTCCAAACTCTTTTTCTGTGATTCGAGAAGTACATAATCTATATTGTATCTCAATCACTAAATGATCAATCCCAGGGGGATTTGATCCGACCTCTTCCACACAGGTTAATGTCATCAAGCAAAGGCTTTGACTAACAACCTCGGATAGGTCAAATATCCTAGGAGGATATCTTGGATATCAAAATCATTTGATGATCAATCCCTAAGGGAGTTGATCTAACCTTTTTCCGGACAGGTTAAGGGTATCAAGAAAATGCTTTCACTAATAACCCCGAATAGGTCAAAATCTTTAAAGAAAGGGATGTCTCACATTTGCTCAAGTCAAAAAAAGAGCTCATTAGAATACTCTCATCCAAACTGAAGTAAAACTAAGGGAATTTTATTTGCATGTGAGTAAAGAACATCAACAACATCTTTATATATCACTGAACATCAAGTACACCAGATAGAAACATCAACATCGAGCATATATACAATCACTAGAAAGAAATCAAAGTGATACAAAACATCCTACAGAATCTCAACGTCATCCTCGTCCTCATCTAAGGCAAAAGCTCGCTGCAACTCACTCTCCAGCTCTTCACCACCAGAGTCTGAAGAAGCATCACCAGAAGCCTGACTAGGAGTCAACCCCTCAAGCTCCACTCCAGTCTTGCGATATACTGTCCGAACACCCTTCATGAAGCCCCTGATGAAGCCATCCTCAGCGCACTCTGCCTCTAAGGCCTTCACCTCCACGTCATAAATATGACTGCGAGCCTCCTAAATGTGGTCCTCAATAATGATCTTGAAAGATTTATTGAACTCTTCAATAACTGCTGACGGCAACTGCTTGGCCTCCTTCTCGGACAGTACACTCTGAAGCCTCTCATTCTCAGCCTCAAGAACTTGCTGAGCCTTTTCCTGCTGCTTGATCGTCGCTTGTGCCTCCACCAACTCTATATGCAGATGATCCATCCGTTCATTCTGAGAAGAGACTGAAGTGATCTTGTTCGCCAACTCAGTTCTGCACCCCTCCAGCTGATCCTCCACCACCTTCATCTCCTTCACTTTAATGTTATATTTCTTCTTGTACTCTCCCTGAAGGTATTTGACCTTCACAAACTCTTTGTTCCAATCGTTCAGAGTCTTGGTCATCTCAAGCTTGAAATCAGAATACTGAGACAAGAAAAATATCAGAAATATATTCCTTAAGAAATGTAAAAAAGGAGAAGAAGTGAAGGAGAACTCACCAACTCCTCAGCCCGTCGGCGGCCGATGCACTGATGGTTTAACACATCCTCTAGAATATATGACTTGGATGGAGAAGCTCGGGGACCTTTGCTAACAACTATCAAAACTTCATCTACCCTCTTCTTCCTCGATGCCTGTAAACCTTCCTCGCTCCCTGGTCGCTTGGAGTGGTTCTTTTAGGGAACCACTTCTGGAACTCTAGCAGACTTCTTCAACATTTGAGCATGTGATCTCCCTGCTTGAGTAGATAATCCGACCTTGAACAAGTACTCCTCATCTACATATCTACTCAAGTAACGCACCTCGTAGTGTAGAGCATCCAAATCAGGGAGTTTGAGTATCCTCAGCAAATCTTCTGCTCCGATGTGAAGGGGGACAGACAGCTCTTTCAACTTCCCCCACTTCTCCTGAAGACCCCAATCATTCTGCACATAAAAGAAGTTACTGATCCAACCTTTCGAGGGGTCTCGAGTGCGGATGTCTAACCACTTGGACCTGAATGAAATACGTCCCTGCGCATCGCTAAAAAGACGCCCCATCCGAGAAAGGCACTCTGAGGAAAGTACAACTCCACAGTCTCTGAAAAGCACGATTAGGCCCATCACAATCGACATTGCTCTGTAGGAAAATTGAGACAAGCATACCCCAGAAATTGTCAGAATGTCGATCAGTTCGGAGGAAGGAGGAAATCGTAGTCCCGCTCGCAGACTAAAGATTTGTGGGGTATGCGAGCGGGACTACGATTTCCTCCTTCCTCCGAACTGATCGACATTCCACCGTCACATATCCAGGGGGAGGGAAGCAGGCACGATCAGTTCTGGCCGGCACCTTCATCACCAAATCATTAGGAAAATGAAATTTTTTCCTAAATGAGATGAAAGAGTCCTCAGTGACGGTGGAAATCACATCGTCAGCCTTCGGCGCCTTTTGGGTCCTCTTTGGAACTTCAGATCGTTGTGCAGGACGGTCTTCTGAAGGAATTTTTGAGGAGGCAGGATCACCCATTTTGCTTCCTTTACTAAAGAGGGGCGCAAATCTAAGTAGGGAGAATCACCTACGAAAGACTGCGGAAAGCCTCCAAAGTAGGAAGAAAAAGGGAGGAAAAATGGAGGGAGGAAGGGGGAAAGCCGCTAACTTTTGCGCAAAAGGAGGGGCGCAGAATCAAGTAGGGAAAGTCACCTACTTAAAAACAGCGGAAAGCCTCAGAATGCTAAAAGCTAGAAGGCCATGAGAGGAGGAAGAAAAGAGCATTTTGACCCCTACCCTAGGAGGTATATTTATAGGATGAAAAGAGAGGAAGTTATTGAAGAAAAAGGGGGGAAAATATTTAAAAATTGGAGGGAGAGGGCTTCTAGAAGAAATTTTGAATTTTTCTGAATTTTTTGGAATTTTTTCAGAATTTTTTGGGATTTTTTAATCCCATGTGGGACCCACAATTTAAAATATATATATATATATATATATATATATATATATATATATATATATATATATATATATATATATATATATATATATATATTGAAAATTTAACCGCGCCCGCGCGGTTCCGCGTGCGGACGCGCCGGTTGGCGCGAGCGCCGCCGCAGGCGGCGGCGGCCGGCCGGTTCGGCCGCCTACACATTCCCGGGCTCTGATTTCGGGCCCGGACGGTCCAAATTTGACATTTTTGGGGTCCCCGGACACATTTTTCGACGTTCCGGACTCAATTTTGACACTTTCGGAGCTCAACGGGGCCTCTATGGTTGGGTTCAAGCAAACATTTAATTTTTGGAACGCAATTTTTTCGATTCGGCCAATGTAAAATACCGGAACAAGTATTTTCAGACTCATGGAGCTTCGACGTCCGAAAATAGGGGGGGCAACTGATATATCGCCAAAAAATCATCTTGATCGGGCACGAATCTCGAGGAAAAACTCAAGTTGGAAACTTCAAAAATTATTTCGGAGATCATTTAAGCTCCGATTTTAGCAAACTTATAGTCGAACTGAGCGTCTCGGAAATACGAATCCAACGACACCAAATTCGACTCAATCCGAGCCCAAGTGAGTCCAAATCAAGTACCCGAAGCGCTATTGGAAGCATCAAACAGCTATTTGAGTTACCAAACGGTCTCCGATTTTGACGAGCTTATAATCGAATCGAGCGTCTCGACGAGACGAATCTAACGAGCCCAAGATCGTAGAATTCTGATATTATTAAGACCTTCAAATCCTCGATAAACGGTTCATGATCAAGGGATTCAATATCAACCGTTCATCCGGATCACTCCGTATTTGCCCCTGATCCCTCACATATTTACGGGCTATGCCACTCCAGAAAACTATAAATAGCCCCTCATTTCTCTTAAGAAGGGGACCAAGCCAAGAAGAGAAGAAGAGAAGGAAGAGAAGAAGAAGAGAAGAGAAGTCTAGGAGGGAATAACTCCTCCTCGACCACCGCCGGAACACCACCGAAGCACCACCAGGCACCCGAGGGACGGCAGAGCTCTGCCCGACACGGGAGCAACGTCAGAATTCTGCCCGACGCCGGAATTCTACCCGACGCCCGAGTGACGCCGGACTTCTTTCCAAGTGACGCCGGAATTCTGCTCGACACCCCGAGTGACGTCGGAACTCTGCTTGTCCTTGTAACTGATACTCATTGTAATCTGATCGTCCTGAATTTAAAGGACGAATCAGCCTCGTGTATTTCAAACAACACTAGTGGAACTCTTTCAACTGGGCGTGGCCCCGTGGTTTTTTCCCTTTCCAGGGTTTTCCACGTAAAAATCATGGTGTTACTATTTCGATTCTGTTTGTGTGCTGGATATACGTACAACGCTGAGACGAAAAATTAAAATCTATCGCCGCGTATATTTGAGTCCGCAACATTAATATTATTTTTTATATTAATAAAATTTGAATTAACAAAAATTTTTCCTAATTGATGTTTTTAATAACTATTAATGATAAATTATATTAATTAAAAAATAGTTTGATACGTCATAAAAAATTGCCTTGATCTAGCATGCAACTCCGATTACAATGAACTTATTGTCAAATTGAACGTCTCAGTAAGACGAATCCAATGACACCAAAATCAGTCCAATTTGAGCCCAAATAGATCTAAATCAAGAGACCGAAACACATTTGGGATGTTCAAACCATTAATTGGATGACCAAATGATATCAAAATATAGCATGCATATTGTCGAATCAAGCGCCTCGAAGAAATGAATCCAATGAACCCAAGATCCCTTAATTCTGGCATCATCTAGGCACATAAATGCTTAACAAATGCTATATGATCGAGTGGATCAATATGGGCTATCCGATAGAGCACTTCAAAATTGCCCCGAATCTTCTCCATATTTATATGGCATGCCACTTTCAAAAATTTATAAATAGATCCACACTTTCCACTTGAAGGGGGGCTTGAACCTTTGCAAGCCTCTACCTTTGGCTCGAGATTGGAGAGAGCTTTCAGGCATCAATGATCCTAGAGTTCTACGAAAGCCAACTCACGAGCCAGCTTGAGCTCGACTCGTTAACAAGCTCTCGAAATGAGCTTATTGAGTTTCGAGCTTGAGCTGAATTTTAAGCTCGTTTAATTATCAAGCTTGAGTTTGATCTTTAGAAAGCTTGGTTCGAGTACTCATCGAGCAGCTTGACTGCTTGAGTGTAAAATTCGGCGGAATACCAAAAGGCGGAATCCCGACGCAGCATGGCGGGGCAGAGTCGTAAGCGGGAAGTGGAGCAAAATTGCGGGCTCAGATGTAGAACGTAGGCTTGATCGCTAGCGGCAGAGCAGAACTACGGGGCTGGCTCAGACGTAGAAGGCGGGCTCGGATGCGAAGGCGAAATCGGACATGAAGGCCAAATCGTGCAAAAGGCGGGGGGCGGGTCATGAATGCGGAGCTCGAACCATGAAATCAAGCTGCTCGACGAGATTGTTTTCGAGTAGAGCTTGCCTTTTGAGCTCGACTCGAGTTCGAGCTCAAAATTTTGCTCATGAGTCTAGCTCAAGTTGGGCCTAACTCAAGCTCGACTCGACTCGTTTACACCCCTATTGTAGGTAGTCTACCATCACCAGACCACCACACGTTTGTGAATCGCCGCCAAACCACTACTGGGCAGCCATTGCTGTTAGACCTCCACTCGACCACCGACTGTTGTTGGATCTCCGCCTGGCCACTGGCTGTTGCTGGACCATGCCAGTCTGCCAATCACCGCTGGACCTCCACCCACTATTTCCCGTCAACTACGGTCCCTTTGACCTCCATCACCTATGGATTATGGGATATCCTACCTCCATCTCCAACCGACTACAAACCCTATGACCATTGCTACCCTCTAATTACGGTCCCCTGACCACTATCGCCTATCGACTATGGTCTATCCGACCTCCGATGTTCGCCGACTACAGCCCTTCCGACCACAATCGCTCGTTGACCATGGTCCCTCTGACCACCGTCACATGTCTACTACGGTCCCTTTGACCATCGTTGTTGATCGACTATGGTCCCTTTGACATCTATCGCTCGTCGACTACGGGCTCTCGGACAACAGTCACCCGACTACGGTCCCTCTGACCGTTGTCCCCTGCCGACTACAAGCCTTATAACCACCGTCGCCTGCCGACAATGGCAACTCTGACAACATTTTCCCGCCAACAATGGTCCCTTCGACCACCTTCGCCTGCCAACTATGGGCCCTCCAACCACTGTCGCCCACCTACTATGATCCCTCCGACCACCATTGTCCACCAACTATGATCTCTCCGACCATCGTTGTCCGCCAACTACGATCTATCCGACCTTCAAATACAGTCCCTCCGATCTTCGTTGCCCGTCAACTACTGTCCTTCCAACCACCGTCACCTACTGACTATGGTCCCTTCGACCTCCGTTGATTGTCGACTACGGTAGATACGACCATTGTCGCCCGATTACAGTCCCTCCAACCACCATCGCTTGCCGACTACAAGCCTACGACCACCGTCGCCCACCGATTACGGTCCCCTATCACCAATTATGGTCCCATTGACCACCGATGCCCGCCGACTACGGTCCCTCTGATCTCCGTCGTTAGCCGATTACTGTCCTTCCAACCACCGTTGCCCACTGACTACGATTGCGCCAACCACCATCGCCCTTCGACTACGGTCCCTCCGACCAGAGTCGCCCGGCCCACCGACTCCCTCTGACCACCATCGCCCGTCTACTATAGTTCCTCCGACCACCATCACCCGCCGACTATAATCTCTCTTACCACCGCCGCCTGCTAACTACGGTCCCTCCGACCACTGTTGCTGACTCCATCACCCGTCGACTACTGTGCTACTTATCGAGCGAACATGCCAACATTCTCTTAAGAACAACTACCATGCCATTGAATTATTCCAACACCAACCATGTAATGTGGCCTGTTATGATTTGCTACATGAGCCAATGCCTTCCCCTAGGAAGAGTCATTTGTAACCAACTACTACAAACTAGTGGATTCTTTTCAATTGGGCAAGGTCTCGTGATTTTTTTCTTTTCAAGATTTTCTACGTAAAAATTATGTTATCTCTTATGAATGTTGCACCCCTCATTTATATCTGTGTACTGGATCTTCGTTCAAAGCTAAGATATTAAGCTATTTATCTCTATACCGCCGTGAATATTCCAGCTCACAACAAGTTTAATCTATTTTATAAATAAACAACTAATTGTGACATATATTCCTAAATTTATTGGACATTAATATTACCATTAAATTTTGTTGAAAAATCGTGATATTTGGACTATAACTTATTATAAATTCTACCTTACTAGTATTAATATTAGTATTTAATAACATATAGTAAATTATTATTTTTAATTATAAAACTTAAAAAATATTAACCCTTTTCAAAGGGAGAGCATCCTATAAGAGGAATCATTTACGAATTCTTCATAAAAAAATCTCATCAATGTCCTAAGAAAAAATTAAAAAAAAATCTCACCAACTCAAATCTATATATTTTAATCATCATCTTTAAATTATATAATCAGTGCATATATATATATATATATATATATATATATATATATATATATATATATATATATATATATAATTCATTAAAAATAAGGATATAATTAATTATTTTCTATTATTGTATAAATAATATATTACATGAGAATATGTAATGAATATGCTGATTTTTTGCAGAAATGTACCATAACAAATTAGTAATTATATGCTTACACATGGAGAAATTTATCAATCTATTGACGCATTACTAAAATGGTGAATTCTATGATCCGAGGTTGCGAGAACAGAGAGAATTTTATTTTATTTTTAATATGCTAAACCCTAAACAGAAGTTATATATGTAAAATAGATAAATAAATAAATAAATAATAAAAAATAGATAAAAAAAATAAATATAATATATTTAAAATTATATATATATATATATATATATATATATATAAAGTATTTTTCTTGATTTAAAAATATATATTTGATACATCCTAAGAAAATCTATCATTAGGCATGAGGCTGGACATGAGAAATTTTCAAGATTGCCTTCAGGATCATTTGAATTCTAGTTTCAATAAAATTATAGTCAAAATGAAGGTTTGACGAGACAAACCTAACGACTTCAAAGTAATATGACCCGAGTTCAAATAAAACCAAATTTAATACCTAAAGCCCAATTGAAATCTTTATTATATTAATTAAAGAACCAAATGAGGGCTTACAATCAAAATAAGCGGCTTGCCAAGAATAATCCAACATGCCCAAAACCATTTAATTTGAAGATCATTAAGAAACTTAAATATAGAAAGAACTATTCATGATTGAGGGAATAAAAAATGGTTGTCCAATGGAGTATTTTGGTGATTTTGACTAAAATTATCTAAATACCACTTGTAAAAACTATAAATAGAATCTCATTTTTCTCACGAATATGACTTGTAATTGAAATTAAAGAGAGAGCTCGGAGATTTGTAGAACTTTAGAGCTCTACCCGATATTTGATGTTGACAATTATCATCAACAATCGTCACCATCAGATTGTCATCGCTCAACTATCATTGTCCAACTGTCTATCCAACATAGTTTCATCACTTTTACTGATCATCATAGTCCATTCCCCATCATCTGACCGTCATGATCTGACCATCATCACTCCGATCATCATTAACTCCACCATGATCCATCCATCATCATTTGATAAAAAATGCTCCCCTACAATCTTGATAAGCTAAATATTGTTGTATTATCACAAAAACAACTAAAAATGGATATCAAACTGATCTAAGACAGACCTTATTGTCAACATCGAGAAATTATTCTATGCAGACACCGGACCTTCCGGAGGTAAATCAGAACGCGCAACGTCACCTGATACATAATGGTACACAACCACGATACATAGCAAATAGATGACGTGATACATTCTGATTCACCTCCGGATGACATTCATATCCGTACAGAATAATTTCACGTAAACATCCAAACTGTTCATTGTATCCACAGTGTTCCTTAGATTATTATATTTGCTCTAAAACCAAGAAGAATCCGAGTTGGAAACAGACAGTCACGTGCAATAAATTGTATCGTTTGGTTCATCTGATTCCTTAAATTTTTTTTATTAAAAATAAATATATTTTCTTGTGAAAATAATATAAGAGTGAAAATATATTCTAAATGTAATTATTTGGAATCCGTGAAGAGTCAGATGAATAATAGTCATTAACTATAATAAGTTTGCTATTTTAAAGAAATTTATGCACAATGTGGTGAATGATGGCTGAGCAAATGGACCGTCCGCATATATAAGAAGACATCTAAAAAGAGAAAATTTAATACTCTATATGTTTATTGATGTGGCCGTCAAAATTGATGTGATCATATATGGCCGAGTGATCGACGGAACACATTCCTCCCATTTCATTCGGGCTCGAATCCCCTAACTGTCCCAAAAAAAAGTTTAGAAAATAATTTTGAAATTTATTCAGACTTTAATTTTGATAAATTTTTAGGGTTGTTTGATTAGATGTTTTTAAAATAGATATATTTTAGAATGCATAATAGCTAAATTGTATGTTTTTTGAAAATATTAAAGATTTTTTATTGGATGCAAATTAAATTTATTAACATAAATTTTTTTGTATTTTTTATGATATATTTTAATTGAGATAGAGAGAGTTGAATTCTACTATATTGCGAGTTGATGATCGGCTCCTAGAGGTGACACTTAACGATGAAGCAATAGAAAGAGGTTCACAATGATGTAAGAGTTGGCCCTTCCACGTTAGATGTGATGGTCGAGGGACATTAGGTCGTTAAAATAGCTAGATTAGGTTTGATCATAAAAAATGTAGACAACAGGGCAAGCCTTTGGTCTGTGATACTTGTCAATTTAATGTAGAGAAAGGAGGATAAAGTAGCCATCACATTCATGCTATTGAGAAGGCACGAGAGGGTCCATTTTTTCAGAGAAAGGAAGAGGCGGACAACACTAGTCTATTTCTATATGTTGATATTCCTATATGCCAAGATGCAAGGAAATCACAAGATGTCTAGTGATGAGCAGAGTGCATGGATGAAGCAGCGACTATAAAGTTGGTGCAAGAAGTCAAAAATACAACTCCTTAGTGGGTGTTCATGATTACCGAGATCTAATCATGTAATTCCTTTGGTTGGGAGCAGAGCTCGTCACATCTTGAGATGAGAACCTAATGGCAAAGAATCAAGAAATCAATATAGAGTTCTCCCAAGAGTGGAGATTGATAAGAGCGGGAGAAATGAGCATAGATAGAGGTGTCAACATTTGATCTAACCCGAAAACTGATTCGGACCTGATTCAAAAAATTTCGGGTTCGGTTCAACTTGTTTGTCATACGGGTCAGGTTCGTGTTTTGTTTTCCGATCTGTTTATAAAATCGGGTCAAGTTCGGGTTGACCCGGAAGCCCGAAATCAACTTGACTTGACTTGGAAACCTCACCTGCTACGCTCGCCTCGCGTCTGGACTCCACAGTCCACAATTCTGAGCTCGCCTCGCTTCCGGCCTCTACAATCCTCATCATGCTCGGTAGCCTCGGTCGCTCGCCTTGCGTTCGGACTGTCATCGCGCTCGGTCGCTCGCCTCATGTCCATACTCCGTAGTCCGCATTGAGACGGCCAGTCGTCCAGACCCGCACCGCCCTTGGCAGCCTCGGGGCCTCGCATCCCGATTTCCGGACCCGTACCACGCTCAGCCGCTCGCCTCACATCCGAACTCCATAGTCTGCACCCAGACGGCACAACGTGTCGCACGATCCCGCACGGCATCACCCAGACCCCTCCCGCACAGCTCCGTAGTCCGCACCGCAGTGAGTGTACCACATCCAAGTTTGCGGGTCGAGTCGGGTCAACCTGGTAACCTAACTGGACAAGTCTGGGTCTAAATTTTTGACCCGTTTAGACTCGGGTCAATCCCAAGTTTTATCTGAACCTAACCCGAAAACCCATTTTGACACCCCTAAGCATAGAGTAGAGGAAATAATATTTTGGGGTGAATGCCACTAGCATGCATGATGTTATAATAAGGTACAAGTTAAGTCTGATTTAGAGCGTGGGGGTGCACAATCTCGAAAGATCTTTCATGTCAATATCATAAGCATAATTATAACCTCTCAACTTATTCCCTCTATCATTCGCACATATACCAAAGCAACTATACTTTAAACAACGCTTAAAAAATAAACAAATATTTATATTTGACGTATGAAATATGTACTGATTAGTTTCTCAATCAAGATTCAAACAATTATAATAGGAGTTGATTTAACTCTTTTGCTGCATGTAAATAATTATCATCAAACTCTAACCAATACATACAATGACTCAAAAAATTGACTTTCTCATCACAAATCACAATCATCAAATAATATTCTAACGAATAACCTAAAAGAGCTTCTGAAAACGAAGATAAAAGAGACTATTAGGCTTCGTTTGAGACGGCTTTCCTACTGCTTCTTAAAGTAATTTTTTAGTACAAAATTTTAACTTTTTATACTAAAAAAGTACTTCAAGAAGCAGTAAGAGTCTGAGAGATGTTAGCTTATTCATTACCTTGAGTGAACTAAAAGCAAGCATATACTTAGGCTTCGTTTGGGATAGCTTTCTTTCTGCTTCTTAAAGCAGCTTTTTAGTACAAAAATTTAATTTTTGTACTAAAAAGCTGCTTTAAGAAGCAATAAGAAAGCCGTCCCAAACGAAACCTTAGTATACATAGCTTGTGAAAAATTAAAGTAAAAAAAGCCACTGTGGAATCCTAATAGGATGACATTAGCAAAAGAAGCTGTCGCTTTAGTCTCTTTAATAATGAATGGACCCTCACAAAACTCAGACAAATTACGTTATCGCCGCCAATCAATCACTGCCGAACTATGCGGCCGATCGACGTAAGCCACCGACACTAACCCACCATTCACAAAGCCAGGGAACAAATTAATCAACATCATAATTAATTACATTAATTAAAATTTTTAATTGCACAACCACCGATTAGATTCTTTATGGAAAAAAATAATTGTTTTTATAAACTAATCACCTCATGATGATATGCTTGTTATAAGAAATGTGGGTCGTCGTCAATATCATTAGCTTTATGTCTCATCAATAGATAATCTAATCTAAGGATCTATATATATGACACTTTTTTCACTATTTTGCTTTTTATAGAGTAATTATAATTTTATTTTTGGTTTAGCTATTACATTCTCATTATTTTTTCATAAATTTTTTAATGAAAAACTGTTTATTATAACGAGAGTAGTTAAGTTAATTTTCTCATAGCAACTTCATAATCAACTTTATAAAGCACTGCAACTATCCTACGCAGAATCTTAATATCTCAAAATTTTAGGTCAGATTTTATGGGTGGAGTGGTCATTTAGTAAAATTACGGCAAATTGATACACACAAGACTCAAACCCAAGACTTCTTAGTTGATAGCCAAAGCTCCTAACCAACATGTTAGTGTGAGCTACGTAAAAGGCCATTACTTCAAAAAACAAGTCACTGGAGACTGTTATGTGATACTCTTTCTCAATTTTTGTCTAAGTGGATAGTGATGTTAGGGACTTGTCTCTTCCAACATTACTTGTAGGCCATGGAGGGCATCAATGGCAACCAGAGCTCTTGGTTTTAATCTTTACAATGATTCAATATTAGATAGTTTTGGCCCTTTTGAGTTCAATGTTTTTTTTTTTTTTACTTTCATGTTATGTATTGCATTTTTTATCTTTTTTATGGGATTGAGCATTAGTTGTCTCCATATATTAACTTTATGATGATGTTTCACTATAACAATATCCTTTCCATGATGATAGGGAGCCTTCATACCTTAAACATGCACATCTCACTATTTCATGGAAGAAATTCACTATTTGGAGCAAAGAGTCACATCCTCTCTTTTTTTTGAACTTTTGAAGAAGATGTTTAATTGTTAATATCAAATGTTTTGCTTTCAATCTATCTTATGACTTTCTTTGTAATTCTTTATAAAGATCATCTGTAATTTTTAAAAAATTTTAGCATAAGATGGAAGGTAGGGGTATAAACGAGTTGAGTCGAGTTTTGGCACTATCAAGCTCAGCTCGTTAGTCGGAAAGCAAACTCGAACTCAAGCTCATCCCACTATAAACGAGCTCGAGCCGGCTCGCGAGCCTCGGCGGGATTTTTTAAATATTATTAATTATTTTAATTATTTAAATATTTAATTGTTTTTAAATATTTTAAACATTTTTATACTATTAAATATTTTAAACATTTATTATTGTTATTTTTTAAATATTTAAATTTAATAAATAAAATAAAATTATTTAAAAAAATATTAATAATTATTCGAGCCGGCTCGCAAGCTCACGAGCCGAGCCTCATCAAGCTCAAACTCGAGCTCATTTAATAAACATTAGTCTGAAAAATCTCTAATCGAGAAATAGTATCATCAAAAAGTGAATCAAAGCAAGGAATATCAAAAAAAGAATTTATATTTTTTTTCTCAAAAAGGCAAAAAGCAATACATTCTTTATTCATCTTAAAAAGAATATGAACTTATTTATCTTAAAAAGAATATTAACAATAAAACTAAACTTAAATAAATAAAATATTATAACTACTGAACACAGTTAGTATTTGCTAAAGTATAAAACATCCTATTCACATATATGTATGAAATCTTTCATTAAGATATAGAATTAAAAAGTGAAGGGCTTCCCGCGTTTGCCGCCTTGGATAGAGGCGGTCTTTCGCGGCAGCCAGCGAAGAAAATGCCACTTTCTTATGTTCCACACTCCCACGTTCTTTTCACTTATCTTTTCTCCTCAATTGCTACATTTTTTTTGTTCTTCTCACGCGGATGTCGCCCTTTGGGATTCGCTTTCACATGAAAAGCGGCGAGCGTTATTGTTCTGCTCTCCGTTCCATAAGAAACGGATGCTTTTCGCTGGAAATTTTGAGGAGGTAAAATAAATACAGCACATGAATTTTAGCTTTTATAGTATTATATTCGTAAAATTTATGTAGATTATTTTCTTAAAAAATTGAAATATAAAAAAAAATATCATTCTTGTTTATTTCAATTTTTTGAAAATCGATCGAATTTCAAATACACCCCAACCTTATCGCTTACTAAGTTGACCCCACTCTGCCCTGTGGGCTACCTCTACCCAACCCCTACCCTCCACATCAATGTTGTCGTCACTATTAGCAAACATATTTGCTCGCAATCCCATCACGGTTCTGTGCGCTCTTACCCAACCGCATCCGCAATGCTACTTCTCGCACTGGTTATCCCCGATCTTTGATAGAGGAGAAAGTGAGAGACACTTTAGTTTAAATTTAAAATACATTCTATTGAGTTAGAAGAAAAAAAATATCATTATATTTTTTACCCACTCAAATAATTCTTAAAAATCAAAATACATTAATTTTTTAATTTATATCTACTTTAAATACTTCCACCTAAAAAGCCCCAAAAAACTTGGTCGAAGGTAACGCACACCACATTAAACAGCTTTTCAAACTTTGTTCTCCACTTCAAGTAAAAGGCAATTGACCGTTTTGATAATAAATCTTCTTAAGCATATTCATTATTATTGTTGAAGCTGTAAAAAGTAGCTTATGGCATGACAACAAATG
Source organism: Dendrobium chrysotoxum (assembly GCA_019925795.1). Taxonomy (NCBI): domain Eukaryota; kingdom Viridiplantae; phylum Streptophyta; class Magnoliopsida; order Asparagales; family Orchidaceae; genus Dendrobium; species Dendrobium chrysotoxum. The sequence continues at coordinate 91,393,872 of CM034314.1, read as the reverse complement.
TAGATCATGATGACACCTATACTCAAGGTTATTAATAGTTGTAGGTAAAATGTCAAATCATGATGTGCATCATTGTGTGTCGGCATGAGAATTGAAATGCTTCTTAATATGCATAATTCAGCTCATCTTAGGCTTCCTTGAGATAATTTTTCTTACTATTTTTTCAAACAATTTTTTAGAATAATTTTTGTACTAGAAAACTGCTTTAAGAAGCATTAAGAAAGCCGCCCCAACTCATTTGGGACGATTTTTTTTTCTGCTTTCTGAAACAACTTTTCAGTACAAAAAATTATTGAATTAGAATTTTTTGTACTAGAAAGCCATTTTAAAATGCAGTAATAAAATTATCCCAAATGAAGCCTTAGGTTTCGTTTGGGATGACTTTTTTACTGCTTCTTAAAGCAGCTTCCTAGTATAAAAATTTAAACTTTTGTACTAAGAATCGATTTTAAGAAGCATTAAGAAAGCTGTCTCAAACGAAGCCTTAATCTATTAATTTTGAGCTTTGACTTCAACTAAGAGGCCTTGGGTTCAAATTTTGTGTATATGAATTTGTCTTAACTGACCTACATACACAGTTATTACTTTAAAAGTTATTATTTTCCCTAACATAACCATAAATTTTATTATCATATAATTTATTTTTCATTTTTACTTGATATGATAACATAGCATAGCATCTTATGACATCAAAATATCAACTGTGCATTGTAATAAATTTCCTGTCATTACTGTCATGAGAGAAAACATCCTATTTTATTACTCTAGTGTTACACAACAAGTTCAAAAACTTAATTGCCTATCCAAATTTCAACATAACCTTCTTCATTGTGCTCCTTGAGACCATAGCAGCTTTGACTTGATGAGAAAGGCTTCAAATCTAGTTCAAAGGCTAGCATGGTCATCAAAACTGATTAGTTAAACATGCGGTTCTACCCCAGACCAGAGTTTCAACTATTTGAAGATTCCTCAGTTTCATCGGGTTTTGCGAATAACCTTAATGCAAGGGCATATACATCTTTTCTTTTCGCTGCTGTTCCCTCTGCAACAATTTTCACAGACTGAACATATATCTCTATTAGAAGCATCAAACATAACAAAACTGAGGTGCAAAAAGATGTAGCAAAAAGCAGTCATGTAACTCCATAAATTAAAATGAATGCAAGAAGAAAACAGAAATTATGAACAGAAATAAACGAGGAGTATTTCATTTGTTGGAAAGCTTCAGCCATCTCTTTTTGCTTGAGTAATGGGATCCAATACTATCAACATTAGCATAATTAGCCATTTATTCTTATTTAGTGGTGAATGACATGCTAAGAAATTTTACATTTTGAAATGCGCAACTCCTATGTTATCTTTGATATATTACTCCTTTCTATTTTGTCTAACCTGATCATGCATCTCCCACTCTTGGTTGTATATGGTCATCATTATTAGTTTCATCCTAACCATATAGGCTTATGAATGTTGACAGAGCAATCGGAACACACCAGAAGGAACAACTCAAAAACGGAAATAGCGAGATGAATTCATTTCTCAATGTTTGAAACAGTAGCAAAGAGTACATATAAATAGATGAGTGAAAACAATTAACGGCTAGGATCTAAAGCATCCTACGGTACAGGTAAGTAGAGAGTAATTAATCTTGATATATTAACACCCCCTTGCAAACTGATGAGTCCTGGGACGAGGTCAGTTTGTTGGAGAGATGACGAAACCGATGTGTAGGTAAGGCTTTAGTGAAAATATCCGCGAGTTGGTCCTTGCTAGAGATGTGATGAACTTGAATTGTGTTGTTCTTGATGCATTCCCGAATGAAATGGCAATCAACCTCGATATGCTTGGTACGAGCATGAAAAACCGGATTGTTTGCTAATGCGATAGCCGAAGTATTGTCGCAGAAGAGTTTGGTAGGATGATGTTGAGTGAATCCCAATTCTTGAAGAAGCTGACGAGTCCAGATGATGTCTGCGGCAGAAGATGCTAAAGCGCGATATTCAGCCTCAGTAGACGATCTCGCAATGGTAGTTTGTTTCTTGACGCTCCAAGAGACGAGAGAGGAACCCAAGAAGGTGCAGTAGCCCGATGTTGATTTGCGGTCGGTGTGATCCCCTGCCCAATCGGAATCCACATATGAGGTTAGCGTAATCGATTTACGAGAGAGAGGTAGGCCAACCTGGATGGAACCTTTAATGAACCGAAGGATACGTTTGAGAGCTTCGTAGTTGGCATTCGTCGGTTTGTGCATGTGTTGGTAGGCACGGTTTACAGCATATGTTATATCCGGTCGAGTAAATGTTAAGTATTGTAGTGAGCCCACTAGTTGACGATATAATAAGGGATTGGAGTAATCTGTGGAGGAATCCGAGTGCTGCGGTGGTTTAGTAAGTATTGGGGATGCCACTGGTTTACAATTGAGCATGCCCGCTCGGTCGAGAATAGAGTGAGCATAGCAGCTTTGGTGCAGCAGTAGGCCTTCGGAGGTGGAAACTGCTGTAATGCCTAGGAATTGAGATAGTATGCCAAGGTTGCGCATGTTAAACCGACTGTGAAGTTTGGTTAGTAAATCATTGATTGCCTGAGGATTGTTACCCGTAATGATGAGGTCATCAACATATATAAGAAAATACATTTGAATGTTATCTTGGCAATAAAGCATAAGAGAGGGATCAGAGTTACTTGTACGGAAGCCAAGAGAGCGAAGAAAACCTGTGAGCGTATCAAACCATTGACGCGGTGACTGCTTAAGGCCATAGAGAGCCTTTTTCAATTTGCATACATGAGTGGGATGAGTTTCGTCAATGAACCCCGGCGGTTGTTTCATGTAAACAGTTTCATGTAAGGAGCCATGTAAAAAAGCGTTAGAAACATCTAATTGGTGGATAGGCCACGTATTATGTAACGCTATAAGAATTAAAATGCGAAAGGTTGGTATTTTAGCGACAGGGCTGAATGTTTCATTATAGTCGAAGCCATACTCTTGCTTGTAACCAAGTGCAACAAGCCGAGCTTTGTGCCTGGCGATGGTGCCATCTGAGTTATACTTAGTTCGGTACATCCATTTGCATCCGAGGATGTTAGTGTTAGGAGCAGCAGGAACAAGATCCCAGGTCCCTTGCGATTGCAACGCCTGGAATTCGTGAGACATAGCTTGTCTCCATTGTTTGTGTTTGGACGCCTGCGTATAGCAGGTAGGGTCACTAGAACCAATTTGATGAGTGAGATTGAATATATTTTTGGGCTTGAGATGGCCCGTCTGAGAACGAGTTTGCATTGTGTGAGTTGACGTAGTAGTGATAGGTGCAGATTGGGATGTAGGAAGAGGAGGATTGCTGACTCGATCCGGTTGAGAGGGTGGAGAAGGAGCGTGATCCACTGGTATATTGGAACGATATGTGGGTATAGTTGCAGCAGACTGAGATGCACAATGTGTAACAGATGGCGTAGGTATAGCAGCTGCAGGAACTAAAAGAAGTGGAGGTATAAACATTGAGTCCTTGTGGTGAGGTTGCGGTTGTTGCTGCTGTTGGTAAGGAAATATAGATTCATTGAAGATGACGTGGGGGGACGTATAGATGTGATTGGTGAGCGGGTCAAGGCAGAGGTAACCTTTTTGAGATTGAGCATACCCAACAAAAACGCACTGCTTGGACACGGAGCTGAGTTTAGAATTGGTATAAGGTTTGAGCCATGGGTAACAAAGACACCCAAACGTTTTAAGATGAGAATAATCGGGTAATTTGTTATATAGGCATTCATATGGGGATTTGTTATGCAAACGACGAGTCGGTAGAATGTTGATGAGATGGACTGCAGTGTGCAGTGCTTCAACCCACAGATGATGAGGGGAATGGGAATGAATTAATAAACTGCGAATGGTTTCTAAAATGTGTCTATGCTTGCGTTCTGCCGTGCCATTCTGAGCAGGATTATAAGGGCACGTGTACTGATGTAGCATACCTGAGCGATTGCAAAACAGTTGAAAGTGTTTGTTGATATATTCGCCACCGCCGTCAGTTCTTAGAATTTTTATACGTTTATTAAACTGACAATTGATCATGGTGTGAAAATTAAAAAATTTTGAAAACACCTCAGATTTGTGACGTAAAGGAAAAATCCAAGTATATTTGGTATAGTCATCAATAAACGAAACGTAGTAACGATATCCATGTAAAGAGACGGCGGGGGAAGGTCCCCAAACATCCGAATGAACCAATTCAAAAGGAAATGACGAAGTAGAAGTAGAACTCGGGAGAGATAAGCGAGTACGTTTAGCTAGATTACAAGTGTTACAGGACGTGGGATGAATGTTTGTCCTTATATTGTTATGTAATCTAGTGATACACTGAATTTTATAAGAATCAGGATGTCCCAGACGACTGTGCCAGAGATCCGTGATAGTTTGCACCGAGAGGAGAGCAAGGGTAGAGGGCGGAGCAGACGGACGAATCGCATAAAGACCATTATGGCAGGGTCCCTGAAGCAGAACTCGCTTGGTCTTCAAATCCTTGATTTGATAGCCAGTAGAAGAGAATGTTATATTGCAAGAATTATCACGGGTTAGCTGATAAACAGATAAAAGATTGAATGCAAGATTAGGTACTTGATGAAGATGATTTAATTGAAGACTACCTGATGGGGTGGGTAGGAGCCCTTTACCGGTGTAGTGAATTGGAAGAGGTTGCCCATTACCGAGGGTAACTTGTGACTTACCTGTGTATGGTTCAGCCGAAGAGAAATGAGATGGTTCGGAGGTAAGATGAGTAGATGCACCACTGTCCAAGAACCAGTCAGCTTGCCGTGAGGGATCTGTAGGACTGAAGAGGGCTTGCGACGACGGTGGTTCTTGATAAGTTTGGTCGTGTCTATACCAACATTTAAGAGCCGAATGTCCTTGTTTAGAGCAAATCTGGCAGATCATGTTGCGATATTGCTGGCGATCGCTCCGAGCTTGTGAATTTGAAGAACGACTGGTACGAGAATTGGTGGACGAACGTCCTCGAAATGGATTATTTCGTCCGCGTCCGCGTCCTCGTGGGGCGGCTAATGCCACCGCATTGTCACTAAGCTACATCGACTGAAGTTCTTGAGCTGCTTCATGAGCAAGATTTAACTCTTCACTGCATAGGAGGGTATATAGATCATCTACACTTAGTGGTTGTAGATTTGTGCGGATCGCGGTCTTGAATGCCTGATACTTGGCGGGAAGACCGTTGAGTGTATGAAGAATGATTTCTTCGGGGTCGATGGCACTTCCAGCCGCCGCGATAGCATCAACCTTCGATTTAACCGTGAGCAAGTATTGAGTCATGGATTGATCGCCTTTGGACAGATGATATAACTCATTCTTTAGCTGAACTATGCGAGATCTGGTAGAAGCTTGAAGACGGTGAGACAGAGTAGTCCAAATGTCCGAACAGTGTTTAAGAGTTAGGACATAAGGAAGTATAGACGTAGAAATGACGGAGAGCAACGCGGTAGCAAGATTTTGATCAAGAAGTAACCAGACGGCGGAAGGAGATTCATGATCTGTCGGATCGGTCGCAGGAGTCGAGCAAGGGCGAGAGCCATCAAGAAAGCCGATAAATCCGTTAGGAGCAAAAATCTTTTCAACTTGTGATCGCCATATTGGGTAGTTCTCTGCTGTTAAGGGATTGGATGCAAGAATCTTGATATTATTCATCAAGAATTTTAGCTGAGGAGGTATGGTGATGGAGGGAAAACCTAGTTGGGTTTCTAGGGCAGAGGAAGAGTTTGAGGAGTTAGCCATGAGAAAGATGAGGTATAGAAACCTGGGATACTAGAGTCGGGAAGGGAGGGACATTAGAAGGGAACTTAGCTGGTCTTCTGATACCATGTTGACAGAGCAATCGGAACACACCAGAAGGAACAACTCAGAAACGGAAATAGCGAGATGAATTCATTTCTCAATGTTTGAAACAGTAGCAAAGAGTACATATAAATAGATGAGTGAAAACAATTAACGGCTAGGATCTAAAGCATCCTACGGTACAGGTAAGTAGAGAGTAATTAATCTTGATATATTAACAATGAAATCATAATCAGCTCGTTGAGCAACTCATATTTGGCTTATTTGTTAAGATATGAGTCAAATATGAATATAATATTTAGGCTTTATTTGGGACAACTTTTTATTGCATTTTAAAAAAGAGTTTTAGTACAAAAAATTTTAATTTTTGTACTGAAACTCTATTTTAAGAAGCAATAAAAAAATCATCTCAAACGAAACCTTAGACTCAATTCCTTGACTAACCAAACACAAATAAATATCTGTTCATTTATGCACAACTCTTTGAGATATATATGATTAAATATTAAATATATTTTGATGAAAATAGTGCAATAATTAAACCACAGTGTAGAGTTGTATATGATGTTAAGTGTTGCCCGTGAATAATATGTGCTTGATTTTTACTCTTTTGTATTTTTTTTAATACAAAATAATAAAAAACCCTCAAAAGAGTGATATGTCAAACAATAATGAATACAATTATGAAAATAATGCTTCTTATGTCCACTACACTTAGAGCATTCTTTTGTTGCCGATGCTTGGATCCATGCCACAATCATATAGTTAATTCTTATTTAAATTTAACAAAATAAGACGTATTATGATTTGTGGATCTAAGTGTCAGGTGGCAAAGAATTGACTAACAACCAAATTAAGAGAATGGATAATGTGAGAATGCTAGGGTAAATGCATAGGCAGAAAGGAGCAGAGCAGATGCCATGCTGTAGAACAATGTCGACAAAAGATGAATATAGAAATATGATTACCTTACAGTAGCAATAGCTTATGATATTTTGATAACCACAGCACACGTTGTCGGGAACAAAATCCTCTGCATCTAATAAATACAGCAAAATTAATGCACACGACCTCTCAAGATGAGCTACAGACACTCCCAAGGGGAGTTATAAATCTCCCAAATGGAAGTAATCAAACCCAATGGCTACTTCCAAAGGGAAGCAGTAAGTCCTACAAACCAAACGCTACATGAGCCACCTCTAATAGAGGCCATAAGACCGCTATTCAGGCTACTTCTAATAGAAGCAGTAAGACCCACTCAAATGCAAAGTTATATGTCTGCTACTAAAATCCTGCTAACCTAAAGTTCAACCGACAACTTCTAATAGAAGCCGTAAGTCCGACTTTAGGGAAAACCTTTAGATAAAAATAACCTAACCCTAAACTATACGGGCCGCCTTGCTTATAGGGCTAGGTCGTAAAACCCGCTATACGAGTTACTTCCAAGCGAAGCCGTAAGACCCGCTATATGGAATCCAAACATACGGGCTACTTCCAAGAGAAGCCGTAAGACCCGCTACACGGGCTGCTTTCAGCCCCGACCCAAATTCAAATTATAAGCAACTCCTAAATGGGGCCGTAAGATCTAATCTAACCCTAAACTACATGCAACTCAAAAATGGGGTTTGTAAGACCTAACCTAAATCTAAACTATGGGCAACTCCCAAGCAGAGCCTTAAGTCCCAATCTAAATCAAATTAAAATCCCTATCTATCCACTTCAGTTTACTCGGGATCCCTGAGAGGAGGCAACTTATGGCTGCTAATCAAATTCCCTGGACACTACAATCAACGGTTGTTAGTGCTGGTAGACTGAAATCTACGGTATACCCGGGATGACAGAACTATAAAATCTTGATCGGGTTTACCTCCATTTCCCCCCACAACCAAAATTTAAAACTATTGCACATCTAAATATTGAGTCATCCTTAATCGAGAGTTCTCTTCTACGTGTTAGGAGGGGTAATTAACTATGAGGGCTTGTGCTCATAGGAATTGGAACCTCAAAACTAAATAAACACTGATGCCATAAATCAGGGGAATCTGGTTAAATTAAATTCCAATCTACTTTGGAGAAAACGGGACCTAAACCTTGCAAAAGCAAGGTTCGTGCCATAACGCAATATTCCTTTCCCAAGTGGAACAACATTCAGTCACTCATATAACTCCATTTTCACGCTTGAGTTTGATGAAGATGCTACCATTTGTATTTGTGTGCATTATTGCAACATAACTAGTTTGGATGGCATTTAAATTCATCCCATACGACGTATCACACGTAAGAAGACAAGATGAAAACTTAGGTGATTATATGTTGTCAAGCGTATGCTTATGTGCCATATTGCCATTATGGCATATCGAGCTTCATTTCAAACTTGGCATAGAACAAGTTATGCTTAAGCTAACAAGATAGAAGCTTTTATGAATAGTTTACAGCAACAAACCATTCGCAACTACATAATAGTTAATTAATTCAAATTTTAAACTTTCTTCCAAAGGTCCTTTTCACCTTCCCAGAAAATGTCATGCATAATATATTTACAAGAATATTAATTAAAATTCAACATTAGTCTTAAAATAAGGTAGTAGAGTTATGCTTAGCAAGACATCTTGTGAAATTTTACATACCGTGGAAATACTATGACCCTTCGATATCAAATCTCTCAGTTCATACTCGAGTTCATCCTCAGATGGAGCCTTAGCAGGAGAATCTGCCCTACCTTCTATTAAAAGAGTAATTTCCCCTTTAGGTTGCCCACTTGAAAACACCATAACTGCTTCTCCTAGAGTACCTCGCCAGAACTGCAATGAAATAGTCCAAAAGGTATTGTAATCAATTAAAAACAATGGTTGCGTCTGCTTCAATGGAATATAATGTATGTTAACGAAGAGAGTAGAAGAGAAGGGATAATAATTGAGGAATGCTCAGTTGTGATTATTCGACCAAAATGCGACTTTATTTGTTGGGCTTTACAATGAGCAAAAACAGGAAGAAATAAAACCTATACTAGCTAGAAAGGAAAAACAACATTATGGCAGCAATGACATTAAAAAAATATATAGAATCCTACTAAATCAGTCCCAAACAGCCAGACATAAGAAATCAATCTAGAGGTTTTGAGAATGCCATGTCAGCTATCCAAAGGGGTAAAAAAAGCCACAGCACATGGATTTGACTCCAGGAATATTCCATTCATAGCAACCGCACTTCACCTTGCCAAGTTAGGATGTACCCACTGTGCAGCCGCCTAGGCTTATAATTGATGCAGCTCCCTCACCAAATCTGGATTTGGTCGTGAGCAGGAGCCCCTACTTGCAGCCAACTTTTTAAGGTAAAAAAAAAAAAAAGATTGCTGCAGTCGAGAATTATTCAACAATGTAATACTTCACATTTCAACTTATCAAAAGCTCCATTTAAACAACTTGCTTTTCTCAGGTTCTGATGCAATGACACAATGAAAGACATACTATTGGAGTGATTTTGCTTGCTGTACATGTATCCTGGATGCAATTGCACCTCGAAATAAAGTTCTTGATTAATGGTTATTCTCCTTGGAGAGCCTTCAGATAGAAATCAATGCCTAGCATATATCTCTCCCAGAAATAAAATAGTGCTGCTAACAACCACTCAAGTTTTTTTTGGAAACTGGAGTGCGACTTAGACCAGTTTCTAAACCATTGAACTACACATGCATTTCCCAATCCTACTCAGCTTGAGCATATTTCCAACTTCCAACAACTGTACTAGAAACAGACAAAACAATCAAATTAGATAAATCTTACAAGTACGAATTTGGATGTTGAATACACTTCAGCTATTAACTTATTTAATGATTCTCTCTGTTGACCTCTAAAATACCCAAGGGAGGAGATGATCCCAAAACTGTGCACACATGTAGAGAATAGCACCCACCTTCCCTCTCACTTTCTTAGTCTCCTAGTGTGCCCAGTGCATATCTCGTCTTCCTCCAAGTAGGAATTTGATGTTAAATACACCTAAGCTCTGAAGTTATTTAATGATATCTCTCTGTTGACCTCTAAAATACTCAAAGGAGAAGATGATCCCAAAACTGCGCACACATGTAGAGAATAGCACCCACCTTCCATCTCACTTTCTTACTCCCCAACTAGTGTGCCCAGTGCATACTCGTCTTCCTCCAAGCAGGTCGGTCCCCATATGAGTCCAAGTAAATTGATCTCCATCTGATTGGACACTGGATAACTCCACACACAAATGCAGAAATTAAAAAAAAAAAAATTAAATAACCATTGATCTTTGATCCAATTATTTTTAAGGGTCATCTACCATTGATCCAATTAGTGTGAAGACTAGCGATCACTTATCTTATCAGGGACAAAGACCACCCTAAACGTCAATAATTTTTTATACAATCGGAGTTTGAAGATCTCTGTGCAATTGATTATTATCTGATGAGAGTTCCACCTTCTTTTGTTGTTTTTTTATCCGGATCCAAAGAGTTTTTTTTTCTTATAGGCAGCACAGCAGTGATGTCAAAAAATTTGGTAGTGGCTATTGAACTATTGTTGAATCATGGACATCATGGTTGCTTCATGGTTCAAGTGTTGTTGGCATGTTCAATACTTACGTTCATTCCCCAACGAGAAATTGGATGTTTGTCCATGTAAATGTTGCTCGGAAAAGTAAATTAAAAAAAAAAACAAAACAAAACAATTTTTTGAAAAGCTTAAAGGAATGCAAGTGAACTATGGAATGACAATTGATATTTGTATTTGGTTAATAAAGCCGGCAATCACAGATATTTGATCCGAACAAGACCAAAGACCACCCTCACAATTAATCCATGATACAACCTAAGATTCGCCTCCCCTCTATCAATCTTTGATTTGGACATAGCCATACAGGGAGTAATTTATTTCTCGTTTTCAACTATATATAGCTGAAAAACTATTAGAGGTTCTTAAACCGTTATCTGAGAATGACAACTGCAATTGCTTCGTAGTTATAAAATGGTCAGTGCACTTGTTATAAGAGACTAATTGTGGAATAGACCTTCTAGTCTGCAACATGCGTGTGAAACAAGGAAGAAGAAAGACTATTCTTGAAAAGTCTCATGTTAAAAACCCGGTACAATTATTTTTTCCAAAATATAGGATGGCTCCTATTTGCGAATGAAACCCCAGCCGAGCGAGCCGCCTCTTCCTTCGCCTAAATCATGACAAATGGCAAGCAGCAGCCGCCCCCTCTTCGTGCGCTCACTTCCCTCTCTCCAATTGCACAAATCACGCAATTATTTCCCTATTCAATTGATTCTCTCACCTTAGCTGCCTTCCTCTTATCATTTAAAGCAAATATGAGACCTAGAGCATTAAATTTTCTCCCTCCTCTACTGCAGTAGCTGTCGAATCTCTCCCTTATTCTTCCTCTTTCTTTCTCACAAACAACAACCACCAAATTCATCCTTCCCCTCTTCTCTCTCTACCTCGTGGTGTTTTCCCTGAATCGACGTCGTTGTTAGGGAAGGGTTCCCATCTTACTTCATTCTTTCTCTTTGATCGAGTTTGAGTCTTCCTCCTCTATCCTTCCGACTAACCGAGATCATTCAAATGAGAATAAATTATTGTTAATAATTTTTTAGCATTTAGATTGGATCAATGGCGTTGCATCTCAATCGTTTTCACTTATATGATTCTACATTTTTATTCGTGATGGTAGGTTCTCATTCTAGGTTGCAATTTAATTCATAAATTATATAAGTTATATTATTTTAGATGTTTCGACCTTATAGTTCTATATCATGAATCTTGTAGGCTTGATTTTTTTAATATAATATTCAATGTATATATTTAGGTTCAAGTTATATAAGCTTTATGTTTCAAGCATGTGATTTCTTTAGTTTTCTTGAATTCTTGTTTGTAAGACTTTCAAGTTTTCATCTTCAAGACTTTGTCGGTTGAGAATCTAGTTGGTTTAAAGTTCATCTCTTTTGCATAAAAGTAATTGTTATTTATTATTAGATAGACGTACATTTTTTGTTTGGAGTGTTATCCTTGTTTCTTATGCTAGGTTTCTAAATATTAGGTTGCCAGTCCTATTTCTGATATTTAATTGTTAGTACTGTATATGTTAGAAATCTTATTTATTGCTCATGTGGTAGAAATAACATTGCATTGATTTATTGATGCACGAGTTCTTATCATTTAATATAATTTATGCAGTAGAGAATTCAATTCATACATATCAATGTTGTTTAATGCAATAAATGATACTCCTGTTGTAAATCATGCTGGTTATATAATTTGTTATTTCCATGTTTACTTCTAAAATATCTGTTAGAACTTCTTAGTAAAAGCACAAACACTGTATGATTGTATGTAAGTTAGTAAAACTGATGAGGACATCCGACCGTGAAAGTTTATCAGAGTAGGAGCCGAAGATCGACGGCCATGATTGTACCACTTTATTTTGAGTTATTATTTGTATTTTGATTTATTTATGCATTTTTCTATTTTTACCCTCACTTGAGAGAGTAGGCATATGTGACCCAGGGGGCACTTTTGTCATTTGTCTTATTATTGTATTGTGGCTATTTATAGCCCCATCCTCTTCTTTTTGAGGGGATGGATGATTATTAAGAGAAAATTCTACACTTTTGCTCTTAAGAGCTTTGAGAGTTCTTATGAGAGTTGAAGTCCCTGAGTGAGGGCAACGTACTACCCACCAATCATAGGAAGCATCCGGGCTCGTGGTTTGAAGTCCCTAGGTGAGGGCAAAGTATTACCCATCAGCCGCAGGAAGCGTCCAGGCTCGTGATTTATCTTCTCCACCGACTCCCTCTCTTCCTTCTCCCCTAGCTGCCACCTTCATCTCGCTCTGATACCATTTCTCTTCCCTCAATCCTTCACCTCTCGGCCCAACTACCTCCAACAAGCCGCCGGCCTCCACTTTCCTCAACATTTGGCCGAACCCTTCCCCCACCCAACCACTGGCCCCACTACCTTCCTAGCCACCGGCCACCATTCCCCCCCTGGCTCCAAAATTTCAAAACCAAGCATTCATTACTTTCCTAATTTAAATTCGTGTAAATTTGAAAAATTAAAAGATTTCAAATTTAAATAATTTTGAATATGAAATCTCTTTCCTAAAAGAAAAGAGTTATGTTAGGAAAGCTCCTCCAATCATGCTATTTTAAATTCAAATAGATAATTACAATGATTTCTTTTCCTAATTAATATTCCAAGATTAGCAAGTCATTAAATACCCCACCTCTCCCTTTTCAAATTTTAAATTTCAAACGCATAGTCACTACTTTCCATTATTAACGCATTTTAAATTAGGAAGGTTTTCAAATTAGATTTTGATTTATTTAAAATCTGAAATCCCTTTCCTAAAATAACATGACCTATATTAGGAAACCTCCCCCAGTCATGCCAATTTGAATTTAATGGGAGATTGGCCTTAATTTTCCCTCCCATAATTGATAGCCTAGGATTGGCAAGTCATAAAACACTCCAATCAAGTCCCTATAAAAAAGAGCAATAATAAAAAATGAAATTAAAAATTTATTATAATAATAATTATTATTATTATTATGAAAAATAAAGTAATTAATTAATTAATTATATACATATATTTAAAAAAAACTCATACCTTCCCTCCTCTTCATCTTTCTTTTCTTCCTCACTGTTGAATCTCACATGAATGCTCCCTGTCGATTGTTCCTGCTATTGATTCAAAAATATATATAAAATAAAATTTCATATATTAAAACTTAATTCCACTCTTTATCATCTTTCTCTTTTCCTCACTTCGAATCCACACATGAACACTCCCACACCTCAATCTTTTGACCTGAACGTCGACAACCTCCATTCTCTTCCCAAACTTCACTTGCCCAATTCCTAAACTCCATTTCACACTAGCAAGCAAATAATAATAATAAAATAATAATAATAACAACAACAATAATTAGATGAATGAAAGAATTCAATAAAGTAATAAAAATTCAAGTCGCACACTAGTGCGAGGAAATGAATACTTTTAGAATTAGATAATCACACATCCAATTTACACACGTAAGATTGTAACTGGCATAAAATATTTCATTGCACCAAAGCTCTTAATTTATATGCCTCAAACTATCTATTTTATAGACTCCTCAATCCTCATAAGGTCAACCAAACCAACAGTGGAAGGAGAACCTTTAACAAAAACTTGTGATAATAAAGCTAGTAATTACATCAACTGGCCACATCATACTCACTTTTAGTGGTATTAACTTATCTCGTAAAATCCAACGTACGTAACCCAAATAACAAAATGCACTTCCATATGAAACAGAGATAATAAATTGTACTGAAATAGAGGTCCCATGAAGAAATTCCATGCAAAACTGCAAAAGCAGAACTATTGTTGTTGTTGTTGTTCTCATTGTTTTATACGAACTGCATGAGCAGTTGCTTCGACCAGAACGTGAACGACATGGGCGATGTGGTTCGGTTATCATTTTTTCTTCACTTTTTTATTTTTTTATTTTATTCGAACATTAGGAACAAGTTGTATAAAAGTGCATAGAACAGTGTTAGATGGCTTCATAAGATCATAACAAAAGAGAACAATCCAAGAAATTAATAGCATGTTAGGCTTCTTTCAGTATCAAAAAAGAACTAGCAAAAGACATCTCATGCTCATGAGCCTTATCATGAAAGTTCTCCTTTAGTTACAATAAATCCTTCTTCTTCCTCACACACGAATTTCAAAAGGCAGAGATCGGAATTGGCTCGATTGTGGAACAGGACGTTACTGATTCTGTACGTTAGGTTCGAACGGGATGAAGGCCCTTTGGGCTTGCTTTCTTGAATGTAATCGAGCGTATAGTCGAGCACAAGGCAAAGGAGGCGAGTCAGTACGAGTCTTGGATTGGGCTTGCTTGCGCGTGGGAAGCGGAAGGGCGGTGTCGGGCTCGGAATGCATGATCGGGCTTGCGCGTGGGAAGCGGAAGGGCGGTGTCGGGCTCGGAATGCATGATCGGGGGCGGAAATCAAGCCTGACATGAATAGGGAGGAGGCAACGGGGATCGTTGGACGCGAAATCGGTAGGTGGAAGTTTGCTTGGAGGATCGGAGGCTAGGCCTTGGAGGTGTGATCGCAGACAGTGCTCGGGCTTGCAAGTCGCAACCTGGTCGCGGTTAGGTAGGCCGCAGGAGGCATGTTCAGGCGCCGGAGTGGGGTTCGAACAAGATCACCGGCCGTTTGCGTGCACAGGATCGAACCGACGGGCTGTTCACGACTTCATTTGAGTATATAGGAGCAGACAGAGGAGAGTCGGCAACTCAATCACAAGACAAACCAAAGTGAGCGTATGCGTAACTTCATTTTTTTATTTTCTCATTGTTTTATACGAACTGCATTAGCAGTTGCTTCCACCACAACGTGAATGGCGTGGGCGATGTGGTTTGGTTATCCTTTTTTCTTCTCTTTTTTATCTCACTGAAGGGATGATGATGGGTTAACCATGAGGCTGCTAAAATTAGGCCAGAGTAACTCTAGGGTGGATTCATCATTTTGGAGGTGGTTGATGATAGCAAAACAAATAACTGCGTCCAAATGATGGATTAGAGGGGAGGGGAGGGGGGAGAGAACTTCCATGATAAGGCTCATGAGCATGAGATGTCTTTTGCTAGTTCTTTCTTGATCCTGAAAGAAACCTTATTGATTATTAATGAACATGCTATTAATTTCTTGGATTGTTCTCTTTTGTTATGATCTTCTTATGAAGTCATCCAACACTCTTCTATGCACTTTTATACAACTTGTTCCTAATGTTCAAATAAAATTAAAAATTCGAGCATGTATGCATCAATGCATGTCGAGACCTCTCTATCGCCATTCCCTCTCTTGACCAATCCTCTTCCTAACTGCTAGCCCCCAACTCCAACCTTCACTGAACCATCCTTTGTTGGCGTGAAATCTTTGAAATCCCTGTCCCATCACTGTATCAATCGACATCACTAGTCGCATTAAACACCACATTATCTCCTCCAATTCCAAGTTGTGGAGAAATTATTGGCAAAAAAATGTTCTAAAAAAATATCAAAAACACCTCATTTGTTTTTTTTTTTAAATTTTTCAAAGCAACAATCAATTAACAAAAAAATTGAGTTTAAAAACGTATTTTGTTATTATTCTAAATATTTAAAAAATGATCACAAAATAGTGCCTTAAAAATACTAATAATGACATATAACTCATTCAAAAGAGAGAGAGAGATGTACAAAAATTAAAGGCATACAAATCATATAAATATGAAATATGATAAGCATGTATAGATGGAAAACTACTTTAAAGAAAATTATTTCAAATTATTAAAAATGTAAGTTTTGATGAATCGTGCACTTTTAAAATTAAAAGGATAAAATGAGTCTTATATAGTCTATTCCTAAATGTCTAAAGCTATGTATAAAATCTCATGCAACATTTTTGGTAAATTGTAGCTTAGTTCATCTATAATTTCTCGTTTAAGACCTTTATAATTTTAGCTCAGAAAGAGTAAACCTTGCATGGTGTGGGCTTCGAAAATTCGCACTTGACTCTTTTAAGAATTTGGATTGCATATACAATATTACCAAAGATTTCATTATCTTTTCACGAAGACTTTAAGATCTTGTTTGATGTTTCTCATATACGCAAACCTATGGTTAATTACCCCTCTCGATGATAATAAGCTGGTTTGCAAGTTGGGCCAATCGGTGCTTAAGGACGAGGTCACCTACGAGCTTGGACGTGGGATCTGTCAATGATAGTTGCAAAAGAGGGCTTTGTGTCAACAACAAGCGAAAGATAAGAGAGGAAAAATGAGAGTGGGTGTTCGGATGGAGAAAAGGGGGTAACTAGATAAGATTAGTAAATCAACGGTGGCAAGTGGGAAAAGGCTGGCGGGAGAGAGAGAGAGAGAGAGAGAGAGAGAGAGAGAGAGAGAGAGAGAGAGAGAGAGAGAGAGAAGAATTCAAAAGAAGGGGCAGTGTGCATTTTTTTTCTTTTTTGGGCTTAGAAGAAGGGGGTCATGACATGTGGCCCTAACAAAGAGGGAGAATGGGAGACAAGCAAAGGGTTTTGTGTGGGTATGGAAGAGTAGAGAAAAACAATTGACGGCTGAGGGAGATGGGTTTGGAACCTTATGCAATGTTGCATGTAAAGGATGTCGAATTTTAGAGAAATCGACTTTATTTAATATATTAAAATTTAAAAGAAAGTAAAATCAAAATGTGTGTTGATATTCTCACGCATCTCAAATTTTGTGTTGTGGCTTCAAACATGGGTAAATTTTGAATTTTTTTTTTAACAACCCGGATAATATAAGTATCATTTCTAAGCAATTTTGACATTTTAGATGTGCATTTTGCTTTGCAAAACCGACAATGGTTAGATGATTTTGCTTGCGGTTGAAGCATTTCAAACCAAATTTACATGACATCGTGTTCATTCACCATTTTCATTATGTTCAATCAACTTGACAATGGAATATATATGAAGTCAACACATAATACTCACATACCCTATATATCTTGTTTACAAATCTCATAGTGATCATGCAGTTGATTCTCATATTACCAAATGATTAAAACTATTGCTCTTTTGGTTTAAGTTTCAAATCAATCCATAATGACTTAGTAGCAACAATTTTCCACTGAGCATGTTTTACTAGTTTTTATATTGCACATTCTACCATTTGAGAATCAGACAAAAAATTATATCTTAAGGAAATCTTCCAAATTATTAATACAATTTAAATTTCTTTTAATATCATATTTCTCATCGAATGTAGGAATACAATTTTGAACTCATGATAATTATGTAGCGGTTGCCTCAAATCATAACCTACTGGGTTCCATTTAAATTGCATCATTAAATAAATCTCTTTTATTGGCCCAATTAATTTTTCTTCTGTTTAGTTGGCATGATGCAACCATAAGTTGATATTTCAATTTGATTTGGGATGATAAGGGTAACTATTTCCTAATGCAACTAGAATGATGTGATATATATATATATATATAAAGCATGGTACATTAGGCTTTAATGACCAAAACCCATTAAATAAGCAAATACTAGCTTTCTCTAGATGCAAACCAATAAATAGGAGAATTATAATCAAAATGATAAAACAATGATTGAATACATCTGGTGAAATCAATGAGAAATTTAAACTGCGTAAAATTGGCGAACAATTGTAATTTCTTGACCGCAATTAGAATCCTAGTTACATCAATTTTTGAACAAAACTGAAACATCAGCAGGTGATAACAAGATAAATAGACGAATTCAAATAAATGTAAGAATTCACCAAAATCATAGAAGTACACGGGCACAAAGAGATGGCTTTCCATTCATTTAGGCAATCACATTTATATGACGCTCAAAAGGATCACAAATCTATTTTTTATATGCATGATTGTAACTAGAATAAAAAAATGAATTGAATCAAAGCACTTAATTTGTATGCCTAATACTATCTATTTATTGACTCCTCATCCCAAGAATAGACAATATGGTTGGTACACGATCAGCCAAATTTTACTTCAAATAACCTTAAAACTTCAATTTTGATTTTTGGATGCAAGAAAATCTATAACAACCAA
This sequence comes from Dendrobium chrysotoxum, assembly GCA_019925795.1. Lineage (NCBI taxonomy): Eukaryota > Viridiplantae > Streptophyta > Magnoliopsida > Asparagales > Orchidaceae > Dendrobium > Dendrobium chrysotoxum. The sequence goes on along the minus strand of CM034314.1, from coordinate 91,375,423 downwards.
CAATAATAAACCTGTAATTTCATCAATCGGCAAAAGCCTACCCGCTATTAGCCTTAGGAACTTATCCCGTGAAATCAAGTAAATAACCCAAACTTATCCCGAGAAATAAAGTGCATAACCCAAACCGCACGATGCAATGCTATTGTAAATGAAGATCTAAATTGTGTTTAAACAGAAAACCTGCCTTAGCATGTGACTGGAATCCTATGAAGCAACTGCACGTAAACCAATAGCTACAGTCCTGCATTAATGGCCCTTGATTATACTTATCAATTGTAGTTGACAAATATTCACATGGCAGTCCATAAGTATATCCTAGCAATTTCAACATTTCAACTTCTTACGAAAATTCCAGCAGTTTTTCTTCCTGCTGTGAAATGACGGATGGAGAGGCAATATTGTATTAACCAAAAACAGTCCAGCAACAAATCATCGCATATTGTGCTAGCAAGAAATTAAAAAGAAAGAAAGAAGATAATGCAAGAATTGGAACAACTGCTCTATGAAATGCACTTATGATCTATGAATTGAAGCCAAAAAAATGAATCTCAATGTCAACTAAACGTTGAGTCAGAACTAGTTACTATAAGTTCATTTCAATCGCATGCATAGCAACAATAAAGTATCAATGCTACTGCAGGTAAAGATAGAACATCATAAGTTATAATTGAGGTTGCAAAAATAGATAAATTCCAACTACAATTAAATATAACCGTATAAAGCACCATGGCAAGGCCAAAAATGACAAAAAAAAAACACCCACAAAATCTAATATTAAGTGCAATTATGTTATATTACCTCTTCATGGAGCTTTGTCATCTCCCTAGCAATGACACATAACCTGAAAAATATTCAGAAAATGGAAACTATAGTCAGTAACTATACAAGCATTTCTCTATCAAATTAAGCTTGGATGTATCAAATTCATGGAAGAATTACAAAACAAAACAATTAATGCAGTTGGAGGGTATGCTACCCATATATGAACAATGAAATATAACACAAGGTAAAGAGAAAATGATATTATTTCTAATAACAATAACGCAAAGAGATATACATATAATACTCTAGGAAACTCCCAAAAAGCCTCTAATAGGAGGAAGCCACCAAATTTCACATTTCGTTGCATACAAGAAAATCCTTACATAGTTTCAACCCAACATCATTTTCTAAAACAACCAACTACTTATTTTATAAACATAAAAATATACATTACTACACAGTTTCATGGAAGTGAAAGGAAGGTCCAAATTTTTCATGTTTTGATTGTATAATTGATTGATACATTACTTAACTCAAAAGAACCTTGGCTGTAAAGCATCAAAAACTGCCTTCCTAGCATTGGAGCTTTAATGAGGTGGACAGAGAAAGGAATATGTAAAATTAGGCAGTATTAATATCAAAAGAGATTGGCTCTATAATATTGCTTCCATGATAATTAATTTCTTCCTCAACTGTAATTAAAGAAAATGATAGCACGTTATTTTCATAAGAAAAACATTTCTTTTTATATTTACATAACAAAATTGAAACAGAATTCTTGCTAAATTCAAATGATGATCATGATAATAATCAACTTTTATGGAGTCGTCCAGGCACAAGTATAGCCGAACTCCAGGGTGATGGTGGTCTCGTTCGACTTGTACCTGCGCGAGCGGAAGTTAATGTGGTCGCTCACCTTTCTTTCGACATGTTTTCACGGAGAAGGCATTCAAGGCGAGCTAGACGCGGCATTGCAGGCGCTACCACCTACTTGGTCATTAGGGCCTCTTAAAAAGCAAGTGCCTCCTACTCTTCAATAGTTTCCACAGTAGTTTTGAACCTCGCCGCCAGCTCTTCCGCTATTGCAAGCTTGGTGGCAAGAGCATTTTTCATCATGGGGGGAGCCCTTGTGATTAATAATGAAGCATCAACAACAAAGAAGTCCTTATCCAAAAAAACTTAAAAGTAACTTCAAGAAGTTTGTTGTGGAAGATCAAGATCTTAGTATACAAGCCAGGCGCCCACTGTGTCTACACCAATGCCTCAAACTCTCTCTTAGGATGACAAAGTAACTTGCTCGAGGAGAGGCATACTATGGGCTCATTGGTGGAGATGCTCGACCACAAAATAAAAAATAAAAAAAAATCAGCTCTAAGGATTGCAAGTAGTTCTTCTTACCTTCCTTTGGGATAGCAATTAACTCAGCCCAACAGAGGTTGTCGAGACCTCAGTGGAAACTACCTCCTCAATAGTTGTCGCCTCCACTGGTCACCCAAGAGGGACTCACCACACCCTCCTCAATGTCAAGGAGACATCTTGAGAACTCGACAAGAGTACTGCTCTCCTCGGATTTGCTCTTGCATCATCATTAATGGCGGATTCTGAAAGGTCCATAGCTTTGGTCAACAACAATGGGGTCGCCTTTACAACACTCCGCTCTAACTTTACCTTTTTTGACGGGGGAGGGGCGACAGGCCCACTAGATCCTAGACTGTTTGGGGACTCGCCTTAACATTCTTCACCTTACTCGTCAAAGGGTCTGGATGCTTCTCAGCCCTTTCGCCAATAGAAATGCGAATTGCTTTCCTCACCAATTTTGCGCTCTACATTGCTAACTCGACGAGGTCCATTTCCTCTTACTTGCAGTGTACAAAGGTTAAATCAAATATTCAAAGGTGCAAGGGCATTAGGCACTAGAACGCTTCTTATAAGGGGAAAATGTGAGTGGCGTCATATCATTGTCATCATGAGGAATTCGCACGGTAACTAAGACTACAACAAAAACATGACAAAACTCAGAACCCTGTAGGCCTCAGCAATGAAGACTCGCCAAGGGGAATCATCCTCAACTCGATAGAGCAACTAGAAGGGAGTCACCATTCAGAAAAACGCTAAAGGTTTGCACAAGACCCCACAAGTTCCAAAGACTCGCCCCCCCCTTATGAAACACACTCCCGAAGCCACTCGTCACCTCAAGAGGTGAGCCATCAATGAAATCCATCAATCTAGCTACAGGGAAGGATCATCCAAGAATACTCAAGCTCTCCTCCTTGCTTTCGAGTTCTAACCTCTTAAACGTGCCCGCTACGAACAAATAGGGCTGCAAACGAACCGAGCCGAGTCGAGTATGTGAGTGTTCATGTTTGAGTTTGTTTATCATTAGCATGTTCAAGTTTGGTTCGTGTTTGATTCGAGCTTTATTGTTTGTGTTCATGTTTGGTTCGTTTAATTTAAGGGTGTTCATGTTTGGTTCAAGTTCGGTTCATGTTTGGTTCGTCTAGTGCTTATCGAGCTTTAAACAAACAAGCCTTAACGAGCTATATTCGTGAACAGAATTAGCAAACAATCTATTGAACAAACAAACCTTAAATTTGTTCATGAACATCTTAAATAAACAATCTTGCAAACATAGACAAATGTGAAATGTCTCTTGTTCATAAAATTAAATTTATAATAAAAGTAGTTATCTATTTAAAATGAAAATACGATTAACCTATATGAATATATTTTCAAATGAAGCTTATAATTAAATATTAATTGAGTTTTTATCGAGCTTAATGTCGAGCTTGTTCACGAACTTCAAATGATGTTGTTCGTAAACATAAATGAACCAAACACATTAGTGTTCAAGCTTGTTTATTTAAGGATCGAGTATTTAAAATATTGTTCAAGTTTGTTTGTTTAGTTAGTTAAACGATCACAAACGAGCTTTAATCGAACCGAGCATCGAGTAGCTCGTCGAATGTTTGGTTCGCTTGCAGCCCTACGAACAAACTTGGATCCAACACATCTAGTTACTTGGTTCATCATTCACAAAGATAAACATATTTATAGAGATAATGTGCCACAACCTGGTCCGGGGGATCAAATTAATGAGGCAAAAATAGATGGTCGGATGGTTATTTAAACTTCATTTGCTAAATTTTTAACAATAACCATTTTCAATATACTAAAAGAGTCGCTACAAACTTCAACCGCATTTTTATGAAAAAAAAAATACTATAACTATTTCAATAAATACTGTAACTATTTCAATAAATACATTTCTCTCATACCATCGCGCCTATGATATACGTTCTATCCTCTTCCACTAATTTAAATTCTTTGAATAATACATATATACGTTTGCAAAATATATGAGTTATAACACAACTCAATGACCACATCATGTTTCTAAATTATAATAATATAAGTTAATTTGAACAATATGCATGTATGTTGTAAAATATAAAGTAACTTTACTAACAATTAATTTTGAAAATGATCATCAATCATATCTTAAGCATATATAATACTCATATTCTGTCTTAGCATTTTCTGTAACTAATATAACTGTCACAAGAAATGCCGTCTAAATAGTACTAATTAAGGTACTTTCATTTTCGATTTTTTTTTCATAACCTATTCCAAAACCATTTCCATTTCATGTACGTAGGTATATTTCATCTCCGGCCAGTATCATAAGCAGGTGTGCTCCATCATTCAATCATGCACGTCCAAGCATTTCTACTTAATAATTTTATTTGCATTCTCTATATCATTTCATAATAAACAATATATGACTTGTGGTAAATTATACAAGTCGCATCAAGCTCAATATGATCAATTGCATTTAACAGAGATAACACATAAGTAATTTACAATAATAATAAGTGATTAAATGCATTTAGAATAAGCAACATCATTACCATAATTTAAGAACATAAGTATGCCCCTCTTCTATTTTAATATCGATATCAATATGCGATCTCATCATCTAACAATATACAAATATATAAATTTATATTTAATTAATATTTATAATTTTTAACTTAATATCTAACATTTCTTTAACTTACTTTGTATTAGACTTTTTATTTATCTATTAAATTTTCAAATATTAAAACTAGCTCATATAATCCTCTAATGTAGATGTTTTTAAGACTTCATCCTTACACCAACGTTGATAGATTTAATCCATATATAAAGACCTTCTTACTGTCAAAATTTTAAATGATGAATTGTTCGAAATTTCTTTAACTCCAAATTTAATTTTTCCTTTCTAAAATCAATTTATTACATATCATGATAATAATTTAAAATTTTCATATATAAATATCCACTAAAATTCAATTGAAAATTCATAACCAAATAAATAATATTTTAAATTTACTATTATGAATCTTCATTTATATATATATATATATATATATATATATATATATATATATCATATTTTTAAATTAATCAATTACCAGTAATCATTTAATCTATTTTTATTCTTTGTATAACTAAAATCTCCTATAATTTATAAAATTTGTTCTCTCGTACAAAATAATTAACATTGCCAGTTAAAATTCATATCTTATTTAAATCTACTAAAATAATAATTTACCTTGCTCTTACCTTTCTTTATAACCTATATATTTAAATAATATTTCCTAATTTATGAATATAAATAATACTTTAAATTTCTAGTTCTCTAACTCAAAATAACATATAAGCTTTTTCTAGTTCAAATGTATACCTTGCTATTCCTCCATTAACTCAAGCCTTCACCCAATCATGTAGCATTAGATTGACCATCTTGAATCAGTGACTAGATTTCAATCAAATGCAACCTAGCACCTTGAGCCTTCACTCGATTTTTTAGATTACATAACCGAGCCCTAACCCTCACCTTTGCCCATTGTCGAAAACACGAGTTTTTCCAATCACTCAAGCCACCACCACTCCTCCCTCTCCTCCTACCTCACACACAACTCAATCGCAGGTCCTCCCTTGCTCCCCCCACTCTTTTACTCGGTCTTTCCCCATCTCCCTCTCTCCTCGCGATTTAGTAAGCTGACATCCCTTCGTCTACTCGCATGAGAGCGCAAACAACTTGAGCATTTCTTCGTCTTCCTCAAACCAAGTAACAGAAGCTCCTTTGTATTCCTCACAATGAATCACTCCTCAAGACCTTTTGCTATCCTAAATGGCGGAACCCTCTTCGTCTAAGAGAAGAAGACAGTCCGAAAACCAGAAGACATGCCTTCAAGCCACATGATGACATGAAGGATTGCTAGCGTAGGCTAGGGAATGAAAATTCTAATGCAACCTAATTTATGTTTGAGCCTTTATAAAGGCATCAAAGGCAACTCCTAACCTTAAACAGCCTACTGTTTAAAATGAAAAAAAAAAAAAAAAATCTTGTGTCCTTGAATTGTGTATGGGAGCGGCTTTTTTTTTTGTTTCAACTAGAAAAATAGTACATATTTCTAGATAAAACACTCCAGAACCTACACTTCCAATAGAAGAAAGCATTCCAATTTTAGATTTCGCCAACACAACCATTTAAATATGTTTAGATATCTTCTAGCACAGTTCTAGTAAATTAAGTACGCGTTTCATGAGAACAAGTTACCAAAAAAATAACATAGATCGGAGTATAATAGTGGTCTTAGGAAAAATATAGAAGAGCTATGGGTTATTGCTTTCAAAACCTAATCACCCACATGCAGCAGTAATAAAACTTTATGATAGGAAGTAGATGCAGGAATTGAGAAAAACGTCGCTGAAATTCAATTTCAGCAACCCAGAAAATTGCAAAAATAGGATGAAGAACATGCCAACAACCTTTTTATTGAAATAGCTATGAAAGAAAGACAAGATACAATTGGATCTTCAATTGGAGAGGAAGATCTTGCTCTCCCAAATCCCTAGCTATCGGCTCTCAATTTAAATTTTTCCCTCCTAGCCCCCCCCCCCCCCTCCTTTGAATTAACTCCCAGGGCTACACCCAAAGGGGGCAAAACTCATTGCAAGCGAAACTTCCACCTGTTCTAAACCCTGCTTGGTCCAGGAGGGACCGGTCCAACAATAACCTCCCTCCCAAAGACCCATCTTGTCCTCAATGTGAAAAAACGGAAACTACTGCTTCACCCTCTGATGAATGTCACTACCACTGTCACTGCCGTATACAGATGTCGTAAGCATACTTACTCAATCTGTCCACCACCACTAAAACCACCGTAAACTCCTCAAACCTGGGCAGCCCCTCTATAAAATCCATGATGACCTCCCCCCACACCCTGTCCGGAAGAGCCAAAGGTTGCAGTAATCCTCCTGGAGCCATAGCCATGTATTTGCTCCTCTGACACACCTCACATGTAGCCATCTCCTCCACATTCTTATACATCCCCTTCCAATACAACTTTATTGCCAACCTTTTGTACGTCTTCTGCCCCCCCCCCCCCCCCCCCCCCCCCCCCGATGACCTCCAACAGCACTCCCGTGAAACTCTGCAGAAAGTGAGGAATATGGATCGGGGTCTGTGGCAACACAAATCTTCCCTGGTTTAGCAGTCTCTCCCCCTCCAGAGAATAGCCATGGTAGCTACTCCCATCCTTTAGTAGGTCTGCCCTAATCCCCCTCAACTTCTCGTCTTGAGCACTCCTTAAAAATAAAATAAAATAAAAGAGCACTCCTTAATGCCCCCCAATCCAACATCAATGGTACCGAAATGGCTAACTCCTGAAGCTCCCCCATGCATCTAAACAAGGCATCAGTTGCTTGTTCTCTAACCTTGGCCTACAATGGATCATGAAATCATATCCCAATAGCTTCAATATCCACCTCTGATGCTCCTTGATCACCATCCTCTACTCAGCCTCTAACAGGTACTTCAAACTCCTTTAGTCTATCCTGATGATGAAATGTCGGTCCAACAAATAAGACTGCCACTTCTGAATAGCCAACACAATGGCCATCAATGCCCTCTCATGGATTGACTTCAGCCTAACTCTGGTTGTCAATATGGCTTAAGTAAGTGAATGGTTTGTGATTCTACATGAGCACCGGCCCCAGTCCATACCCTGATGCATCAGTCTCCACTACAAAAAACTAGCAAAAATATGGTAGAGCCAGGACCGATACCGTGGTCATAGCCTTCTTCAATCTCTCAAAGGATTGGGTAGCTGCCGCTCCCCACAGAAAGTTATCCTTCTTTAGCTGCTCCATCAGTGGCCAAGCTATAGTACTGTATCTCGTCACAAACCTTCTATAGTACCAAATCAACCATAGGAAACCCCTCAACTTCTTCAGATCCTAGGTAGCAATCATTTCAAACATAGCCTCAATCTTGGACTGATCAGCGGCCACCCCCTATTGAGATACCAGATGCCCCAAGTACTTCACGCTAGGTTGTGCAAAGCAACACTTGTTCATGTTGGCTCGTAGCTGATGCTCCTATAACACCTCCAACACATCCCTTAAGGGCTCCAAATGCTCCTCATCCGACCTGCTATACATCAGGATGTCATCTAAGAAAACCAGTACAGATCTCCTGAGGTAGGATCGGAACACCCTGTTCATCAGGGACTGAAATGTAGCAGGGGAGTTGGTGAGATCGAATGGCATCAGCAAAAACTCGTAGTGTCCCTCAAGTATGTGAAAAGTAATCTTCGAGTTATCCTCCTCTCTCATCTTGATCTCATAGTACCCAAACTTCAGAACCATCTTTGTGAACACCACCGCTCCATATAACTCGTCCAGCAACTCGTTTATCACCAGAATAGGAAACATGTCTGGCACAATCTCCTTATTCAAGGCTCTATCCATACAAAATCACCGACTCCAATCTTTCTTCTTGACTAGTAAGACTAGGCTTGAAAAAAGACTCACGCTCGGCCTGATGAAACCTGGCTCAAACATCTCCAAGATCGACTTCTTGATCTCATCCTTTTGGATCTGAGGGTATCGGTAAGGCCTAACACTAATCGGTGACACCCGCTCCCTCAAGGTGATGGCATGCTCCTGCTACCTCAGTGGTGGCAATCCCTGAGGTGGTTGAAAGACCTCACTGAACTGCTATATTAGCGATTATACTAAAAGAGGATGTCTCCCCCCTTGTCCAACCTGATCCCCTCAAAGCTCTCCAACTCCACCAAAAATCCTCCCCCCACCTCCTGTATGGTCCTCACCATGGTTTTAAGAGAAACCATGGCTTTGAAAAACCCTGCATCTCCCCTGATCACCACCCTTCTTCCCTCCACCATCACTTCCATCGTCAGTGCTCCCAAAACGACCTTGGTTCTCCCTAGGTCTGCAACCCTTTCATCACCATGATGACTTTAGTGCTTCCTAACTCCAATGGAAGGAAGTCCTCCCTCACCTGGACCCGCTGTATGGACAGAACCACCCTCCTACACCCTCATGTGCCTGTCTCCACCTTCCATGTGTCCATCATCACTTCATAGCACCCTATGTCCACTAGCTTCATCCCCAATTGATCCACGATCTGATTGGAGATGAAATTGTGGGTATCCCCACTTACAATCAGCACCACTACCTCCTTGTTTGTTATCTCTCCTTTCATCTTCATGGTATGATTTGAAGTGAATCCCACCACTGAGTTCAAGAAGACTTCTGTCATGTCTAAATGCAACTCCACCACAGCCTCACTCCCACCTTCCTCCTCAGCTTCCTCGTCATCACAGATGGTGAGAAGCAGAAGAGTTCGATCCTTACACTTATGCCTCGGGGTATACCTCTCATCACACATGAAACACAACCCCTTCACCCTCTTCTTCTTAACTCCGTCTCAGTGAACTTCTTGAAGTTTCCCCCAGTTCCCCCTCCTCTATAGTCTTCTCCTTTGGGGTCTCCAAAGGAATACCCGATGTCGGCCCCTTAGTTGCCAAAAAGGTGGCGGTCATCCTGTGCGAACCTCCAGAGCTGCTACCTCTAGCTCCTCTTTCAAGGTGCTTATGATCCTCCACTAATTGGGCTAACTCCATAGCCTCTCCCAAATCCAGAGGCCTCATCACTCTAATTGTCGCCCGAATCTCTGATTTGAGCCCTTTCATAAAATTTCCCTCCAGTACAGTCTCCAAATGTAGCTCCAATCGACTGGCAAGGTACTCAAACCTCTCACGGTACTCCACCATTATCCCCACCTACATCAGAACGAAGAACTACTCATAAAAGTCCCCTCTCTTGCTGGTTTGGAAATATTCCAACAGGCAGTATTTAAACTCCCTCAAGTTTCATATGGGCTGCGTCATATCCCTCCACTGATATCATGTCAATGCTTCTCCCTCCAAGCACAAGCCGGCTACCGCCAGTCTCTCCTCCTCTATCAACCCATTGAAGAAAAAGTATCTTTCCACCCAACAGATCCACCAATATGCATCTTCTCCTTCAAAAATAGGCACATCTTCAGCTTCATCACCCTCAAATCTCCTTTGTTCCTCCTGTTTTCTCCGTAACATCCCATTCCCCAAATAGGTGGTCCCCCCAAGTGTCCCGATCATTCCATCTACACTCATACCCAAAACCTTCGTCAAAATCCCCCTCTAAAAATCAGCACCCCTCTAGTAATAATAGACATCTTCTTTCAAATTCAGCACCCCCTTCGTTCATACCCAACCCCCTCATGCCTCTCCACATACCTTCTATCTGTCTCCTCCCTAAGAATAGGCTCAAAATGAGGTCTTCTTTCTTCTCCCTCGAAGATCTCCTCCATGATGGCAAACTTGTCATCTCCTCCATGATGACAAACTTGTCATCGATCTTCTCATGGACAACTGAAATTTGAGTTTGAAAATCTAAAATTTCATATTTCAATTGTCTAATCTCCCCTCCAACGCTTTTATCTATTTTTACTGCCATAGGTACTCGTATCTAAGAAGCTCCAACTAGAAAAAAATAGCAATTTGATGTGAATCTGGCCTCAAACAGCCAAAATCAACAAGAATGGAGAGAAAAATGCAGTCGAAATCAGTGAGAAAAACTTTTATTTCAGCCCAGGAAACCGTTCTGATACCAATTTGATAGAAAGTTGATGCAGAAATTGAGAAAACCGTGGCTGAAATTCAATTTCAGCAACCAAGAAAATTGCAAAAATAGGATGAAGAACACACCAACCCTTTTATTGAAATAGCTATGAAAGAAAGACAGGATACAGTCTATGATACACCGACACTTCTCCTCAAAAAGCCGTGCAAAGTCCGACACGTACCAGGTACGACACGCATCTGACATGCCTCCGCCACGTGTCAAATACCTCAAAAATGTGTCTGATTAAAAAAAATATTAAATACAAATTAGACATGCGTATTCGACATGTCTGTCTTAAATATTTTATGAAATTTTTTTAAAAAAAAAATTCTTGTATTTAAATTTTTTATAAATTTAAATTATAAAACTAAATTTCTTATTTCACATCCATAACACTAAATTAATCGTCCACACTCAAACCAAAGTTGGGCATCAACTTTAGTTTCACAACAATGTCCGATGGCATCTCAACATCGACAACTAACGTTGTTATAGTATCGACATATCTTAACATCAAATTCTGAAACTGTCTTGATATTGATGCTCGACGTTAGCAATTTCTACACCCACAACTTGATAGCTCATCTTTGTCCGACGTCGACTTAACATCGACGATCAACGCCATCTCAACATTGATGACAAACGACCTCTTGATATTGATGTCTGATACTTACTGCATAACATTGATGCACGACTCGCAACAGCATTGTCGTCTCCTCTCTCGATGCTTGATACACGACATCGACGCCTGGATCTCAAGATCCTAATATTATTCATTTAAGCCCAAATTCTAATTAAATGACTTATTATTTCTAAATTATTTCAAATATTATACTTATTTAATTTTTATACACTATTTTTTAAAAATAAAAATTATAATATCATGTCCAGCCCATTTCCATGTCCTATATTTTTAATAGTTGACATGTCCCATGTTCGTGACATGTCATGTCCATGTCGCCACATTTGTGACTGTGCATCATATGATACATTTAGACCTTTAATTGGAGAGGAAGATTCGGCTCTCCCAAATCCCTAGTTGTTGGCTAGAGTCCTCTCAACATAAGAAACTCTCAATTCAGCCAAAACATCACATAAAAACTGAACTATAGGGTTAAACAATCTACTTAAAGCATACAAAACATAACAAATCTCATAACAACCCTCTCAATTTGAATTTTTCCTCCTAGCCGGTCTAGGAGGGACCGGTCCAACACTTTATTCCCCAGACGATCAAGAGCTCATGACATATCTTCTACTTTCACCGCTAAAGAAGGCTTCAAAATTCTGGTAACCAGATTCTATAAACAGAATAAAAACATAAACCATACTACACTGAATATGTAAGAAAACAGTCCAAGAAATCATGATTCAAATATTAAATATACCTTGATTCACCAAAGATCAAAGAAGTTTCAGTGAGGAATTGCAAAAGCTTGTGAGGAGGAACAAAAAATATTTGTGTGACCGTTTGATTGGCAGCATTCAGAAGTCTTGATCTTCTTGATCCAGCATGCTTAGGTAGAAATCCAACTATCCGATGTGAACAATGCAAACTGTGATTATTACAAAAAGCCCTCCAGAAAATTATGTGGGTTCTTATTTAATCGAAACAATCAAACTGAGTTACCAAATGTGAATTCGTTAGTTGGAAGTCCACAAGTAGAAAGAGCAGTAACCAGTGCTGATGGCCCAGGTATAGGAATAACAGCAATGTTCTCACGAGTGCATAACTTTACCTTTAAGAAAATACAAGCATTGTTAAGTAGATGCAACATATCTGGTAACGCATGCATGTACTACTAGGTACATGACATTCAGAAAACATAAAGCAGGAACCCGATGAAGTTGAATAATACATCTGTTTCCGTCTGTCAACTTTGTTGAGCCAAAATGATCAAGTCTGCCAAATGATTAGGTAGACAACAAGCGCATATCAATTACTCGCATGGATGGTAGAAGAGTCAGTTAATGAGGTTTTAGAACTAAGCAGCTCAGGTTTCAGAAGAGTCCAAAGATAAGGTTCTATTGGCATAGTTCATCTTCTCGGTGAATAGAGCCTTCATCTTCTCCTATTTTAGTTCAGTATAAAATAGAAAAACGAGATATATTTCATGCTTTAATAGAACAACCTCTAAAGCCTATGGAAAGCTCGAGAGAAATAACCCCAAGAATGTAAGAAAACCAACCTCTCTTCCCATATGGATCTATGATCATTTTATACAATCCAGTTAAAAACATTACAAACCAAGATTTGAAATTTACGCAACAAACCAGTTACTCTACCAACCATATGACCAATCAGATCTAGTAAAAAGGAACAGAATATTAAAAAGATCCACCCAGATTCCTGGTATCGTGGAAACTATTCATCATACCCATTCCAATTGTTCATGTGCATGATATTTTACTCTTCTTCTCAAAACCCGGAATCTTATTGGTAATTCAGTATTTATTTGGTTGCTGCCAGGATCGGAGGATATTAAATATCTATATGGGAAAAGTCAGAGAACGTTAAAGCCCAAGCAGAACTACAATTAACCTCAACCGTGACAAAATTCAAATCCTAGTGTTGCAAAAGAGATGAGCGAGAAGAAATCTCCCCCTCAAACTCAATATTCATCACATAATCACCATATTGTTTTGATTTTGGAAACAACCAAATAAAACAAAATTTGAACAATTATTACCTAGAAAATTTGGACTCACAAGTAATTTTAATTGCAAGTAGCTTATTCTTTGTCTCTATTGTAGGGGTGTCAAAACAGGTTTTCAGGTCGAACCCGCCTATTTTTGACTCGAACCGATTAGTGTTTCGGGTCAATTTTCTTAACTCTAATCCGACCCGGCCAGATTTTGGGTCAACCCGAACCCGGCAACCCCTTTTTTTTTTTTTTGAAAAAAGAAATTTATTATTAAAAAATGAATGGTTTTGTGTAATAAAAAAATCCAAATTTAAGTAGAATTTACAATTTAAAAAAATATTAGTGCAAATTCAAAATTTAAATTTAACATTGAGCAATTTTTCTTATTTTAAATTCAGCAATAGCAAACTTGCAAATTCTAAGAGTCTAAGATACATATGTAAAGAAGATACAAATATTACATTTTATAATGCAATAAAAAACAATTATAATGCATCTAATCAACTTATACAACCTGAAAAGTAAAGAAGAATACACGAGCAAATGTATGACAGCATAAAGGAAAGTAGGAAACAACTAACAAGCTGGCAACAAGGAAAACAATCCTTTAAATAACCCTACAAAATACAAAACCCTGAAAAATCGAAAGGAAAATTGGGAAAAAAATGATGCCCTAACGGCCTATCCTAACTGGCTAACTGCTTCAATAATAAAACTAAAACCAATAGATCCAACACAAGAATTACTTTGAGCGACAACCAACAACAAATGAAAAAAAGATAAACCCTAAATGACAAAACTAAAAAAACCTAGTCGTGACTTACGAATGCAGCAAGCCAGCAACGAATACGAACGAAGTAGAAATTAAGGAAGAGGAAGCGAGGAACCAAGGTCCGAGAGCTCCGGGATGGAGGTGGAGGAGACTAGAGAGTGGAAAGGAAACCCTAAACAGACGAAGCTAGAGAGCAGAGATAAAGAGGCGAGACGTGTAGAAATGAATAGCGGTCGGCCGTGATATGCGTGGAAATGACTAGAGGCTAAACCTAAATCCCGTAAATCAAACCGCTCACGCATAAACCACGTCGTGCCGCGGGTCAATCTGGGTCGAAATCGGGTTTTCTGGTTGACCCAAACTCGACCCAGAATTTGAAACAGGTTAGAATTGGGAACCTGAATCCAACCCGTTTTTCAAAAACGGGTTGACAATAACCCAAAAATTTTGGGTCAAGTTCGAGTCAGGTTTGCGTGTCGTGTCAATTTTTGACACCCCTACTCTACTGGTGTTTACTTAAGAAAAAAAATAAAGGTTGCACATTCACAGGAACCGTTGAGCCAGCACTGAAAAGCCCAGTCAAAATGCCAAAGAAGTCACACCCCAAAGCCTCCTGAACTGCATGTGATGCCTTCCTAAAGCTTCGTTCACATCAACAATATTAAAACTGTCAGCACACTTGTCCTTGAAAGTAAACGGGCACATTGCATCCAAAATCACACCTCATTAATGCCCACAGGCCATGATTCCATGCCCCTTTCTCCTATTAGCAATGGAGAACACATCCGCTCCATGCATCATATGCACTCCCTCATGAACAACAACTTCGCCAAAACATCAGGGGTCTTTACCCTCTTTGGATCACTCTCTTGATCTCTCTCCCCATTACACATCTCATGTATGTCGCTGCTTTCTCCTTTGGCTAATGCACTCACAACCCAGTGCACAATACCATAGACACATCTCCTTCCAAACTCTCACTAGTCAACCTCTCTCTCCCACTTGGCTTCTCTTCCGCATGTCATCAATCTCTCTCCCTTTCTCTCCTGAAATATCAAGCTCATGCTCTCCAATGAACTCATGCTTGCTCACCTATCCCCCATCGACTCTCGACCCTCAACCTCTCCAACATGCATGAGCCTCGCCACTTATGCCTTCACTCACCCGCCTCTCACAAGCCCTGCTCTTAATGATCTCGACCTCACTCATTGACTTTGCCCCTATACCTTGTTGCTTTACATCAATCTCATTCTCCCACTTCTCTATCTCGTGTATGACATTATCCTAAATTCACTCAATACGCTTATAGTTTCAGCCTATAACTCAAGCACAATCCATTTCCCTCACACAACATTAGCTTTATTGATAAGAATAGGTATGATTTTCTCTCTCAACTCAATGGCATAAATAGTGACTCATCCCATAATGGAAACTACTGAGATAATCCTTGTAGCATTTCAAATAATATAAATTATGTTGTATACCACAATGGCATCAATCGCTCACAACCTTATTGGCAAAAAAAATCCAAAAGTTAGATGTTGTCCATTTTTTTATCTCACCATTCCGGCCATCTCCCATGCTTTACAACATTTCCATAACAAAAAGTTCAAAAATATACTCAATTATAATTTCATTAATACTGCCAACATGAAGCTTGTGTTGAACTTCATGAAACATTAATAAATGTACTAATACTGGCATACCGGTCTCCATGAATGATGCGCAAACATCAATAAAAGTTTCAATGAACTAATAAATGGGTGTAAATAAACTATTTAACTCCAAATTATTCTAAACTCAATCCAAGAATTTTGGTAGATCCATGTAATGAGCCAAGAGGACTAAAATGTCTTCCAAGGACAAGAAATCATCAAAGTGCTCACTTAAGGAAATGGCTCGTATGGTCCTAATTAGAACTCACTTAATGTTAACACAATTGATCGGGTAGATAGGCCAAGGACTCAAATTCGATATCGTAGTTTACTAGATGATCCGAGGGTCCTCGTGAGTCATTGCCTAAATATGCGTGCTAAAATGAGTGCTACATAAAATGCTAAAATCAAAACAAACTTAACCATTTAGGCTGCATTGCTTATAAGGCAAGGTCAAAAGACCTACCATTGGGCCGCTACAACATTGAAGTTACCAAGTGTCGTAGGTGAACATGCTAAAAGCTATGACTGTAAGCCTTAACCTTCTGAGCAACTTATTAATAGAGCAATAAGCCTCAAACTTCAAACCAAGATAATTTCAAATATCATACATGAATCTAGTATCTAAATGTTAACTTTTGGGCATTCCTTGTCCTCAAGTTTGCAAGCCTCATTACAAGCCTTTCAATGGATGTAAGCCCAAACCAATTAATTTGGGTCAGCACAAAGCAAATAAATCTGCTAACTCAAACGCGGATCTTCCAATAGATGTAAACACCAACCTAAATTAAAACTTTATCTAGCTCCCATGATGGCAAGCTCATCAATAAAAATCAAACTCACCAATTAAATTCTCACATGTGCCCTAATTGATCTTATGTCAAACCTCTAAGCTCTTATCAATCATGCACAGTACCACTAAACCATAAGCAACCATGCCTTCTATCTATGAATAATTTAGTGAAATTGTTATTGTTAGTCCTCTTCTAATAAATGAGTTGATAATCTCAAAAAGCGCATCTTCATCACACCTGTAAGATACTTAGATGAAGAAAATTCATAATTGTTAATCAAGTTCTCTAAAAGCAGTGCTTAAAACCCTCTACGATTTGATGCAATGATATACTTGAGAAGATGGAATAATGATATATTGATTAGGTCTATCCCGATCATCCTAACCATTCTACATCAATTAACATCAAAACTAAATATTGAAATTGCACTCAAATTTTGAACCTAAGCAATCTTCTTATTTGTTGTGCTCATCGACAAGCGGGAAAAATAATTAACTATAGGGATTATGCTCATAAGAAGCATCAACCTCAAATCTTAATAAACCTTGGCCAAACAATAGAGGAATAATAGGAAAATTAATTATAATCTACCTCAAAAACAAATTAGTCCTAAGTTCTCTCATACATATCGAGGGGGCTCCAAAGGAGAGGATTGGTTTTTTTTCCTAATGCAATCAACTAGAAAGAAAAATTGTTGGAAACATTATTATAATTTAGAAGATTGCAATAGTTCATATTAAATATTTAAATTGAAGTCAAATCATTTGCAGTATCCTTTCATGATTTTCAAAACGGAAACTCCCACAAAATAAACAAGCTTGATAAGGAGATTCACTATCTTGAAGGATTTACAGCAATAAATTTACTAAATATCTAAATACATTTAACTTCCCTGTGAAACTATTATATATATGTGCAGATGTAAATACAGTATCACTAGACGTTGGGTCAGTGTTGAAATCAAAAGATCAACATAAAGGAGAAGTCCTTAAGTCAGGAGTTTGTCCAAGGATAAGAATATAGTTACCATGGAACAAAAATTCCATTGCTAAAGTGCAGATAGTGTTGCTTTTCTTCCACTTTGAAACAGCTTAATCTGAAACTTCAAAATGAGATTAAATAAATAATAACGAGATGAATCTAATTTATCCAGAAAGTAATCAACCTTGCTTTATAATGATTTAGGAGATCAAAATGTACTGAGACATTAGGCCTTTAAGATTTCAAGAAAACTTAAGTTAGTTGAGATTTGAATAAATTATAGAGACTAGGTTTTCATTGATTTTTCTTTTTTTTTTCATTGTAAGCTGGGTAGCTAGACCCTTCTAGCTGAAATAAAAAATAAGTAAATGCAAAATAGCAGATGAGCCTCAAGGAAAAGCACAATTGTAATTACACAGATTATAGAAAAAGCACTTCAGGCTTTTTAGATAAACCTGATCCTCCATGGCTCTTTTGAGTTTGTCAACCATTTTACTCCAATAAGAAGAGATCCAGAAATAAACCAAATTGATGTAATTGCACCAAAATACTTTATCATCAACATTCTTACTGTTGAAGCAGGCATTGCTTCTTACTCCCTCAATTGACCAAATAGCTACTAAAAAGATGTCCTATAATCCTTTATAACCATTCTTGATATGTTTGCTTCTTTAACACTCAAAAAACTATCTGAATACTTCCAAAAGTAGTAAAGTCAAACTTTAATAACCTTCTCTAAATATTGCTAATGATCCAAAAAATAAAGAATGGATGAAAATCACTCTCCTGATAAATTCTTTATTTACAACAAAAAAATACATATATCCAAACACCACAGAACCCATGACTCCAAAAAGACTGAAAAGCAATGCATGATATTCGAGCGTAAGCCACCCCTCTGCACTCTCTTAATAAAGTCCCACATGAAAGCCCCACATGATGCCCAATCACTCCTTCGTGTTCTCCCTCTAGCTTGTGCAAGAGGACTCCAGTGCCCATCTCCACTAACTTTAGAGTTCGTCCCACACCCTCTCTAACACCCTTTGCTGGCTCTCATCCCGTATCACTTGCAGATGCCTGCTCCTCACTATATCTCTACCAATAGCTTCCTCAATTGTTCGCCCTATTTTCTCTCTCCCATCCTCTTTTATTTATCTATGATTCCTCGCAAGCCTTCGCCACAAACTATCTCCCAAGACATATATCTCCACCCAATCTCACACAACATTCACTCCCTCGCACTCTCCTTTTCACATGCACAGCGATGCGCTAAAGCACACTCATCTCCCAAGCACATCCTCTTCTTAACAATCCAACGAACAATTCTCTCGCCCATTTTCCCTAGATCCAGCTCTAATGACCCAAAACCTTATTGCTAAACTAAACTCCAGAGACTTCGTCATGTATAAAATGTTGGCATAATTTCAATCTTCCCTCTCTTGAAAGCTATTGGAAGCTTTCGATCTGTCAGTATGAATTCGGTCCAGCAAAAATGAAATCCAGGTAGAACAATTTTAGATACGATTGAAGATCTAGTGCAATCCAACCAAAGTATGACTAAAGTTGGTCAACTTCCCTTAGGATCTCCTATGAATTGAGATATGTTGCTGAATTAGTTTGATTTCAGACTAACATTCAGGATTCAACAGTCTAGTCTTCAAGCCAATGATGAAAATATGGATGGCTATGATAAGAAAAGTGAATCGAGGTATTGTCTATGATAACATTCAGGATTCAACCGTCTAGTCTTCAACTTTCCCTTCACTCAAAGAACTAGTAGACAATTGTTTAGTGAAAATCAACACCTTGCACGTGTACAGTCCTTATCCCCCATCTCGAAATATTTTCTCCTTTCTTCAATAGTTATTGCTGAATAGAGTCAACAAGACATCTCAATGGCTTTTCCACAATGAAACGGGAGGGAAAGGCATAAGTTAGAGGAAGCAGCAACAGAGACGATATATGCGCCAAACCAATCACTTGTATTGGTAGGATTGATAGATATAGAAGGCTTGTCAATGACATTAAAGGAAATATCGCCAATGTCGACATTAGTGCAAGTATGAGCTCTAGGGACCACAAAGATAATGATTCCTCCACCCCCAGGATGAAGTATCTAGATAAGGTTTCAAGTGGGTTTCTAAAGCTCACCCAGCCACCACTCTCCTCGACCACTCCAAGTGCTAGCACTGCAAGGCATGGGAGATGACAATGGCACCCACCAATAATGAAGAGCCCAAAAAGCATAAGAAAATTAAGGAGGCAATGCTTCCCTCCAAATTTATGAATGCAGAGTGAAGTTTGCCCAAAGCGATGTCTCCCCCAACCTTAAATGGGGGAGTCAAGGAGTAGACCACTTGGACACCCTAATATGGCAAAATGTAAGGAATTGAGCAAGGCATAAATTTGAAGGTGAGAGGAATTGAATGGTCAAGTTGAAAGTTGGATGTCAACATCAGACTCTTAAATGCTAGCAAGATAAACGAGGAAATAATAATAATAATAATAATAATAATAATAATATAAAAACTAATTTGATTAATCTAAAATAACAGACTTGAACGATCGAAGAGTCATCGATTGTTGATCCAGCTAAAGTGAAAACCGCACATCATCAATCATTAATCCAACAAGGTTTTGACGACAGCCCCTCTGCCATTAATACTTGGTTTGGAATGAGCGTTTTCTTCCGTCCTTTTTTTTTGGTCTAAATATAGGGAGTGGCTTCCACCTTGTAGATAATTGTGATAGGGAGTGACTTCTTTCAAACATGAAAAATTTTTATGTGCCATTGATATATACTTTCTTAGTAATCACTAATTGTTATGCAACAAGCTGAGTTATGTATAAATTCAAAATGCTATCAACTGGGCCCAAAGCTGGACCATAAAAACTAAACTTTAGATGACAATAATGCCTAAGTTAAAGTTATTCTCAAGATAAATGACACCAAAAAAGTTCTATCATCTTACATAAACAAGAATATAATGAATATCCAATAAGTTGATTCCAAAATTTTTATAGTAAAGATATGCCTTTTAACAAGAACTGACTTAAAAAGAAAATAAAGAAATAAAAAAAGAGAAGAATAATATTTGACTAATTAATCACAAGCTGGCAGTTGTCATCCCAATTGTTGCATGGGTTCATAGCCACCCCTACGGTCAACTTGATTTTGCCTTATGTTCAACTATATATCAATTTGATAAGATGTCAATGGGCTCATGCCATATGAAAAAGCTCTTCACCATTACATATGGTGCCAACTTGAGTCCAAAATTCTAGGAGGAAACTACAATCTCCACCTCTAACTAACCTTAGGATAACTCTAGATTAACTCAAATGCATGCTAACACATCGAAAAGCATATCAACACATTGAGAAGAGTATTGAGCCATTAAATAATAAAGATATGTTTACATAATATAAGCACATTATGAACCACCTGAGTTGCCATAAATTACCCATGAGCTCAGACATTTGTGGAAGTGTACTAAAAAATCATGTTGATGCATTCAAGTTGTCCCAAATTTAAGTCAAGGCTTTCAATAGATCCCTTGCCCTAAGGTGACCAATCACCAAAATGTCCCTTTAAGGCAAAGAGGATATCTGTTATGCAGCTGCCGGCCCAGGAGGGGCCGGCTGGACCGGTCCAAGTCTACTGCAGACGGACAAAAGGGGGGGGGGGGGGGGGGGGGGGGGGCGGACAAGGTGGGCCCCACTTGGGGCTGATTTGCTTATGTGGGAGGGAAAATTTTGAATGCTAAGGGCTGTTTAGGTATTTTGTAGTAATCATTTATTGTTAATTAGGGAGATGAGGAGGGAAAGGGGGACATCTTGAATTTGAATGTATTTTTGAGATCTAGGGTTTCTTGCTTGGGCTCTTGGCGTTGCCGGAGATTAGGAGAGTTGTTCTTCCTCTCGGATTGAAGAATATTGTATCTTCCTTTTGTTTTATGCTTCTACTAGTGAAATACAAGTGTTTGCTTTGAGTTTCCACCTATTTTTCACTGTTTTCCTGCTGTAAACAGCAGCTTTGGGCTGTTTTCCTGCTGTGAACAGCAGTTTTCCCGCTGTTTTCCCCTCCCGGATCGATAGGAATACTTGAATCCAAGTATTTCCTATCAAATTGGTATCAAAGCATCGTCGTGGGACCTTTGGCGGCTGAAAACCTGAAATTTCAGCGGGCTTTGGGAGCTTTCGAAGGAAGTTTACTTGTGGTTCGTGAAGAAAAAGATGGCCGGAAAGAAGGTGGAAGTGTTGGAAGGCGAATTTGGACAACTGAAATCAGATTTGGAGGGAAAGTTCCTTGAAATCTCCACCAATAATGAAAGATTGGAAGGGAGGTTTTCTGCTATGGAGGAGATGATGAAGAAACTGCTTGAAATGAAGACCAATCCGGCGACATCGGAAGTAAGAGAGACCTCCGACGGCCATGGCATCGGAGGAAATCCAAACCCACCCCGGGGGAGGAGGATGCCAGAGGTGGAGATCCTGGAAGGAGAGAACGACATGCCTCCTCTAGAACCGCTCTCTAGAGAGGAGATGAGCATGGGATATGACAGAAGGGGTGCTGATTTGGGTGGGAGAAGGGAGGAGTTTCATCGCCGAGGTGCTGATTTTGAAGGTAGAAGGGAGGACTATGACGAGGGATTTGGGTACAATCGTCGAAGGGACGATCGGGACACTTGGGGAGCACCTCCCCTTCGGGGGATGGGAGGTTATGGAGGATACCGAGGGTACGGGGGAGATCCCAAGGTGAGGAAACTGAAAATGCCCATCTTTGAAGGCGAGGATGGCCATGGCTGGATTTACAAGGTGGAGCGATACTTTGCCGTCAACGGGTTGACGGAAGAGGAGAAACTGACAGCGGCGGGACTGTGCTTGGAAGGTAAGGCACTGGCGTGGTACCAGTGGCGAGACATGAGGCAACCTATTAGGAGCTGGAGGGAGTTCAAAGACTGTTTGCTAGAGCGTTTCCGAACCAGTCGGGGAGGAGACTTCTACGAACAGTTCTTTGCTCTGACACAGGAGGGGACAGTGGCAGAGTTTCGTGACCGGTTTGAGTACCTGGCTAGCAGGTTGGATCGTCTTTCGGAGACTGTGCTTGAGGGGAACTTCATGAAGGGGCTCAAACCAGAAATCAGGGCAGCCGTTAGAGTGATGAGGCCACACGACCTAGGGGAGGCCATGGAGTTGGCACAGCTAGTTGAGGACCAGAAGCATCTGGAGAGAGGGGCCCGAGGCAGCAACTCCAGGGGATCCTACCGGATGACGACCACTTTTCTAGCTCCCAAGGGAGCTGCACCGGGGGGTACACGAGAGGTACCAAGGGAGAGGTCTGGAGGAGGAGGGCCTGGGGGAAATTTTAAAAAGCTTACTGATAAGGAGATGCAGGAGAAGAGGGCAAAGGGATTGTGCTTTAGGTGTGATGAGAAGTACATGCCGGGTCATAGGTGCAAGGACCGGACTCTTCAGGTTCTCCTTGTTTGCGAAGACGAGAAAGACGAAGAGGGAGGTGGGAGCAGGTCCGAAGTGGAGGAGGAGGAGAAGTTGCATCTGGATGTGGCAGAAGTCTCTCTGAACTCCGTAGTGGGATTCACTTCGAGTCACACTATGAAAGTGAAAGGGGTGATAGCTGACCACGAGGTGGTGGTTTTGATAGATAGTGGGGCGACCCACAATTTCATTTCCACCCAGATTGTTGAGTTGCTTGGAATGAAATTAGTGGATACGGGAGGTTATGGGGTGATGATGGGCACAGGGAAGGTTGAGATGGGTAGAGGAGTTTGTAGGGGGGTAGTGATGACCATTCAGGGGATACAAGTGAGGGAGGATTTTCTTCCCTTAGAATTGGGGAGTACAGATGTGATCTTGGGGATGAAGTGGCTGCAAACTTTGGGGGAGACCAAGGTGAACTGGGGAGAACTGCGGATGGAATTGGTAGTGGGGGGAGGAGAATGGTGATACAGGGAGATGTCGGCCTGTCTAGGACAGGGGTGTCTCTCAAGTCCATGATCCGAACCATCCAGGAGGTTGGGGGTGGATACTTGGTGGAGCTGCAACGACTGGAAAAAATCAGTGTGGGGGAAGAGGGAGACATTCCTCTTGAAGTGCAACCGGTCATACAGCAGTTTAGGGAGGTTTTTCAACCTCCACAACGGTTGCCACCGCAGAGGGAGCTGGAGCATGCCATCACTTTGAAGGAAGGGGAGACCCCGATCAGCGTCTGCCCTTACCGTTACCCTCATATTCAAAAAGATGAGATTGAAAGGCTGATCAGGGAGATGCTGGAGGCTGGGATCATCAGACCAAGTGTAAGTCCTTTTTCTAGTCCAGTCCTTTTGGTCAAGAAGAAGGATGGGAGTTGGAGATTCTGTGTGGACTACAGGGCTCTGAATAAGGGCACTGTGCCAGACAAGTTCCCAATTCCAGTGATTGATGAACTCTTGGATGAGCTTTTTGGGGCAGTGGTTTTTTCCAAGTTGGACTTAAAGTCTGGATACCACCAGATCAGAATGAAGGAGGCAGATGTTCCCAAGACAGCATTCAGAACACATGAAGGGCATTATGAGTTTCTGGTAATGCCCTTTGGTTTGACTAACGCACCTGCTACTTTTCAATCCTTGATGAACAGGGTCTTCAAGCAGTACCTCCGAAAATTCGTGCTGGTATTCTTTGATGACATTTTGGTGTATAGCAAGACTGAAGGGGAGCATTTGGAGCACTTGAAGGCGGTTTTGGGAGTGTTACAGGAACATCAGTTACAAGCCAACCTGAAGAAGTGCAGTTTTGCCCAGACCAGTGTAGAGTACTTAGGACACATGGTCTCACAAGAAGGAGTAGCAGCCGATCAGAGTAAAATAGAAGCAATGCAGAAGTGGCCAATGCCTAGGAACCTAAAGGAGTTAAGGGGGTTCTTGGGATTAACTGGGTACTACAGGAGATTTGTGAAGGGATACAGTGCCATTGCGTGGCCTTTGACTGAGCAGCTAAAGAAGGATGGTTTTTCTTGGGGAGAGGCAGCAACACAAGCTTTTGAGAAACTAAAGGAAGCTATGACTACTGTTCCAGTATTAGCACTTCCAGATTTCAGCCAGATTTTTGTAGTGGAAACTGATGCATCGGGATATGGGCTGGGGGCAGTGTTGATGCAGAATCATAGGCCAATTGCATACTTCAGTCAAGTGCTGTCAGCCAGGGCTATATTGAAGTCAGTATATGAGAGTGAGCTAATGGCCATTGTCTTAGCCATTCAGAAGTGGCGGCCTTATCTGCTGGGAAGGCATTTTATTGTAAGGACTGATCAGAGAAGTTTAAAATACATGTTGGAGCAAAGGATGGTGACCGAGGAGCATCAGAGGTGGTTATCAAAATTACTAGGCTATGATTTTGAGATTCAATACAAGCCTGGTTTGGAAAATAAAGCAGCCGACGCCTTATCTAGATGTGTAGGGGAGCTTCAGGAATTAGCTGTGTCGATTCCATTGATGGTAGATTGGGGGGCCATCATGGAAGAAAGTAAGTTGAGTGAAGAGTTGAGGAAGATAAGAGAGGATTTGGGGAAGGACAAGAGTAGTCATCCGGGCTACTGCATTGAGGGGGAGAGACTGTTGTATCAGGGGAGGTTTGTGATGCCACGAACTTCAATACACATCCCCCACTTGTTGCAAGATTTTCATGGTAGCGCAGTTGGAGGTCATTCAGGAGTTCAGAAGACCTACAGGAGGCTAGCATCCGAGCTCTACTGGAAGGGGATGCATAAAGATGTGGAGGAGATGGTGGCAAGGTGTGAAGGGTGCCAGAGAAATAAGTACATGGCCATGGCTCCGGGAGGACTACTACAACCATTGACACTTCCAAACAGAGTTTGGGAGGAAGTGTCCATGGACTTCATTAATGGCTTACCAAGATCGGAGGGGTTCACAGTCATCATGGTGGTGGTGGACAGACTTAGTAAGTATGCACATTTCATCCTCTTACGACATCCATACACCGCAGTGTCAGTAGCTGCAGCCTTTATCAGGGAGGTGGTGAGACTGCATGGGGTTCCGGAATCAATGGTGTCTGATCGGGACAAGGTGTTCCTCAGCCAGTTCTGGAGGGAGTTGTTCAGGATGCAGGGCACGGTTCTAAAGAGAAGCACCGCCTATCACCCGCAGACAGATGGACAAACGGAGGTGGTGAATCGAAGCCTGGAGACTTATTTGAGGTGTTTTGCTTCTGAAACACCGCGATTGTGGGCAAAGTGGCTTCCTTGGGCTGAGTATTGGTACAACACCTCGTACCATTCCGCTTCACAGATGACCCCATTCAAAGTGCTATATAGGAGAGACCCTCCACATCTCGTGCACTATGGGAGAGGTAGTACACCAGTATCGACAGTTGAGCAGTACCTAGAGGAGAGGGACAAGATACTGGAAGAGCTGAAGAGACATCTGATGAGGGCACAACAAATCATGAAGAAGCAGGCGGACTCACACAGGAGAGACATGCAGTTTGAAGTGGGGGAGAAGGTGTTCCTGAAACTACGACCCTATAGACAAAGGACAGTGGCTAAAAGGAGGAATGAGAAATTGGCACCAAGGTACTTTGGCCCCTATGAAGTGTTGGACAGGATTGGAGCAGTAGCATACAGATTGAAGTTACCCCCCGCAGCCACTATACACCCAGTATTCCATGTGTCTCAGCTAAGGAGAGCCATCGGGGAGCATGCAGCGAGCGCAGAACTACCAGCCACGATGACAGAAGATTTAGAAGTGGTTTTAGAACCACTAGAGCTTGCAAGAGTCCGATCAGATAAAATGGGCAACACAGAAGTGCTGATCAAATGGAAGGGCCTTCCTGATTTCGATGCTACTTGGGAGCCATTTGAAAGTGTGAAAGAGCAATTCCCCTCTTTTCACCTTGAGGACAAGGTGAGTTTTTGGGAGGGGAGTAATGTTATGCAGCTGCCGGCCCAGGAGGGGCCGGCTGGACCGGTCCAAGTCTACTGCAGACGGACAAGGGGGGGGGGGGGGGGGCGGACAAGGTGGGCCCCACTTGGGGCTGATTTGCTTATGTGGGAGGGAAAATTTTGAATGCTAAGGGCTGTTTAGGTATTTTGTAGTAATCCTTTATTGTTAATTAGGGAGATGAGGAGGGAAAGGGGGACATCTTGAATTTGAATGTATTTTTGAGATCTAGGGTTTCTTGCTTGGGCTCTTGGCGTTGCCGGAGATTAGGAGAGTTGTTCTTCCTCTCGGATTGAAGAATATTGTATCTTCCTTTTGTTTTATGCTTCTACTAGTGAAATACAAGTGTTTGCTTTGAGTTTCCACCTATTTTTCACTGTTTTCCTGCTGTAAACAGCAGCTTTGGGCTGTTTTCCTGCTGTGAACAGCAGTTTTCCCGCTGTTTTCCCCTCCCGGATCGATAGGAATACTTGAATCCAAGTATTTCCTATCAATATCTTACCAAAAGGTCCTACCTAGAACCAAATCACAACAATTTTTCTAAGACATAATTCAAACACAATATCAATTTGGTTGATCAAACAAATAGGCCAAGGACTCGGCCTAAACAATATTGAGTCCCAATAGATCTAATGGTCCTTGAGAATCATCTCACTATGCACGCTAAAATATACAATGTATATAAAAAAAAATTTATCACCCTTCATTTTGCCTTGTCCATAGTACAAGATTGTAAGATTCATTGTTACAAGGCACAATAAAGGTAAAGTGCAAATGCAACATAAAGTTCCCCTTAAACTTAAGGCTATAAATCCACTCTAATTAGGCCTACAAACAAACGATGTTGTAAGTCTTAATACACTTGTCAAAGTTAATAATGATGGCTCAAATCAAATCGCATTATTGGGTGTTCCTCCATCTCAAGGTCGTAAGTTCCAAATTTTGGGCCTTCCTACGGATGTAAATCCCAACACAATTACGGTACTGTCACAAAAATCAACAATGCTTTCTTAAGAAAATCTAATCAATTAGAAATCCTTGGGGTTGTAAGTCATGCATGTGGGCCTTCTAATGGATGGAAGACCCAACCCAATTACTTTGGGTCGATTTAAAGTAAACAAGCTAGTCAAATTATGCTAGCTTCATGGGTCTTCCCATGGATTTAAGGGCTAACCCTAGACTGAGTTTACAACAAATATACTAACTTGGGCCACTAATAGGCCTTAGAATAGATGTAAGCTCCAACCAAGAAAATTTTGGCCAATTCAAAGTAAGCAAGCCCATCAAACAATGCTTAATTCCTAAACTTAAAATGGATGTAAACCCAACACAAATTAACCTTAGACTAGCTTCATGATAAAAAAAAACTCATCAATCAAAATCAAATCAAACCAACCAAAACTCAACTATCTTAAATACACTTATTTGATACAAATTGAAAATCATGAATAATTGATGAACATGTCATGCCTCTAAGCTCTTATCATTCATATTCGGTATCTTTGAACAATAAGCGACTGAACTATTAAATGAAACTAGCATGGCAATTCTTCTATCAGTAAACATGTCGATGCTAAAAACACTCCATCAACACACATACACACGCCCACCATTGTTCGCTCAAAATAACTTAAGAAGATGGCCCACAATTGCTAATCAGGCTTCTTAGACGTTACAAGTCAATGTCCTTTACGTTGGCAAATTAGCACCATTAATATACTCAAGATGATGAAATCATTAAAACTTCATCAGGTTTACCTCCATCTCCCTAACCATTCCTTTTTAATTAAAGGCAAACCTAAATATCAATTTTGAGCCTAAACTTAAACTCAAGTAATCTATTTAAGAAGAGTGCATTATTGCGAGTGCAAGGGATAAGTAATAAAGAGGACTTGCACCTAAATGAAGTATTCACCCCAAATATAAATAAGCCCTGTAACAACTCAATTTGCATATTGTATATGTAAAACCCGAATTTGCTTGTTTATGTGCCACATTTGGCTCAATTTAAATATACCCCAAAATCTCAACTTTCATGAAATTTAGCAAATTTAATGCCATTGTGTTTTACTTGTCATAGAACTATATGTCAAGTTACAAAGGATTGGAAGCTAGGGACTTAAATACCATTTGTATTTTTTTCTAAATTTAAAAATCTATTTACTGTTTATAAATGCAAAACATTATAGCAAAGGGTAAAATTTTTAACAAGTGGCTGACATGCATTGAGTAGTAGGAGAGGCAATTAAGTAAATGACTTTCCTCAAGCGTATTTCTTTCCTTTCCTTCCCAAATCGATAGCTCATTTCCAGTTCAAGCTCTTGGTTTCCTTTTGTAGGGAGCAGGTGGCTGGGAGAGATTTAAGAGCTGGCAAGAGGTGAGGAGGATTGTAGATTGTTCGAATTGTAAATTAATGATTTGGGCTAGTTTAGATGCCCTATATGTGCAAGAGGATGTGAGGTGTCTGACTTAGTGAGTCAGCGCGTCGAGGAGGTAAGATATGCCTTTTTATATAGTATGCAAGTCTAATTGTGTATGCATTTAAATTAGCCCTATGTGACATTTTCTTTGTACTCCTACATATTTGTGATTAGCCTAAAATTGTGATTCATAGTCATTCCATGTGTAGTTCTCTGTTATCTGTAATTATGTTACATTATGATGTCACATACATTTCTGTCATATTGTGTTGTTTAATTTATACATACCTGCCCTTATATTATAATGGTACACATACATGCATATATATATATATATATATATATATATATATATATATATATATATATATATATACACTAGTATATATGTTTATATAGTAAATTGGCATAGTGCAGGATGTAAAGATAAATGGAAAAAAAAATAGTAATAAGATAAACCTAAAAAATGTCATATTAGGTGATAGGCGGGTATAGGCAGTGCGACCCAATAGAGGCAATACGACCTTAGTATGATAAAGCCTGTTGCTATGATATGAAGCCTAGGGACTATGATATGAGGCTTACAGAATATGAAGTTTACGGGCTATAGATGCAGTTCAACCTCAGGAGGCAGGGTTATAAACCTAATTATATACACATGATGTAAATGAAAAA
This sequence comes from Dendrobium chrysotoxum, assembly GCA_019925795.1. Taxonomy (NCBI): domain Eukaryota; kingdom Viridiplantae; phylum Streptophyta; class Magnoliopsida; order Asparagales; family Orchidaceae; genus Dendrobium; species Dendrobium chrysotoxum. The sequence goes on along the minus strand of CM034314.1, from coordinate 91,345,745 downwards.
ACTTTGAATGCTTCCGTTTTAGTAGAGTGGAAGATAGATGAAATAATTTGAGTTAGTAATGTTGAGGAATTCTATGTTTTCTGTTGCACCATACGTGATTTGATGAGGGGCGTGACAGTAAGCATCTTCCAATATTGCCTAAATATGTTGAAATGCCAAAGAAATAATTTATTAGGCTCTAACCTAAACTGATCACATAAGCTCGATCTGGATTGATATTCAAGTTTTTAAACCAGGATTTCGATCATGATTATAGCAAACCAATCGCTTTTCATTCTTTATATCAAATCAACTTAATATCCAAAGTTGGTCACGTGGCTTTGATCAAGTATATATTATCTTCTATTCCATTGTACTACTTCTCATTCTTTAGGGTGCCTAAATAAGTGATCAACAATGTGGACAGCACTAAAAGAAATACTGTGGAAGGATAATGATGAGGGAGGAAGCCTTAATTTGATTAATTAGAATGACATTTTGATGGGGACATCCGACCATGGAAAGTATATCAGAGACGTAGTCGACGATCTACGGCCACGATGACACCTCTTTATTTTTGATTAGTTGTGTTGTATTTATTTATTTTCTGCATTTTTCCATTTATGCCCTTATTTGAGGGAGTAGTTATTTGTAAGCCATATGGGCATTATTGTCTTTTGCTTTTTCCTTCATGTATTGGACTATTTAAAGTCTCTCCTCTTCTTTTAGAGGGTCAATGAATGATTATTATGAAAATTTCAGATTTTGTGCCTTGTCTCCTATGTGTTGTGAGAGAGAGCTTTGGAGAGATTAAAGTCCCTAGGTGAGGGCATCGCAATACCCACCAACCGCAGGAAGTGTCCGGGTTCGTGGTCGTCGTCGTCACTCCTTTCTCCTCCCTCCTTCCCCTTCTCACCGTCGGCCCTAATCCCTTCTAACTCCCACGGCCAAACCCCACCAACACCCCCAATTCTATCCGGCCACCTCCCTCCACCGCCAAACCGCCGCCCCAAGACCACCTCCCTACCCACCTCCAGGCCGCTGCCCCAAGACCCCTTCTTTCTACCTAACAGCCGGCCCCCAATCACTAAACCCTAGCCCAAGCCGCCGGCAAAACCCCTTCCCCCCTTAGCTCCTTCAATCAATTCTTAAACTCAAGTCTTTCCAATTTTAGATTTCTATTTAGGAAACAATTTTATGATTCATATTCAAATAAAATTTGAATTTTAATTTTTACTAAAATAAGATCCTCTATTTTAGGAAAGTTTTCAAAATCAGTCCTATTTGAATTTTAAATTAGATTGGACTTAATTAATCCTTCCTAATTTAAGATTCCAAATCAAGCAAGCTTTGATTTCTTTCCCACGAGCCCCTTTCCCCCTCTTGAAGCCATCGGCCCTCCTCTCTCTCTCTCTCCGCATTAACTCCCCTTTCTATAATTACCTTAATTAACTCGCACATTAAAGATTACCTTCCCTCCTTTCCCATGGTTTGAAATTCAAATTACAAACCCAAATCCCTCCAAATCAAAAATCTAAAATTACTTTCAGATTTTGAAAAATCCCTCTCCCCTTCCCCTATTAGCCGCCGGCCCCTCCTACCTCCTCCTCTCCTTCCTTCTCTCCCAACACGACCCCTAACCCTAATTCAGATTTTTGGAAGAGAACTCCCTCCAGCATTCTACTAAGACTTCTCTACTCATGTATGGAGGATCCAGAGCTTAACCATGGATTAGTTTACAACGAACAAGAACAAGTGGATATCATCCATTCTTCGTTTTTTGATGTCAATCCGAAAGTTGATCAAACCGTAGGGGTATACATCGAGAGGATCATCTTCTGCCTAGCCGAAGTCATTGACGAACAACTCTCCTCCGTCTAGTGGCAGACTGTTTCTAAACCTTGACAAAGGTAAATCAATCCTCCAATTCTTTTATCTTCCAAGTTTACTTCTCAATTGTGATTTTATTTTGATTCATGACGATCATGTTAATTTCCCTCCGCTAAAGCTTAGTAATTTAGAGAGTTGAGTGAGTGGATCTTTTCATAGTAACTTATCTCATTGTTAACTAAGGGATTTTTGTTTAAACTCTTCTATATATGTTATGCTTGATCTAATGGCTATTTAAAAGATCTTAACATTCATGTGTGTAACTTGGCCTAAACTAAATTCACCCCACTCTTGTGTTATTTCATCGTTTAAATCTATACAAGTTTAATTAATATTATTTCTAACAATTCAAGCGTGCAAAATTTCATATCTAAACATTGCTTAAGTTTTTAGTTCTGCATCACATTTGCATGCCAAAGAATTTGGAAGGCTCGATATTTTAAATCTTTGCAACGTGAATATCTCCTTACTTTCAAAATGGTTAAGGAAATCTCCCTTGGAGTTCAATTCTTTTGAAAGCTTTATTATCAAAAGCAAGTATCTTGCTAATTCTTCTCCTCTTCATTTTAAACCAGGAGAAGCTCTCATCACCCCATTTTTATGAAAGGGATCAAAAAAATATTATCCTCATTTTTTTAATATTTCTTAGAATGTTCAAACTGGTGTTTCTATCAAATTGATGAAAGATAAGGGTATTCATAATAAAACACTAACTTCTACAAACCTCACTTTCCCATTTTGCCTAGAAAATTCATTTCATGGTATGTTCCCAATAAATCATCTCTCATGGTTGGCATTTTCGAAGATATTATTCCCACTAGTTTCATCAAAGATGTTCTTAATCTCAATACGGATGTTACTCAAACATGACTCAACTCCAATCACGGAAATCCTAAGCGGGTGTTATCTTCTAACAACCTCTTTAATATTACTAAATTTTTTTCGTGAATGGTTGTATTCATATGTTGGAAACTTTGTTCCTCTTAAAAATTGTTATTTCCAGCTGAATCCTTTGTGTAAAATCCTAAGTTCAATTTTAAAATGGGGTATAGCCTATCTACCAATTGTAATATGCGTAATTCTCAACTAGAGAATGATTATCATATCTTTTTAATTGTGGCTTTTTTTCTAGTTTTTAAAAGACTTTGCTCTCTCTTTGGAGCTGAGGCCTCTGTGGATAACATTGAAGATGTCTGCACGTTTTGGAGAGACATAAATTAAGAATGAATCCAGAGACACTTGGGGCATCTTCTTCCTTTTAGCTATGATAAACTTTTGGCAAGAAAAAACCATAGAAGCTCTTATATAAAAAGACAAGAAAAAACATCTTCTTCAACATTCTCTCCCAAGCTTATTTTTGGATTGACAACTGCTGAGCAAAAAGGCGCTTTTTATTATCAAAAAAAGAATAAAGATTAATCTTCAAGATAAACCATTAGATTTTTTATATGCTATTATTTGACTCAATTGCATTTTAATTGCATTTTGGCTCTTGCTTCAATGTGTGTGTGTGTAGAGAGAGAGAGAGGGAGAGAAAGGGAGTAAAAATAAAGAGCCCTAGCTCAAACAGTATGCTATATGGTCCCTAGGATAGATCATAAGTTTGAGCCCAACTTATAACCTTTAAATTAACCATTCACAAGCTCCCTGCATAGAGTTCAATATACAACTAGCCTTATGCCCTCCTTATCCAGAACCAACCTCATACCTTTTTATCTACAAAGGGGGTGGCCAAGTATAACACTCAATAATAAAAAAGAAATACATGCTTCTGAAATTGAAAAAAAAAAAAAAAACCTACAAGTTCCAAGCCAGGATCACTGATAACTGGAGTCCCAGCATCACTAATTAATGCAACGGCTTGTCCATTCCGGAGTCTGCTTAAAGTTGTCATTTCCCGTTGAGATTCATTGAATTTGTGGTAACTTAACTGCAATAAGTTAAACAAGGAGGGTAACTTAATGATTATTCTTTGCTAAAAATTTTGGCTAAGAAATTCCAACTAGACTAAGGATTGCACACAGAGGACGACTAACAAGAGGAGTATCGATATTGTAGTGCTGAAGTAACTTCCAAGAGTGTCTTGTATCTTCGGAGAGTATCACATCTGCAGATTTAAGGATGCGCAATGCACTGCATAATATTAACTAAGCAAAGCTGATCATATCGCAAAAGTAAGAACAACATAAAAAGAGACTCAGTTCATATATAAAGTAATGAAAATCAACGAGATTTGCCAGAAAGATACAGTTTAAAAAATAATATCTCATAACATGCATTGTGGTTTTACATGGTAGAGATAGGGAATTATTCTATAATATCCAAAATTATTCAAAAAGGTTAGCATAAATTTACCCCAAAATTTTATCCCATTTTATCATATATCCATAAAACATCAAACTTATTTTTATTAAATTCTATTTTTTATTTCGATCATTTTGATATATATAAGTGCATATAAAAAATAAGCCTAATTAATATATAAAAATTTATTTATTTAGGAAATCAAAACTTAGAAAAAGATTTACAGTTCATTAATCAAATGAACTGTGGCAGAGTTAATTTACTGTTGCAAAGCAGAAATTCCCGCTTATTATCGCATGCAATTGCTAATGGGGTTAGTGCGGCAATCAAGCGGCTGAATTTAATTCTCTAATAAAGTATTAGTTAAAAAATAAGTTATGTAAGTATATCATTTACTCTTTAAACCTTTTAATTCCTTCCTCCTCCCATAACTGCTCTCTATAGTCCGAAGAAGACTTCTGCCGAGCGCAAGCCGTTGAGCTGTAGAGGAAGCAGGGGAGGTTGTAAGGGCTACTGCGGCTAAGTTTCTGAGATCGGGGGAGGAAGAAAAGAATAAGAGGAAGCAGGCTAGGGTGAGGTGAGGAAATTGTTTTGAATAAGGAAAAGTTTAGTTGAGATAAAATTCTTTTTTTTTAATATTATTACTTGATTTCAAAGCAATGAAAGTTAGAAAGCATTTATGAATGGCAAATTCTTTATTTTTTAGGTTGTCCATAAGAAAAAAAAAAAAAAGAGGACAGGGTATTCTAGTAGATCAAATCCATCCTAATACCCTAGAAAATGATGTGAGATATCCAATCTTTAGAATAAATATAATAAATGGTAGAAATTTTAACATAACTTTGGTAGCACTATTTCTCAAATTAACCATATTATCAATTTATGTGCGCTTTTTAGTTTATGATCACTTGTTCAATTGAGTTTATTTGATATATTGAGTTTATTTTGATATATATCATGTCTTGCATGTTGTAATATGATAATCTAGATGTATGCTATGCTAGTCTGAAGGTTAAAGAGAAAAGTCATATTATGGGAGCTAGGCCCGCACAAATAAAGCGAAAGATCTGACAAGGTAAGCCTTAGAAGTGACCGTACATTGAGGTACTGACTCTAAAGAGAAAAGTCATATTATGGGAGCTAGGCCCGCACAAGTAAAGCGAAAGATCTGACAAGATAAGCCTTAGAAGTGACCGTACATGAGGTACCTGACTCTCTCTTTTCTAAAAAGTTAGAGATTTAGATCCAACCTTGAAGGGAGGAGCCATAAGTGTACTAAAGTCTATGGTCATCATATGACTTGACTAAATGAGTGTAAAATAAACATAATAAGAAATATGAAGAAAACTGAAAGAATTCATACAGTGAATTGCACAGTTACATGCATTGATTATTTACACTGCTTATGATTCTTAAAGTAATTCAAATATTAGCATGCAAATTATTTGTTTCATGTTCTTGTACTAGGATTATGTATTTTATTGAGCATTCAGCTCACCAGTGGATGTATTGCAGGAAAAAAGGAGCTAGCGGGGCTTTAGGCAGCAATGTGACTGCATTGTGTACATAAGTTTTTGGTGTACATAGAAGACGGATCAGTAAACCGTACATTAAACTTTTGGGTATGTAAGCTTTATTTGAAGTTTTAGTAAAGCTCTGTACTTCAGTTTGATGTATAACGAACATGCTTCCGAATATGAAATTGAGGTATAATTATAAAGAGGCAAATTAGTTTTGGGGATAATCTAAATAGGTTATTTCCTACTCACTTAATCCTGACAAATGTTCAGAATATGTGTTAGTGAGAAATATATATGTTCGAATTCTCCTTCTCAGTTATACTCCAAGTTGATTGAAGAGGGTCAAAATGGGGTGTGAAATATTCTATTTACATCAAACTGCCAAGATTGTCTGATGTTCAAAGCACTTTCCTTTTTTGCATCATATTTTCTTGACGGCGATTGTTACTTAAAAAAAATCAAGCATCTTTGATGCATTTTAAGCAAGAAGTTCTACAGGCCTTTGAATGTATTTCACCAGTCAAGTTTGTAGAACGCATGCCACTCAAAGAAGTTGTTAATTCTGTCACATGTATTATCTTCAATCATTTTATATTTCTTTATCTTTTTGGCAAATATATAACAAGATCAGTTTTTGCTAGCTGAAACATGCAGTATTTTTTTTTTCGCTACTGTAATATGCATTCAAATGTTGGCCATTAAAAGAGAAGCATAAAATTAAGTTAAGTTCGTCGAGATGAGGATGCTCAAGTGAATGAGTAGCTTTACACTTGGAGGACCTCTGCAAAATGAGTATATACGTGAAAAGATTGAAGTAGCTCCAGTGGCAAATCAGATTAAAGAGAGTTGTCTTAGAGGGTTTGGTCACATAAAAAGTCGACCTTCTGATGACCCAGTTAGGAGGGTACGTAGATGTATTAGATGACCTATATTAAGAAAGAAAGAGGTAGACCTAAAAAGACTTGATTATAAAGTATTAAAATTGACTTTTTTTATTAGATAAATGAGAATTAGGACAACGAAAAAAAATGATTCACGTAGTCAACCCCACATGGTGTGATAAAGGCTTGATGTTATTATCGTATAATATGCATTTCTCAAAGCATTTCGCATTACAAAAACTTTGAATACTTTGAGCCATATAGTTCCCGACACTGACATTCACGAGCTAAGAAGATAATTCAACTCAAATGCTCTTTTCAAACTGTTTATATATCTAGCCCATAAATGGCTGGTTTTGAATTTTAAAACTTACAAGATGCTTGCATTATCTAGTTTATTCTGGTCTTACAAAAGGAATGTTAAAAATGATCTTTCACATCAAGAGGGAGTATTTTTTTCAATCCACTTTGATTGTTAAATTGACCTAATTAAGATCTATTAATTTCTACGGTGTACAGATTCCACAACCCTAAGGTGAAGTATGTCAGCTTTGTTAAAATTTGCAATAGTCACTCATCAGTTCCCTATTGAAGAAGGTTTCAGAGAGGCTGTGCAGTCACAATTCAACATCAAAATCAACATAATATTAAATCCCTTTGTCAAAATTTTAAAAAGCACTTAATCTCCAATTTCCATCTATAACCACCAGAAGTTGGTGTTCAGTGAAAAGTCGATATTGATAGAATCGAGTAGTCAAATGTTTAACCTGATCATACGCTCTAAACTTCATGTTTTAACTTTTTTGAGCAATGTCCAACCCAATGGTGAGGCAAAAAGAAGTCAGGAAAAATACTACAAGATATCTTCTCACATCCACAAAGCTATATATAAATTACATCTATCTTCAAATAAATCTATTTTATAACCAATTCATTTTATAGTTTATTTATTACTTTATAATAAAAAGACTATTTCATCGATAAATTTATGCATCATTACAATTTTTAATGTTTTAGGGTTTTCTTCTATTTCCATGCTCATTTTGTTTTCTCAAACTAATAGTATCTTTTAGATAATTAGCTAGAACTTGAAGTTGATGATGATGAATGATAATAATTTAAGAATATAATGAGCTCAAATTTGATGATTTCTCTAATATGATATCGAATAGGATTCTTTTATGAAAAATGAGAATCTCTGAAGTTCAATTCAATTTCATAAGAAAACATTCACTTAAAGTTTCCTTGAAACAAATGTGATTTAGGTTTAACGACTGACGAGAAATGAACAATTAGCTAATAGGATATAAGTTCAACTCAATGTTATATTGGACTCTCATTTACATATACAAAGTTAATATCTATTTGCTGAAATTAAATGCTAAAAAAATTTATTGAATATGCACACAGTTAGTGCATGTAGATATTAAACTTGTTTATTAAAACCAGTAGCAAAAAGCAATTAGAATTTATTAAAACCAACAGCAGAAAGAAATCAAGATTATATTTATGTTGTAAATAAAAGATTAGGGTTTATTTTTACTTAAATGGCAGATGAACTGCTTAAGTACGATCACAACTGCTGAACATCACTACACACCGTAATGTGATATCCTCAAGATTACCAATAGGTGTTGCCACTAGATATAATCCAGATTTCAAGGATCCCTGATAAACGATCAAGGAAACAATAAGTTTCAGAATAATAAAAATTATAAAATACAAAAATATACAATAATCAAATGGAATGAAAAGCTAAAACCTCAAACTTACAGGGGCAGCAAAGGATCAGAATAAAGAGCATATAACACAAAAAAATGCCAAGAATTGTATCACCAATGGATTCAACCGCTTTCCAAAAAAAAGGGTACCACAGGAACACGAGTTAATAGTGCAATTAAAAAAAGGGATTTACTTGGAAGTAAATTTACAACATGCTATGCAATCGCTGCTTCTTTGATTTGCCTATTTACTTCAAGGTCCAACGCTCCTATGCTCTCTTTTGATTAACGACAGATGGTTACAATAAATTGAGGATTAAAAAAAAACATTGTCAAAGAAAACTTTTGCACCAGATTATGTGATTTAGATTTACGGTCAAAACCCTGAAATTGATATGCATTCTGACATACCAATTGTAGGACCCAAAGAAACTAAATAGTAGATCAGGGTAAAAGAGAAATCTATAAAGATCCAGGGAGAAAATAAAGAAGAATTCCAGATAAAAAGATTGAGTTGTTGATTTTACTTGATATTCAAGTGCTTTAATTCATTAGCATGTTGACCCCTAGTTATAGCTATTATATGGTCCTAAATCAAAATTACATAGAACAAAACATATCACTTGGGTAAAGTATGTAAAAAGAAATTGTTAGAAAACCTATTTTCTTTGATGCTAAAGATCAAAAAGTAATAATAAAAGAAGTTGATGTACTAAGCATATATAGAACCAGATACTGCATGGAAGAGGAATTTTTATTCAGTGCTGACTCCGGACGTAGCTCTACGCCCGGAATCCAATAAAATAGCGCCAAGTGGATCCCGATGACCCCACCTTCTCTATTTAGCACATTTTTCCAACTTACAGCGCGGCCTGACAATCCGACCCGAACCATACCCTAAAAATTACTTTTTACAGAGTCATTTCAGTTTTTCAAAATGACCCGAAGCGTTTCAGTTTTGCCAAATCGACCGAGCGTTTCAATTTCAAAAAGTTGCAGGCGATCTTCATCTTCTACACGAGGCCCCTTCCGTTTACTCCACATTTTTCGTTGCAGAAACAGAAGGCATAGCTAAGATCAGTTTTTTCATACTAGGATAACTTATATTCGTTCTGTAAATATCATGTTTATGGTTTAGGGTAGGTTTTTTTTGTATATTTTGTACCATTGGGTACCGGTTTGTACCTGTGCATACTAGTGTTCTCCGGTGTGTACCGTTGGTTACCCCATCTGGGTACCTCTCTGTCCATTGCGGAAATAGAAGGCATGGCAACATCAATTTTTTGTTACCAGAATAAGTTCTATTCGTTCTGTAAATGTCACGTTTAGGGTTAGGGTTTTTTATATATTCTGTAGTGGGTACCAGTGTGTACCTTTAGGTACCGATTTGTATCTGTGCGTACCGATGTTCACCGGTGTGTACCGCTGGGTACCTGTTTAGATACCATCTGGGAACCCCGTCTGGGTACCACTGTGTACCACTGGGTACTGCTGGGTGCCGCATCTGGGTGCTTTTGGTGGGTACCGCTGGGTACTTTTTGCTGATCAACTACAACTAACTTTGCAGGGATATGTTCCAAAAATTAATTTTCGTTGCAGAACTTCGACATTTAGATAAGTATGTGATCACTTGGTTGAAAATTTGGCCAAGATTTGTGGATAGACTGATGCAAGTTCAGCTACGCCAGTTTCTGTTGATGCCCCGCTTCGTTCAAAATATTCCGTTGGTTTACAAGTTGTTGTCATTCTGGGATATCAAGAAGCAATGCTTCATCATCAATGAGCAAAAGTTAGCATTCACTGCCGATGAAGTTTCCTTGATCTTAGGCTTGCCGAACAGAGGAAATTATTTTGATTTGGGAAGTGCCCGAATCATTAGGAAATCCGCAAATGACATTAAGAAGGAGGTGCTCAGCATGGACGACTCAACTCCACTTTCTGAGCTTGTGAAGAAATTTATCATTTACTTATTGTCCAACCTTTTCTTTCTTCTGCGTAACTACTGAAAACCAGCTACTATCCTTAGTGTAGCTCGTAATGCAGATCAGTTTTTATCTTACAATTGGCCAGAATCAATTAGAGATTTTATTGTGGATGAGTTCGATGCAATTGCGAAGAAGTTTGCGAAAGGCCAACCACTCAGATACATGAATGGCTTTGTACATATTTTAATTGTGAGTACATACAATATTTTAGATGTGAGCTCGATTCGACGATATTACTTTTTAGCTGAGAGCCTTCTTTTTGCTTGCATATATACTTTCTTGAGCATACAACAGTACACGCACCAGTGGATTTTAAATCAAGACCGTATTTTCTTCATTGTGGTTGTGATATAATGTATAGCGAAGCAGAGGCTTATAATATATTTTAAGATCTCGAAGATGTACAGATATTACTTTCTTTTGAAGGAATAACCAATGAGGAGATGACATTATTAGATACTTCTCCCCCTCAACACCCACATGAATCCCCTGATCAAATATCCAATTCACCTCAAACATTTTCCAACTTACAACTCACCGTGCACAAACCTAGCCAAGGTGTTTCTTCACCTTCCAGCTCACCCACTCCCACTCCCTCCAAACCCCCCAGATGACTAAAGGATCACCTCCCCTAACTTCCAAGTCAGATATTGAAAATAGCTAGTTTTATGAAGTTGATTGGGCAGTTGAACCAAGGGGGCAATCACCACCCCTAGACTCCCCCCATCCCCCTAATATTATATAGTTCAACTGAAATTGTGCCCTTCCCCCAAACTTAAATATATAACTATAATTTAATATCAATTATATGCACGTACACATGTATGTATATATGTGTATATATATTATAGATATACTATTATTATATTAATTAATTCAAATATATAACTTCTAAATTTGAGCATAGGTTGCGGCGTGATACTAATGTTTCTCAAAATCAATTTGGATTCATGTCGGGTAGGGCTACAATGTAAGCCATATATTTATTAAGAGGTTTGATGGAGAAATATAGAGAGAATAAGGAGGATTTACATATGATATTTATTGATTTAGAAAAAGCATATTATAAAGTTCCAAGAGAAGTGCTATGGAGAGTTCTTGAAAAGAAAGAAGTTAATAACGCTTATATTCAAATCATTAAAGATATGTATGCAGGAGCTATTACTTGTGTTCAAACACAAGGTGGTTTGACCAAGTATTTCCCTATTTCGATTGAATTACATCAAGGATCAGCCTTAAGCCCATATCTTTTTGCTTTAGTCATGGATGTTCTCACTAGACATTTGCAAGAGGATGTACCTTGGTGTATACTTTTTGCTAATGATATTCTTCTTGTTGATAAGACTAGAGAGGGAGTTGAAGGTAAACTAGAATTATGGAGGTCAACCTTAGAGTCTAAAGGTTTTCGCTTGAGTAGATCTAAAACGGAATATATGGAGTGTAATTTTAGTAATAATAGACCTAGTGAGGAGATTGTGACTTTAGGCGATCAAGTCATTAATAAGAGTGCACGTTTTAGATATCTTGGATCTATTGTTCAGAGTGATGGTGAAATAGATGGGAATATCATCAGCAGAATCCAAGTTGGATGGTTGAAGTGGAGGAATGCATCGAGCTTATTGTGTGATATAAAAGTACCCCTCAAACTTAAGGGAAAACTCTATAAGATGGTGGTGAGACCTGTAATGCTTTATGGTGCCGAATGTTGGCCATTAAAAGAGAAGCATAATTCTAAGTTAAGTGTTGCAGAGATGAGGATGCTCAGGTGGATGAGTGGCTTTACCCTTAGAGATAGGATACGAAATGAGCATATTCGTGAAAAGGTTGGAGTAGCTCCAGTGGAAGATAAGATTAGAGAGAGTCGCCTTAGATGATTTGGTCACATAAAACGGCGGCCTCCCGATGACCCGATTAGGAAAGTAGAGGTCTTAGATTTGACTTATGTTAAGAAAGGAAGAGGTAGACCTAAAAAAACTTAGTTAGAAAATATTAAAAATAATCTTTCTTTATTAGATTTAAACGAGAATTTGACTTTTAACAGGACACAATGGAGAAAAATGATTCATGTAGCCGATCCCACGTAGTGGGATAAAGGCTTGATGTTGTTGTTGTTGTATATAACTTCTAAATTTAATTTAGTATGTTAATTAAGGAAATCATTAAAATTTATAAATATATATCAGCACTCATAACTTAGAATTTCCCTCAAATTTTCAAAACCCTCAAAATTCCCATGTCTCGAAACCCACTTTGTTAGAATCTCAACTTTGCCTCTTCACATTCCCTTTTTGGCACTTCGCATAACCTTTTTTAAAAAAGTTACAACTTTGCCTTCTCAAGTTTTTGACTTCTCACTTCATAGCTTTTGCCTCTTTGGAAGAAAGTAAAATTGATGATAAATGCTCCTTTATAAAGCATGAAGGCAAATAACCAAATTCCTTCCCAAAAAAAATTGTAAAAACTTGTCACACTATGATGAGTTCATTATAGCTCACTGATAAGGATTTAGAAAAGAAAGCTCCTCAACAAGTAGCAAGAAATCCACTTCAACTCAAAATTTCTATTGATGTTACAATGTGGCTTGTATTTCAAGGTTGTTCTTTAAGAGATTGCGGCCAAATTTTTTCAGAAAATCAAGACTTAAGATTTTTTAGAAAATTTAGTTTTAGATAAAAATAAAATTAGAGATTAGTGTGGCTTTGTGTCAAAACTGCATTAGTTAGGTGCATTTAGTTCAATTAATATTACTAAACTCTGATTATAAACTTGAACCATAATTCTTGATTCTAAATGACTTCGAATGTAATTGCAAATAAGTTTTATCCTCGATACATCACAAATAAAGAAAAGCTACAATTTAAAATTCAATTAAAACATTTCGAAATTGATTCTCAATAAAATCAAATTTTCATAATCTCTCAACAATTTTTTATCTACGTCAAATGTTGGCAAAGACTAAAAAATCGATCATATATCCTCTTATTGATCGATCGATTGATTAGACTAATCTCAACTCTACTTGTTTCAACTGCAACAACTAAAAGAGCACTTTCATCAATGAAGATTGTTAAGATACGGTTTTGAAGAAAGATAGAAAATAATTTTTTATGTGCTCACTGATAATATATACATTGAGAATGATATCAAAAAAAAAATTTGAGATAGAATCAATGGTTGATGATTTTAATGTAACGAAGAAGTGTCGTAATAGCCAGATGAAAAGAGGTATTTATTTGCTTCTTAGGTTGTTATTATTTACATTTTTTTTCTCTACTTATGATATTTCAGAAAGTCAAACTTGTAATTTTAATTTATTTTAGTTGATCATCAATTTCACCACTCCTGCTTTTAAAGTTTAAATCCTGGTTTTACCACTGATTAAATAGTTAGGAAGTGTTGTATGAAGGCTTAGAAACATATGCACTTCTTGTCCGTTTTTTTAGATTACAGTTCTTGGGAAAGATATTGGGTAGTTTAGCAGTCACAAACTAAGTGTAAATGCGTTGTTGAGGTGCCGAACCAAAGAAACTTATAAGTAGTCATATCCCAGAGTAATGAAGATACTAAGAAAGGTTATTCTTTGCCCATTTTCTTATCCTGTTTTCTTCAGCATGTATCTACTGCAAAGATACTTTATGTGCGTTTGGATTTCAGGTTGGATATACGTATCAGTAGCGGCTCAACAAGGCAACAACATCTATTTCTACATCAGAACAAATTAAAATGAATGATGACTTTTTCCGAGATGATTTTCCAGTTAAAAAGTATACAACGCTGAGGAATATGCACAAATAGGGCAATGGGACTGACCTTTCTCGAGGAGTTAGCATGGTCGGCGGACTCGGTGGCGGGGGTGGCGTCCCCTTCTGAGCTCGAAGAAGCACAACGAGAAGTGGTAGAGGTGGAAAAGGGCTGCGCGAAAGATCGGTGCAGGAGTGGAGAAATGGAGGGGGCTGCTAGCTTTGAGATGGCGGGGATTTGAAAGGGCCGGGTAAGTGGGAGCATTCTTCCGCGTGAATAGTGATACGGAAGCTTTGGCTGCGATGACATATTGAGTACCCAATGGCCCGCTGGACCGCTGACCACGACACCGCCTATGGAGGTGAGCCGATAGTCGGGTCAAGGGGGAGCCTGATTTTTTTAACACTACATAAATTATTGAATTTAAATATATCTTCAATTTTTTTATCCACATTTAAAATCGACAATAATGGTTTTAAATTTTTTTTTTAGTTCTTATAAAATTATAAAATATTTGATAAAGAAAAAACTTACAACTGAAAATGTTAACTCTTGATATTCTTCTTTTATATTACCTATAATTTCTTCCTTTGAGTCTTCATATTTTAAAATCATCGTACAATCATTCCATTATCAATATTATTAAATATATTTTTTAATATAAGTAAATGAACAATCATTCATCCAAAAGTCTCACATATGATTATATAAATGGTTCTTTATAATGTTCATTATAGGGAATGCTTATTCGGTTGTAGTTATAGTAATTGGTAATATCAAAGCAAGTTTTATAAATTTGAGCAACAAAGGATAAATATTAGTTTTCCTAGTCTATACTAATTTCTCAGCAAGTTTTCTAATTCCTTTTTAAATCATGAATGCATTTGTCGATCTTACATCAACAATAAAATGTTCAAATTGGTTGTCTAATATGATAAGATCTATTCTGAAAAAATCTAATAGGTAAAATTTTATCTGGCGTATCAATCTTTCTTAATCAAAAGTTGAAAATGAATCAAATGCATTCAAACATGCAATACACATAAGTAACTTTGTATTTATTTTATCAAGCATGTTATTAAGCTCTTCAAGTTGCTTATCTATCACAGTATAAAATAATTTGATTTGATAATAATATCTATTTGTAATAGTTTGAGCACACTGCCTTGAACTTTCTCACATTAAAAATATATTAGTCATATTAAAATAATTATGATATTCTTCTCACAAAATAGTCCAACTTTTTAAACAAAGTGTATCGCTCATCGCCTTTCATATTTTGAAGTCTTTATTTTGATACATTTATCAAAGTAATGGTATTTATAATATCTTGATTCTTTCTTTGCAACACTTGTGATAACTCATTTGTCATTCTTAATATATCCTTCATCATATGCAAATTTAAAACAAAATTAAAACTTTGTATGTAATCAAGTATGGCATATACTTCACCTTTTTGCTAATTGTGAGATCTGTCTTGTATTATTATCTCAAAAACCTCAGTTATAAATTAAAACAGAAGAAATAAATTGATGAGTGAACTATAGTGTGAACCCCAACAAGTATCTCCGGACTTCTGAAAAACGATTTCCCGGTTCAAACATCTACCTTTGATAATTCCACCACTTTTTAGTTGATCAATAGTTTTGATGTAATGTTTTCTTCCACAATATTTTGCATTAACTATCAATAATATGTATCAAATTAACAGTTTTATTAAAAAATAAAGCAACTTGGGCATGATTTTTTGCGACCGTAACTAATGCTAATTGGAGTTGATGAGCAACACAATGCATGTAATACGTTGAACAATCTTCTTTCAAGATCAATATTTTTGTCCATTAAACTCACTCAGCATGTTGCTAGCTTCATCATAACCGTGTTCACGTAGTTGTGCCATGCTCAACCTATATTTTGCAAAAAGTGCTTCAATAACCTTCTTTAGTGTTGAAACGGGTGTCTCATCTACATGAACAATTCCAATAAAATGCTCAATAACACAACCTCATTTATCAATATAACATAATTTATTATTTGACTGATATATCACGGGATTCATCCAACAAAATTTCAAATACATCATTTTTTTAATTCATTAACTATGACATTTGAAACCTCAATTACATCGGTATGTGTAAATTCTTTTTAGATTTATGAAGCAATTAATTTATTATTGGTATCTTCGTTGTGACTAGCAAGAAAGCGCAGAAGTTAATATTTGGATTCATCGTGGCTACAGAAGGCTAATCCTTGGGGCAAAAGGAATCGTACAAAATCAACACTTGCGTTTTGTTGTATACGATAATCTTTGTGATTTTGATCAAAATGTCTTTCCAAAGCAAATCTAATATATCTTTCTTGATTCATTAAATCTTCACATTTTCGCCAAACAATGTTATGAGCATTGTTAACATTATCAAAATGAAGCTTAAAAAAATTCTAATTTCTAAAACCCTTTATCTCGAAACTGTCGCCACTAGCTTGCTCTCTAGTTTCAGGTCTATATAGATAAGAAATTAAATAATAAATTGTATCCTTGGTGATTCTATATTCTAACCAAATTTTGTAATCATCAAACCATGCATGATTAAGTCGACAACATTTATTTCCAATTTATGTGCACGGGAATTCATGATCAAGTAGTTGACATGATCCTTTTTGTAAGTAGTGTCTCTGCACACTATCCCTCTCATTTGGATGATAATCCTAAACTTTTTTTTCCTCAATCCAGGATCGACAATGATATTGGCAAAATTTAATTCGACACGACATTGTTTAACGCGTGTATTGGATTCGCCACATAAAATTTTCTGATCATCTTCTTCAATTTTTTTTAAATACCTCCCCATATCTAATTTGAATTATGACATAATTAACCAATTAATAACATTGAAAGAAATAATAAAGTGTCAAAAGAAAATAAATTTTTAACTTACTTGTTTTGAGACTTTTCAATCTTCTCACAAATGTAGATGACTCTAAGTTATTGAAACAATGGCACTATTATAATCTAACAATGAGGAATAACTCGATTTCACAAAAAAGTATCATAGAAATTGATTGGAATCAAATTTTTAGATATTACTAGAAAGTAGAAATTGTTTAATATAAATCTTGAAATAATACAAAAATAATATAAACATGCTCCTTTTAACACAAAAATTAAAAATTCACCAAGTCAAGCATGTCAATTATAAAACGTATAAAAATTAAAATATCTCAATCATAAAAATAAAGATATAATTTTTTAAAAGAGATTTGCATAAAGCTGCTGGCTACTAGACTTTAAGGAGAAGTCGTGTGTTGTGACTTGGGAGACATGGAAGAAACTAGTCTCCCAAAAAGATATGTATTGAACTACTTGCTCTGTTGACTCTTCCTCTCAAAAATTTTCAAAAGCAAAAAAATCCCAGTCTCCCATGTTTTCTTGGCATTATTAGCCCCGCAACCTACTAGTTTTTTCCCATGCAGATCTAAGGTGGAGAGACATGCCAAGAGAGAGAGAGAGAGAGAGAGAGAGAGAGAGATTCTTCATTATGCCCAAAGACCCAAAGCCTCAGCATCACAATCTCAGCGTCATTACGCTCTAGTTCAAACTTAATTTCATATTCTTCATTTTAAATGTAGTTTTAAAAAAATTGGATTATTACAATTGCTCTCTCCACAAGCTCTGAAAACTACGGGTGTTAAAATTTGACACGACCTAAAAATTGGACAAAAAAAATTCATGTTTCATATTCTGACCCGATTATATTTTTGGGTCAAATTCGAGTCGACCTAAGAACTTAAAAGTAACCCGATTACTGAGGGATAAATATCATGTTATGTTTTAACACGGGTATTCTTGTTTCGTCATTATTATTTCATGTATTCCTCCTTTCTTTCTTTGGTTCTTCCTTCGCTTAGTGGTAGCCACCTATCATCATTAGTTCACCTCTCTGATGTCGCCATCTCCTCGTCGCAACCTCCAGAGAATTATACCTCCATGTCACTATATACATAGAACTGCTATTTGTTTGTCTCTCTAGGCTTATCTTACAATTTAGGGTTTTTCCCTTACATTGTTTTTGGAACTTTAAACTTGGAAGGGATTCAAGGAAAGTCCTTTAGTCACTCATTTAGACCTTCGGACCAACACTTACTATAATTAACTAATTTTTGAGTTTAGGTGTCACAAATTATCATTAACATTCAACAAGTTATGGCTTTCAAAATTTTCAGCTTTTTGTTTTTTTTTTCAAGCACTTTAGTTGTTCAGTACGTCGCTCATGCTGATTTCATGTAATATTGCTTTCAATCTTTCGTGCCTATTATGGTTGATGCAGTACAAATGAGAGGAAAAAACATGCCATTTGGGGAGTATATTTGTGTTATTCGTGTTATAAATCATGTTGTTCACTTGTTCCCTAAATCCCTATAGCCTACACTGTTGCCCTGCACTGTTGGTTGTTACCACTAATTGTTCTTAAATTTTTTGCCTTCTGCAATAAATGCTTTATGTTTTCAAGTGCAAGAGAAAGACATTGAATAAATGCTTTATGTTTTCAATTTCTGAGTTAGGGCGATTATTCAGCAAGTTAGTTTATTCAAAGTTAAAACATTTATTATGTTTTCATGTACAAGACATTGAAGAAGGGTCTGATGCAGCGATGCTTATATATTGGAATATGTTTTGAGATTTTAGCGTTCTACTGAATTAATGCTTAGTTATGAGTTACATTCATCATTAAATTTCATTCCCAATGATTGTATGAAGCATAAAATATCATTACCTAAATCTTTTATTGTTATTGTGTTTTATTTTGACATTTAAGAAATGCCTTTACATATTTGTTCTGTAATTTTGTTTAATTTGCTTGGATAGATGGAAGATTCTAATATCTTTCTTGAGAATTTTCCTTTTGGTGAGAATAAGGAAGTTAAGAGTGCTGAAAATGTTAATGAGCTCTCTAATAATGAATGTAATGATGGAGAAGAAGTTGTTACGAAGACGAGAAGGATGTTCTCAGCTGTGTGGGGTCATTTTGAGATGTTATCAAATCCAAAAGATGGAAAGTAAAGGTGAAAATGCAAAAAAAAATATGGCTCAGTATATCTATATGATAGTAAGAATAGCACTGATAATCTAAGCTGTTAATGTGTTATTTGAAAAATTGCAAAAAAAAAAAGAGATACTCGTGATATATAGCAGCTCATTTTACAAACAAACCCCAGTTCATCCATGTTTATGTCTCATAGTAAGTTTGACCAGGCATAATTTTGTGATTTATTTACTGCATGTACCATTATGCACAACTTGCCCTTTCAATGTGTTGAATGGGTTGGTGTTCAAGAACTTGTACTATATCTTCGTTGAGACCTATAATTAGTTTCTTAAAATATTGCATGAAATGACTGCAAGAAGTTATTCATTAAAGAAAAAAGTTCAATGAATAGGCATTGTGGCAACCGTTGTTTGAGAGGAACTTCTTTGTGGCATATGGACTTGGTTGCTTGTTAGAAAACTTTTAATTTATTGTGCTCTAATTATCTATACCCACAATTAGTTGTTGAAAGTAGGCATTTATATTTTATTAATTAGTTATGTCAACATGTCTAATTTTTTATTTGATGGCATAGCTTTTGTTGGCATAGAGGTATCCAGCCATCAAGGTATGTCCAACAGCTTT
This sequence comes from Dendrobium chrysotoxum, assembly GCA_019925795.1. Lineage (NCBI taxonomy): Eukaryota > Viridiplantae > Streptophyta > Magnoliopsida > Asparagales > Orchidaceae > Dendrobium > Dendrobium chrysotoxum. The sequence continues at coordinate 91,326,055 of CM034314.1, read as the reverse complement.
GTTACCTACTTGCTGGATTCTGTAGTTTGTTATGGTGGTTATATTACTGCCTTTATTTCGAATGTATTACTACTTTGTATTTATTTGTATTACTGTAATTATCTTGGTGGATTATGCTCTATTACTGTTCTGTTACTACTGTATTACTATTATATGTATTAATGCTTTGTTACCTGGATTATTATTTTTGGTGCAGTTTTCTTCTATTGGTGACAATTTTCCTGTTGGTCCCACTGTTGTGGAGCAGTTCATTCTAATGGGAATCTCCTTTCCTTTGCAAGGTTAGTTTATTTCATTGTTTGTTAGTATGGTGCAATGATGAGAAGTCCTTTTTTTGTTTAATTGAGCAATCAGGAGGCATTTGCATTCTCTTTAATGAGCAGATTCTAACTAAGCAAATACATATTGCCACCTTGGATGCAACATTCATTAATATTTCTTAGCTAATGGATATTTTTTAAGGTTGATCTAAGCCCTATATTTTAAATTTTCCAAACTCACTACTTAAAAATTTAAGTTGTTAATTTACTTACGTTTGCATTTTTTTTAATATGTTGGAAGCCAAATTCACCAAGAGTTATAAGGGAGCCAAACATCATACTGATATGACACACTGATATATGATGCACTGATTGATATAAGCAGATGATAGAATCTTTGGCATGAATATAATTGATAGATAATTGACGCATGTTTTATTGTATAGCACCTGACATTATTTTATAGACTTTTATTAGTTTTCTTATTTGTTGACAAATTCCTATGTTTAGTGAGATACTTTCAGTCTATCAGTCATGTTGATTCTTATAGTGATTTCATAGAATTTTTATTGTATATATCGATGATTACTAGTTTTATAATGATTGAGATGTTCATGCATATTAATTTCAAGATCTTATGATGAAAGCATTAGTAGTTTTGGGTTTTACTGGGCTTTGTATGCTCATTGTGTGGATTTTATTGATTTTTAGGCACATAAAGGGTCAGAATTATGTGGATTGAGGCTACATGAATTTTCAAGTTTTTCTTTTGATTTTTATATTTTGCATTATTATTTTGTAGTCAGGAGCTTGTTGAGATAAATCAATATTACAAATGTTCTCCTAGTTATTATAAATCAAATTTTGATGAATAAATATAGTGAAAAATTTTGATGTATATAATTTATAAATTTATTTTTGCTGAACTAATCAATATTGATGATTTTATAGAAATTTTGATAGATTAAATAAAAGATAAAAGATATAATTCTTTCAATTTAGATTATGGGGTGTCATAAATTTGACATCAAAGCAGTGGTTTATTGGAAGAATTGAATTATAACAAGGGCCATGGGATTGATTATGAGTGGGGTAAAAGTGAGCATTATTGATTTCAATCTTTATTTTTGATTGATTTATTCATTTAATTGCATATGTGTGCATGTGCGTTGAGTTTATGATTTGTTGGATTAGGAAAGAGAACTCTATAAGTGGATAATGGATCCAATTGATCAAGATGTGCATAATGAGCAAAGTACAGCAATAGCTCCAGTGTCTTATGACAGCATGTTACAACTTGCCAGTATAATTGTTCAGATTGTAAGTGATACGTAGTGTAACGTCCCATGATCTAAGTGAAAGAATATATTTTTGATTCTCTATTTTTTTTTCAATCATTTATCAACCAGATCAATACAGACATTCAGAGTTAATTAATTGCATTAAAGAAAATAAATAAAATAAAAAAAAACATAATTCACATTACTATAGTCAATCCTTACAATCCATAATTAGCGTCCAAAAGAATATATACAATAGCCACACTGGCTACAAAATACATGAATCAAAAGCTAACGTAAAAACTATATTAGCATCAGTATAAAGCTTCAAGCAGCAGGCTCTTTTCCTGAAATCATTTAAAACCACATAATAAGCTAAAAGCCTAGCAGGTCACCAAAACCTATAACTGAATTTAAAATATGATAAAAGAGCAATATGTATGTTAAGGATCAAATCATAGGAGTAGTAGTTATATAATCATTGAATAAGTGCAAGAATAGTAAAACTCAAATGCAGTAGCAGTAAATTTGTAAATAGTAAACCACTGCAGTACAAAAACTAATAAAGCAGTAAACTAGTACGAGTGTCAAATTTATAAAATAATCGTCATATCCGTAACCAATTAGTATAAAAATCAGATAAAGCATCAAATCAAAACATTTATAAAGACTATTGAAATAATGTCAATATATACAATAATAAGAACAATGCCTCAAAAATCTCAAAAATATGCATTTCAGTAGTCACACTAAACAAGTAAGAAGTCCTGGCTATCACGATATTTTTCAGTGTTAGTATCAGTGTTAGTAAACCATTGGCTCAGTAAAAAGAGTCGTCGCTCTTTACCCGCCGACACAGTAATAATATCCTTATAACTCCCAATCAGTGTATCATGAGAATTAGTATAGGATAATACTAAATCATAATATTTAAAGAAAAGCCCGTCGGCCCACTATCCTGTACAGGTCAATCAGTCTCCAACCAACGGGTCGACCAGTCTTTATTTGTATTTTACACACATAATATTATCACTATAATATAATAGTAATAAAAACCAGCTATTACTCAATCCAGTCACATATTCACACTCATTTCAATGCTTTGCAGCAAATAATGCATAATTAAGCTTACTTAAGAAGGTGCCAAAATGTTATAACGGTAGACAACAAAGAATCCTATTAGGCAAAAATGTACATTTTCAAAAATTTATCAAATTACTAGGGATTGTATAAAACGAAGGTTTAAGACTTTTACTGTATTACACCACTATTATCATAGAGATCATTATTATGAGCAAATAAATATTCAAAATTCTCATAATCATGATCTCTATAACATACAAAAAGTCACGCAGTGAAAGTTTTGTCAATACAAAGTTATTCATATTTTTCAGTAATAAAAATATAAATTTGATCAAAAAAATATCAAAAATATAAAATCTTTAAAATCAGAAATAGGGTATGGATACCTTACAGTAAGACGAGCAAATCCCCTAACTGCGTCGACGGACAAAAATCACTCCGCAGCCTCCAAATCTCAATTCTCTTTGTCTCTCTCTTACCTTTTTCTCTAAAATCCCTTAAACCATCCTCTGTTAGCCGATTTATGAAGAATCAAATGGATTTAAAAAGGTTATAATAAGTGACATTAGATATTTTTATTAAAATAATATTTTTATATTATATAATTTATTTAATTAATTTCTTTAATATAAAATTTTAATAAATCATTTTAAGACTTTAAAAATTACAGTAATTAATTTCTTTAATATAAAATTCCAATAAATCATTTTAAGGCTTTAAAAATTATAGAAAAATATCCATAAAATAAATCATATTATTTAGAAAGCATTGGTGAAATCGATTTGCAAAATAGACACTCGACGATCCCAAAATCCTCACTTGTACTAACCAGTATAATTTCCTTAAGGATTTTCACCGGTGCCCAAAAATTATGAAAAATTCGTGCAAGTAAAATACCAAAATCAAAATACTATGTAGAAGACAGATTATGATTTGGAGTTATAATGACTCCAAAAAAAAATTGACAAAGTCAAAATTCGATCTATTACACGTAGTGCAGATAACCAAGAATTAGGGACAGTGATGAAGATAGACACCTACAGATGTTTCATAAATTGAAGCCGCCATTATTTAAAGGAGTTGTAGAACCCCGAATAAAAGTATACTGATTACTGAGGATAGAAAATATTTGACAGTATATAGTTCCCTGATAGTAGGAAATTGCCACTAGAAGTCCTCTTGTTTGACGGAGAAGCATGGAGATGGCGGATAAAACAACAACAAGAGAAATTTTAGAGAAAGATGAATGCAAAGATTTCATGGTTGGAGTTTGTCACTATTTTTAGAAATTGGTTCGTGCCTCCACCAGCTCGACATCAAATGTAAGAAGCCTTAATGAGGTTAGAGCAGGGAAACATGACAGTGATATATTGTGAAGCTGAGTTTACAGCATTGGTCATGTATGCCCCTCAATTATTTAGTAATGCTAAAGAAAATTGTTATTGATTTTCTATGCGAACTTTGAGATGAGTTAAGACTTCCATTAGTTCCTTGAGGATTAGAGAGTTTTTAGTAGGGGTGTCAAAATGGGTTGTCGAATTGGGTTCATGTACAACTTGAAGTTGATAACTCGACTTAAACTCACCTGACCCGATTTATGAAATGGGTTACAAACCTCGACACAAACCTGACCCACCTCTAACCCAACCCAATGTGACATAACCCTCCAACCAAATTTTCTTTAAATTTTTTAATTGGTTTAAATTAATTTTAGTTGATTGATATATTTTGAATAAAGTGATAATTTTACAAAGAAAATCTCAAAATCAGCTTATAATACACAAATATTAAAGAGTATACGATTATTTTTAAACTTCCAAAATTTTCAAGACAATTCAATTTTTAATTTACAATACTATAAATTAAACATACAATTACCAATAAAATTATACAAAGTTACAATTACAATATCTATATGTGTCCCCATCACATGATATGTCATGTTATATCAGTCTTAATGATGGTTCTATCAGTTCTATATTGATTTTATCTATCAATCAATTCATGATGTAATGTAAATGCACATAAACATGGATACAATTATGAATAACAAGACAAGACATCCAGCTAGTTACATGGTATTTTCCTGTATCTTATATTTGTATAAAGTGTAAAGTGGTTGTCTTGTAAGAGTCGTCAACTATTAATTTACCCAGAGAAATTCTTTAATATTATAGTCAAAATGCTCACAAGGATCATATCTATCACATATAAAAAGTTATACATTAAAAGTGCAGTAAATCAATAGAAATATATTTTTATTGATTTGGGGGAGATTAAATTCACTAAACTCATAACCACTGAAAACAAAGGTCGGATTCAGATTACCTTCCACAATTAAAAGAAATCTCATAATGGAAGTGGCGTATATAAATGACCCAAATGGCCTCCTCTCTCTTCACTCTCTCCCCCATCTCCCCTCTTCCTCTCCTCCTCTCTTCCTTTCCTTACCTGAAAAGCCAAGTAAATGGGGAGGGGGGAGAAATGGTTGAATGGAGAAATTTATATCAAACATAGTTTTTCAGTGCCCAATGTCATGGCGCGAAGTCCCAGCATTGTAGCAATGCGTGTAAAATAGCAATGCCTTGAAGTGTCTCGTGTAAAACAATATTGCAATGTAGTACCAAATTATTTTTGAAAATTCCAAAGAGCTCAGTGCAGCGATGACACTTTTTTGATGATTCCCAACGCCGTTGCGCTCGCAAACACATACGTTGTAGCGCAATTGCTCAAAATTTTCAGATTTTCATTTAACATTGTTTACACAAATTTCAAGTTGTCACACTTATGGAGAGCATTGTAAGCTCGAGCATCACAACGCTAGACCCAAATTTTCTAAAATATCAATTTCAACTCATTTTATATTTATCAATACTATTTCTCCTTCTAAGAGTAGTCGACTATAGAGAGAAAGTGAGAAATCCTAGAGAAAGAACTAGATTTGGGTGACTTGTATCTATTTTTTTTATATTGGCCCAATTTAAAAAGTTGTCTGAATCGAGATATACTACATTCTCCCTCTCAATTTTCAAAAAATACCAAATTTTTGGGAATTTTTAAATTAAAATTATAATTTTATAGTGTAAAATGAGGATAACTTTACATCAATTAAAGTTTCACTTTGTAATTTTATGTATGTTGTAGATATGATCATCCTAAACATTTAAATGTTTTTTTAGAAAATTTTTACCGTGTACTTTAAAAAATATGTTATTTTCAGCAAATTAAAAAATATTTTGATCCAAAAAATTAAGGTTGCAGCATAATAAAAGCTTCAAAATGACACTCTGAACAATCCTTAATAATATGGTAATGTTTTGACATTGTAAAATTTTTCTCAGTTATTAAATAAATTTCCTACCCATAAAGCATTTTGTGTATCCCTGAAATTGGTTTATTTATATTTCTTTATTTCAATGCAATGAAAGCTGCACTTATCTAGTTGAATTGTATAATTATGTGGAGCTCTGTTGTTGGAGGAAGTTTTGTTATACTGAATGCACTGGGAGTAGGGGAGTCAATATTTAACACGACTCAATAACCCGACTCGAACATGGCCCAAAAATTATTGGTCTGGGTTAATCCATTTGGAAAATGGGTCGGGTTCAAGTTTTAAAGTCTAGCTTGTTTCTAATTTTGGGTCTGGTTTGGGATCCGAAAACCCAAAATCAACCTAAAATTGACTCAGATCTTGATCGTGCTCCGCTGAGTCCACTAGCCCTCGATTCACGCTCGCCCCCATAGCACTCACGCTTGTGCTCACAGGCCCTTATTCAGACACACTAGCTTGCTAATGCTCACACCGTCACACCCCACCTGCTCGCAGCTCACCTCACCTTGCTTGCCTTACGCTCGAGAATTGCCTTGCATACATGCTCGTCACGTAATGTTTTCCTTGTCAGATCAAGTCAGCATGCCAGGCTGAGTTGACCCAAGTTTAGGACAGGTCAGGGTCGGGTTTGGGTTTTAATTTTTAATCTATTTGTGTAATAGAGTCGGGTTCATGATGGATCAATTGCGGGCAGGTTAGTTTCGAGTTGGACCCAAACTCGAACTGAAAACCGATTTTGACACTCCTAATCGGGAGTCATAAGGGCCTGCATATCTAATATGTGCTAAGCATCTTGAAGTCATAAGGGATTGTTTTTCTTATATGCTAACATATGAAGTTATTAGGGCCTGAATTTTAATATCTATTTCTGATTAGAGATATAAGGGCCTCCAAAAAATATGTTATTTTTTACTCTGATATATCAAGTACTCATTTATTTACATTCAATACAAAGTTTGTTATATTTTAGTTATCTGCATGTAATATTATGTTCAATATGATTAATTTTTATAAATTATTTTAAATTTAGTTAAATGCAAAATGAGTTTATTATTAAAAAATTAAATTGATGGGTGTGACCTAGTGAGTTGTGTTAGCTCACACATACTTTGCATTCTATTTCAAGTCATAGAAAGGTTAAGGGGCATGTTTAGTGGATGAGGTTGCAGGTTTTTGTTTTGTCTGAGTCAGTATAGGAACTTTCTAGATTTTTTTGTATAGACATGACTAGTTCTACTTTATTTTATTTTGGTCTGTAGCCATGTAATGTAGTGTACAAATTTTATTGTATATATATTTTAAAAATGAATGGAAAGAAATTGGTGCATGAGTTTACTTTTTCTTTAGTTAGAAGTTAATTAGTAGCTTTGTAATATGTTTAAAATTAAAGAAATATTAAAAGTCCGCAAAACTTAGATATTAAGTTTAGTTAGTCACCATTTAGCACGATATATTATGTTATATCTATGGGCCATATTGTGATAAAATATAAGCAGTATATAAGGTGAATACTACTGATTGACCGAATTGCGTTGACGGGTAGAGAGTGACGACTCTTCATTTATTACTGAAAGTCACATGTGAATTGACTTAAGATAATGAACGATGATGATAAGATAAAGACCAATGACAAATTGGCCAATAATTGCAATTAAATTAAAGACTGATGACTAATTGGGTGATGGTTGGAGTGAAAAGATGAAAATAACACATTGAAACTGGATGTTCTGCCTTACTGAATCATACAATGAAGCATACATGCATTGATAGTATTGATAAAGCATATAGCTTTGATGTATGTATATACATAATAACATATGATACAAATATATGTACTGATAAGACTGATAAGACTAATAACTACTAATTGACATAATGTGAAAGAGAGAGAGAGATAACAATAATAGATAAGATAGACTGACTACTATTGTCTGACTAGTAATTGATAACAATCAAATTACTGCTGACTAATAGTTGATAACAGTTATTGCAACTGATTGAATGACATCTGGAACATGAATGATAAGTAGCCAGACTGATATGAGAATGTTACTCCACTATGCATAATATGTAACCGATTTAAATGGTTATTTATCAGATATGATATGACTATTTTTATATTATGGATTGATTTCAAATGTATATATTGATACTTATTCGACTTTTATGCTCATTATGTGATTTTACATATTTCAAAAAAATGTAAGATATCACACTTTAGGATTTATATTTGAAGAATTACATCTGCCTTTCTTTTTAACCATTTAATTAGAGCTTGTTGATGAGCAACGGAAAAAAACATGATTACATTTTTATCTTATCCGGAGCCTCATATCATAGGATCCTTATCCTCTCCTAAAACATATAAAATCACGTAATAAGCACATAGCCCGTCAAGTAACTAAAATCTTAAAACTGAAATCAATACAAGATAAATAGAATAATATGCTATAAATCATATATATACACACACACACGTTGTTGAGCTCCCTCGTAATGCCCTACGTCATAAACTACGATGATTATTCTGAGAAGAGTTCCCCGTGGGAGGTGTAAGGCAATCTCTTCGTCAGTGGGACTTTCAGGAGTCATTACCTCTTACTGAAGCCATTCTTCAGCACCCCATTCCGGCAGGATTTAAATTACCGAGTATCGATTCCTACGATGGGACATCTGACCCGTACGAGCATATCAATCACTATAGAACCATCATGTATATCCAGCAAGCCTCAAACGCGCTTCTCTGCCAGGTTTTTCCTGCTACCCTCAAAGGACAAGCTCGAATGTAGTTCTACTCACTTACAGCCAGAACAATCCCTATATTCATCAAATTGGCCAAAGTGTTCGTCGAATAATTTATTGACAATCAAAGAATTGCTAAGGATTCTTCTCACCTCTTTGAGATTTTCCAAAATGAAAGAGAATTATTGAATGAGTATTTTCAATGATTTTTCACAAAAGCTCAGCAAATTACATGAGTGGATCCTGAATTATTGAGAGGAGTTTTTCTAGGAGGCCTCTATCCTGATCCCTTTTATTCGGCACTAATACGAGACACGATTCATTCGTATGACGACCTGATCCATCACATGGAGGCACAAATCTATGCATATGAATCCATAGATTCTCATAAAAAGCAATTTGAACAAACAAATGGAAAGCATAAAACTGCACCTGGGATGGATAATTCGTTCTCGTAATGAAAGAAATAATTGAAGAATAATCTGCCTCCTAGGCCTCCAATACTATGACGGGAACCTTGACAAGAAAAGGAGTATACACCACTGAACACATCTCGAGCAAATATGTTGATGGCCATCCGAGATCAGGAGGACATAAAGTGGCCTAATCCTTTGAAGTCGAATACAGGAAATCAGGATCAATACTGTCATTTTCATCATAGTTGTGGCCACACTACCGAAGCCTGTAAACAGCTCAAGGATGAAATTGAGAGGCTTATCCACCAAAGTTATCTTCGACGATTTATTCGAGATCCACATGCTCGAGAGGAAGCTTGTCCCACTGGGGGAAAATCAACAACAGTAGAGATAACCCTCGAATAATCGTCCAATAATTGGTGAGACTGAGACCATCGCAAGAGGCCCTTATTATATGATCAATTCTTTTTAGTTGTAGATTAAAATCCAACACCAAAGAAAGCTTATATTGATATTCTATTACTTTCGAAGATTCATATTTAGAGGGAGTAAAAATCCCTCATTAAGTTCCACTTGTGATTAATCGGGGATAGGTGACTCTTGTTACAATGTCAAAAGAATCTTGGTGGATAATAGAAGTTTCGTGGATGTCTTGTTTTACTCAACTTTTCTTAATATGGGTCTCACCAAAGAAAAATTTCAGCTTATTGCAGGTTCACTGTATGGGTTTAACAATCGATCTATACAAGTAAAATGGACAATCCGTCTCCCAGTTGTGCTTGGAGAATTTCCCTGACAGACTATACACTCCATTCAGTTCATCATAGTAAAGTCAGAATCAACTTACAATACTATCTTTCGAAGGCCACTCCAATTAATTTTTGGGATTATAACCTCCATCCCGCACCTTAAAATGAAGTTCGTTATCCCGGTGGGAGTTAGTGTAGTATGCGGAGATCAGCAAATAGCACAAACCTGCAATCTTAGGCAGGTTCAACCATGTCCAACAGTTACCTTGAGCATCGAGGATTTTGATCTCCAGAGTGAGGATATCCCTCGGAGGGCTTCTCTTGTAGAAGACCTCACTATTGTATCCATATTAGAAGAACACCCTTCAAGGACTGTGCAGATTGGGTTTCTTCTCTCAGTTGAAGAGAAGAATAAATACATAGATTTCTTACGTAAGAATCAGTATATTTTTGTATGGAGTTCGATAAATATACCCGGAATCGACCCTGAAGTGATCGTACACTCCCTCAAAGTCAACATGGCATGCAAGCCAATAATCCAAAAGAAATGAAATTTTGCGTCTGATCATCAACAAGCAATCAAACAGGAAGTGGATAAGCTTTTAAAAGCTAGATTTATATGAAAAGTGTACTACCCTACTTGGTTGGCCAATATCGTTATGGTACGAAAGGCAAGTGGGGCTTGATGAATATGCGTAGACTATATTGATCTTAATAAAGGCTGCCTAAAAGACAGCTTTCTACTTCCTCGTATTGACCAATTGGTCGATACCACCTCTGAACATTAGATGTTGAGCTTTATGAATTTCTACTCCAGCTACAATAAAAAAATATGGATCCTGTTGATGAGGAGGCAACATCTTTTCGAATAGACAAGGGGTTATACTGCTATCTGGTGATGCCATTTGGGCTCAAAAATGCTGGTGCCACATATCAATGCCTTATGAATAAGATTTTCAAAGGCCTTATAGGGCGCTCTATGAAAGTATATGTTGATGATATGCTGGAGAAAAGTCTTGAGAAATCTCAACATATATCTGACTTAGAACAGTGCTTCCAACTACTACGACGCTACAACATACGACTCAACCCTGCCAAGTGTGCTTTTGGAGTCGCATCAGGAAAGTTCTTAGGATTTATGGTAACCCACCGAGGGATTGAGGCCAATCCTGAAAAAATCAAGGTACTAAGGGACATGGTGCCCCCAAGGAATATTAAAGAGTCTAGAGATTGAATAGAAGGATTTCAGCACTAACTCGCTTCCTGGCCCGCTCAGGAAATAAATATCTACCATTTTTCAACATACTCAGAGGTGCTTGTAGTTAAGGATTCCAATGGGCTGATGAGAGACAAGAAGCCTTCAAACAGCTAAGAAAGTATTTGGCATCTTCGCCACTACTTTTCAAACTAATACCTGGAGAAAAGTTGTATTTGTACTTAGCTATCTCTGCCCAGGCAATCAGTTCAATCTTGGTCCGAGAAGAGAACGTTGTACAATGATTTATCTATTATTCAGTAAGATCTTATTTGAAACAGAGAGACGATATCACCTAGCAGATAAAATAGATTTTGCGTTAGTTTACTTTGCCAGGAAACTACGCCCTTACTTTCAAGCCCATACAGTTGGAGTATACATAAATCTATCACTGAGAAGTATCCTACAAAAGCTAGAAGCATCTGGTAGACTCATCAAGTGGTCTGCAGAATAGGGAGAGTTTGACATCCACTACCTGCCTAGACCTGATATCAAATCTCAAGCACTTGCAGATTTTGTAGTTGAATGCACTATCCCCATATCTGACGAGCCACCGAGTGCTTCTCCTTCTCCCCTGTGTTGAACGTTGTATGTTGATGGAGCTTCTAAAAGTTCTAGCACCGGAGCAAAAATTCTGTTAATCTCTCCATAACAAGTTACTCTTGAGTACGGGCTCCGACTTAAATTCCCTACAACAAATACTACAGCAGAGTATGAGGCCCTTATTACCGGACTGAGGCTGGCAATCGACTGTGAGGTGCAAAACTTGGTGGTCCATACTGATTCATAATTAGTCGCTTCTTAGGTGGGAGTGGAGTTTGACATCCATAACCCACAACTAGCTCAGTATTGCAGCACCATAAATTCGCTCTTATCCCGTATAAAAGAACAATAAATCATCAATGTTCTCCAAAAGTAAAATGCACGAACAGATACTTTTTTTAAACTTGCTACAATAATAAATAGAGATGTCTATAAGAGAAAGTGTATAGAGTAGATCCACTTTTCAAGTATCCAAGGTTCGTGGGTCATACAATCAATTGATGAACCAAGAGAGGCTTCTTAGATCGATCTCATCTTATCCTTTTTACAGGATGGAGTACTGTCTGAAGATCCCATGGCTGCAACACGACTTCAGAGACAAGCAATAAATTTCAATATTATTGGTGGTGAGTTGTACAAATGAGCCTTTATTAGACTATACCTTAAATGTCACCCACCTTTAGAATCTGATTATGCACTCCGAGAAGTTCATTCAGGAGTATATAGAGAACATTTGAGAGAAAAAGCATTAGCCTATAAGAACATGAGGCATGTATTCTATTAGCCTATAATAAAACAGGATGCACTAGAGTTCACTCAAAAGTACGAAAACTATCAATTGCATTCCAACTCACCCATACACCTGCTTTAGAACTTGCATCACTTCAGAGCCCCTGGTCTTTCACCCAATGGGGGATTGATATAATAGGACCCTTTTTAATAGCCACTGGATATCAAAAATTCATCATTTTGGCTGTAGATTACTTCAATAAATGGGTGGAGGCATAACCTTTAGTGAAGATTACTGAAGCTAATGCCAAAAAATTCTTATGGAAGAATATAATCTGTTGTTTTGACATTTCTGTAAGGGTCATCACTAACAACGAGATGCAATTTACAGGGAAGATATTTATATCTTTCTGTAAGGATTTTCATATTCAACTAGTACACACAGTTATTACCCATCCTCAAGCAAATGGGCAAACAGAGAGACACGCTTAGGGAAGGCTGGGGGCAAGGGTATGAAGAACTCCCAAATATCCTCTGGGCTTATCGAACCACTGCCAGAACTCCTATAGGAGAAACCTCATATAATCTCTGCTTTGGTACAGAAGTAGTCATACCGGTCGATATTGGAGTCCTAAGTAATAGAGTTCAAACTTTTGACTTCAATAACAATAAGGAGAAGCTCAAAAATAACTTGAATTTCCTCCCATAAGCAAGAAATATAGCCTCACTTCGAGTCGTTGCATATCATCAAAGAGTTACCTATCACTATAACTGGAGGGTGAAACTTCGATATATCTCAATTGGGGATCTAGTTCTATGCAGCATCGAGGCAGCTGGAAAGGGCCCCCAACGCAACAAAGTCTCTCCCCTGTGGGAGGGTCCTTATTTGGTGGCAGCTATGATCATACCTATCACCTTTAAACTGAAGGATGCTAATGGGAAGATGCTCCATCGAACTTGGAATGTTGGCAACCTTCGTAAGTATTATCAGTAAATGTTGATAGTATTATTTGTCTAATGTTACGTATTTTCTCCCAAGTTATTGTATAGTCGCTGTATGTCTTTTCTCTGTGTTGATTGTGGTAAAACTCTTCTAGCCTCCGTATCCCTAAGTTATACTAGGGAACTGTTGTACTACCTTATATAATGCAGTAATATGATGTTTACTTTGTTATGATATCATATCCTCATGTAAAAGAATAAAAAACTAACAAAGAATCTAACCTCTTTATCCATGACTCGAGAAATATATAATTTATATTATATCTCAATCATTGGATAATCAATCCTAGGGGGATTTGATCAGACCTCTTCCTTATATGTTAGTGTCATCAAGTAAAGGCTTTGACTAACAATCTCGGATAGGTCGAACATCCTAAGAGGATGTCTTAAATCTCAAATCACTAAATAATCTATCCTAGGGGAGATTTGATCCGACCTCTTCCTTGCAGGTTAATGTCATCAAGCAAAGGCTTTGACTAACAACCTCGAATATGTCGAACATCCTAAGAGAATGTCTTAAATCTCAAATCACTAAATAATTTATCCCATGGGGATTTAATCTGACCTCTTCTAGACAAGTTAATGTTATCAAGCAAATGCTTTGACTAACAACCTCAGATAGGTCAAAATATTCAAGGAGGATGTCTCTCACATTCGCTTAAGTCAAAAGAGCTCGCTAAAATATTTCTTATCATCCAAATTAAAATAAAACTAAGTAAATTTCATATGCATATGAGAAAGAAAAGAGAAGAACATCAATAATATCTTAATATATCACTGAACATTATATACATCGTATGAAAGCATTAACACCAAATACATGCGATATCATTAAAATATATAAAGTGGTACAAATAACAATAGAATAATATTATAAAATCTCAATATCATCTTCCTCCTCGAGGGCAAAGGCCTTCTACAACTCACTTTCTACCTCATCACCATCAGAATCCGAGGAAGAGTCACCAGAAGTCTGACTAGGTGTCAACCCCTCGATCTCCGCTCTAGTCTTGCGCTGCACCAGATGGATGTCCTTCAGAAAACCTCTGATGAAAAGCCTTCCTCCATACACTCCAACTCTAAGGCCTTCACCTTCATATCATATATATAATCACGAGCTTCCTGAATCAGATCCTAGATGATTATCTTGAAAGCAATAGACTTCTTTAATTCTTCTATGACTCTGGAAGGTGACTGTTCTGCCTTGGACACGGCTTCCTTGTCAGACAACAAAGTCTGGAGCTTCTTGACCTCATTTTCAATGGCTACAATCTTCTCTTCAGTGACCTGTCGATCCTTCACAAGCTAATTTATCATTGCCTGTGCATCCACCAACTCCATATGAAGGCGATCCATCTATTGATTTTGTAAGGAGGTTGAAGTTGTCAGAGTAACCAACTCTGCTCTGCACTCCGCTAGCTGCTCCTCCACCACCTTCATCTCCTTGATCTTGCCATCATATTTCTTTTTGTACTCTCCTTGAAGATACTTAACCTTAATAAACTCATTATTCTAGTCATTTAAGGCCTTGGTCATTTCAATTTCAAGATTATTGTATTTCACCAACTGAAATAATAAGAAAAACCTCGTAAGGGACATATTATTATAAGAATGCAAAAAGACAAAGCAAAAAAGAGTGAGAACTCACCAACTCCTTAGCCCGTCGATGGCCAATACATTGATGTTTTAAAGCATCCTCTAGAATGTGTGACTTGGATGGAGAGACATGGTGACATTTGCTAGTGACTGTCAAAATATTTTCCATCCTTTTCTTCTTAGATGTTTATGGATCACCCTCATTCTCTGATCGTTTAGGAGGAGCCTTTGAGGGTTGGATAACTGCCTCTAGGACTTTGGTCGGCTTCTTTAGCATATGTGCATGTAATCTCCCTGCCTGAGTAGAAAGTCCCATGTTGAATGAATATTCTTCATCTAATATCTGCTCAAATAATATATCTCATAGTGGAGGGTGTCGATGCTAGGAAGATTAAGCACCATCAATAAATCCTCTACTCCAACATATAGGGGAATGGGTAGATCCTTGAGTTTTCTTTATTTTTCCTGGAGATTCCAGTCATTCTGTACAAAGAAGAAGTCACTAACCTAACTTTTTATGGATCCCGAGTGCGAATATCCAACCACTTGGATCTGAAAGAGATACGACCCTACGTATCACTGATAAGATGAACCATCCAAGAAAGGCACTCTGGAGATAATACTGCTCCACGATCTTTAAAGAATATGATCAATCCCATTATGATAGACATAGCTCTATAAAAAAGCTGGGATAAACTCACTCAATATGTCATTAAAATGTCAATCAACTCCGGAGGAGGTGAAAATCGTAGTACCGCTCGCAAACTAAACACGTACACAGTCAAAAACCCTTACGGAGGGGAACAGATACGAGCAGATTTTTTAGGTACTTTCATTACGAGATCATTAGGAAAGTGAAATTTCTTCCTAAAAATGATCAAGGAATTTCCAGTTATGATAGATACGACGTCATCAGCTTTAGCCACTTTCTGAGACTTCTTCAGATCCTTAGATTGGACAACAGGGCGATCTCCTTTGGCTGGGGGGATTTTGGTGGAGGTTATGTCACCCATTTAAACTTTTACACTAAAGAAGGGCACTGAATTTGAGTAGGGGATGCCACGTATCAAAAGCAGTGGAATACCTCTAGAGTAAGAAGAAAAATGGGGGAAAAAGAAAAAGAAATGTTGCAAAAATTCTAACTTTTACACAAGGAGCGGGGTCCTGAATTTGAGTAGGGAATGCCACCTTCCAAAAATAGGGGAATGCCTCAACTGGAAGAAAGTCAGAGGGAGAAGGGAGAAGGGAGAAGAAGTGCAAAATTTTATTACCCCAGGGGAGGCATTTATATGAAGAAAAGGGGGGAAAGATTTCAAAAAGGTAGGGGGATTATTCGAAGGAAGGGGGGGGGGGCAGAAATTTCCCTCCCATATTTTTCAAAATTTTTAAAATTTTCTTCTAGAAGTTTTTCAAAATTCTTGGGCCCCAAATGTGGAAATTTTCAGAATTAAAAAAAATTAAGAAGGGGCGGCGGCTGTATATCCGCCCCTTATAAAAAAAAGTGGGGCCCACACTTTAAAAATAAAATAAAATAAAGCCATTTCCTAAGGGGCACCTCACGGGCCCCTTCAGCTAGTGCAACAGCGCAGGCCCCCGCTGGCGGCACCAGCGGCGATGGCCGGCAGCCGGCCGGCAGGTCCATTCGGCCTCTCAAACGCTTCTGGTCCCAAATTTTTTGCATGGACAGTCCAAATTAGACAATTTTGGGGTCCCTTGAATCATTTTTTGACGTTTTGGATTCAATTTTGGCACTTTCGGGCTCAACGGAGCTTCTATGATAAAGTTTGAGCAAATTTATATTTTTTGGAAGGGAATTTTCTAGCATTTTTTGCATATCGAGCAATTTAAAGTATTGTGATGCATATTTTCAGACTTTTAGAATTTCGACGCCCGAAAATAGAGGGCAACTGATATATCATCAAAAAATTATCTTGATCGAACACGAATCTCGAGGCAAAAATCAAGTTGAAAACTTCAAAAATTAAATTGAAAACAATCTAAACTTTGATTTCAGTAAACTTATAGTCGAACTGAAGGTCTCGAAAATACGAACCCAACGACATAAAATTCAACTCAATCCGAGCCCAAATGAGTCTAAATCAAAGACCCGAAGCGCATTTGGAGGGTTCAAATTATAATTTGGATTACCAAACAGTTTCCAAATGTGACATGCTTATAGTCAAATCGAGCAGCTCGATGAGACAAATCCAACGAGCCCAAGATCGTCAAATTTTAATATCATTAAGGTCTTTAAATGCTTAATAAATGGTCCACGGCCGTCCATTTGAACCACTCCCAATTTACCCTGATCTTCTTCTTATTTATTGGTCATGCCACTCTTAGCAAACTATAAATAGACTCCTCATTTCTCATCAGAGGGGACCAAGCAATAAGAGAAGAGAATGAGCTAAGGAAGAGAGTTATCTTACCACTAGACTCCTCCTTGACCACCGCCGAACTTCCACCAGGCAGCCGGCCGACGCCGGAGTTCTACCTGACGGCCAACTGACGCCGAAGTTCTACTCGATGGTCGACCGACACCAGAGTTCTGCCCAACCACCGACTGACGCCGGAGTTTTGCCCGACCACCGATTGATGCCGGAGTACCGTTCAACGGCGGACTGACGTTGGATTTCCTCCATACCACAAAGTGTCGCCGAATTTCTAATCGTTGTTTGTAATTGGGTTTCAACCCGACGGTTGATTATTATAATATGATTGTCCTCAATTTTGGGGACAAGTTAGTCACTTGTAATCCAATCAAATACTAGTGGAACCATTTCAACTGGGCGTGGCCCCGTGATTTTTTCCGTTTCCAGGGTATCGACATAAAAGTCATGGTGTTCTTTCATTTTCTATTTGTGTGCTTGATATCCGCACAATGTTGAGACGAAAATTTCTAACTGTATCGCCGCGTATATTCTAGCCCGCAAAAATAGTTAATATATTGTTTACAATCATATATTTTGAATTATTTTGCATTTCTCAATGCTAGATAATTTTTATTGTTATATATTACAAGTAAAATGTGCATGCACATGGTGCATATGAATAAAATTTTAAAAAATAAAAAATTATATTATAAAATTTAAAATTAATTTATGACATGCTATATGCTTGCTATTTAAGTCTTTATAATCTTACATGCAATATTTATATATTTACATATAATTTATACATAATAAATAGGCATATAAATTTATATTATTCTTCATATACAATCATTAGAAGTCTGCTAGATGAAAAGTAAAAAGTGTTAATGTGCAATGCATCTCTCAAAGAAATTAATACAAGATTTTGTGAAACAGAGAAATTGCAATTAGATTTTATGGTTAGATGCAAGCAAATACATCATGTAATAAGCATGGTGGTAATTGGCAAGTTCTAAATCCATCCTTGAAAGGCTCTGTTCCTTAGTGAAGGAGGTAGGTAATAGCAGCATGTAATAGCTTTTTTGTAAAGAAAACACAAGAATGGGATCTAAAAGCTTTTGTAAAGTTATGCCAATGAGCAGTTAAGTTTGCAAGCAGAGATTATTAATGAAGGCAGCCATGCCGCTTTATGATAAAGCAAAAGCTTTGGAAAAGCCAGTTGGACCAGAAAATGGAATAAATCGAAACATAGTAGGAGAAAAAATTGTAACAAGAAACAACATCAAGTACAAATGAAGATGATGAAGACGATGACCTCCGGTGGTAGAAAAGAATGAGCTTGGTACTCATACAAGGCTAATCTTCAGCGAAAGAAGAGCAAGAGAGGTTATCCTCTTCTTCTCGGTCCGCCAACAAATATGATGAAGACAATGACCTCCAAGCCTTCCGGTGGACTCCCTCCGCCAGTGAAAGGAACGCTTCTTTTAATTTCTCTACACCCTTCTTAAATTTTTCACTTGCCTTCGCCTTTGCTTCACTCGCCTTTGTTACCTTCGCCGAGGTCCATTTCTCTGGCTTGTGCTATTTCGTGTTTTTTACTTGATTTGAGAAAAAGATAGATTCATCCCTAAAAATAAGCAAAGAAAGAAAGAGAAATGAGGCTTGCTGCCTTCGCCAAGGTCCATTTATCTCTCACTTGTGCTATTTTGTGTTTTTTACTTGATTTGAGAAAAAGACACATTCATTCCAAAAAATAAGAAAGGAAAAGGAAGATAAATGAGGCAGATTTCTAACATTTTTCAGGCTTGGACGGTAGGCCAACGATGACCTCATGCGAAGGTGGCTTCTTACGCGAGCGTGAGGAGTTTTGGCGAGGATGGGAGGCCGGATGCGAAGACGGGAGGAGCAGAATAACGAAAGGGAGAGAGGGAGATTAGCGGGAACAATCAAAGAGAGGGTTAATAGTAGAAGTGGTTGTGTTTGGCTAGTTTTTTTTTATTATTAAAAAATCATTGCTGCGTGAAACGCTCACAAAAATAGAACTGATGGGTAGAGGAACCGAACATTCAGCTGTAAAATCGCTGGCTTAATTGAAAATTGAGGGGAATGTATTTAAATTTTTTTTGTAGCGTCTCGAGAGTGAGAACTCCCAGGAAGTTATTGGAACTTCGAAGCTGTGAATATGAAGGTTTTTAAATGAACGCTGCAGATTGATTTAACTCTAAGATTTTATATTAGAAGAATTTCAAATCACATTTATATAGTAGTATATATATAATTTTAAATTTATTAATTATTTATATTAATACAATGAAGGGGCAAGATAATTTTAAAAAAAATAAAATAGATAATCAAGATTTGATGTGGAAGAAAATTCAAATGATTTTTATAATAATAGTATAGATATAAATATGTGAAGTCACTAGTTGATGAATGTTATATTAGTTGTGTTAAATATTATTTATATTGCTTTTGTATGCTTTGTAATTTCGTAAGGCTGTATGTACCAATAAGGTAATATTAAGCTATCTACTAGAAAAACATTGGGGATCTATTTCAATCACATCATTCCAAACATTTTGAAACTAGTTTGATGGTCGATCATAAATTCTTTTTTTTTTTTTTTTGTAGCAAAGATTTTACTGAATGTTTTTGCAACATGTTAACAGATCACAAAACTACAATAGCAACAAAGAAGAAAAAAACCACAATTTCAACCTTTTGCGAAAAAGAATTACAATCCTAAAACAAATGAAAAATGAGAATTCATAGAGGTAACATTCATGAATTTAGAAAAACCTTAATGCCTCATTTATTTATTTGAAATTAAAAGGACATATATAAAAAATGTAGTTTATTAAAAATTTTATTTTATTGAATGTAATTAGGCATTAATTAATTTTGATTTCAAATTTAAATTCTAAAAATTTTATAAAGAACTATGACATTATTTTTATGATTAAAAAAAGTGAGTGTATAATTTCTAACAATAGATTTTATATTTGATATATCATCAAATAATATTTATGATCGGATCGGAAGACAAATTTGAATAGGAAACTTTCGAAATTAACTTTGTGACCATTTAAACACAAAGTTTACCAAACTTATAGTCAAACTAAACATCTCAAAAAGACGAACCCAACGACACCAAATTCGACCCAATCCGAGCTCAAATAGGTCCAAATCAAGGATCCAAAGTACATTTAGAAGGTTCAAAATATAGATTGGAAGATCAAATGGTATCCAAATTGGACATGCTTATAGTCGAATCGAGTGACTCGATGAGACAAATCCAACGAGCCCAATATCATCAAATTCTAAATCATTAAGGCACTTAAATACTCGATAAATGGTCCATGATCATAGGAATCAATATCGGTCGTCCATTCGAACCACTCCCAACATGCCATTGATCTTCTCCCTATTTACTGGTTATGCCACTCCCCAAAAATTATAAATAGTGCCCTCATTCTTCATTGAAGGAAGAGAGGAAGGAAGGGAAAAAAGAGATGAGAGGAAGAGAAATTTGAGATCTCTCTTGCCACCAAGCTTCTCCTCTACCACCGCTTAGCTACCGATCGTCGTTGGACTTTTGTCGGATTTCTACTCGGCCATCAACTATCTTCGAACATTCACCAAACCACTGATTGTTGTCGAACTACGGTCTTTCTGACCTCCATCGCCTGCTAACTATGGTCCTTCCGACCACTGTTATCCTACCACGATCCATCCGACCACCGTCGCCAGACTACTGCTTTTCTAATCTTCGTCGCCCGCCAACTACAATTCTTCTGACCATCGTCCGGCTACTATCTTTCCGACCTCCTTCACCCTTCGACTACGATCCTTCCGACCACCCTCACTCGACTATGGTATTTCTGACCTCTATCACTCGCCAACTATAGTCCTCCTGACCACCATCACCGGATTACGATCTTTTTGACCTTCATCGCCCGACTATTATCCTTTTGACTACCGTTGCCTGACTATGGTCCTTCCTACATACATCGCTCACCGACTATGGTCTTGCTGACTAAACGAACATGTCGACACTGATTCTTCCAACTCCCACCCATGTAATGCACTATGTATGATGTATATTTGTTACATTAAGCCAAGCCTTCCCCCCATGAAGGACCTCATTTGTAATCGACTGCAAACACTAGTGGATTCATTCAAACTGGGCCAGGCCCCGTGGTTTTCCCCCATTTCAGGGGTTTCCACACAAAAACTCTGGTGTCTCTTATGAATGCTACACCCCTCTCTTTCATCTATTTATATGCTGGATCTTCGTACAAAGCTAGGATGCTAAACTTTATATTCTCTACCATCATGAATATTCTAGGATACAATAGTTTGGCGGCGTCTCTGGGAGCGTCGTTCCAAACTGGGAGGCAACTTTTGCTCCAAAATCAAAAGATCATTCATGTCATCATTCTAACATCAGCCATTACTGTATCAATTTTATGTGAATTAGATGTGGACTTAGGGGAAACTTTGATTGTAATCATAGCCAAGAAAATTCCTTTAACTCTTTCAACATCCAAGATAATATCTTGAGAATCTTTTTTTTATAAAGCTTATAGTAAATGCAAGGATGCTTCCAATAAATTACAGATTTTATGCAGTCCCTAGTTAGACTTCTACTCCTTGGGCAAAGTTTTAACCTCAATCTCAAAAAGACAGTAATGGTCTAAAGATATATCATTCTTCATCTTTGATTCAGAATACACACAGCATTCACCTCCTCCCAGTCAAGGCATAATCGATCCTAGGAGGATTCAATTTGACCTCTTCCTTACATGTTAAAGCCATTAAGCAATGCTCTGACAAATAATTTCCGATAGGTCATACATCCTTGGTGGATTCTCTCATGTTCACATCATTGAGCAACGCTCTACCAAATAATCTCGGATTGGTCATACATCCTTGGTGAATTCTCTCGACCTCTTTCATATAGGTTAACATCATTGAGCAACACTCTGACACATAAGCTCAGATAGGTCATACATACTTGGTGGATTCTCTCGGCCTCTTCCACATAGGTTAACATCATCGAGTAAAATAATCTAACAAATAACCTCAGAAAGGTCATATATCCTTGATGGATTATCTCTACTTTTTCTACACAGGTTAACATCATCAAATAATACTCTGCCAAACAAAATCTAATAGATCAAACATCCATTGTGGACTTTCTCAACCTTTTAAATACAAAGCTATGCTTTAACAAGCAACCCCAAGAAGGCTTACCTATGAGGTAGCCTCAAAGGAAAGCTAGTAGTTGATAGGGTCCTTACTATAAAGGCTCCATGAGAGTAAGTGGTTGATAGGGTCATCACTCATTCAAAGATTTTAGAAGGCTAAAAGCCTCAAAAGGTATAAGTATACAAAAGACCTTAACATGCTAAAAATCTCAGAAGGCACAATAACACAAAAGACCTTAGAAGGATAAAAGCCTCAAAAGGCACATTTGTATGAAAGACTTTATAAGGCTAAAAGACTCAAAAGGCACATGTTTATCAAAATCCCAAAAGGCTAAAAGTCTCAAAAGATATATATTACTTTGATTATTTAAAAATCTCAGAAGACTAAAAATTAGAAAAGGAATATAATTCCTATAATTTAACTGCTCTAACAGGAGGGTAAGTTCATAATTCAAAGTTATTTATTACTTCAAGTAAACATCAATATCATACAACTCTCTAAGATAAATAAAGAAAGATAATCAGATAATTAACAATGATATAAAAATTAAAACTTCTTCATTATTATTTGAAGATATTTTTTTAGCTCCCTTTCATTACTACCATCGCCTGAATTTGAGGACAATCTTCGAATGCCTGGCTGGTAGTTAGCTCATCATTTACAACCTTAGTTCATACGTTGTACTGGTTGATCTATTTTCAGGAAGCCATAAGCAAAACCTTCATCAAGACTTTGAAGTATTAGATAGTTTATCATGAACTACTTGGATATGATTGTGGATTTCCTGATGATAAGTTGAAGACCACTTGAACTCTTTTGAAAGACAATATTCTCTCATGCAATGGAGGAGTATGCATAATAAAGCTTCTTGCAAACCATCATACCATTATGCCTCCACTTAATTGGCACCAAGAATTTGCTACAAAATCAACATGAATTCCTACTATCTCCAACAGAATGCAACTCGATCATTGTCATAATTGGCCATTTGCCTAATGGCTGTCATCGGTCATTCACCTCAAATCAGCCTTCATTGACTCCTCGCACAACTATGAATAGCAGCATGCCCTCTAATTATCGCCTTTACCTCACTGCCCAGCTGCCGACATAGCTAGACTTTCGCTTGATCGTTGGTCACCATCGAACTTCTAACAAACTGTCAGACTTTCATAGAACTTCCACCCAGTCGCTGAACATCACCAGACTTCCGCCCGATTACTGTTGGACTTTTCGCTTAATCATCATCAAAATTTTGTCCTTTGGCTGACAATCACCAGTTCTCCTCTCAGGCGCTATCACTGTCAGATCTTTTCAGATCATCCTTTTCACACAGAAGGTGGTCGATAATCTTCTATCATGGATTATAAAGGAAAAGAGATCTCTAATTGAACCCCTTCAACAAAAAGTGGGAAACTGAAGCTTGATAGAGGATGCCACCAATCTCATATAGTGAAATGCCTTTTATATTGAAAAAATTCAGAAGAGAAGAAGAAAAAAGGTAAGGGGTACTCCTTTTGCACAAAAGATGGGCATTGAAGCTTGATAGGGGTTGCCGCTTATCCAAAAATAGTGGAATATCTCTAATATGGAAAGAAGTCTGATAAAAAAGAAGATGGAAGGAGAGAAATTTACCTTCTACACATAGAGACGCTCTGAAGTTAGATAGTGGATGCCGTCTATCCAGAAATAGTGGAAAGCCTTTAATATATAAAGGAGTTTGAGGGAGAAGGTTCTTTCCATATAAAGAGGGGCACTGGACTTGATATGGGATGCCACATATTCAAGATAGTGGAATGCCTCTATTTTACGAAGGCAGGAGGAAGAAAGGAGAAGGAGAAAAGGTGAAAGCTTCTCCTACCACCTAGGGGGGCTATTTGTAAACGAAAGAAGAGAAGAAGAATATTCTGTGAGAATTATTCTTAAAGAGTAAAAAAATTTTGAGAATATTTTGAAAATATTCATGGGGAATAAGAATATTCTAGGAGAAATATTCTATAAGAATATGAATATTTTGAATGAATAAGAATATTCTAAACTAATACTTTACAAGAATAAGAATATTTTAAAGGAATAAGAATATTCTCAGAGGAAAATTCTAAAAAAAGAGAATATTCAAAAGAATATCCAAAGAAAAAGAATAATTTAATATATATAAGGAATATTAAAAATATATATAATAAAAATAAATTTTAAATTTTTTTGAAAAAAGACAATCGATTGTAACCGGCTAAAATTGCGCGCCAGAAGGGGTGCGCAGTTTCTCGCCTGCACGCGTGCGCTGGCTTGCTAGAGGAGGGCTAAGGCAGGCCGATTCGGCTGCCTGTTCATGTATAGGTCTGATTTTTGGGTTGAATAGCCCAATTCATATATTTTTGGGATTCTAGGGACAAATTTTCGACGTTTCAAACTCAATTTTAGCATTTTTAAAGCCATACAAAGATTCTACAGTGGATTTCGAGCAAATTCAATAATTTTGGAGGATAAATTTTCAACAATTTTCATCTCGATCAACATGCCGACCTCACACACAATCTAAAATTATAATTAAGGGTATTTGGGTCCCAACCCTGAGAGAAGGTCCACATTGATGTCTAGGGAGTGGTCGCGCCTCAATTATCTAGAAATTATAATTTTGTACTGTATCAATTTTAAGAACTCCGACACATATTTTCAAACTCTGCAGACTTTGGCATTCAAAAATAGGGATGCAATTGATATATCATAAAATAATATTTATGATAGGGCACGAATCTTAAGGCAATTTTGAATGTGAAACTTTGGAATTAAATCTAGGATCATCTGAACTCTTATTTGAATTAACTTATAGTCAAATTGAATATCTTGAAAAGATGAACCCAACGACACGAAATTCTACCAAATCCGAGTCCAAATAGGTGTAAATCAAGGGCCCAAAGCATATTTAGAAGGTTCAAAATATAAATTGGATGATTATATGATATCCAAATATGACATGTTTATAGTCAAATCGAGCGACTTGATGAGACAAATCCAAGAGTCCAAGATCACCAAATGTTAACATCATTAAGGCACTCAAACACTTGATAAACGATACATGATCAAGGGAATTGATATCGACCTTCCATTCGAACAACTCCCAACGTGCCTTTGATCTTCTCCCTATTTACTGGCCATGCCACTATCAAAAAACTATAAATAGACCCCTCATTCTGTATTGAAGGGAGGAATGAAGGGAATGAAGAGAGGAGAGGAAAAGAAATATGAGATCTCTCTTGCCACTAAGCTCCTCCTCGACCATCGCTCAGCTACTGATCATCGCCGGACTTTCACCGGACTTCTGTCCGGCCACAAACTATCATCGGACTTTCACTTGATCACTGATTGTTGCTGAACTGTGATCTTTTTGACCTCCGTTGCCCACCGACTGTGGTCCTTCTGACCCTTATCATCTAACTATGGTCCTTCCGACCATCGTTGCTCGACTACGATCTTTCTAGTCACCGTCGCTTGCCGACTATGATCCTTCCGACCACCGTCGCCTAACTATGATCTTTCTAACCCCATCAGCTCGCCAACTACTGTCTTTTGGACCACCGTCACCTGACTATGATTTTTCTGACCTCTGTCACTCACCAACTACGGTCCTCCCGACCATCGTCGCCTGATTACGATCTTTTCGACCTTCATCTCCGGACTATGGTCCTTTCGACCTCTCTCGCCTGACTACGATTCTTCCAACCTACATTGCTCACCGACTATGATCCTGCTAATCAAACAAACATGTCAACACTGATTCTTTAAACTCCCACCACACAATGCACTCTATATAATATATATTTGTTACATCAATCCAATCCTTCTCCCCAAGAAAGGGACTCATTTGTAATCATCTGTAAACACTAATGAATTCATTAAAATATGGTCATGTCCCGTGGTTTTTACCTTTTTTAGGGGTTTCCACGTAAAAAATTTGACGTCTCTTATGAAGGCACCCCTCTCTTTCATTTGTTTGTGTGCTGGATCTTCGTATAAAGCTAGGACACTAAACTTTATATTTTTCTACAGCAGCAAATATTCTAGGATGCAACAATCTAAATCAAATGAGTCATTATGAGTGGCTAATATTTTATTTGGAATAATTTTTTTATTATTTTATTTTTTAGATCACAATCATAATTTTTATTTAACAATGGAGAAAAAGGATTCATTTAGCCGACCCCACTAGTGGGACAAAGGCTTGATGTTGTTGTTGTTGGAATTAATTTTTCATTACTTTCCAAAAGCAAATACATAAAAAAATTATTTTTTACAACAATTTAAAAAAATATTATTTTTAGAGTAATATTATAATCAACAATAATTTCTCGAAAGGGAGAGATTATTACGTGCTGATGTCGAATGTGTTCGGAGGCGAATGAAGAGATGCCATGTCATATAATGCATTATATATTAGATGATTTGTCATCTCTTCATTCACCTCCAGATATATTAGACACCTGCACCTAATAATTTTTCTCAGAAAGGACCCTAAATTATATCGTATAACTTTTAAATTTCGAATTCTTTTGTGGTCACACCCGAGAGGCTGAGAGGGAGACTGGAGAGGGACATAACCGAGGTGATACGGTTTGAAGTCTGAACCGGGACATTCCGGTCTGTCCATGATATCGAATAGGCCGGCCTTGCGCTCGCGGCGAATCTGTCAGATTGTTATTAAACTTTGGGAGTTGTGGAGAGAGCGTCGCAGCAGATCCACCGGAACAGTACTCCCATCCCTTCCTTGGCCGCGAACAGATCTACCGCTTCCCCCACCGGAAACCCTAGGAAATAGCACCTGTAATTGATCCCGAATATTGTTCGTTCAGATTTCTCGTGCGCGTTTGATTCAGCAATCATAAACCCTTCTCAATCATCTCTGCGTCGGGAGGTCCTGCGAGCGAAGTCGCTTAAAGATGCGATCTTCGGACCCGTTTTCCGCAATCCAGGATTTTATTTTTTAGCATGAAGGAGACGACGCGCTGTGTTGTGGACACGGTTGACGTGCTATCTGCGGATCGCCACGGGTTTCAGGGTTCTGATGGCGTCTTCGCCCGTCAAGTTTCTCTTCGCATTTCTTTTCGTTTCCTCCGTTGGATGGATTATCTTCACGTAAGAAACACCAACCATTTTCCCTCTCGATTCGCTTCAGCTAAAGTTTTTTGGTACTAATTTATCTTATACGCGACTTGTTTATGATTACTATAATATATACTTTTATCTCATATTGACCCGCAAAACTCGGTACGCCAATCCCTTGATGGTTTCTCATAAGTTGGAGTTTATATTAGCCCCAAGTTAGAGTGTCAACCATTGAGAATTGAACTTCTTGATCTGTTTAGTCACTGCCTGTGATGTGAAGGACGTTTCTGATGCTTGAATTAACCCTCAGCTGAAGTTTTAGGATATCTTGATCTGGCTGTTGATATGAGCATTTTCTTCTCAAGAGAAGATTTATTCTGATCAAAGCTATCATGAAATTTAAAACAATGCAGGGAGTTATTGCTATATTGGTGCTTGCTTTTCGTTTAACTTCTTCATGCCACCCAGTAATTTTCAACTGAAACCTTTTTACATCAAACTATTTAAAATTCAATGACTAGACAGTGTTAGACCCAAGATTTTGATGGTGCCATCAAAGTGGATGTGGAAAACGCTCTAGTTATAGGAGAGGGACTGCATGTTGATTTTTAGGATGTACATTTGCATAAATCATCTCCATTATAACCTACTTATTTGGTTTGAACCTTATGACTCTGCTTTCCCATACATTTCAATGACAAAAGCAGGAATGATGACATAGATTGCAATGAAAAAAATAAAATAAGCTTCGGTATAGAGCCAAAGACATTCCTAGATTTAGAAGATATGAATTCTTGGTGCGCAATCTAGAGTTTCATGGTAGACAACCTAGGAGTGAAGGAGCTATCTAATTTAAAGTTAATGAAAAAATCGCTGAAATTTTTTGTGAACTCATTAATTAATCTATACTAATTACATTTCAGTGGGTATGATTTATAAAATTTGACTTTTTTTCTGGGTGACAACCATTTGAAGATGATTAGAGAAATACTATATTAATCATATTTAAAAGAAAATGACACATGGGTCCATAATAATTAGCATAAAATTAACTAGAGATAGATCATGAATGCTGTATAAAATAAAACATTGCACAAACTTGACTCTATGACCATGACATATGATTAATGACTTAAGTCCTTCGAAATCCTATTGGTGATACACAATCAATTATCCTCGGGTGCGAAGAAACTATTATGTAGAGTTGAAATGCTTATGGAGAAAAAAAATAGTGTCTTTAACAATCAGAAAAAGAAATATTAGGCATTTTTATAGGGAACATTAGAATCGATATATTTCTAATTAAAAATATTTTGAAATTCTTTTTTCTTCTTCTTCTTTTGGCGATACTGCCATAACTACTATTTATGGGAGAAGGGAATTGGCTTATTAATACTAGATTAGGATTCAAATCTTTGAATTTTGAATGCAAATGGTGGCTGTAGCTTGCTAGATTGTAGATTTCAAAGAGAAGAATTTTGGAAACAGGCTTAAAGGTTGTTTTGGAGTTTATAATTCGAAGTTGTGGAGGATTTAGGCATATAAAAGGGCTAATTTGGAACTATTATAGTCATGGTTTCTCATTTTGAAGAGGAATTTGATGGAAGTTTTTTGGTTGGTATGGACCATAATAGTTTACCACCCTTAAGCCACACTCAGACCCACAAGCATTGGGTTCAACATTGATAAATTGCTCTTAAAATTTTAAATACATAATTTTATAATTTTAGGTTCAGAGCTTTCAATTTTGCTAGATAGATTTTCTATGAAGTACTTTTTTTAAATTCTTACAATAAGCAACAATGCAAGTATTCCTTCCACAAATCATCTGATGAGTAATGAGAAGATTTCCATAGAAAATCATGCATAAGAATAACTTTTTCCCCTTTAAATATATGTTTGGAACCTTTATGACATTAGATGAAAATTATATGCAGTCTAAAGTGTTAAGACTTATGACAAACTAATGAACTTGAGTTTTTAATACGGCGGGTTGCACATGTTAGTAAAACAACATATGAGGGAAAAACTCAGGACAACAATACTGCATTAAACTCAACTCATAATATGCAAGTACTTATGTGATTTAATAAGATTGTCTCACGAAAACCCATGATTTATAGAATCAATAGAACCAGAAGTCATGTGGATCATTCAAGAATTGAAGTTGATTTGCTTTATAAAAAAGGATATCAATGAACTTTTATGAAATGGTTTCACGGGATTCAACCAATTGTCTCGATTGTGGGATATCATTGAGTCTTTAATGAAGATTGCCAGTAATTAATTCGGGAAGTGATTTAGAGTTGGTTATTTGAACCCAATTAGAGTTTGAAAGTCTAAGTTAATGTGATGTGATACAATCGGAATTACATTAAGAAATTAAAGAGAGAGAATTAACAAAGCACTCCAAAGTAAAAGTATTACTTATAACAAAGAATAGTTCTAGGAAATCTTAGCTTTCAACTTGCTTAGGCAAAGAAGAGTGATGAAGATTAACCAAGCAATCTAAGTAAACGCAAAGAGTAATTGTAAAGCTACAACGGCAAACAAGAATCCAAGATTTAATAACGAGAGCTTTTACCTTTGAAACCTTTTCACTCAACTAGTCTAGGCTTTAGCGGAAGAAGAGTCTCCACGTTAGAATTGAGATCACTCCAAGGAAGAAGAAACCTAGGATCGTCGTTCTTGGAGAAGTAGCCGGAGTAGCGGAGTACGGTGGTCGGCCGGTGATGACCCAAGGTGCTTTGGGTTTTTGTTCGTCAATAATCGTGGAGAGTTGAAAGAGTATCCGATCCACTTAGTCTTTTACCGAATCGTCGTACTCCCAATTTGGGTCAAAGAAAGGTGACAATAGAATGTTAACTTCTCCTTGATTATTATAAGCGAATCCGTGGTCGATCTCAGGATCGGCCATTCATGACCATTGAAGTTCCCTACGTAGTAGTGCCTTGGGGAATCCACCGGTTGGAAGACGAGAGAGAGGTGGAGAGGTGTGGGTGGCGGCAAGAAAGAGAGGGGATAGGGGCGGGTAGGGCTAGGTGAGAGTTTGGGAGAGGGAGGAGGGAAAGTTTTAGGAAAACTGAAATTAATTTCAGATTTTTCTAATAGGTGGGAGGGAATTAATTTGAATTTCAAATTAATTCCAAAAGGGCTAGGGGCGGCTGATTTTAGGAGGGGATAAATGGGGTATTAATGGCTATTGGGAGGGGATTGGAGAGAGAAACTCAAAGGGGAGAGGGGCCGGCCATGTAGGGAGGGGAGAGAGGGAGATTTGCTTTAAATAGGTGGGCCCCAAAGACTAATTAGAGATTTAAATCAAATCTGATTTTAATCTCAGATTTAATTAAATAAGGATGTTTCCAAATTTAAGTTTTAGGATTAGGAAAGTATTTGAATTTGAAATCCAATTAAATGACTTTCCTAATTGACTAAACTTATTTTAGGAAAGTGATTAATGGCCAAAGGGATTTGATTTCGGATTTTGGGCTAGGGGAAGAGGGGTGGCCGGCGGGTTAGGCTAGGGAGGGGCGGCGGCGGCTAGGAGGAGGCCGGCGGTGGAGCAGGCGGCCGGCGGCTGGAGGGGGGTAGGGGCAGCGGCTTGGTGTGGGGGAAGGTGGGGGCTTGGTTTGGAGAGGAGGAAGGAGGGTGGGGGTGGTGGAATGGAGGTGGCCGGCGGCTTGAAGCCCAAGGATGCTGCCGGCTTTGGACAAGGGGGGAAGGGCTTGGCCTCAATTTGATCCCACTCCAAATCTCACAAAGAAATCTTGGACAAGAAGCCTAGAACTCACAAAGAGATCTCTCTCCTCTAATGAATTCACTAAGAGATCAAGCTAGTAGAGCAAATTTTCATTCAATAATTCATTAACCAAATACAATAGAGAGGGGCCTTATGTATAGACCTCACAATGATAAAAAAGAAAGCAAATGACTAAAGTGCCCATTGGGCTACAATAACAACTAGCTACCCCTAAGGGTGAAAACGGAAAAATTGAAATAACAACATACATAATACATAAAATGCATCAAAAGTAAATGCTCTCCATCATAGCCGTCGATCTCCGATGCTTCCTCTGATAGACGCGTCCGAATCTTCTGTTGATGTCCTCATCATAATGTCCTGTAGTGTTTCATGTTGTGATGCCATCTCAAGCATGGTCAAATATATAATTTACATGGATTAGTTATGGAGATTGAAATTTGTGTCATTGAAGCTTCTCATGCTAGACTAATATGAGAAGATGAGAAGGTAGTTTGCAAAACCTTGTTACGTTTATGTTTCATACTTTTTTATGAGGCTGTACTAAGTATACGTGCGAGTTGATCAAGTTCCTATTTGCGAATGTCCTTAAAGAAGAGAAATCAAATATAAATGTTTTTAATCTTACAAAGAGCTACCCGATAGTGTATTTATTTGGGCAATATTTTTAGGGATCCAAACATGAAATGGTCTCAAGGCCTCCATAAATTGAGCTTGATTTTTATGTAGGAATGGAGAACCAACTCAAATACTATGAAAAAGCTCACTGTTATGAATAATAAAGATGCCTTTTTGAGTGCATCATGAAAGAGAAATGCTTTTGAAGTGGTAAACAAATTAAGCAGAACAAAGACCCATAGACGATTGCTGTTGTTGGGCCATCCCTTTGCTTGCATATTCTTGCTGTTGAGCTTCTTTGTTTTTTATTCTTTCACATTCCTTGAATTCAAGCTCGATTGACCATTCCTTAAATATGACTAAGACTAGCTAAGAAATAGGTTGGTTGAAGATGAGGTGCACCTTTTACCATTTAATAATACAGAGTGATTTAAATTCTTTTGTAGACGTGATTCTTTGTTAGGTTTCATACCTTCATATGGGTTGTATTGATCTCACACCAAAAAAAAAAATGGAGGAAATTGGTTTATGAATACGAGAAGGTGGTGGTTAATTTATTTAAATCATATGGCCAATTATGCACATAAAATGCGTGTGGTTGTACAAAAGAAGCCTTCTAAAATTTAATACTTATCCAAACCATTATGGGAAAAATATATTTATATAAAGAGAAAATGTCTTAATTTTTTTTCATTGTAGGTAAATGGCATTCCAAATATTGAGTAAAATGGCTTTTATCCATATTTGCCATCTTGAGTCTCTTCAAGCATCTTTGACCAGGTTTTTAAGTACTGAGAATTTTTATTGGCTTACACCATCCCATGCTATCATAGTAGTGTTTTAATGGTGTCTAAATGTGCACTATTTATACATGATTACCTTCCTGCATGGAATGGGTTCTTGATAGTATTTCCATTGAAGTAGAATTTAAGCATGATTTGGGATGACTTTGCATACCGAACTCTTCTATTGTAGAACAAATTAAGAATGTGGTTGGGGATGTTTATGCATTATGTTAATTGGATTTGGTGGAATTAACTTAACCAATTTTACAAGCATAATGCGTTATTCTAGATCAAAATGTTTATTGTTTGTGACTAATGCATGTTGACTTATCTCGAGCTATGCTTATCAGATCCTAACTCTAATGTATTAATTTTGGTGCTCTACAATGTACTTTCATCACGTTCGTGACCGGTAAGGTTTTGTTTGCTCAATCATGCCCTAGCCACCAGTTTGCATTCGTGTAGATTCAATATTGCACCTTGAACCCTGCTTATGTACTATTGTGCATTCTTGGGCTTGCACATGGTCTCATGTGCTCGTGAGTGCTTGTGTGTAGTCGCAATGCTTGATTGCTTCTAGCGAGCTTCCTAGGTTTGCAACAAAGTGCTGCTTCTCCCTCACTGATGTGTGCTTTCCCCTTTGCAAAATTCTTGTCATTTGTGTCACGTCTCAAAATCTAAATTTGAAAGAATTGCATATTCTATCTCTGAATTAATCTATCTAAGCTACTAAGGTTCATTTATCTAAATAAAACTCAACAAAAGCAATCATATATCTCAAAATATTTTGCTATAATCACAACTTATCAAAATTAATTTACACTAGTTAGAAGTTCAATCAATATACTAGTTTATTTTTTAATGTTCAAGACCACAAAATAATAAAATAGAAAGTACATAGATCTAAACATGAAATCATAAAATCAGATCAGCCTAACTCTATTGGATCCCTACGCGTACTTGAAATATTAAAAAAAAATCATAAAGTGAGCTAACAGCTCGGTAGACATCAGAACTTGATTCTTTGACTATGATAGTTCCCCCAATCTCTCCTATCAGTGAAGATATAGTTGGTCTTGTGAGTTATTAAGTTTTGGTGGATTGGAGGTTTTAAATTCCATTTACCAGAGTAGTAGTTTGTAAAAAAATTTATTTCGTAACTCTTCTGTTTTCTCCAGGCTTCATGCACGATGGTTGAAATGAGCTTTTTCTCTTCTTTGTTGATTTCATGCGTATTGTTGATCATTTCATCCTTTAGTTTCTAGCTTTATGTATTTGCCCTTCTGCATTTATCTTTGTACTAGGACAATTCTAAGTAATTGACGTTGTTTGTACTCATACCATTTTCTTGTTATAATATTGCGCTTTAAAAAAAAAGGACTTTCCTCACAATTTGGAGATACATGCATAAAAAAAACTTAATGCAAATATCATTTGCCATGAGGGGTTGAACTCCATGGCATAATTTACTAGCTAAGTGCACTCATTCATTCAGGGGCCCTGGTCATGTAAATGCTTAATGACCTTATCAATCTAGTGAGTTTCTTTAGATCTTAATGCCACTACAAGTCTCGAAAAGGAGGCGTTAAACACATCTTTTTAAATGGAAGCAGTACACCTCTTTACAGTGAAGAAAGGAGCAATTATCCTTCTTACGACTTAAGGTCCAAAGCAATGTTACTGAACCCTGATGGTTATGAGGACGACAGTAGCTACACCTCATCATCTAAGGAGAATGATAATTTTACAACTCTGATGGTCTATAACTTTTAGGAATTTTATCATTAAATCAAATATGGGCATGATACAACGTAACATGGCATATGGAATGACAGTACACCTGTACACCTTAAGGGCTGTTTTGCTGCAGGTAGGATTTAGTAAATGCTGTAAATCTGAATATTCTAAATCCTGATGCAGTTAAATCCTCAAAATCGTTATGTATGATAGAGGTTAAATTCTTGATAAACTATTTAACAACTTAAGGATTTAAGTCTATTGACTCAAATAAGATTTTTATAATATTAAATTGCTTGTTAATATTTATAATTAATTACTATTAATTATTAAGATTAATTTATTTGTATCTAATTTACATAATTGAATATTCTTAAATTTAATTTCAAAATTCTTTATTAATCCTAATTTAATTAATTTAATCATACTTATTATATATTAATATTATAATTAATTATTTATTAATAAAATGTTAAACAAATGAAACACAAAAAATTTTTAATTTAACCTGTAAACTCTAAATGAAGATGTAAACATCAATCATGAGCTATGATAAATTGAATTTCCTTATTATCCATTGACTAGTTGATGAGGACATCCGACCGTAAAAGTTTATCAAAGGAGGAGCCGAAGATC
The DNA here is from genome assembly GCA_019925795.1 of Dendrobium chrysotoxum. Classification (NCBI taxonomy): domain Eukaryota; kingdom Viridiplantae; phylum Streptophyta; class Magnoliopsida; order Asparagales; family Orchidaceae; genus Dendrobium; species Dendrobium chrysotoxum. Next base: position 91,290,853 of record CM034314.1, on the reverse strand, counting down.
GACGGCCATGATTATACCACTTTATTTTGAGATATTATTTATATTTCGATTTATTTATGCATTTTTCCGTTTTTATCCTCACTTGAGGGAGTAGTCATATATAACCCCAGGGGACACTTTTGTCATTTATCTTATTATTGTATTTTGGCTATTTGTAGCCCCCTCATCTTCTTTTGAGGGGATGGATGATTATTAAGAAAAATTTCTGCACTTTTGTTCTTAAGAGCTTTGAGAGTTCTTATGAGAGTTGAAGTCCATAGGTGAGAGCAACGTACTACCCACCAGCTGCAGGAAGCGTCCGGGCTCGTGGTTTGAAGTTCCTAGGTGAGGGTAAAGTATTGCCCATCAGTCGCAGGAAGCATTCGGGCTCGTGGTTTATACTTTGCCCTCACATAGGGACTTCAAACCACGAGCCCGGACGCTTCCTGCGGCTGGTGGGTAGTGCGTTACTGATGCGGACATCCGACGGTGGACATTACTCAATGGAAGAGACGAAGATCAACGGCCGAGATTACTCCTTTTTTATCTTAGTTTATTAATTATATTTTGATTTAATTTTGCATTTTTCGTTTTTACCCTTATTTAAGAGTCTTGTCTTATGTAAGCCCAAGGAGCAAAGTTGTCTTTTAGTTTCTTTTAAGGCCTATATATAGAGGCCCTTTCTCTTGTATTAGATCAATGATGGATTATTAATAAAATTTTGTGTTTACACTTGTTTTCTTTGGAGAGAACATTAGTGAGATTCTTATGGGAGGGAATCGGAGTTTCCACTAGCTGCAGGGTGGGTTCGGGCTCGTGGCTTGAAGTCCCTTGGAGAAGGGCAACGTATCACCTGTCAGTCTTCGGAAGAGTTCAAGGCTCGCAGTTTATCTTTTATCTTTTTGTTTTTTTGTTTGTGTTCCTCCTTGTTTTTCCTATTCGTCATCTCCATCCTCTCCCTACTTCCACCAAACTGGCCCCCCTTTTTTTCTCTCCAATCCCGCCGGCTTCATCCCATCCTACACCCAAACCCGCCAGCCCCTCCACCACAAACCCTTAATTTCAAATTTCAAATTTCAAATTTCAAATTCCAAATTTCAAATTCCCTCTTGATTACCTTCCTAAATTAGATTTTGTTAATTTGGAAAATCATTCAATTTTGAGTTCAAATAAATTTGAATTTCAAAACATTTCCAATTTAATAAATTCTACATTAGGGAGCCTCCTTCAATTACTCCCAATCTGAAATTAATTTCAGATTTATTTACCTAATCTCATTTAATGCTTGATTCACATACATCAAATTTGGACATCTCTCTCCGTCCTTCTTTGGCCGGCCCCCTTTCTCTCACCTATTAATTAATTCCCCACAATTAATGCTCTCAATCAAATCCCTTTCTCTCTAAAATTTATTCTTTCCTAAAATAAGTTGTTCTAATTTTGGTAAGTTTTTGAATTCAAAATTCAAACGAATTTGAAACTTCAAATTCTTTCCTAAATCATTTAGCTTAATTTTGGAAAGCCTTCCTTCAATCAAGGATTTGATAAATCTGAAATTAATTGGGAATCAATTCGAATTTCACATTCAACAAACCTGGACAGTGGACACACTCTCTCCTCTCCCTCTCTAGGCCGGCCCCTCCCCTCTCTCTCCAATCCACTTAATTCCCATTAATTCCCCCTCTTAATTAATTAATTATCTAATTGGCTATCCCATTATGGGAATTAACAAATTCAAATTTTCAAATGACCTGCTCCCCCATATCCGTTCTACATCAGTTACCCTCACCTAGGGACTTCAACTCTCATAAGAACTTTCAAAGCCCTTAAGAACAAAAGTGCAGAAGTTTCTCTTAATAATCATCTATTCCCTCAAAAAGAAGAGGAAGCGGCTATAAATAGCCAAAATACAATTATAAGACAAATGACAAAAGTGCCCCCTGGGGTTACATATGCCTACTTCCTCAAGTGAGGGTAAAAAATGAAAAAATGCATAAATAAATTAAAATGCAAATAATAACTCAAAATAAAGTGTTACAATCATGGCCGTCGATATTTGGCTCCTCCTCTGATAAACTTTCGCGGTCAGATGTCCTCATCAAAAATGGTCAGAGAATGAGAGGGACTACTTCCGTAAAGTGGTTTACCTGATCAATTTTTTTTCTTTAAAAAATCTGAGTGAGTTTTGCAAGAGACTAATTAATAATACCTGTTTGATCAATTTGCAAGTAAATTTAATTCTCACTTGGTTTTTCACATTTATTTTTGAATAGATGGTAGTCAGAATTTAATAAATAATGTTATTACTTCACCCATGAAGTTCTTACAAGTATGGTGAAAGATAATTTGATATCTAAGAGGCATTTTTTACATTAAATTACTATTTCTTTCAAGCTTATTAAGATGAGGTTCTTTTTTCAGAAATGTTGGTTTCGTTTTAGTTTATTTTTACATTTCTTGATTCAGTGATCCACCACTCTTATCTATTTGGACTGGTATTGTGTTAGTTACTGATTATAAAATGAGGACTTTGGTTCTTTTAATTAGTTGACCTACTTATAAATGTTGCTTTTAAAGCTCGGATTCACCATTTTAAGACTTGCTTCCATAGGTAGAAATGAGAATGTTATTAGCTGTTATTACAGGCACATATAATCTGTCAAATGGTCATATATATTACATCAGTTCTAGTATTAAATTTGTTAGTTTAGCTTGGGTTTGTAAAAAGCACTGGGTTTGTGAAAAGCTTGAACCTAACTCTTCATTCCAGTTATACAGCCAACTCTAGCAGTCCATGAATATTTTATTTCTGTGACCTGAATGCTTTGAGGATTCTACAGCTACAAACCTGTAGTGATTCTTGTTTTGCAGTAATTTGAAGACCTTAAATTTTATCTTTTCTGCATGCATCTGCTCTCTAGAATTTTTACATTTTGAGTTCATTATAATATTGTATAAACTAGCATACGTTTTGTTGCCTTATTGAGTTTAATAAATCATATGTAAATTTAGAATTCTTTTGATTAGCATCTTGATTGTTCATTTGATTTCATTTTTAATTTCTTAACACTCGCTGACTTTTTTTCCACCCCCTTGTTTTTTAGATTTGCTTCAAGGTTATTGACTTGGTTCTTGAGCCGCATATTGGGAGCATCTGTTGGGTTTAGGGTTGCTGGCTGCAATTGTTTAAGGGATGTTAGTTTGAAGTTCAATAAGGTCACTTCCTTACACTGTATACAACTTTTGCATGGGAGTATTCTTTGGAATTTTGTAAATGCTTATCATTTAAATATCATTCTATTGTACACACAGGCATACAAGCTTGTTTAAGAAAAGAAAAAAAAGATTCCTGATGAGTCAGAAAGCTGCATGGGTCCAGAACGGTTACCCACTTCATCCTTGCCTTTTAAATACCTCTCTGACATGTTCAAAAGTAGAGGTCTTTAATTGTTGGGGATTGAAAGTGTGATGTAAATTTTACTAACAAGTTTGCTAGTTATATGAAAGCGGTCTGCATGTTAGTGAAACTTTATATTGTGTTCGTTTCAATCAAACACAAGAAAATGATATCCTGAATTCCAATTTTCAACTACACTGTATTTAGAATACTTCTGAAATCTAAATACTTGTAACAAATAACTCCTTAATATCTTAACAAATATTTGAATTATCGATAACCATCCTTGCAAATAGAAAATCCTTTTAATTTTCTCCATAAAAGGTGTCTGACTGCTTGAAATATGGAGAGTTTTATGATGTAATTTTGGGACAATTTTCTTGCTTTTTTTTCCATTTAAATCTCCTCCTATCCTTTTTTTAGGCACCCCTTTATTCTTTTGAAATTTAAATTGCAATTTTTGCAATATTAGCTCTTCAATTTTTATTTGTAAATTTTTCCTTTCAAGTTTAAACTTGCAATATTTGTGCTCTCATTCAATCTCACTCCTTCGATTCATGTCAATGGTTTTAAAATTTTCAACTCTTTTTGGTGCTTGAATTTATATTTTCTTTTGAATATTTAGACAGAAGGGTTGTTGCCTACTTTTCTGAACTTTTAGATGTCATCGCCAATCCCATAGTTCTCTTCTAATGCACCTAGTTGATCTAGCTGGCCAATAAAGAGCTTCGCTTGTGCTATTATGCCTTGTCTGTAGTCCCACTGTTTTTGTGTGTGTGCCTGGAAGCAATACAATGCCTAAAGGTTCAAACGATTTGGTTGAATGTTGATGCCCTCATCTTAGTGCTAATGAGGTTTGAAATTTATTATTTGTCTTGGAAAGAGTTTTATTTGCTGATATTTTACCGGGAGTTTGATTCTCATATTTAAACATAGCATAGTTTTGGAAATTCTTGTAAAATTATACAACTGGACAATTTTTTCTTTTTCCTCTTGTTGACGTTTTTTTGTGTCGACTCGAGTCGGATCGAGTCGAATGGGACCTGATCGGATTTTATTTGACTTGATCCACTGAATCGAGCATCGTTGAAACGAAATTGACCCAAATCAGGCCTAAATTAAGTCCAATTAAACTCAATTTAATCCAATTAACATCAAATCGATTCAAATCGAATCCAAATCCGTTGAACCAAATTCGACCCAATTCAACGCCGATTCGAGTTCAATTTTGCAAAATTGACTCGATTAGACCCGATCAGACTCAAATTGACCCAAATCGATTCAAATTGAGTCTGATTTGGGCTCAAATTCAGCCCAATTGGTCCGATTTCTATTACTTGATTTGGAAAGTCAAATGATCGAAAATTGGACCAATGGGGCTGCGATTTTGATTACTTGATTTGAAAAGTCAAATGAATCGAAATTGGACCAATTGGGCCGAAATTGAGCCAGAATCGGACCCTATTCGGACCAAATTGAGCTGAAATTCAGCCCGAATCGGACTCAATTTGAATCAATTTGGGTCGATTTGAGTCCTGTCAGGTCTGATCGAGTTAATTTTGCAAAATTGAACTTGAATATGCATCGAATTTGGTTCAACGAGGCTGATTTGGACCGATTTGGGTCGATCATGATCGATTTGATTTTACTTGGATTAAATTGAGTTTAATTGGACTTAATTTAGATCTGATTTGGGTCAATTTCGTTTCAACGTTGCTCGATTGAGTGGATCGGGTCAAATCGAATCCGAATGGGTCCAATTCCACTTGATCCGACTCGAGTCGACACAAAAAAAATGTCAATAGCTCTTTACTTGTATTTTCGTTTTTCCTTTTCTATCCATTATTCTTCTAGTAATAAAGTTTCGAGCTTGAATGCTATTTTTTGCATTAGAGGATGCTTAATTGAATAGTTTGATTTTTTTTTTTTGCCTTAACAGATTTTATCTACACATCCCGATCTATTCTATTAGAATATGAAGGACTACATAATAAGCAGCCCAAATAGTGAGACCTTCAATAACATCGAAAAGGACCTATGATCTTCAACCATTTTTGAATCTTCCGCCTAAACTAAGTTTCAAAAAAATCTTCTAGAAACATGTTTATTAAATAGCGACTGTGTTAAACTTCATGCTTCCAAACATAAAATACCATATGTCCCCATTTGTGATTTAAAAAATATTCAAAATTTAATTTAAATGTTTAAAATTAAAGAATAAAATTTGAGATACTTTATTAAGGAATTTGAATTATTAACTATAATTTTATAAATAAAGTGTCATCTAATAGAAGAACATGACAATAATTAGGAAGCTATGGAAACACTAAGGCCAATCCCATTCTTTTGGGTACTAAATGTATTTATTCCCTAGCAGTTTCTTAAGTATCTTAATACTATTGTCGGATATTGCGTGATTAAGTGGGAAATTCATGACTTGTTTTCTTGGAAGGCACAAATTCTGTCGTCTCATTAACCAACAACAATAACAAGCCTTTATCCCACTGTGGGGTCGGTTACATGAATCCTTTTTCTCCATTATGAGAGTCAAATTTTCATCTAAATCTAATAAAGAAAAGTCATTTCTAATATTTTCTAGCCAAGTCTTTTTAGGTTTGCCTCTACCTTTCTTAACATAAGTCAAATCTAATACATCTACTTTCCTAACTACATTATCGGAAGGCCGCCATTTTATGTGACCAAATCATCTAAGGCGACTCTCTCTAATCTTATCTTCTGCTGGAGCTACTCCAACCTTTTCACGTATATGTTCATTTCGTATCTTGTCTATAAGAGTAAAGCCACTCATCCACCTGAGCATCCTCATCTATGCAACAATTAACTTAATATTATGCTTCTCTTTTAATGGCCAACATTCTGCACCATAAAGCATTTCAGGTCTCACTACCATCTTATAAAAATTCCCTTAAGTTTAAGAGGGACTCTTCTATCACACAACAAGCCCGATGCATTCCTCCACTTCAACCATCCAACTTGAATTCTTCTAATAATATCCCCATCTATTTCACCATCACTCTGAACAATCGACCCAAGATATGTAAAATGCGTACTCTTATTAATGACTTGATCGCTTAAAGTCACAATCCCTCTCACTAGATCTATTATTATTAAAATTACACTCCATATATTCAGTTTTATATCTACTCAAACAAAAGCTTTTAGACTCTAAGGTTAATTTTCATAATTCAAGTTTACCTTCAACTCCCTCTCTAGTCTTATCAACAAGAAGAATATCATCAACAAAAAGCATACACCAAGGTACAACCTCTTGCAAATGTCTAGTGAGAACATCCATGACTAAAGAAAAAAGATATGGGCTTAAGGCCGATCTTTGATGTAATCCAACTGAAATAGGAAAATACTTAAGGAAATCACCTTGTGTTTGAACACAAGTAGTAGCTCCTGCATACATATCCTTAATGACTTGATAAGCATTATTAACCCCTTTCTTATGTAGAACTCTCCATGACACTTCTCTTGGAACTTTATCATATGCTTTCTCTAAATCAATAAAAATCATATGTAGATCCTCTTTATTCTCTCTATACTTCTCCATCAAACCTCTCAATAAATGTATAGCTTCCATAGTAGACCTACCTGGCATGAATCCAAATTGATTTTGAGAAACATTAGCGTCATGCCGTAACCTATGCTCCAGTTAAGAAAGGTAGGGGTAGACCTAAAAAGATTTGTTGTCTAAGTTAACCGATGTTGTAATATTTTGTTCCTTCTCACTTCGTAAGTTTCTGCCCGTTTCAGCGCAAAAATGGCTGAGGTATTTTGGTTTCTCCCAATAGTAAAACTATATAGAGAAACCTGAAAAAGGAAATGAGTTTCAGACAAATGTTAACTGAACCAAATCTGAAAATGCTTGTTTTGGATTCGTTTCTTTCACTGAGCTGTGTGGTGGTGTCTCCATGAAGTTTTTGATTCGTTTCTTTCCTAATACACCGATCCAGTTAGACTCTTTTAACAGAATGAAATGCATGAATTAGTGATTGTTTATCTTTCAGATACATAACAAGTGTTTACTTGATTTGTTTCATGTTGTAATGTATATTCTTTTGTTACGCTTTGTATTCTCCAGGGTACCATTTATTCTGTGTCTGTTGGAGAAATTAAGCTCAGCTTGCGCAAATCTCTTGTAAAACTGGGGTTCAGTTTCATTTCCAGGGACCCAAAGTTGCAATTATTAATTTCTGATTTGGAAGTTATTGTGAGGTCGTCTGCACCAAGTGCTAAAAAAAGTAAATCTCAGAGACCTCGTGGAACTGGTAGAGCGAAGTGGATGGTCTTGACTAATGTGGCAAGGTTGTTATCAATATCTGTGAATGAATTAGTTTTTAAGGTAACTCCCTGTTAGAGAGGCTTCTTGATATTTTCCTGGCTCCGTAAAACTACTTATTTTTTTAGTATTCTAGATATGATAATGAAATAAATTAATGCATATCGAGACAAATTAAGCTGTTATACCCGGAAATGCTTATGCAAGAAAATTAATTGATTAATTGCAGTAACATAGTTTTTGTGATTGCTTTCGTGGTCTTGTGTTGGCATCAGGTGTATCAATCTTATTTGACCACTGGTATTTGATGAATTTTTTTGCTGTCCAATGAATTAATCACTTTCGATAGAGAAGTGTTTTAAACATTGATTATCGTCTATTTTCCAACTTGCTATTATGAACAAATGGAGTATGATGTATTGCTTTTGTCAACCTCTTAATTTCCTTGTTTAATTTCCCTTATGTTCTTGTTGGGATTGGCTAAACCTACAATTTTCTTTCAGCTTGATTTAGCTATGGGCTCTATTTGATGTCAGCCCTCGTTTACTAAATCCATTGAAACAACTTGTGATGCCAACGGGTCCTTTTGGGTTCATAGATTCTTTTGCTGCTTCATTTAGAGCCAAAAGGTTGTAATTTTTTCTGTAAAACTCCATTGTTCCGCCCAGTGGGATGCGTTGTTTTTGTCAACCTCTTAATTTTTTTCTTTAATTTACCCTAATTTCATGTTGGGATCGGTTAATCAAACAAATTTTTTTCAGCTTAATTTTGCTTTGGGCTCTATTTTGTTAGCCCTAGTTTTCTAAATCAATTGAAACAGCTTGGGATAACAATGATTCCTTTTGGACTCATATATTCTTTTGCTTCTATATTTAGAGCCAAGATGTTCTAATTTTTTCTGTAAGACTCTATGGCCAGCCTCCCAAATCTTTTTACGTAAGCCTTTTTATTCTGTGTAGTTTTTGGATGCTTTTCAAGTATAACTTTGCTTTTAAGCATATTGGTCAGAGTTTTGAAGAATCAATCGATATGTTATGATTAAAAGTTTTGTGCAAGTGTGGTGCAAAGAAAGGCGTCGAATGCCCATCTCTTACTTTTTCCTGCTGGTAGTTGTCGTTTTGGAGTGGGGATATGACACTTGCAATAGCGCCAAGGAACAGCTGGCTAGTGAGAAAGTGCTGTTCTAGCCGATTTTGGTTGTTTACTATCTTTCCATCCCAATAATGGTACCATCTTCTTTCTATGATGGCTCTATCATTACCATGCAAATATGCTTGCTAAAGATGGCATGGCAGATACATGTGGCACCATTACTTAAAATGCTGTTTTATAGTGACTACTAGTGATATCTGTTAGCTTCTTTGTTAATGATCTGGTAGAGTTTGTTAGCCCCCAAAAGTATCTGTATTGCATCTTAATTAACAAATATTACCCCTATTTTTAACGAGTTTCTAGGAGTTAAAACATGGGAAGCTAAATCAAATCCCTGGAATCTTTGTTTCTTTGAGCAGCAATCCATTGTTTCTTGATCATATTTTGATAGAAAATGGCCAGGTTGATAAACTTTACTCAATGCAAGTTTAGTGGACTAAGAACTGTCTTGAAACTTTTAGCAACCTTAACACCTCATTCATCCTATTCTTTATTAATGTTTCAACTGCCTTTAAATGTCATCGATCATACTTTCTTTGAGTTGCTAAAAAGTTTGGGCACCTGGCTTTAAAATTGAGTTGACTAAGTTGATGAGATTGACTGGAATTAACAATGACCAAATTAAACTAACCATAAATTATGATATGGTTGACTGTATTTCAAGATATATATTGTACTTGATTTTTGAAAAGATGAAGCTTCCCATGTTAGACTTGTAAACGTAGAATTAATGAAAAAGACTAAATTGTTGTTGGTGATGAGGGCAGAAACTAGATATTCTTGTTTACTGTATTGTTTAATCCTTATTTGCTAATATCCATTTGAAATTGAATAAATGGTATTTATTTTTTACGCCGACCCCACATAGTGGATAAAGGCTTGATGTTGTTGTTGTTGCACTTATTTTTTACGATGTTAATTATGCAACTGAAATAATTTAATATTATTATTTTATTTAATGATATTTATCATCATAGTGATACAAAGTTTGCTAGTCTTGAGTTTACATAATTGACATGTATTTACCAAGATATATGCTTTTCTATATAAACCTACAAAAGATTGTTCTACTTTTTTTTAAAGGGGTCATTTGGATGGATGAAAAATGAATGTAGAGTAAAATAAAATATAGTGCAAAAGAAATGCAATGTATTTAAAATATTTGGAGTTGTTTGGATGAGTGTAAAATAAATGCATGTTATTAATTTATTTGTTTGGTTTGAGATAAAATGAATGCAGTGTAAAGCCCAAAGATGGTGGTGGTCGGTAGCCGGTGGGCTCTGGTGGTGGCAAAAGTGGCAAGCTGTGTTGGATGGTGACTGGTGGTGAGAGGCAGGTGGTGGTTGATGGCAAGTGGTTGGAGGAGGGCAGTTGCGAGCGGTAGGAGGTGGTCGGCTAAGAGAGGCGGTCGGTGATGATGGTGACAGGTGGGTGGTGGCTTGCGACGATTATGGCAAATAATTTATAATATATATAGAAATCAACCAAAATAATGGTTTTCAAGTACACCAAAATGGAACTATAGGGTGAATTCCAAATACATCAAAATTTAATTTAATACTTTTTAAATTTTTGGTAAGCTTGTAGCTTAGATTATTATTAATAGATAAGTATTAGTTATTTAATTTAATTTAACACTTCTTTTTAAATTTCCCGATACATGCTACCCAAAGTGGAGGAAACTAGTTTGCTGGAGTACAATAGTTAGATGAATAGTGTTATTTAAAATTATAGTTCAAATAATTTAATTAAGGAATTTACTATTAGATAGTAATATATGAATATATTTTTTATATACGTCTATATATCAAAATGATCAAAATGAAATATAGCATTTTATAAAAATACTATTGATTGTTTTCAGGATGTGCGAAAAATTAGCTATAATTTTTAGGAGAAATTTTTTAATTATATCTTTTTGAAAATTTAGGTATAAGAGGATAGATGATGGGGCTTAAGCTTGATGTATAATTGAACTTGATATGATTAATTACAATATTTAATGATAGCATGTTATTAGACCCCTTTAAATCATCATATAATCACAAATATGAAATTGCTTGGGGAACTAAGCATCATAATTATTTTCATAAAAGTATACCCTAGATGAAATTACATTTATTTACAATGCCTGCATTGAGATGCAATTAAATACCTATTATGTAGGGGTAGTGCACCTAATGCACTATAAGGCTGAACATAATATTTTTTCTTTTAAAAGTAGTTTAATTATTTTTAAGGTTTATTTTTCTTTATTTTTTTCTTCAAAGACTACTCATTTTTTTCCATGGCTAACCAGGGATTTTTCTATTAATAGGACTTATTTTATTTAGATATCTTTTAGTGTTTTTCTTTCTTTTTTTAATCTTTGGGATTCCATTAATCCTTATCCTGCTCTACATTAAGTGCTATCAGAGATGAAATCCTCCTTCAATGAAGAAAGATGGCGGAGGAAGATTGATGGGACTTGACAGTGAATGGAAGTGGGCGAGCGGTGACAAACGACGACTCAAGTTGGCTGAGCGACAACTCGACGTCATTGAAGCCTCCATTCAAATCCTTTCATATATATTGACTATGATGGGTGTTGGCAGAGAGTGTGGAGCCTTGCGTGATCCCTTGTAGGCCATAATATCACTGAGTTGAAACGAGGACACCGTAATCACCTCACTAGTCTGATAGGTATCATTGACGATCTGTGCACGTTTGGTGTGATATGTCCAGAGCTGTGAAGCATATGATGATCAAAGACAGGATGATTTGATTATAAAGAGTCGACTTTGGGACTTGGACAATGCCGGAAATGACTGCATCATCGAAATGATTGGGGCAATGACATAATCCAGAGGTAATGATGCACAATGCTGAACCTAGGTAACGATGAAAACATCAACTCTCAATTGATAGTGGGCGATGGTCAATTCAAGAATTGAACCAACTATGCCTGTGGGAATGCTACAGCCATGGAAACTCTAGGCTTCAATGCGATGGAGGAGATCAATGAAGAATTCACGGTAGTGACAATTGGATGAATAAAAAACATTATGACTTCCTTTCTTGTTCATTCAAGGATGATTTTCAATACCACTGACGATGATTCAGTGTGCCAACACCAATTCTTAAAATGCAAATTGTTGAATCTTAGCAACAAAGAGTTATTGGTATCGGCATTGTTAATGCTGCAAGAACAATGGCAAGAATGCCATACAAATATGCTTTTAAAAGTGCCGTTAGAGAGTTTTGTGTTGTTGATTCTATTGGTTTTATTGTAGATTAAAGGCAGGATATTGATATAAATACTCACCATTTACCATAAAGGCAAATGAAATAGACTGTCATGGCTTAAGGGAAGGGTTAAGCCTATTAGAAGTGGTCAAACAAGTGAAGCTGGATATTTGGGATTATTTGCAGTAGGTGGCTTGTTTCACACGAAAGTTCTAGAAGCCCTCAATGATTCAACTTCTATTAGGCCTGCCATTTTCCCGACGTCAAATCCCACAAAAGTTGTGAAAGCACACCTGAAGAGGCCTTCTCAATTTTGAGTGAAGAAATTCTATTTTTTAGTAGTGCCCTTTCACTGATGTGAACCTTAGAAATTGTAAGTTTGGTTATTATAACAAGGTAAATAATATGTACCTCTTTCCTAGTATAGGTCTTAATTCTTTTTTATTTGGTGCATGTGTCATCTTAGATGACTTGCTTTAATCAAGGACGGAATGCTTGGCTGCATATATGGAAGAAGTGGTCGTTCTTACATGTCCTCTAATATTGATGATACGTGACATTACACAAGAAGTGGGTGCTGCAATAATCAAGGAGGTTGTGGTAGAGGATCTACCAGAATTGCACCAATACATGGATAGTTGGGAGCTCAAGAGTCTTGATGAGGAGGCCAAGCTAATAGACTTACGAACTCAAGATAAATCTTTCCATTATGGACAAAAGAGACATGTTATTATATTTTGCCTTCTTTAGCTAGTTCCCGTAAAGGATCTATGTATATTAGGCAGATTTATATGCAACATCTTTAACATATTGGTATTTCAAGAAAGTTGGAAAAGCACTATTTCGAAGGCGATTTGGTGATAGCACATCCGCTAACAGATAGTTATTATGTGCGCACATATAACAAGCTTAAAGCTAAGAAGATTGACGACAATGCCTACAAGATTGATCTTCTTGCTAACATGAACATTTCTAATACTTATGATGTTGTTGAAACATTCATGCATTTCACTTCTAATGAATTATCTTTATAAATACAAAACTCAAAGGTGAATTTTTCTTAAATGAAATGTCACACCCCATTTTGACCCCCCTACAATCAATCTGGAGCGTAATAGAGAAGTAGAATATGAATAGATATATCTCTTATTCATCACCAATCCTGAAATACTTCTATCAGGATCCAAGTGAGTAGGAAACAATCTATCCAGACTATCCCAACACATCTGAAAATTTTCAAATCTTAAGATTCTATCCAAATATTTCAACCTTGGAAGCATATTTAAACATATGAAATGAAATACAGAGCTTACTAAATTTTCAAATAGCATTTACATACCAAAAAATTTGTCTGTACAGCTTTCTACTCTGACCTCTATGTACACCCAAAATATATGTACACAAAAGTGAAGTCAACCTCTTGTCTAGTTCCCCATTGGTTCCTTTCCCATACTTGTAGTATAACCACTGCTAATGAGTTAAAGTTCCATGAAACACACAATCATAATGCCAGAAATAAGAAACATAAAATTTGCAAACGATTGTAAACAATATGGGGATTTCTATAACAATCATAAGCTGTACAAGAAATCAATGCATAATTAACATTTCATATTTCCTGTTCTGTTTGCATTCCAGTACTTTCGGTAAATCATATGATGACTATAGGCTTTTGCACACTTACAACCATTTCCTTCAAGGTTTGGTTCAAATTCTCAACTTTTAGAAGTGAGAGTTCTCTCATTCAAGGTTGAGTCCGAATTCTCAACTTTTAGAAGTGAGAGAGTTGGGTACCTCTTGTACGATCCTTAAGGCAAGTCTTTCGCCTTTACTTGTGCGGGCCTAATACTCATAATATGATTTTTCTCATTTTCCTTTTTCATTTATATTCAGATGTTCATAACAATATCTATAGTGTTATTCTGTAGCATCACATTTCAGCATGTAGTTTTTATCAAATAATTCAAACAAGTAATTATCTCAAGTGAACCAGTAATAAACAACATGCTTAATATAAGATAATTGCTACCACCATTACATTAAATATATAAAAATGCTCTAATTTTCTATACTACAGGTTGGGTATCTTACCTCGTTATAAATTGGTTATTCTACAATACCCTGCCTTCGTTTACTTCTGTAAACAACCTCCACCAAACTTTTCCGCATTCAACCATACTCCTTCCCTTACCTTTCTTCCTTTCCTAACTAAATTCAACAACCCACCACAGCCCTTTTTCCTTGCTGAATTCAGCAACACTATTTTCAACAACATTAATTGCAGCAATACCAAATTTAGCAAACACTACAACCTTTAATTGATTCCTTAACTTCTCTTCTTTTTTTACCTTACTGTTTTTTTTTCTTGCATTTCCCCGCAGCAAGCAGCAGCCTCTGCTCCAGCACGCAGCCCTCCGTCTCCCAGCTCCTGCTTGCACACGGCCTGCTCTCTATTTGACTCCAGAGAACGGGTGGGTGGAAAGAATTGGAATGGGAAGTGCTTTAGTGCTAAGATAACTTAATATAATATTACTGTACCCTAGGCATTCCACTAATAATATAATAACATGCTCTAACTCCACTAATTCCTATTGCTAGCTGTGTGATCCAAATCATCAGTCCATTGCATGTTGATTTTAGTGGAATTGCTGTAGTAATTACAGCAATTAACAATTGCTTTAATTAATAATCTGTTAACAGTAAATCATCTCTTACAGTAAACATTTAATTAAATGTTAATTAACTATTATTAAGCTATTAAATGAATACTTATATACAATTATATATCAAAATCCTCAGAATTTAAAATAGAATATAATGAAATTAAATTTGACATTTTTCATATGTGGGAGAAAATAGGGTAAAATTTTGGGGCAAATTGTATGCTTACTTTTTTGACAAACTTTTGGGTGTTATATGGAAGGCATTGATGAAGTACAAGGTTGGCCATAAAAATTAGTCTCCTAATAAATAGTTTTATTATTTGCTATGTTTCTTTTTCTTTTATTTTTCTTTGAAGGTTTTTCTTTCTATCCTTAATTTGCAAGAGGGTTTTCTATAACAAGAAGACTACTTGTATTTAGACATTTTTTTATCAATTGAAATTATAAGTGTTGTTCTTTTTTATATTTTGAGTTATATGGAATCCTGGCCTTGATCTGCATCAAACCCAACCTCTTAATGTTTGTTATTGCACACATTTCGTAAGTTGAGTAGAAATTTTCTATTTATGCTTTGTTCTTCAAGCACATTTGCATGAGGTTAATTTGCCTTTTCCGATTTGTGAAAAAAAATTAAAAAGTTGTTCTTGGCTTATTATATTTATGAATTTTGGATTTGATTTTTGATTAGTCAATTAAAGATAGGGCAAAATAAGGAGAGAGATCATGGTAGGTAAGAAGTTAAGGAAAATATTAGTTTTTAAATAGGTAATTCAATTAAGTAATGGATGCATTAAAATGGTATTGATAGAGATTAGAATTGCAAGTATTAGATGTTCTAAAAGGTAGGGACTTTCTCATTATATTTCCTTGAAAAATTTGTACTGTTTTAAAAAGTAAATTATTGAGCAAATAGTTTGCATACTACTACCAAACTTTGTGCAATTAGTTAAAGCATAATTCAATGTTTCCAATTTAACGAGTTCTATGAAATTTTGTTGACTTATATTCAAGGAATGAGCAAAAATGATGCATGCGCGGGGGGGGGGGGGGGGGGGGTCAAAACAACTTGATTATTTTGTCCTTGGGCTGCTTGCTGTTCTCGGTTGGAGGCATTGGCTGTTTTCGGTTTTGGGCTTGGTAGACCGTGGTTTGCTAGCTTGGATGGGTCCCTTTTGGTGGCTGCTGGCTCTCGGGTTGGGTTTGTGGCTCTCGGTTTTGAGCTGGTGCTGAAATTCCTGGTTATTTCTTTTGAGCTGAAGTTTAGTTCATTAAATGAAGTATTATGATAGCTCATTATTGGGTGGAACTTGTCTCTTCCCCTTCCCCATTCACCTCCTTGGGTTTCCTCTAAATCCCTTTGGTTTTTGGGGAGCTGTTGCTCTTCCCGTGGCTTTGCTGGGTTTCCCGATTTCTGCTGTTTCGGTTCCTGTGTGCTTCTCGGGTATGCTGTTCCGTGATCTTCCTGCTGGCTTCCTGTGTCTTTGTTGGCTGGCTACCCGTGGTCTTGCCTCCTTGTTTCCTGTACCAAATTTTGGGGCTGCTGTTTGGTGACTTTTGGCCTTCTATTTTCCTTTATTTATTTAGGTATTTGAAGAGATTTTTGGGCCTATATATAGGGCTGATTTGTGGCTGTTTTAGAGGAGTTGAAAAATGTAATTTTTGGAAGTTAAAAAAATATGAGGGTTTTTGTTGGAAAAGCTTGCGAGCTTGTTCCATTCTCCTTCTCCTTCTCCTTCCACTAGGAAAGCTTGCGAGCTTCTCCTTTTCTTCTCGGACTTCTAACCTATTTCTTCTAATCCGCAAGTGACCACCCCATTGTATCCTTCTTCTCTAAATGAAATGCAAGTTTAGGATGAAGTTGTTTGTTGTGTGAGTTGTATGGTGTTTGTCTTATGTCAAAGAGTTCAAAAATGTTATTTTTGGAAAGCTAGAAACCTGCGGGTTTATTTTGAGGATTGTTTGCAAGCAATGCCTCTTCGTCTTCTTGTCTCCTCTCTATAGCTTGCGATCTATCTTCGTCTCGGCTTCTAACCTATTTCTTCTCTATGCAAGTTCCACTCCACCTGTATCCTTCTTCTCAAGCAAGTTTAGGAATTGTTATTTGATAAATGTAAGCGTCGTTTTCAAGATATAAAGTCATGTTTTGCTTTACAAGTGTTATGTCATGTCTTTTCTTTTACATGGTTGTAATTTTGTTCTTTTTTTAGGTCTCCAATGTGTTGTGGAGACCTAAACTTTTTTTATTTAGTTTTTTTTTTGTAGCCAAGGGTTTTCTTGAATCCTTGCTTACATCAAAAAAATTCAGGGTGATAGTGTTTGCTTCTAGCAACCTGGTGGCGAAACTGTATACCTCTATTGATTTGCTCCTAGTCACATTGATGCTAAAAGTATTGATTTGTATTGGGTCATTTGGCTTGTTAAAAAAGGAATGCAAAGTGAAATGAATGTATTATAAAATATATATAGTTTCTTTGAAATCTTTGAGTTATTTGGCTTAACATGAAACAAATCCAGGAGATTATTTTTTGTGTTTAGTTTGAATTAAAATGAATTCAGTGTAAAGCATTAGCATTGGGTGGCGTTGAGTGGTGGGTTGTGTGGGCTGCGGCGGTGGTTGGTTCCAGTTGGGTATGGTGGTGGTGTCGGCAAAAATGGTGTGTAGGTGGTGGCCAATGTCAGTGGGGTGGCAGAAGGTTGCGGTCCCCTGGTGAAGCTTTAAATGCGCGGTGTATTTGAAATTTGTCCAAATCGGGCAATTTTCAAATATATTGAAAATAAACTAAAAGGTGAATTCCAAATACATCAAAAAATCAATTTTGATAGCTTTTCGTCCAACCAAACAAGAAATTTTTCAAAACGCCCCCATTCTTTTTACCTTGCATTCATTTTTCTGGAAATCAGTCATCCCCTTGGTAAACCTTATGTTAGTTCAGAGGCTGGCATCAGCTTTTCTCTATAGAATTTGAAATCTTAATATGTGGTATGATTATAAGAGTTCATGTGGATGTGATCAGATAGTATCTACTAATCAAAATGTTCCTAGCTTTTGCTATTCTAAAGTTAACATCTTCATATATTGATGGAATTTTCTTTCTTCTTAATCATCTTAATCTAATTATTCATCTCAATTTTGTTAATTTGTTATAAACTCCTATGAATTGTTTTTGTTCAACATTCTATCTTTTGCCTACATCTGATATTCTAATAATTTTCGGAGGCCAAATGTTATGTACAATTGTACTTCATACTTAATTAGTAATGTTTGCTTATTGAAAATCCATATAATGCAGCAACATAAGGCTTTCAATCTCAGTTGATTTAGTGAAAAAATATGGTTGTAGTTAGTTGTTTATTAGCTTCTAATTATGACTTTTTCAAGTGATTGTAGGTTCCTAAAGCTGCTTTTGAAGTTAAAGATCTTAGGCTGGAGATGTCAAAAAGTGGAGGTTCAACTCCTGTGCTCAATATCAAGCTTTACCTTATCCCATTACTTGTCCAAATATGGGAATCAAAGACAACTCTTGATCAGTTCAGTTTTGACCAGTGGGAATACTCAGCTAGTGCGGAAAATAGTTGTGCTCCTTTCATATGTGAAGATATGTCAGTTGCTTCTGAGTTGTCTCATGATAAGTGAGTTTCTTCTCCTGCATACTCAATGAACCTTCAATTGCTTCGATATCCCTTTCCTCCCTATTTGTCTTTTAACCCACACCATTTTTCTTGAAGGCATGGGACATATCACCCAAGCCAGGCCTAGATGAAATGGTTTTTATCTCTTGTTTGCTAATCCAACTTTTTGTACCGCTACACGAAGATGCTAAAATATTCCTCATTGGATAATTCAATATAGTTACTTTGATCCTTTCATCTGAAAACTGTAACTGGAATCATGACAGCTTCGAGACGCGTGTTTCTCTTTTGGTAGTTTCTTATGATATTAGATGCTAAAACTTTTCTTTTCCTTGAGAAACATATAGTGATCTTTTTTGTTTTGTTTTTTTTGGCTTCTTTCGTGGTAACTTTTTTTCCACTTACGGAGCTATAGCCTTTTATCATTTCAGGGAACAGGGAATCCAAATCAAGAATTTGGATATGAGATGTGGAGATATCACTGTTAACTTAAGTGAAAATCTATTTGCAAAAACCAAACTGGGATCGGATGCCTTTACCGAGACTGTTCCAAGTGGAGGTTCCGGATATGACATTGGTTCCGGTAAACTATCCCAAAACAATAAATTGTCGTCAATGTTGAAGAAGCAGATAATGTTATTCCCAGACAAGGTTTGCGATTTATTTTTGTCATGCCAAGTCCTTTATTGCAGCTAGCAAATTCTACATGATTTAAAATAGAATTTTGAATTTACCTTAAAATTTAAACTTTTTTCTTAGTTTTGATCTTATATGGGTATCTGTAAATAATTTATCTTGAGGGCTATTACCCTAAATTTTACCTTTTCTGAAGATCTTATTTCAACTCCATGAGAGGCTTTGGGCAATGAATTACTGTTATTTCTTGGGTGATGTATCTAATTAGCTTTTTTGCTTGCTTGCTTTTGGAAATCTTTTCATGACTCTGCAGATTTTCAACAAATTATGCCAAATGACTGCACACTGAGGCCTATCATTTTAATGAAAAAAGCCTTTGTGAATGTGTTGGGAATATTTATCTTGGGTCCATATCATCTTTGTGAACTGCCAGCAACTTTCTAAGCCTTTTTACTAGAATAATTTGAACTTGGGTATTTGATTATTTTTCATCTGGAACATGAATATTTGTCAAAGTTTTCCATTTCTATGTGAACCATTTGCAATCACTGTGTGCTAGTATGAACAATCATATACTTTAGGATAAGTGAGAACCAAACTTTTTTATTAGATTAGATAATGTAGTGGAATGGCCTTATTTATTATCTGAAATTGAAAACTCTAGCTTTTGCCCTACTGATGATATTTTGCCTGGCCATAAGTTATGGGGAACAGGTGAAGGACGAGAAGGTTGAACAGTACTGTGAATCCATGTGCCATTGTGTGTAATTCACTCACATGCTTCTTCATGAACATTTGAATTGGGACTGTGCAGATCAGTTCAGCGGTCAGGGGTTGTGTAGATATAGCATTAGTCCACTAGGAAGACGGCAAAGTTTTAGTTGCATTATCTGTTATGATCTGCATGAGAATGAAAATGAACAAGAACCACATTGAAATTGAAACAGGAGTGTCGACCTCTATTTCATTTCCATTATGTGACATTAGAGTGAGCTGAGTTTCAAGCTGGTTGTTTCGATCTACAATTCTTAAATGGGTCCAAGCTGATGCCTTTGGGAAGCCCTTGGAAGTGGCTGTGGTTCACTGAATGTGCCAATAGCTCTTCCATGCCATTTGGTTTAATTATTTTTGAAAAATCAGTCTCAAACAACAACATTAGAACATTAGAAGACTCGTGAAGGGACCTAGGAGTATGTAAACTCCTTGTACTTATATGCCTCCCTTGGCATTGTGGAACTGGCAAACAATTATGCTGTGGGTTTTAATCTTCTACCTTATTGGAAATGCTGGTGAATAGTTGATATTCAATTTTGGTCAGTTAATTGCTGGTTTTTTGGGGTCCCTTGGACCCGGCCCGGATACTCGAACTAATGAGGCGGGGACTGACAGTCGGACGGGTGTAACATTTCATTCAATTTCATAAACAAATTAACATTCAACTTCTCAATACAACGGAAGAGCCATTATTACAAAATTTTCTATCAAACTATTCATCATATCTTCCATATACTTAACATTATCATAAACCATAGATTACCTACTTGGATTTGTGCGCCGTATTCTGTAGACGTATTTCTCTTCTCTTTCAGCCATTTTTATTTCTCAGGAGACTTACCTGAAAATATTAGTTTTAATAGATTGAGTTTACATGGTAAACTTAGTGGGTAATCTTTTTATATGTATAATAATTAAATATGTATAAAATGCAATGAATATAACATTTGATATATATGCATATTCATATAACATTTAATATACTTATTTTTCATTTGGTTTCATTCATTCATTTATACATGTCATTTGGTATGTGATATGAAATGTATAAATGAATGAATGAAATTAAATGATAAATAAGTATATTAAATGTTATATGAATATACATATATCAAAAGTTATATTCATTGTATTTTATACATGTTTAATTGTTATACATATAGAAAGGTTACTCACTAAGTTTACCAAGTAAACTCAATTTATTAAACTAATATTTTCAGGTAAGTTTCCAGAGAAATAAAAATGGCTGAAAGAGAAGAGGAATAAGTCTACAGAAGACGACGCACAAATGCAAACATGTAATCTATGGTTTATGATAATATTAAGTATATGGAAGATTTGATGAATAGTTTGATAGAAAATTTTGTAATTGTCGCTCTTCCGTTGTATTGAGAAGTTGAATGTTAATTTATTTATGAAATTGAATGAAATGTTACACCCGTTCGACTGTCAGTCCCCGCCTCATTAGTTCGAGTATTTGGGCCGGGTCGTGACACTCTGCTTATGTTCAATATTATTCGTTCAAAGCAACAAGTTGTATCTTCATTATTCATATTTTCATCTTTGATGTTCATTTTAAATTTTGTTTTGTTGCATTTTTAATTATGCAGGTCATTTTTAAAGTTCGAAGTTCAATTGTTGTTTAGATGAAATTTCAGTAGCCTCTCGGCGTGATGTAGAACAAGGGGGGGGGGGGGGGGGGGTTCATGTGAATTTGAATTTCTTGCTTTAATTGGGATCAAATATTAGGAATAATTAAATCAAATCAAATCCAATTAGAGACCTAATTAGATTTAAGTAACTTTCTTAAAATAGGCTATCTTAAATTAGGCAAGTATTTCAAATTCAAAAATTAATTGGAATTTGAAATCAAATACTTTCCTAACTTAAATTGATTGATAAAAGGAAAGTAATAAAAATGGAATTCAAATTTTGGAGGCAGGGGGGGGGGGCAAAGAGAGAGGGAAGGAGAAGGTGTCTAGGTTCAATGAATGTGAACCAAGCATTAATTGGGATTGAGAATTAAATTTGAAATTAATTTCAAAATTGGGAGTAATTGGAGGAGGCTTCCTAAGGTGGAATTTATTAAATCGGAAAGATTTTGAAATTCAAAATTATTTGAATTCAAATCTAATAACTTTCCAAATTAATAAAGAACTAATTTAGGAAGGTAATCAAGAGGGAGCGGGAAATTTGAAATCAAGGGTTTGGGTGTGGAATTGCCGACAGCTAAGGAAGGGGTTGATTGGGCCGGCGGTTGGGAGGCGGCTGGGTGGGGAAAAGGTGGGCTGTGGGCTGAGATGGGGAGAGAGAGTCGGCGGGTGTAGGTGGAGGGGGAAATGCAGCCGACGGGTATAGGAGGTAGTGGGAAAGGTGGTCGGTGGCGTGGAGGAGGGAGGGGTGGGCGGCCGAATGAATGGAGAGGAAGGAGAAGATAAGTTTAGGGAAGAAAGCAAGGAGAAACAATAAAGAAAAAAAGATAAAACCGTGAGCCCGGACGCTTCCTGCGGCTGACGGGTGATGCGTTGCCCTTCACCAAGGGATTTCAAGTCACGAGCCCAGACCCTTCCTGCTGCTGGTGGAAACTACGATTCCCTTCCATAGGGATCTCACCTAAGTCCTCCCAAGGAACAAGTGCATAACAATTTTTTTATTAAAACTCCATCATACTAATACAATAGCAAGAGCCTCTATATATAGGCCTCAGAAATAAAAGAAACAAAAATAAGACGATCATGCCCCTAAGGCTTACATAAGACTAGACCCTTAAGTAGGGGTAAAAACAAAAAATGCATAATTAAAATAAAAATTACAAATAAAAATTTAAGATAACGTGGGATGATAACGGCCGTTGATCTTCAGCTCCTCCTCGGATAGGCATGGACGGTTGGATGTCCACATCACGACGTCTCATTCGTTTAGAGGAAATTTTGGGAAGTTTAGGCCTTCCCACCGCGCTTGAAAAAGTGTGTATGATTAGTGTCAGGTGACACCACGGTCGGAACTACACGAACGGGTACTTAGATTTATAGGTTTCCCTGTCATGTTGAAACTACGTGAACTAGTACTTATATTTTGCATATTTTCTTGCTGTGCTGGAAATATGCGAACGGATACTTAAATTGAGTTTTGAAATTTATACCTAGCGCATGGCAGCAACATTGACGACAAGGTGGTAACGAGGACACACACAATCTCTCTTTCTTTTTTTAAAAATTTACGCCCTCTTTTTTAATCTTTTCTGATTTTCTTTTTTTTTTCCCACTTTTTTTAACTAATAATAATGATAAAAATAATTATAGTGGGGAAATAAGAGAGTGTGTACTCTCTGTTAGGGAGAGAATAGGAGAGAGGTGGTTGGTGGTTTCGAGTCCATAGGGGTTGGTTTCAGATGATTGTGATATGGGCTGCTGGAAGGAGGAGTAAGGTTGGGTAATGGGTTTGAGGAAGGGTTCGCTGAGTGGAGTAGATGATTGGGTGATGTATATGAGAGGGATTTATTCAATGAGGTGAGAGGAGAGTGGGCTACAGGTTTGTTGTTTGCGGTTTGGTGATGTTGGGCTAGTGGGAGTAGGTTGGGTGTTCGGGTAGGTAGGTGGAGAGGGGTTAACGGGAGCTGGGAAGTGGTTGCTGGAGTACTTGGGCAAGAGCTGGAGCTTGAGGCGGTGGACGGCAGTAGGTGTTGAGGGCTGTTCGGTTTGGGAAGTGCAGGTTTGCTGCGGGTATTGGGGATGTTTAGAGGAGTTCGGTTGTGTTGGATGCTGAGAGAAGGTGGGAAGAAAGGGGCTGGAGTTGTATTGGCTGCCTATGAAGGAGCAACAGCTGGTTATAGAGTTGGGGCAGGAAGAGGAGTAGCACTTGGGAGGAGTTTCTTTTGGAGGAAGCTGCAGGTGTGAAGGGCTGTATTTGGTGAAGTGTAGGACGGAGAGGCAGAGGGTCTGTGTTTGGTGGAGTGAAGAGGTGAGGGAGCTTGAGTGAATGGAGTTCGGGAGTGGGAGCAGCAAACTAGCGGGCTAGTGAGAGGGAGGCTGGAGCTATGTGCGTGAGAGTGAAGCTATTGTGGTGGGAAGGCGAGTGTATGAGGGCTGTTTGTGCAATTGAGGGAGATGGGTCTGAGTGCAAGTCGTGGAAGCTGTTGTGGAGGGGAGGAGAGGTCTGGGTTTCTTTGCATGAAACAGAGATGGAGAGAAGAGAGAGCGGGTAGAGAAGAGGAAGCAGGATTTTTGTTCTGGATTTCCCCCATGAATGACAAGATATGGTGTGGGCAGCTGAACTTGGCGTTGAATTCCAAAGAGGGTAGGATTTGGCAGTTGATTTGGTCAGGATTTGAGATGGGGTAGAATTTTTTATTATATATAATTTGAATTAATTTTTTTATATTATTATTAATTAAAATAAGATACAACAACAACATCAAGCCTTTATTCTACTATGTGGGGTCGGCTACATGAATCCTTTTTCTCCATTGTGTCCTGTTAAGAGTTAAATTCTCATTTACATCTAGTAAAGAAAGGTCATTTCTAGTATTTTCTAACCAAGTCTTTTTAGGTCTACCTCTACCTTTCTTAACATTAGTCAAATCTAATACATTTACTTTCCTAACCAAGTCATCGGAAGGTCCTCGTTTTATGTGATCAAACCATCTAAGGCGGCTCTCTCTAATATTATCTTCCACCGGGCTACTCCAAATCCAACCATTTCAAGTATATGCTCATTTCGTATCCTGTCTCTAGGAGTAAAGTCACTTATCCACTAATTAAAATAAGATAGAAAATTATAAATTGATTGCTAGCATATTTTTCCTCCTTCCTTGTGCGTCTCATTTTTAGGGCTTTATCTCCTCGACTTATGTGTAAATTTCACTCATGCGACAATCCAAGCAATATTACAGTCAATTCCAGATATTTTTGACATTTTGGGTGCAATAACGAAGTTCATTTTACGAACGGACATCGTTCGGGCGACGTCGCACAACATAACATCCATAGGCCATCTCAAATTAATTACGAGAGATCTTCCTTGGGATAATTTTGATGTTTCAGATGCATCGACACTGTCCGTTTAACGATCGGAAGTCATTTTGGTAGTTTTGTGCAGTGTAGTGCTTGCCAATAGTCATGCTCGTCGCTTGGTCATTCGATTTTCCGCGCGAGTGGCTCCTCTTTGGTAAGTTTGATATTTTGAATGCATCGATGCGGTACATTTCACAATTGGATAAAGTTTGAGTGGTTTCGACAATGTTTGAGGTGCTCCAATTTTCGTTATGAGCAATGTATTTGTCTGCGAATGGCCGTCGTTCTCCTCATTTGCCCAAGTGGAATGTATGGGGAGGTCAAAACCCATCATTTTGATAAGAAAGAGTAAGAGTAATTGACAATAGGCTAGTATATAGCTTTCTTAAACTTAGCTCTTGAAGTATCCGTATGCCCAACATCGAAATCCGATGATATTGGAGATGGAAAGCTAAAGAGGATATTGACATCCTACAAACAACCAACAACAAGGGAAACCACTCTGTTTGTCCTCATGTAAATTTTGTTTTTTCTGAGTCCTTTAGTAAAAAAGATCTCTTAACGTTTAGTATTGTCATTTGGATGTACATCTATTATTATAAATAGACCTTTATTTTATTTGAATCTCAGATTTGGTGAATGTAAACTTATTTCTCCTACCTTTAGAATTTAAAATAGACATACGGCGGTTGTTTGGTGCTTCCTTCTTCTGAGTTATTCATAAAGCTGTGTGATACTGTTGATACCTTTCTGTGTGAGGCACACGTAGCTTCTTCCTTTCCTCTTCTTTATCCTAGAGCTCCTTTCTTCTCTTTCTGCTGATATTTACTCCTATGCACTTCCCTTTCTCCATCTGAACACCATAGAGATATTGATTGTAGTGCTTCATTGCTAAGATGCATTTCGCTCTTGCTTATTTCTTCTACTGTTTGGGATTTCATATTTAGTTACTTTTGTTGTGATATCTGGTTTTCATTATGTTCCGTGCTTCTATTTTGTAGTTTTAATTTAAGTTTACAAACATATTTATAGTTTTCTTCTTGTTAAACACTTCGTGTATATCCCATTTCTAGTAATTATTATCCCCACGAGAACGATGCTCTTATGGATAGTTTGCTTGCTAACCTAATTGATATTCACTTACAAGTGATGTTATCTTTGGAAGGTTAATTTCAGGTTGCCCAAGCTTAACTTGAGATTCATGCATCGGGGTCAAAGACTTCTTTCTGAGAGTAATGTTATGGGCATCCATCTGAGAAGTAGCAGATCTCAGGTGTTTGAGGATTCTGGGGATATAACATCTCACCTTGATATTCAAACTGATCTGACTGAAATTCATGTATGTTTCTTTCAATATATTCCTTGGTTGCCGCTTGGGTCCTTTATGATGTTTCTGTCGTTTTTCCAGATCCTCAAAGAAGATGACAGTTCTATCTTGGAGATTCTGAAAGTTGTTCTCACTGCTTCGGTGGATGCTCCAATGCAAGTATGCTCTTTGGTCACTAATAAGATACTGAAACATGCCATCATGCGTACAGTTTGGGTGCCGCTTTCAAAAAACATTGGCATACAATTTCCCTTATATGAGCATCTTTAGACATGAAGTTATTTGCTTGCATGATTTTGTTATTAATACGTGCAGCCTGCCTCTATTCTACTACAAAAAAATCCCATCTGAACCATCCACTGTGTCAGGGCAGTTGGATGCTGATGTTTGAGCCGTTGAGGTCAAAGTATGCTAATATATACTGAAAAGGAAAATAAGCTTAAGAGGTTAAAAAGAGGTTAAAAAGAGGTAAAAACTGACATGGTGCGAAATGACTTCTACTTTTACTTGAAGTAGCTATCATGGCATCTCAAATTTCTAAAATGACCATAAGAGCTTTTTGTATGAATCTTGGTTGTCAGAAAAATAGAAGAGCCAAAAAAGTTGATCATATGA
This sequence comes from Dendrobium chrysotoxum, assembly GCA_019925795.1. Lineage (NCBI taxonomy): Eukaryota > Viridiplantae > Streptophyta > Magnoliopsida > Asparagales > Orchidaceae > Dendrobium > Dendrobium chrysotoxum. The sequence continues at coordinate 91,264,137 of CM034314.1, read as the reverse complement.
GAGATAAGAATGCTAATTTTCGTTTGTGGTAGAACTTGAAAGGTGATGTGAGGAATAAGATTATTAGATGAGATGTAGGAATTACATATAAGATTGTTAGATGAGATGTAGGAATTACATCTAATAAGGATGAAATAGTTGAAAAATATAATATACTGTGGATTTCATAGAAAAGGAAGAAATAATAATTGGTACACATTTTATGTGAAGAGGTAGGAAGGAACAAAGGTAAACTAGATTTAACATGTTCTTGTTATATATATATATATATATATATATATTCTTATAATTTCTTGGTCAGCATATCTAATAGAAAACATTTGAAAGACCATAAGTAGGTTCAATTCGATTCCATAACCTTCTCTGGGGAGCTGAAGGAAAGCTGTTAAAGGTCGGCATGGATAGTACTAACATGTGTAGCATCTGTTGGTGATGGTTTTTATATTTTGTTGGTACTTTGCATTTCTAAACTTTTTGTGGTTACATTCCCACTCACCTTGATCCAGTAAAGAGCAGCCTACACTAGGTTGTCAAGTCACAGGCTTTTGCTTATTGTTGAAGTTGTTTCAACTCTTGTCACTACACTGGAATGATAAAAACCTTTTAATGGTGGTGTGTGGTTGATGGAGATCCCTTGCTCGCACATCTTACATCGCTTGGAAAGTGAAACAAGGCTAACTTATTAAATAGCTAAACAATTCTTATGAAGACTATGAAACATCAGATAAAAGCACAGAGAAAATATGGCATGTGAAATAAGCGCATGAACTTAATGCTATTCTTGATCACTGTGTAAAATTTGCATTAGCGTATTGATCAATATGAGGTTAATAGCTTGAGTCTTTTTAATTGCTATGATTCCTGTAGCAATTAATTAAGATGTTCCAGTAGTTTTTACTCTTTTAATTCGTTTCTTCACTTTTTCTCTAAATGCTTAAGCTTTGCCATTGTTCATAATTCTAATGATATTTCTCAAGCATGTTGTCAACAATTTCTTGTCATATGTGTTAAATTATGTTTGTTGTCTTATGCATCTTGTATAGTTGAATTTTCCGGAAGTGTTATCAGTAAACCTTCTTATCTTTTGCTGTTTGATGTTATTATTTATTCTTGTGCTTGCAGCTAACTCAACCAATTAGATCTGAGATCGATGTTAAGCTTGGTGGGACCCAGTGCAATCTTATTGTGAACAGGTTGACGCCTTGGCTTAGTCTTGATCTATCAAGAAAGAAAGAAAGGTTTGTTCATGATGAACAGGAAAAGTGTCAGACAAATAAAAATGCAGCTATAATGTGGACATTTACTGTTTCTGCCCCAGAGATGACTGTTGTGCTTTACAGTCTGAATGATGTACCGCTCTATTATGTAAGTTATGTAGTGTTATTTCATATAGACATTCTTTAGTTGTTGCTATAACGAGTGCTCGCCACTAAGTTTATTCCATATCACTTTATATTAGAGGACGTTTTTTCAGGATTTATTTTCATAATTTCTTCTGGTTAAATGGTCAATTTTCATTGCTGATAAGGTCTGTTTTGATCAAATGCTACCACTTATTTCTAACTATTGAATCTTTAAAATCTTTTATTCTCAGTGCCATGTTATTCTTTCTCCTCAGTTCCTCCCTTCTCCTCTCTGTAAAATCTTACCCTTATTCAATACTGGCACTAACGTGAGCACTTGACAATGTATAGCAGTTCTGGATTTGTGCAGGTGATTAAGATGCGATGGAATAAATTTAGATGGAGAAGGATGGGGAATATAACATTGTGGAAGATAGAGAAGGATGGGAAAGATAACATCGGAAACAACAAAATAAGAAAGTGGGGATAAAAAACTCTAGACCAAACATGCTGTCATCTTCGGGCTTCAAAATTCTCACTCAGTTCGATCATATTCCAGTTATTTTGGGTTGATTTTTTCATAAGATATATTGGATATTAGACAAGACATTATTTATAATTGAATGCATGGAGAGTAATTTTAGTAGTAATAGATTTAGTGGTGAGGTTGTGACATTGGGTGATCAAGTCGCTAAACATAGTGCAGTTTTAGATATCTCGGATTTATTGTTCAAAGCTATGATAAAATAGGGATATTATTTGTAGAATTCAAGTTGGATGGTTGAAGTGAAGGAATGCATCGGGTAGTTGTGAGATAGAAAAGTACCCCCACAAACTTAAGGGAAAATTTTATAAGATGATGGTGAGACCTGCCAAACTTTATAGCACATAATGTTAAAGAGAAACATAAAATTAAGTGTTGCAGAGATGAGATGCTTAGGTGGATGAGTGGATTTACACTTAGAGATAGAATGCGATGCAACTATATGCATGAAAAAGTTTAATTAGCTCCAGTGGCAGCTTAGATTAGAGAAAGCTGCCTTAGATGGTTTGATCACATAAAACGTCTGCTTTCTAATAATTCCGTCAGGCGAGTAGATGTTTTAGGAGTCGGCCTATATTAAGAAAGTTTAAGGTAAACCTAAAAAGACTTGGTTATGAAGTATTAAAAATAAATTTTTTATTAGATTTAAATGAGAATTTGACTCTTAATATGACATAGTGGAGAAAAAATGATTCATGTAGCTGACACCATTTAGTGGGTTAAAGGCTTGTTGTTGTTGTTGTTGTTATAGTACAAGACACTACCAAGAATTACACCCTTATAGAGGACTTTATGATGTGATTTGAGATCTATCAAAGGCATAAGTCCTATGATTAATTATCATTCGATTGCAAGAGAGAATTTCTGATTAAGGTATCATGCCTTAAGATCTAATTGGAAGAATTTTTCTTAATCATATTCAACTCATCATCAATAAGTAAAACCCATAGCCAACTAAAACATCTAATCATAAAAAAATATAACAATTCATATTTCATCAGAAGAGTCATGTATGATAATCCAATGTAATATTTTCTTCATATCAACTTATATACATAAATGACTGGATTATAAAAGATAACTCTAAACTAGGAACATAACTATAACCTAAACTTTTGACCTTGCCACCCTTTTCTCTACTTAGCTGGTGCTTTTTCTTTCCTTAAAATAACATATACATATGTAGGGTGAGCAAGCCACTTGCTCAGTAGGGTACACGAGTCTACTAAAGAATTCAATATTTATAATTAAAATAAATTGCATAAGAAATAAATAAGAAGTTTTATAGTTCAGTTAAAATAAGGTGGTAATTATACAATATTCTATTTATAACATGATTGCAGCACTACACTTAATTATTAACAGTAGTTATATTTTTATAGTGAAAAGGATCAAAATGATCCCTTAACTCTTTAGGAGAGATCAAAATGGTCCTCAACTCTTTTTAGGGACCAATTTGGTCTCTCAGCTCTTTAAAATGGAACCCTTAGATGTCCCAAGCATGCAGCGAGGGTATAATTGGAATAAAAAAGCATTAATACAGAACCTTCGACTTTCACAGAATGAATGCATTATAGGCAGCAGTGAGCATCGAAACCTTCGAACCCTCCAGGAGCGTCGAAACCCAAGCAACATTGATGCATGCAATGGGGGGGGGGGGGTCAAAACATTTTGAGTTTTTATTTTGGTAAGTTCTACTTGAGTCAGCTCATTAATGAGCCTCTTCTTATTATTCAGCTCATAAATTGTGTATTTATTGCCAAAATTAGATTCATTCCCCCTCCTTTTCTCACCTCTCTAAAGGCTCTTTGGTTTCCCCACTCATGTCTCTTCCCCTTCCCCATTCACCTCCTTGGTTTCCTCTAAATCCCTTTGGTTTTTGGTGGGTTTTTGCTCTTCCCGTGAATTCCTGGCTGGTTTCCCCTTGTTGCCTCTTCGGGTCTCACACCTGGGTGATTTCCCGTGGCTTTGCTAGCTGGTTTCCGTGGCTTTCTGGCTGGTTACCCGTGGTCTTGCCTCCTTGTTTCCTGTACCAAACTTTTGGGCTGTTGTTTAAAAGGTTTTTGGGCTGCTGTTTGGTGACCTTTGGCCTTTCATTTCTCTATTTCTAATTGGTTTGGATGGAGGTTTGTGGCTGTTTGGTTCCCCTCTCTCTTGCCTATAAAAATGAGATGTTTTGTGATGAAAAAAGAGAGAGATATGTGATAATTTTTGGAAGCCAAAACCTGCGGGTTTCTTGTCTTGGAAAAGCTTGTGAGCTTTGTCCAACTCTTCTTCTTCTCTCCTTATAGGAAAGCTTGCGAGCTTCTCCGTCTTCGTCTGGACTTCTTATCCTCTTCTTCTTTCCACAAGTACCACTCCATATGTATCTTTCTTCTAAAGCAAATGCAACTTTAGGTGTTTGGGTGTTGTGTCAAAGTTTGTAAGTGTCTTGTCTTTTATTATAAAGGTGAAGTTTTGTTAAATTTCTAGTATTTTCTTATCTTTGTTTTATGTCAAAAATATGTAAGAGTCTTTTTTATTTGTAAGCAAAAATTTGGGCTCTTCTCCAAATTTTTGCTTGCATCAAATTGGTATCAGAGCAAGTTTAGGGTGTCCTAGGTTTTGGTTGTCAGGTGTCTTTATCAAGTGAGTCTTGGTGTCTGTTGTAAGGTGTCTTTGTGTCTTTTTTGTTTTTTCAAGTATGGAAAATCAAGATGAAGTCAAGTCTATTGTTGGTGAAAATCAACCATGTGATTTTGAAGTCCAAAGTCCAACAAGTCGATGGGTTCCAACGCAAGGCGAGTCTACCAATCATATCTAGAAGGAGCTCTACAAGATTCAGGAAAGAATGATCCTAAGCAGAGAAAAGTTCGAAAAGAAGAAGCGACTTCTTCGAGACCAATTTGCACAAGAACGAGAGATGATTCTAAAGAAATATGAGGACAAAATTCAAGAACTTGATTTGGCGTCTTCAACTGATCAGAAAAAAGATTCTACAGCAACCTCATCGGGAGATGAGTTTTTCAAGTAGGGGAGTATCTGATGCATGCAAAGGGGGGGTCAAAACATTTTGAGTTTTTATTTTGGTAAGTTCTACTTGAGTCAGCTCATTAATGAGCCTCTTCTTATTATTCAGCTCATAAATTGTGTATTTATTTCCAAAATTAGATTCATTCCCCCTCCTTTTCTCACCTCTCTAAAGGCTCTTTGGTTTCCCCACTCATGTCTCTTCCCCTTCCCCATTCACCTCCTTGGTTTCCTCTAAATCCCTTTGGTTTTTGGTGGGTTTTTGCTCTTCTCATGAATTCCTGGCTGGTTTCCCCTTGTTGCCTCTTCGGGTCTCACACCTGGGTGATTTCCCGTGGCTTTGCTGGCTGGTTTCCGTGGCTTTCTGGCTGGTTACTCGTGGTCTTGCCTCCTTGTTTCCTGTACCAAACTTTTGGGCTGCTGTTTAAAAGGTTTTTGGGCTGCTGTTTGGTGACTTTTGGCCTTTCATTTCTCTATTTCTAATTGGTTTGGATGGAGGTTTGTGGCTGTTTGGTTCCCCTCTCTCTTGCCTATAAAAATGAGATGTTTTGTGATGAAAAAAGAGAGAGAGATATGTGATAATTTTTGGAAGCCAAAACCTGCGGGTTTCTTGTCTTGGAAAAGCTTGCGAGCTTTGTCCAACTCTTCTTCTTCTCTCCTTATACGAAAGCTTGCGAGCTTCTCCGTCTTCGTCTGGACTTCTTATCCTCTTTTTCTTTCCACAAGTACCACTCCATATGTATCTTTCTTCTAAAGCAAATGCAACTTTAGGTGTTTGGGTGTTGTGTCAAAGTTTGTAAGTGTCTTGTCTTTTATTATAAATGTGAAGTTTTGTTAAATTTTTAGTATTTTCTTATCTTTGTTTTATGTCAAAAATATGTAAGAGTCTTTTTTATTTGTAAGCAAAAATTTGGGCTCTTCTCTAAATTTTTGCTTGCATCAAATTGGTATCAGAGCAAGTTTAGGGTGTCCTAGGTTTTGGTTGTCAGGTGTCTTTATCAAGTGAGTCTTGGTGTCTGTTGTAAGGTGTCTTTGTGTCTTTTTATTTTTTCAAGTATGGAAAATCAAGATGAAGTCAAGTCTATTGTTGGTGAAAATCAACCATGTGATTTTGAAGTCCAAAGTCCAACAAGTCGATGGGTTCCAACGCAAGACGAGTCTACCAATCCTATCTAGAAGGAGCTCTACAAGATTCAGGAAAGAATGATCCTAAGCAGAGAAAACTTCGAGAAGAAGAAGCGACTTCTTCGAGACCAATTTGCACAAGAACGAGAGATGATTCTAAAGAAATATGAGGACAAAATTCAAGAACTTGATTTGGCGTCTTCAACTCATCATAAAAAAGAATCTACAACAACCTCATCGGGAGATGAGTTTTTCAAGTAGGGGAGTATCTGATGCATGCAAAGGGGGGTCAAAACATTTTGAGTTTTTATTTTGGTAAGTTCTACTTGAGTCAGCTCATTAATGAGCCTCTTCTTATTATTCAGCTCATAAATTGTGTATTTATTGCTAAAATTAGATTCATTCCCTCTCCTTTTCTCACCTCTCTAAAGGCTCTTTGGTTTCCCCACTCATGTCTCTTCCCCTTCCCCATTCACCTCCTTGGTTTCCTCTAAATCCCTTTGGTTTTTGGTGGGTTTTTGCTCTTCCCGTGAATTCCTGGCTGGTTTCCCCTTGTTGCCTCTTCTGGTCTCACACCTGGGTGATTTCCCGTGGCTTTGCTGGCTGGTTTCCGTGGCTTTCTGGCTGGTTACCCGTGGTCTTGCCTCCTTGTTTCCTGTACCAAACTTTTGGGCTGCTGTTTAAAAGGTTTTTGGGTTGCTATTTGGTGACCTTTGGCCTTTCATTTCTCTATTTCTAATTGGTTTGGATGGAGGTTTGTGGCTGTTTGGTTCCCCTCTCTCTTGCCTATAAAAATGAGATGTTTTGTGATGAAAAAAGAGAGAGATATGTGATAATTTTTGGAAGCCAAAACCTGCGGGTTTCTTGTCTTGGAAAAGCTTGCGAGCTTTGTCCAACTCTTCTTCTTCTCTCCTTATAGGAAAGCTTGCGAGCTTCTCCGTCTTCGTCTGGACTTCTTATCCTCTTTTTCTTTCCACAAGTACCACTCCATATGTATCTTTCTTCTAAAACAAATGCAACTTTAGGTGTTTGGGTGTTGTGTCAAAGTTTGTAAGTGTCTTGTCTTTTATTATAAAGGTGAAGTTTTGTTAAATTTTTAGTATTTTCTTATCTTTGTTTTATGTCAAAAATATGTAAGAGTCTTTTTTATTTGTATCCAAATTTTTGCTTGCATCAAACATCCTATAGCAGCTTCGACTCTCATGTCCCATAGTGCAGTGTGCTTCGACCCCAGCATCCCGCAGCACACGTGTTAGTGTCCCGTGCACGCATCGACCACCAGGTCTCGCAGCCCTAGCGAGCGTCCATCGATTGAGTAGTCACATCAACCACCAGGTTCTGTAGCCCTAGCGAGCATCCATCAATCGAGCAGTGAAATAATGGATTTATCTAGTAAAGCATTGAGAGAATTTTTAATTGCTATTTTTTTTCATTTTCGTGTAATTATCTTTGCTTAGCGCTTTGTTGGACCGGTCCAGCCGGTCCACACGGGATCGGCCCAGGAGGAACAGAGGCGGAAGTTCTGCCTCTCCTATATGTGCCGAACGCACGCTCGAGTCCCAGGGAGCTGCTTAGGAAGGATTTTTGAGGGAGTTAGGAGGGAAATTTGAATATAGGGACTGTTTAGAGATTTCCTTTTGGATTGTTTGCTTAAATAGTTTGTTTTCCTAGGGTTAGGGCATCTTGAATTTGGCTGAAATTTGATATCTCTTAGGTTTATGTTTTTTGGCTCTAGTGGCGTCTAGAGATTTAGAAGAGATAGATCCTCCTCTCGAATAGAGGATCAATTGTATCTTGTTAATTTTCTTCCGTTAATGTGACTATCGTAATAAAATTACTATTTTTCTAGTTTTTCCTTTAGATTTGTGGATCATTCTCGCTGTTTTCATTAAGATAGTTAAGTTTTACTTTAGAATTCTAAGTATTTTCTATCAAATTGGTATCAGAGCAATTTCCTGGGCTAAAATAGAAGCCTTCCTTGCTGATTTCTGCTGTGTTTTCCTCTCCGATCTTGCTATTTTTTGCAGTTTGGAGGCCAGATTCGCGTCAAACTTGTTGCTCTTTTCTATTGGAGCCTAAATCCAGGTTCCCATGACTGGAAGAAAGGTAGAAGTATTGGAAGAGGAGATCGGATAAATGAAATATGAAATTTCAGATCTCCAAACTCAAGTTTCAGATTTAAAAAAAGATATTTCAGTCATCCATGATAAGTTCGATTCGAAATTTTTCATCCTGAAGGAGATGTTGAAGAAAGTGCTCGAGGGCCAAACTAAAATATCAACATCAGAGGTGAGGGAAGGCGCCGGCAGCCAAGGAAGTTGGAAAAATCCTAAGCCGATTAGACGAAGGGAAGATCAAGAGGTGGAGATTTTGGAGGGAATAGAAAAATGCCTCCCCTAGGGCTTCCTCGGGAGGAGTCATGTAAAGGGTATCTGGAGAGGCGTGAGGGGGTTGGGCCTGAGTGGAGGGGTGTTGAAGTTGAAAGAAGAGGGGCTGATTTTGAAAGGCGAGGACTTGATTATGATCGCAGAGGTGTTGAATTTGAAAGGAGAGGGGTTGAATATGATCGAAGGGGTGTTGAATTTGAAGGGAGAATATGGGCTTGTGATGAAAGGTTTGGATACGAGCGGAGGAGGGATGATTGGCCCAATTGGGTGAACCACCCCCTTGAGGAATGGGAAATTTTGGAGGAAGCAGGGTTGACGGAGGATATCTAAGAGTGAGGGAATTGAAGATGCCTATTTTTGAGGGAGAGGATGGACATGGGAGGATCTACAGGGTGGAAAAGGTACTTTACTGTCAACAGGTTGATGGAAGAGGAGATATTGTCGGCAACTGGCCTATATTTAGAAGGGAAGGCTTTAGCTTGGTACCAGTGGAGGGACATGCGGCGACCTATACGGAGTTGGAGGGAGTTCAAGGATTGCTTGTTAGAACGATTCCGAACCGACAGGGGAGGAGACTTCTATGAGCAGTTCTTCGCCTTGACACAAGATGATTCAGTGATAGAGTACTGGGAGAGGTTCGAGTACCTTGCTAGCCAATTGGACCGCCTTTCTAAGACCATGTTAGAGGGGAACTTCATGAAGGGACTGAAACCATAGATCATCGTTGATTTATTAAAAACTTTCTGATTATTTTGACTAAAGAAGATCTACCTATGATATTTATTAATTTAGAGATATTATATGTAAATAGCTATTATCTTCTCAAATTTAAGAAATATTATGATTAACTTTTCAACTTAGTCACAAATATTTTTACTAATCATAATTTATAAAAGGTGACTAAAATTTTTGAAATTAAAACTAAAAATATTATTAATTTCTTTTATTAAAGAAACGATTAAAATTTTTTTTTTTCAAAAAATTATAATTACTTATGAATTATATTTAATAAATATTCTAATTAAAAAATGACCAAAATATCATACTTTTAACACTATTTAGTCCAACATCCATTAGTTTGGATGTTATGACCGAAATGGTCCATTTTAAGGAGTTGAAAATAGTTGGGACCATTTTGGTCCCTCACAAAAGTTGAGGGACCATTTGTGTCCTTTTTTCTATTTTAATAGTATACATTTATTAAACTGGTAAGTGGTAACAACATAATCAGTTCTTGAACTTGTATGTGACAATAACATGAACTTTATTTAAACTTAATAAACTTTTGAGTGGAATGCATGACTTGTGTGCAAATTGTGCAAAACATGATTCACATGCGCACGTCCCAATGCCTTTTCATATCTCCGCTTCCACTTATACCTCCACTTAATCATCTCATGTCTGTTCATGAAAGATGGAGGAAATACATATAGCTCGATTCCTTTTATAACTCCACATTTACTTGTTCATCTCACATTTGTTTAAGATGAATGGTGGAAATACATGCCTCCACAAACCCTTATAACCACTTGTATTGCACAGAACATGAATCAATCGCCATTTATACATTTCCTTTCTCCCTACATATCCTCCACCACATAAACTTGACATGTACATTTCATCACATGAACGTAGAAACATCGATATATTCAACTTGTATAAATGACATTTAACATAATGCATGAATGCATAATAGTAGCATATGTACGACAATTTCAGTAGTTTGTATGGTGTAAAACTTATACACGCTCAACAATAATAGTTTATAAAATTGTTCATGGGGAATATTTATAACATTATTTTAGGACTTCTATTTTTCTATGACACTTTCTGCTAAATCAACATAAGTTGCATAGCACAAAAAATCATATAGTTAAAATCATGCGGTGAAACTTTGAGTTTTTCCTGAAAAATGCTCAGAATCATCTTCTTTACGACATATTAAAAGTTATATGATGGAAAGTTTTTTAACCTTAATTTAATCAAATAAAACCTATAACTTTTACCCAATTTACCCAAATTAAAAACTAAAGCAGGGTAATAGAAGCCTTCCTGAAGAAGAATAATTTTTCCAACTGGCCTAAGGTACAAATCTGGCTCTGCAGCCTCCAAATCCTAGCTTCTTTTTCTCTTTCCTCTTTCTCCTCTCTGACACCACTCCAATGTTTCTAGTGAATGGAAATGAAGAATGGGAAATGGGTAATGCTTTTAGATATTTATATCAAAATCTCAAAATTGACCTAATGCCATAGCACTGACCTCCACAGCGTCACTGTGCTCCCAAGGGTTTTTCGTTTTTGGAAAATTCCTCATAAACAGTCCTTAGCGCTACAGCGCCTCAAAGAACTCCTCAACAGACAGAAGTTAGCGTTGCAGCGCCGCTCCCTCAGTGCTGCAGCGCCCCGATGAACTTAATTTTATTCACCCTGATAAAGAGTTTAATGCTGCAACACTCCCCTCTCAATGCCGCAGCACTTCTAGGAAATTTTTTAGTCATACATTTTTCTACATAAATCAAATTCACGGTAGTTCATAAGCACTTAGATAAATTTATTTTTTTTATCAGGTTCACCTCATGTCATTGCAGATGGACTATGTAATGTAGCAATGGGTATAAGGTTAGTCTATAAGCTCTTTAAGACTTTGCCTTATTAGCAAAAATTTTGATTTAGGAAAAAAATATATTGTATTAGCTTACAACAGATAGTGGGGAAATGACAACCAACCTAATAAATACCCTAATATACTTGGTCAACAAAGATAGCTGTACCACCCTGACGGATTCTCATCACCAACAATGTGTAAAGTTATCCAAAGGAACTTGGTAGACTTAGGGGAAAAAGCCTGCCAACCAATTTTAAATTGATATTGCCTATAATGGGCTTCACGACCTACTAAGTGCATCTTGGCTCAAAACTCACATGCTTAGTTGCAGGCGAACATCTGAGCTTAGGCTATAACTATAATATAATGACGCGATCACAGTTAAGCTAAACCACCTACTTAGGGGGCACTTGCCATGTTCTTATTAATATGAGATTTTTGAATATGATCATATAAATATACTTGATATTAAATTTTCTCTTTGAGAGCTATGAGCTTGCTTAATTTTTTTCCTTTTTAGCAAACTATTATGAAGGACGGATGGATAGCTCTATGAGCATAATTGAGATTTATTACTTCATTTTTTGTTTTTTATATTTAATTTTTACTTTTTTTTCTAGTTTTTAATGGGGGAATCGGCTTAGAACGAATTCTCTCTATTTATGATTGTGCCATCATTGGGAAAAAACCTGAAATATATTTTATTTTTGGAGCATTTTTATGATGGGATCTTTTCTGGCTATGATTGGAGTTAATTGAACCCATCATAGGATACAATGCTCGAAATATTTTTCTTTGTGATTGAGAGCATGGTATTAAGTGTAAACCCCTCTGATTATGATATCCAACAACCAATTCCATCATTGGGGTATGAATTTCAAGTTTCTATTTGAAACCCTATTAGGTTGATATCTTCGTTTCAATTATAAGCTTTTTGAACCGCTTGGAATTCTTCTTTGGTTTGCATTGTCGAAGCTTGTTAAACTGGATAATTTTTTTTGAACATGAGCTTGACTATCAGACGTGTTGAGTGGGGGTTTTCTCTACATAGTCTTTTAGATTATTTGCGAGGAAGATTGCCAATACCCTAGAAGTCTGACCATCTTTATCTTACTTGACCTTAGGCTAGTGAACTACTACTTTTTGACTTTCCTAGCTTGAATTGCTTAGTCTTTGCGAACTTTGGAATTACTATTTTTTGGCTGTCTATGTTTTTTGATTAACTAAAGAGACAAATCTTCGAGAGCTTTGCATTTCAATCTTTTTAAATTTGCATCGACATGATTGGTTTTCTTATAATTTTGGTCATCTTCAAAGACTTGGAGTCTCTAGTTTCTTGCTTGATTTATCGTATGTGAACTATTATGGTTATAATTTGCCAAAATCGTGTTTATCATCTGCATTTCTGAGCATATTTGTCTTGGCTACCTTATGTTGGATTGACAGCTGAGTGGAAATGGTTTACTTAGAGAATTAGCTCAGAGAACTAGATTTGTTATCTCAATTTGATCTTGATGGCTAAAAATGTTTATGCACAAATCGATGCATCAATTGCTAACAATGGTGTCGTAAATCTTCTTTGTATTCTTGCATTGTATTTATAATTGTTCTTCTAGTAGTGTCAGCGATCTTTGATGTTTGTCCCATCATTTTAATTTGGCTCGAGAGCATTGTTGACATGCTTATTTTGCACATATGTTGGTTTCTTCTTCTTCATGTGTTTGATCGTGTCAACTCTGTCACCCATGTTTAGAGGACCAGGCTTTAAAAATTGCCAGCATATGCATTGTATTAACACTACCATTTGCATGTAGCGTACTATGACATCGCTTAATTCTGTCGACACTAGTTTTCTTTTGTAAGGGACTATGGATGATTATTGAGCTATTGGCACTATTTATTGTTCTTTAACATGCAGAAGATTGAGCCTTAAACGGGACTTGTAACTTTGATGATGGAGAGGTCGACAGGTTAAGAATTGTGACTCTATCAGTAGGCAGGGAAACTCGTAGAATTTTCTTGTTTGGGTGGATTTTCAGCTTGAAAGCGTTATGCAAATGCTTTACCAAAAAATTCTTGGCAAGAACCGCAATTGAACTACTGATCCTTAGTTCATCGTATAAATAATTGGCTAAACTTATGGCTGGGGAATTACAATTATTCGTTGTAATTTGGTTAATTTTTGAAACACAAACCTTATCTACACCCCTTACATGCGGAGGATCAGGCTTAGATGGACACCATATTTCTTTTGTTATTTATATTACATTCTTTATATTTTTTTGAATGTTAGGCATTTGCATGATTTGTACCATGTGAGAAAATAGCGCTTTGAAATATAGTCCTAAGAAGATTCAATGTATTAAACATGGCTTCTTAAATAATCTTGGAATTTTTTTGAAATTTTCTGGATTTTTGTATTTTTTATTTCTCCACGTTTGTTGTTTTTAGAGGGTATTTTGCATCTTGTTCTTTTTCGGAATTTATTATTTTCCTAATTTTTTAAAATTATTTTGTGCTTAAAAAAAAAATTCAGTTGTCTCATTTTGAACTAACTTGTTAAGTTCCATGCGTGACTACAAAGCTGGTCTGAACCAACATTAGCAAATATTTGAATTGGAGATGAGTTTTCACATCTTTCAAAGTAGGTGAATTTGCATTGCATTCACATCGAAAAATGTGAAAAGACAATGTGACTTATTATGCATCAACAATTTTATTTGAAGACTTGCGCATTCGATTCTGGAGTTTTTTCTAGTCCACTGTTTAAGCAATTTGTTAGCAATGATCATCTAATCAAAATGTGTGCATTGCATGCTTTTTGAAATAACATTTGCTTGCTTTTGTCTTCCAGTTATGCATAAGTCCACGTTCCCATCGAGGATGAGTTCTTTGGAATTCTGTCATAAAAAAGTATTATTATTATTTATTTTCTTTTGCTTGTACAATTTTTTGATGTATTTCCTCGTTATGTTTGTTTTCAAAAAATTATTTTCATGATTGTGTCTAATCATTTTCATTTCCTATGCTGTATCTTTTCTAAAACTTAAATAAAATTTCTATGCCAGCCAAGCGAGAGGTGATAAAAGTTGGTCATCTCACCATGCAATTAAAAGTGTTTTGGGTGTATTGCACCAAACATCATGGCCTATGATATATGTTCAACCACACCAATAACGGTGCTTGGGGACATTTGTATGCGGCATTTTGTGCATGAAATCACCCAAAAGGCCAAAATATACTTGAAAATGTGCTTCCCTTCACATAAAAAGCTGCTATTTGGTTGCACGTGATGTGCTCGAAGTCTCCCTCTTGTCATTGTGAGATGTTTGTGAGCAAGCAAACAAAACAATTAGTGACGAAGAGTGGGATAAGTAGTCAATGAAACGGAGGAGGGAACTTGGGCTTGGGCCTAGAGGAAAGGAGGGCTGGAGGGAAAGAGAGGGGCGGGGGGGGGGGTTATTTTATTTTTTCTTTGTGGGTGGGGACATATATGCACAAACACATATATGCATTATATTATATATATATATATATGTATGTATATTGATATTGAATTTCCTCTGCAAATTTTGTTTTTTTTTCTTGTGTGGCAATTTTTTGTCCTCTCCATATCCTTTAGTGAAGTTGAGGGCTTCGTATTAGCATTGACATGCTAGTCTGCACTCTGCAGTGGTAGGCTTTTCAAGATCACAGAGGAGGTCAACTGGTTTAGATCGTGACATTATGATGCAGAATTTGGTGGTACAAATATTGAAGCTAACAACATCAAACACCTAACCCCAAACCAAAAACACAGCCACTTTAGTACTATTCATATAATTTATCAGAAGGAAAAAATGATGGCATATTGCTTTTTTTTAAGCATTTTAACGGCTGTTTTGTTTTTTTTGTAGCTTTATTGGACCTATGGCTACAATTCAATGTCAGTCATTACTATAAATATATGTTAGTTGAGAATTTACTTGAAACTATCTAATACTTTCGACTGCATGTTGTTTTGAACAAGAGTTGGCGAAGCTGATGTGATTTGCTCTTACAGTTGTCTTTTAATGTAGGGGTGCGCACAATCGTCTCATCTGTTTGCAAACAATATAGCAAGCAAGGGAGTTCAAGTTCATGCAGAACTCGGTGAAGTACATTTCTATATGGCAGATGAATATCAGAAATGTCTAAAGCTAGATTTATTTGATTCAGAAGCTAATTTTGGATCTTTACTGCATATGGCAAGGGTTGGTTTAGATTGGGGACTTCGGGAGATGGAAGCACATGAAGAACAAGATTCTAACCGGTTGAAATTAGTTTTTGCTATTGATATAACTGGCATGGGTTTATATTTTGGCTTTAGTCATATTGAATCTCTACTGTTGACTTTGTCCTCCTTTCAGTCATTCCTCAAAAGTTTACCTATTTTTCGTAAACGAGATTTACATGATAAGGCTGGGCATTCAAGAAAAACTTCTGCAAATGGGACTCGAATGTTAAAACTAAACCTTGAAAAATGTAATATTAAATATTGTGGTGAAGTAAGTATGGATGATATGGTCATTGCGGACCCCAAGCGTGTGAATTTTGGTTCACAAGGTGGTGTTGTTATGATCAATGTCTCTGCAGATGGTACTACACGCAGGGCAAGCATCATTTCAAATACTACCAGTGGCTGCAAGAAATTGAAATTTTGCACGTCTCTGAGCATCTCTCACGTTAGTGTTTGCTTAAATAAGGAAAGACGTTCTCTGCAGATTGATCTTGAGAGAACTAGGTCTATTTATCAGGAAAGTTATCATGACCATACGTATGGTTCTAAAGTTACTATATTTGATGTGCAGCATGCAAAATTTGTCCGACGCTCTGGTGGCCTCAGTGAGGTTGCTGTCTGCTCCCTTCTCAATGTGACTGATATTTCAATTAGGTGGGAACCTGATGTACATTTGGCAGCTTTTGAATTTATGACTTCTGTGAAAGGCTTTTTACATAAAATAAGGAATCATGGTTCTTGTGATGGAGTCAAGGAAGAACTCCATAGCCTAAAAGACAAGGAAGCTGAAAAAGAAATTGTTTCGGTACAGGCGAAATCCTATAAGAATCATGGTAAAAGGGAGGCAGTCTTTGCCATTGATGTGGAGAAGCTGAAATTAACTGCTGAGATTGCAGATGGTGTTGAAGCAGTTATTCACGTGCAGTCTATTTTTTCAGAGAATGCAAGGATCGGTGTGTTACTTGAAGAGTTTGTTCTAAGTTTTAATAATGCTAATGTTCTCAAAAGCAGCAGAATGCAGATTTCTCGCATTCCAGTTTCTGCATCAAGTAATTTGGCAGATGCTAAAGTACAGTTGACCACTTCATGGGATACTACTACATGGGATTGGGTGATTCAGGGTCCTGATCTTCATATTTGCATGCCTTACAGGCTGCAGTTACGTGCTATTGAGGATGCAGTGGAGGATATGGTGCGTGGCTTGAAACTAATCGCTAATGCCAAGGCTAGTCTCATGCATGTGAAAAAAGAAAATTACAGGAAGCCTAAGTCCAAGCCTGCAAATTTTGGTAGTGCTAGATTTATCATTCGCAAGCTAACTGCAGATATTGAGGAAGAACCTATACAAGGATGGCTCGATGAACACTATCAGTTGATGAAGACTGAGATTTGTGAGGCAGCTGTCAGAGGTAAGTTTCTTGATGACATTCTTGACATGGGAACCAATTCTGGAATTTCTGAAAACAAGGAATTGTGTTCTGAAAAGAAGCTTTTCCATGATGGAGTTGAGATTGATAAATCAAATGACTTGGCCATTAAGGACTTATATGAAGATATTCAAAAGCAGGCATTTCGATCTTATTATAGAGCATGCAAGAAATTAATACCCTCAGAAGGGTCAGGAGCATGCACAGAGGGCTTTCAATCTGGTTTTAAGACAAGCAAGAACAGAGATTCACTACTATCTCTCTGTGCTACGGAGTTGGATGTAACTTTGACCAAAGTTGTTGGAGGGGACGTTGCAATGGTTGAATTCATAAAAAAGATGGATCCAGTCAGCTTAGACAATGACATACCTTTTTCTCGGACATATGGAAGAGATGTTGATTTAACTTCGGGATCGTTAGTTGTCCAACTAAGAAATTACACATTTCCCCTCTTTTCTGCAACTGCTGGAAAATGTAAAGGTCGCATTGTGCTTGCTCAGCAGGTAAGGCTCAACGAGTTTTATTACTTTTCAGCTGCAATGCATTGTACTGCTTCATCTTGGTGTCTGAAAAGATTTTTTTTTTTTAATTCCTGTTCTATTCATTTGTATCCTTTTTTTAAGTTAATCTTTTCTATTAGTTGGCTTTGCCATTTTTTTATTGAGAACTTGCAAGAATAAGAGCTCAATTATGATATCTTGTTTCTGGGAAATAGTGAATAATGTAATGCTGAATTTCCTTTGTGAGCTTTAGAATATGCTAAATTATTGATGCACAACCAAGCTGCACACCTGCAAAGGCAAATACATTTAATCCTACGGAAATGCAATGTGGATTTATACACCAGGCTCATGCATATTTAAGCTCATATACATAAGACATGCATATAAATTGATGATATTGAAATAACATCTGATTTTGACAATTGTTGTCTTCTTAATTAGTAGTATAAATTTTTTTTCTAAGATACAATGCTTCTGAATGGGTTTGAAATTCTCACATCATTCTCATCAGAAGAAACCTAACACTAAGAATGACACTGGACATGGTGCAAGGATAGAAATAATTTCTTACCATTTCGGTGAATTGGGGTTGCTGTGGATTCAGTTTGGTTCAATTCTTGCCAAATTCATGAACTGAACCTGCCAAAATGAATACTAAAAAATTTTAACCAATGCTTAAAAAAATTGTTCGTGAATAAACTGAATGTTGTATTGTGGTTCTGTTCAGGTCTATTTTTTCCGAAGTAGTTGCAATAAATTGGTTGAAATGATGTGTATATACATGTTACACATTCCAAGTTTTTTTAACTTATTCTGGCATATAATGTATATCATATTGATTAATCATGTTTTTGAGTTGCACCTTAGTTTATTTTTCCTATTCTCTGGTCGGAAGTGTAGACCATCTGATACAGATCAGTTTTTTTTTTTTTTTTTAACTATTCTGGTCAAAAGAGTTGCATATTGTGGACCAGCTTGTTTGCATCTGTTTGGTTTAGATTGGTTATCTAGTTTGATGCACCGAAGTTGCACTATTACCATAATTATTTAAACTCCTTAAATAGAGTATGTTTGGTAGATTTACATGCTTTGTTCTGTAACTTTAACTATGCTGCAAAACTGAATTCAGCCTTATCGAATAAAAAGAAAGAATTAGCTTACTGCGCGTCATGTCCTAGGTTTTACAATCTTTTGCATGGTTAGCACTTATGCTAAATTTGTTAGACCATGTTCAAAATTGATGTAAGCAAAAAAATTAGGAGGCCCCTAATTTTTTTGCTAGAAAAAACATATGCTCACTAGGAAAGAAAAATACCCCAAAGAGACAAGATACATCTAAACAAAATATAACTTTTATAAAGATGACTCTTACAAACTTTGACACTTACAAAAACAAACAAAAGACACACCTAAAGGAGCCCTTCTTTGCTTTGAGATGAAAGATACAGGTGAGGTGGAACTTGCGTAGAGAAGAAAAGGATAAGAAGTTTGAGAAGAAAGAGGAGAAGCTCGCAAGCTTTCCTAGAAAGAGAGAAGAAGAAGAAGAATGGAACAAGCTCGCAAGCTTTTTCAAACAAACCCTCAGGTTTTTCCTTTCCAAAAATTACATTTTTCAACTCTTTTCTCCTCACAAAACATCTCTAATTTATAGACCAAAGATAGAAGCCAAACAGCCATACACCTACAACCAAAGCCAATCAGCATTGGGGAAATGAAAGGCCAACAACCACATTAAGAAGCAAAGAAAAACAGCACAGGAACCCACAACACAAGCCACGGATCACCCAGCCAGGGGAGCAACCCGAGAAGCAGCACAGGGAAAACAGCAAGGCAACCACGGGAACCCAGCCAGCAGCCACGGGAAGCCCACCCAGGAGAGGAACCGAGGAGGCAAACACAGGAAACAAGAGCAGGAAACCATGGGAAACCAGCCAGCATAGGAACCCGAAAAGCCCACACAGAAAAATGGAAAAGCAGCCACTTTAACTCCCCAAGAAGAAACCAATGAGGCACACAAGTTCCACTCCCCTAAACCTTTTGGAATTAAATACATACCTTTATGTATTAATGAGTCTCCATCAATAATGAGCTACAACCCCAAGTAGGACAACTTAAGTAAGCTCAAACCCAAACAGCCCAAGCCAAACCGAGAGCAGCCCATGAACAAACCAACAGCAACAACAGCCCAAACAACAAGAAATTTTTGTGATGTGGAGACCCCCCCCTTGCCTACATCAAAAATCATGCAGATTTTCAAATAATTTAGTTTAAGTCCACAATCTGAAGCTGCATTTGCATGATTGGACTTGCTGTGTACATTCTATTTTCTCTATTAAATGTTATTGTACCTCAATGGAGAATTATTTTGAGATCTAATTATAAGTTTCTAAGATTATGTTTTTTTTCTTATTCTTCTTCTTCCATTTGTAACAAAATATAGTGTTTCTAGGCAATAATGTATAAAGTGGTTAATGGTCCACTATCTCCATAGCCTTGTTCTCAATTTTCTTTTCCCTTCTTCTGCAGTATGCTCCTTTTGTAATCTCAAGGCATACGTTTGCAAAATGTGATTCTGATTTTTCAAATAAAAGTTTATCAAAGAAGTACATCATGTAGGATTTTATTTTATTGTTTTATCAACTTCTACTGCATTTTTTAGTGATGCCAATGAGTAAGAGAAAGAAAAAGAAGAGGATATTAATCTATTGAACAACAATAGAGGTGCTGATATATATTCTATGAGAGAAAAACTCAAATGTGAACCTATTTCTTATTTTGTTTGCAGGGAAATGTGGTTTATGAAGGTTTTGAATTTGCTAGAAGATATTATATAGCATCATCAGGGTGGTTTTTCGCACATTTAGGAAAAACTTGTCGAAGCCATCCTTTTTAGTTGTATGCTATTTCAATGTCAGTTCATGAGGGTAGCTTACATAATAATTATGGATTATTTGTTCTATGCCACACCTTATGCCTTATTCATTCGACTTGAAAAGATATTTGATGTTGGACATTAAAAAATTTATATTTTATTTTGCTTATTCAAAGGGGAAGAGAATTTGAAAGCCTCTCAATTCTAGCAATTTATCAAGCAAAGTAGACTTATTAAATTTAGAAGAAAAGGATAAAACTTATTGATTTTTTTAGTGATGTATGAATGATATTTGCACGTCCTATGACGACTTCTCTTGGTTGACCATGAGCTGAAACAGAGATAGTATGATTTAGCTGATTTAATCTACTGCCAATACTTATTTTTGAATTCTACTCACCAGAATAGAGTTAGTGGTAAACTCAATAATTTGAATGACTCAAATAAAATATATCAGACAATTCCTAACTCACAGGGATCAATAATTAACACAATAAAATTTGCATGGAAGTGTCCCAAAATATATTATTTATTCAACTATAGAGCATCTAATAATCATTAGAGTTTATATACATTACCTGATAATGCTTCTTATCTTACATCGAAACTAGCATCAAAACATGGGATAGTCGATTCAAAGCCTTATCGTGACTCATGCTCAATCTTATCTTTCCCTTTGCCTAAAACAACAACCAGAATAATATATGATGAGCTATAAAGCTAAGCAATATAAACAACTCTTATACTAAATTGAAATATTCGAGGAATTAGAACAATATGATATGCTAATCATGAACTAGATATAAGAATTTAAAAATATAATCATAGACTAGTCTAAGGACATTACTTGTAATCATTCATAAGTGAAATAGCTTGAATAGTAATGTAGCATAACAATAAGTGAATTAATCTTTTTTAAGGAAACTCTTAAAAGAAATGTGAAATGACCAAACATTATATGCACAATGCTAGTCAAGTGTGTAGGTTTCAGTAGAGTTGACTAATCATAGTGTAACACTCATTTGCTTATTTCATTTATTTCTTAAAATCAAAGATTTTATCTTAGCTTTGTAATAGATCATGTATTTATGTCTTCATTCATTGACTATCAGAAGATAGTGGACTGTAACAGAACTACACCACATATCATAGGGTTATAACCTAGCTCCAATGCTAGATCATAAAGTTTAATAGATCATATTCTATCATTTATTATTCTTGCCAAAATTTCCATAGACAAAAAGTGTTAGCTTTCAGTATATTAAATAATTTTTTGTAAATTTAAGGGAAAGTGATGAGGACATCGACAGACGTTATCGACGAGTTTACCAGCGCCGGAATCGTAGATCAATGGCTACGATTCCCAGTTTGTATTTTTGATGCATTTCTTGTATGATAGTTTATTTAATTTCTAGTTTACGTTTGTACCCTTCCTATGAGTGTTGTTTGAGTTGTAGCCCAAGGGGCATGTGTCATTGTCTTTTATATTCTTGTGGCCTATATATTGTGGCCTCCTCTATTGTATTGGATGATTATTGAAATGAAATTCAGTTTTTGTCATGATCTCTTTGTGAGTTCTAAAGAGTGGTGGTGAAGCCTAGGAGAGGCCAACGGAGTACCCAACAGCCCACCGGCGGGTGAGCTCTTGGTTTTGTGTTTTCTCTTTATTTTCCTTCATTTTCCTCTCCCCAATCTCTCCCACAATAGCCGGCTGCAACAGCCCTCTTTTCCTCCCTAAACTGCCCCTACCCCCAACCCCACTGGCCTCCCTTGGCTACCCAACAGCCGACCACCACCCATTCAACCGCCGGCCCCCCTCCCCTCCACCCATCCTCCCTATCCCTACCCAAGCCGCCGGCCCCCTCTTGCCCAAATTTGAAATTCAAATTCCTTTGGGTCATTAAATACCTTCCTAAAATAAGTTCTAGTTAATTAGGAAAGTTATCTAATTGGATTTCAATTAAAATTTGGAATTCAAATAATTTCCTAATACTAAAACTTAAATTTGGAAACCTCCCTTTTAAAATATATCTGAGATTAAATTCAGATTTGGTTTTAAATCTTAATTATTTCTTGGGGCCCACATACTTAACATAATACCCTCTCTCCTATCTCTCTACATGGCCCCCCCCCCTCTAGACCTCTCTCTCTCTCCAATTTAAATAATAGCTCCCAATTAAACTCCCCTAATCACTTCCTAATGCCGCCGCCCCCTCTCCCATAATCCCTCTCTTCCACTTCAATTCTTTCCATTTGAATTCGAAATCAAATTCAAATTCTTTCCCTCCAATTTCACTTAATCTGAAATTAATTTCAGGTTTCTAATAATTCTTCCTAACCCTAACCTAAACCTAGCCGCCACCTCTCTCCATCTCCTCCTACCCAAGACCCCCACCTACCCCCTCTCTTCCCTCTCTACTCACAAACCGCCGGCCACCATCGTCTTCCCCGAAGCGAAGAGAGTTTGTCTATGGATGGCGGATCCCGAAGTTGATCATGGCTTCGCCTATGACGAGTATGGACAAATAGACATTCTACAATCGCCGTTCTTTGATTCGGGATTTGTTTTCGACTTCACCGTGGAAGAATACGTCGAGCGCATTCTCTACATATTGGCGGACGTTGTCGAAGAACAACTAGAATACGCACCTTGGTAAATCACTGGACGATACACGCCTCCTCCCCCACTACCGACCCCCTTCTCTTGGATCAAGGCCATTGGTGTTGCTACCGTCATAGTGGCATTGCTCAGTGTTCTGAAAGCTTCTCTCCGTTAAAGCTTTACGACGAGTGTCTTCGGCTCCATCTTCCTAGTGGTGATTTCAAGTCTAGCGTGGAGTATTTTCATCTGCTAAACCCTAGAGTAGTTGAGTGGAAACCCCCTCAAGGTGAACCTCTCATTATTAAATTGCGGATTTCTGTTATAAGCTATGAATGTTACTCTTGCCTTTGTATTTGCTTAAGATGTTTTGGTTAATCTACATGTATTTCTTTGCCTAAGCAAGTGGAAGACTACGAATCCCGAAAATTTTTGTTTGTTGTTACGATAATCTGTTAATTGGAAAGCTTTTAACAATTTGTTCTTATTAATCCCTTATGAACTCCTTGCATGTTTCACATCAGAAAGGTTGGGGAGTTTTAATTCTGTTTCGTTATATTACTTTGTCTTTCTTTACTGTTATAATGATCTATTTTAATTGGGCACCATGATATTACTTTTGGGAGCTATATTTTTTCATACTTATATTATTGAACTTCTTTGATGCCTTTAACTCTTATTTGGCAGATATTCAGCAGTCAACTTTTTTTTAACTGGAGTATACTTGTCAGTTATTCAGCATGTTTTTCTCCTGATTTCAGGCTACTAGTTTCCAACCTCAAGTAGAACAAGATGTTTACATTGGAAAATGGTGGAAGGTGCGTATGCTCCGTTCAGCCAGTGGGACAACTCCTCCAATGAAAATATACTCAGACCTGCCGATATATTTTAACAAAGCTGAACTTTCCTTTGGGGTGGGGTATGAACCAAGTTTTGCCGATATTAGCTATGCATTTACAGTAGCTCTTCGCCGAGCCAACCTTGGCAGTAAGAGTTGGTCATCCACCACCAGGGATCAAAATGTCTCTTTAAGTAATCCACCCAAAAAAGAACGAAGTTTACCTTGGTGGGATGATATGCGGTATTATATTCATGGCAGAATTTGCTTGTTTTTCATGGAGACCAGATGGAATCTGCTAGCAACAACAAATCCTTACGAGAAGTTAGATGAGCTTAAAATTGTTTCAGCTTACATGGAGATCCAGCAGACAGATGGCCATCTATTTTTTTTGGCAAAGGATTTCAAGATTTATTTGAGTAGCCTTGAGAGTCTTGTAAAAAATTGCAGTTTGAAGCTTCCCAGTGTTTCTGTTCCTTTTCTCCGTTCTCCCGCTTTTTCTCTTGATGTTTCCATGGATTGGGGCTGCGAATCAGGTTGCCCACTTAATCATTACTTGCATGCATTTCCAAAGGAAGGGGAACCTCGAAAGAAAGTTTTTGATCCATTTCGTTCCACCTCTCTTTCACTAAGGTGGAATTTTTCTCTCAGACCCTCTCTGCATTGTTATGATGAACACAGCTCATCTTCTGCTGTTGCCAATGGCCTATTGCCAGATGAACCCTTGCATGATTCTTCACAAACGATGAAAAACATTGCTGCTAATTCTCCAACAATGAACATTGGCGCTCATGACTTGGCTTGGTTGTTCAAGTGGTGGAACCTGAACTATAATCCTCCTCATAAACTACGTTCTTTTTCACGGTGGCCACGCTTTGGCATTACTAGAGCAGCCAGATCTGGTAACTTATCACTGGACAAGGTTATGACTGAATTTTTTCTCCGGCTCGATGCTACACCATCATGCATCAGATATATGCCCCTAAGTGAAGATGATCCTGCTAGTGGCCTTACATTTGAAATGACTAGGCTTAAGTATGAACTTTGTTATAGCCGTGGCAAGCAGTTGTATACTTTCCACTGTAAACGCGAGCCTCTTGATCTTGTCTATCAGGGCCTTGACTTACATCTTCTCAAGGCATTTCTATGTAATAACAATAAACAAGATGTTCAATCAACAAAGGGAGCTTCACTTGCACTTTCAACTGATAATTTTGGTAATGAATATTTCATGTATCCAACTGGTTCCAGTGGAAAAAACGGTGATGATGGTTTTCTCTTATATTCTGATTATTTTACTATTCGTAGGCAGGCCCCAAAGGCTGATCCTGCTAGGCTTTTAGCTTGGCAAGAAGCTGGTAGGAGAAATCTTGAGATGACCTACGTGAGGTCTGAGTTTGAAAATGGGAGTGAAAGTGACCATACACGGTCTGATCCTAGTGATGATGATGGATTCAATGTTGTAATCGCCGACAATTGTAGACGGGTATTTGTTTATGGTCTTAAGCTGTTGTGGACTATTGAAAATAGAGACGCAGTTTGGTCGTGGGTTGGAGGAATATCGAAAGCATTTGAACCACATAAACCATCTCCTTCCAGGCAGTATGCACAGAGGAAATTGTTGGAGGAACAGCAAAGAAATGAAGGGCCTGGAATTCCTGGAGATGACAATCTTAGGCCATTGGCAGCAATCCATGGTTCGAATTCTCCCCCCTCTCAGCATGTTGAGGCGTTAAGTTCACTGTCTTCTGTTTCTGTTTCTACTAAAATGGACTGTACAACATCCAACGCTGTTGGTAAGTTTTGACATGTATACAAATTTATTCTCAAATGTAATATAATTATTGGCATATTTTGAAGATAGTTATTCCCATGAGATTGTCTGAAAGCTCTAATTAGTTCTATTATCTTTCTAAAGCCACGTCTAATGTAGTTTTTTATATCACGTTTCCATCTTTGTCAAAGTTTTATTCTTCAGCCATTTTTGTGATAGTGAATCATGGAAGTATTGGTGACTCTGAAGAGGACGGGGCACGCCATTTTATGGTGAATGTTATTCAGCCTCAATTCAACCTTCATTCAGAGGAAGCTAATGTATGCACAATGTTTTATTCAGCGCAGTCTTTTTCTAACATAATCTGAATATTTTGTGCTCTTTCTGGCATGTGTTAGATTTCTTTCTGAGAAATGTGCAGATCATAATTTCTTTTTAATTGTGTGGTTGGGTACAAAGAATTGTACTATTTAAGAATTGCGAGTTTGACTTTCAATATGGGTTCAGCTACTCCAGTAGTTTGATTTCTTGAACCTATTACCTCTTAAAAAATGCATTCAAAACTTGATCATTTGACAATTTATTTGAAAGCCTTGCTATTCTAGCATGCGTTTGTTAAGAAAATTTTATTGAAGTCCTTTTTCTTTATTTCTGTTCCATTTTGTTCCCTCAAGTATGTTAAAAGTGCTTATTTCATCTATTTTATCTATTCATCTGATGGCATTTGCATGCAACCAAAAATTCAACTCCCCTGAAGCAAGGTATACTGGAATTGCTGAAACAATATAAATAAGGAAGAAAACACATGAAATATATACCAAACAACGATTTCTGAAGTTAGTTTATAATCAAGATGTTAGGTTTTTGAATTCTCAATGCAAGTTGTTGAATCCTATAAGTACAAAGGAGATGTGAAATTTCAATCATCCATACAACAACAACAACAATAACAAGCCTTTGTCCCACTACGTGGGGTCGGCAACATGAATCCTTTTTCTCCATTGTGTCCGGTTCAAAGTCAAATTTTCGTTTAAATCTAATAGAGAAAGATCATTTCTAATATTTTCTAACCAAGTCTTTTTAGGTCTACCTCTACCTTTCTTAACATAAGTCAAATCTAATACCTCTACTTTCCTAACTGGGTCATCGGAAGGCCGCCGTTTTATGTGACCAAACCATCTAAGGCGACTCTCTCTAATCTTATCCTCCATTGGAGCTACTCCAACCTTTTCACGTATATGCTCATTTCGTATCCTGTCTCTAAGAGTAAATCCACTCATCCACCTAAGCATCCTCATCTCCGCAACACATAACTTAGTATTATGCTTCTCTTTTAATGGCCAACATTCTGCACCATAAAGCATTGCAGGTCTCACCACCATCTTATAGAATTTTCCCTTAAGTTTAAGGGGGACTTTTCTATCACACAACAAGCCCGATGCATTCCTCCACTTCAACCATCCAACTTGAATTCTACTGATAACATCCCCATCTATTTCACCATCACTCTGAACAATAGATCCAAGATATCTAAAACGTGTACTCTTATTAATGACTTGATCGCCCAAAGTCACAATCCCCTCACTAGGTCTATTACTGCTAAAATTACACTCCATATATTCAGTTTTAGATCTACTCAAGCTAAAACCTTTAGACTCTAAGGTTGATCTCCAGACTTCAAGTTTACCTTCAACTCCCTCTTTAGTCTTGTCAACAAGAAGACTCATATTATTCATAAGAGAATAAAATCCCATAGATTCATGACTCAATATTTCATTCATCATATTATGATTTTTACTAAAAAGAAAGGTTAATTTATAGAAATTGCTAAAATTTAAAGTCAAAATTTACCCTAAGGTTAATTATAAGATAATCTTCATAAAAAACAAGTGATGACTATGAAAGCTACTTTTTGTTAATAAATATAAAATTCATATATATCATTGATCAAATATTTGAATGGTGGACTATCAATTCTTTCGGCATAAGATGAAATCTTCTCTACCGAGTAAGAGTGGTGGAATATCTATAGAAGGTTGAAGGTTCAAAGAGCAACAATACAATCCAATCTTTAGAAGCCTGCAATTTTTTAAAGGTAGATAATATCTTTATCTTATTATAGAGCACAATCAAACTCCAATCTTGATGTAGTGGCTTATTGATTTCTTAGTTGTAGCACCTCTTGCAGAAATTTGAGGCTATGTATATGATGCACGAGTGCATTTGTATTAACACTACTTTTGGTATTCTTAATTTTTGCAGTAATTGTAGGGAGTTAGAATTTTTGAATCCAAAATAGAGGAATAGCTATTATGGAAAATGTTGAAGACAATGAGAGTTTAGAAGTGGCTAAGTTCTTCTTTGTGAATAAAGGCTACTCCTTCCAAGGGAAAAAAAAGGTTATCTCGATACATGGATAATAATGCTTTTGTGACTGGACTCCTAGTTATAAATCAATGTGGACCTATGCCATTGTCACATCTGTTATTCAATTCAAAATACCACTTGTAGCTTATTAAGAGGATAGTGTTCATGAAAATGAAAGATGAATATGAAAAACTATTAATTCTTGATAAAGTTAAAATTTAAATGCATAAATAAAATCCTATATATCTAGACTATTCATTAGGGCTGCAAACGAATCGAGCCGAGCCGAGCCGAGTATGTGCGTGTTCATGTTTGAGTTCGTTTATTATCAGCTTGTTCAAGTTCGGTTCAAGTTTGATTCTAGCTTTTGTGTTTGTGTTCAAGCTTGGTTCGTTTAAATTAATGGGTGTTCATGTTCAGTTCATGTTTGGTTCATGTTTGATTCATTTCATGCTTATCGAGCTTTAAGCAAACTAGCCTTATAGAGCTATAAACAAGCTCAACTTCTAGTTGTACATTAACTTAACAAACAAGTCTTGTCGAGCCTTCTAATAAATAATTATATCGAGCATGTTTGTGATTATATCTAAGCGAAGTTTTTTAAACTATCAAACAAGCTCATTCACGAATAACGAACATATCTAATGAGTATTCTTGAGCTACCAAATGAGCTCATTCAACAAAAAATGATGTATGATTTATCTTATATTGGTTCAGAGAGCGAATTTTTCGTGATTTCAGGCAGATGTGAAAAATAAAAATAAATTATTAAATAATTTTAAATAGGATTATTAAAAATAAATTATATATATATAAATATATAAATATATATATATATATATATATATATATATATATATATATATATAAACTCTAATATAATTATAATCGAGCTTTTTCACGAGCATTAAAGATACTGTTCATGAACATAAACAAACCGAACGCCAAGTTGTTCAAACTTGTTTATTTAGCTATCAAGTATTTATCAAAAGTGTTCAAACTCGTTCATTTATCTTATCAAATGAACATGAACGAGCTCTTATTGAGCGAGCCACAAGTAGCTCGTCAAATGCTCGGTTCATTTGCAACCCTACTATTCATTAATTGGATGGGAGATTGCATCATCCTCCCACAAGAAAATCATGAACTTAAAATGAAGATGGCTTCTCTATTCTTCTATGTATTGAAATTATTTATAAAAATACCCTTGTTATTGCGATAACAACTTAACGCTAAAAGCATTGACCCAGATTTGCATGGAAGATACCTTACTATTTTGTTGGAAATTTTAATTAACATAGCTCCGTCAGATATGCAAATTGAATATTGTTTGAAGTTCAGAGTTTCCAATCTATATGCAAAAGGTTATTGATGTAGAACCAAGCTAGCCATGATTGGGGTGAGATTATTGTTTTAATAGAGTTGCCAATTATGATCTCTCAATTAAGGAAATAAGAATTAAATCAAATCCCAAATCTGATGTTAATTTGGAGTAATTTATTGAGAGACTTAATTGGGAGGAGCAAAAGGGGAAAGGGAGAAAGGGAGGGGTTGACCCCTCTGATGGGGACTTGATTGGAGTGTTTTATGACTTGCCAATCTTAGGCTATCAATCATGAGAGGGGATATTAAGGCCAATCTCTCATTAAATTCAAATTGGCATGATTGGGGGAGGTTTCCTAATATAGCTCATGTTATTTTAGGAAAGGGATTTCAGATTTTAAATAAATTAAAATCTGATTTGAAAATCTTCCTAATTTAAAATGCGCTAATTATGGAAAGTAGTGACTATGCATTTGAAATTTAAAATTTGAAATCAAAGGGGAGAGGTGGGTTGTTTAATGACTTGCCAATCTTGGAATATTAATTAGGGAAAGAAATCATGGTAATTATCTATTTAAGTTTAAAATAGCATGATTGGAGGAGCTTTTCTAACATAACTTTTTTCTTTTAGGAAAGAGATTTCAAATTTAAAATTATTTAAATTTGAAATTTTTTGACTTTCCAATTTTACAAGAATTTAAATTAGGAAAGTAATGAATGCTTGGTTTTGAAATTTTGGAGCCAAGGGGAGGGGGGGGGGGATGGTGGCCGGCGGCTAGGAAGGTAGTGGGGCCGGTGGTTGGGTGGGGGGAGGGTTCGGCCAAAGGTTGGGGAAAGATAAACCACGAGCCCGGACGCTTCCTGCGGCTGATGGGTAATACTTTGCCCTCACCTAGGGACTTCAAACCACGAGCCCGGACGCTTCCTGTGGCTGGTGGGTAGTACGTTGCCCTCACCTAGGGACTTCAACTCTCATAAAAACTCTCAAAGCTCTTTAATACAAAAGCGCCGAATTTTCTCTTAATAATCATCCATCTCCTCAAAAAGAAGAGGGGGCTATAAATAGCCAAAATACAATAATAAGACAAATGACAAAAGTATCCCTTGGGGTCACATATGCCTACTCCCTCAAGTGAGGGTAAAAAACGAAAAAATGCATAAATAAATCAAAATACAAATAATAACTCAAAATAAAGTGGTACAAACATGGCCGTCGATCTTCGACTCCTCTGATAAACTTTCACGGTCGGATGTGCTCATCATTCTCCCTGGATGGAAAAAGAGCTTGACTCTGTCGAGTATACATCCCGGGAATGCAACAATACTCTGATACCAAAATGATGTAGAACCAAGCTAGCTATGATTGGGGTGGGATTATTGATTTACTAGAGTTGTCAATTATGATCTCCCAATTAAGGAAATAGGAATTAAATCAAATCCCAAATCTGAAGTTAATTTGGAGTAATTGATTGAGAGACTTAATTGGGAGGAGCAAAAGGGGAAAGGGAGAGAGCGAAGGGCCGGCCCCTCTTATGGGGGCTTGATTGGATTGTTTTATGACTTGCCAATCTTAGGCTATTAATTATGGGAGTGGAAGTTAAGGCTAATCTCCCATTAAATTCAAATTGGCATGATTGGGGGAGGTTTCCTAATATAGCTCATGTTATTTTACGAAAGGGATTTCAGATTTTAAATAAATTAAAATCTGATTTGAAAACCTTCCTAACTTAAAATGCGCTAATTATGAAAAGTAGTGACTATGCGTTTGAAATTTGAAATCAAAGGGGAGAGGTGGGGTGTTTAATGACTTGCCAATCTTGGAATATTAACTAGGGAAATAAATCATGGTAATTATCTATTTGAATTTAAAATAGCATGATTGGAGGAGCTTTCCTAACATAACTCTTTTCTTTTAGGAAAGAGATTTCAAATTCAAAATTATTTAAATTTGAAATCTTTTGACTTTCCAAATTTACAAGAATTTAAATTTGGAAAGTAATGAATGGTTGGTTTTGAAATTTTGGAGTCAAGGGGAGGGTAAAAACGGAAAAAATACCTAAATCAAAGTACAAATAATAACTCAAAATAAAGTGATACAATCATGGCCGTCGATCTTCGGCTCCTCCTCTGATAAACTTTAACGGTCGGATGTTCTCATCAGTTATTAAGTCAATATATTTAGTACAGATTAGAAGGAACCCTTGAAAATGCATGGCCCTTGATTGCCATGTCCAAGCCTGGCAAAACTAGCCTGAAAAACAATAGTCAATGTGCATGGGTTTCAAAACTCAGAATCTGTTTAATGATTTTGTTACTTTCTTACACACAGAGGATGAGAGAAGACCTTGCCCTATTCTTCGTAATAAATGCACAATGTAGGGTTGAATGTTCCTTAAACAGAAAAGGAAGAGTTAATCACTACAATTATGGCACCAGTGTCCAATTAAGACTGTAAAGCTGTTATCAAGTGAATGATGGAAAAAAGTCAAATGGAGTTCACATCATAGATCCAAAATAATCAATTTGTACGCAGTGGAGGCGATTATTATACTCGCAGCCTTGATATTAGGCTTGCAATTGTATACTCCGGAAATTTGAAAGCTTGGAGTTATTTGTCACCTAAAGCGCATATCAAGGCTGATTGGTCTATCATTGATCAATCCATCAGGCACCTATCCAGGGAAAAAAGAAATGACTAGTTTACAGCATTTACATGAAAACAACCCATTGTGTTTAATTTAAACCAAATAATTTTTAAAAAATAGGTACACCAGCTTTTTTGCTTGGTTTATGTTGAAAATGAAAGCAGCTTTGCAGATGATCCGAGCTTCTGCAATTCTAGTATGTAGTTCAAGCAGATTTGCTGATGATCCACTAGCTTCACATGCACTTCCCCACAGGACACAGGGTTCATTGGCATTCCTGTGATAACTGTCAAGTTGAAAATTTTGCATGTAGGAAACACTTGAACATGTGAACAAGAAGCCACTGTGCCGTTTTTGATAGAGGAATTGCACTGTGCACTTCCTGGCGACTTCAAACAAAAAATGTGGGGAATTTAGTACGCAAAAATTGTATGTACCTCAGCTCAATTCACATCCCACGTTGGCTACCAGTTAAACAGTGGAATCTGTTTCAGTTTGGCGGCCAATTCTCTTTTCCCACTTCCAGTAGGTGCAATTGGAAATCATGTGTATGATTTCTCTTTGTATTAGTTCATGAAAAATACTTAGAGATTTTCAATTAAAAATGTTATATGACATCATGGCGTCTTTTCTTTGAAATCGCATTTATAAGATAAATTGTGTCAAATTTGTTGAGCTGCATTTTTTTCACGTTGTATGATCTTTTTCTATGTATCTTCCACCATTTTGTTTGTTCTTTTTTATTTGGAAAAATGTAAAAGTGTGTTTCAATCTTAATTAGAAATTTCAAAGATTTTTGCTATTTAAATGTATATTTGGTTCTAATTTTCTCAATTTGACCCTTGGTTTTGTATCAGGGTAGGTTTCTTCTCGCTGCTGCCAGTGGCCGTGTCTTGGCTCGTTCTTTCCATTCTATTCTTCATGTTGGGTATGAGATGATTGAACAAGCATTAGGAACCAGCAGTGCCTCATTTGCTGATATAGAACCTGAGATGACATGGAAGCGTGCTGAGCTTTCTGTGATGCTGGAGCATGTTCAAGCTCATGTGGCACCTACTGATGTTGATCCTGGTGCTGGCCTGCAGTGGTTGCCAAAAATTCTTAGGAGCTCACCCAAAGTAAAACGAACTGGTGCTTTACTTGAGAGAGTTTTTATGCCATGCCAAATGTACTTTCGTTACACCAGGCACAAAGGAGGCACGGCGGAGTTGAAGGTACGATAATTTTGCAATGCTGGATCAAATGGCGTTTACTAGATGTAATTTTAGATTTGAATAATGCAAATCATTTTCTCAAATTCAGGTTAAGCCTTTAAAGGAGCTCATCTTCAACTCTCCTAATATTACCGCAACGATGACATCACGTCAGTTTCAGGTTATGTTGGATGTGCTTAGCAATCTACTATTTGCTAGACTTCCCAAGTAAGGAATTGCTTTCTATCTTTGCATCTGTTGATGTTCTCTTCACGTTGTATTAGTAGTATAATTGATCAATTTCTTACCATTTCTATTGGTATTTTTTTGCTTCTTCTGTATGGTATAGGGTGTCCTACAGAATTTCTGGCTTATTGTCCACGTATAGTTTACGTGGGTACTTTGAAAATGTTTTTATCTGGCTGTTTTTGCATAAACTAATTTATTGATAATGAACTTCTATGGTATTTTCACATTCAAATTACTCATGGATATTTCAAATCGATTTTACTGAATGTGCAGACCCCGTAAAAGCAGTCTCTCTTACCCAGCTGATGATGATGATGATGTTGAAGAAGAGGCTGATGAGGTGGTTCCTGATGGTGTGGAGGAAGTAGAGCTTGCTAGAATCCAACTTGAACAAAAAGAGAGGGAAAGGAAGTTATTTCTTGATGATATACGAACTCTGTCGGTTACAAATGATATTGGAGGTGAATTGACTCTATTTTCAGATAGAGATAGTGATTTATGGATGGTGTCTTGTGGAAAACTAAGATTGGTATGATTTTAAGCTCATTGAAATTATACTTGGATTTCCTTGTAATTAGACTAAATTTTTCATTACACTTGCATCATTAGCATCTTGTTGCGACTTTATCTTTGTCCTTGTATATATACAAGGTGATGGCATGGTATTTAATATTAAACATGATTTTGTATGCATGATGTGTCAAGGATACTCTAACAGTAAAAAAGCAACCAAAATACTAGCATTTTATAGTAAATTTCTCTGAAATATGTAAGAAACGTTTTCTGAGTAAACGTGCATGCAAAATACTTTTTTTTTTCTTTCTGATTATGCTTTCATAGCGATCCATTTCTCTAAGTTTAGGTTTTTCTCCAACCTGTCAGATCCGTGGGCTGAGGAAGGAGCTTGGAAATGCCCAAAAATCTAGGAAAGAGGCATCTTCAGCATTGAGGATGGCACTACAGAAGGCAGCACAATTGCGATTAATGGAGAAGGAAAAGAATAAAAGCCCTTCCTGTGCTATGAGAATTTCCATGAGAATTAACAAGGTTGTATGGAGTATGCTTGCAGACGGTAAATCTTTTGCAGAAGCAGAGATAAATGACATGGTGAGTGTTGATATAATTATTCAGCAAGCGTTTTTATAGCATTTAGACAATTTGGTAGGTGTTATGTATGTGTTGATATATATGTAAACTTTCCATTTTCTCTTCTATTATTAACTCTCATCATGCGGAAAGAAGCCATTCCTTTTCTTTTGTAAATGCTACCTAAAATTTGCCACAAAATCAGATGCAAAGAGTGCACAGTATCAATACATGGGGGGGGGGGGGGGGGGAGCTCTTGGTTTGCTGATGGGTCTCGGTTTGGGCTTGGCTGTTCGGTTCCTCTGCCTGGCTCCTTTTTTTCGGTTCCTTGTGGTGTCCGTTCCTTTCCCCCTTGGCTGCCTGTTCCGGTTCCCTTGGAAAAAGGAGCCAGGGGGGAAGGAATATACACCACAAGGAACCGGAAAAAGGAGCTAGGCGAAGGAACCGAACAGCCACAGGGACCGAACAGCCAGGCCCAAACTGAGATCCATCAGCAACCCAAGAGCCAAAGCACCAAGATAGAAATTTAATTTTTTTTTACCCCCCCCCCTTTGCATGCATCAGTCTGGTACAAGTTTGTGGCCTTTGGGAAAACAAGAGATGGTGTAAGAGGTGAAAGATCTGTATAAGTATGGATTTTGGCTTAGTAAACATCGCATTGTCAAATTCTTAGTTGTTGATATTCAGTTGTGGGTTTGTATATGTTGAGGGCATGGGTGGAGAGGATTGGGAGAGGCTTGGAGTGGAGATTTCCTTTTGTTTGTTACCTCTGACTGGAAGTATGGAGCAAAATGATGGTGTCCATCTAGAGCGTCTCCACAGTAGTTTTTTCTTTCGCTTTCATGTTATGGGTTGTCATGTATTTGAGTTTCTAGGGATCTACGAGTTATGAGTCATTTATATTAGTTTTGTCGTTTATTTTCTTTAGAGAGGGCATTTTTAATATTTGTTCCTTAGGCGTCCTTGCTATTCTTATAGGTTTTTTTTTGTTAATGAATGATTTCATAATTATTTTGTATGCATGAGATTTTGCTGGTCGTGCTATATTGTGCAGGTGATTAAGAGAGTTTTGTAAGACGAGCATCTTCTTACTTTGCTGCAGGCTACGTAGTTAAATTGCAGATCTATGGGAATTTGATAAAAACATATAGAGAAGAAGAATAAAAGATGTTGACTAAATAAAAAATGAAAAGATAAATTTTGAACAGATGCATTTCTTCACGAAGCTGCCTCCGATCCGACCCCACCTCACACCATTTATTCCTAAATGACGCAATGCTTTGCTCCCGTAACTCCCCTTCGGCAATCCAATCAATAAAAAGACGGTCAAACAGAACGAAAATATAACTTACGTCGCTCTCATTCTCATTTGCTCGCAAGATCCTTTGCACGACCAAGCAACCTGTATCTCCATCTGCTAACCCGATTGCCCAAGTCTGTCCGATTCCGAACGCAGCAATGTATGCGGCATTTCTGTCCGCTCTGACCCAAACTCGTGCACGCGAGACCTTCGCCTGCCTACCCTGCTCCTAATCCCACCGGCAACACCCTTCTGTGCGAGCAAGCCTCCCGCGAGGTTAGACTTCCGGCCCGTTCCCGCCTATACGACCGAATGCCTCCTCACGTTGTTCAAATCCCTCTCCGACCGAACTCCCTTACGTGTGAACTCCTGCACACGAGCCTGCCTGAGCCTCCGCCTTTGTCCGAGACACCCACGTCCGAGCAAACCCGAGCAGGTTTGTTCTTCCTCCATCTGTATACGACCTCAACGCACACAATAGCCTGCTGATACCTAACCAATCCTTCAGTGCATTGGTTTTATTTGTTTGCACTATCTAATTGATTACAAAGTCCGGGAGTATACAAAGACTTGTTTGTCGGCCAATTATTGTTCTGCGTCCTATTTAATTGCTTGAAGTGTCTTTGTAATGAAACTTAATTAAACATGAAATAGAAAATTGAAAGGCAACAGGTAGTCAGGTACCATTGATTTTAAGACCCTGCATCATTGATCTTTGATCTGAACGAGAAGATTTTTAATTTGAAGACCCTTTGTTATTGATCTTTGACCTAGGTGGGAAGATTTTAATTTGAAGACCTTCGCCGTTAATCTTTGATCTGAGCAGGATTTTTTAACTCAAAAGTCTCGCACCATTGATCTTTGATCCGGGCCAGAAGAACCAATGGCAAGTGTTGTCCCAACCACTAGTCGCGGGGAGGAGAAGTTGGGAGGCTGCCGGAATTGCAAGGAAATTATATGTAATAAAATAAATAAAATAAAATACAAAGCAATAGGTACCGCCAATATTAAGACCTGCGTCGTTGTATCTTTGATCCGGGCAGGATTTTAACTTTAAGGCCTCGCGCCATTGATCTTTGATCTGGGCGGGATGATTTTCAAACTCGAAGACCTCGCACTGTTGATCTTTGATCTGGGCGGAAAGAATTAACGCAAATGCCGTCTTGACCTTCCCTCACTGGGATGGGACGTTGGGAGATTGCCGAATTTGCTTTTGGAGCAATTGGAGAGCAAATAAATTAAAATTTTTAATTAATTAATTAATCTGGAGCAAAATGCAAAATCAAACCAAGAGGGGAAAGCCACTATGGAAAAATTGTATATTTAAAGAGCAAGCAATATTAGTTAATTAAAAACATAAATTTTCTTTTTAATTAATTAACTAGTTAATTAATTAATTACAACCAATTAAAACTTCTTAAATTAATTAATTAATTAATTAAATTAACAATGCAAAAGGAGAAAATAGGAAGAACAATATTTGCACTAAATATTCTAATACAAACATCTCAACTAAAACTCAAACTCGACTCTGAACAAGACTACAGACTCTACAAACAAACTCCAGCTCCTAGCAAAACAAACTTCTATGCAAGCTCCAAATATTTGCAAGCAAACAAACAAAGGACAATTTAGCATTGTAATGAAAACTGCAGTACTAAAAGAAAGAAGTACTGAAACCAATAATAGTAGTGTTGTAACAAAAGTACGGTGCTAAAAACCACACTACTGAAACAAGAAAAAGTGAAGTACTGAAGAAAAAGCACTAGTACTGAGGCCGTTGTGAGAACCGGTTCAACTGAATCAGCTTCTACCCGATAACAGAGGGGCAACCAAGCAGATAGGAGCGGAGATGAGGCCCAGGCAGACCGCACGCGAGTGCGGGCAAGGTTAGAGGGTTCAGTTTTCGGTTTTGAGCGAAGGAATGCATACGGGAATGAAATATAATGACTCATGTGAAATAACTACCGTTCGCTCACTCCTGAAGAAGCAAATAACGTGAGAAAGTTTCTGGTGAGAGAAGTGGTTGAGAGGAAGAAGAAGAAAGAAAGTTTTCCAAATTCATTTCTTTTGGCAGTTTTCTTCTTATGTGATTTAATCCTAAGAAAAGATAAGTTTTTTTAAAGGGAGATAAAAGAAGGAATTGAAAAAGGAAGTGAAGAAAATTTTGGGGTAAACAAATCAATGGATTTTCATTTCTATTGACAGAAGGAGTAAGTGAATTTAATTGTTCCTTTCTATTCAATTATTAATATTTTATATTCTCTAATTAACGACATAATAAGTAATTAACAAATAGGAAGGAGAAATCTGGTGGGGAGTGTCTTGATTCTAAGTGAAAGAGAAGAAGACGTATTGAGGTAATTATAATTGTATGAGATTTTCAGTAGATATTGTAATCATATTAGTGAATAACTTAATGTTATTGTTAGCAATGATTAATGCAAATTAAAAGTATTTTTGGAACAGTGGAGAATTGGTTAACCTAAGGTATGAAGGTGAAAACTGAAGCTAATAATAGATCTTAAAAGGGAGGTTGGAGGTAAGAATTTATTTAAAGAAATATTTATATGATAATAGTGATAGTTAAAAGATGGTAATAGTTATATGTTTGTATGTGAATTTAGATTGTAGTAAGGAAGATTGTCTCAAGAGTCGAAGTTTGAAAGGAGCTGAAGCTAAAACATTCAAAGTGGGTAATTACAGTTGTGTATAATTTCATTATTGTATTTCCATGCTCTTGTACTAATCGAAATGGAAAAAAAATAAATATCAAATGTTATAAAATGTGTATGATATAAAATGCATGAAGAAATAAATAAATGAAATAGAGAAATATGTATATGTATACTAAATACGTATACTAAATGTTATAAGAATATACATATATCAAGTGTTATATAAGTTCTAATATTGTATAACATATGTTTGAAGGCTATTTTAGCAATAGTAATTATCCATTGAGTTTATCATGTAAACTCAACCCATTAAACTAACATTTTCAGGTAAGTCATCAGAGAAATAGAAATGGCTGATAGGGAGGAGTACGTCTATAGAAGACGACGCGCAAATAAAAAAAAAGGTAATATATGATTGATGTAAATATTTAGATTGAAAATTGGTATTAGTAGTTTTATGGTAATTCTATGATAATAGCTCTTCAGTTTTATTTGAGAAGTTGAATATAAATTGTTTGTGAAATTGAATGAAATGTTACATCCGTCCGACTTTTCGTTTCAGCCTCGTTAATTTGAGTATCTGGATCGTGTCATGACAGTCGTAGAGAAGTGTGTTAGGCGTAAGCCGGCCCAGGAGGGGCCGGCTGGACCGGTCCGGTTCTACACCCGCCGGCCCAGGAGCGGGAACCCAGCGGGCGGAACCAGCCGGGCGGAAGCCTGGGAAGGGGTCGGGGGTTCTGTGGACCCATTGGGAGGGAAATTTTGAATGGGAAGGGTTGTTTAGACATTTTGTAATACTCATTTATGGTTAATTAGGAGGATATGGGGGAAAGAGAGGGGTATCTTGAATTTGAATGTATTTTTGAGATCTAGGGTTTCTTGCTTGGGCTCTTGGCGTTGCCGGAGATTAGGAGAGTTGTTCTTCCTCTCGAATTGAAGAACATTGTATCTTGTTTGTTGCTTTTGCTTGATTAGTGAAAATCCTTGTGTGTCTCTCAGATTTTATTGTGTTTTTGGTGAGATTTTCCGCTGTTTTCTTAGATCCATAGAAAATACTTGAGATCTTCAAGTATTTCCTATCAAATTGGTATCAGAGCAACGACTTGGGACCATCGGCGGCTGAAATCCAGAAATTTCAGCGGGATTTTTGGCATTCGGAGAAGGTTTTCTTGTGTTTCGTGGAAGAAAGGATGGCCGGAAAGAAGGTGGAAGTCTTGGAAGGCGAATTCGGTCAATTGAAATCAGATCTGGAGGGGAAGTTCCTTGAAATCTCCACCAACAATGAAAGATTGGAAGGGAGGTTTTCTGCTATGGAGGAAATGATGAAGAAATTACTTGAAATGAAGACCAATTCGGCGACATCGGAAGTAAGGGAGACCACCGACGGCCATGGCATAGGAGGAAATCTGAACCCATCCCGGGGAAGGAGGATGCCGGAGGTGGAGATCCTTGACGGGGAGAACGACATGCCTCCTCTAGAACCACTTTCTAGAGAGGAGATGAGCATGGGATATGACAGAAGGGGTGTTGACTTTGGCGGGAGAAGGGAGGAATTCCATCGCCGAGGCACTGGTTTTGAAGGTAGAAGGGAGGACTACGATGAGGGGTTCGGGTATAATCACTGGAGGGATGATCGGGACACTTGGGGAGCACCTCCTCGAGGATTGGGAGGATACGGGGGATACCGAGGATATGGAGGAGATCCCAAGGTGAGAAAACTGAAGATGCCCATCTTTGAGGGAGAGGATGGCCATGGATAGATATACAAGGTGGAATGGTGCTTTGCCGTCAACGGGTTGACGGAGGAGGAAAAGTTGACGGAGGCGGGTCTGTGTTTGGAGGGGAAGGCGCTGGCATGGTATCAATGGCGGGACAGGAGGGAGCCTATCCGGAACTGGAGGGAGTTCAAAGAATGCTTACTAGAGCGTTTCCGAGCCGATGGGGGAGGAGACTTCTAGGAGCAATTCTTTGCCTTGACCCAGGAGGGGACCGTGGCGGATTACCGCGACAGGTTCGAGTTTTTGGCCAGCCGGTTGGATCATATCTCGGAGTCAGCTCTGGAAGGGAACTTCATGAAATGGCTGAAACCAGAGATACGATCAGCAGTCAGAGTGTTGGAGCCGAGGAATTTAGGGAAGGCTATGGAACTGGCACAGCTGGTGGAAGATCAGAAGAAGTCCGAAAGGGGAGCTCGGGGAAATTACTCGGGGGGATCGTACAGAATGACGACCACCCTCTTACCTTCCAAGGGGCCAACCCCCGGGAGTTTGAAGGAAGTGCAGAAGGAGAAGATGGGAGGCGGAGGAAATGGAGGGCAGTTCAAGAAGCTGACGGAAAAGGAGCTCCAGGAGAAGAGAGCAAAGGGGGTGTGTTTCCGATGTGATGAGAAGTACATGCCGGGTCATAGGTGCAAAGACCGGACTCTTCAGGTTCTCCTCGTTTGTGAAGATGAGGAAGACGAAGAGGGGGGTGGGTGCCGGTCAGAAGAGGAGGAGAAGTTGCACCTGGATGTGGCAGAAGTCTCTCTGAACTCCGTGGTGGGATTCACATCGAGTCACACCATGAAAGTGAAAGGGGTGATATCTGGCCATGAAGTGGTGGTATTGATAGATAGTGGGGCAACCCACAACTTCATTTCCACCCAAATTGTTGAGCTGCTTGGAATGGAGTTAGTGGATACAGGAGGCTATGGGGTAATGATGGGCACTGGGAAGGTAGAGATGGGTAGAGGAGTTTGTAGGGGAGTGGTGCTGTCTATTCAGGGGATACAGGTGAGGGAGGATTTTCTTCCCTTAGAATTGGGGAGTACGGATATGATTTTAGGGATGAAGTGGCTGCAAACTTTGGGGGAGACCAAGGTGAATTGGGGAGAGCTGCGGATGGAACTGGTAGTGGGAGGGCGGAGAATGGTGATACAGGGAGATGTCGGCTTGTCTAGGACAGGGGTGTCTCTCAAGTCCATGATCCGAACCATCCAGGAGGTTGGGGGTGGATATTTGGTGGAGCTGCAACGATTGGAGAGAGTCAGTGTGGGGGAAGAGGGAGACATTCCTTGTGAAGTGCAACCGGTCATACAGCAGTTCAGGGAGGTTTTTCAATCCCCATAGGGTTTGCCACCTCAGAGGGAGCTGGAGCACGCCATTACTTTGAAGGAAGGGGAGGTGCCGATCAGCGTTCGCCCTTACCACTACCCTCAGATCCAAAAAGATGAGATAGAGAGGCTGATCCGGGAGATGTTGGAGGCGGGGATCATAAGATCAAGTGTAAGTCCTTTCTCTAGTCCAGTCCTACTAGTCAAGAAGAAGGATGGGAGTTGGAGATTCTGTGTGGACTACAGGACTTTGAATAAAGGCACTGTACCAGACAAGTTCCCAATTCCAGTGATCGATGAACTATTGGATGAATTATTTGGGGCCGTGGTATTTTCCAAACTGGACTTAAGTCGGGATACCATCAGATCAGAATGAAGGAGGCAGACATTCCCAAGACCGCTTTCAGAACACATGAAGGGCATTATGAGTTTCTGGTAATGCCCTTTGGTTTGACTAATGCTCCTGCTACTTTTCAGTCTTTGATGAACAGGGTCTTCAAGTCGTACCTCAGGAAGTTTGTACTGGTGTTCTTTGATGACATTTTGGTGTACAGCAAGACTGAGGGGGAACACTTATAGCACTTGAAGGTGGTTTTGGGAGTATTACAGGAACATCAGTTACAAGCCAACCTGAAGAAGTGCAGCTTTGCCCAGGCGAGCGTAGAGTACTTGGGACATGTGGTATCCCAAGAAGGAGTGGCGGCAGACCAGAATAAAATAGAGGCAATGCAGAAGTGGCCACTGCCTAGGAACCTCAAGGAGTTAAGGGGGTTCTTGGGACTGACTGGATACTACATGAGATTTGTGAAGGGATACAGTGCTATTGCATGGCCGTTGACGGAGCAACTGAAGAAGGATGGGTTTTCATGGGGAGAGGCAGCAACCCGGGCTTTTGAGAAACTAAAGGAAGCCATGACTACAGTTCCAGTATTAGCACTTCCAGATTTTAGCCAGGTCTTTGTAATGGAAACTGATGCGTCGGGATATGGGCTGAGGGCAGTATTGATGCAGAATCACAGGCCAATAGCATACTTCAGTCAAGTACTGTCAGCCAGGGCTAGATTGAAGTCAGTTTATGAGAGGGAGCTAATGGCCATTGTCTTGGCTATTCAGAAGTGGCGGCCTTATCTTTTGGGGAGACATTTCATTGTGAGGACTGATCAGAGAAGTTTGAAATATCTGTTAGAGCAAAGGATGGTGACTGAGGAGCATCAGAGGTGGTTATCCAAATTGCTAGGCTATGACTTTGAGATCCAATACAAGCCTGGTTTGGAGAACAAAGCAGCCGACGCCTTATCCAGATGTGTTTGGGAACTGTAGGAGTTAGCAATGTCAGTTCCAATGATGCTAGATTGGGGGGCCATCAAGGAAGAGAGTATGCAGAATGAAGAGCTGAGGAAGATCAGGGAGGATCTGGGGAGGGACAAGAGTAGTCACCCGGGCTACTGCATGGAAGGGGAGAGACTATTGTATCAGGGGAGGTTTGTGATGCCACGAACCTCCATACATATTCCCCACTTGTTGCAGGAGTTTCATTGCAGCGCAGTTGGAGGCCATTCAGGAGTTCAGAAGACCTACAGGAGGCTAGCATCTGAGCTCTACTGGAAGGGGATGCATAAAGACGTTGAAGAGATGGTGACAAGGTGTGAAGTGTGCCAGAGAAATAAATACATGGCCATGGCTCCGGGGGGACTGCTACAACCATTGACACTCCCAAATAGAGTTTGGGAGGAAGTGTCCATGGATTTCATTGATGGCCTACCGAAATCAGAGGGGTTCACAGTCATCTTGGTGGTGGTTGACAGACTTAGCAAGTACGCACACTTCATCCTCTTGAGGCATCCTTACACCGCAGTGTCAGTAGCGGCAGCTTTCATTAGGGAGGTTGTAAGGCTGCATGGGGTTCCTAAATCAATTGTGTCTGATCGAGACAAAGTGTTCCTCAGCCAGTTCTGGAGGGAGCTGTTCAGGATGCAGGGCACTGTTCTAAAGAGAAGCACCGCCTATCACCCACAGACGGACGGACAAACGGAGGTGGTGAATCGAAGTCTTGAGACTTATTTGAGGTGTTTTGCCTCTGAAACACCGCGGTTGTGGGCAAGGTGGCTGCCTTGGGCTGAGTATTGGTACAACACCTCATACCACTCCGCTTCACAGATGACCCCTTTCAAAGTGCTATATGGAAGGGATCCTCCACACCTCGTGCACTATGGGAGAGGTAGTACACCAGTATCATCAGTTGAGCAGTACTTAGAGGAAAGGGACAAGGTGCTGGAGGAACTGAAGAAACATCTGATGAGGGCACAACAGATCATGAAGAAGCAGGCAGACTCACACCGAAGAGACATGCAGTTTGAAGTAGGGGAGAAGGCGTTCCTGAAACTACGACCCTACAGACAAAGGACAGTGGCTAGAAGGAGGAATGAGAAATTAGCACCAAGGTACTTTGGCCCCTATGAAGTTTTGGGCAGGATTGGAGCAGTGGCATACAGATTGAAGTTACCCCCCTCAGCCACTATACACCCAGTATTCCATGTATCTCAGCTAAGGAGAACCATAGGGGATCATGCAGCGAGTGCAGAACTACCAGCCACTATGACAGAAGATTTGGAAGTGGTTTTAGAACCACTAGAGCTTGCAGGAGTCCGGTCAGATGAAAGGGGCAACATAGAAGTGTTAATCAAATGGAGAGGCCTTCCTGATTTCGACGCTACTTGGGAGCCGTTTGAAAGAGTGAAAGAGCAATTCCCCTCTTTTCACCTTGAGGACAAGGTGAGTTTTTGGGAGGGGAGTAATGTTAGGCGTAAGCCTGGGAAGGGGGCGGGGGTTCTGTGGACCCATTGGGAGGAAAATTTTGAATGGGAAGGGTTGTTTAGACATTTTGTAATACTCCTTTATGGTTAATTAGGAGGATGGGGGGGAAAGAGAGGGGTATCTTGAATTTGAATGTATTTTTGAGATCTAGGGTTTCTTGCTTGGGCTCTTGGCGTTGCCGGAGATTAGGAGAGTTGTTCTTCCTCTCGAATTGAAGAATATTGTATCTTGTTTGTTGCTTTTGCTTGATTAGTGAAAATCCTTGTGTGTCTCTCAGATTTTATTGTGTTTTTGGTGAGATTTTCCGCTGTTTTCTTAGATCCATAGGAAATACTTGAGATCTTCAAGTATTTCCTATCAAAGTGCAAAGCTAAATATCTGCTGCTAAAACCACCCTAAGACAAATCTAATAGGTAACTTCTAAGTGAAGTAGTAAATCTTATTCAAACTAATTCACTGGGAGAGCTTCCAAAGGAAGCAAAAGAATTTCTTATAAACTACAGGCTACTTTCAATGAAAGTTATAAGATCTATCCAAACAAAATTCCAGGCAACTTCTAAGGGAAGTCATAAGACTTATCCAAGCAATTTCAGGCAACTTTTAATGAAAGCTGTAAGTCCTATTTAAATCTACAACCTACTTATAATGGAAGCCGTAAGTCCTTTAATAATGTTAGGGAAAACTCATAGGTAAAGTAACCTATCCCTAATTAAATCAAAACTACTAGCAACTCCCAAGGGAAGCAATAAGGCCTATCCCTAATCAAAACTAC
Source organism: Dendrobium chrysotoxum (assembly GCA_019925795.1). NCBI lineage: Eukaryota > Viridiplantae > Streptophyta > Magnoliopsida > Asparagales > Orchidaceae > Dendrobium > Dendrobium chrysotoxum. The sequence goes on along the minus strand of CM034314.1, from coordinate 91,219,336 downwards.
GGGCAACTCCTAAGTGAAGCTGTAAGCCCTGATCAAATTCAAACTTACGGGCAACTCCTAAGTGGATTCGTAAGCCCTGACCAAATTCAAAGCTACGAGCAACTCCTAAGTGAAGCCGTAAGCCCCGTCCAAATTTAAACCTACAAGCAACTCCTAAGTGGAGCCGTAAGCCCCGACCAAGTTCAAACCTGCAGGCAACTCTTAAGTGGAGCCATAAGCTCTGATTAAATTCAAACTCCCGGGCAACTTCTAAGTGAAGCCGTAAGCTTTATCCCACATAAAACTATTGGGCAATTCCTAAAGGGGATCATAAGCCCCAAATTAAATAAATTAATGAGCATTCTAATAGATATAAGCCCCAAACAACAATAAAATGAAAATCCACATCTAATCACTTCAGTCTGCTCGAATCCCTGAGAGGAGGCAACCTATGGTTGTTAATCAGATTCTCTAGACACTATGATCAATTGTTATTAGTGTTGGTAGATTGAAATCTATGATATTTCCGGTACAACGGAACCATGGGATCTTGATTGGGTCTACCTCCATCCCCCAACTAACGAGACTGCTTGAGCTGCCTAAGCTACATTAGAGTGATTTATCCTTAATCGAGAGTTCTCTCTTACGTAATAGGAGGGGTAATTAATTATGAGGGCTTGCGCTCATAGGAAGTAAGGACCCTGATCTAGATAAACCTTGATATAATCCTCAGGTAAAATCTGGTTAACTAAAACGCAATCTACCTTAAGGAGAATGGAGTCCTAAGTCTAAAAAGCGGGATTTATGCTGAAGCGACTTTTTTCTTTAGCAAACAAAAGAGAACAATATATAGCTAGTTCTCATGCTATAAATGTTGATTCTTTAAAGTATTGGAATTGCTTTATCTTTGAAGTAGATTATACTGATTCCTTAAAGCATAAAATGAAGAACCAAGGAGGCAAAATGGACTCCAGGAATTTTATTATTTAGCTCATCATTATTTGGTTATTATATAGATAAGTGGCTGTATTTACAAATAGTAAGCCAAGTGAAAGTGTACTTTTCGTTTAAGGGCTTACTGCAAAAATGACATTAAGGAATAGCTAATTCCTTATTAATGTTAATATAGATATATATAGAAAATTCTCATCAAAGTATGTATAACATCACAAGGACAGGGTGAATATTTTTTAAATGGAACATGTGTTATGCATCAAATATCTCTAATATTATCATTTTTCTTAAAACTATATATATGAAAGACAAATCTATAATAAGTACATAACTTATGTAAAATATTTTTTATCACACTAATAATTTATCATCATCATCAACCCTAATTCCTAGCAATTTAGCACAAAATAATGTTGAATAATTTTTAAAAACTATGATTGATCGATCAACTTCAGGATGTTGCACATTCTTAGGAGGCAACCTCTTGGAGAAGTAAAAAAACAAAATGTACTGGCAACGTCTAACAACAAGCTTTTATCCCACCACATGGGGTTGGTACATGAATTTTTTTTCTCCATTGTGTTTTATTATGAGTTAAATTCTCATTTAAATCTAATAAAATATATATCATTTTTAATACTTTTTAACCAAGTCTTTTTAGGTCTACGTCTACCATTTTAATATAGGCCGAAATTAATACATCTACTCTACTAACAGGGTCATCGAAAGGTCGATCTTTTATATGACCAAACCATCTAAGGTGACACTTTCTAATCTTATCTACTATTGAGCTACTCCAACTTCTTCACGTAGCGGTAACATCTAATGCAGAAACCAAATTTAGATTTATGTCACTAGGAATCTATGTAATGTTATTGCTAAAATTTATCTTTGAAGATTTAATGGTTGAATGAAAATATTTTTTGAGATAACTAGCCAACCATCAATATTACATATAATTCTGTGCAATATGGCCAAACAAACATATTGAAATGGATAAGCATTTTATGTAGGAGAAGCTTGGCAGTGATCTAATTTGTACTCCGTTTATCATCACAAATGCGCAGTTGGGAATGTAGGGAATGCCATGAAAAAAGTAGCAAGAAAAAAAAAAAGGAATATGTTATAGAACTATGATAATTCAAAGTAGAGAATATATATTGACGCGAGTGTGATATAGATACAGGTAGACTTCTAAAATAGCCAAACTACATATTGTTGTTGCCATTTCGTGGTCCATTCTTGTTGACACCATAATCTTCACCTTTCATTAAGAATTTTATCTTCAGAGCTTTGATTACTTATGCTGTTTGGATTTAGAAAAAGCCATCTTACATCTTATGACCAGACCAACACTTGCTTTTTTGCAAATAGGCATAAATGTTCTTCATGAGCTTTATCTGTATCGAAACCTTTTTCTAGGTGCACTCTGAGTTTGTTAGCCATGTTATTTCTTCAAAAGGGGTTATACCAAAGAATGACCTCCCAAATTGTTTAATAGGGTTCGAAGGTATTGAATCATCTCTAATTTCAGATAAAATTTTCTTAATATCTTTTCTTGTGTTCTGTTTTTTTTTTTAAATCCTATGAAAATACTTATTAGCACTATTCATTAGCTTAAGATTCTTTTGTTCAATATTTTGCATTTTCTTTATTGAAGAAGTTTGTGTCTTACATTTTATTATTGTATTTTATCATAAAACTATTTAGTTAGCTTTTAATGCATTTTCGGAGTTGGGCGTGTTTGGTGTGTTATTTTGCTGCTTCGTGACTTTTGAGTTTGATATTTTGTTGGCAGATCTATGATTTTGACCGTGATTACAAGGATATTGGTGTTGCTCAGTTCACTACCAAGTCCTTCGTTGTTAGAAATTGTCTACCAAATGCCAAATCAGATATGCTGTTGTCTGCCTGGAATGCACCTCCTGAATGGGGAAAGTATGATCATCTGTTTAGTTAATTTTCTATTTTTTTTCTAGTTATTCCAGTTGGCTTACATTACTAAGCTGCAAATTACTTTCTTTCCTCACTGCAAACATCTCTAGCATGTTTGCTTTGATGATTGTGTTCAGATTTCATACTTATTTTAACCTGTTAATGCGTATGATACGCTAAAGGTCACATGGCAAATTATTCATAAAGTTGTTTGCAATGCTTGTGAACATGCATTATTTCTTTTCTTTGTCCTTGGTTGGGCTATAAATTGTCCTTGCAAGGAGATTCATCAGTTTCATGGATGGAGGGTGTAGTTAGCACTTCAGCATTCAACGGGAATGTTGAAGATGAGAATTCATAAAGTTGACTGCAAAATAATTATGATAAGGTTAATGATGAATCTCAGAGCATATACAGAAAAAGAAAATTCTTGAAAGCTGAATTCCATTTGTAATTAAATTAGGTGAGGAGGGGACTTGAGGGTTTTAGCCCAACTTTTCAGTTCTGGACCCAGTGACTACTGTGCGAGCCTCAGATTAGAGGTTACAAATTGCAAATAGCACACACCATATATGTTCCTGCAAACAGCATATTGGGACATGGATATATTCTTTAGTTTTAGCAAATATTGAAGTTCATCGAGGTAATTCAAATGATTTTGATTTTGAATAGCAGAAGTTCATGGAAATATGTTTTTGAACTGATGTGTAAGCCGTAAACAAACCCTATGGACCACAATGAAATTTATGTTCCAAACCATTGGTCCATAGTCATTCCACCGAACAACGCAACTTAGGAGACCACTGTGGACAAATACTAGTTCTTTTTTATTTGATTCTTTGATATTTAAAAAAGCATTTAGAGCTTATTACAAACTTTATTTAGCCATTTCCTTTCAGAAAGCAGGAAACAGAATGTGGTTCCATATCTTTGTTATCCTTTTGTAACAGGCTATTTAAATTATTGAATATGATTGCATCTCTTCGTTATCCTTGTGTAACAGTTTATAGAATAACACGAAATTCCTAGTTCTTATTCTATTTTCTGTTCATGCACTTCTGATCTAGTTTACAATATCTCTAGTTCTACATTAGATGTTTCAGCATGAATCCATTCTTGGCTGCCATCTTTATGAAATTCATGGAGATTCTCCCAACAATTTAGCCACTGATTTTATTTGATGAACCCCGGGTAACGATATTATGCCCCATTTTAATACCCTCTGGTCAACAATGAGGTGTAATAGAGGCTTACAATCCAGTCAGACAGTTCCTACCAACACCCATCCTGGCATTTTTTCCCAACCAGGATCAAGTAGAAAATTAGTATGGTTAAATCATTGTAAAATAAAATCTTTTCCTTTAATATCCTTTAATAGATTCATTATAATCATTCATACCAAAGCATGCATAATTTAAATCATTTAAATAGACTGTAGAGCTTCTAATAATTCCATAAAAAATTTGTACATACTAGAAGTCTTTAATTTACATCATATACATTCTTTTTTATATTAAATAAAAAATTGTACATCCATCCATAATATTAATGTGCAAGAAATTGGATCACCTGCCTATGGTTCAAACTGCCTTTTTTCCTTTCCTGAAGAACAGGTTGCATAATATCTAATGAGCTAAATACTCAATGGGATAAACAATTCTAATATAACGTTAATAAATACATGAAAGAAATATTAATATGCATGCTGATCGTTTGAACTAAAGTGAGTACTTTTTAATTATAGATTTAGCTAGCTTAGCACAGTGATAAACTTTAAACAAAAACTTGTTTTGATACTTAAATAAATAGAAAACTTAGATTCAAGGAGCATGAGTTTTATAAGAAAATGAAGTACATCTGTCAAGTGTTAAATCATTAAGTGCGCTCTTCTTATTAATTACTTGTATGAAAATTTTTGCTCACTTCCATTTGCATCATTTGGTAATTAATTTCTCAAAAATGTCATGCAATTCATACATGCTTGTTGACCTCTGAAGCATAAGACAATGAAAAAAAAATACTGAAATAATAAAGAAATGCACAAATCATTACCTGCCCCAAATCTCTGTATATGCCCATACTGAAATCTCGCTCAAATCACGACCGCCGCATCTACAGTAATCATTCCTCTACGACGGCGCCGAAGTGTCGCTTCTCCCGCGTGCGAAGATCGCATCTCGATCACGCCTTTATTCGCGTCGTTAAAACGAGAGCTCAAAACCCCTATTTTCTTTTTTGCTTCTTCCTCACGCACATGAGCTCTACTGCTGAACACTTCCTCTCCTATTCTTCTCCTTCTCGATCTAACCGCAAGCCACATGCAATCCCATCACTTACCTTATGCTCGCAAACCGCGAATCCTCGCGTCCACCCAGCCTTCGACTCAATCCCCTTGGCCCAAGCACCCTATCCGGCTTCTGTAGCTGACCGAAATTCCTCTTCCTCATACAACCAGACCTCCCTACCTTGCCGGACCGACCCTTCTCAAGCTGCAAACCACCTAGCAGCAAGCTGAAACCCCTCCTCCACTCTTCCTCCTTTCAACAGCCTCGACCGCCAAAGCCCTACATGTGGCCAATCTTCCTTCTCCCTGTGTCGACCTCACCTTGCCTGGCAGCCGACCGACCTAGCTACTACCGAACTTGAGCCCGTCGATGCAACCAACTAGAGCTTCCCATTCACATCTCTAAATCCTACCTCCAACCAGCACTTGCATACCCGACCCCTTTTTAGGTATACATTTCGATTTTTAGTTTGTTTTATTATTAATTATTATTATAGAGTTATTATTATAGATTATGTATAAATGTGTATATGTGTTTGTGTGTGTGTGTATATATATATATATATATATAGAGAGAGAGAGAGAGAGAGAGAGAGAGAGAGAAGAGAAGAGAATGAAAATGACAAAAAAAAAGAATGGTGAGAAGGATTTTCAAAAAAAAGGGGGAGGAGAAAATTCCAAAAAAAAGAAATCAGAAAAAGAGAAAATTCAAAAAACAAAAAGAGAGAGATTTGCATTTTCATTGTTGTCCCACGCCGTCGTCGCACAGGTATAACTTTCTCTAAACCCAAAAACCCCATTTTCAGTGTTCGTGTCGAGCCGGAAAACCCCTATACGCGCTCTCGGAGTATAGTAGGAGGAAACCCGGTGCGACACATACGGCGAGGTGGGTAAGCCCTGTACATGCTCTTGTAGCATGGCGGGGACATCTCTAAGTACCTGTACACGCTCTTTTAGCGTGGTGGGGAAAGCCCATTGCATTTTCAAACAAGTACTTTGAAGCCCCCATACACGCTCTCGAAGCATGGTGGGATTGAAGATATACGGCCGCGGTGTCATCCGACACCTATCATACACGCTCTCATAGTATGGTGGGATGGCACAGACTCCTATAGTTTTTCCAAAATCGGGGAGACGTCGGGAGATTGCTGAATTTTTAAGTGAAATAAGGGACTTGATTTGGACTGCTGGGAATTTATTTTGAACTCCAATGAACAATGCAGAGGATTCAACGAATACAGGGGATTTGAACAAAAACTTGAACAATCAATGAGAACTTGTGAACTTGATTTGAGCAAAATAATAAGAGAACTTGAACTCAAAAGGATCACAGAGGGCTTGCAAATCTAAATTGAACATACAAATTGGACCACATGAAAATGACATGGTGCTAAAAAATGAAGTTATGATTTGCAAGATAACATGTTCCAACTTAAATACAAATGAGCATATATGGATCCTGTGGTGAATGAGAGACTTGCAAGCACTACTTGTTTATAAGTAGTGGTGAATTGTGGACAACACAATCAGATTTCTTGCTGACATGAGGCTCTTAATGGATAATGCGATTTCTTTGTCATGATCAACACTAATCAAAGATGACATATGAGATAGTTGCAAATGAATAAAAAAAAAAACTTTGAGGGCAAAGAACTTGCAAGTTCAATTTGTTTGCAACTGATAAGAAGTTTGTGAAAGATATGACTTGACTACAGAACCATAACATAGAGCCTTTGGACCATGATGATTAACTGGTAGTGTTCGATATGCTCACAAGTAACATAAAGCCTCTAATGTTCGTATTAGTCGGCTTGTAGACTTATGAAAAGAACTTGTGGCATAATTTGCTTGTAAGCCACAATATGAAATCTCTAACAAATGCTACAATTTGTTCATGATGATTAGGCCAATCAAAATGCAAATATCACCAGTCTTCTATGACACAACTCTGGCTAATTTGCAAATAAATACATGGTGGTCTATCTACAAGCAATCACGATTGATGCGGTCTATTAGAAAACAACAATTGAAATGCTATGAATGCGGAAGATCATAGGCAAAACATAGAAGAAATTGTAACAAATGAAAGCATCTACAAGCTGTGTAGCAGGGGGAAGTGAGTATGGCAAGATCCTACAGTCAACACTGGTCAAAATACAGATGAATGCACCGGTCTTCTATGACACAAGGTCGATGTACAGCAAGTGTAATGGTGCTCTACGGTCGGCTTCAAAGCACAAGTGGATACACTTAACCCCAAAAGCAACAAAGTCAAGGTTGATGATATTCTTCGTAACATTCATGTGAAAAGATGTAGCAGTTCCTATCGCATTCATCTGAGAATATTGGTGAAAGAGTTATAGATGCCAGAAGACACTACAGCTTGCCCACTCACAAGTGGTTGTACAAAGATTATCATGCATACAACAGTCCACCTGTAGATAATGACGAACAACACGCAATTTGATGTCACGCCACCGAATCCGCAACACTCATATAAGCGGACAGAAGGCGTGTACGAGCTTCTAAATAGAACACTGCATTCAAATGACAGTTGCCTACACAACTGACCGACGTCAAATATTCCAAAAATGCCCCAGCACATGTACTACAATATGTATGCACATAAATACAAAGAAATACATGTGTAATCAAATACCCGCATGGGCCTTGGCGAGCATGTTATGGGCACACACGTGACACCTAGGGATGCTGTGTTGGTCAAACAATAAACCCAAGTTGAAGCCCGATCCTTCTATGTGGATAGATAGGGGTCGACATGGCTCGAACTATCAAATGAATATGTGGTCACGACATTGACTGGAATATTCATTTTATAGTTCATGTTAGGCCTTCAAGGCCCATAACAAGGGACATTCGCCAATAAGAGCATAAAGCCGGCTTGAACCCGATCCTCTGTCAGCAACAAATAAAGTCGATAGTGTTCAATCAATAAGATATAAAAGGCCCATAAGCTACCTCGATGATGGCCATGTTGAACGTGGATCTCAACCGAAGGGGTTAATTCCAAATATTCAAATGTCACTCAAATACCCACAAAAATTCCAAACTCAAAGCCCATGAAATTCAAAAATTCAAAATATTTAAAATTGAAATAAATTACCAAAACACTTAAAGCAAATTTAATCCACCTTTCGCAATAGTTTGACGAGATGGACAAATTCAAATATCACTTCAGCTCACAAAGAGCTAATGTCTGGTCGAGAATATCACTATGATTCATTCTCAAACAGTCTCCTGCCAGTAAAGACATGACACATGTCCTCTAACCGACGATTTTGTCGCCAAATGGCACCGCAGATAAACGGTTATGACCGGGGCCCTCTGAACTGGGTGGTCTGCCGCCAAATGACACCACTAAATTACAATCATGGCCAAAGTCCGTATGCTCCCCAATGGCACTAAATCCTTTAGAGATATGAATCAATAGGATATAATCGATAGGGCACAAAGCCCTCTGTCAACTAAGGTGGATTCAGATTTGTCTTAGACAAACACTCACCTTAAGTCTACAAGGTACCCTTGGACGAAGCAACCCATGGCTGCCGACAAGGATCCTTTTGTCAGGTTGGGTCGACTACCTCCTCTAACTAAGTAGACCAGGGACCCTGATGGCCCAGGACAACGGAATCATGGGATCTTGATCGGGTCCATCATCCATTCCCCCACCATCCGCTTTAAGTGCAAGATGGTGAAATTTTTAATTTTAAATATAAAATTCTCAAACCCATGCTGCTACTATATGCCAGATACACGTATCTCTACGTTTCTGATCGACGACTAGCCTTAATCGAAAGTTCTCTCCCGCGATCGGGAGGAGTAATTAACTATAGGGGCTTGCGACTATAGGAAACTAGAACTCAGATCATAAAGTCCTCACAAAATGAGGGCAAAATCTTTGGGTAGTGACTTATTTACAAACTCAATTTGCCTTCCTAAAATTTACCGAAAGCAAGGGAGGCCGAGGTGCGAATTTTTGGAGTCCACAATGCTTTTGGTACATATATCATTGGTTGTTGCATAGCTCAACAGCTCTAACAATCATTGATAAAGTTTATACAATTCAACATAGCAATTATCAATGGCACCTCAATCTCAAAGTTTAATCTTATGGTGCCAACTTTCTAGAATCGAGAGTGGGGAACTCTCTTTTTTCATATTAAGACTTGTCTCATATGAACTTTTGCCTCTCCTTATGTATGTCACCATAATCTGCTAATATATCTCAAATGGAATGACCTTCTATGGGTTTCTTTTAATTTAATATTAATATCATCGGCATTTAAATTACTTAACATTGATATTCACATGTCATCAATCATTTTTTTTAACATGTCATCAATCAATTTGTTTAATGTGTCAAAGATAAACATGACATATAAAAGTCAATATTTATGTATTTAAATAAATATTATTTTCTATTGAACAATCTTCTGAATTAATTAATTAAAAATATCTTGAATTTATTTAAATAGATGAATCTATAAAGTACATTAAACTTATTAATAATATCAAGTCATGCCAATATGATGAAATATCTACTTGCATACACAATAGTGCAATGGAATTGTAGGAATTAATGAATTAATGAAAGTTAGACCTAAGTATAATTTGCTCGTTATATTAACGATTGAGTAGCCAAATTGAATTATGGGATATTTTTCAGTACTGATTTTCTGATTTCTATTTTCTCTTAGCTTTGTTCTTTTATAGACAACCTAAAAATAATAATTTTCACAATTCCATACAAATTCCTAAATCAATAACTCAATTCACACAAATAATCTCAAATGATGTTTTTTACCTCAAAATGATTTCTTTTCATTCTAGTCTTTAATCTTATGAACTCGAATCCAAATTAAATTTGTGGAGAAAAATACTAAAATTAGTATTTTTACCTAAAATTTCTATCTTTTCCTCTCATTTTCTTCTTCTCCTCTCTTTTTCTTCTTCTCCTTTTCACCTTCTCTTCTTCTTTTCATCTTCTCTTCTTCTTTCTTTCACTTCTTCTCTTCCTTCTCCTTTCTCCTTCCCCATTTCAGCCTACTCGAGCCCCTTATATTGTGTCTCTAACTATAGTTCACTAGATGGTGAGTTAGAGATATAATTGCTTGGGTTATATTAATATATATAAATAAATTATTTAACTAATTATCATATAACTATTATATAACTATTATCAATTTTCAATTAAGGGCCGTTTGGTCTGTTGAAAAAAGAATGCAGAGTAAACTTGAATACTGTGTAAAATGAATGCAATGTATTTGTAATGCTTGTAGTTTTTTGGATGAATATAAAATTAATACATGTGATTACTTTTTTTGTTTGTTTTGAAATAAAATGAATACAATGTAAACCTCAACGATGGTGGTAGAAGCGGCAAGCGGCGTTAAAAATCAGAATCAGCTTGCGGTCTATTTAAAATTCAGCCAATAAAGGATGAGTTTTGAATGCATAAAAATTGAACTACAGGGTGAATTTGAAATTCACAAAAATTTTACTATGCATTCCTTTTTCATTAAACTAGATATCTAAATTCCTAAAAAAAGCCTTGCATTTGTAATATCTTACACTCACTTTTCATCAAATCAAATGGCACCTTAGACTTCGTATGCCACATAATTGCAAAAAAATCCAAAAATCTGCAATAGGGCATTAATTCCATGAACATTAAATTTAATTAAAACTATAGAAATGAGATTTAATAGAAATTCTAATTATAATGATATTATTTATATAGACATCTAAATATGAAAATGATCAAAAATTTTATAAATTAGTTTTGATCTTTTTTGGAATGTGCAATAAGAGGTATAATTTTTAGGAGAAATTTTTAATATTATCTTTTTAAAGTTTTAGTGTATTACAAACGATAACTTAAAGGACTAGATATATCGTAAAATATAATCATTATCATCATAAGCCTCATCCATTTGGGTTCTACTCTAGGAATCTTTATTTTCCATTCAAACTTGTTTAAGATCGTAAATCTATTGTGCAATTTTTTTTTTCTGAATTTCTATATGAAACTAGTGTTCTTCTGTATTTCTTCCTAATACTTGCATTTTCTATCATTTATTGCACAGTCTTAATCACTTAAATATATATTCCATTACTTAGCTTCAATAAGTGCTAGTCATTCACCCCCGTTTATATAATTATACCCATGTTTATGTAATTATTTATTAATCAATTCTTTCTAATGTTGCCACACATCTAGCATAATATTCTCCATCTTAGCATTGCCATAACTTCCTCATAAAAATTAGCTATAAATGACTTATTTATCGATTTAACATGGCAAATGTTGACTTTCATGTGCGTTTCGCGATCAATTTGAGCAAGTGTGACAAGAATGATGGTCAACTGGCACAATGCTGTGCGAAATGAGTTTCAAGCGTCTACTGCTATCGAAATCACCAGAACATTGCTGGTTTGCAAAATGGATTGCGCCGACGTGTTAGGAAATATCAAAGTTATCAAAGAAACACCCTCCATGTTTGATTCGGTTGAATAATGCTAAAAATGATGATATACAAATGCGATGTTGCGTGAAATCATCTAAACATGTTCCATTCGCAAGGCGGATTACGTCATTACATTTGGAATGTTGAAATTACCAAGAAAGGACACCCCGTGTTTGATTCGAGTAAATGCAATAAAAAAGGATAAATTGTGGATGCAACCAAGGTTTAAAATTGCGTAAATAAGCCTCGAGGCGTTTTTCGTCCGTGAGGCGAGGCGTAAGACTCGAGGCGGTGTGAGGCGTAAGCCTCACGGACAAAGAATTGCGTAAATGAGAATTTAACTATTTAAGCAGGTAAATAACAGTTAGAGACTATCATACTATAAAAACAACTAAATAACAATTGAAATTAGTGAAAGACAACTTGCACACTATATTTCCAAGAAGGATCACGCCGCAATGACGTATTTGTCTTTTCCTTACCTCTAACCATGTTTCCTAATGCAAAAAAGGGAAAACAAACCAAAAAATTTCAAAATATTAAAAACCCTAGATTTCCTATAACTTGAAAAATCTTCCCTTACACTAAAAAAAATACCTAAAATGCATAGAGGAGTTGTCGTAGAGGGCGGCCGGACTCTCTTTGCTCACTGGCGTGAGGCGGCGCCGGCGGGAGAGGCGGCGGGATGGGCTGGCCGAGCGGACACCGAGAGGATCTGGCGGGATCTGGCGGAAACCGAAGGCTGGGTCGGGATGGGGGAGAGAGATTTGTGAGGGTTTCTTTTTTTTTATTACTCACTTAAGTGAGTGGGGCCGGTTTTATGAGGCTTACGCCTCACTAAGAATTGCGCAATTGCGCCTCTGAGGCGCGCCTCAGAGCCAGTGAGGCGTAAGCCTCACCAAATCCCCCAATTGCTTAAGCAATGAGGCGCCCAGGACCAGAATTGCGCAGAGGCGCGCCTCTAATTGCGCAATTTTAAACAGTGGATGCAACTTAGCGCAAAGTCATCTGATCACTCTCTACTCGTGCAACAAACTATGTACACCTTTGAAATGTCAAAATTATCCAGGAAGGATACTCATATTGCCTTAGTTGTCGCACGAAAGCGAAACACAAAATTTCCTCGTGCATGAGACGATAACATGTTTGAAATGTGTGAATGAAAAATTTGCGAGCAAAGCTTTATATATGTATATAAAAATATATCTTAACTATCATTATTAATTATCTAATATATATATATATATATATATATATATCTTACTAGATCCTTTACAAAGCCTCAAATCTCTTAAATTCCCCGAGCTCAGTGTTGTAGCAGCTTGTTTCATCATCTGATTTGTGATAATTAAAAAAAAAGGTTAAAATTATATCTATTAACTGCCACCCGCCTTTTCCTCTCTCTGTTGCCCCCTCCTTACCTAATTGCACTCCTCATCCGAACCCCTTCTTGTGGCCAGCAACCCTCTCGCCTAGCTCCTTGCGGACGCGACCTACTCCTCCCCCATCTCTCATGCACACAAAGCTGCTAGACCGCTTCTCTCTTATATCCTCTCCAACGCAGCTGGCCTCCTACCTATTCGTCAACCGATCCCACCTCTAATCACCCACCTGTCAACCTAGCCCCTTAACCACTCTCAAGCTCGCCTCTAACCACGACTGTTACCCATGAGCCACCTCTTCAGCCGCTGATGACATTACCTCGGGGCTCCGACCATCCACTTCTTCCTCTTATGAACTTCCTCTTTCCCTATAGTTGTTGGTGACCTAACTCGTTGTTCCTAGTCCCTCTCCAGTCAACTCCTTAGATCAACTCCTTTTCTCTCTGTTACTCTCCCTCCTCCCTACTTTTCTCCCGCTCTTTTTTCTCTTAAAAACCAAAAAATAGTTTCTTTGTCCTCGCTCTACAATCCTTTCTCCTACTACTTCCCCCTCTTTCTCTCTACTATCCCCCTCTCTCTAAATAGAACATTTTCTCTCTCTACAAAAATTCTATATGACTCTCACTTAAATAGAGGATAATTTAAATGATCGGCTGGACTATAATGTAAATAAACAAAAATTTAAATTCATTATGAGGATAAGTTGAAAACACTAAAATGTAATGTTTGTTACTTTAAGCAAATAAAGTTGAACCAAAACATGGGACTTATAGTGAACAACACAAGTCGCCATACAGGCAAAAACAAAACTTGATTCCAACTGAACGCACATGACTCTGCAAGTTGTGTTAAATGAGAACTTGAACAAGCTAAGATGGGATAATCTATATCTCCCCTATTTTTAACAAGAAAATCTAATGCTTGCATGGGGCCTGCTACACTAATTTACAATAACATTGTCATTGCCCCAATGTCTAAATTTGGAAGAATGATATATTCTCTCTTAATTAATCTATCAGAGCTATTAAATCTATTTATCTAAATAAAATCCAACAAAATCAATCATATACATCAAAATATTTCACTATGATCATTATTCATCAAAATTTATTTATAGTAGTTAGAAATTCAATTAATACATTAGTTTATCTCTCATTGCTCTTGTCTACAAAAGAATAAAGCTTAGTGTATACAAATCTAAACTTGAAATTTTAAAATTAGATTAGTCTCACTTCACTAGATCCTTACCTGGACCTGAAACATGAAAACCACAGAGTGAGCTAATAGTTCACTAGGTTACCATAATCTACAACGGCTATCAATTAGGGGTGTCAATATTTGACAAGACTTGAAAACCCGACTCGAACCACCCAAAAATTCTGGTATAGGGTCAACCCGTTTCGCAAACGGGTCAGGTTCGAGTTCTCGGATTTGACCCGTTTGAAAAAATGGGTCGGGTTTGGGTTGACCCGAAACCCGAACTCAACTCGGGTTAACTCGAGAAAAACATGCATGAGTCACGTCCGTGCTGGCATGTCGTCCCGTGACACCCGTGCCGTGTCGCTGTCGGCGACGACCTGACCGTGTCGCGCTGACGACGTCTCGTCGCCTGCATACAGCCCTGACCGTAGCCGTGGACTCGCCGTCACTGCCAACTAGCCAAGCCGCTGACGCCTCACCCCGCTTGCGCCCTCACGGTCCCAGTTCGTCTTGATCTCGGTCGCCGTCGCAGACTAGCACGCGCCTATTTTTGAATCAAAACTTGTCCATGGGTTGGGTCGAGTCGGGTCAACCAGGCAACCCGCGCGATTCGTGTCCCGGTTGAAATACATGACCTGTTTGTAAAACGGGTTGAGTTCGGGTTGAGTTCGGGTTGGGTCAACTAGTATCGGGTTAGTCCGGGTAGAACCCAAACTCTACCCGTGACCCGATTTTGACAGTCCTACTATCAATGCATGACAAGAGAAATAATATGCATGCAATCATTCAACCTAAATTAGTTTAAATAAATAACAATCACTATAAACTGTTTTAATAAATATGATCAATATTAATCACTAAATAATGCAAATCAGTATAATCAGTATATTATGTCAATTCTGTACCCGTATTATTTGCAATATTAGAGAAAATATGTATCTATGCATATATCAGATATGAATCTATATCTATTAGTTATAATAAATAAATGATATATATATATATATATATATGCCAAGTCATTTGCATCAGCATGCCTACTATGTAAAATCATGTGTCAGATATCTATTTATATACATTAATTTGTATCGGTGCATGTATAACATTGACATGTATTTTGTATCAGTCTTATTATATATTTGTATCAATCATATTATGTATCATGTTCATGTCGTGTCATATCATATCACTTATATAAATATCATATGTAATTATGTTGTATGCATGTATCATGTAACAACATTAATAAACAAGACAGGACATCTAACATTTGTGGTATTTTACCTGTATCAAATCATGTAGGCCTTTTAGACCAAACTAGAATCAGTCTCAATCATATCAGTTATATAAACATGAATCAATCTCATATCACATGTCAAAAGTAAGGTGACTTCATGTAAGAAGTCATTTTTTGCCGGTCGGATATCATATCATATTAATCAATCTCCTTATGCCTCCTTTTTTATGTCTTTTAGGATCACACCACAAAATTTATTTAAAAGAAAGTCCGTCAGCCCACACCCCTGTATAGGGTAATATATCTCCGGCCAACTTGAATATGTCAATTAACCCTCAAATGAAGCTTTGCACATGTTTTAGCAAAAAAACATTCGTACGATGGATCAAATATTGATATTTTTAAGATATTGCACCAATCAAAATGTTATTATAAAATCCATGTAGACTGTCTCAAAAAGCTTATCATTGCTTTGAGATGCATGTAGTCTCTTCCAAAAGCATGTAACAACCATCTCGAAAAATGTGCCACTGCCTCAAGAAACATTTTGAAAAGCTTATGAATAGGCTATACGAATGCTCAAAAAACATGCAAGTAGATCGTATAGGTGCACTTAAATGCTCAGGTTCATTCAAAAGTGTGTGACTACACTACGCAAATGCACCAGAAATTGTACTTGGTACCTAAAAGACATTAAATTATCAAAGTTGAAGTCTCCTGCAGATGCTCCGACAAACGTGTTAAAAATTTAAATACAGTCAGAGAATGCTATGCAGGTCAATAATAAGTTGAACTAAATTCATTTTTGCCTTGAAAGACGTACAATCATTCTATAAAGCTTTTGCAATAATTTTCAATTAAGAAATTTAAATGTTGTGAAAAACAAGCTAAACGCTTGAACTTAAGGTCTAAGAATATAGTGTGAATTGAAAATGAATTTTGCCAAATCTCTCCCGCTTTTTAAAAATTGAGTGATCGCTTTAATACTTTAAAGTTTGTATATATCTTTTTAAATCTAAACTCACCTTCATGTACACCGACTAGTATGTCGAACTACTAAATTTCATTTACGAGGATGTTGCACAAGTTAAAAATTCAGTAAACAAAATTTCTTAGTTACTTGTGCTCCAACTAAACACATCGAACTTGTAAATTTGAGGTATGAGAATGTTGTGCAAGGAAAAAAAGCAATAAATTTAAACTTTGTTCCTTTCAAGAACATAAACTCTATATGCACCATGAACCCTATTATTACAAATGAACACATGATCATGAAATTCACATAAATATTTAGTTTTAAGTTCGCATTAGGCGTTCAATGTTTTTTACAAAGAAATTTATTACAAAAAAATGCAAATGCTCGAGTTTGTTACTCTAATGGTAACTCGTGAAGTTAGTACTTAAAGTCGATCATCTGTTAACAAGCAAGCAAATTCAACATTGTTCAAGTGGCCAAATAAAATATTTAAATATGTTAATGATGGCCGTCTTAAAGGTCAATCTTAATAGGAGGGAATTTTATTGTTAAAAATGTTCTCAAGTCCTCATACAAATTGAATTCAAGCAAGATATTAGAATACCAAAAACGTTCATAAAAAATTCAATTATTTCATGAAACCCTTAAAATTTAAAGCAAAAAATTATTTACCTTTCATAATCGTTATTAAGGGTGATAAATTTGAGAATAACCTCAGCCTACAAATGGTCATATGTATTGTTGAGTGTATCGCTATAATTTATTCTAAAATGATCTCTTATTAGTAAGTATATGGCACGTGTCTTTTGGCCGATAATTTTGACGCCAAATGGCATCGCGGGTAAACGATTTTGACTGGGGCCCTCTAATTTTGCCGCGAAATGATACTATTAGATTATTGTCACAGTCATAGATCACAAGATTCTTAATGGCTAAAAACTCTTAAATAATATATCATATGGTGCACTTGACAGGGCATAAAATACTTTGTTAGCGAAGGTTGACTTGAATTTGTCCCCTTAGACAAACATCCACTGCAGGGTTTTAAAGTTCTCTTGGATGAAGCAACTCATGATTGTCAACAAGAATTCTTTGATCAAGTTAGGTCGTCAATTACTTCTTCTAAGTAGACCATGGACCATGACAACTTTAAATGATAAAATCATGGGATATTGATTGGGTTCAACATCATTTCAAATCTTATATTAAATTGATGCTATTATATGCTCAGTATAACAATTAGCATTAATCAAAAGTTTTCTTTCATCATCGGTAGAGGTGATTAACCATTTGGGCTTATGCTTATAATGATCAGATCATAAAGTCCTCGCAAAATGAGAGCAAAATCTATGGGTACCTTCTTATCTTAAATCTAATCTACATTTTGGAAATTTGGCCAAGAAATATCCTAAACTTTCTTAGTAGAGGCCAAGGCACGAATTTTCAGAGCCCATGGCAAGTTTAACTACAAGTTTTATAGCATTTACATTTAAGCTTCAAGGCCTTTTATCATCACATGGCACTCTATTTTAAGCATCTTATTTTATCTCTATAATTGCTCATCTATATCACCATTCTTTTATTTAATTGCTCCAAGAAACGTATTGCACATATAGTATTTCTTATATATGATGAACTAGGAATTTTGAAATCAAACTTGACTGCACATTTGAGCTTTAAAAACTTACAGGCATTTTTCAAATTTTGTTGGAGCAGGTAATTATGTCATTATGTACATCTTTAGTTGATAAAACTAGTTTAAATATTTGTTTGTGGTTGCATTATTGATCTAATCTTGTCGATATTTATATTTCTAGTGAAATCAAACTCTTCCTTTTCATTTGCAAAAAATGAATGAGAAACTGATAAGAGTAAGTACTTTGTGATTGCTGCCCAGAAATGTTATGCTTCGTGTAAATGCCAAACAGGGAGCTCCAAAGGATGGAAGTTCACCGCTTGAACTTTTTCAGGTTAGTTCTGATATTTCCATGTTTAAATTCTCTTTGTTAATCTATCACCTTATACCAACTTCAGACGCTCCTTTATTCATCCATTGATTCCAGAATAATTATTACATTGATGTAATTGAAATCATGACATTCACTCTTTGTGAATTTGCCTATCTTACTGCATATAGTTTTAATTTTACCATTTCTTGATATCTGCATCTCAGGTATACGAATAATCTAGATTGCAAACATATTTTTAGGGTTTTTTTTTTCTTTCCGTTTTCATTCTATAGCTAAAATAAGACCCTATAGCTAAAATAAGACCAACAGAGAATGAGTGCGAAGAGCTAGAAATGCCACACAAAAAAAAAAGAACCGCAAATCTTAGCTCTTGCATGCAACCAATAATTTTTTAGTGGTATGGATGGTTTCAGATATGTTGGCTTCTGTTGACAATAGAGAAGTTCTGTGTGAACTTCAAAGAAATTCATTTTATCTAAGATTGGTTGTCCTTATCTGTTCATGTGCTGGATTTGGGTACCTACGTTTTATAAGCTTTTTTATGGATTAAGTACCCATTATGTTTCACTGTTTTATGTTTAATGACTCAATGCATTACAGTTAGTTTGTTGCCTAAATATCATCGTCACCTGAGTCGTTCCATTCACTTCACAGTGCATTATACATGGCTTGTTGTCTACATATGATGCATCACATGATTTATCCCTTCTACAAGTTTTCAAAGTTCAACAAAGTTTATTGTTCAACTTCCGAGGTTTTAATAGGAAAGAATTGCTTAGAAAGTTGTACGTTTTCAAATTCAGACTAAATGATAGCTAAAAAATTAAACTAAAAAATAATTTAAATATACTTCGATGTTGAATGTTAAATCTGTTGACGGTTCATAACTGACTATAATGACGGACTTCATGACTATTGCAAATATTGGCCAAAACTGTTTCCATTATTGTGTCTGCGGAATCTTAAATGTTTTTTTTTTAGCTTTGTCCATTTTCTGTTATTTTTTAAAGTTATTTATATTGGGAAGCACTCTTTGTTATTTTTTCATGTTGAGATACAGTTTTACACATCCTTGTGAGGACAAGAAAACGATTTATGTTTTACATCCTAATACAGGCTTCATACTTGAAAGTTTAAACAAATTTTTATAAGTATTTTATTTTGAGGCTAAGCTGTTGAGGTGGTTAAGGTAGTGCTTTCTATATAACAGGTCCAAGGTATAACTCAATATTGCAGTCAATAAACCTAGCTTATCTTAAATTAAATGATCTTTGAAGTTGGCTTCCAAGCACTTCAGAATATTAACTTGAACGCTTCGCTACAGAATGATTGGAATGTTTATGATGCAAGGATCTGGCACCGTCTTCTAGTTGTTACCTTGGATTTACTTGCTGATTCCCTGTTATGCTCATTGTTTCTGTGATATCTGTAGTGTCATTAGTCGTTCTTCCCGAGACATTAATTGCCATAAAAGGTGCTTGTATGAAGACTTTTCTTGCTTCTTGCAGAATTGGTAATTCTGTTGATAATGGAACTGCAGGTAGAGATCTATCCTTTGAAGATTCATTTAACGGAAACAATGTACCGAATGATGTGGGGTTACTTCTTCCCGGAAGAAGACCAAGACTCCCAGAGGCGACAGGTAATCATCATGCTTACATATGCTGCTGATCTTTCTGGTTTTTTTCTCTTATTCTGCGGTCTTATTATTAGTTTTTTTTTTCCTTCTTCTTCAATCTGTGCAGGAGGTATGGAAAGTTTCAACAACTGCTGGCTCTAGACGAGTAAGAAAAGGTTCATCTGTCCATGAGGTAAATCCATCAAGTATCCACGGCACTAGAGAAATTGAAAGTACAGGAAGGCCTGTGATGGCAGGATCCCAGGTTAATGCTAGCACTTCAGTTCATGGTGATTCTTCCCAAGTAAGTTTTTCCAGTCATGTATTATTTAGTCAATTTTATTCTTTGGGACACGAACTTCAATATGTGATGGGAGAATGAAATTAGAATAATGAAAAAAATGAAACTATTCCAAGGAACTCATTATTTCATGATTGAGCTTTATGTTCGCTGAGACGAACATGCATCTGTTCTTCACGGATTATGCTACTTCTGAGAAATTTAATGAGGATTTAAACTTATCTAGACTTTAATTTTTACACTACCATCTGAGTTCCTTATGTTGATAAACCTGTATGCAGGTGTCAAAGTTGCAAAGCCTGAAAGCAAATATTGTGTGTGGAGCAAATCCTGAACTTCGCCGTACACCTTCATATGACAGAATGGATGAAACTTTAGCCGAGTCTATAACTAATGAACCTGTCCTTCCATTGTATAGTTTATGCATTTCTTCCAAGAGTGGCCAACTGAATCCTGCACTAGAATCTCAACAAGCTATTTCTGAGGATACATTTAGGAGTAAATCAAAAGACCCAAAGCCCATGAAGCCAGGACGCTTGTCAAATGAAGAAAAGAAGGTTGGAAAACCTCATGATGAGAAAAGAGCTAGGTCCCGGAGAATGATGGAGTTCCATAACATCAAAATTAGTCAGGTCAAGACTTTCTTTTGATGTATTACTTGGTTATGTGGCTATGCCTTATATGTTATTAATCATGTCCATTGTATATCTATGAATAGGTTGAGTTGCTTGTTACCTATGAAGGTTCAAGATTTGCAGTGAATGACTTGAGGTTGTTGATGGATACATTCCATCGTGATGAGTTTATTGGAACATGGAGAAGGCTGTTTTCACGTGTTAAGAAGCATATCATATGGGGTGTTTTGAAATCAGTGACTGGAATGCAGGTAATTATCCGTGAACGTGAAGACGGCTATTTCAACTATTGCTAATTAAGTCGGTAGGGAAAATGCCAAAATTATTAGTGCTATAACGAATGATTAATTATCTTTGCTGCTGCCTATTTCTCAGGGTAAAAAGTTCAAGGATAAGGTTCAAAGCCAAAGAGAAGGCCATGTTGGTGTTGTACCTGAGAGTGATCTCAATTTCAGTGACAGTGATGGCGGCCAACCTGGGAAGTTTGATCAGTTTCCTGTATCATGGCTCAAACGGCCAAGTGATGGTGCTGGTGATGGATTTGTCACTTCAATAAGGGGCCTTTTCAACTCCCAACGCCGCAAGGCCAAGGCGTTTGTCTTGCGAACCATGAGAGGGGAGGCAGAGAATGAGTTCAATGGTGAGTGGAGTGAGAGTGATACTGAGTATCCTTTTGCACGTCAATTGACCATTACAAAAGCAAAAAAACTCATTCGACGGCACACGAGGAAGTTTCGCTCAAGAGCTCAGAAGAATTCAGGTGATCTAGTTGTGTTATTTTGAGAAACTATTTAAAAAAACGGATTATGCATTTTTAGCTGGTTTTGAATCTCAATGCCGGGATTTGAAAGCAACTTGACTTTGTTTGAGTTGTGTTCAGAAGAAAGCAAGTTTGTCTCTCTTTTGAGTTGTGCTCTTCTGAACACGTTCACACGTTCTTTATTCTACAGGCTCAGCTTTACAAATTCGAGAATCTCATCCATCAACCCCAAGGGAGACGACTCCATTTCAGAGTGACTCATCTGGTGGATCATCTTATGAGGACTTTAATGACTAAATCCCTAAGAAATCAAATACATTACTATGTCAAGGAATTGGAGTAATCACCATTGAATCTATCTGATTACTGACAGAGCACCAGGTCTTGATTCATCATGCAGCTATTGAAATAGAGAGATCTGATTGTTGTTGATGAAGTGGATTTTTTTATTTTCATTGGAGAAGCTGAAGTCAAGGATTCTATGGAAGGAATGGTGGTAGCAGCAACAGCCACTCATGTTCTGCTTGAGTTTTAATCAGCTGTGAAGATTATTATCTATAGCAGGTTCTCCACCAGATTAGTCATGGCTGGTTCATCTGTCCATTCATAATGGTACATCCATTGAATTACTAAGCAGGTTCATCCATTTTGTAGCAACGCAGCTGTACAAAAATCAATAAAATCCTGTAACTATTGCTTTTTTGTTCAACTAACAGCTATTAAGTTATTTTATATTTAAAGTTATTTCTAGCAGATTGGGTCTGAGTCAAGTCGCATGGAATATCAAAATTAGGGAAAGTCTGTGAAAATGCAACTTTAATTGAAGCCATACAACTCCTACCAAAGACCAAAAAAGGCCATAGCTACAGATAATTCTGTAACTATGTTTGAGGCATAATAATGCTGGATTTTATTTCATAATTGCAGTTGATCAACTTGAAAAATGCTTTGCTTCCATATTACATTGTTCATATTGTATTTTGGCAAAAATGAACGGTAGAGATTTCCTCTTTAATTCATAATTTCTATTAAGAGTGTACAGAAAATCACTTTTTAAAAAAAAAATTAAAAGGAAGTGATTTTATTTGGTGAGTTTGATTTTGGCTTGCAAGATTACATGAACTGATTGATTTGGTAGGTCTCTGATTTTGATAAATCAAGAATTCACTGAACCCGAACAAAATTGTAATACACTTTATGTATTTTGAACATCTATTTGACAATAAGAAACTTGATCTTAAAATGCTGGTCTGTTTTTTTTTTTTTCTTTTTTTTTCTTTTTGGGTCTTAGATTTCCACAGCTGGGCAAAATAAGTAGAAAAAACATGATAGATAGAATAATACTAGATAGTTATTCTAAAGGTAATTATCATATAATATCAAAGAAGCAAAAAACCTCCAAACTTTATAATAAACGAAGCAAAAGTTACCATTGTATTTTGTTTACAGCTTTGCAAACCATTTTAAGTAAAAGAAATATATAATGCATTTATTTTATAGTTTTAAACTACTTATACTCTAGATACATATAGCCAAACAGCTCCTTCAAAAAGCCATGTCTCAGTGCTTATAGATACATGATGCATGCATGCATACATACATACATATTAGTGAAGATATAATACTTAGAGAAAGCTCGACTGTGATAGCTCTTTGCTAGTCTGCTTGATGTTCCATGGCTGTGTATGATCTTCTGCTCATCCTGATAATCAGGAGAAATTATTATGTGTGATCATAGGACCGTCCGGAGATAAATTAAAATGCGTCACGTCATCCGGTATATAACACCTATATACAGCAAAAAAGCATCGTGATGCGTCCTGATTCACTTCCGGATAGTGTCTGATGACCGCACAGAATAATTTCTCGATAATCAGATATCTGGGAACATTTCTTGAGTTCATTTCTCATGACCATTTGATTCTCTCTCATCTTCTCTTTGGGCTTTCTAATACCCAGATTTCCAATAAAAAAATTCCCTCAGATGCGTCTAGGTAAAATGTTAGTAAATATTTAAAACTTTTTATTTGATTCAAAAACATTAAAAAAATACATGAATTAATATAAGGGTTAATTGGAGATTAATCCTCCTATATCTATGGCCGCACAGCTTTCATCTAATATATGTTAGGTTATAATTTCATAAGATAATACACACTTAAGTACTAGGAAGAATGGGCAAATAGAGATTACACACAAAACTAAACTTCTCAGCATATTGATTTGATTATCTTCTCAAATAGTCAAATGTCAAGAGTTCAGTCTTCCAGCAAACAGAATAAAATGTTACTTTAAAATGAAAGATTGGATTGTTTGCCAATGAATTGAGGTACCAAAAATACTTTCGTCCAAAATTTTCTAAGAAATTCTTCAATCAGATCATTTCTTTACTAGCATCAGTAATAGAAATGTATTCAGCTTTAGTTGTTAAAATAGTAATCATATTGTCAGCCTGAGAAACCCAAACACAACAATTTGAAAGGAAACACTGGAAGATCTCAAGTGAAACCTAACGATTTTGACAAAAACAGTGAGAAATCTCCACGAATCCAACGGAAAATTAGATAAAAACAGAAATTTTATTGCAAGAACACAAACTAATGGAATAAAATAGCAAGATACAATTGATCCTCTATTCGAGAGGAGGAATTTTCTCTCCCAAATCTCTAGACGCCGCTAGAGCCCAAAGAAATTAAGAGATCTCAAATTCAGCCAAATTCCAGATGCCCTAATCCTAGGAAAACAAACTATTTAATACATACAATCCAAAAGAAATCTCTAAACAGTCCCTACATTCAAATTTCCCTCCTAACTCCCTCAAAAATCCTTCCAAAATAGTGCGGTTTGGCCTGGGCGTGCGATTGGTGCATACATGAGGCGGACATTCTCCACCTGTTTCGTACGGGCCGGTCCCGTAGGACCGGTTGGACCTATCTAACACAATTCCACCAACAATGTATGTATCATGTGATGCTCCTGCCATCAACATTACCATCCAAGTTAATTTCTAAAAAACCTCAGAGTGTTATTATCCCCTTTAATAATCTCGTATCACTGCTTCCTGTATAATGTCAAAAAATCAACTAGATACCTACCAATGTACTTGCTCGCAACTCCCATTAGATGTGCTATGATGGGTTTAGTAAGAAAAACATAGCATTAAATTGCCAATTGCTAAGGCATATGGTATTCTAGGAGGCCTTGGGTAATTACTCCTTTGAAGGCTTAATCTGACTTTCAAAAGGAGCGCTGACAAATTGTGCATCTTGCATAGTGAACTTGTTCAAGATCTTCTCAACATAATTAGCAAGTTTCAATTTCAAAATAGTTCTTCTATTGCTATGAACAATGCTCATCCTAAGAATTTGCTTTACAACTATCAGGTCCTTCATTGCAATACCTCTAGTAATTCCCACATTCTTCCAGACCAGGGATAAAGAGCCAATATTCTCATTAATCTGCTTCAAAAATTGTTGAGTACTCTTAGCAGTTTAAGGAGTAAAGAGAAATTAACTTAGCAGCTCCTCCAGAACTCAGAAGAGACAATCCATCCCTTACAGTACCCGTAGTCATACAGAAACAATCGTTGCTAAACTAGAGAACAAAAAATTCTCTCCATGCATATAAAAAGTTCAAATAATCCGTAGCAACAGTTAGGTGAATTCTTACCTTTGGCAGGAAATTTATATTCCAAATCATAGCCTCATATATGCAAATTTTATCGAAATAGGTTTCAGATGATAACATTGAAAACAGCTTCTTTTCTTTTCAACTATACTATGTGATGGATAGAATGGAGAATTTGGCAAGAGAAGCAATTTTGTTCATCTTCTCTTACTGATCCACATTATATCCAAGCAGAAAAAACAATTAAGAGAAGACGATGTAAGTCCCAGCCCTACCTCACTCATTCCATGACAACCTTCGCACCAGCCAATTTCATCTTCTCCACAATCTTCTCCGCCTCCTCCTTGAGAACCCCCTTTTTGAGCACGGCAGGCGTCTTCTCAACCAAATCCTTGGCCTCCTTCAAGCCGAGATCCGTAAAGGTTCTCACCTCCTTAATGATTTTGATCTTGGAAGCAGCGTCGAAGCTCTCCAGTTTCAAATCGAACGCGGTCTTCTCCACCTTCTCTTCGGCAGCTGACGCAGCTCCCCGGAGGAAGACTTACTAGTTCCTGGCAGGCCGCTGACGACCATTCCGGGAGTCATCACGGCTACAACCGGCATCTGATCGACTCGCAATCGAGTGCGTAGAGTTTCAGTTAGGTCGGCGAGTTCGAGGAGCGTCAGTCCGGCGAGCTCGTCGACGATAGCAGAGACGCGTGGGGAGGGATCAAGAGGTGGAGGCGGTGACCAGGCTGAAGTGGATTCCGGCCGGATAAGATATGAACGAGTGAGGCGGAGGAGAGAGAAGGGAGATCTCAACATAATGGTCGGGAAATCGGTCAGCGGGTGGCGACGGAAAGATAAGCGCTAGAGTGTAGTAGTGGAGGTTTTAGGTTTTCAACCGGAGGAGGTCTGAGAATCGAGATTTTGGGAAGTCACGTTGATCGGACGGCTGACCATGCGCGTCTACAACCTTAAAGTAAGCCGGTCTTTTTTTTTATTTTTTTAATGTATTTTAATGGGGGTATCTACCGCCTATCACACTCCATCAGAGATGTTGTTTGGCGGCTCAACCGCTCAACTAATTTCTCGGCAAGCCCACCTGCAATCAACACCATAGGTGCAAGACCCGCAGTTATTTTCTCCTCACTTAAGGGGTCGCGCTACATGAGAGATGAATCGAACATGGGTTGGGGGTTCTCAATCATGCTCACCTACCAACCCAGCTAAGCTGGATGGGATTTATTTTTATTTTCATTTTTTTTGTTTTACATTAAGTTAATAGTATAACTGGCAGCTTAAACTTGACTCAATAAATAATTCATGAATCGATCTCGATGAACTAGCAAGTCAAATTTGAGTTGATCTCGACTCTACTCATTTGTTCATGAGTTGGCTTATTTAAAAAATATTAATATAAAATATACTTATAATATATTAAGATTAATAATTTTAAATAAAAAGTTGTATAAAATATTTAAATTTTATATCTTACTTTCTTATATTAAGTAATTTTTTATTTTTTTTTAATTTCTTTTTTTAATCATATAATGATTGTTTAAATCATAACATTTTCTCCCTTTTATAATAAACAAGGCTCAAACTCTTAGGTTATTTCTGAATTAAATTTAATAATAATATCAAATTTATCCCACTACATGAGATCAACTATATAAATCTTTTTTCTTTATTGCCTTATTAAAAGTCAAACTCTCATTTAAATTTAATAAAAAATAAAAAAAATTTAATATTTTCTAACCAAATCTTGTTCTGCCTATCTCTAATTTTTTTAATATAAATCAAATCTAATATATCTACTCTACAAACCGGATCATCGGAAGACAAATTTTAGTAATTTCCTTCCATCAAAATATCAACACTCTAGAAAGACAAATTTCAGACCCTAAAGATTACAACACAACTGAACATCTAAAAAAAATTCTAACTTGAACATTCAAGAAAAAATAATAATATAAGAGAACACAGCTCCAAAGGTAATAAAAAATGGTCACACAATTACCTATCTAATATTGTTAATAAGAATGTAAGTTTCTTTAAGGATTAACACCTCGTACTATTAACTGGAATTTCCAACTACAGTGCTGCATCATTAAACTTCATGAAAACCATACAACTTCGATTATTATTATCTTTCCTGAGCCTTCTTTATTTACATTGCCACTTTGAAGGGCAGTTAGAACAAAATCTTACACAAAAATCAAATGTGGGGCCATAGAAATGGGAAAAATTATTCTATGCGAATGCTGAGTACTATCCGGAGACCACTCAGAATGCATCATGTCCCACTCAGTACCGCTGACGTAGCTGCACCTGATTCGCCTCTGAATGTGGAGCTGTGTCGGGCATCCGCACAGAATAATTTCTCTGAAAATAGGCACAAAAAATCGCAAGTTTGTTATTAATACCAAAACGCCCTTTGAACAATTAGTATAGTGATGTAAATAGAAATCTACTCATGTAGATTCCATCACTTGTTCTTCTCTATCATGAAAGCCACCAGTTCTGTTACTATCCATTGATTCAAGCTTGGGTATTAGCTGGGAGATAACGGTTTGTATGGGAACAAGGATCAGACGGTCACTGCAGCCATTGACACTTGTTTTTGACAGGAGGGAAATCTCTTCTATTGCTGGCTCAATATTGATCAATTCACTCCAGAACTCATAGTCTTCGTTTATGTTTGATAGTCTCATAAGTTCCAAAACCTTGGCTATGGTGGCTACATTTCGGCCTGCTCCGCAACCAGTGGCGGTTGCCGCACCTACGGCATTTGCGAGCGCCAAAGTACTGATAGGCGGCAGGTCATGCAGAAATCCGTAAGCTATAGCAGCAGTGAAACTATCTCCGCACCCAACAGTATCTACGACATTTACCTGTGTAGAACGCCGTAAATTATGTTCTTAGTATGGAATCTCAATTTATCATTAACACAACTTAGAGAGTTAAGGCTTCATTTGGGGCGGCTGAATTTTGATGTTAAAAATTATTTTGTTCAACCACAATTATTTTTTTTTCCAGCAGTTTTTCTAAGATAAAATTAAAAAACCTGTAAAAAAATTATTATCCAAACAAATATGTGCTTTTTCTTAGCTGCTTTTGATTTGATTTGGGACAGTTTTTTGTCACTATTTTTTTGTTGCTTTCAAAATATTTTGTACTAAAAAACTGCTTTGAAAAATAGTAAAAAAACTGTCTCAAACAAGCCTTTGTTTCCATAAAAGCAGTTAAAGAGCTGCCCCCAAAGGATGCCTTGATTTAGATTGAAACTGTACCGTGAACGCAGGTGCACAAGAAATGCTCGACTTGGTGATCAGCATCGATCCCTTAGCTCCCATTTTGATAATAACCCAGTTAATGCGAATGCCCTTCTCAATCAGTTCCCTTCCTGCCAGAATCGGGTTTTTTATCCCAGTTAATGACTCAGCCTGGTACATAATTGTAGTAAAAGGTAGGTCATAAGGTAATTAGTATAATATAGATCAACCAAATTTTACAGGGATGCATGATGAAGAACAAAAACTAAAACCTCTCATAAAACATTTTGCAAAATATGCAGCTGTCGCCTGAAAGTATAATAAACAAATTTTATCAACCGTTGATGTTTTCAATTATCAGGAAGATAGACATAACATAAGCTGGTTTCTAATGGCAATATGTGATTGAAAATATTTTAGACATAAGCACAGCTTTAAAATATTGTTTTAGCATTCAGTAGCTTCGGTTGTCAAATTATCATGTTTGCTCAGGAAAAGTTGGTGCTTAGGCACGAACCCCACCTCTTAGGCTTAAGGTTCCATTTTTCTTGAGGCAGATTGAATTTTAATTAATCAGATTTTCCCCGATGATTGTATCGGGGTTTATTTAGTTATGGGTTCCTACTTCCTATGAGCGCAAGCCCCCATAATTAATTATCCCTCCTATCTCGTTGAATAGAACTCTCGATTAATGATTAATAACTTTAAAAGTATAAATGTTTTAATCTCAGTTGTGGGGGATGGAGGTAGGCCCGATCAAGATCCCATGATTTAGTCATTTGGGGAATATCGTAGGTTTCAGTCAATACTAGCAATCATTGATCGTAGTGTCCAAGGAATCTGATTATCAGCTATGGGTTGCCTCCTCCCAGGGATCCCAAATAAACTGAAGTGATTAGATGTGGGTTTTAGTGTTATGGTGGTTTGGTTTGGGTTGGGGCTTATGGCTCCGCTTGGGAGTTGCCCGTAGGTTTAGGTTTAGGTTTAGGTCAGGGCTTACAGCTCCACTTAGGAGCTACCCATGCAACAGGTCTTACGGTTTCCCTTGGAAGTAGCCTACAGTTTGATTTGGGCTAGGTCACCTCTCTTAGAAGTTTTCCAAATAATAGGTCTTACTGCTTCTATTGGAAGTGGCCTGTGATTTTATAAGAGATAGGACTTACTGCTTCCCATTGGAAGCAGCCTATGGTCTTGGGTTTTGGTTTGAGGGTTTAACACTTTTCTTGGAAGTTCTCTAAAGAGTAGGCCTTACGGCTCCCATTGGAAGTTGCCTATAGTTTAGCTTTTAGAATTTTGCGCTTCATTTGACAGTTTCTCTAAAAGATTGATTAAGAGAGGGTCTTACTGCTTTGCTTAGAAGCAACCCATAGGTTTTAGTTTGGTTCAACTAGATAGCGGTTATTTAGTTTGCATTTCCTAGACAACAGTTTATTTAGTTGCACCTTCTACTGCCTAGACACCTGTGCTTTTGTTTCAGTGTTTTATTTCCTGCTTTAGTAATATGCCTTTTTTCTTTGGTACCACTGTTTTTGATGTAAAACGGATATGGGGGAGGGGGTCATTCAAAATTTGAAATTCAAATTAAATAAAAAAGGGGGGTATTTAATTAATTCTCATTCCAATTAGAGAATTAATTAAAGGATGGGAATTGATTGGAGAGGGAATATGGAAAGGGGAGGGACCGGCCAAAGAGAGAGGAGAGAGGGGATGTCCAGGTTCAATGAATGTGGGGAATTGCATTAAATTTGAAAATCTGAATTAATTTCAGATTTAAGAAGATTGGGGGAGTTTCTAAATTAGATCAATCTTATTTTAGGAACGAATTTAAATTCAAATAAATTTGAATTTGAAATTCAAAATCTTTCTAAATTTAAGATGATCCCAAATAAATTTGGAGGGGTATTAATTAGGAAAAGTGAGAGAGAGGGGAGCAAGGGCCGGCGGCATGCTTGGGAAAGGGCTTTATGCGGTGATTTAAGACTTGCCAAGTGGGGAACCTTAAATTAGGGAAGAGTATTTAAATCCAATCCTATTTGAATTTTAAAATAGGTTTGATTTGCATACTTTCCTAAAATAAGATAACTACTTTAGGAAAAGATTTGAAATTTAAATTCAAAATCTTTCCAAATTAAAACAAATCCCAAATAGGAAAGAAAGAGACTAGGATGAGAGGGCTAAGGTAGTGGTTGTTTGGTGGGGGTTTTAGGGAGGCGGGCGGCTTATGATGGTGGGAGGAGAACCGAGAGGAGGAGGGGTTTTGGCTGTGGAGTGGGGCAAGAGGAGAGAGGATTTTCCGGCGGTGGAAGGGAAGGAAGAGGTGGCGGTTAGGAACAAAAAAACAAGGAGACACAAAAACAAAGAAACGAAAGATAAAAGATAAACCACGAGCCTTGGACTCTTCCAAAGACTGACGGGTGATACGTTGCCCTTCTCCAAGGGACTTCAAGCCACGAGCCCAGACCCATCCTGCAGCTGGTGGAAACTCCGATTCCCTCTCATAGGAATCTCACTAACGTTCTCTCCAAGGAACACAAGTGTAAATACAAAATTTTATTAATAATCCATCATTGATCTAATACAAGAGAAAGGACCTCTATATATAGGCCTTAAAAGAAATTAAAAGACAACTTTGCCCCTTGGGCTTACATAAGACAAGACTCTTAAATAAGGGTAAAAATGAGAAATGCAAAATTAAATCAAAATACAATTAATAAACTAAGATAAAAAAATGGAGTGATCTCGGTCGTCGATCTTCGTCTCTTCCTTTGATTAACATCCACCGTCGGATGTCCGCATCATTCTCCCGGGGTGGAAAAGAGCTCGACTCCGTCGAGTCCACATCCCGGGCAACCATGCTCTGATACGAAGCTGATGTAGAACGGATATGGGGGAGGGGGTCATTCAAAATTTGAAATTCAAATTAAATAAAAAAGGGGGGTAGTTAATTAATTCCCATAATTGGATATCCAATTAGAGAATTAATTAGAGGGGAATTGATTGGAGAGGGAATATGGAAAGGGGAGGGACTGGCCAAAGAGGGAGGAGAGAGGGGATGTCCAGGTTCGATGAATGTGGGGAATTGCATTAAATCTGAAAATCTAAATTAATTTCAGATTTAAGAAGATTGGGGGAGTTTCTAAATTAGATCAATCTTATTTTAGGAAAGAATTTAAATTCAAATAAATTTGAATTTGAAATTCAAAATCTTTTTAAATTTAAGATGATCCCAAATAAATTTGGAGGGGGTATTAATTAGGAAAAGTGAGAGAGTGGGGAGCAAGGGCCGGCGGCATGCTTGGAAAGGGCTTTATGAGGTGATTTAAGACTTGCCAAGTGAGGAACCTTAAATTAGGGAAGAGTATTTAAATCCAATCCTATTTGAATTTTAAAATAGGTTTGATTTGCATACTTTCCTAAAATAAGATAACTACTTTAGGAAAAGATTTAAAATTTAAATTCAAATGAATTTAAATTCAAAATCTTTCCAAATTAAAACAAATCCCAAATAGGAAAGAAAGAGACTAGGATGAGAGGGCTAAGGTAGTGGCTGTTTGGTGGAGGTTTTAGGGAGGTGGGCGGCTTATGATGGTGGGAGGAGAACTGAGAGGAGGAGGGGTTTTGGCCGTGGAGTGGGGCAAGAGGAGAGAGGATTTGCCGGCGATGGAAGGGAAGGAAGAGGTGGCGGTTAGGAACAAAAAAACAAGGAGACACAAAAACAAAGAAACAAAAGATAAAAGATAAACCGCGAGCCTTGGATTCTTCCGAAGACTGACGGGTGATACGTTGCCCTTCTCCAAGGGACTTCAAGCCATGAGCCCGGACCCATCCTACAGCTGGTGGAAACTCCGATTCCCTCCCATAGGAATCTCACTAACGTTCTCTCCAAAGAACACAAGTGTAAACACAAAATTTTATTAATAATCTATCATTGATCTAATAAAAGAGAAAGGACCTCTATATATAAGCCTTAAAAGAAACTAAAAGACAACTTTGCCCCTTGGGCTTACATAAGACAAGACTCTTAAATAAGGGTAAAAATGAGAAATGCAAAATTAAATAAAAATACAATTAATAAACTAAGATAAAAAAATGGAGTGATCTCGGTCGTCGATCTTCGTCTCTTCCTTTGATTAACGTCCACCGTTGGATGTCCGCACAAGTTTTAGTTTCAATACCTTTATTTTCAGCACTTGTAGTTACAACACTTTATTTTCTTTCTTTGCACTGCTTGTTTTGCCTACAGTATTGATTTGGCTTTTGTATACTTGCTTGTAGGTATTGGGGCCAGCATTTGCAGGAGCCTATTTGGAGCTGAGGTTTGTTTGGTTTAGTTTAGTCTGATTAGAGTTTGTTTTGCAGTTAGTGTCTTAGTTTGTTCTTGGAGTTTGAGGTTTGAGTTTGAGAGTTTTGTTTTAGTTGAGTGTGTAGTTTCGTTGTACAAAAAGTTTTTATAGTGCAAACATTGCTTTATATTTTCATTTGTTATTATCAATTAATCGCATTGATTATTAGTTAATTGGTTAAATAGAATTTTAATTTTAATTATGTTTTAATTTAATTAATTAGTTAATTAATTAAATAAAGTTTAAATTTTTATTTTAAATTGATTAATTAGATGAAATTTTAAATTTCTAAATTAGTTAATTAATTAAATTTTTTATTTCTTTTTTTAATTAATTAATTAGTTTGATTAAGTTTTAAATTTCATTTTATATTAATTAATCAATTGGTTTAATTAATTGAAGTTTAATTTTATTTTAAATTAATTAATTAGTTAATTAGTTATTTAATTAATTTTATTTTTAAACTAAGGCTCAAATTATATTCAAATTAATTGTTTAATTAATATCTTAATTAATCAATTAATTGGAATTTTAATGAATTAATTGCTAATTAATTAAAACTCTATTCTCCGATTCTATAACCTCCCAACATCCTCTCCCTACAAGGGGAGGTCGGGAGGGCACTTGCCCTTTCAAACCTGCCCAGCTGGATAGAATTCGATAGACGAGGGCTTCGGGACAACGACGAGTCCCAGAATCGATCTTCAGAGCTTTCAATTGGTTGTTGTAGTAGCTGTTATGTTTCTCTGAAAAATTTGGCAACCTCCCGACATCCCTTCCTCTCGAGGGGAGTTCAGGAGGGCACTGGTCCTGTCAAGTCTGCTCAGCCGAATAGGATTTGACGTCCGAGAGCTTTGAGACGTTGCTTGGTCCTGAAATTAGTCTTCAACTCCTCTGAACTTCATGTCCACAACATAAAAAACAGCACTCACCATAATAGCTACAGAATTATTTCCTTCAATCAAAATAATGAGTCCCTACTCATAGAAATAGAGTTACAAAGATAAGATCAAATAACATGATATCCAAAATTAAATATGATCCTAAATAATTCAAATGCGAACCTAATATTCCAAAATGGAAACTCATCCTACTTTAATAAATATAAATATAATAAATCCAAAAATCTTAAAAAATATAAAACTTGAAACCTAATTTTTTGTAGAGCATCAATTCACTTGTACTAAGAAAAAAAATCCTCTTCCACTAATTTGTAGGAAACAGCAAATAAGGAAATGGTGGTATCACTAGATCATTTAATGGAAGTAAAAGTCATTAAGTATGAGAAGTATAAAGAACACGCATAGATTTAGAGGCTTGGGAGTTGGACGGCTCCAAATTTCATACATCTAAAAGGTTTTGCAATGCGGACCAACAATGCCCAAAGTGATAATGGTGGCAGCAATAGCACAAATTCAATATCTAGCAAATGTGTGAATCAATTGTAATCGAATAAAGTAGTGTATGTTTCAGAAGAAGTGAGAAAGTAAATTGCAGTAAGAATCACTGCAAGAAGTTGGAGAAGATCATTTGCTAGCTTTTGGTATGGCTAAAGGTGTCTCATTGTTATAATCAATAGAAACTGCAAGAATGTTCCAGAAAATTCTCGTCAGAAATAAATTATGGTTTAACCTCTGATAATAACCCGCTTAACATCAAGCACAATAATAAACTCAAGTGTTAGTAAGTCATCGTTAATAATGTATAATTGTAAACATCATCATAAGGGCTATTATTATAAAGGGAAAAAATAAAAAATTTTAAGCATGTGTTGATGAACCAGAAAATGTTCTGAGATGCATGAGGCCAACATAGGAAACTGATAGGAAATACTTGAGTTCGCAAGTAACCCTAAGGGTAATACTTGAGTTCGCAAGCAAACCTACCACGAATTGGTGAAAAAACAGCGGAAATAGCACAAAATCTGAGAGAAAAACAGCACCAATAATAGATTGCGATACGGAAATCAAAGCCAAACAAGCACGGAAGTAAGATACAATGGATCCTCAATTCGAGAGAAGGATCGTCTCTCCCAAATCTCTAGATTGTGAATCTAGAGCCCAAACCCTAATAGAACTCCAAGAGAATAACTCAAATCATGCATGAAAACTTAACCCTAATTCCTTCATCCTATTTAAAGCATACAATTAATTAATTAAGCCAAATTACTCCATTGCCCTTGCCGCCCCCTCCTTTGCCTCCAAATTGTTTGAATTTGAATTGCTAGTGGGGTCCATTTCTCTCTCTCTCTCTCTCCTTGGGCTTGCCGCCGCCCCTTCTTCTGTAGCAAAGAACCGGCCCCTTCAAGGGGGTTGGTTGGGGTTGGACGGGTCCACTAGGGACCGGTCTAACATTACCGCCCTCCCAAAGAATCACCTTGTCCTCAAGGTGAAAATTGGGAAACTGCTGTTTCACCCTCTCGTACGGCTCCCATGTGACTTCGTAGTCTGGGAGGCCCTTTCACTTTATTAGCACTTCCTATCTTCCATCTTCTCTCTGGCGTACCCCAATAAGTTCCAAGGGTTCTAAAATTACCTCTAATTCATCAGTGAGTGTTCCTGGTAGCTCAGGGTAGGATGCATACTCTCCAATTGCTCTCCTCAACTGAGAAACATGGAAAACTGGGTGAATCACTGCCGTTGGTAGTAGCTTCAATCGATATGTCATAGCTCCAATCCTCTCCAACATCTCATAGGGCCCAAAATGTCTTGTGGCCAGTTTTTCATTCCTCCTACTGGCGACTGTATTCTGTCTGTAGGGTCGGAGCTTCAAGTACACCATCTCTCCTTCATCAAACTGGATGTCCCTCCTATGCCCATTCACCTGTTTTTCATAATTTGTTGGGCTCTGAGCAGATGCATCTTCAATTCTTCTAACACCCTGTCCCTCTCCTCTAAATACTCATCCACCGAAGAAACTGGAGTGCTGTTGTTGCCAAAATGAACTAAGTGTGGTGGATCCCTCCCGTACAACACTTTAAATGGTGTCATCTGAGAAGCAGAGTGATAGGAAGTGTTGTACCATATTCAGCCCATGCTAACCACCTGGCCCATACTTTAGGTGTCTCCGATACAAAGCATCTCAGGTAAGTTTCCAAGCTCCGGTTGACCACTTCCGTTTGGTCGTCGGTCTATGGGTAGTAAGCGGTGCTCCTTTTTAACACGGACCCCTGATGTCTGAACAACTCCCTCCAGAAATAGCTGAGGAACACTTTATCCCTGTCAGATACAATCGCCTTTGGTACTCCATGTAACCTGACTACCTCTACGGATGTCATAGTGGAATGAAATGGGCATATTTGCTCAATCTATCCACCACGACCAAGATCACTGTGAACCCTTTAGAGCGGGGTAGCCCATCTCTGAGGTCCATAGATATCTCCTCCCAAACTCGTCCTGGTAAGGTCAACGGCTGTAATAGTCCTCCTGGTGACAGCCAAAAACTTGTTCCTTTGACAGACTTCGCATCTGGCTACCATCTCCTCCACATCCTTATACATCCCCTTTCAGTACAGCTCCGGGCAATCCTCCTGTATGTCTTCTGCACCCCTGAGTGACCTCCAACTGCACTCTCATGAAACTCCTGAAGCAGGTGTGGAATGTGGACTAATGTCATGGGTATGACAAACCTCCCTTGGTACAGAAGTCTCTCCCCTTCCAGTGAGTACCTCGGGTGGCTACTTCTTTCCTTTAGTAAGTCGGCCTTGATCCTGCTCAACTCCTCATCCCTAGCACTCTCCTCTTTGATGGCCTCCCAATCTAACATCATTGGGATTGATACCGCCAACGTCTGCAGCTCTCCCATGCATCTAGACAAGGCATCTACTGCCTTGTTCTCCACTTCTAGCCTGTACTGAATCTCAAAATCATACCCCAGCAACTAGGACAGCCACCTCTGATGCTCCTCTATCACCATCCACTATTCCAGCAAGTATTTCAAGCTCCACTGATCGGTCCTTACAATGAAATGCCTCCCTAGGAGGTAGGGCCGCCACTTCTGAATGGCCAAAATGATGGCCATCAACTCCCGCTCATAGACTGACTTCAGCCTGGCTCTAGCAGTCAACACCAGGCTGAAATAGGCTATGGGCCTATGACTTTGCATAAGCACTGCACCCAACCCATACCCGGATGCATCTGTCTCCACTATGAAGATCTGAGTGAAATCTGGCAAAGGTATGACCGGTATCGTAGTCATAGCCTTCTTCAAGCTCTCAAATGTTGATGTGGCAGCCTCCCCCCATAAGAAATCGTCCTTCTTCAACTGCTCAGTGAGTGGCCATGCAATGGTGCTGTATCCCTTTACAAACCTTCTGTAGTAACATGTCAGTCCTAGAAATCCCCTCAGCTCTTTTAAGTTTTTAGGCACTGGCCATTTCAGCATTGCCTCAATTTTGGACTGATCTGCTGCCACCCCCTTCTTTTGATACAACATGGCCCAAATATTCTATATTGGCTTGCGCGAAGCAGCACTTCTTCAAGTTGGCTCCTATAGCACCTCTAACACCCTCTTCAAATGCTCCCAGTGTTCCTCCTCCGTCATGCTGTAAACTAGGATATCATCAAAGAATACCAGTACAAATCGTCTGAGATAAGGTTTGAAAATATTATTCATAAGTGCCTGGAAAGTGGCTGGAGCATTGGTGAGGCCAAAAGGCATCACCAAAAAATCATAGTGTCCCTCATGAGTTCTGAAAGCGGTCTTGGGCACATCTCCTTCTTCATTCTGATCTGATGGTATCCTGATTTCAGATCTATCTTGCTGAGATCACTGCTCCACTCAACTCATCTAACAGCTCGTCAATAACTGGTATAGGAAATTTGTCAGATACAGTTTCCTTGTTGAGCGTCCTGTAGTCCACACAGAATCGCCAGCTGCCATCTTTCTTCTTCGCCAATAGAACTGAGCTGGAGAAAGGACTGATGTTGGGTCTGATATTTTTTCCTCCAGCATCTCTCTAATTAACTTTTCAATTTCATCCTTCTGAAAATGAGGGTAGCGATAGGGCCGTATGCTAATGGGTGACACATCCTCCCTCAAAATGATGGCGTGCTCCTGCTCCCTCGGTGGTGGCAATCCCTGAGGTGGCTGAAACACCTCTTGGAATTGCTGAATTAGTGACTGTATGGAGAGGGGTATGTCCCCTCCCTCTTCCAATCTAGCTCCCTCCAAACTGTGCAGCTCCACCAAATATCCTCCACCCACCAACTGTATGTTCGTCACCATAGTTTTAAGTGAAACCATAGACTTAGATAGACCTGCGTCTCCCTTGATCACTACCTTCGTCCCATCCACTATCAACTCCATCGTGAGTGTTCCCCAATTAACCTTGGTGTCTCCCAAGGTCTGCAGCTACTTCATCCCCAAGATGACATCTGTACTTTCTAATTCCAGTGAAAGAAAATCTTCCCTCACCTGAATCCCCTGGATGGTCAGTAGTACTCCTCTACAGATCCCCTGGCCTTTCTCCACCTTCCCCGTCCCCATCATTACCCCATAACAACCGGTATCCACCAATTTCACCCTCAATTGATCAACGACCTGAGTGAAAATGAAATTGTGGGTAGCCCCACTATCAATGAGCACCACCACCTCCCTATCCTCCATCTCTCCCTTCACCTTCATGGTATGATTCGTAGTGAATCCTACCACCGAGTTCAGGGAAACCTCGGTCAGATCCAAATGTAACTTCTCCTCCATCTCCTTCTCTAACTCTCCCTCACCTCCCTCATCAGTTTCCTCGTCATCACAGACGGTGAGAACCTGAAGAGTTCGATCCTTGCACCGATGCTCTGGCGTATACTTCTCATCGCACCAGAAACACCACTCTTTTGCCCTTTTCTCCCGCATCTCCTTCTCTGTCCCGGTTTGAAAACGTTCTATTATGCAGTCCTTAAATTCCCTCTAGCTCCTGATAGGTCTCCTCTGGTCTCTCCACTGGTAACAGGACAGCGCCTTCCCTTCCAAGCACAGGCATGTCACTATCAGCTTCTCCTCCTCCGTTAGCCCATTGACGGCGAAGTACCTCTCCATCTTATAAATCCACCCATACGCATCCTCCCCTTCAAATATGGGTATCTTCAGCTTCCTCACCTTCTGATCTCCCCTAATTCCCCTTATTCCTCCATAACTTCCTCTTTCCCAAGTGCTTGGCCCTCCCCATGTCTCCTAATCTTCCCTTCCCCTTTCATACCCATAACCTCCTTCGAATTCCCCTCTCCTCCCTTCAACATCAGCCCCTCGGCGGCCGTAATTTCCTTCCCTACGTTCCCAATCAGCGCCCCGTTGCTCCTGCCCTCCATACCCATGCCTTTCCCCAAACCTATCTCCTCTATCCTCCCTCTGGAAAGGCTCCATATGGGGTCTTCTCCTTTCTCCCTCTACGATCTCTACCTCCTCTTCATCCTTACGGCTTTTAGAATTTGTATTCTGTCCTTCTAGCCCTCTCGCCACGGAAGCCACCGACTGATTGTGGAATTCTAACATCTTCTTCATCATCTCCCGTAAATCCGCAACTTGCCCTTTCATGGAAGAAATTCTGTCCTCCACCGTGGTTTTGATTTGATTCATCTCTTCTTCCAATCTCTCCTCCAAAGGGTCCACTTTTTTTTGCCGCCATCGTTCTCCAAATTTTTGTAGACACAAAAATCCGGATTTTTCCTTCAAAAAATAGCACTTTCCTTCTTTAGCGGCCCAAGAACAGCTACTGGAATTTGCAAAAACAGCCTACCAACGGTCCCAAGATTTGCTCTGATACTAATTTGATAGGAAATACTTGAGTTCGCAAGTAACCCTAAGGGTAATACTTGAGTTCGAAAGCAAACCTATCACGAATTGGTGAAAAACAGCAGAAATAGCACAAAATCTGAGAGAAAAACATCACCAATAATAGATTGTGATACGGAAATCAAAGCCAAAGAAGCACGGAAGTAAGATACAATGGATCCTCAATTCGAGAGGAGGATCGTCTCTCCCAAATCTCTAGATTGTGAATCTAGAGCCCAAACCCTAATAGAACTCCAAGAGAATAACTCAAATCATGCATGAAAACCTAACCATAATTCCTTCATCCTACTTAAAGCATAAAATTAATTAATTAATTAATTAAAATAAAATAAATTAAAAAAATTAATTAATTAAGCCAAAATACTCCCTTGCCCTTGCCGCCCCCTCCTTTGCCTCCAAATTGTTTGAATTTAAATTGCTAGTGGGGTCCACTTCTCTCTCTCTCTCTCCTTGGGCTTGCCGCCGCCCCTTCTTCTGTAGCAGAGAACTGGCCCCTTCAAGGGGGTCGATTGGGGTTGGACCGGTCCACTAGGGACTGGTCTAACAAAAACTTATACAGTGTATTAAGAGGAAAACTTTATTTGAAGATGTATTGGTGAGGGTATCACAAGAATTTATAGATTATGACGTTTGCAACTTGTGATGAAGAGAATGAGACAAATCATCAAAGTTAAAAGAATGTGATTTATGTGATCTAGAATTAAACATCCAACATATCATAACCAACATTATAATGATATGACTTATGAATCCTAATATGAGAATTAAATTCAGAATAATCTTCATATTTATGTGAAAAAGAAGATTTGATCAATGTCGATAAACACAATCATTTGCAAGTTGAATATGAGAATGATGAAGATGGCACTCAAGACATCTTGATGTCCTTTTTTTATGATGATATGATGCTGTTGAAATTTGATAAGTGAGAATAGAATGGTGGTGAATATATATCCATGTTTGAGTTTTGGTTGAACAGTTGTGTTACAAGGAACCTAATGATATTTGAGGAGGTGGTGATTATATCAAGTAGACACGAAATAAGGACTCTGATGTTATCCCACTTGAAATCCAGTGGTCCAAAGAAGTAAGAAATGAATGTGTTTAGAGGAAAAGTTTTATGTGGTTAAGTGAGGGTTCTTAGAGAATGGAGAACAAGATAGATTGAGGAAGACGCAACTAGAGAAGTGCGCGTCCAGTGGTAAAGATGTGGTTAATGTATGTGTTCCAAATGATGCGAAGAGAAGCAAGGCTTTGATTGTGGCTTTACAAGCTTTATGAGCAGGATTAAAAGAATGATAGCATCTACACGTTCAAGAGAGATTGGTTGTTTAGTAGGTCGGTCAGGAGAAGTATAGTGAGAACAATAATCCAGAGAAGTAGAATGGAAACACAAGATAAGTAGCATAAAATTGTGGAAAAAGAATGAGCGTCGGTGAATCTCTAGAAGGGCATGAGTGAGCGTGATACCGCGGCCATAGGAGAGAGATTCCATAAGTGAATAAGGGTTAGAGATTATTCGACCTTGGTTTCAAGGACTTTTGGGTTATGGTGAGTAGGTGGGTCGAGCATTCAACTTTAAAATTGATTGTCAGTGAAATTTAAATCTTAAGTAAAGTATTTTAACAAGTTTGGGATGGAGTTTC
Organism: Dendrobium chrysotoxum; assembly: GCA_019925795.1. NCBI lineage: Eukaryota > Viridiplantae > Streptophyta > Magnoliopsida > Asparagales > Orchidaceae > Dendrobium > Dendrobium chrysotoxum. The sequence goes on along the minus strand of CM034314.1, from coordinate 91,177,958 downwards.
ATAGGACATGAGTTGGGGATGGAGTTCTATAGGGTAACAATGTCAGGATAAAGAGAGGAATGAATAAAAATTTTGCTTTTCCCATCTGACTCTAAAACCAAATTGTTGTAAATGGGAAAAGTACATAGATGAACTCCATGTACACAACTTGGAGCAATCTACATACACAATTTAGATTAAAAAAAAAACACTCGCATTAGGCATCAAGAATAATTTCATCCCATCAACAATCAATCAATCACTTATAAGCAATGAGTGCACATTTTTATAAATAGGGATCCAAAGATAAGACAAATAATTTGTTAATTTGAAATCAAATCTAATCATCTCCAAAAGAAAATTTAATCATAAAATTTTCAAATTCAAACCTAACATTGCTCAAAAAGATAAATCAACCTAATTTTACCAAAATAAACCATAAACCCAAACAAATTTGAAATTAAAACTAAAATATACCAAATAAACTAAACATAATTTCTTCAACTAAATCAACCTCTAGATGAGGTTGTTCATCCCTCTGGTTTGATTCTCAACTCCTGCACTAAGTGTCCAATCTTGTTAAGTAGAATAGTCCTCAGCATCAAAGTTCACAATAGAAGCATTAAGGTTTACCTTTGCTTACCTTGCTTGAGGTTTACATGTTTTTTATTCTCACTCTTTTAATGATTGATTGGTACAAGATAAAGCATTGTTAAAGTAAATTTTTAATATATTTGAAATACACCAAAAGGAGTCTTTTATTGGCAAAATATATTCCTTGAAACCAAACAATTTTCATTTGCGTCAGTATGTGGCCTACTTTGTCTCCATTGTCATTCACATTCCTTGGACCATGTTATTCCTGGCCATCGTCAAACTGCGTCACTCGCCAAAATGTCACTTGTTCTGGTTCATCCATTACATAATCAAAGAACAAACAACATCGAAATGGATTCACATCTCCCTTAAGCTAATGATTCTTTATCTTTATCTAACTGTAAAGTGGCGAGAGATGACTTGAGGACACAAACTACTTTCCAGAGTTAAGGCCGAAATCAAAACAAATGGTTATATTATTTGTAATAATAATATTAATAATAATAAAGAGTATAACAAAGAACAAGTTATTTACTTGCACAATAAGACTTTTGCCTCTAAAAAGAAAGTAAATGTATTTTGTATAATAAAGCACGCAAATTTAGCAAAAAGAAGACAACATAAAAATAATTGCTGGTGAGAAAAAATAAAACCGAAGATTGGGCTAGCAATAGATACTATTTACAGTCCAATACTCCAAAAATCGCAACAAACCTCATCAGAAGTTAAAAGGAGGACATCGCTGAGCTTCAGAAACCGCTCAAGTGCTTTCCGCTGTTCGGCGGTCCCATTAAAAAGAGTTCTTCCACGAGGACCAGGGTCAAAAAACACTGCTGATTGAGCTTCTATAGCACAAAACAACGCAGAAACTATCAGATCAGGTAAAAGTTCGTCAAATGCATAACCATTGCAGAATAGGATCTTGGATTGCTGGATGGCCATCTCAACTCGTCCAGTTAATTTATTCAACCAACTGAATGCAGGTTCATCACTAAAATCAGCAATACTGATACATTTAAAATAATTAGTAATGTTAAACTGACCAGCTAATAAAAAATTTAACTGAATAAAGTTCAAAATCAAGTAACAGTTAAGTATTCTACCTACAAAATCCATGCCTCTGAAAAGGGTCAACTAGAACCCAGCAAAGAAGTGTTTCATACATGACAGCATTTTTAGAAGCTTTAGAATCTTCAATTAAACCAACCATATTAATTCCCTCCTCCTGAAGCACGTCAAGAAGGAAATGTCCATAAACCTCATCCCCTACATGACCAAGAGTGATCACACAAAGTCCTAATCTAGCAGCAGCAATGACCAAGTTGCAGTTACCACCCGCCTCCCAATATTTCTGCAATGAAATAAAAAAAGAATGTGAAAAAGCGTGAACTTCTAGGATAAAGTACAGAAAACACAAACGCCTCACATATCACATAAAATTGTACTGTATAACATCAAAATCAACCTACAACAAACCCCTTTTCAAAAGATATGAAACAACAACAACAACAACAACAAGCCTTTGTCCCACTACGTGGGGTCGGCAACATGAATCCTTTTTCTCCATTGTGTCCGGTTCAAAGTCAAATTCTCGTTTAAATCTAATAGAGAAAGGTCATTTCTAATATTTTCTAACCAAGTCTTTTTAGGTCTACCTCTACCTTTCTTAACATAAGTCAAATCTAATACCTCTACTTTCCTAACTGGGTCATCGGAAGGCCGCCGTTTTATGTGACCAAACCATCTAAGGCGACTCTCTCTAATCTTATCCTCCACTGGAGCTACTCCAACCTTTTCACGTATATGCTCATTTCGTATCCTGTCTCTAAGAGTAAATCCACTCATCCACCTAAGCATCCTCATCTCCGCAACACATAACTTAGTATTGTGCTTCTCTTTTAATGGCCAACATTCTGCACCATAAAGCATTGCAGGTCTCACCACCATCTTATAGAATTTTCCCTTAAGTTTAAGGGGGACTTTTCTATCACACAACAAGCCCGATGCATTCCTCCACTTCAACCATAAAAGATATGAAACAAAGAAAAGAAAATAAATTAAAAAAAAGAAAAAAATTTGCATTTGTCCGTTCATTTAACTCGGCAAGTTTTAATTATTCTATGTGAGAACCGGTTGAGCCGGTTCAACTGAACCGGCTTCCATCCGATAACAGAGGGACAACCAAGCGGAGATGCGGCCCAGGCAAACCGCACGCAAGCGCGGGCGAGGCTGGAGGGTTCGGTTTTCAGTTCTGAGCGAAGAAATGCATACGGGAATGAAATAGAATGACTCCTCATACAAAATAACTACCGTTCGCTCACTCCTAAAGAAGAAAATCGCATGAGAAAGTTGCTGCCGAGAGAAGTGGCTGAGAGGAAGAAGAAGGAAGAAAGTAAGTTTTTCAAATTCTCAAATTCATTTCTTTTGGCATTTTTTTCTTCTTTTGTGATTAATCCTAAGAAAAGATAAGTTATATTAAAGGGAGATAGAAGAAGCAATTGAAAAAGGAAGTGAAACAAATTTTGGGGTAAACAAATCAATGGATTTTCATTTCAATCGACAGAAGGAATAAGTGAATTTAATTATTCTTTTACATTCAATTATTAATATTTTATTTTCTCTAATTAGTGGCATAATAAGTGATTAACAAATAGAAAGGAGAAATCTGGTGGGGAGTGTCTTGATTCAAAGAGAGAGAAGAAGACTTATTGAGATAATTATAATTGCATGAGATTTTCAGTAAATGTTGTAATCATATTAATGAATAACTTAATATTATCATTAGCAATAATTAATGCAAATTAAAGGCATTTTAGAACAGTGGAGAATTGGTTAACCTAATATACGAAGGTGACAACTGAAGCTAATAATAGATCTCAAAAAAGAGATTGGAGGTAAGAATTTATTTAAAAAATATTTATATGAAAATAGTGAAAGTTAAAAGATGGTATTAGTTATATATTTGTACGTGAATTGGAGATTGAAAGGAGCTAAAGCTGAAACATTCAAAGTTAGTAATTACAGCTGTGAAAAGAAATTTTATTGTTGTATTTCCATTTAGATGCTAAAGGTAATATTTTATATAATTATTTTACTTATATTTGAATGTTGTTATGTGTAAGAAGATGTTAATTCAAATGCATATGTGAAGATTAACATTTGACATTTAAATGAGTATGATAGAGAAATGTACATCAAATAGTATGATAGTATAGATATATATGAATATGTGAAAGGAGTATATATTGATTTAAAACATATGTAAAGGAAGAAGAAGATGAATTTGAAAGTGTATATGGTTGAATATGTATATGATTTAAAATACATATAAGGATATATGAAAGAAATAATGAAATATATGAAATAATTTATAAAATATAAATAAAAGTATAAATTGAAAAAATGAAAAGATATATGCATGCAAATTACAGGAATTCACTCCCGTATAGTACTGACTGGGGAAGCACCGTACCCGTGCACGTTAAATAGAAATGAAAATGGTAATGGAAATGGTTGTACCTTTATAGATATATTTAGATGGTGCTCCTGTACTAATGGAAATGGAATAAATGTATAATGGAATTGGATAAATGGAAAATAATGAAAAGTGATTTATGTATAAGAAAGACAAATAAATAAGTATACTTTATTTTGTATACCTAATTGTTGTATATGAAATATAATAGAAATGATATATATAATTATATATGCATGTAAATGCAAAAGAAAAAAAAAGTCAAAGGAACATATTCATTTTTTATGTATACGAAATTTCTATGTTACAGGCGTGATTACCCACTGAGTTTACCATATAAACTCACTTATTAAACTAAACTTTCAGGTAAATCTCCTGAAAAATAGAAATGACTGAAAGAAGAGAAGAATATGTCTACAGAAGACAGCGCTCAAATGAAGTAGATAAAATATGTTTATATTTAAATACATATTCAATGTACAAATAGTGTTAGTAGCTCTTCAGTGTTTAAGAAATATTAGTCATTATTGTTATGTATAATTGTGAAAAAATGTATTTACCGTCCGACTGTTCGTTCCCGCCTCGTTAATTCGAGTCTCTGGGCCAGGTCATGACATTCTAACAACAGAATATGCTCAACAACAATAAAATGAAAATGTAATGTTTCAGGAAGTAAAAAAGCTGGAATATTCATTGATGAAATATCAACATCAGGATTTCAGTTACTAACTTTTAGGCAATGCATGAATTATTTTCATGACAGTTGTTATGCAATACATATGAAAAAAAAAAAAAAGAATCAAGATTTTTTTGCAACGAAGAAGTAGCACAAAATGAAAATTTGGAATTGATGCGCCAAACTTTACAAGAAAGAATTGACATGTAAAGCACTTCAAAGCTGATCAAAGCCGAAAAAAATTATGAAGAAGCAACTGAAGAAAGTAGAAACCAATAGTCAGTTTGGTGGAAGAAGTAACCCAGCATTTCAGATTTGTGGGACTCATAAGATTTGCAAATAAAATTGACAAGGATTGTAGCATTACTCATTACTGCATGAGAAACAATGAGACTGAAGCATGAATCAGAAGCCAATGCTAACCTTCACTAGAAAGGCTCTGTTTTGTGATTATGTAGATTTGATCCAAAAATAGGTTTGTGTGTGTGTGTGTGTGTGTGTGTGTGTGTCTTCTAGAGCTCAAAATCCCATTGCACAGATCCGTGGATTCACCTTCATCTTCTCTCTTACAGGGGAAGACAAGACAGATTTCAGGAACCAAAGGTAGTCCTTTAAAAAGGCTGGGAGTATACGGTAATGCAACTAAGGAAATGTGCTATTCACAGGACCTAACTAGCGCATGTGATTTTGTCTCTCTTCTTTCTATAAACTGAAAGCATTCTGCTTACAATGGTGATGCTCATCACTTGTTCTAACATCTATAACAGCATATTCAATACTATGTGTACTCATAACCTTATGAACATGCCTATGGTATATGAATCATGACTTCAACCAACCAATCAAAGTGTCATAACAAAAACTCCAAATCCATGGGTGTGTTCCCATGACTAATCATTAATCATTATCAAAGATAAGTTTGTAACTAGGTAATCCACCATACACCACAAGGGACTTTATAATTATAACTTAGACTTCTTGACTAACCTTTAGTTATGAATCCTCCTAGGTGTCTCGCGACCAAACTCCCAACTCATGTTGTGATGCCAAATAACGTAGGATCACTTAATGTAATAAACTACTTCTAAAACTTGGACTCATTGAAAGTTGCAATTAAGGTTTCATAACTAAAGGTCCAGATAGATCAAAAATAAATCTTCTTGGATATGCCAATTTGCCTTGAAATTATCTTATTTAAGTGAGACACCTAGGAGGTGGCATGTCTAAGATGGCTTTTACTTCGAAATGATCAATCTTTATACCACGATGCCTTACTACGAACCCCAAAAGTTTCCCTGAAGTGACACAAGAGGCGTAATTCAAAGGATTCTTTTTCAAGTCGTAGCGACGCAAAGTTCAAAAACGATTCTCAAATCATAACGATGATCTTGCGCTTCATGACTTTTGACCATCATATCATCAATATAACATTCCACTTGATTATGAATGAGTTCATCAAAGCTCCAGGTCTTAGCCCACTCCCGCGTTCTTCAATCTGAAAGGCATAACTTAGTAACAAAAGATCGACTTGAAATCCGGATATCATCAGATCAGGATGCGACCCTGGGACACCCACAAGACAGCTTTTCGAATGTATGAGGGGCATTATAAGTTTTTTGTGATGCCGTTTGGTCTCACTAATGCACCAGCCACCTTCTAATCCCTAATGAATAGGGTATTCCAACCCTACTTGCGAAGGTTTGTGTTGATTTTTTTTACGATATATTGATTTATAGTAGGTCCGAATGAGAGCACTTGGAGCACCTGGAGTTGTGTTGTCGACCTTCAAGGAGCACTCCTTATTTGCCAATAAGAAGAAGTGTTCTTTCTCCTAGCCCAAAGTGGAGTATTTAGGGCATGTGATATCTCAAGAGGGAGTCATTGCTAACCAGAGTAAGATTGAGGCCATGCTTAGATGGCCCATACCCAAAAATCTAAAGGAGCTGAGAGGATTCTTGAGACTCACTGGCTACTATCGAAAGTCTGTGAAGGGAGATCAATGGCAAGGCCATTGACATAACAGTTCGGGAAGGACAACTTCAAGTGGGGAGAATCGGCCACCAGGCTTTTAAGGGGTTGAATAAGGCTTTTAGCCAGCCTTTTCTTGTAGGGATAGATGCTTCAGGCTTTGGGCTAGGAGCGGTACTTATGCAGAACCAGAGACTCATGACCTATTTCAATTAGGTGTTGACGGCTCGGGCCAGGCTCAAGTCAGTCTATGAGAGGGAGCTGACGGCGATTGTGCTGGCCATTCAGAAATGGTGACCGTAACTCCTCGGAAGACATTTCATCGTCCGAACTGACCAAAGAAGCTTGAAGTATTTGTTGGAACAGAGAATAGTCACTGAGAAGCATCAAAGATGATTTTCCAAGTTATTGGTTATAACTTTGAAATCCAACACCGACCTGAAGTGGAGAACAAAGCAGCAGATGGGTTATCCAGGTGCATGGGGGAACCCCAGATGATGGCATTATTTGTGCCCTGGGTGGTTAAATGGGAAGCACTAAGGAGAGAGAGCGAACAGGATGCAAGTCTGAAGAAAATTAGGGAGGAGCTGGCAGGAAGCAAGGACAGCTATCCAGGATATTCAGTAGTGGGATAGAAATTGCTTCATGATGGGCTGTTTGTGCTTCCAAAGACCTCTTCTTACATTCCCTGCTTGTTGCAAGAGTTTCATGGGACGGCCATTAGAGGGTATTCGGGGGCCCAAAAGACATGCCACTGGTTATCTGTCGAGCTGTATTAGGAGGGGATGCTGAAGGATGTTGAGAAAATGGTGACTAGTTGTGATATATGCCAAAGGCACAAGTAATTAGCTGTCTCCAGGAGGGCTCCTCCAGCTGTTAGCTCTGCCATAAAAAGTGTGGGAGGAGGTGACCATGGATTTCATCGAAGGCATGCCTAAGTTAAAAGGTTACACAACAATACTAGTGGTAGTAGACCAGTTGAGTAAATATGCTCATTTCATCCCCCTTCACCACCCCTATACACAGTATCAGTAGCAACGATTTTTATAAGGGAAGTGGTGAGACTACATGGAATCCCAAAATCCATTATATTAGATAAGGACAAGATCTTCCTAAGCCAGTTATGGAAGGAATTGTTCAAAATGCAAGGGACCGTCCTTAAAAGAAGCACTGCTTATCATCCTCAGGCGGATGGATAGAGGTAGTTAATCGTAGTGTGGAGACCTATCTGCGGTGCTTTATATCAAATACACCCAAGTTGTGGGCCAAATGGTTAGCTTGGGCAGAGAATTGGTATAACACGTCTTATCATTCGATAACGAAGACTACATAATTCAAAATATTATACGGACGAGATCCGCCTCGCTTGATATACTATGGGTAAGGCGGCACACCGGTGGCTTCAATAGAACAATACTTGGAGGACAGAGACAGAATCTTAGGGGAGCTGAAGGGATATTTGTTGAGAGCTTAACAAATTATGAAGAAGGCAAATGCACATATGCGATACATACAGTTCAAGGTGGGGGATAAGATTTATTTAAAGCTTCGTCCCTACAGACAAAAAACCCTGGCACGGAGACGAAATGATAAGTTATCTCCACAATATTTTGGTCCCTACGAGATAGTGGAGTGCATAGGGGCCGTGGCTTATTGTCCACAGTTACCACCATCGGCAGCCATCCATCTGGCATTTCATGCGTCCCAGTTGCGGCAGGTGATAGGAAAGCATATTCCTTCCTCTACACTTCCACCGACCTTGACAAAGGACATAATGGTGTTGTTAAAATCACTGGATGTCAAAGGAGTGCAACCGGGAGTAATGGGAATCCAAGAAGTGTTGATCAAGTGGAAGGGCCTACCGGAGTACGAGGTCACGTGGGAATCCAACCAGACCATGTAGCAAAGTTCCCTGCATTCCACTTTGAGGACAAAGTGGGACTTTTAAGGGCAAGTATTGATACGGTGGAAGCAGCAGGGGTCCGCACCAAGTTGACACGGGAACCATTGGACCGCTCGATCTAACAAACTTCGACCTAGGTGGGGCCGGCGCACAAAGAAGAGGAGTCAGTTGAGGAGGTGGAGCCCAGCAAAGAATTAAAATATTATGTTATGAGGGAATCAATTAGGAAATCCTTTTCTAATTGAATTTCAAATATAGGAGGGAAACACATTAGGAAGGAGGCTGATTTAGGAGGTAAGAAGGAAGCTTATTTAAGTCTAAAGCTAGGGTTTATTTTATTCTTATGCAGAATTTTAATTTGAGTGTTGTAGTTCTCTTGTGTGATGGATCCTAGCAGCGCCTAAGATTTGGGAGAGATGGTCCTCCTCTTGAAAGAGAACCATTGTATCTTGCTTTATTCGTATTTGGTTTTCTATCAATAAAAATACATTTTTTTGTTGAATCTGTTGGAGCATTTTTGTTGTTTTGGGATACCAAGATTTATCAGTTTATTAATTCATGCAAGAATCTCATTTTTGTTCCAAACCTCATCCGGGTATATGCCTACTTGCTTATGGCGCCGCATGAATGGAATAGCCAAAAAACATTGGGGGCACTTAGAACTTTTGACAATATTGATATATATATATTCAAGTGGCTTGTTCCTGCACTGTGATCCCCAACTCCAAATGAGAAATGAGTAATTAAACGTGATATCCAATAAGCACTCATGACCCTTAGCCAAAGACATGATTTGTTCCCCCTTTTTTAACTGAGTAATACCATCGAGAGTTGTTTTGCTTCTCTTAAGAGTTGCATTTAAAGCCAATTCCAGTGGAATATTCTATAAAGAAACATTCACATTTCTTAACGAAATGAAATATTATTTTATTTCTGAGCCTACAAAATCTGATATAAAGGTGATGCACAAGATTGTACAAATTATAAAGGAATTAAGTTAATATATCATACTTTAAAACTATGGGAGCGAGTTATGGAGCGTAGGTTGCGGCATGATACTAATGTTTCTCAAAATCAATTTGGATTCATGCCGGGTAGGTCTACTATGGAAGCCATACATTTACTGAGATGTTTGATGGAAAAATATAAAGAGAATAAAGAGGATCTACATATGATATTTATTGATTTAGAGAAAGCATATGATAAAGTTCCAAGGGAAATGCTATGGAGAGTTCTTGAAAAGAAAGGAGTTAATAACACTTATATTCAAATCATTAAAGACATGTATGCATGAACTATTACTTGTGTTCAAACACAAGGTGGTTTGACCAAGAATTTTCCTATTTCGGTTGGATTACATCAAGGATCATCCTTAAGCCCATATCTTTTTGCTTTAGTCATGGATGTTCTCACTAGACATTTGCAAGAGGATATACCTTGGTGTATGCTTTTTGCTGATGATATTCTTCTTGTTGATAAGACTAGAGAGGGAGTTGAAGGTAAACTTGAATTATAGAGGTCAACCTTAGAGTCTAAAGGTTTTTGCTTGAGTAGATCTAAAACGGAATATATAGTATAATTTTAGTAGTAATAGATCTAGTGAGGGGATTGTGACTTTGGGCGATCAAGTCATTAATAAAAGTACACATTTTAGATATCTTAGATTTATTGTTCAAAGTGATCGTGAAATAGACGGGGATATTATCAGCAGAATTCAAGTTGGATGGTTGAAGTGGAGGAATGCATTGGGCTTGTTATGTGATAGAAAAGTCCCCCTCAAATTTAAGGGAAAATTCTATGAGATGGTGGTGAGACCTGCAATTCTTTATGGTGCCGAATGTTGGCCATTAAAAGAGAAGCATAGTACTAAGTTAAGTGTTGCGGAGATGAGGATGCTCAGGTGGATGAGTGGCTTTACCCTTAGAGATAGGATACGAAATGAGCATATACGTGAAAAGGTTGGAGAGGCTTCAGTGGAAGATAAGATTATAGAGAGTCGTCTTAGATGGTTTGATCATATAAAACGGTGACCTTCCAATGACCCGGTTAGGAAAGTAGAGTTATTATATTTAACTTATGTTAAAAAAGATAAAGGTAGACCTAAAAAGACCTGTTTAGAAAATATTAGAAACGATCTTTCTTTATTAGATTTAATGAGAATTTGACTTTTAACAGGACGGAGAAAAAGGATTCATGTAGCCGACCCATGTAGTGAGACAAAGACTTGATGTTGTTCTTGTTGTTGCTACAAAATCCGATATAAAGCCAACATATGCTCAGAACTCACAATGCAGCATTGCAGGGGAACACACCTTATCGGGAGCAGAAGCCACCAATCCCTCCATATAAGCTTGTCTCTCTTCCTTCTGCGCTGGAGGAAGGCTCGGCACGTTTAACACGATGTCTACACACAGATTACTCAACGTCGCCAAATCCGCTATCTTCAAGGCCTTCCCTCTCCTAATTCCATCTAGTTCGCCTCTACAAGCTCGTACCATAAGGCTTCGAAACCCTAGCTTGCCGGCGAAGACTCGGCCACCGGTGATCTTCGCCGGAGTGGCGTGTTTGTAGAAGACTAACGATTTCATCCGCGCTGGGACTTGCGAGTTTAGGGTTGGTAGGGTCATGGAGTGGAAGAGGGAAGCTGCCGAGACAAAGACACAGTGAGGCGCAAGTTGAGGAACGTCGGAGGCAGCAGAAAACAAGATTTGAGTGGAATATCTTATAGTTGCAGAAGTCTTGATTCCAATTTGGCAATTTGAATGACTTTTAGAGGCTGTTTGATGTCGGATTTATCGTGGAATTTAAGTCGAATTTATGCTAAATTCAGCCAAACAGTTTTTGAGCGCGCGTTAAATCCCGGATTTACGGATTTATAGCTTAAATCCCAAATTTACTGAATCCCTCGGTTCGACGAATTTAACGGGATTTAACATTAGAAGTGTGCGAAAGGGAGAAAGAACTTCACAGCCAGCGAGCTCCTGTTCTTGCTTCCGATCAAAATGTCATAACTTCAGATCCGACAAGAAGGGAAAGTCGTCAAAGGAGCGAAGTCGAATAGCCACGAAGGAGTCGAAGAAGCGACGCGTGCAATCTATACACCTCCTGCGAAGCAACGAAGCCAAACAGCAACGACGAAAAGAGAAGATGAAAGGCAAACCCTAGACGCCTCTTAAGTTATTATTGATTAACTTAATTAATTATATTTTAAAATATTAATAATGAAGTAAATTAATTAAATAATTAATAGTATAAGTAGTGCATAAATTAATTATCTAGTTTAACTTAATTGTATAATTAGTACTTAAATATTAATATGATTAGCTTAATTAATATAACTTAAAATATATATAATTAATAGTGTAAATAATAATTAATGGATAATTTGAACTTAACATATTATTAAATTCATAACACATTAATTTTTTTTTTAATTATAAATTTATTTTTTAATTTATAATTATCTTTTTCACATTTAAATTCCTAACTGCCATAAATCCTTAAATATGTTACCAAACAGTTTCTCAGGATTTAACAGGATTTAATATTTGACATATCAAACAGTTTTTAGGATTTAACACATTTCAGATTTACTAAATCTGGATTTACAGGATTTACTAAATCCCACTAAAATTAAATTCCACTTGTTGCCAAATAGCCCCTTAGGAGTTAGGAATGTGTTAAGATTGTTAGGAATGATATGCACGGATTTTTTTTTTTTTTTGAATAATAAAAATAAAAATTAACTCGATATGGGCTAATAAAAAATAAAATTATACAACAACAACAACAATAACAAGCCTTTGTCCCACTACGTGGGGTCGGCAACATGAATCCTTTTTCTCCATTGTGTCCGGTTCAAAGTCAAATTCTCGTTTAAATCTAATAGAGAAAGATCATTTCTAATATTTTCTAACCAAGTCTTTTTAGGTCTACCTCTACCTTTCTTAACATAAGTCAAATCTAATACCTCTACTTTCCTAACTGGGTCATCGGAAGGCCGCCGTTTTATGTGACCAAACCATCTAAGGCGACTCTCTCTAATCTTATCCTCCACTGGAGCTACTCCAACCTTTTCACGTATATGCTCATTTCGTATCCTGTCTCTAAGAGTAAATCCACTCATCCACCTAAGCATCCTCATCTCCGCAACACATAACTTAGTATTGTGCTTCTCTTTTAATGGCCAACATTCTGCACCATAAAGCATTGCAGGTCTCACCACCATCTCATAGAATTTTCCCTTAAGTTTAAGGGGGACTTTTCTATCACACAACAAGCCCGATGCATTCCTCCACTTCAACCATCCAACTTGAATTCTACTGATAACATCCACATCTATTTCACCATCACTCTGAACAATAGATCCAAGATATCTAAAACGTGTACTCTTATTAATGACTTGATCGTCCAAAGTCACAATCCCCTCACTAGGTCTATTACTGCTAAAATTACACTCCATATATTCAGTTTTAGATCTACTCAAGCGAAAACCTTTAGACTCTAAGGTTGATCTCCAAACTTCAAGTTTACCTTCAACTCCCTCTTTAGTCTTGTCAACAAGAAGAATATCATCAGCAAAAAGCATACACCAGGGTACATCCTCTTGTAAATGTCTAGTGAGAACATCCATGACTAACGCGAAAAGATATGGGCTTAAAGCTGATCCTTGATGTAATCCAACCGAAATAGGGAAATACTTGGTCAAACCACCTTGTGTTTGAACACAAGTAGTAGCTCCTTCATACATATCTTTAATGATTTGAATATAAGCATTATTAACTCCTTTCTTTTCAAGAACTCTCCATAGCACTTCTCTTGGAACTTTATCATATGCTTTCTCTAAATCAATAAATATCATATGTAGATCCTCCTTATTCTCCCTATATTTCTCCATCAAACCTCTCAATAAATGTATGGCTTCCATAGTAGACCTACCAGGCATGAATCCAAATTGATTTTGAGAAACATTAGTATCACGCCGCAGCCTACGCTCCATAACTCGCTCCCATAGTTTTAAAGTGTGACACATTAACTTAATTCCTCTATAATTCGCACAATCTTGTGCATCACCTTTATTCTTATAAATAGGAATCAATACACTCATTCTCCACGCATCTGGCATCTTTTTAGTCTTCAAAATATTATTAAAAAGTTTAGTTAGCCAAGAAATTCCTTCATCTCCTAAGCATTTCCATATCTCTATTGGGATATCATCAGGTCCAACAGCTTTTCCACACTTCATTTTCTTTAAAGCCTCTCTAACTTCAGTTTTACTAATACGCCGATAAAAACAGAAATCTTTATTTTCATTTAGGATGCTAAGGTCACTAAAGTCAATTGTATTCCTACAATCTTCATTAAAAAGTTTATCAAAATATCTCATCCACCTTTGTTGAAAAAAAAAAAAAAATTATAAATTATATAAATTTATAATAATTAAATTCTCCCAAAAATAATTATAATAATAATAAGCTATTTGGATCAAATATTTATTTTTTTATTTTATTTTACTTATGTTCTAAAATGAATTATATTTTGCATTTTAAAAATATGTTATTTTTATTTATTTATATAATGGTAGATTATAATGATCTTTTGTTAATGACATTATAGTAGCGACCACGATGAGAACGGTGGTTGTAATTCCTAATTATTTTTAAAAGCACTTAAAATTTTAAGATTTGTTTTAGCTATATTTAAAAACAAATTAATTTATTTGTATAAATAACATAATAAATAGTTGCAAAAACACGCATATTTTTTGAAAACAATAAAAATAAAATTCCAAAACCATTGTATTTAGAATAATTTATACTCATTTTCCTTCAAACCAAACAGCTCATCATACATATAATTTTGCCCTCTATTTTTGAACATTAAAACATGTGTCGTCCAAAAATATATATTCAATCTTCAACAAAATTCGTGGCATAAACTTACGATGTCAAGAAAATCATAAGACAAAACCACTTCAGCTCAATAGATGTCAATGTGGACCTCCACTCAGAGTCATGAGCCGAGTAAAAATTTTTGAAGTGTAATTTAAACATTCCATGAAGTCAGTATGTCAATTGAAGTAAAAATTATTTAAAATTTTAGTTCTTATTGCATCCTGAAACATTCACGATGGTAGAGAATATAGGGTTTAGCATCCTAGCCTTGTACTAAAATTTAGGACACACATAGATAAGAGAGAGAGGTGCAAGAGTCATAAGAGACATAAAGATTTTTACATGAAAAATCCTGAAAAGGGGAAAGCCCATAGGGCCTGGCACAACTAAAATGATTATACTAGTGTTTATAGAGGATACAAATGATGCCCTTCATCAGGGGAGGTCTTGGTTCCATGTAGCAAAATATATATCATATAAAGCACATTACATGGTAGGAGTTGGAAGAATTCAATGATATGAGAGTTATTCTCAAATGAAGGTTGGCATGAGAAGAAACGGGAGAGAGGGGAGAGCAGAGAGGAAGAAAAAGTTCTGATTTTGGTTGCTAATTCACTTCGCCGCTTTTACGAAAATTGCTCAGATCAAGGTAGGAACTTTTATCCTATTTATGTTTTTAAATATTTTAATTATAACCGCTGAATTCTCCTCCAAACTGATTTTACTGCATTTTTTATTTTATATAACTTGCACCGTGTAACTTTTCATATATTATAATATGGAATGTTATATGATTTGACTGGTTAAATTTGAGATTTTATTGGGTAAAATAAAAGTTATGTTATTTTATTTGATTTGCTTATAATATAATTTTAATATATAATAAATGCCTGTTTTTAATGTCTTCATTGAGAATGAATTATGTGATTGAATAATAGCTAGTCACTATTACTTTTATAATAATGTGTGTATATGAAATAAGATTGGTTAACTTATTAGTTTAAGATTGATAGACATATACAAGATGGTGGCCTGATAGGCTTTTCTTTAAATACATTATTTGGTGTTAACATCTAGTGATTCACATAATACAATGATACAATGATTAGGAGTTATAATGAGTTATTATTATACAGACAGACAAGTAGTAAAGACTTTATTTGGTAGATTAGTTGAATAGTATGTGTATACCCTTATATGATAACACTATATTTATATGATGCTAACATCCTTTATCGATGTTTTGATTTTATAGATTTATATGATTTTTATACTAATTCATAGTACCGATACAATAACTATTTTATTGAGTCAATTTACTGATTTTCATAATGTACTACTTTACTAGCTTTCATACCATATTGTTTTAGTGTCAACAGACTTTATTGCTGCTATTGCATGTGAGTTTTATTATTTCTATACTGTACATATTCATTATCATAATAATTGTTACTGTTATGAATTGACTGACAACATGGATGTTGTTTCATTATAGTGCTTTGAGTTAGTTGTAGAATTTAGTGACTTGCTGGCTTTTTAGCTCGTTATATGTTGTTTCAATAATTTTAGGTTAGGGAAGATATTCGAAAGTGTGGAAATTGATCAGGATTCTCCTGGTTTACTGCTATTTTATTTCTTTCTTTCTATTTTGTAGTTTTTCTTTTGTACTTAAGACTGGAAATATATGTTGTAATTATAATTCCACGTATTATATATGAGTTTGGGAGTATGTATGTATATATATATTGATGTTTTAAATTTTAGAATTATTTCTACTGATAGTTATTAATAAAGGAAATTAAATATCTTTGGTGTTGTGATTATAAAAGATAAAAAAGAATTCAAATTAGATTATGGGGCATGAGAACTTGGTATCAGAGTACGGTTGTTAGAAGAATTGATTGAATTATTATCAGAGTTGTAGAAATTGATCATTAGTCAGGTAGATTGAGTAGATTAAGGTGCATTATTTTACATATATAATTAATTACATGTGTAAATTATTCAGATAAGTTAAAATCATATAAAAGTGAACAACTACAATGGATCTGCTAGAGTAATATGTACCAAATGAGCAGCACAGTACAACTCCAGTACCATTAGACATTATTATACAACTAGTCAGTGTTCTAACACAGGTAATGAAAGATACATAGAGAAATCCATCTTGGAGCAAGAAAGAAGAGGGGGATATAGATTTGCATACATTTCATAAGTTGAAGCCTCCACTGTTCAAATGAGTTATAGGACCTCAGGCTGTAAAAGAGTAATTATTAAGGATAGAGAAGATCTTTGACAGCATATAGTATCCAGAGACAAAAAAGATGTCATTAACAGTATTTATATTTGAAAGAGAGGTTGAGGGATGGTGGATCAGACAACATAGAGAGAAATTTCAAGGAAAGATTAATGTTAAGATCACGTGGGATGAATTCATTATAGTATTTAGAAAGTGGTTTGTACCTCTGTCAGCCCGATGATAAATGCAGGAAGCTTTTATTAAGATAAAATAGGGATGTAAGACAATGATATAGTATGAAGCTAATTTTACTGCATTTGCTAGGTACACTCCTTACTTAATTTTAATTGCTGAAGAAAAATGCTACAGATTTTTACAAGGATTGAACAAGGAATGGAGATATCCGTTAGTATCTCTACGGATTGAAGAAATTTTTGAGTTAGTGGAGCAGGATAGACTGATAGAGATTGATTTGGTTGCACTAGCATTCATGTATGAGGTAAACTCTATGTATAATAATAGCAAGATGAGGACTAGAGATGAAATAACCGAGGATAAAGATAGTGCTGGTGATAAGAGAAGCATGTATAGTGATTCAAGGGGATATGGATCTGTAGCATCTATTGAAAGTTATGAAAAATATATTCATTATAGATGAAGACATTCAAGTCAGTGTTACTTATTGACATGATGATATTTTTATTGTAGACAACAAGGACATAAGGTAACAAATTTTCCTCATAGAGGATTTAAAAGAAGAGTTAATTTTGGACAAGGATATAGTAGGCCGACTGAAGGACGAAGGACTGTAAGAGTGAGAACATATAATAAAAGATCAGTAAACAGAGCCGATAATATAGTTGTTAATGGCAACCATGCACCAGAACTAAAAGCTCTAATAGTACCAACAACACCTACTCCAGTGATGCCTCAGGTGTATAATTTGCAGTACCTAGAAGACCGACAATAACCTGAGAGTTCGACGGATGAGAAATTTATTTTGAATGTTAGATTGATATAGTATTTCATTGAATAACATGTAATTGACTGAATTATATGATTGTATGATAGGAATTGATTGCCTTCGATGAGGCTTGATTTGAGTTTTGATCATACAGATTTATTTTATATCAGTTTTGTGCCCAAATCCTTAAGAGAAGTATTGTGGATGATATTTTTCTAATTTAGGTAAATTGTAATAATCCAAAACCTTATAAAATAATTTTAAAATGAAAACCTGAATTCTAATTTGAACTAGAGTATAATGACACTATACTTTTTAGTGCTATTACACTAGGTCGAGAGTGCAGAGGCGCCAGAAAACACTGTCACGACATTTAAGACTCTGTTCTACGGTAATTTTGAATTGAGCATGTAGTGTTGCACCCTCGACTAAGCAATTCAATTTTGGTTGTCGATTCACTTTGTCGCTTTTATAAAAATTACTTAGATCGAGGTATGAAACTTTTATCCTATTTTTATTTTCAAAGATTTCAATTTTGATCAATGAATTATCCTCAAAATTGATTTTACTGTATTTTTTTTTATAGAACTTCCACCGTATAACTTTATTGAATATTCTGAATGATTTGGCTGGTTGATTTTGAGATTTTATTGGATAAAATAAAAGTTATATTATTATATTTAATTTTTTTGAATAAAATTTTAATATTTGATAAGTGCCTATTATTAATGCAAATATTAAAAATAAATTATGTTATTAGGTAATAGCTGGTTGCTATTACTTTTATAATAATTTATGTGTATGAAGTAAAGACTAGTTGACCCATTAGTTGAAGATTAATAGACATGTACATAATGGTGGGGCTAACAGACTTTTCTTTAAATATAATAATTTAGTGTTAACCTCTAATGATTCACTTAATACAATGATATAATAATTGAAAGTTATAATGCATTATTACTGTATCGACAAACAAAGAATAATGACTCTGTTTATTGAGCCAACAATTACTGATTACTGATACTGATATCGGTATTGAAAAACACCGCTTAAATTTAGACATCTTACTTATTTAATGTGATTACTAAAATACATGTTATTACTTTATTATTATTATACGACTTTACTATTAATGTTCACTGATTTACTTACAGAGTACAAATTTATTGTTACTATATTGATTTATTATTATTGCTACTTGTTTCACTGATATCGACACTGTATTAATACAGTTATTGACTCACTGTAACTGCCACTGTTATTGATACACTATATTATTTACTGATTTATTATGCTGAGCACGTGATATACTGAGTAATGTATTGAACATGAATTAAAATATAAACATGATACCGATGTAGATTAGTTGGATAGTATATTTATACCATTATACGATTATATTGAATTAATATGATGTCAATAGCCTTTATCGATGTTTGGGTTTTACCGATTTATACAATTTCTATAATATTGATATTGTGATGCCCCATAATTTAAATTAAAAGAATTATTCTTTTAATCTTTTAATGAACAACAATCAAAGTTATCTAATATCATCTATTAGTAATAATAATAATAATAGATTTGATAATTTAAAATATTATTGTATACATCTATATTTATTTTTAAAAATTATATACATTACTTAGGATCTATACAATCATATCACAACTACTCTGTCCTGAGTATAAAAGAAAAATAAAAAAAATAAAACCTGAAGAATCTTGACCAACCTCATACTCCTGCTCCCCTGCCCTAACCTGAAATCATTTAACCACATATAATGAGTTAAAAGCCTAACATATCACCAAAATATATAACTGAATTCAAAGCATGATAAAAGAACAATATGCATATTAAAGATTAAATCATAGTAGTAGCAGTCATATGATCATTGAATAAGTGTAAGAAAAGTAAAACTCAAATACAATAGTAGTAGAATCTGTAAATAATAAAATATTATGATACAACAGCTAGTAAAGTAGTAATCCAATATACGTGTTAAAGCTATAAATCAATCATGTCTTTATAATTGGATAAAACATCAAATTAAAACATTGGTAAAAATTGTCAAAATCAAATCAATATAGTAAAATCATATAAGAATATACACATGTTATATAGGCCTCTTATATCATATGCTCAGTATATCACATGCTTCCACCCACCTTAAGAAAATATCATCCCTGATATTTCCCTTAAGGATTCGGGCACAAAATTGATATAAATCAAATCCGTCCAATCAAAACTCATCAAAAAGCATAGAGTCATATAGTTCATTTTATCACATGTGATTTAACTATATATGCAAACTAATGCACCTTAAACTATCCATCCTACCCAACTCTCAATTAAATCCTACAGCTCTGATACTAATTATGATGCCCCAAAATTTTAATTAGAAGAATTATTCTTTTAATCTTTTAATAAACAACAACTATGACTATCTAATATCATCTATCAATAATAATAATAAAAATAGATTTTATAATTCAAAATATTACTGTACACATTTGTATTCATTTCCAAAAATTATATACACTGCTTAGGATCTACACAATCATATCACAACTATTCTGTCCTGAGTATAAAAGAAAAATAAAAAGAAATAAAACTTGAAGAATCCTGACCAGCCTCATACTCCTACTCACATGCCCTAATATGAAATTATTTAACTACATATAATGAGCTAAAAGCTCAGCAGGTCACCAAAATCTATAACTGAATTCAAAGCACGGTAAAAGAGCAATATGCATGTTAAAGATTAAATTATAATAGTAATAGTTATATGATCATTGAATAAGTGCTAGAATAGTAAAACTTAAATGTAATAGCAGTAGAATTTATAAACAGTAAAATACTATGGTACAATAGTTAGTAAAGTAGTAATCCAGTACGAGTGTCAAATCTATAAATTAATCATATCTCCATAATCAAATAAATCATCAAATCAAAATATCGGTAAAGACTGTCAAAATCAAATCAATGCAGTAAAATCATATAAGAATATACACATGCTATCTAGGCCTCCTATATTACATACTCAAAATTTATACCGTTATTAAGGATGGAGAGAGAGATTTATCTCCAGCGGAGTCACCATTTTTTTTATTGAAAAAAGTGTTGTTTGAAAAAATTAATTATCTTTAAAAAAAGTTAATTTCTAGAATTTTAGTTTTGAAATTGAACACGTCATTATGAATAATATATCGCTTCGAGAGATGAAAATATCTTTTCCTAATAGGTTCAAATTATAAAATTTTGAATTCATCATGATTACGTAGTGAAACTTAAGAAAAGTCAACATATGATCCCGGAGGATCAAAATGATGTTTGATCAAATATTCGACTATAATAATCTTGATAAAAGATCATTAATTTCATAATCAAAATCATAATAATAGAATGACATATCTTTCTGGAGAAAAAATATATCACTTATTATTAATCATTTGAAAATAACGATAATGATCGTCGGATTTAATTTTTCCAAAGATAATCGATTGAGATTTTAAAAACTTAATTTTTTAAATTTTGATCTGAGTTTCTAAATCTTCTACGAGCGCAAGCCCTTATAGTTAATTACATTATAGAGAAACTAGAGTTTCTAATAAATACTTTCGATTAAAATAATGGTATAAATTTTATTTTTAGATTTCAAAGCTTGATGTTAAAAGAAACAAGGTTAGAAATTCAACAGAGAATGGATCAAAGTTGAGCACTGTTGACCTCATTATTAGAGGTCAATTTCCCCGAATCAAATTTATAAGCCTAGTGGAGACGTCACTTACAGGACCTCCCTTAGGTGGATACCCGACGACATAGCACAGACTCGACCTCCTAATTCAGCCTAAGTCGATGCTACTCTAAATAAATCTGATTCGACATGAATTTAATGTAACGACATAAGCCTCTATTAATCCAAATTGGTTTGCCTCGGCTTAATTGAATTCAAATTGCTATAAATGAAATAAAATTTATAATTTAAAATTATTTTAAAATTAACACAAAATAATTATTGTATATCATTAATTATATTTTAAGTTAATCCCTAAAACATTCTTAAGCTTTTAAATTACAAATTAATTCTTAAATTCATTTATAAATCATGATTAATTCAAGCCGTAGATTTGAATAAGAGTAAATTTGAATAAAACACATTTAGGAACGGTTCAGATGAGCCAAACCATGCGTTAGAGGAGTTGGACCGGTCCAAAAACTCCCCCATCCCACCATCTTCCCCTTTATTCGCGAAACCGCCTAACTCCTCCCTCTCCATTCACAAAAAATGAAACCCCCTCTCCTTGCCCGTCACTCTCCGCCTCAGATCCGACTACCCTAGTTCGCAACTCCCTCTTCGTCTCCCTCTCAGTTTCGTAAAAGCCACGAAGACCCCAGGTCCGACCTTCTCCCTCTCTCCCATCGATCTCGCCCCAAGGAAGCCAAGCCCGAAGCAATCTTGGTTGGCCAGTTCTTGTCTTAGCCGATCCTATTTTAAGCCCTTTCTTACCCTAGCCGCCGACCATAGGTATATGCTTCCCCCATTTCTTCCCCATCTTTCTCCTATCATTTTCTTCTTCTAAAGATTTCTCTCCACATTACTATGTCTTTTTGGATATAGGTTTCTTTACCTAATTGGTCATAAGACCTGATGTTTATGAGTTCTTAAGCAAATGACTATATGCGTTGATGAAGTTTGAGTTGCTGTATATAGTATTTCAAAATTCAGTGTATATATCCATGTCTTGGTGGAAATATGTTTTGGCCTTAAAAAATTATGATTGAGGGTAATTTGCTTGTGCACTTTCTTGAATCTTAAATATTGTACCATGACTTGATATCATGTTATGTGAAGGCTTGTTGGTGTGTTGAAATAACTTTGTCTATTGGGTTGTTTCAAAGCCTGGAAATGCATGAACTCGATCTGAAATTGTCTAGTTCTAATTGGAAAGCCCTTTAAATATTTTCTCAGAAGAGAATGGAGTTTCCCAACTTCTCTTTCTCTTAATGTTATTTGGCATAATGGTTGAGATGAAGTGAGTAAATGGGGTGGTCGCAAGAAATGCTTCTTTTTCCTGCTATTTGATGATTGTATCATTCATGATTAAGGTTATCTATGTTGGCTGCTTTAACTTTGAAGAGAAAGTTGGAGGTGTTACATGCATGTTTAGATCCCTTCTCCTTTAAAGCAATAATCTCTTGTTTGAAATCATGATTTATTTCTTGCATAGAAAATATGTTTGTATTATTTATAATAGAGATTTCAAATGAGCATTGGTATCTTTTCTTCTTCTCATAATTCATGATTATGGAAATTTACAATCTTGATAAATATGGTGTATGATTGGTATACTCAAGTGAGATTTGTAGGTTTGTTGAAAATTCCACTTATACTTCATTTTTCAATTTTGGAGAAGTGTGTATGTTTTGGAAGTGTTCTTTGTGTGCAAATTAAGAAGTGACATTTGTGTGCTTTAAGAGGTAAAGTGTGTGATCTTAAAAGTGAGGAGTGTGTGTGTACCAAGTGTGTAAAGGTGTAGTGAAAGCAAAGTATGTGCATGTGGATAATGAACTGAATGGATGATTGTGAAAAATAAATTATGTGATCATGTGTGTGCTTTAAGAGGTGATTGTGTTTTCTTTTTGGAAGATGAAAAGTGTTTGTTTTGAAATGTGAAATGTGTAAGTGCGTAATAGTGAAATGTATGGAGTATTAAAGTGAATTGTGTAAAGTTTGTGTGTGTTGAAAGGTGGAAAATGAGTGTATAATTTGAAAGTTGAATTTTGGATTTTTGGAAAATAAAAAGTGTTTTTTAAAGAAAAAGTGAAGTGTTTTGTGTGTAAGCAAAGAAGTGAAAAGTGTATGTGTGGGAAAAATGAAGTGTATGATTTTTGAAAAAGCGAATTGTGTGTGTGTGAAGTGTTCATAAGTTGAAAGTGAAAGTGAAGTGTGAGCGTGTTGAGAAGAGAATTGTATGCATTGAATTTAGAATGCCTAAAAGGTACATTAAAATTTGAAAAGTGTAAAAGTGTTTTGAAGGTGAAGCATGTGTATGAGACTAGTGAGTTGTATGGATGATTGTAAGAAGTGAATCATGTGTGTGAAAAGTGAATTGGGGGTGTATTAGAAAGTGTTTTGTGTGTAACATTGAGAAGTGTGTGCTTCAAGAGTAAAAGTTTATGATATTGCGGGAAGCATGTGTGTCTTGAAAAGTGCTCTTTTTATGAAGATTAAGAAGTGGAGAGTGTGGATTGTGAAAGGTAAGTGGTGTGTATGGTTTGAAAAGCGAATTTTGTGATTTTGGGAAAATGAAAAGTGGAATGTGGGTTTTTTTTTTAAGAAAAAGTGATTTTGATAAAAGAGTGAATTTTGAAAAGTGAAAGTTTATGTTGAAGGGTGAAAGGTGTGGGTGTTGGAGAGTGTGTTAGTTGGATGTTTATTAGAAGATGAAAGTTTTAAAGAAAGCAATGCCCCTCTTTCTCTCTCTCTCTACCTCTCTCTTTCTCCTTCTTCTACTACTCTCCCTTCTTGTGCCTCGAGGTGAATGTTGGAAAAATAAATAGTATACTTTCAAAAGGGAACAGTTTAAAAGGTAGATAGCTTGCGTCGGTCTTCCAGCCCGAAGAAAGGTACATTTTTTATTTTTAGTAATCTCAATTATTTTATTATTAATTATTAAATGTGCTTCTACTCCTTCCCTATTTTATTCTTTTTATCTGCATGAACTGCGAGGAATGGTACCGGTCGAGTGAACAAAAGGACAAGGGACAATGGCGTCAGTCGCCTCTATCCAACCTGGTAGAGGTGCTACGGGCGAAATCCATCGGGTCATAGCCCCCAGTGTTGTAAGTTTCCTTAAAACTTAGAAAGCCCCTAGGAGGCCGTGGTGTGATTTGTACGAACTCCTCCCCTTTAGGTCCCTGTAGCAACTTCAATTTTATTAGGATTATTTTATTTTTATTATTAGATCCTTGAACCTCTGTACACGTATGTAATATCCTAAGGGTTAGTGATAACAATCTTCTTCATCCCATACAACTTTAGTGACATTTAAGGATAAAAATTAAGGACTGAGTCTTAGAAAATTTAGACTTAGGATGCATGCATACTTTAGGGTAGAAATACAGAATATAGAAAACTTAGTGACATTCCCCTTTGAATTAGTGTATGTTATTAACATAACCTTAATCAAGTCTAATTAAATTTAAATAATCAATTAATGAAAATTTCAAATATAATAATGAGAATTTAGATAAAAAAGCACAAAAATTATATAACCGTTAATAAACAAATCAAATAATAACTTCAACTAATATAAACCAAACTCATAAAATGATAAATAATACATATTTATTTAATAAAAGTAAATCAACCCTTAAATTTAAAAATAATAATAAAATAAAATAAAATATATATTTAATTGAATATCAAAATCACAAATATAATTAACATGATTTGATAAAATATTAAAGTCATAAACCTATAACTAAAATAATTTGAAATTGTAAAGAAAGGTTAATAAATTCTAATCAATGAAATAACAATAATAATAATATATCTAGAAATCTAATAAGTCATTAACAAATCAAATAAAACTATTAAAATTTTAATAAAATATTAACACTTGAATAAGTCAATTAAAATTTTAATAAATGATTTAAAATTAACAAAACATTAAAACGTTTAGTAAATCATTAATTAAATAATCTAAATAAAAAATGGTTAATTCAAATACACTAAAGAATTAATCATATTAATCAACTTTAACAATCAAAATTCAATCTAAAACAAACTTCAAAACAATAAAAACACTAAAACCTAAATCTGAACTAAAATTCCCTTTGACCCTTCAACAAATCAATTTCAATCAATTAGACAACTTTAACTAATAGTAAACCCAGGATATCTTTAAACCACACGACCTACCGCACACACTTAGATTTATTTGCTAGGACAACTGACTTTAGCTCTAGGTTAGGCCGGTGTTTACTTTCTTGCTGTTGTGTAACGGGCTTTCTCGGATTTTATTGCATGTTGTGTATGATTGATGTGAGTGTTTATTTACTTTTACTGCTCTCTGTGATATGATGCGATGGGCGATAGATTACCCCTAGGTTAGGAACGATCTGGATGCTCACAGAATCTTATGTAAGTGGTCATGCTCGTGTAGTGCTAAATAAAAAAGGGGCAAATTAAAGATTTAAATTAACAATATTTTCTGCAGGTGTTTCAGAAAATGCTAAGCCCCCTTAAAATTAAAAGAGCATGGCCAAGTGTAGCTGATGAATTTAATTTAAATGCGAATATATAACTGCGTGGGAATGATTTTATTATAAATATTTAGGATAACCCTACAGGTGGTTTAGATTTTCTTTTTCTTTCTGGGATGTAATGTAATGTAAATGTAATTTGTTAAAGTCAAGCATTATGAAAGTGATTCAAAAGTGGGAAATCACACCCAACTCGAAAGCCAAAGAGAAAAGAATGTCCCTTATGGGAGTATTCTCTTCTATTTGGCAAGCCAAGTTAGGGTGATTCTAATATCCAAAGAGAAAAAAAATACCCCTTTGGGGATGAGTTTCTTTTCATTTGGATATCTAGGCCCGACGAACCTAAGGAGCTCATAGTGGATCCAAGGAGCTTGTAGAAAAAGAAAAGATAAAATAAGGAGATGAATAGTAGAAGACGAAGAAATGAAGATAAGAAGAAAAGTATATCCCATTTTGAAATCACTTGCGTCAGTCCTAGGATTAGAATCCGGGTTTGTTGTCAGTGGTACCCGACCACTTTACCTTTTCAGCAGACCCTGGGTTATAAATAAACTGGACATTGGACATTATATTTTTGGATAATTTAATTTGAGTGTTTACATTATTTATGCAGTAGTTTTTTTTTAGGACTCTTACATGCCGTATTTTGTTTTAGCCTGGATATGATCGGAGTGTTTTTTTGGTAAGAACCACGATAAAATATTTTCTACTTGAAATTTAAATAAAATTTTTAGGCTCACATAGTAACTCTAACGATCTATGAAGTAAGCTCGGGACCACCGAAAGTCAGCATAAGCATATTATTACTTTCTCTTTCTTGTTAGGGACCTCCCCGCCTGCGGGTTCTGGCAGACCACCTGACCTATTAAGGTTCAGTTCCTTGTTAGGGACCTCACCGCCGAGAGTCAGCATAAGCATATTCTTCTTGTTGATAAGACTAGAGAGGGAGTTGAAGGAAAACTTGAATTATAGAGATCAACCTTAGAGTTTAAAGGCTTTCATTTGTGTAGATCTAAAATTGAATAATCTTCTTGTTGATAATTTTAGTATTAATAGATCTAGTGGGGGAATTATGACTTTGACTGGTCAAGTCTTTAATAAGAGTACACATTTTTGATATATTGGATTTATTATTCAGAGTGATGGTGAAATATATGGGGATATTATTAGTAGAATTCAAGTTGGATTGTTGAAGTGGAGGGATGCATTGGGCTTGTTATGTGATAGAAAAGTCCCCCTCAAACTTAAGGGGAAATTCTATAAGATGGTGGTTAGACTTACAATGATTTATGGTGCAGAATATTGGCCATTAAAAGAGAAGCATAATATTAAGTTAAGTGTTGCAGAGATAAGGATGCTCAGGTGGATGATTGCTTTACTCTTAGAGATAAGATACAAAATGATCATATACATGAAAATGTTGGAGTAGCTCCAGTGGAAGATAAGATTAGAGAGAGTCGCCTTAGATGGTTTTGTCACATAAAACTGCAGCCTTTCGACGACCAGGTTAGCAAAGTAAAAAATTGGTGGTCGATACACTCAAAACTATGTACTGCAGTGAGAGTTTGCACGAAATGCTAAATGCCATCCTAGACGGAGCCTTAGTCTAGTTTGGTTTGGTCACTTAATTAAAACGATGGCCTTCCGAGCATGTTAAGAGTCTTTGTATATTTCTTCAATAAATGTTATAACATTATCTAATATATCCATATTATATGTAGGTTATATTATGGATATCAGAATTCAAAGAAGTTGGATGCATAATTGATTGGCGTAAGGACGAAAGACATTAACCAATGAGTTTATTAGAGGGGTGAATATTTTCATTCAGACAGCTTCTCAACTGCCCAGCTTCATCTTAGATGGAATGATTCATTTCTCATGTTCTAAACATAATGTCCCCCATAAATATTTTAATCAATTCATTGGACTGCTCAAAAAAACCAATCCGGCAGATAATACAATTCCTACAGATTTATATCGGACTAAGAAGTTGGTTTCCAAGCTTGATTTAACATACACAAAGATAGATTATTGTGTCAATGGATGCATGTTATTCTATAAAGATGATCAATCAGAAATTACATGCCGCTATTGTAACGCATCGAGATTTAAATTAAAATCTATCACGAAAAGAAAGCTGAAGGAAGTACCAGCCAGTAGGTTATTTTACTTACCTATAATTTCTAGACTGCAACGGTTATATACATCCATGAGATCTATTGCACATATGAGATGGCATAAAGAACATATCTCACAAAAAGATTTTATTACACATCCATTAGAAGCAGATGCCTGGAAACATTTTGATTGTACAAATTTCAGCTTCGCCTCAGAATCAAGAAATATAAGATTAGGCTTATGTGTAGATGATTTCACTCCATTTAATCAGTCTGCTTCACCTTACTCATATTGGCCCATGATACTCACATCATATAATCTTCCCCCAGAGTTGTGCATGACAACTCCTTATATGTTTCTAATATTTATCATTCCAGAGCCACATAATCCAAAAGCAAAGATCAATGTATTCTTATAACCGTTAATTGATGATTTGAATTTATTATGGAAAGAGAGAATAAGTACATATGATATCTCCACCAAACAGAACTTCATTATGAGGACAACATTACTTTGGATAATTGGTGATTTTCCCGCATATGGTATGCTCTCAGGTTGGAACCCAGGGGAGTTATTGAAAAGACTACTTCAATACCACCAGCACATCAAGAAGAGTTTATGTCAAATATAAAAGATTTTGCTTACGATATAGACGATTAAATTATAACTACTAAGAGTGAGTTGTAGTTAGATGAAGTAGATTTAAACCTAGACGACATTCATGACGAATCTGATAGTGGTATAGAAGTTTCATCATATGAAAGTGAATCATCATAAGGTATATAAGTGATTTTTGACAATCAATTAAAATTCAATTTTTACTTAAATTTTTGTTGTACTTGCATTTATTTAAATACTGATTTATTTTTATTTAAATTTTTATTATACTTGTATTTATTTAATTACTATTGTTAATATTTCTTAAATTTTTATATAGATGGCTTCAGGTGATGACCATTAGAGAGAATTGATAAATAATATATTTGGTAGGTGTAAGAAGGTTACAGTTGGCTCATCCAGCAGACCTGTACGTACTGAGAGCACCTCTTCATCTCAGCCTGCTACCCAGAGTCAGCCTAGCCCGCCTTTACCTAATCCTGCAGCTAGTAGCCCATAGATGTTCTACTCTCCAGACCCACGCTTACCTTCACCGGACATTACACAAAGTACTCCTTTCTACCCCTACTACCCACCCCCACCTCCTCATAGTGGCCCTCTTCCATATCCATATCCATATCCATATCCATATGCACCATATGTCCCAACACCACATCAGCCCGCTACAGCACCACCTCAGCCCGCGGCAGGTGGACCTTCCACCCCAACTGCAGCAGAGCAGGCGATAGAGGGTCGCATGTTGATTGAACTTGACAGTGACACGTATATACTAATTTTATTTCAACCATACAAATAAAATTAAATTAATTTTTTTGATAACTAACATATTTTTTTTAGGTTTCATCCGTCAAAACAGTCAATGCATAAAATACGGGACATAATCCGGAGCAGATACAATGCTCCTTATCTTTCTTGGCAGAAAATCTCGAAAGAAGTACGGAAGATGTGATTTAGAGAGTTTGAGGTTTGTTATTATTTTAAAATATTATGCATTATATTTTATTTATATAAGCTAACATAAATATATATTCTTTATTATATTTTTTAAATACAGAAAGATTTTTATTGGCTGCCACAATATAATGATAAAATCAGAAAGAATTTTGAGAAGCGTGGCTCAAATCACATGCAAGACATATTTACAGACATTAGAAAGTCAAGCCAGTGACCACTCTGGATGGGTGAGAGTGTATGGGCAGAGTTAAGCGGTGCTTGGAGTAGTCCAGACTATAGCAGGATGAGGGATTAATTTAGACAGAATAGAGCTTCTAATGTTGGGGGCTTAGGTAGTTTCCTTCATACTAGGTTCTGTTCCATATACTGAGCACATAAGATATTTGGTAAGGAATTTTAAAATATTTTAATAATTTTCTTTAATAAGAATACTAATATATGTCTATTATAGAAAGCGGTGTTAGATAGAGAACTTACTCCTGTTGAATTGCATAGTTATACCCACAAGCGGCAGGAGGACCAGTAATGGATTGACGAGCGTGCGAGGAAAGCCTTTGTAAGTATATAAGTTCAATTTTTATGATGTTATGTATAAATTGCTTAAATTTTTATTAACTTTCATAGTAAAAGTATACACGGATTCGAGAGAGCCAGGCTGTAGTAGGTGAATGTTCTTCTGGTGGATCAACTGAATATTCTGACTACCGTATTTGGTCGCAAGCGGTAGGAGGAATGCAGCACGACAGAGTATACGATTTAGGCTCGCAAGCCCATGCATATGAGGGGCAGACATCTGGTGGCTCTAAATTTTCAGCTAGTACCCAAGAGTCTTTATATAGCTAATAGATAGCTGCTCTTACATTCGAGCTAGAACAAGTAAGGAAAGCACAAGCTGATTAGTATATGCAGATGCAGCAGCAGTAGCTGGAGATGCAGCAGCAGATGTAAATGCAACAAGCTCAAATGTTAGAAGAAATACGAAAGATGAGAGAGCAGATGAGTAGTGGGAGGAATACAACAGCTGAGTAGTGGGAGGAATACAACAGCTGAGGAGGAAAACAAATTTAGAGTATATGTTATTTATTTAAACATTTGTATTTCATGTGTTTTAGACATGATTTATAATATACTCTTGTGGATTCCTTTCAACTTTTATTATTTATGTTTATTATCTACATGTTTATTTATTTGTTATTTACACATATTTTATAATGTAATTGAGGATGTTATTGATTAGAAGTGGCCCATGAATGTATACATTATTTTATCTTTTGTTTGTATGTTATGGAAATCTGATTTAGGGAAGCAGGTTTTTTTATTTATGCTACAGGTTTTCGGTAGATTTTTTGCCAGAAACGATGTCGGTAATACGATGTGTCATACTTTTCGGTAGATTTTGCATCGAAAATTTCCGGTGACTCATCCGCTAGTAATGTTCGACGGTAACAAGGGCGTCATTTTTCTTACGACGTATTATCCGCCGGTATTTTCGGCAAAAATTTTTGCTGAAAATACCGACGGATAATACGCCAGAATTCAGCAACAAAAATGCCGTCATTTTTTATAAAGTTTTCACCAGAATTACGCCGGAAAATTCACTGGAAATATTTTCGATGGATTAATTCTGCCGGTTATTTTTTTCTGATGCGTGAATTATCGTCGGAGGGGTTATCGTTAGAAATCTGTCAGAAATCTTTAATTTTTGGCAAATTTTCATTGTTACCGACGAATTTTGTCTGCCGGTAACAATGAATTTTCCTGTAGTGAATGAGCCTAAGATTGTCAAATTATGATATCATTAAGATATTCAAATTCCCAATAAATGGTCCTCAATCAAGGGATTCATTATCAGCCGTCCATTCAAACCACTCCCAATTTATCCTTGATATTCCTCCTATTTACTAGCCATGCCACTCTCAGAATATTATAAATAGATCCCTCATTTCTCATGAGAGGGGACCCTAAGCAAGGAAGCAAAAAGAGAAGGAAGAGAGCTCTCTTGCCACCAGACTTCTCCTCGACCATTGCCGGAATTCCACCCGACAGTCGAGTAACGTCGAAGTTCTGTTAGACAGCCGACTAACATCGGATTTCTGCCTAATCGACAATTGAAGCCAGATTTCTGCCTTACCACCAAACGTTGCTGGATTTTTGATCTCTGTTAATAACTGGACTTCAACTAGATGATTGACTATTGTAATATAATTGTCCTTAATTTTAAGGATGAATTAATAACTTGTAATCAATTCAAATACTAGTGGAATCATTTTTAGTTGGGCTTGGCCCCATAATTTTTCCATTTTATGGGATTTTCACATAAAAATTATAGTGTTCTTTATTCTTTTATTTGTGTGCTGGATATTCGTACAACGATAAGATGAAAATTTCTAACTCTATCGCTGTGTATATTCTAGCTCGCAATAGTTTGGCATCGTTTGTGGGAAATAATTGTACAATTCTAAGTATTTCTTCAATGGCCACCAGACATAGCAATGGCATCTTGAGAGCCTCCCACTCCAACACCCATCAATTCATGAATCAATATATGAATCATGGATGCTAAGTTTATGCCTCTTTTTATCGTTGGGGGGCAAAATGTTACTGGAGAAGGAACTTCAGGGCCTTCCCTAGAGGAGCAAATCCGAAAGATGGAAGAATATCAAAATAAGATCCTTTAACTTTTATGAGAGACTCGATAACTAGTGTTTGCATAATAGGAGGAGGTTCTTCTCCCTTGAGATCCACCACTAGCTGAAGGTGTTCAACTCGAACATCTTCATGCAGAGATTTCTCTTCCTCCGCTAAGGAGGCATCCACAATCACATCAAGATAATGAACTTACTGATACAATAAGTTCTACCCATCTTTCGCATACAATTTGGTAACCTCGCATTCCTTCAGACATCCCTGAAGACTTAGCTCGATCACACATTGTCGAGCTCCCTCGCAATACCCTACATCATGAATTATGAAGATTGGTCTGAAAAGAGTTCCCCGTGGGAGGTGTAAGACAATCTCTTCATCAGTGGAACTTTCAGGAGTTGTCACCCATGACTGAAGCCATTCTTCAACACCCCATTCTGGTAGGATTCAAACTACCAAGCATCAATTCCTATGACGGGACATCTGACCCGTACGAGCATATTGATTACTATAGAACCATCATGCATATCCAGCGAGCCTTAGATGCGCTTCTCTATCAGAGTTTTCTCGCTACCCTCAAAGTACAAGCTCGAACGTGATTCTATTTAGTTCTAGTCAGAATAATCCCCACATTCATCAAATTAACTAAAGTGTTCGTCGAAGAATTCATGGTCAATCAAAAAATTGCTAAGGATTCTTCTCACCTGTTTGTAATCTGCCAAAAATGAAGGAGAATCACTTAAGGAATATTTTTAATAATTTTTCATCGAAGCTCGACAAATTCCAAGAGTAGATCCTGAATTATTTAGAGTTGTTTTTCTAGGGGGCCTCTATCTTGGTCCCTTTTGCTCAGCACTCATGCAAGAAATGGTTCATTCATATACTGACCTAATCCATCGTATGGAGGCACAAATTTGTGTAAATGAAGCCATAAATACTCATAAAAAGTAGTTTGAGCAAACAAATGGAAAGCACAAAAGTGTACCAGGGATGGATGACTCGTTCTAACAGTGTAAGAAATAAGGGAAGAATAGCCTGCCATGATGTACATTTTGATAAGAGGAAGATTATACATCACTCAACGCATCTTGAGTCAATATATTGATGGCCATTCAAGATCAAGAAAATATAAAGTGGCCTAATCCTTTGAACGCGAATACGAAAAATCAGGATCAATATTGTCATTTCCATTGTAGTCATCGGCACACCACTAAAGCCTATAAGCCGCTTAAGAATGAAATTAAGAGACTTATCCGATAATGCTACCTTCGATAGTTTATTCAAAATTTACCTCCTCGAGAGTAGGCTCGTCCCACTGGGGGGAAAAATCAACAACAGCAAAGACAACCATTGAATAATCATCAAATGGTTAGTGAGATTAAAACCATCGTAGGGGGGGTTCTTATTACCTAATTAAGTCTTATTGGCTGTAGATGAAAAGCCAACACCAAAGAAGTCCCGTATCGATTATTTCATAACTTTTTGATAATTTTAATTTGGAGGGAGTAAAAACCCCTCATCAAGATCCACTCATAATTAATGCAGGGATAGGTGACCCATATTACAATGTCAAAAGAATTTTGGTGGATAATGGGAGCTCCGTGGATGTCTTATTCTACTATACTTTTCTCGATTTGGGTCTAACCAAAGAAAATATTTAACCTATCGTAGGACTGCTATATGGATTTGATAATCGACCCATACGAGTAGAAGGGGCAATTAGTCTCCTAGTTGTACTCATAGAATTGCCTTAATAAGCTACTCACATAATCTAATTTATTGTGGTGAAATTAGAATCAGCTTATAATGTTATCTTTAGAAGACCCCTCTAGTCAATCTTTGGACTTGTCACCTCTATTTCACACCTTAAACTAAAATTTTTCACCCCTACTAGGATCAGTATGGTGCGAGAAGATCAGCAAGTGGCACA
This sequence comes from Dendrobium chrysotoxum, assembly GCA_019925795.1. Classification (NCBI taxonomy): domain Eukaryota; kingdom Viridiplantae; phylum Streptophyta; class Magnoliopsida; order Asparagales; family Orchidaceae; genus Dendrobium; species Dendrobium chrysotoxum. The sequence goes on along the minus strand of CM034314.1, from coordinate 91,143,726 downwards.
ATCCTGTTATCTTAAGCAGGCTTAACCATGCCCATCAGTTATCCTAATCATCAAGGATTTAGATCTTCAAAGCAAAAATATCCCTCAAAAGGCTTCTCCCACAGAAGAATTCACTTCTATATCTATATCAGAAGAGAACCCTTAAATGACTATGCATTTTTGATTTTTTTTACTACTTGTCTTGTTTAATCGTGTATCTCTTTTATGTTAAATATGGTGTAGCTCGGGTATCCCTAGTATTTCTTTCATAAGTATTATCAATAGTTATTGACAACACTACTTATCTTGTGTCATGTACTTTCTCCTAAGTTATTATGTAGTCCCCGTATGTATCCCTTCTATGCTGAGTATGGTGTAACTCTAAAATTCCTAAGTCATACTACGGAGTTGTTGTATTATCTTATATAATATAGTAATGTATTATTTATTCCATTTTGATATTGTCTCCTTCTTTAAAGAGGATCAAAAAGGATAATTAATGGTGAATCTAATCTTTTAATCTATAATTTGATAAATATATAATCTTTATTGTATCTCAATTACTAGATGATCAATCCTAGGGGATTCAATCTAATCTCTTCCATATAGGTTAATGTCATCAAGCAAGCACTCTAATATACAACCTCAGATAGGTCAAACATCCTAGGAAGATGCCAATTAAATTATAAAATCCTTGATTTGAAAAATATATAATCTTTATTGTGTCTCAATTACTTGATGATAAATCCTAAGGGGATTTGATTCTACGTCTTCCATATAGGTTAACATCATCGAGCAAATGCTCTGAGATACAATCTCAGATAGGTTAAACATCCTAGGAGGATGTCTTGTATCTCAATCAATGGATGATCAATCCCAAGGGGATTTGATCTGATATCTTTCATACAAGTTAATATTATCAAATAAATATTTTGATTAACAACCTTGAATAGATAAAACATTCAAGGAGGATGTCCCTCACATTCGCTTAGGTCAAATGAGTCCACTAAAATATTTCTCTTAATCCAAAGTGAAATAAAACTAAGTAAATTTCATATGCATATGAGAAAGAAAAGAGAAGAACAATAATAACTTTTTAATATATCACTGAATATATCATATACATCATATAACAACATAAATATCAAATACATGTGATAATCACTAAAAGTGAATATCCAACCACTTAGATTTGAAAGAGATACGATCCTGCATATTACAAATAAGTCTCCCCATTTAAAAAAGACACTTTAGAGACAATACTGTTCCACGATCTATGAAAAATATGATTAATCCCATTATGATCGACATGGCTATATAAGAAAGCTAGGATAAACTCACTCCACATGTCATTAAAATGTCAATAAACTCAAGAGGAGGTAGAAATCATAGCCCTTCTCGCAAACTAAGCTTGTACACTATTAAAAATCCTGGAGGAGGGAACAAGCACAAGCGAATTTTTCAGGCACTTTCATCACAAGATCATTAGGGAAGTGAATTTTCTTCTTAAAAATGAACAAGGAATCGTCGGTTATGGTGGATACAACATCATCAGCTTTGGCTACTTTTTGAGTCTTCTTTAGACCCTCAGGTTGGACAACATGGGGATCTCCTTTTGTTAGGGGAATTTGGTGGAGGTGTGGTCACCCATTTAAACTTCTACACTACAGAGAGGGCACAGAATTTGAGTAAGGGATACCACATACCAAAAATAATGGAATGCCTCTAGAGTAAAAAAAAAAAAGGGGGAGAAAGTGAGAAGAAAGTGGAAAGTTCTAACTTTTACACAAGAGAAGGGCACTGAATTTGAGTAGGGGATGCCACATACCAATAATAATTTAATGCCTCAAATGTAAGAAAGTTACAAGAAGAAAGGAGAAGGAGAAGATGTGCATTTTTCTCCCTACTCCAAGGGAGTATTTATAGGACAAAAAGAGGGGAGGGGGGGGGGGGGGGGGGGGGTCATTTCCCTCCCATTTTGTTTAAAATTTTTTTAAAAAAATCCTTCTAGAAGTTTTTTTTTGAATTTTTTAGGAAATTTTCAAAATTTTTTGTGCCTCAAAATAACAATTTTCAGAATTAAAAAAAATCCATATGTATATATATATAAATATATAAAGGGGTAGCTGTAGCCGCCGCCCCTTAAAAAAAAAGTGGGCCCCAAGAAAAAAGATTAATAAAAAAAATATAACTGCGACCGACTATTAAACCGGCTGCTTACTGATCATATGCCTCAAGGGACGCGCCCTTTTACAACCAGTGGGCCAGTTTGGTCGCTAAAATGCTACCGGGTCCCTTTTTTCAGCCTCGATAGTGCAAATTGGACGTTTTTGGGGTCCCTAAAACTATTTTTCGACGCTCAGGATCCAATTTTGACACTTTCAGAGCTCCACAAAGTCTTTATGATCAAGTATGAATCAAATTTAAATTTTTGGAGAGCAAATTTTTCACCATTCGAGTAATTGGAAAAATTGTGACAAATATTTTCAGACTTATGGAGCTTTGACGTCCGAAAATAGGTGGCAACTAATATATTATCAAAACATTATCTTAATTGGGTACGAATCTCAAGGAAAATCAAGTTGGAAACTTTAAAAGTTAAGTTCTAGACCATCTGAACTTCAATTTTTACAAATTTATAGTTAAACTAAACGTCTCAGAAGTACGAACCCAACGACACTAAATTCAACTCAATCCTAGCTCAAATGAGTCCAAATCAAAGACCCGGAGCGTATTTGGAAGGTTCACACTATAATTTGGATTACCAAATATGACATGCTTATAGTCGAATCGAGAGGCTCGACAAGACAAATCCAACAAGCCCAAGATTATCAAATTATGATATCATTAAGACATTCAAATGCACAGTAAGCAATCCTTGATCAAGGGATTCAACATTGGCCGTCCATTCAAACCACTCCTAATTTACCCTTTATCTTCCTCCTATTTACTGGCCATGCCCTCTTAGAAAACTATAAATTGACCCATCATTTCTTATAAGAGGGGACCCAAGCAAGGAAGCAAGAAGAGAAGGAAGAGAGCTCTCTTGCCACTAGACTCCTCCTCGACCACCACTGGACTTCCACCCAACAGCCGACTAATGCCGAAGTTCTGCTCGACAGTCGACTGACGCCAGATTTCTGCCCGACCGTTAATTGAAGCTGGATTTCCGCCTGACCACCAAACATTTCTGGATTTTTGATCGCCTTTTATAACTGGACTTCAACCAGATGATTGACATATTATAATATGATTGTCCTTAATTTCAAGGACGAATCAGTAACTTGTAATCAATTCAAACACTAGTAGAATTTTTTTCAGCTGGGCGTGGCCCCCATGGTTTTTTTCCTTTTTAAGATTTTCCACGTAAAAATCTTGGTGTTCTTTCATCTTCCGTTTGTGTGCTACATATCCATACAATACTAAGATGAAAAATTTTAACTCTATCGCCGTGTATATTCTAGCCCGCAACAATAATTAACAAAAATAAATATGATTCTCATTATTAAAAAAAACTGTTTAAAAATATATAATGTATATGTTTTAAAATAAAAATTTCAACTAGTTATTTATTCACACATCACTTACTTTATTTTGTGTTGTTTATAAAGCTTTTTTTTTTTTTTTTTTGATGGGTTAAGAGCTCATATGGGATGGTAGGATCATGTGGGTATGATTTGTTAGTGCTTAATTGATACAAATTCATTATAAATTTTTTTGCTATTATTAAATAAAATGTGTTATATTTAAATTAATTTAATATTTAATAGAATATTTTATATTAACTTAAATTATATAAATAAATTATGAATTGAATAGGTTGGTTCTTAAAAATTGGGACCAGTTCAACGGTTGGCCGGTTGAGCAGGCGATTCAAATCGATTCTCACCAGTTTGATGCTGAGTCAATTTTTCATGAGGACTGAATCGACCATATAACCGGTTCACAAATGAATTGGTCGAATAGGCTGGTCTGGTCCGATTTTCAAAATCTTTTTAAATATAATTGAATGTGGTTTTTCACAATTGAATCGGTTGAACCAGCTGGTCCGGTTATATGGTCGATTCAGTCCTCATGAAAAATAGACTCAGCATCAAACCGGTAAGAATCGATTTGAATTGCCTATTCAACCGGCCAACCGTTGAGCCGGTCCCGATTTTTAAGAACCGACCTATTCAATTCATAATTTATTCAAATAATTTAATTTAATATTTATAGAATATTTATATTAAATTAAATTATTTAATTAAATTATAAATTAAATAGGTTGATTCTTAAAAATCGGGACCAGCTCAACGGTTGGCTGGTTGAACAGGCGGTTTAAATCGATTCTCACAGGTTTGATGCTAAGTCGATTTTTCATGAGGACTGAATCGACCATATAATCGGTTCACAATTGAATCGGACAAACCAGCTGGTCTTGTCCGATTTTCAAAACTTTTTTAATATAATTGAATGTGGTTTAGAGGAACTTGACGATTAATTTATGAATAATAGAAATTGATTGTTAGACATGTAAATATACAAAATTATGGTAGTGTAAAAGTAAACAACTTTTTTTTTTTTTGAGAAAAAAATCAAAAAGGCCTTTGAATTTTTATAAGAGATTAAAATAATTCATAATTATATTAAAATATTATTTTGAACCTTTAAATTTAAAAAATAATCAAAATAAACTCGTGATAAAATTATTTTGATTTTTTTTTAGAGAGTTGAAGAATCAAAGTGTCCTTAAATATAATGAAGAACTATTTTAATTTTCGATAAAGATTCAATAGATGATTTTAGTCTTTTGTTTTTTTTCATTTTTTAATTTTTTAATTTTATAAATCGGCCCTGTTTGGCGCAAGACGAAGTTGACAAATAGTTGATCGCAGTTGGTCGAAGGCATTGCTTGACGGAATCTATGGCGGAGAACAGAACGTGGACGGTATCTTCCCCGCCTCCTCCACCTCCATCTTCGTCCTCCGACTCCTCAAGTGAACGGCAGATCCTCAGATTCATCCCCTTCCAGAGCTCCGTGGACGAGGGCTTTTGGAGGAGACTTTCCTCTCTCAAGCTCGATGCTCTTGGGCTCGACCAGTCCCCAATCCCCATAACCGGCATGTTTTTTTCGTTCCCTTCAGCTTGTGCTCTCCGTGTACTGACGCCGAACTTATTTCAAGACGTCTTACAATTTTGCTTCTCCAATTGATAGGTTTCTATGCGCCTTGTTCACATCCACAAGTGCCAAATCCATTAAAACTTATGGCAGAGTCCCTGCCGGATGATCCCTTTGAACAATTGACATCGCTTCAGTTGGTAATCGGTAACAGGAATAAATGCCCTGTGCCAGGAACTCTTTACAATACAAATACATTGGAGAGCTTCCATGCTCTTGATAAGGACGCTCTTCTGAAAATGGAAGCAAAGAAGGTTAACTCTTTGGATTTTTCAGTTTGAAGAAACGAATATCTATGTTTACAGCTTTACGTTGCTTAAAAGGTTTTATTTTTGCTGCGTCTTGTGCCTACCCGTTGAACTGAAGCCCAATCTTTGACCGTCTCTTAGATTTTTGACGATATTATAAGCGGGAAAGCAGATGAGAATTGTGCAGTGCTTTCAAGGTTCCTCCTTATCTCATTTGCTGATTTGAAGAAGTGGACCTTCCGTCATTGGTTTGCATTTCCTGCTTTGTCGCTTGAACCTCCAGCAACCTTAGTTAATATACAACCAGCTTCAAAGGTGTTCAGTTCAGAAGAGGTATTCGTATTATTGGTGTACGTGCTCAGCTTCTTATTTTTGCAGAGTTTCTAATGCCATTGTTATTCTCATGATAGGCTAAATCTTTATCAAGGGCATGCAATGAATGGCGTAATTCAAACATGACAGCAGGTTGATCATGCATTTTATCTGTGAGGGTACTTTTCAATGTTCTTCATTTGGTAATTTAATTCTCATCAATGTGGATGGTATATTGTTTGCCAAACTGTAGGTGTGCCATTCTTTTTTATTGTTATAGCATCAAATGCACATGTTACTATTCGACCACTGAAGGATTGGGAAGCATTCCATGGTGATGGTGAAAAGGTATATTCATGGAACAATCTAAATTAACGGCTATTCTGCAGTATGGTATGGAACTTTCAATCTGACTTACATCTAGTTATTATAAATTCTAGTTTTGCATTACTTATTGAGACAGCTATGCATATGAGATTTATTTTTTACCTAAGATTGATTTGGAGTAACAATAAATCTTTGGCTCAAACTGTTTTTTGCATCTGTCAGCTGCTCTTCGGTTTCTATGATCCTTGTAATCTTCCTAGTAATCCAGGCTGGCCTCTTCGCAACTTCCTTGCATTCATTTGTTTGCGGTGGAAGATAGAAAATATTCAGTTTTTGTGCTATCGGGAGAGGCGTGGTTTGGCTGATTTGGAATTATCCCTTGTCGGAGAAGCATTAGTTTTGCTGCCACAAGGTAAATCATCAGTTTACGGTAAATTGTCATTCATATGAACTGAAATGTGACCAATTTATCCAATGTGATTTCCCCCTAACTTAATATCATTTTGATAGATTGGAGGAACCCTTGTTGTGTTCCTAAAGCTGTAGGATGGGAACTTAAACCTAAGCTCATGAACCTGGCGGCATCCATGGATCCAAAGAGGTTTTATGCTAAATAGTTCAATCTTTTAATTACAATAAGCGCCAAAGTATTTTGGTGACACATGTACCCATTTAAAAATGTTCACGATTTTGCTGTCTCTGCAGGTTAGCCGTCTCTGCAGCAGATCTGAATTTAAAGCTTATGCGATGGCGAACCCTTCCATCTCTAGACATTAATATCTTGTCCTCTGTTAAGTGTCTACTTCTGGGTGCCGGTACACTAGGGTGCCAAGTTGCTCGCATGCTGATGGTTTGTCACAAAAGATTCTCTTACATATAATGTTATAAATTGCCATCCTTTATTCTCTTTGTCAATGGTTACAAATCTATCTTCAGGCTTGGGGTATTAGGAGGATAACTTTGCTTGATAGTGGGCGTGTAGCTATGTCCAATCCTGTAAGACAGTCTCTGTATACATTTGAGGATTGCCTAGGTGGTGGTGAGTTAAAAGCTGTTGCAGCAGCTAAAAGTCTGAAGAGGATTTTTCCAGCTGTGGTGAGGTTCATTTGCCTCATATTTTCTTCTTAAAAGAAGACATATATTGCAACCACTGATTAATTATTGCATTGTAGGAAGCTGAAAGTATTAATTTAGCAATTCCAATGCCAGGGCATCCAGTGCCTGCTCAAGAAGCAGATAATGTGCTTAAAGATTGTGAACTTCTTCAAAGTTTGATTGCTTCCCATGATGTCGTGTTCTTATTGACTGACACTAGGGAAAGTAGATGGCTTCCAACACTTCTTTGTGCAAATGAAAGCAAGGTGAATCTACTGACTTAAAAAGTATTCTCATTTCTGAGATCTGATGTGCAGATGATGGACTCTCTTTCTGGGGAAAGGTCCTACAGCTTTCTTTTCATATGACTTTATACTAAGGTTTTGTGCCACCTTTGCTTTGAATTGCCTAAAATGCTATTCTCTTTGTAGCAAAGTTGCTATGAAATGCTTAAATAGTTATTTGCTAACAATTCCACATTGTTGAATCTACAGGAATTATGCTTGTCACAAATGTTTTCTTCTTCTTTCAACTGCAGTTGATGTGTATGGTTATTTACCTACATAAGGTTTTTAGGCCACCTGTTTTCTTGATTGCAATCCATAGAAATCATGTTTATGGCTATTTATAGCCAGCTATTCTCTAGAGTGCAATTACTTATGGTAATGTTGCAATTCTGCCTGAATTGCTGATGTAGATCATGTGTATGAATGATGCACCAGTTAAGCATTTAAACATACTTGCATGAGAATTTTGCAGTGGATATGTTCAGTTCAGTAAATAAACGTCAAGGCCTAGTAGTCCTTTAAATCTCTTGTATGCTAAGCCTTAAAAAGCATTTTGACTTAAAACAGGGAACTTATTGATAGTTTTACTGTGGCATTTATATCACATAATAGCTGAGATTTTTTAGAACTAGATGATTGATAGATATATATGTTGGGGTTCTTAATCAGTACAAAGATGCACTATTAATAGAGTTGTATCTAGACTGCCAAAACTCAAATGCGGAGGCTTCACCAACTGCATGTATGCGTGCTACAATGCAAAACACAAAAGAGATCAAGAAACACACAATCAAGAGACAATCAAATTCTGTGCTACAATGCAAAACTCAAATGCGGAGGCTTCACCAACTGCATGTATGCTGTGCTACAATGCAAAACACAAAAGAGATCAAGAAACACACAATCAAGAGACAAAAATATTTATGTTATTTAGCTTCAACCTATGTCCATTGGAAGGAGAGAATCCAACTTTTTACAAATGCAGAGGCCATAAACATGGTATTTATAATGAAGGAGCACTCGCTACCCCTTCTAAATACCAAACACATTTGCACATAACAAAATAGTCTAATTAGATCTCTGGCATGAAGGTTTATCTTTCACCAAGATCTGAAATCCAAGATGTAGAGACCATAAACATGTTATTTACAATGAAGGAGGACTCCCTACCCCTTTCTAAATTCCAAACAGATTTGCTCATAATAAAGAAACCTAAATAGAATCTCTGATATGAACAATTATCTCCCACCAAGATCTGACATCCAAGATGATGCTAATAATAACCCTAGTTGATGCCACTCATCCATGCTAAACTTGTACAATTGTTTTCAAGAGAGAATCCAAACTGGAGATCTATACTCCATGAAATCTTAGCTAAGATGGTAACCTTTGCTTCTTCAATCGCATGTGAAATGCTTAGGAAAGAAATTATATCGTGAAAACCTCCAAGGCTTGGCTTGCAAACCCTAAGAGATTTCTTCATATATAGCCGTTATGCATGCAGTCCCTAGTAAAAGGGAACAAATCTATAGGTAGATCAGATCCCAAGTAATATTCAAGCGCTATTCCCAAGATGAGATTTTTCTTCTTGCACATGCAATGCAAATTAGTGGCAAAACATGGATCTCCTTTGCGACTTCTTTCGAAGTTGAGCAAGCTCCCAAAAGTCTAGAAGCACTAAGCACTGTGATCCAAAACACATGTTATACGTAATGCTAAAAGTGCATTTCCTATTACGTTTTTTGTAGCTCCAATGTGGTTGTCTCCTTACTCTGAATGTTATAATGGTACGAACCAGCACTAAGAGAAACAATGCAATACAAGTATGTTTTATTTGATCAATATTGAATTCTTGCCATCATCTCCCTGTCAGATTTAGTTTCAGATTTTTTTTTCCAATCAGGAAGGTAACATTTTTTCTCTTTTCCCCAAAATATGATGCTCCTACACAAACACAACTGCTCATTAGCTGTTTCCTTGAAGGCTTTCAAACATAATTGGATCATTGAAATAGCCATGGTTCTTCAAAGCCCAAATCAATTGGACTCCTTAATCTATCATTTCATTACCATCATACTTTGTTTAACCGTGCGTTGATAATAGTTATTAGGGAGTGATGTAGAACGGGAGGGGGGAGCATGTGAATTGAAATTTCAAATTAATTGGAAGGGAGGGGGGGTCATGTGAATTGAAATTTCAAATTAATTGGAAAAGAGAGGGAATGGGTTACTTAATTAATCCCTAAAATGGAGTTCCAATTTTGTGAAGGAATTAATTAAAATAGAGAAGGGAAGAGAATAAGGGGATGGAAATATTGTTGAATATTTTAATTGGAGAGAGAGGGAGAGGCCGGCCTATGCAAGGGCTTGATTGAGGATTTGATTTGGAGGAATTAATGAGATAGGAGAGAGGGTAAGGGGGCCGACCAAGAGAAAGGAGGGGGGGAGAAGTGTCCAGGTTCGATGAATGTGTCTAGGTTCAATGAACATGAAAATTGGAATTAATTCCAATTAATTTCAGATTGATAGAGATTTGGGGGGGGGGGGTTCCTAAAAGAGATTTGCTAATTAGGAAAATTAATTTAAATCAAATCCAATTAGAAATTTAATTAGATCTAATTTAAGTATCTTTCCTAAAATAGGGATTCTTATTTAGGAAACAAATTCAAATTCAAAATTGTTTGAATTTTAAATTCAAATTTGTTACCAAATTAAGAAGGCCAAAATAGGAAGGGCTTTGAATGCAATATGGAATTTGTGGAGCTAAGGGAAGAGGGAGGAGGTGGCCGGCGGCTAAGGGGAGGGGGGAAGCCTTGGAGCCGGCGGCTTGGAGGGGAGGGGATGGGGTGGCCGGCTAGGAGGTGGTGGTGGAGTGGCCGACGGTTGGAGGAGGGGAAGAGGGAAGCTTGGTCGGCGGCTATGGAGGGGGTTTGGCTGGCGGTCAAGGGAGAAGGAGAAATGAAGTTTAGAGAGAGAAAGATAAACCATGAGCCCGGACGCTTCCTACGGCTGATGTGTGCTACGTTGCCCTCATCTAGGGGCTTCAAACCACGAGCCCGGACGCTTCCTGCGTTTGGTGGGTATTGCTTTTCCCTCACATAGGGATTTCCACTCTCCCAAGAACTCCCATAGCTCCTAGAACAAAGTGTTGAAATTTTTTTTTATTAATCATCCATTAACCATTACAAGAAGAAGAGGAGGTATAAATAACCTAAGATATAATAACAAAACAAAAGACAAAAGTGCCCCCTGGGGTTACAAGCACCTACTCCTTCAAGTGAGGGTAAAAATGGAAAAATACATAAATAAATAAAAAATACAAATAATAATTTAGAATAAAATGGTGTGATCATGGCCGTAGATCTTCTTCTCCTCCTTTGATAAAGCTTTCACGATCGGATGTCCGCATTAGGGAGTAAACCATAGGGGATCAAAATTGGCCTTGATACACAACCAAAAAGTTTATGCCAACTTGATATTTCTACACTAATTTGTTTACAACTATTCTACTTCGAACTACAACCAATATCCTCAAATGCCTAAGTAAATTTTCTTCTCACGTGAGAGCTTTTTGCATTGGCTAACACTTCACAAATTGAAGCACATCAAAGATTATGCACTAAAATCCATGCAACCTTGTGGATTTGTTGTGGGAGTCATCAATCTAGAATTTTGATTGATCATGTTACGAGATTGTCAGGACCCATTAGAGCCACAAACCACATGAACCATTTGATCCCAACTAAACATTAACTTTAATAGCAATTTGTTATAACGAGAACACCAAAACTCATATATGAAAGCATCAACATGATAAAGCATGATGAAAAATAGAACACAATAGATCAAGAAATACACAAACAAGCAGCACTAAGTTTTACATTATTAAGCTTCAACTAAAACTGCATCTAGCTTGAACCAAGCCCAAGTCCATAGAAGAGGAGAGGATCCAATCCACTAGAAATATAGAAGCCACAAATGTTGAGGGAATGCTCAGCAGCCTTTCTAAAATTCTACATGCAATAGGGAATAGTTTTTATATTTTAAAATAATATTGAAACAAATTTTCATATGACAGTGGAAATTATGACAAAGTATCTCATCACATAAAACAAAGAAAGCAACTAGGTGTTGAACCACAGTGAAAAGGAGCAATATGGCAGCATCCAATGATGGGATTGTTCATCAAGCGTTTTAATGCTCAATAGAATAACTTTTTTTGTTTTGTGGACTAGCATAACATTAACATCTAAATTATGCTTATTAACATGTGTGGTAATTTCTTTTACAGGTTGCAATAACTGCAGCCTTGGGATTTGACAGTTACCTTATCATGCGTCATGGTTCTGGTCCTGGGCCCGTTTCCTCTGACATGCAGGATGCTACTTGCAATGCAAGTGAAAAAACTGGAGATTTTAATGCCATTGTCACACAAATGCACAAACTGTCAACCAAAAATGAGGATAGAGGACAGCGTCTTGGGTGTTACTTTTGCAATGATGTTGTTGCTCCTATAGATGTACTAGTTTTGGAAATATAGCTTAGCGCACTTTTTTTTATCATATTTTAATCCCCCATCTTTAATTGTTTTACTGAATTGAAACTAAGTGCATTTCTTTCTGCAGTCAACTTCCAACCGGACATTGGATCAGCAGTGTACAGTCACACGACCTGGACTGGCACCTATTGCCTCTTCCCTTGCAGTAGAATTGCTAGTGGGGATTTTACATCATCCTAAAGGGTAAATCAGAGTTATTTGCTATATTAATCCTCCCCGTCCCCTCTTTATTTTTTTTCACCATCCTGATCCTGACTTTCTTATCTTCAAATTGAACATATTTGCAGTTTTGCACTCTGTTGATTGACCACTTGGTTCAATATATTCCCAATTTCTTTGTGATAGGTTTTCTAAGAATTTCACCCTTATTAAAGTTTATAAACCCTAGCGTTATTCAAATCTCTATTAAAGTTTATATCTTTGTGTGATGCATCTAATGGAATCATTAATGCTGTTTATGATCACTTAAAAAGGAAAATTAAACATAATGGATGGATATTTACAATGAATATGATTTCCTGTAGTTTTGTGGAAAATGGAAATGAGAGATAAAGGGGAATCTTGTTAAACTTCTTGCGGGTGTTAGTTGTAAGAGACCCATTGTTGATGCATGCATGAATACTGGATGATTTTGAGCAGTTTGATACTATCTTGTACTGGGGGGGAGAATTCCTGCTCTAATATTATTGCTTTCCTTTTAAGGAAATTTGAGGGAAATAATTAGTAATTATACCTAAATTGCTGCAAAACAGTAAGAATGAGATTTAGTTTCCATTTCATTTACGCTCCCCTCTGTGCACTTCAAATCATACATATCTTGAGAATTTTGTGTAACTGAACCTTTTCCGGCAACAATTAATTCATGTGTCCCTTTCATCATAAAGCTGGTAATTGCTTTGTTGTTTCCTTTGTTCTTTTATGAAGGGTATGGCATGCCCATTTTGCCTAAAGTGCTAAGCTCATCTATTGGTTTGATATTTGCAGGATAAATGCTCCAGGGGAGATTTCTAGCTCCATTGTAGGCAGTAGTGATAGGCCTCTTGGTATATTACCTCATCAAATCCGAGGCTCTCTTCCTCAATTTTCTCAGCTAACGCTCATAGGCTACTCATCAAAAATCTGTACTGCCTGCAGTGATGCTGTTAGTTTGTCCTTCCTAATATCTTTGATTATTAACTAGTGTATTATTTGTGCATGAGGAATTATCTAGGATCTTAAGTAGGATTTCTATTCTCTCACTTCTTTCTTCTGTCGTCCCTTCTTTATGTTCTAATCCAAACTACTGCCCAAATTTGGCTAGATGCGGGCAATATATGCTACATCTTTGTCAATTCATGTTAACTGCAATTACTATTAATTTCTTTCTCCAAATTATTAAGAGAGAGCAGTTTCAAAGGATCATAAACAGGCTGTTAAAAAGTAATTTAATTTCCTTTCATATTATTTTTCTTTATAGGCACCATTTTGCCGCTATATTTTAGTTTCTTATGCTTTCTTGGTTTAAAATGCATGCTAGTTTTCAAATGGAAATTATGCATCGAAAATTTGTCACTATTATAAAGTTATGATCTTTTCCTATATAAATTATGATTGCTCGTGTTTTTTCCCTTGCTTAGCTCTATAGGATTTGGTTTCCAAATTCATACCTATTTGTTCTCTCATTTGTTAGACCGGTCCAGGAGGGACTTATCTAGCCGGTCCAGGAGAGACTGGCTTTGTTACAGAAGGCAAACCTGTCCACCTCCTTGGGTTCCGTCTCCGATTCGTGAAGTCTAGCAGCCTCGTTTAGGAAGAAATTAAGGTGATTTAGGAGGGAAAATTCAAATGAAGGGCTGTTCAGAGATTTCCTTTAGGAGTGTATGGTTTAAGTAGAATGTTTCCTAGGGTTAGGATATCGGGTATTTTTCTGAATTGAGTTTGTTTTTTGCTGTTTTGGGCTGTAGTGGCGTCTAGAGATTTGGGAGAGCCGGATCTTCTTCTCGAGTTGAAGATCCATTGTATCTCCTGTGTTTTCTTTCATCTGCTATCAATACAATCATTCCTCACCTTTGTTTCCACTTCGTTCTTTGTATTTCTGGTTTTGTACTTCGCTGAAATTCAATTTCAGCCATGATTCTGTTGAGATTTACAAGTGTTTTCTATCATCCTTCTCTTTTGTGATAGAGGCCAGGGTTGTAGGTTTTGTTTAATATTTTGAAAGATGCGAGTAAAATATTTAGAACGAGCTTATAAAATTTCTGAAGGTCTAGATATTAATTTTTAACCCGTATACGGTAATTGTAACTATGTAATTTTCAGTTATTCTAATGGCAGCATTTTATGCTAATGTAAACAAATGAGCAGCTGTGGTAAAATTGTAATGCTAGTGCTACTGCAAGCACAGCTTTTTTATGGACCTTCTTTATGCAATTTCTGGATTGGACATGTTCATGGTTTCTACAGCATGCTGAGGTTTTATCATTGGTTTGTTTCAGGTGGTTTCAGAGTTTAGAAGAAAGGGAATGGAGTTTGTTTTGCAAGCTATCAATCAGCCCAGCTACCTAGAGGATCTCACTGGCTTAACTGAGCTCATGAAATCAGTGAATTCTTTCAGCGTGGACTGGGATGAAGATGATTCTGATGCCAATGTAGATGACTGAGGTAACACTTGTAAATGATGAACATATTATGATCATGCTGCTAAACAGTATTTAGTCATAGGATACAATTATTTAGCCCTTTCTTACTGACTACCCTTTTAATTGTGATATCCAAAGAAAAAAATGTAAAGAAGAAAATATCTGATTACTTAATGCAGATGCTAATTCTCATTGTTCTCTCACTACATTTTTTGTTTTCTTTTCAATTTTTATAGCTTTTTTAACTAGGTTACACCGTTACAGCTTGTATTTGTGGTTATCGTAATACGTAGTTGAGGGTAAAAATGTTTTTAATTTCTTTCTCTGGGCTCAGGTTTGTCTTTCTACGGTAGCAAGGAACTAGTGATACAATTGCGCAACATTTTAGCATGCATTCCTGCAACCAAATGCGCAGCTGGTCTCTGCTTAAATTATGATTTTTTGCTGCTGAATGCTTCATTTTATGATACAAAATAGGAACAAAATCAGTTATGCAAGAATTACTCCGCCTGGCAAAATGTGAAGTTACGGGTCTAACTACCGTTCATATTAAGCAATTTCAATGAAAAAAAAAAACACTTATATGTTGATCGATTCGCTGACCGCAAAATTTGACCGGTTTCACACCACTTTATATTAACATGATACGCATCATGATCTGTGATGCAGACATCCAACCGTCCATGCCTATCCGAGGAGCTGAAGATCGATGGCCGTGATCGTCCCACGTTATCTTAAATTTTATTTGTAATTTTATTTTTATTATGAATTTTCTATTTTTACCCTTACTTAAGAGTGTCGTCCTATGTAAGCCCTAGGGGCATATGTGTCTTATTTTAGTTTTTTAGGCCTATATATAGAGACCATTGCTTGAGTAATGCAATGATGGATTATTAATAAAATTTTGTGTTTACACTTGTGTTCTTTGGAGATAACGTTAGTGAGATTCCTATGGGAGGGAATTGAAGTTTTCACCAGCTGCAGGATGGGTCCGGGCTCGTTGCTTGAAGTCCCTTGGAGAAGGGCAACGTATCACCGTCAGTCTTCGGAAGAGTCTAAGGCTCGTGGTTTATCTTTTATCTTTTTATTTCTTTGTTTGTGTTCCTCCTTGTTTGTCACGACTCGGCCCGGTTAGCCCGAATTAATGGGGCGGTAACAGATAGTCGTACGGTAAGCAGTAAAAATTAACATTCATTCCAACATAAACATAAAATAAAGTACATTCCAAAAAAACATAAAAGAGTCACTAAACCACAATTAAACTTATAATGTTCTTCACTTTTACCAGTTTTTCATAACATCAAAAGCTAAACAAGTCCATTACATCTATACTCAAAGTTCTTAAAACACACAATCTATGCCTTACACACACAAGACACAAACTGAAAGAAAAACCTGTCACTCCTCCGTCCAGTCCTACGACGGTAAATAAACTGCCTCTCCGCCATCAGTTCCTAGATGGTTCTCCTAAAAAGAATCCCACAACAAGGTGGTGAGCTTACTCGCTCAGCAGGTAATTCATATATCCCATAAAAATTTCATAAAACAACAATAAAATATTTTCATGAAAGTAAACCTCATGTGAAAACTTTAAATACTATCATTTCTGAATAATTTCAAAACTTTTCTGAATGAAAGCATTTTTATGACCTTTCCTCAAATTATAAAAGCCATTTTCATAACTTTTTTTCCTCAAACATAAACCTTTAATGTGCTTAGAAAAACATGTATGAATATAATATGCATCATATTTACTATAACACCCGTCTCAGAGGTACCCATAAAATTTGTACTGATCAGGTACACATCATTGATCATTCCTTTACCATTTGGTTCCGAAAAACCACTTTACCATTTGGTTCCAAAGAACCCCTTTGTCATTGCTCCGTAGTCCTTTACCATTTTTGGGTACTCCGCATCAGTGCACAGTTTCATATCATAAACTCTAAACTATTTTTTTCAGTCAATTATATGCTTAATGAAAAACAATCATGATTCATATATCATTTGCTTAAACATGAAACCACGAATTAGACCATAACATGTAAGAAATAAAGAGATTCTACTTACATACTAATTGCAACATAAAATTCATAAACCATATAAATAGGACACAATGGAGAAAAAGGATTCATGTAGCCGACCCCACGTAGTGGGATAAAGGCTTGATGTTGTTGTTGTTGTTGTTGTAAAGATTTGCGCATTGAGTAAAAAGAGCAAAATAATATATATAAAATTCTTACAGGAGATATGAGTACCTACCTTAATACAAGTACAGCAAATTCGTCTAGTGTTGCTTTGACACGCTTCTCTCCTCCCTTTATCGATCACAACCTAACATTCAAATAAGGCATAATTAAATTTTATTTTCCTTAAAGCTTTTCCCTCCTTCCTCCATCACATAAACCCTTATGAATTTTAGAAATAAATGAAAAATTTATTTTCAGATTAAGTAATTATTAAATTTTTTGAAAATGTTTAAGTCATAATTTCCCTTCTAAAATCATTTCAATTCTCTCCCTAACCTAATTTAATAATTACCATACCTTATTTTCGGATTTATTTAATTAGAAAAATAAAGAAAATGCAAATTCTTATAAAAATTCAAAATTTTATTTTAGAAACATTCTTATGACCCATAGAAATCACTTTGTGAAAGCACTTTAAGAAATTTCGATTTTAAGGAAAAACCCTAATTTTCCAAATCTCCATAAAATTTAGGGAAACTTTATTTCTACCGTTAAAACATTATCCTAAACCTACCCTATTGATTTCGTAAGGAAATATTGAGTTTTTGCAAAATCCTAAAATTTCTCTTTCCAAAAATCAAGAGAATGAGAGGGGAAATTTAAATTGCAATGCTTACCTTAGTCTCCCCTTATCCTCCTCTACGTTTCCCCCAAATTTCCTCACCGGAAAAATGTCATCGGAGCCTCCTCCCGTCGCCTCTCTAGCATTCGCCCCCCTTTCTCTTTCGGTTTGGCCGAATGGATGGAATGGGGAGCCGAATGGATGGAATGGGGACCGACTTAAGAGGTATGAGAGTTAGATTAAAGTGCAAAAAGTCTTAAATACCCTCACTTAAACCATCTTCGCTTTACAAAAGACTAGGGGTAGTTTAGATATATTTAAACTTCTAATAATTTTAACTTCAAAATTAAGTGAAATTGACTATAGGTTTTATATACCAAATCGTTCAGAATTTTGCGTAGAATTTTATAAAATTATTTCCGTTGAAATCCGTTAACTTTGAAATTTCACTTAAATCTCGTTGCATCGTATCGAGATGCGTGCGACTCCTACGATCGTCGATTTCGGGTTTTACATTATTTTTCCTATTCGCCATCTCCATCCTCTCCCTACTTCCACCAAACCGGCCCCCCCCTTTTTTTTCTCTCCAATCCCGCCAGCTTCATCCCATCCTTCACCCAAACCCGTCGGCCCCTCCACCACAAACTCTTAATTTCAAATTCCCTCTTGATTACCTTCCTAAATTAGATTTTGTTAATTTGGAAAGTTATTCAATTTTGAGTTCAAGTAAATTTGAATTTCAAAATATTTTCAGTTTAATAAATTCTACATTAGGGAGCCTCCTCCAATTACTCCCAATCTGAAATTAATTTCAGATTTATTTTTCCAATCCCATTTAATGCTTGATCCACATACATCAAATTTGGACATCTCTCCCCCTCGTTCTTTGGCCGGCCCCCCTTTTCCTCACATATTAATTAATTCCCCTCAATTAATGCTCTCAATCAAATTCCTTTCCCTCTAAAATTTATTCTTTCCTAAATTAAGTTGTTCTAATTTTGATACGTTTTTGAATTCAAAATTCAAACAAATTTGAAACTTCAAATTCTTTCCTAAATCATTTAGCTTAATTTTGGAAAGCCTTCCTTCAATTAAGGATTTTATAAATATGAAATTAATTGGGAATCAATTCGAATTTCATATTCAACGAACCTAGACACTCTCTCTCCTCTCCCTCTCTAGGCCGGCCCCTCCCCACTCTCTTCAATCCACTTAATTCCCATTAATTCCCCCCTCTTAATTAATTAATTCTCTAATTGGATATCCCATTATGAGAATTAATTAATTCAAATTTTCAAATGACCTGCTCCCCCATATCCGTTCTACATCAATATGCGTGCTTTGATTAGCTTTCATATTGCAGTAGTCCTTGAAGAGCTGCTTGTTTTAATCCTCCTATATCATATTTTTGCTTTTTCATAGAAGAACAACGTGGGGTCATATATTACTAGTATGTGTGTAGTACCGCAAATGCATTAAAGTTTTATATGAATTTTCCAACACAAATTTGAGAAATATTCTCCTATTTGATGTAGTGGATCGGTGGAAGAATCGGATCTGCTAGAATGAACTCTCAATCCAGGGAACAAACTAAGCTTAAAGTTTTCAAAAGGGATATATATTCATCAATGATCTTTTCTATTACAATACTTGAATATTTATAAGCTAATAAGAACATTCTAGAAGCTAGTAGTAATAAACTTAGACAAGCGATTCCTAAGGAAAACATTTGCTATGATGTTCCACATCATACTCCCCTTGCGTCAGAAGAGCTCTACTCTGTCGAGATGGTAGTAATCAACGCGTTATCAAGAGGGAGATAGGTATAAAACCCATAACCAGATCCCTGGATCAAAGATTCTACGTCTCTCAATGAAAACACCATTTTTCCCGATAAATTTTCTTTTTAGGATAGAAGCATTTCCATTATCTTCATATTGAGAAGGTGAACTGGAAACAGCTTCATTATCTGACTTCATGCCTTCTCCTCGTTTAGAAGAATCAGTAGAAACATCACTACTAGGTGCAGAAAACCAGGAAGCCATGGAGCCAATAGGTGAAGAAGTGCTTCGAACCTCATTGCTGGCTACACTGGAATAAAAACCAAATGCTGAATTCTTAGCCTGCAAAAAACCTTTAACCCTTCTACTTACTTCTATAGCTTCATTTTGCCTTCCAAGCTTTCCTTTGTTAGCTGCCAGATCATCAAACAAGTCATCTACTTCATTCTCACACATCCTAATATGTTGATTTGTGAAATCACCGTTCTTCCTCCATACAGATAACTTAGAGGATAATATTGGGCTTTCATCAACAAGGAATCCCTTATCAGAACTATACTCATCCCCGCGAAGTGAAGGCAAAGAGCATTCCTTCTAAAAATACCATTGCAACATGATTTGTTCTCACAAAGTATCATTTCTGACAATAACTTATGAGACCATATCTTATCAGGATGAAGAATTTCATCCATTGTAATGTAAACTAGTGTATTATCTCTTGCCCTTTCTTTAGTGTCTTCAACGTAAGCTACAAGTGATGCAGGGATGGCGACCAACTGATTCATTGTTTGCTGAATTTCTGCATCTGTAGCCCGATGGGCATTCATACAAACATTTGAAGTGCATTTAGATGCTTCAAAGGTGCCATTGATGGTTGTATCCAAGAAATTTAAATACCTGTTGTGATCTACTTCTCTTGATCCTACATCATCATCAATTCTCAAATTTCTACTTCTGTGTCTACTTTCTGGAACTAATACAATAACGTTAGAGGCTAAATTAGCTTTTGGATTATGAATATCGGTAGAATTAGGCTTTAGAACCACAATTCTTGTGGGATGACATCTATTTTCAGCCTTGGGAATATATAAGTTAGAGCTACAGTCGTCTTCATCGAAGTTTCTTTTGATCTTTTCCCCACATGCGCACCTGTTTTTGTTCATAGATTTGTCCTAATTTGAATCAAATGTGTGGTTGGCTTCAAAATAGCAATGCACTTGTCTTCAGAGCATCTTTGAACTAATGATTTTTTGATGTTCCTGTTCCAGCTTCAGAGTAATCACTGGGAATCATCTGCTGCGGTTGTTGTTGCGGTTGCTGCTTTGTAAATAGCTCAAAGTAACCAGAGGATGACTCGGTGTCACTGTTGGCAGGTGAAGGAGGGTCTTCTTCAAGAGCGAAGGCAGAGACAAATGTAGTGGTAGGAAAGGCGAAAGCAGGGTCTGGTGTGTCACCACTAAAGCCGAGTGGTAGCGGCAGAGGGAGCACAGTGGTGGGGGTGGAATCGTTGTTGACCCGCATACTGTAGACAACAGAAACAACAAAAAAAATGTGTGTAGCTCTTACCTGTAGCGCCGAACTCCACGCGATCAGAATCCCCCAAATCCCGCAGCTGGGATGCCCCCCGCCGCTCTTCGCACGATGGCCACACGACCACGCCGCCAATCCCACGTCTATCTTAAATGCGTTGCGCGATCTCCGCTAAGAGCCGACCCCAGTCTTGCGTCGTTAAATGCCGAAGGAAATGAGGAGCGAAGTTTTTTTTTACTCCCGCAAACCTTCCAGCTCCGCCGCTGCTGTTCTGCTTCGCCTCCTCTGTTGTCGCTTCTCCGGCTCCCAGTTGCTGTCCGACTTCGCCTCTCCCGACGACGCTCTCTTCCTGTCAGTCGGAAGTTACGACATTGCGATCGGGAGCAACAACAGAGCTCGCCTGCTGTGAAGGTTGCACAAGTCGCCTCTTCGGCTCCCAACTGCTGTTCGATCCCGCTCCTCCGACGACGTTCCCTCCAGTCGAATCGGAAGAAGCAGCAGGAGCTTGCTCGCGTGAAGGTAATTTCCTCCCGATCACGTGCTTCTTCGGCCTAGCGTCGCTGTTCGACTCTGCTTCCTTCGACGACTCCCTTCCTGCCGAGCCGAAAGTTACGACATTGCGATCGGAAGCAACAAGGGAGCTCGCCTATTCTGGAAAATCGCACGAGTCGCTTCTCCGGTTCCTTCCCGCTAGTCGACTTCGCTCCTCCAGCGATTCTCCCTTCCTGATTAGATCGCGAGCAACAGCGGGGGTTCACTAGCCGTGAAGGTAATTTCCTCCCTTCTGCGTGCTGCTTCGGCCAAATCCTGTAAATTCGATTACTGAACGGCCTCTTAAGGCAAGCAAAAAGAGGGAAACAGAGAACTTATTCCTCTGTGAGCATTTGAATTTCCTAATCCTACTCAAAGCAAATCTAAATTCTACTTAATTATCATTATTTATATTAATTATGAATTAATTTTAATTTATTATAATTATTTAATAATTAATAGAATTAATTATTAATAATGTTAATTAATCATGTTTAATTAATCTTAATTAATTTCTATTAATAATTAATTAATTACCTTTAATTTTTTAATTAATTATAATTAATATAAATTAATTATAATTAATTATTTAATTAATAATAATTAATTTTTTTTATTAATAGTAATTAATTATTTTTAATTAATTATGATTATTTCGTTAATAATAATTAATGATCTTAATTATTATTAATTATAATAATTTTTATTAATTATAATTAATTATAATAAATGATAAAGAAATATACTCCCCTCTTGCCTCCACGAGCCGACACCGTCGCCGACGACACGCGCAAGGTAAGTCCCAAATCCTGTCCTCGACGAGCTTGATGCGCTGGTGGACCTCCTATACGCGCTCTTGTAGCACGGTGGGGGGGAATCCAGTGCAACAGGTACGACGAGGCAGGTAAGCCCTATACACGCTCTTGTAGCGTGGTGGGGATAGTCCTCGACCCCGACCTCGACATCAGCACTGTCAGCCCCGCACAGGTATAATTTCTGAACTCAAATTCCCATTTTCGGTGTTTGCGGCGGACCGGAGAACCACCTATACGCGCTCTTGTAGCACGGTAGGAGGAAACCCGGTGCGGTGCTTACGACGAGGAGGGGAATCACCCAGATTCCCATTTTCGGTGTTTGTGACGGACCGGAGAACCACCTATACGCGCTCTTGTAGCACGGTAGGAGGAAACCCGGTGCGGTGCTTACGACGAGGAGGGGAATCACCCAGATTCCCATTTTCGGTGTTTGTGACGGACCGGAGAACCACCTATACGCGCTCTTGTAGCACGGTAGGAGGAAACCCGGTGCGGTGCTTACAACGAGGAGGGGAATCACCCAAAATCCCATTTTCGGTGTTTGCGGCGGACCGGAGAACCACCTATACGCGCTCTTGTAGCACGGTAGGAGGGAGCCCGGTGCGAGGCATACGACGAGGTGGGTAAGCTCTATACACGCTCTTGTAGCGTGGTAGGGAAAACCACTGGTGCTCTCGTACTGTTACTGTTAAAGACCCCATACACGCTCTTGTAGCGTGGTGGGACGAAAGATGATGGCCGCAGTGTCTAAAGACACCTACCATACACGCTCTTGTAGCGTGGTGGGAAGGCCCAGCTCCCTATATTTCCCCCCAAACGGGGGATATGCCGGGATGCTGCCGAAATTTTCACTAAAGTATACAAGACCTGGACAACAAAGGACATCTAACTTGAGCAACAATACAAAAGACCAGTACTCGAACAGAAGTGCATAGAACTCGAACAATTAGAGGACTGAATCCGAGCTGAATAAATAAGGGACTTGAACTGAACTACAGGGAACAGAACCCCAAGTGCTAAAATGTGCAAAAAATAATCAAAATGCAAAAGACAAGTGATAAATTTGTTTATTTGAACAAACACCAAGTTAACAGCAGGAGACTCGTGGTGGACTTTCAAATGTGATTGACTTAAACATCAGTCAACTATGAAATGTACAAGTACTACCCACCTGGAGCAATTAAAGACCGATCATGCAAACAAATAGTGCCTGTTGATTGAAAAAGGCAACACTGGCAATTGGTAACGGAGGACCTGTCACTGCAAATAAGTACAATCAAGACCACCTGAGATTGGTGACAGGTGGATACAGTGCAGGAACAATGGCTCCTCTGCGAATACTTCTAGGAGATCATATTAGACATGACCAATCCCTATACATAAGCATGATCCATTTGTGGATAACAACAGTAGGTACATTGTGATCATAGGGAACCTCTGTGGACACAAATGTATACAAGGGTATATGGTGAGTACGAATACCAATTGACCTCTCAGGCAGAATCGACCAGCAAAAGGGGATCTCCTGCAAGGATGGAAGAGATGTTTGAGCAAATTCGAACTAAACTTCCTGGTGTTTCAAAGTTTCTTCTTTGCCTTTTGTCTGAGAGAAGATATCTCCAACATCGATAAGCCTTGAAAATACGAATAATCTTTGAAGTCTGGCGTTAATATACCATGCACACTAATGGTGTTATAATACCGTCTTCGCCGATGCTATTCAACCAAGAAGTACAAATACTCACCGATCCCTCAGGCAGAATCGACCAGCAAGAGGGACATCCCCTGCAAGAATGGAAGAGATGTTTGAGCAAATTCGAACTAAACTTCCTGGTGTTTCAAAGTTTCTTCTTTGCCTTTTGTCCAAGAGAAAACATCTCTGATATTAATAGGCCTTGGAAGTGCGAATAATCTTCAAAGCTTGGCGTTACAATACGACGTACCATGCTTACCGAGGGTGCTGCCGTATCGTCCTCTGCCGATAAGGTTCAATCAAGGAATACAAGCATATATCCGGACACCCCTCCGTACTACATGCAAATATTATAAAATCCCCTTTTTGCATGTATTATGATAAGCATGATGGGTTATGAATGTGTATAAGCGCATCGTATGTGTATGTCTAAAAACTTATATACGTGCATTTTTAAGAGTATGCCCACATGCATTTACAGAAGCAGAGGTTTTCACTCTAGTGTGTCATCTGACACTGTTATTACATTTCAAATCCTCCTTCCATAAGAAGCAGAGGGTTTCACTCTAGTGTGTCATCTGACATTGTTATTACATTTCAAATCCTCCTTCCATAAGAAGCAGAGGGTTTCACTCTAGTGTGTCATCTGACACTGTTATTACATTTCAGATCCTCCTTCCATAAGAAGCAGAGGGTTTCACCCTAGTGTGTCATCTGACACTGTTATTACATTTCAAATCCTCCTTCCATAAGAAGCAGAGGGTTTCACTCTAGTGTGTCATCTGACACTGTTATTACATTTCAAATCCTCCTTCCATAAGAAGCAGAGGGTTTCACCCTAGTGTGTCATCTGACACTGTTATTACATTTCAGATCCTCCTTCCATAAGAAGCAGAGGGTTTCACTCTAGTGTGTCATCTGACACTGTTATTACATTTCAAATCCTCCTTCCATAAGAAGCAGAGGGTTTCACTCTAGTGTGTCTTCTGACACTGTTATTACATTTCAAATCCTCCTCCCATAAGAAGCAGAGGGTTTCACTCTAGTATGACATTTGACATTAATACTGCATTTCAAATCCTCCTGCTGTATAAGTAGAGGGTTTCACTATAGTGTGCCATTCGACACTATAATTGTATTTCAAGAATCATGCATGCATATGAATGTATCATGTGTAATGCATCCATCGGCAAACACCCGCACGGGGCCCGACGAGCGTGTTATTGGTACACACGTGACGTCTGGGGATGCTGCGCGGGTCAATAAGTTTGAACATGATCCTCCTAAAGCAAGAAAATAGGAGTCGACAATGTTCAATAAATATTTATAAAATGCCCCCAAACACCCGCATGGGCCCCGGCGAGCGTGTTATTGGTACACACGTGACGTCTAGGGATACTGCGCGGGTCAACAAGTGAATTCAGGTTCGAGCCCGATCCTTCTATTCAGGTAAATAGGAGTTGACACGGCTCGAACTATCAAATAAATATGCGGTCGCAAGATCGACCGGGATATTTATTTTACATTCATATTAGGCCTTCAAGGCTTATAATCAAGAGAATTCAGTAACAAGGGCATAAAGCCTACGAAACCCGATCCTCTGTCAATCATTAGGCAGAGTCGACAAGGTTCAAAACATGAAAATATGAATGACCCCACACCCCGATGATGGCCGTGTTGAATGAAAATATCAACCGGAGGGGTCCATTTCAAATATCTCAAAGTACCATCCAAATTCCCTACAAAATCCAATCTTCTGAAAAATCCCAAAATTCAAAGATCTTTCCAACTCCAGATATTTAAAAATTGAAATCCAACTATCAAACCGCTTAAAAGCAAAATCCATCCATCCTCCGCAACAGTTTGCCGAGGTGGACAAATCAAAATTTACTTCAGCTCACATTGAGCTAATGCCTAGTCGAAAATATCACTAGGATCCATTCTCAAACAATCTCCTGCCAGCAAGGACGTGGTACGAGTCCTCTAACCGGCAGTTTCGCCGCCAAATGGCACTGCAGGATAAACGGTTATGATTCGGGGCCCTCTGAACCAGGTGGTCGCCGCCAAATGGCACCATTATATTATGGTTATGGCCAGAGCCCGTATGCTTCCCAATGGCATCAAATCCTTGAGATATGAATCAATAGGATATGATCGATAGGGCACAAAGCCCTCTGTTAGCTAAGGTGGATTCAAATTTGTCCCCTTAGACAAATATCCCCCCCAGGTCTACAAGGTACCCTTGGACGAAGCAACCCATGGCTGCCGACAAGGATCCTTCTGTCAGGTTGGGTCGACTACCTCCTCTGACTAAGTAGACCAGGGACCACGATGGCCCGGGACGACGGAACCATGGGATCTTGATCGGGTCTATCATCCATTCCCCCACCATCAGCTTTAAGTGCAAGATGGTGCAATTTTCAATTTTAAATATCAAATCTCCAAATCTCCCAATTTTCCAAATTCTCAAATCCTCAAACTTTCAAACCTTCAACCCATTGCTGCTACTATATGCCAGATCCACGTATCTCTACGCATCTGATTGACGACTAGCCTTAATCGAAAGTTCTCTCTCGTGATCGGGAGGGGTAATTAACTATAGGGGCTCGCGCCTATAGGAAACCAGAACTCAGATCATAAAGTCCTCGCAAAATGAGGGCGAAATCTTTGGGTAGTGTCTTATCTACTATCTCATCTGCCTTCCAAAATTTACCCCGGAACTTATCCCGTTAAAACTCCCCCCGAAGAAAGCAAAAAAAGTCGGGCGGAGGCCGGTGCCGAATTTTCGGAGCCCACAGATTTCTGGCGACTCCGCTGGGGATTGGTTTCTCTTTCCATCTTTGGCTAGTCATCTCAGTACTATCGTAGCAGTCAAATCAACGCAGATTTAAAATTTTGAATCTCTCAAAATGATCATTCAGTGAATCAAAATTTTGAATCTCTCAAAATGATCATTCAGTGAATCAAAATTTTGAATCTCTCAAAATGATCATTCAATAAATTCATCGAGATAACATGTTTAGCAGGATTTATATATTATTTTATTTGCTTGCTAACGTTATCTGCTTTATTTTTATCTTCTGTTCTGTGCAAGTCTCTGCATTTTGAAAGTGTGGGGTGATGTATCAGATTCTGATTACTAACCCTCACATTTCATTCATGCAGATGGATCTACAGAATCCTTCTGTTATTTGTTCTGCGTAATTTCTGTAACTGAAAGTGCGGGGTGATGTATCAAATTTTGATTACTAACCCCTGCCTTTCATTTGTGCAGAATGGAAATGCAGGACACCCCGATTACCGTCCATCTGGGACGAGGAGCCAGGATTCAGCTGGCAAACACTGTCATAAATACTGGAAATACTGGAGCCACAATTCACTTTGGTGGGCTCGAATTCTCAGCAGCTACTGCAAGGGCTGCAGCCGTTCCTGTGTACGACATAAATTCTGAAGAGCCTCCTGCGAGGTCTCATTCTACAAAGACGCATCTGCCAGTGCTGCGAGCTACTACCAGGGATGTTGCCCAAGGAAGAGTCTCGGTGTTTGAAAGATTGTCTCAGCCTGAAATCCTGAATTCCAAAAGGGTTGTTGATGGAAGAAAAATTTCAGTGGTGACTGTAAACACCACCGCCCTGCCCAAAGAGCCTGTTGCATTTGGGAAGTATGATGCTGAAGCTTCCTCATCTGGAGGAAAGTTCACTCGAAGGTAGAGGAGAAAGAGAAACGCAGAGCTGCGTGCTCAACAGCTGCCAGTACCGGTCCATCCCTCCAACCTGCCAGCACGAGAGCCAGAGACTGATGTCCCAACACGAAACAGGTTTGCTAACCTGAGGTGGGTGAGGAGAAATAGCTCTACTGGAGAGCTAAAACGATCTTTTTGGGAGCGCCAACCAGAAGCCTCGACTCCTCAGAAGATAAGAGAACCCGAACGTCTATCTGCCCGAGTGCATCGAGTACTGAAGACAGTCAAGGATAAGGGTCTGATGAAGAAGAAATTTCAGAGGCCACCATTTATTGAGACAAGGAGGACCCCTCCCAGAGACAGGTTATCATCTGTTGTGATAGCAGAAAGAAGAGGACAACGACAACACGTTCCACGGGAAGCACATCAGGGTGTGACACTTGGACCTCGTGTCCAGGAATCCACTGCCGAAAGGGCCCAGTGGAAAGGCAAGCAAGTCTGGAGGCCGAAGCCTCGAAAGGAGAAGATGATTGAAGAAATAGAAATTCCAGGCGTGACATCCGGAGTAGTTTCCCGGAAATCCGCCCCTGCCAATCGAAATAATCAGAGATGGGTCCAAAAGAAGACCCATAATGATAGATATAATGATGGTCGACACCTTGGAAAGTCTTCCAAGGGATCCCTCCATTCACCTACCCCGGCTAAAGGGGAAGTCTACTTTGATCGTAGTCCACGAATCGAAGAAGTACTCATCCCAGACCAGGAACCAGAAATCCAGTGGCGACGCCGTTCAGAAATTCAGGTACAAGAAGAAGGATCTGAAGGAGAATATGATGGAGATACTATGGAAATCGAGGTGGTCCACATGGTAAGCCACGTTGATGAAGCCTACTATGAGGATGGCGAAGATGATGATAATCAACAGCCGCCGGTTAGACAAGTATACCGACGTCGCTATAAGGCTGGATCTATAGCGAACAGAAGTGTTCGCTCCTCTGAAGAAGAAGAAGAAGTTGAAGAGAATCCTTTTTCCGCCGAAACCATCACTCTTGCAGAGATGAGAAGGCAAGTGAGGCGACAAATGCGAGCAAAGGACAAAGAAATCTCTCAATTAAATGAAAAAATGTCTGAGATGATGACGCAGATGACAACGATGATGGAGATGATGCAGAAGGTCACTTCTGTAGGCCCTACACCAGTTCAACCCATCAACCAAGCCGTAGGTAGTGCTCCAGCAAATCCGCCCCAAGCCTCAGGAGTGAAAGGCGTGCCTGAAGGTGGTAATGAAGCCAACGACAATGCCCGCCAACGCACTCCACAAAATGTGGCGAGTGTATCTGAACCTGTGACGCCAGCACAGTTGGAGGGTTTAATTAGTGAGAAAATTAAAGCCATCATAGCTGCTGAACAAGCAGAGAAGCTAGTGGGAAAAGGACGCCCGTACCCAGCGGAGTACGATCAGGTACCATATCCAAAAGGATATTCCGTACCAAAGTTCTACACTTTCGATGGAAACAAAAATCCCAGGCAACATCTGGCACAGTTTAAAGCCACCTGTGGGAACACGGGAGGAAATGATGCTCTATTATTCCGGCAATTTGTCAGTAGCTTGACTGGAACTGCTTTTGAGTGGTACGCCGAACTACCGAATGATTCTTTAAAGACGTTCGCGGAATTAGAAGCTTCATTTGTAAAAAGGTTCGCCAGTGCGACGGAAAAGACCACCATCGCTGATCTCGCCTTAGATAAAAGGAGAAAGGATGAGTCAGTGACGAAATACATAACACGCTGGCGTAATCTCAGCATGAAATGTGAACAGCAGCTAGAAGAAGAGCATGCAGTTCAATTATTAATGGGGAACATTGATGATAAGATGCAGCCCTTCTTATGTATGGCTTCCATCACTACCTTTCAAGATCTGTTGGATAGGGTGGCAAAATTTGAGAAGTTAAACTTGTCAAAATCAGAAAACTTCCCCGATAAGCCTAAAAAGGCTAAAGCACCCGAGGCCAGGAAATTTGAAGCTTATTCCACATTCCCTTCCAGGCCTGATAAGGGAAGACAGGTGGAATATCCCGTTGACAAAGGTAAATGGGCAATATACAATGCAGATAAGGGAAAGCAGCCAATGCAATATGGAGATAAACCAAAACAGGCTTACAATCCTAATCCTCAACCAAAATTGGTGCTTGGTGGAAATGATAAACCCCGAACCTTTCAGGGTGGAGGAGAGCGTCCAAGACAAGCAGTGGGAACTGGTGACAGAACGTTCCCATCCCTCAAGGAGAAGATGAATAAAGAATATTCGTTCAAGAGGGAAAGCGTTGCTAAATTATTTCGACAAGCGCTCAAGGCTGGTTTAGAGTTACCAGAATGTAAAAGACCTGAAGAGTCCAAGCATAGTAGTGACCCAAATTATTGCCCTTATCACCGGGTAATTAGCCACCCAATTGAAGACTGCTATGTCTTTAAAGATTGGTTGGAAAAGAAGTACAAAATGGGGGAGTTGACATTATCAGATAATGTGTTAATTCATCCCAAGAAGGAATCCACTCGGGTGGTCACATCCTCTTCCGTACCCCCGCCTAAAGAAACGACAAGAGAATCTATTCAAGAAGAACAATGGGAGACTGTTGTCTCCAAGAAGACAACCAAAATGTTAAAACAGCTAGAAGGAATCCCAGGTGTCAAGTGGAAGTCTCCTACTGAGCCGGTACTAAATTTGAAGTGGTTGCCTGTGCCACATGCATCCACATCTAAACAACCTGGCCAAGCTAACTCGTCAAGGTCTAGTAAGACTAAATCAAAGTCTTCAAAAAAGAAAGCCAAATCAAAAAGGCCTAAAGAGAAGAAGACTGCAACTCAAAAGACCATTGATAGTTTGGGCGAATATTATCAAACTGTTAGGAAGCCTATTACGCTTGGCGACTTCATGACAAAGCTTAATATAGATGAAAAGGAAGAAGAAACGGATGAAGAATCACTTCCTACAGAAATATGCTGGACTATCTCGGTGACATCAGGAATATCAGGAAGGGAGAAATATGCTGAAGAAGCGGCCCCTGAGTCCTGTCTGATGGCATCGACAATGGATTATAGTTCAGAAGATGATCTGTACTTTCCAGATGAAGATGATTCAGATCATAACATAGCGTCGCAAATGGAGCAAGTGAAACTGGTGGATGAGTCTGAGTCTACAGGTGAATCTCCAGACACGACAATGGCCAACTCCGAAGAGAATACTTCATTGAATAAGTCTGAATCAGATGAGGTAGCCCAGGTGCAGTTGAGAAGTGGCAAAGTGTTGCCACCTCCACCAAAGAAGGGGGTCCCTAACAAAGACAAGGGGAAGAACATAGTTATCAACGAAGATATTATCACTGAAGATCCTAAGAAGAAAAAGGCTTTAACCAAGGGGATAGATTACAATATCTTATCCCATCTAAGGAAGATCCCAGCACAACTCAGCATATATGACGCTCTCATAATGTCTAAAGACCTTCGGGAGACTCTGATTCAGGCCCTCAAGGATCCTGAAAGATATGAGGCGTATTTTGCTGAGCGTAATCTAACGGAGGTGTTACAAGCTCGGAACGAGCCAATAATCACTTTCACTGAAGACGATATGATGCTTGGAACAGCAGATCATAATCGCCCCCTGTACGTTACGGCAGAAAGCGACAACATGGTGATCAGTCGAATTTTGATTGATCCTGGGTCCTCCGTAAATCTCATAAGCTTGAAGGCATTAAGATCACTTTGCCTTGATGTGCAACACCTCGAACCAGAGAAATTAATGGTGCACGGCTTCAATGAGAAAGGGCAAAAGACTCTGGGATCATTTACGCTTTCTCTCATATTTGGAGAACTTCATACAGATGCCAAATTTCATGTGATTGATGCAGATACCTCATTTAAGGCGCTTCTGGGTCGCCCGTGGTTACATGAGTATGGTATTGTTCCATCAACACTTCATCAATGTATGAAATACCTCAGAGATGGGGAAGAATGCCGGATCTCCGGCGATATCCAACCATTTGCAGTTCATGAAGTAACGATGTATGAAGATACTAGATACTTCATGCCAAAGAAGCTAAGGCCATCGAGCTCTCTTGAGGCCCAGGCATCAAACCCAGATATCACAAAGCAACCTAAACGAGAAGTTAAGAAAAAGCAAGAGGGGAGAAAGAAGACAGCGTCGATCCTTCCCAAAGCTACGACCATTCCTAAGGAAAGGAAACATGTGCCCCATCTGGGGAGTGATACAGATGAAAGTGATGTCACCCCTACCAAATCCCAGAAGGCATGCCGATCAAAGGCCAAATGGAGTAGAGAAATCGCATATTCAAATGATGATTATGACTACGACTCTATCTATATGAATACGGTGCAGGAAATATTCTCCAGAAGAATAGGCAACCTGTCAATTTCAGATAGTGTACTCGTAGTCACGCGTATCCCCCTACAACACTTCAGAGAAATCATTCCGCGAGAAGTGCATAAAGTCGAGGAGCTCATAACATTTTATGTACCTCCCCCTAGAAAAAGGGATGGGCCAGCGAGCCTATTTTATTCGATCGGAAAGCTTGAGGAAGAAGGAAATCATGATTGGTTTCGTAGGCTCATTGATTCCGGGGAGTTAGTGCCCACAAGATTTCCCAGATTCAATAGTAGAAATATTCAAAGAATGCTACGAAAGCAAGGAAGTCTTCGTTCCTCCAAACAACAAGTTCGTTTCTGCTTGAGTCTCTGGTATCGAAGAAATCCTCACTCATTACGGAAGAAAGATATTTTTGCAAAAAAGGGCCTTGGGTTCGTCGTACGGAAGTACCCCCGAAAGGAGAACTGCCGAGCAATTTCACATAGAAAAATTGAATCTGATGGTGACAGCGAAGAAGAGGCCTTTGAAATTAATCTTCCAAACGATCAGACCATAGAAGCCAAGCCTGCACCAGAAGAGTTAGAAGATGGTGGACAGGCGACCACTATGGATGAACTGAAAGAAGTCAATTTAGGGACTGAAGAAGACCCTCGCCCAACCCTCATTAGTGCTCTCTTGTCCGAAGTGCAGGTTGAAGAAATAAAAAAGCTCCTCTGTGAATTCAGGGACTGCTTTGCCTGGACATACGCTGAAATGCCCGGCTTATCCCCTGACGTAGCAGTTCACAGATTAGCCATCAAGTCAGATGCAACACCTGTCAAACAAGCTCCAAGGAGAATGAGACTGGAGATTGAAGAACAGGTGATTGCAGAAACAAAGAAGCTCATAGAGGCAGGATTTATTCGTGAAGAAAAGTATGCTGATTGGATAGCAAATATTGTCCCCGTAAAGAAGAAGAATGGCCAGATCCGCATCTGTATTGATTTCAGGGACCTTAATAAAGCATGTCCAAAAGATGACTTTCCACTTCCTGTATCAGAATTATTGGTTGACACCACATCAAACCATGATATGTTCTCTTTCATGGATGGATCGTCAGGATACAATCAGATCAAGATGGCGCCTGAAGATGAAAAGCATACGTCATTCAGAACGCCCATCGGCATTTTCTGCTACACGGTCATGCCCTTCGGCTTGAAGAACGCTGGTGCCACCTACCAACGGGCAATGACCCATATCTTTGATGAATTAATACATCAGAAGGTCGAATGCTATGTAGACGACTTGGTCGTTAAGAGCATAGATCGAAAGGATCACTTAAATGACCTGAGGGTTGTATTTGAAAGAATCAGGAAGTTCGATCTAAGGATGAATCCCCTTAAGTGTGCTTTCGGAGTCTCCTCCGGTAAATTTCTTGGCTATGTCGTCCGTCACCGAGGCATAGAAGTTGATCCCAATAAAATCAAGGCGATTATAGAAATGCCACCGCCTAGAAGCCTCCGTCAACTCCGCTCCTTGCAAGGACAACTGGCTTTCATTCGACGATTCATATCGAATCTGTCGGGTAGGTGCCAACCATTTTCCAAACTAATGAAGAAGGATGTCCGCTTCAAATGGGATGCAGAATGCCAGGAAGCGTTTGACAGCATCAAGAGATACTTGTTAAATCCACCCATTCTCGCAGCTCCAATTCCGGGGAAGCCTCTTATACTGTATACGGCAGCACTAGAAGAGTCCCTTGGAGCATTATTGGCCCAACACAATGAGAATAGAAAAGAAAATGCACTCTACTATATCAGTCGGAGATTAATCGGAGCAGAAGTACGATATTCTCCAATTGAGAAACATTGTCTGGCGTTGATCTTCGCAGTCCAGAAGCTCCGCCACTATATGCTCTCCCACAAAATCACCTTGATATCAAAGATCGATCCGCTGAAATTCTTGATGACAAGACCAGCGTTGACAGGTCGTTTAGCCAGGTGGGCAGTATTGCTCCTGCAATTTGATATCACATATGTCCCACAAAAAGCGATAAAAGGTCAGGTGTTAGCAGACTTTCTTGCTGCGCATCCTATCCCTGCCGATTCACCACTCAATGACGATCTGCCTGACGAGCA
Source organism: Dendrobium chrysotoxum (assembly GCA_019925795.1). Taxonomy (NCBI): domain Eukaryota; kingdom Viridiplantae; phylum Streptophyta; class Magnoliopsida; order Asparagales; family Orchidaceae; genus Dendrobium; species Dendrobium chrysotoxum. The sequence continues at coordinate 91,109,801 of CM034314.1, read as the reverse complement.
GATTATGAGCGTCGAAGAAGATGAAATGCTACAAGTGTGGGAAATGTACTTTGATGGAGCATCATCGATTAAGCGCGCTCGGCCTCCAAATCTGGAAAAAGTTCAAGCTGGAATCGGTCTCATTTTTGTATCACCTGAGGGAGGCGTAATGAGATTCTCATTTAGCTTAACTGAGCCTCGAACCAATAATGAGGCTGAGTATGAAGCTCTAATTGCAGGACTAGAAATTGCAATCAATGTCGGAATTCAAAATCTCCAAATATTTGGAGATTCTCAACTCGTTGTAAACCAAGTACTGGGGATTTACAAAATCACCAAGTCTGAGTTGGCCTATTACCATCGGCGAGTTCTCGAGTTTATGAAGCAAATCCCGATCATTAAATTAGCACGAGTTCCCCGAGCCCAGAATAGTAAAGCCGACTGCCTAGCTAAACTAGCTAAAGAAATGGCGAATATGGATAATGAATTGCCTATGATGATTATGGTGCACAGTCGGCGGGTCTTAGAGCCAGCACTACTACAACTCCCGCAGGCAGAGGGAATATCAGATCCAAGCCAACGGGATGCAACCCCGGTTGATCCTAAACCTCCCCAACCAGTTGATCTTGAAGATCAACTTAAAGAAGATCAAGTTCCTAAAAGAAGACGAAAGGATGGTCAAGCTTCAGAACCATGGCAGCATTGTCTAGATGTAGAAAAAGAAGATGACTGGAGACAGCCTTTCATTGATTACTTCAAAGAAAGTAAACTACCAGCAGATAAGTCATTAGCGGCTCAAATTAGAAAGAGAGCACTACGATACGCATTTGTCAACAACACGTTATATCGGCGTGCTTTCGATCAAATGTGGCTAAGGTGCCTAGGGACTAAAGAAGCCAGCAAGGTGATAGTAGAAGTTCACGAAGGCCTTTGTGGAGCGCATCAATCAGGTCCTAAAATGACCATTAAAATCAAAAGAATGGGTTACTATTGGCCAAGAATGGTGAAAGACTGTATTGATCATGCTAAGAGGTGCCATGAGTGTCAGATTCATGGTGATGTTATACATCAACCACCGAATCCACTCCACCCTACGATAGCATCCTGGCCGTTCGAATGTTGGGGTACTGATATAATCGGGCCAATAGATCCACCATCATCAGGAGGACACCGCTTCATTTTGGCAGCGACCGACTACTTTTCTAAGTGGGCAGAAGCGGCTCCATTCAAAGAAGTCACATCAGAACATGTAATCAATTTCTTTACCCATAATATTGTCTACAGATTCGGTGTACCACGTCGCATCATTTCCGATAATGGTGCGGCTTTCAAAAGCACTAAGATCAATAAATTCATCGATCGACATAAGATCGATTGGCGATATTCCTCAATTTACTATCCAAGAGCAAATGGGTTGGCAGAGGCCTTCAACAAGACACTGGTGAAATTGTTAAAGAAGATTCTCACCAAGAATAAAAGAGAGTGGCATACAAAGATGTCAGAGGCATTATGGGCTTATCGCACAACCTATAAAACACCGACCAAAGCCACTCCTTACTCACTGGTGTTTGGAGTCGAAGCAGTATTGCCTCTAGAAGTTGAATTACCATCACTCCGAGTTGCCATCCAGAATGAGATTACTCGAGAACAAAATGCTCAGTTGAGACTGGAGGAGCTCGATGCACTTGACGAAGTCAGATTACAAGCTCAACAAAATCTGGAGCTTTACTGAGCAAGAATGACAAAATCCTTTGATCGAATGGTGCGCCATCGTACGTTTCAAGAAGGAGAATTGGTCCTGGTACAGAGAAGGCCAATCATCCCACATCGAAAAATTGGTGGTAAATTTGTATCCAACTGGGAAGGACCTTTCGTCATCGAGAAGGTGTACCAAGGTGGAGCTTATCAATTGATCAATTTGGATGGCCAAAGGCCTATGCCACCAATCAATGGTCGATACTTGAAGAAATACTATGCATAGAGATTAAAATTTTGTGCTTAATGTATCATGTAATAGTGGAAATATTATATATATGTTTGATAGTGTATATGTGTACTTTCTTGAAACTCCCTTATAGCACAAGGAGATGTTTCAAGTACCCCATTAAAATCCTCCACAAGGCTGGGGGCATTTTAAATATTTATTTGGGTCGGTATTGCGTTGCATGCCGAAAGCCCCAAATAAATATTTAAAATCAAGAAATACAAGATTTTCTCCTACAAGATAAGGAAATTCTGGTATTTATTTGGGTTGACATCGCGCTGCGTGCCGAGATCCCTAAATAAATACTACTAGTGGTCCTCCAAAATATTTTGGACATCACCTTCCCTAGTACCCCAGAACTTCGAAGGTCAAGAAAAAGAAGGCTCTCATGGTTACACGCTTCAATAAGTCGAGCTAGAGCAGCATAAGTCTTTCTGCATCCTGAAACTCAAAGTTCGAATAGGGTGTACAAGGTCGGACTCAACAAGCCCAGATGTGGCCGAGTCGCTGGCAGCTCCGTCTACTCAACAAGCCAAAAGAAAGGCCGTAGTAGCGGAACCCCCACTTCGTTAACTTGACGATAAGGATCGCAAGAAGTACAAAGGCTTATTTAGCTCGATAAGTTTTAGTAGTAGTAGTAGCCCACGAGGTCTTCCTGATTGATTGGAAAGTCAAAATTATGACGGGAAGGATATACTTCCAACCAATATAGTTACCAGGTTTTCATCGGTTCTGAAACCTGCAACCATGAAGGTTGACTTTAAATCTGCAAGCTTCGACAAACTCAGCTTGGGAGAGTGCATTTCTTCATGACTCAAATCTGAAGCCTGAATGGGTGTATGAGGTCGGACTCAACAAGCCAAGATGTGGCCGAGTCGCTGGCAGCTCCGTCTACTCAACAAGCCAAAAGAAAGGCCGAAGTAGTGGAACCCCCGTTTCAGCAGCTAAAATGATAGAGTCATTAAATCCTAGCTTTCCTAGTCTGATGAACTTGAATGCCCCAGATTGGAGTCTTCCTGATAGGTCAGGGGCCAGAATACTACATACATCTGGTACCACAAGTTCAAGTCAAATATATACAAATCCTTCACCAAGTCTATTGCACAAAGCATGAAGCTAAAGGAGCCAAAATTTTACGACTCCAGCCAAGACTACAGAAAGGGGTATCCTAAATGGCACCCACGAATGGCCCTAAGAACTGGGGGCATTTTAAATATTTATTTGGGTTGACATCGCGCTGCGTGCCGAAATCCCCAAATAAATATTTAAAATTAAAGGGAGAAAGAGAAGAGGAAGCGCAGAAAGTGCTACATATAGTCATCATAAAATACTATATAAACAAAATACAATCCGTACAGAAAGTGGCGGAGTACATCTCATGAAAAGATCAAAAAGAGAAAAGTACATCAAGGGAGACGAGCACGTAAATCCCCCAACTGTGAAGTAACCTCAGCCAAAACCTGGTACTCAGTCTCAGCGGTGTGCAGCTCCTCTGAGGCTCGGGTCAGTGCAGTCTCAGCAGCCTGCAGTGCCTGGTGTAACATCTGATTGCGCTGCTCCTCCCTCCTAATGAGCCGCTCACGTCGATCGTGCCCCTCCTGAAGGTCTGACTTGCGAGACATCACTCCCTTGATGTCCCTCCAGAGGTCCCTCACGCGAGAAGTCAACCCCTCAATCTCGCTAGCCATGCTGGATGAGCTCTCTCGGTGCCTCCTAAGAGCCTCAGTGCTCCTATCAAACTCATCTCGGGCCACATTTGCCGCTGCACGGCATCCATCAACCTTCTCCTGTAACTCTATCAAAGAAACCCTGGTGCGCATAATGGAAAGAGACTGCAATCTCTTGATGTAAAACTCAGTCTCTCTGCATAAGGTCTCCCAGTACTGCATCTCTGAAGTCTCTAACCCGAGCTGCGCTAGTAAACCAAGGGTGTAATTTGCAGTAGAAGTGAACTGTCCCATGGAGTCAGGTGATCCAAGGTCCACTCGGGCTATCAAGTCATGAAGAAAGTTCGTACAGTGACCGTACATATCTCCGTGCCAAGGGTCAGAAGCTACAGGAGCGTGACAGCGAATCTCTGATACATAGTCTGCTCCTGCAGGCACTACAAGAGAATCCACAAGCAATAAAAAAAAAGAGAGAAAAGAAGAAGAGGAGAGAAAGTGTGAGATATGAAATTAAAATAACAGCATACCTGAAGAGGAGCTAGCAAAGTCACTGGGATGGACCTCAGGGTAAGAGCTGGAAAGGCCACTGGGAAGTGCCTCGGAGTAAGGTGCTGCTGCTACTGGTACTAAGTCTAAGACCGTAGGTGTGTACGGCGGTACGACAGGAGGCTCCTCAGGTAAAGCTGCACCAGCTCTTGATGACTCACCAGGCCAAATAGGTCTCTCTCCAAACGCCTCTCCGGGCCAACATGACCCATATGGATCCACTTGAAAGCTGAAATATGTAGAGGAATCAGGAGCGCTATACCCTGAAAAGTCTGACAACCGAGGATCTGCTGATGCCTCCTCAGGAGTAAGAAAGTGCTCTGGCACGGAACTAGCTACCGGGTCTGCATAAGTAGGGGAAGGCTCAGTGCGTCGGGAACCGGAACGCCCACGAGAAGACCAAGGTGCCTCGGTGCGGTGTGGAGCAGGATCTGTAACTCGTGCCCTAACAGGAGAGGGCGCAGTACTCTCAGTAGCAGTATGGCTCTCACTGTGCCTCCCTGCACCAAAATCGAGAGAAGATACAAGAATAAATAACCAGCCAACAGGATAGAGATTAACAAGAGAATTAACAAAGAAATTACCTCTATCATCCCTGATCCGCAAAAAGCCTCGTGAGAATCTCCGTCCCCTCGATAACCCTAAAGTGTGTACTCGGCGCTCGTACGTCCGGGCACCGCGCTCTAGAAAAGGGGCAAAAGAGAGTCGTACCCAGGTCAAGTGCGTGTAACTGACACCAGTATGACTGTGGGGAGGAGCTATACGAAAAGTAGAGCCAGTACCAAATCTCAGCAGATGCAACCACACTGCAGAAGCTGCATATAAACGGGCCTCCTGAGGAACTACGTCAGTGTGTCTAGTATCGGCTACCCCAGGAATAAGCGGCCGTCCATCATATGCTGTAGCCTGGGAGAAGCCAAAATGGCGAGCAACTCTGTTCGGCTGATACCCCTCCAATATCACGATATTGCCAGAACGATGACATAACCAACCCGGGCGTAAGCTGACAAAATACTCAGCTACTCTCAAGGTGCCCCTACTCTGCAGGAGAACACATCTCCTCTGTCTATCAAATCCATCTGTAATAACCTGCTCACTCAAGTAAGATGGCAAGCCAACAACATCTGGCTGATGAACAACAGCGAAACGGTCTACAACCAGGTGCGGAGCGAAGAAGAAAAGTCGCACCCGCTCTAACTCCAAGGTAGAGGAAGCCTGTGTCAACTGCACAACTGTCGGGTATCCCCTCTCTAAGAAGTACTGAGGACACTCCAAACACGAAAAAGCACCTCTGATATGTAGATGAATCCAGCCATACAAGTAGTGCCACGGTAAAACCAGACCTCGCAGCTCAAGGGAGGTCGCCTCAGAAGCTGTGCAGAGGGCCCTATAAATCCTAGCAAGCACTGGTGGAGCCAAAGAGAGGCGCTGCCCCTGAGAAAGCTGACTGGCTGCTAGGAGAACACTACAGCGTACAGATCCAACTCTGAGTGGGAGAACAAAAGTACACAACCACGTGGCTAAAAATCCCGCCAAGAGTAAATCTTCATCTATGCCTGGTAATGCAGGAGACCTGCAACCGACTGAAGAAGGCTCTGCAGTATCCTCTGACAGTAAAACTCCGGGTCGTAGGCCAAACTCAAAAGGGTCGTGCAATGATACAGCAGTAGTAGACAAACAACTGTCTAGGAGAAAACTACGAACCCAGGTGTCCACTGGCATAGCAGCTCCAGCACGCGTCGACAGATCAGAAGATGTGTACACCTGACGGTAATGCTGGAGAAGGGCTGGGTAGATGTCTGGAAGAACTAGTCTGCCCCTCCTACTTCCATCTGCTGAAGGCATCCTACGAAACAACTCCACGTCAGGAGGAATACACTCCTCAAAATAGCCTCCAACGACGGGTAATCCTGACACAGCCTGTAAATCTGAAAGTGTCACTGTCAGCTCCTCTGGCCCTACCCAACAGGTGTTGCTGCCACTGTCCCAAAACTCCACCAATCCGCGGGCCCAAGAAGGGGGAATCTGTCCAAAATCAAACAGAGAGGCGTATACAGCCTCGTAAATGCCAGCCTCCTGAAGTGTGTATCTATGGGCCCTCAGAACATATCTGCACCAACAAGTGTACCCAGCAGCAGGACTCTGCATCCTCCCAACTGTAGAGTCATGCGGCCACCCTAATGTCTTAGAATGTAGCTGGCGATGACTCAGTAATCTCGACTGTCCTACAGGCTCAAGAATATCAGCTGCTGGCTGTAGAACGTCGCACATGCCCCAGCTAATCTGATCAATGGTACTGTCTACAGGATTGTACTCCCCACATTGCAATCTGATACTGGTGACCCACTCGGTAGGATTATCAAATTCTATGGAGTCCGGTGAGAGAACTGAAAGCAGGGGCGAACGTGAGAAGAAACCGCAGAAAGTGTCACGACCCCGCAACATATCCCCGTGCTGCTCCAGTCTATCACGAATATCAGCATCACCTCGAGGATCATGTCTATCAATGACCTCCCAAATGGCGGCCTCACTGGGCTCATCAGGGGTCAAATCCGCAGATCGGCGCCAGCTAAAAATTTCCTGCTTGAAGGAAAGTGAAAATGCATCAGAAACTGGCAACGAGAAGGTGCTATGTACACGAAAGAAAGTTACAAAAAAAATGTGACAAACAGCAACACAACAAACGTGGCGTGCTCCAAGCACACACCACCTTTGTTGGGGGGCATTTGTTGACCCGCATACTGTAGACAACAGAAACAACAAAAAAAATGTGTGTAGCTCTTACCTGTAGCGCCGAACTCCACGCGATCAGAATCCCCCAAATCCCGCAGCTGGGATGTCCCCCGCCGCTCTTCGCACGATGGCCACACGACCACGCCGCCAATCCCACGTCTATCTTAAATGCGTTGCGCGATCTCCGCTAAGAGCCGACCCCAGTCTTGCGTCGTTAAATGCCGAAGGAAATGAGGAGCGAAGTTTTTTTTTACTCCCGCAAACCTTCCAGCTCCGCCGCTGCTGTTCTGCTTCGCCTCCTCTGTTGTCGCTTCTCCGGCTCCCAGTTGCTGTCCGACTTCGCCTCTCCCGACGACGCTCTCTTCCTGTCAGTCGGAAGTTACGACATTGCGATCGGGAGCAACAACAGAGCTCGCCTGCTGTGAAGGTTGCACAAGTCGCCTCTTCGGCTCCCAACTGCTGTTCGATCCCGCTCCTCCGACGACGTTCCCTCCAGTCGAATCGGAAGAAGCAGCAGGAGCTTGCTCGCGTGAAGGTAATTTCCTCCCGATCACGTGCTTCTTCGGCCTAGCGTCGCTGTTCGACTCTGCTTCCTTCGACGACTCCCTTCCTGCCGAGCCGAAAGTTACGACATTGCGATCGGAAACAACAAGGGAGCTCGCCTATTCTGGAAAATCGCACGAGTCGCTTCTCCGGTTCCTTCCCGCTAGTCGACTTCGCTCCTCCAGCGATTCTCCCTTCCTGATTAGATCGCGAGCAACAGCGGGGGTTCACTAGCCGTGAAGGTAATTTCCTCCCTTCTGCGTGCTGCTTCGGCCAAATCCTGTAAATTCGATTACTGAACGGCCTCTTAAGGCAAGCAAAAAGAGGGAAACAGAGAACTTATTCCTCTGTGAGCATTTGAATTTCCTAATCCTACTCAAAGCAAATTTAAATTCTACTTAATTATCATTATTTATATTAATTATGAATTAATTTTAATTTATTATAATTATTTAATAATTAATAGAATTAATTATTAATAATGTTAATTAATCATGTTTAATTAATCTTAATTAATTTCTATTAATAATTAATTAATTACCTTTAATTTTTTAATTAATTATAATTAATATAAATTAATTATAATTAATTATTTAATTAATAATAATTAATTTTTTTTATTAATAGTAATTAATTATTTTTAATTAATTATGATTATTTCGTTAATAATAATTAATGATCTTAATTATTATTAATTATAATAATTTTTATTAATTATAATTAATTATAATAAATGATAAAGAAATATACTCCCCTCTTGCCTCCACGAGCCGACACCGTCGCCGACGACACGCGCAAGGTAAGTCCCAAATCCTGTCCTCGACGCGCTTGATGCGCTGGTGGACCTCCTATACGCGCTCTTGTAGCACGGTGGGGGGGAATCCAGTGCAACAGGTACGACGAGGCAGGTAAGCCCTATACACGCTCTTGTAGCGTGGTGGGGATAGTCCTCGACCCCGACCTCGACATCAGCACTGTCAGCCCCGCACAGGTATAATTTCTGAACTCAAATTCCCATTTTCGGTGTTTGCGGCGGACCGGAGAACCACCTATACGCGCTCTTGTAGCACGGTAGGAGGAAACCCGGTGCGGTGCTTACGACGAGGAGGGGAATCACCCAGATTCCCATTTTCGGTGTTTGTGACGGACCGGAGAACCACCTATACGCGCTCTTGTAGCACGGTAGGAGGAAACCCGGTGCGGTGCTTACGACGAGGAGGGGAATCACCCAGATTCCCATTTTCGGTGTTTGTGACGGACCGGAGAACCACCTATACGCGCTCTTGTAGCACGGTAGGAGGAAACCCGGTGCGGTGCTTACAACGAGGAGGGGAATCACCCAAAATCCCATTTTCGGTGTTTGCGGCGGACCGGAGAACCACCTATACGCGCTCTTGTAGCACGGTAGGAGGGAGCCCGGTGCGAGGCATACGACGAGGTGGGTAAGCTCTATACACGCTCTTGTAGCGTGGTAGGGAAAACCACTGGTGCTCTCGTACTGTTACTGTTAAAGACCCCATACACGCTCTTGTAGCGTGGTGGGACGAAAGATGATGGCCGCAGTGTCTAAAGACACCTACCATACACGCTCTTGTAGCGTGGTGGGAAGGCCCAGCTCCCTATATTTCCCCCCAAACGGGGGATATGCCGGGATGCTGCCGAAATTTTCACTAAAGTATACAAGACCTGGACAACAAAGGACATCTAACTTGAGCAACAATACAAAAGACCAGTACTCGAACAGAAGTGCATAGAACTCGAACAATTAGAGGACTGAATCCGAGCTGAATAAATAAGGGACTTGAACTGAACTACAGGGAACAGAACCCCAAGTGCTAAAATGTGCAAAAAATAATCAAAATGCAAAAGACAAGTGATAAATTTGTTTATTTGAACAAACACCAAGTTAACAGCAGGAGACTCGTGGTGGACTTTCAAATGTGATTGACTTAAACATCAGTCAACTATGAAATGTACAAGTACTACCCACCTGGAGCAATTAAAGACCGATCATGCAAACAAATAGTGCCTGTTGATTGAAAAAGGCAACACTGGCAATTGGTAACGGAGGACCTGTCACTGCAAATAAGTACAATCAAGACCACCTGAGATTGGTGACAGGTGGATACAGTGCAGGAACAATGGCTCCTCTGCGAATACTTCTAGGAGATCATATTAGACATGACCAATCCCTATACATAAGCATGATCCATTTGTGGATAACAACAGTAGGTACATTGTGATCATAGGGAACCTCTGTGGACACAAATGTATACAAGGGTATATGGTGAGTACGAATACCAATTGACCTCTCAGGCAGAATCGACCAGCAAAAGGGGCATCTCCTGCAAGGATGGAAGAGATGTTTGAGCAAATTCGAACTAAACTTCCTGGTGTTTCAAAGTTTCTTCTTTGCCTTTTGTCTGAGAGAAGATATCTCCAACATCGATAAGCCTTGAAAATACGAATAATCTTTGAAGTCTGGCGTTAATATACCATGCACACTAATGGTGTTATAATACCGCCTTCGCCGATGCTATTCAACCAAGAAGTACAAATACTCACCGATCCCTCAGGCAGAATCGACCAGCAAGAGGGACATCCCCTGCAAGAATGGAAGAGATGTTTGAGCAAATTCGAACTAAACTTCCTGGTGTTTCAAAGTTTCTTCTTTGCCTTTTGTCCAAGAGAAAACATCTCTGATATTAATAGGCCTTGGAAGTGCGAATAATCTTCAAAGCTTGGCGTTACAATACGACGTACCATGCTTACCGAGGGTGCTGCCGTATCGTCCTCTGCCGATAAGGTTCAATCAAGGAATACAAGCATATATCCGGACACCCCTCCGTACTACATGCAAATATTATAAAATCCCCTTTTTGCATGTATTATGATAAGCATGATGGGTTATGAATGTGTATAAGCGCATCGTATGTGTATGTCTAAAAACTTATATACGTGCATTTTTAAGAGTATGCCCACATGCATTTACAGAAGCAGAGGGTTTCACTCTAGTGTGTCATCTGACACTGTTATTACATTTCAAATCCTCCTTCCATAAGAAGCAGAGGGTTTCACTCTAGTGTGTCATCTGACATTGTTATTACATTTCAAATCCTCCTTCCATAAGAAGCAGAGGGTTTCACTCTAGTGTGTCATCTGACACTGTTATTACATTTCAGATCCTCCTTCCATAAGAAGCAGAGGGTTTCACCCTAGTGTGTCATCTGACACTGTTATTACATTTCAAATCCTCCTTCCATAAGAAGCAGAGGGTTTCACTCTAGTGTGTCATCTGACACTGTTATTACATTTCAAATCCTCCTTCCATAAGAAGCAGAGGGTTTCACCCTAGTGTGTCATCTGACACTGTTATTACATTTCAGATCCTCCTTCCATAAGAAGCAGAGGGTTTCACTCTAGTGTGTCATCTGACACTGTTATTACATTTCAAATCCTCCTTCCATAAGAAGCAGAGGGTTTCACTCTAGTGTGTCTTCTGACACTGTTATTACATTTCAAATCCTCCTCCCATAAGAAGCAGAGGGTTTCACTCTAGTATGACATTTGACATTAATACTGCATTTCAAATCCTCCTGCTGTATAAGTAGAGGGTTTCACTATAGTGTGCCATTCGACACTATAATTGTATTTCAAGAATCATGCATGCATATGAATGTATCATGTGTAATGCATCCATCGGCAAACACCCGCACGGGGCCCGACGAGCGTGTTATTGGTACACACGTGACGTCTGGGGATGCTGCGCGGGTCAATAAGTTTGAACATGATCCTCCTAAAGCAAGAAAATAGGAGTCGACAATGTTCAATAAATATTTATAAAATGCCCCCAAACACCCGCATGGGCCCCGGCGAGCGTGTTATTGGTACACACGTGACGTCTAGGGATACTGCGCGGGTCAACAAGTGAATTCAGGTTCGAGCCCGATCCTTCTATTCAGGTAAATAGGAGTTGACACGGCTCGAACTATCAAATAAATATGCGGTCGCAAGATCGACCGGGATATTTATTTTACATTCATATTAGGCCTTCAAGGCTTATAATCAAGAGAATTCAGTAACAAGGGCATAAAGCCTACGAAACCCGATCCTCTGTCAATCATTAGGCAGAGTCGACAAGGTTCAAAACATGAAAATATGAATGACCCCACACCCCGATGATGGCCGTGTTGAATGAAAATATCAACCGGAGGGGTCCATTTCAAATATCTCAAAGTACCATCCAAATTCCCTACAAAATCCAATCTTCTGAAAAATCCCAAAATTCAAAGATCTTTCCAACTCCAGATATTTAAAAATTGAAATCCAACTATCAAACCGCTTAAAAGCAAAATCCATCCATCCTCCGCAACAGTTTGCCGAGGTGGACAAATCAAAATTTACTTCAGCTCACATTGAGCTAATGCCTAGTCGAAAATATCACTAGGATCCATTCTCAAACAATCTCCTGCCAGCAAGGACGTGGTACGAGTCCTCTAACCGGCAGTTTCGCCGCCAAATGGCACTGCAGGATAAACGGTTATGATTCGGGGCCCTCTGAACCAGGTGGTCGCCGCCAAATGGCACCATTATATTATGGTTATGGCCAGAGCCCGTATGCTCCCCAATGGCATCAAATCCTTGAGATATGAATCAATAGGATATGATCGATAGGGCACAAAGCCCTCTGTTAGCTAAGGTGGATTCAAATTTGTCCCCTTAGACAAATATCCCCCCCAGGTCTACAAGGTACCCTTGGACGAAGCAACCCATGGCTGCCGACAAGGATCCTTCTGTCAGGTTGGGTCGACTACCTCCTCTGACTAAGTAGACCAGGGACCACGATGGCCCGGGACGACGGAACCATGGGATCTTGATCGGGTCTATCATCCATTCCCCCACCATCAGCTTTAAGTGCAAGATGGTGCAATTTTCAATTTTAAATATCAAATCTCCAAATCTCCCAATTTTCCAAATTCTCAAATCCTCAAACTTTCAAACCTTCAACCCATTGCTGCTACTATATGCCAGATCCACGTATCTCTACGCATCTGATTGACGACTAGCCTTAATCGAAAGTTCTCTCTCGTGATCGGGAGGGGTAATTAACTATAGGGGCTCACGCCTATAGGAAACCAGAACTCAGATCATAAAGTCCTCGCAAAATGAGGGCGAAATCTTTGGGTAGTGTCTTATCTACTATCTCATCTGCCTTCCAAAATTTACCCCGGAACTTATCCCGTTAAAACTCCCCCCGAAGAAAGCAAAAAAAGTCGGGCGGAGGCCGGGGCCGAATTTTCGGAGCCCACAATCGTGTCGGAGCGGGCTGGTTGCACTTGTGCGCTGGAGGGGCGAATGATTGAAGGTGCCGATATGTTTGCGGGAGTGGGCTGGTGTCGCACAGTTTCGGAAGGCTGAAGCTGGGTTTGATCAAAGACTTTCTCGGCAGAGAGTCCAAATCGGGGAAAGGAGAGGTTGGAGCCATAGTGAATGCCCTCGAACAGGAGGTCCAAGTTGTCAGTGAAAGGGTCGTAGACATTGCTCCTTTCAATAATCGACATTTCTCTTGCACTCCTATGAAACCAAAGCCTTGAACGATTATTGATTTTCCACAAACAAATTCTGTTATGTTTCACCTCCCCGCCGTCGGAGCCATCGGAAGAAAGCTCTGTAGGCTTCTTTCCTTGTACGGCGCTGACGATGGCATAGAGGACACCGCCAGCTCGTCTCTCCTTTATCCGGTCTTCTTCATCCTTTGTTGAATCTTTCCTCTGCTCTTCCTCAACAGTGGAATGAAAAGCTCTTCTCGCCACCGGTATGGTTGCCGACGCAGCTTCCCCACTGTTCTCAAGAACAACTGAACTGCTGCCATTTGATTTTTCCAACACCACGCCATGAGCTTCATGGTAAGAAAAATCAACAGGAAGTTGCTCGGGAGGATCAAAATTCTAATCATGATACAAAGCGGAGGTGGAATCGGAATGAGTGGCGATGCGAGACACTGGTTGTGCGGACGGATCTGATCGAGAAATCGCGTGCTGGAGCTAAGGCGAGTCGCGGACGATGGCCGCGGGATGGTTGCTGATTGCATGGTCGGGCGGAGGATCTCACCATCAAAGTGGAAGTTGGAGCGGAGGGTAATCGTGGACGACAGCGGGTTGATTGCGAATCTTTTTGCAATCGTGTGAGAAAGTGGAGGGAAGGAGTGAAGAAGAAGACGTCGGTATGGTTGCCGATGACATTCGTATTCTCTTTATGGAACAAAGTAAATTGTCTATTCGATCAAGTGATGCATTCACTTGAGCTGCATAAAAGGCTTCATGGCTTCGATCATTGTCGACAACCTACCCTCTTCGGCGTCGATTGTCATCGACTACCAATCTTCTTCGGCTTCAATCGTCGTCAATAACCCATCTTCTTTGATAGTCCGTCATTCTTCACAAGCTCCAGGCTCTGATACCAACTGATGTAGTGGATTGACGGAAAAATTGGATCTGCTAGAAGGAACTTCTAATCCAAGGAACAAATAAAGCTTAAAGCTTCAAAAGGGATATAAATTCATCAAAGATCTTTCCTACTACAATACTTGCATATTTATAAGCTAATAAGAACATTTTAGAAGCTAGTAGTAACAAACTTAGATAAGCTATTCCTAAGAAAAATATTAGCTATGATGTTTCACATCACTATTATGGGCTCCGAAAATTCGCGCCCCGGCCTTCCCTACTTTCGAGAGAGTTTTAACGAATTAGGTTCCTGAGTAAATTTTTAGAAGGTAGATTGAGTTTGTAGATAAGTCACTACCCAGAGATTTCGCCCTCATTTTACGAGGACTTTATGATATGAGTTATGGTTTTCTATAGGCGCAAGCTCCTATAGTTAATTATTCCTCACGATAATGAGAGAGAACTTTCGATTAAGGCTAGTCGCCGATCAGATACGTAGAGACGTGTTATATGGCATATTGTAGTAGCATGGGTTTAGGTGTTTGAAGATTTGATATTTAGAATTGAAAGTTTTACCACCTTGCACTTCAAGCGGATGGTAGGGGAATAGATGATGGACCCAATCAAGATCCCATTGTTCCATCGTCCAGGGCCATCGTGGTTCCAGGTCTACTTAGTCAGAGGAGGTAGTCGACCGAACCTCACAGAAGGATCCTTGTTGACAACCATGGGTTGCGTAGTCTAAGAGTACCTTATAGACCTGGGATGTTTAAGGGGATCAATTGGAATCAACTTTAGCTGACAGAGGGCTATATGCCCTATAGATTATATTCTATTGATTCATATCTCAAGGATTTGATGCCATAGTGGAGCATACGGGCTCTGGCCATGATCGTAATTTAGTGGTGTCATTTGGCGGCAAATCACCCGGTTCAGAGGGCCCTAGTTATAACTGTTTACATGCGGTGCCATTTGGTAGCAAAATTATCGGTTAGAGGACACATGCCACGTCCTCGTTGGCAAGAGACTATTGAATCCTAGTGATATTTTCAACCAGACATTAACTCTTTGTGAGCTAAAGTGATATTTTAATTTGTCAACCTCGGCTAACTGTTGTGGAGGGTGGATATATTTTGCTTTAAGTGTTTGGTAGTTTACTTCAATTTTTAAATATTTGAATTTTGGTATTTTATTGGATTTTATGGGCATTTGAGGGCATTTTGAATATTCAGAATTAATCCCTCCGGTTGAGATCCACATTCAACACGGCCATCATCGTGGTATTTATGGGCAATTGCATTTCATTGATTGAACCTTGTTGACTTTGTTTGTTTGCTGACAGAGGATCGGGTTCATTGCTGATGTGTACTTTTATTGTCGAATTTTTCTTGTTATAGACCTTAAAGGCTTAATATGAACTATAAAAATAAATATCTCGGTCGACGCCGCGACCGTATGCTTGTTCATTGGTTTGTCAACTCCCGTCCTTTCAAGAAGGAGGATTGGATTTGAACTTAAGTTCATTTCTTGACCTGCGCAGCAACCTTAGACGTCATGTGTGTACCTACAACACGCTCGTCGGGGCCCATGCAGATGTTTAGGGGTCATTTCTGTAATTATTTGTTGAACCTTGTTGACACTGTCTATTTGTTGGCAGAGGATCGGGTTCGTTGCCGGCTTTAGATTTTTATCAATTAATTTTTCTTGTTGAGGGTCTTGAAGGCCTAATATGAACGTATTGAAATAAATATCTCGGTTGATGTCATGATCATGTATTTGTTTGATAGTTCGAGCTGTGTAGACTTCTATCTGCTCGCATAGAAGGATCGGGCTTGAATTTGGATTTATCATTTGACCCATGCAGTATTCTCAGACGTCACATGTGTACCTATAACACGCTCGTCGGGGCCCATGCAGGTATATGATTATATATGCATTTTCTTGTATTTGTGTGTATACATATTGCAGTGTATGTGTGGGGGTTATTTTAAAATGTTTGATGTTGATCAGCTGCGAGGGCAAATGTCATTTGAATGCAATGTTCTATTTTGAAGCTCGTAAACGCCTTCTGCCCGCTTGTATGCATGTTGCGGGTCCGGTGGCACGACGTCGTGTCATGAGTTGTTTGTTACTTTATGCGGGTTAATTATCGTGCACTAACGAATCTCCCGTTGTTGTTTGTAGGTAACTGCATTCACTGCAGTTCTCTTGTACTCGCTCACATATAGCCTGTTGTATGCATAACAAGTTTCCTACAGTAGCTCGTAAGCATCTACGTTTGGTGTAATCACGTTGCATTTTGCTTGTGAGAAACACATTAGATATACAACGAGTCTTCTACGATAGCTCGTAGGAGCTTGCGTTTGTCATAGTCCTTCTATATTTTCTTGTAGATGACATGCTGAATGTATGCTTGTGTCCGCAGAGGACCCGTCACATCTACAACATATCTACTAATGTTGCTTGCATATGAGTTACCACCTCTATGGATACATTGACATGTTCTTTGCATGTTGATTATATATTTGTAGGAGAATGACATTCATTTGCCTATTAATTAGCATTGGTTGTAAGAGTTTTCTTACATTCATTGCCTACTGCTGGTTGTCGCTAGTAGGTATACCATTGTATGTGCAACAATTCTTACGCTGTTGTCAATAGGTATTTGCATTCGCCGCATGTCAATTTTCTTCACTATAGTGAGCTTATGCCTCTACTCGTAGATAACCTGTTGCGGGTGTATCTATGTTTGCAGATTATTTGTTACTTCTGCAACATGTTTGTTATCACTGATTGCAAGGGTTGATATGTCTTCTTGCAAGGCTTGTGCGAACATTACACATTGACTGCCGGCGAATTGTGCTTTATGTAGCCTCTTATAGCATTGGTTGCGGGTGATGTTATTGTGCGTCCTCAGCCTTTTGCCATTGCTTGCAAACATCCATATTCATTACGATTTATTTTCATGGATTGTAGACGACACATGCATTCATTGCACCTCGATCTTATATTCATGGGAGACTGGCATAGTCATTTGTATGTTGATCAGTGTTGGCTGTAGAATAAGAGAGTATCATTATTTGTGGGGAAGGCTAGCATGCTTGTTTGGAGCTGAATAACATTGACTGCATGCAAGCCTCACATACTTTAAACTTTATTGAATGCATCAAATTATTATGTTCATTGTGAATTGACCTCCCTCGTCTGCAAAGGGGTTAATAGGCTTGCTGTCTTTGCTTGTAATTGATTAGTACATTCATTTGCAGGCTGGTTGATTGCCGAGCGTAGGGAAACTACTGCACTTGTTGCATGTTAATTATTGATGCCTGCGAGCAAGTCATTATATTCTCTATTAATGTTTGCATTCCAATCAATGTGATGACTCCTTAATATCTCATTGAGGTTTTGTGTTTTGCTCGCAAGCATATTGTTGTGCTCTCCATTTAATCTTTGCTTACGGATAGATCAAATTTGTTGCAACCATTTTAAATCAATTATAAGCAAGTTATGTTGAAATCCGTAAGTCCTTTGTTTGATTATTAATATTCATCAGAATAATTTAGATTTTTTAATTAACATTTACATTGATGTGATTGTATGCTTGATGAATTAAAATCCGATTCCTTGTTGTCCAAATCTAATTCATTTTCTATTTAAGTTCAAGTATAGTTCACTGTTGTTCAAATTCAAGTTCAGTTCATCGTTCACTTAAGTCCCATGCGTTCAATCATATCCCCTATTCAATCCAAATTCCGGCAGTCTCCCGGCGTCTCCCCTGTTTAGGAGAAATTCCAGGAGTCATAGCCTTCCCCTCCATGATACATGAGCGCTTTAGGTAGGTGTCGGATTACACCGCGGCCACATTTCTTCAATCCCTGCCACATTACGGGAGCGCTTAAGGGTCTTTGGGGTATTTGTTTGAAAGACGACGTAATTGTTTTTCCCCTGCCATGCTATGCAAGCACTTAAGGGTCTTAATTTTGTCCTTGTCACGCTACGTGAGCGCTTCGAGGCTTACCCGCCTCATCGTGAGTGTTGCACCGGGTTCCTTCCCATCGTGCTACGAGAGCACGTATAGGGGGTCCTCCGACTTGCCTCAAACGCTGAGAGCGAGATTTTGGGGGTTTTGAGTTCGTGGTCATTATACATTTACGAGCGAGGTCGGCGGTGTCGACGACGCCGATGATCGAGGCAACAACGGCGACTAAAATGCACAAAAGCCTCTTTTTTTACCTTTCTCTTTTTTTACTAATAATGATGATAATAATAAGATTAATAATACTAGTTGTTAATAATATTAACTAATGCCACTAATTAATAACAATAATTAAGGTAATAAAATAAAATAAAATAAAGGTTGTTGTATACTAGTTGGGTTAGAGGAGGAAATCAGCTTGCTGTAGGTCTTGTGGTTGCATGAGTTAAATGAAGGAGGAGATCGGGTGGAGGCATCGGGTTTGACGTAGGGTTGGAGAGGGGTTCAGTTAGAGTGAGGAAGGGGGGTCGGGCCTTGGAGTCTTTGGTTGATGCAGAGAGGGAGACGGCTGGGTCGAGGGGCACACACTCAGGTGGAGGCAGCGGTAAGGTGCAGGTCACGCTGGTCTTCACACAGGCTAATGCCACAGGATGGAGTCGAAAGTGGGCAGGGCAGGGCCGGCTAGTTTTCACACGGGATGGATATGGCATGTGAGGGAGTTGGCTGACGGCATGTGAGGGAGTTGGCTGACGGCTCGTGTGGCTGATTCGACTACTTTGTGTGGGAGTTTGGCGCAGACGGCTTCTGTAGTTGGGCATTGGTTCGCTAGACTGATTCGGTATAGGGAGTTGGCTTAGGTCGGGGCTAAAGTAGGCCATCTGTGGGGAGTTGGAGGAAGATGAAGATGGAGGTCTGGTTGAAGTAGGGTGGAAGTCGGCGGGAGAGGGAAGATCGGAAGGTTGTGGACGTCGGATGAGATTGAGAGTCTGCAAGTGGAATCGGGTACAATGTAGAAGAGGAGATGTGGTCGGATAAGAAATTGTGAAGATGGAAGCTATTCGTGAGTGGAAAAGGAGAACCGAAGACCTTCGTTTCTCGTTTTATCGACGTGAATCAGGTGACGATCAAGGTGAACCGCAGGATTTGAGCAGATATCACAGAGAAGCGACATTTTGGTGCTGCTGCAGAGGGATGGGCGACTGTAGCAAGATGGGATTTGCGTAGGATTCGGTACAGGTAATAATTTAAGCCAATTATATATATATATATATATATATATATATATATTTGTTTTCTTTGGTGTGGAGGTCAACAACTATTACACAAGCTCCTTGTGAATGATTAAATGCGGTCATGCTCTCAATGGATGACATGTGTTGGGAAGGTGTTTTGGGTGAGAGATGTAGTCATCATGTAGTGATACTTCTTGTAGGATTTGGATGAAGAGAGGAAATATTACAGAGAAAGGGAGAAGGAAAGAAATATGAAGTTGTTCAAACAAAAGGAATTTAAATGGTTTATTTTGCATCGTCTAAAATAAGAGATGAGTGTAATATAGAGTCCAATCTCAACTAGATATGTACCCCCAAATGGTCTTAGGAGAAGCTATTTATAAGAATCCATGTATTGATAGGAACCTTGATGATTGTGACTGGTGAGATTAGAGCTGGGAATTTTAGAGATGTGTGGGACATATGGCACCCTCAATGTTTAGTGATGGTAAATTTGTGATAGTTTTTTTGTGGTTTTGCTTTCTAAATGACAGCCACAATTTTATTTGGCTATAACTTTCTTGTCACTTTTAACATTTTTTTTTGGGCGAGAAGCAGCTTTTTGCAATTAGATTTGTTAGGATGTGGCAATTGTAAGAAAGCTGATGCACGACTTTTTTAGAGGAAAAAAGTCTATAATACATTCGACTACTTTTAAAGAGCATGTTTCTCCCCTAACAATTCTGTAGCCATTTTCATAGATAGCTGCATTCGCCCCAAATGGACTCTAAGAGTAGGTTGGTAGCAAGTTGTTGTGGCTAGCCTCGGAAAAGATCCATTTGCAAGACTAAAGTAATCTCGGGTAATGGAAGCTAATGCATATTATGCAATGTCACTTGTCGACCCACATTTGCATGCATGGGCGGTGATAGTTGCTGGGCCAAAACATGGATGTGGTCAGTGTTGAAGGCGAAATTTTGTGGTTGTTGCTAATTGGAGTAATCTTGGGTAGGCATGTGTCGAGATATGATTTATAGATAAAGGTCATCAAATGTTGACGGAGTGGAACCATCCAAAAGCGATGGGCATATGAAGACTGGCATCCGACACCTACTTGTGGGAGGCATCAATTGATGAACTATGGGTGTCGAGTTGAGGGAGTTGGATGGGGGGTACCATCTCTAGTGGAGTTTTGTGTGTGTGTGTGTGTTGGGGGGGCGGCGGTGGCGATTGAGTTGAGAAAGTTGGGTTGGGTGGGAGGTGCCAACCCAAGAGAGAAGGGCGATGCTTGCCATTAATAGGATAGACCTGACAGGAGGACAAGTGACAAGAGTGACTTCATGATCAAGGACATTGAGCTTGAGCAACGGGTTGCGCCACATCTTCGGAAAGGCCAGGAGGGCAAATTGGCTTCATATTACTGGTGGCGATTGCTTGCTTGTACTGCTGCTGCTATATCACACATATGATCATAATTGGATGTAGAAATGAGGCGCTATACCCCCACTTGCTTAATTCCAAAATCCTGTGTACACCACTAAATGGAGTGTCAAAAGAATATTAATTTACTTGCAGCTGAAACTAACTCAATCCTTAACGCTGCAATTTGCTTCTTTCTTCTAAATGAGCAGGACAAGTAGCAGCAAACATACTGAGTAATTTGCTTCTTTCTTCTAAATGAATAGGACAAGTAGCAGCAAACATACTGTCAATGTCTTCGTTATATGTCCTTATTCTCAGTGATATGATGCAAATGAACAAATCATCTTTTGGCTTTACCAAAAATATAAGGTACAGAAGTATTCTGATAAGAGTCAGATGCTTCATTGCAATTTTTATTTTGGTTCTTGTTCCAAAATTTCATATTGCAAAAAATGGATGGGTTTCATTGCAGCAATAATTGTAGGTTCTGCGTTATACATGCGTTCTGTTTTAGCTACTAGGTTAACCATCTAAGTTGGAAGTGCTCTACTATCCTGGTTAAATTTTTTGCTTGGTTTTTGCTGAAGGAGAAAACTAGAAATCTAGTTAAAGATGGCCGTAAACCATCTGAATTGTATTTGATTTTTTCATATTAATACAAGTTTTTTATTGTCCCTCAAAATTATGAAATGTTTCTTTGGAGTATCTATAAGCCTAGATTATGTTGGATTAAATGATCGAACTAGGTCTAGTTTGGATGAGGAGGTGGTGCATGGTTTCAGCTCTCATCATGTGACCATTTTGCCACCACTTCTCAAGTGCAGCACCACCCTCTTTACCTTCTCTGCAAAGGACTTCTAATCGATGGTCATTAACTATACACTTGAATCACAGCCGTTTATCTATAACTAATTGTGACTTGTAACTGCTTGTCCCCTCTACAACTCTATATATGAAGGCAATGTGCTGTTGTAATTTGTAAAGAAATGAAAGACATTCCCTTTCCTCCCAATGCCGTTTTCTCTGATTTTACATTCCTCATGATCACTACTATGTAATACTTCTCTGATATATTCTCATTGTATCACATAAAAAATGCTCAGCCGTTTAACAGCTTCTTCTCTTCTTTTTTCTCTTTCTCCTCTACATGCATAACTCTATGACTTCCTCAATTAAGCCTCAACCCATCAGCTACAGCCTCCTCCTCAAAATGGCAGATACTACCTTTCCTTCATCTCTCAAATTGGTCAAACAAATCACAGCTTCGCCTTCCAAACAAATCACAACTTATTAGATTCATAGCCACACATTCCAATTGGTCAAATAAATATTCAATCCTGTGCAATAGATACTTGTTCTTTACAGTCACTTTATTCAACTTTCTATAATCAATATACATTCTCAAAGATTCATCATTCTTCTCTACAAATAATACAACAACTCTCCACAGGGATCCACTTGGCTTGATAAAATCTATATCTAATAGCTCCTGCAATTGCGCTTTCAGCTCCTACGGTTCTCTTGGTGCCATTTTGTAGGGGGGTTTTGCTATTAGGGATGTACCTGACACTATTTGAATATAAAACTTTACCTCTCTTTCTGGTAGTAGATTCACCAACTCCTCTAGAAAACATCAAGAAATTCTTTCACTATTGGAACTTCCTCAAGTCTCTTAATAGACTTATATAAATCCCTAACATAAGCCAGGAATACATGACTCCCGTTCCTCCAAGACTTATCAATTTGCAATGCAGATATCAAGGAAGATAAAACAACTCTAACACCTTTGAAATGAAACACTTCTTCTTTGTCACACAAAATTATCTTATTCTTACTACAGTTAATCTGGGCTCCATATTGATTTAATCATTCCATAGCCACAATTACATCAAATTCTTTTAATGGTGACACAATCAATTCTAATTCTGAAATCCTATTTACAATTTCAATTTCATATCTATAAATTTGATTAGCAACTAAATAATCTCCAGTGGGTAGTAAAATAGAAAGATTAGATGATAATATATCGAGGACTAACTTCAGATCGTTCAACACATTTTCAGACAAGAAAGAGTAATTTGCTCTAGAAGCAAATAAAATATGATAGGGTAGCGCAGAAATAAAAGACGTACTTATTGTCCGGTGCCTTCTTGGCCCATGCTGTGCCAGACTATATACTCTGGGCTGGACTAGAGCAACATTGATCACAACACTGGACTCCCTCTGAGCTCCTCCGTTGATCCTTCGCACTGCCTGCCACCAAATCTGCCACCACTACGGGTCGATGGCCCTTCACTAATAGTTTTGGATGGCACTACCACCCTCCGATCTTCCCTCTGGTGCTCTTACTAGACACTGAGCCATCTTGTGACCAGACTGGCCACATGTGAAACACTCATGTATACAAATAACATCTACCTATATGCTTCTTCCCTTATAATCCACAGATTGGGGCACTACTAAGTGCCACAAATCCACCTGCACTCATATGCACTCATAGACAGAGAAGGTCATCCCCTCCTCGAATCACTACCTTTAAATCTTGGCTTATTTATGCTAGCACCACTTCTAGATGATTCCCCTCCGAATCTTTCCTAGCTAGGATCCCACCACTGATGAGTGGACACCATATCATTCTTTACTAATCGGGCTCTCTCAACAAACTCAGAAAAATCCTGAATATAGAAAGTGTCATGCCCGAAAATTAAATTTGAAAAAATTATCTATTTATCTTTTTAATCATTTATCATCGCTTTTATAAATCATCAATATAAATCTATATGTCCAGCAAAAGTAACTAATAATTATATACATCAAAATATTTCACTGTATTTATTCTCTCAAAATTAATATACAATAGTCGGGAGATCAATACAATCAATACTCTATCACTGGCTTCTGATTACAAAAGAATAAAAGAAATACGAACAATTAAAAGAAACCTGAAGATCTTTGTCATTCCTGACCTGAAATCATTAAAATTCACATAATGAGCTAAAAACCCAGCTATATAATAGATAAGACTGATGATATTGACATTGATACATGTATACTTATGATTATCTATAGTCTTACGCATGATTTCAGTATCGATGATTTACTTTTTGACATACGAATTTACTATTTTATTATCTTTATTGTGCTACTGATACCTACTCATATGGATACTGATTACTATTATTGATTATCGATTCATTTATAGTCTCGCACATATTTACGGATTTGAGTGTAATGATTCATGCTTTTTATTATTGATCATATTAGATCATACTAGTGGTGACTAATCATTGATGATATTGAATGTTATTAATTTTGTTGATTGAGATGAACATGCATTAACTTTCAACGTTAATGCTCAAATCTAGAAGAGACGAGAAAAACTATATAATATACTATAACTTCAGAAAATCACAACTTCTATTTCACTCGGTGAAATTTGATAATATTACAGTCAAAATGTCCATAATATTACAGTAAAAGTGTGGTAAATTAGAAGAAAAAATATATTTTTATCAATTTAGGAGAGAAGAAATTCGTCAAATTCAAAATCATTGAAAACTAAAATGAGATTTGAATTACTCACAGTGATCAGAAGAAATCTCTAAACAAAATCGACTGACGAAAATGACCAAATTATGGCTTTCTCTCCCTTTCTCCTTCTCCCTGCCTTCTCGAGCAAGTTATGGCGGTGAAGGTGGCTGGGTGGGTTTTAGTGCTTAGGCTTATGATTAAATATATATAAAAACTCAATTAATGACCCAGCACCACAACGCTCAGACTCAGCGCCGCAGCGCTGCATGTTAAATCCAGAATTAATGTAGAATAGAGACTCATGCGTTGTAACGATATTTTCTAGCACCGATGTGCTCTCAAATCTAGCACCGCACTGCGCTCTAGTTCAAATAAAAATTCAATTTTTTTAATACATTTTATATTTTCGGGTTGTTATAGAAAGGGACTAACAGATGTCTTAAGTTGTGTAATACCTATTGCTCTAGCATCCACCAAATCAAAGTAATCTGGTAAGATTCCCACCTAGCTTGCTTTAATTACTGATTGAAAGCTTTAGAATGTCTAATTGACGTTAAATAAGAGTAAGGAGTGAAATGGGGAATGATAACTCTAGGGGCAAAAATGCCCTTGAAGATGTTGAGGGAGGCGACGACGCGACATTGAACTCTTTGTTTGAGAAGAATATTTAGGGGAGCGTTGCGGTGCTGGCTGGCGCTGCTGCGACGCTCAGCTCTTGGGTATGAGGGATCTAGGAGGATCTGAAATATTTTGTTGAGCGCAGTGACACTTGAGTAATGGGCGGCGCGGTGTTGGACCTAAGATGATGTTTTTTTATATAAAATATCTTAATCCATTTGCTTAACCCCTCACCCCAACTTCCTTTCCAGAGAAGGAAGAAGAGGAGAGGGTGAGGAGTAGAGAGAAAGAAGAGATGGATTTGGAGGCCAAGGAATTGCATTCGTTTGTCGGGTCAGTTGGGGATTTCGTAGAGCATAATATAGACTTCTAAACTCCCACTCTGATTTCAATTCTAGCCAATTTTATAAAAAGATATGAATTAAAATGTGTTTTTCTTGAATTTTATAACGTTTTAACTTTTACTATGTTCCTCAAGTATGTTTGGATGTGTTCAAAATTAAAATTTTGGAATGACTTAAAATAATTAATACAAAAGATACATCTTAAAGAAAGAGTTTTTGTTGAAGGAGATTTAAATGGACATGTTGGTAGAGAGATAAATGATTTTAAAAGCATTCATAGTGGCTAAAAGCATTCGGTTTTACTAATACGCCGATAAAAACAGAAATCTTTATTTTCATTTAGGGTGCTAAGGTCACTAAAGTCAATTGTATTTTCACATTCTTCATTAAAAAGATTTGCAAAATATCTTATCCACCTTTGTTAAATATCATCTTCTAAGAAAAGTACTTTTTGATCTTCATCCTTAATACACTTCACTTGAACTAAATCCTTACTACTATCTCTTTGTTTGGCTAACTTATACATATATCTTTCTCCCTCCATAGTATCTAATTTAATATATTATATAAATCATTAAAAGCTAAGATCTTTGTATCGCATATTATTTTCTTAGATTCCTTACGTGCATTTTTATATCTTTTCCAATTATCAAATTTTTTACATTTAAATCAATTTTTATAGCAAATTTTTTTATTTTTTATCTTTTCTTGCACATTTGGATTTCACCATCAACTATTTTTATTATCAGGAGCTTTTCCTTTTGATACTCCAAGCACATTTTTTGTAATAATCTTAATATCACTAGCCATTCTTTCTCACATAACATTAGCATTCTCATACACAGAAAAAATTTTAAGATTTAAAATCTTACTCTCAAAAATATTTTTGTTAAAATTCTTTAAATGCCCCAATCTAATTCTAGAATAATGTTTTACTTTATTATTTATTTTTTGCTCCTTTATCTTAAAGTCCAAAACTCATAATCAATGTTTAGTACATAAATTTTTACTCGGAATAACTTTACAATATTTGCAATATAAACGATATAATCTTCTTATAAGAAAATAATCAATTTGAGTTTTACTATATCCATTTTTATAAGTGATGAAATGCTCATCTTTTTTCTTAAATAAGGTATTAGCAATTAAAAAATTATAAGCTAAAGAAAAATCTAATATGGTCTTACCACCTTCATTTGTCGTTTCAAATTCATGGCCACCATGAATGCTTTTAAAATCATCTACCTCTCTACCAACATTTTCATTTAAATCTCCTCTAATAAAAACTCTTTCTTCTAGAGGTATCTTTTATATTAATTCTTCTAAGTCAATCCAAAATTTTAATTTTGACCTCATATTCAAACCCACTTGAGGAGCATAAGCACTTATAATATTAATAATCTTAGCATCAACAATAATCTTTAAATCTATAATTCTATCTCTAATCCTATTAATTTTTATAACATTATCCTTCAAACTTTTATCTATAATCACACATATACCATTTCTAGTACGACTCCTATCCGAATACTATAGTTTAAATTCTAAACTATCAATCTCCTTAGCCTTCTCTCCAACTCATTTAGTTTCTTAAATGCATAGAATGTTTATCTTTCTATGCATCATAATATTTATTAATTCTATTAATTTTCTTGTAAGGGAACTTATATTCCAAGTTCCTATCATAATTTTAGTTTCATGGATTAGCTTCTTTGCCCACATCCGTCCTTGATGTAGGAACCCTTGCCTATTTAATACTGCACCCGAGCGCCGATGCAACGGCCCTTGCACACTTGTCATTGTATTCAGGCCATACAGCCCGTTGCTTTCAGGGGATTTTCTAGGATTAACACAATTTTTTAAAAGATTTATGTCATAATTATTTGACAAATTTTACGCTGACTGTCGACTACCTAATGCAACCCTCTATTTTTTTAATTCAGGACTTGAGACCTGACAATGATAGTGTTAAATTTATTTGCTGAGATGTGAAATTCTACATAACTTTTGATGGCTTGAAATCTAGCTGAATAATGAGCTGTAGAAGCGTAACGAGTAAGTCTTCTCGGCATTTTGATCATTTTGGCTTTTAAAAGCACTTAATGGAACGCCAAACCATATGAAAAAAATCAACTTTTAGTTAGAAACTGCTGCTGAACGATATAAGTCTTTCACATATAAAAATAATAGTTTTTTTTTTAGCATTTGATTTTGTCATCGTTTTCTCAACAACTTTTCACCAAAATTTGAAAGAGAAATAATCATAAATCAAAGAAAGTCTTGCCGCAAAAATTAGAAAGGTCAAACTCGTCAACAGCACCAAAGCATGATGGCATTCCCTGTACTCGTTTTGAAGGCCAACTAATAAAGTTGCCCAAGGCCGGCAATGCTACTCACCCAAGTTTTTACTTGGAAATGTATTTTTTATAGGATAACTAGAGGTGTTTGAATGTGTCAACGGGTTCGGGTTCGGGTTTGATTTGAAATTGGTCCATTTGAATCCAATCAATATCAATATGACTTGTTTCATAAACGGGTCAAAAAAGTGAACCCAAACCAGCCCACTAGCCACCTAAATCTTACTTGATAATCCATTTTAATTAAAAATATATATTTATTAACTTGTTAACAATAGATTTTTGATTAATTGATAAAAAAATAAGAAGATTTTACTAACGAATAAAATAATATAAGGAAAAAAATATTAAATGGGTTATTTTCGGATCAAAATGAGGTTAGCAGGTTAATCAGAATTCGATCAGTTTAACAAACAGGCCAGAATGTCAAACCTAAACCCAACCTACTTATTAAACGGATCAATTCGAGCCTAAATTTTTTAGATCAGTTTGGCGAGTCGAGCCATTTATTGACACCTCTAAGAATAATTACGAGCTAGTTAAATTTATTTTAGAGTAACATAAAATTTAATATGTAATTTTAGTTATATTATGTGAACATAATTTCATAAATGAGTTTTTTTTTGGAATGAGGGTATCTACCCCCTGTCACTCTAAAGGTAGCGCTTGGCGGCGTAACTAATCCTCCGGCGGAATCTAGCGAGGCCACCCATCGGCATCAGGCCCACACTTACTTTGCCCCACTAAAGAGGTGAGATCGTAGTAGAGGGGGTTCGAGTACGGGATGGGGGGTTCCCAACTGTGCTCGCCCACCAGACTTGGTGAATTAATAAATGAGTTTGAAAGAGGAGTTTAACACATTCAATTATTTGTTCAAATCTTGCGCTTTTTGTGGAATATAGTGAAATGCTAAAATGGTATTCAAAACAGACAAAATAATCAAAATTAAAACTTTTATTAAGTATCAAAACCTACAGTCCTACACCAACACCGAGTTCTGAAACATTCAGTGCTCAACAAAAAAACTTAAGATAGGAGCAAAAAAATTATTATTATTTTTTACAAAAAAATAGATCAATGAATGAATAAATGAATCATTCAGACATCGACAATCCAAATTGTTAATCTATCCTATTCAGCCAACACCTAAAGCAATTCTAATTTACACAATCAATACTCAGAAGACGACAGGACCCTCCTTTTCCTTTAGTTTATCCTTCTTCCGAGCAGCCCAATGCCGAATCTCCTCAATTTTCGCCACCACCGACGACATCTCCGGCCGATGATCGGGATTCTGCGATGTACAGTCGAGTCCAACCTGCAAAAGCATCAACATTTCTTCCTCCGGGCTTCTAAACCTCGTCAGCTCCTCATCAAACAACTCTCTCGTCCCTTCTCCTCGAATCAAAGTCTCCTCTACCCACCGTGGCAGATTGACAAACCTTCCGCCATGAGCAGGAGCTTTACCAGTAACCAGCTCAAGGAGGAGAACGCCAAAGCTGTAAACATCTGCCTCTGGTGTCAAGTTTTGAGATGAGGGAGCAAGATGAGAAAGGCCATGTTCGGATACTCGAGCTCTGTAAGAGCTGGTGATGAGAATGTTGGAAGATTTTATATTGCCATGGGATGCAGAAGGAGATGTTGAGTGGATGCATTCAATGCCTCGGGCTGCTTCTAAAGCGATTTTGATTCTGGTTTCCCATTTTAGAGGGGTACGACTGGAGCCTCTGTTTCCTGTATGATACATCAAAGTTCAGTCTTCCATGCAAATACCCGAAGAACATATCTAATTGTAGTCTGAAGAAAGCTAAGACGAAGTCCATGAGACTATTTCCAAGAGAACAGTCAAATGGTCAAGCTACGGTAGATAGCATGAAAAAGCATGAAAATTGGAGCATTTCAACTTTGACAAAATGATTTTGAAGGGTTGACCAGACCAGAGAATATATTGGTCCATGATTTATATTATTTTTCTTTCTTATTATATCAAATAAATCAGGCGTTGACAATTCATAGAGAAAATCGAGGAGATTCAAGTCATCTTTATGAAGGACTCCGGAAACTACAGGGATGATGCACTAATTTAATGCAAAATTTTTTTTTTTCTAAAATCTAATTTACAGAGATTACAATTAGAAAACAATCAAAATGATATGCTTGGCATAAATGTATTCTCATTAAGAAATTCATAAACCAGCGCATGAAATCTAACACAAGAAGTATACAGAGGAACTAACCGTGGAGGAGGGAAGATAGACTTCCTAGTGGCATATAATCGTAGACCAAGAACTTCTCCTCCCTGCTGTAGTAATATGCTCGGAGAGGTACAAGATTAGGATGCTCCATTGCGCTTATGGCCTTAATCTTCTCTGCAAATTCCTTCTCCGGCATCTTTACATTCTTCAGTCGCTTCACAGCCACCACCAAAGATTCCTCCAGGGCCGCCTTGTACGCAATACCATAGGTTCCCTTCCCCAAAACCTCAGCTGAAGACCTCAATAGGTCCTCGAGATCAAACAGCCTGGGCGCATTCCCGAGGAACACCAATTGCTTCTTAGAAACCGCGATTCCCAGCGGAGGCGCGGAGGCTGCGGCCATCTCTTTACCCTTAATCGCCGACTCCGGCAGCTTTGCGCCGGCGGTCTCTGTGAAATTCGCTTCGTCAGCTTTACCTTTACATCGGAAGAACAAAAACAGGACAGTAAGAACCAGGACGAACAAGGCGAATGCGCCAAGAGCTATTCCAGCTATTGCGCCGCCAGCGAGAGAGCTGGAATTGGTCAGCTTCAGTGGTGCCTCGCCCAGACAAGGCTGAAGCGGCCCTCCGCACATTGACATGCCCAGAAAAGCGCTAGCCGGCATACCTCGGAGCTTCTCCGGTACTGGTCCTTTAAGCCGATTGAACGATACGTTAAAGTGCTCTAGTTTGGGGATATCCAAATTGGGCATCTCGCCGCTGAAATGGTTACTCTCCAAATAAAGCAAATTAAGGTGCGTCAGATTGTTGAGCGACAAAGGGATTTCGCCGGAAAAGTTGTTATCGGCGAGATTCAGGCGAATGAGGGAAGTAATCGAGGAGATGAACGGCAGGATTTGGCCGGAGAAGCGATTTTGATTGAGATAGAGGAAGTGGAGATGGGTGCATCTGGCGAGGTCTGAGGGGAGGGGGCCGAAGAGTGCGTTGCGGCGAAGTGAGAGGCTGCGTAGGTTGGAGAGATTTCCTAGGGTTCCGGTGGGTATTTGGCCGATGAGACCGCGACCGGGGAGGCGGAGGGAAGTGACGCCGTTGCTGGAGCAGACGACCCCTTTCCATTTGCACGGTGACAAAGAGGTGTTCCAAGGGAGCACCATTCGACCGACAGCGTTTCGGAAGGCTATTAGGGCGGAGCCGTCGGCGGCTAGATCGGCCGCTGCCGGCGAGAAGAAATAGAACAAGAGGAAGACGAGCAACGGAAACATTTAGGCGTAGTGGGCGTTCTGGGCTTTTCCTTAGCTATATATATGAATGAGCGAAATGGTCAGAAACCCCCGTAACGCTACTATTTGTTATAAGTCCGTTAAAGCTACACAATTATTTAGGTTTATTTATACTAAATAACTAAAACTATAAGCCTTTTCACTCACTAAGTAGGGTAGCTTTCCTCCATTATATTTTATTAAGAGTAAAATTTTTATTTAAATTTAATAAAAAAAATATCATTTTTAATATAATATTATGCATATATGTAATTTATAAAAAGTATTTGCTTAGTGTTATAATGTTATGCATATATATAACTAAGAGATTCAATATGAATAATGATTATATCAACACTCAAAAAAGATTATATATATATATATATATATATATATATATATATGAATTATAAATTTTGATATTAGGCCTTTAGAACTTTAAATTTTATTAAAATTTTAATCAAACCATTTGTTCCAATGTGGTGAATCTAATAAGTCAATGTTGTTAAATTTTGATATTATTAAAGCATTCAAATGCTAAGAAAATATCAAATATTCATAGTGGATAATTATGGATCATTTTATAGTGTTTGATATTTTAGCAAGAATAATTAATATGCCTGCAAAAAATCTTTAAAAAATGCTTTTATTTCACACATAAAGAGTACCTAGAGTGATGAGTTCTTAAATTTAAGGAAGCTTAAATCTATGGCTATCAATTAACATCAACAATTTCTTTGGCTGGCTTGCCAGCATCCAAGATCGACGATTGTTGATATCCGTTGTCAACAAATTATCATTATTTTTCTGTAGTCGTCTTCTGACAATTGACATCGGTGTTTTATTTTTTGATAATGAGCAATGCACCATAAAATATGTGACTTAAACCTTAAAAAACAACATTCTCGTTTAATAAATAGATAGTGGGTTCAAAAATGCATCACAGTTGTTACTATTAATTTTTTTGTGCTTATAATTTTTAGCAATACACTATATTTATTAAATGTGATAATTAGAAATATTTCCTCGAAAAAATCAATAGAGAATGCTTAAGTATATTTTTTTACATAAGAAAATATAAATATAAGAACCCACATACAAAAAGATGAATCTCTTTACAATAAATAATAGCTCATCGAACTCGGATTATGAACCATTTACTTAACCCTAAATTCAAGCAATTATGAAAATTATTATTTTTTATTTGTGGAACTTCTCAAAGATCTATTTTGCTATATTTTCGGAAATTAATAATAAAGAAAAAGAAAATTCAATGTGGTGTGGAAAGTTGGAAACACGCTTAATTGGGGGACCCATTTTAAGTTTCAGAGAATGTTAAGGGGAAGCAAGAAATTGACAGAGTCTTCGTTAACCCAACGGAGAAATCTAACCGTTGATTGTTGGATTTATGCGAGAGAATCGTTGATTTGGTCGCGTCTTGTTAACCAACGGGCTTCCGATGGCGCACCACATCATTATATATTATTATTATATTTAAAAAAATTGTGTGAAAAATGAAAATAATTATATTTAGAAACTCTTAAGATTTATTTATATGAAAAACTCTGTGCAGCCCACCAATTAGCCAGTTTTAAGAGAACTTTTGGGCCGATTTAGGCGAGCTAAGTGATAAATGCAGCACTTTGGACCAAGTCAATTGGGTGGAATGTGGACTTAGGGACCAATCGTTAGTGGGATTTGGTGGGACCAGGTTGAATCGGTCTAGGTTCCAATGAATCTTAGATATGGGAATGATTATGGAGTATTTGTAGATGAAACAAATTTTTTTTAGTAGGGTGAGCGCACCAATACGATTAGTAGAATTCTCGAATATTTTTTCAATTATATCTTTCTTCCTGTTTTGTTTTTCAGACTGAAACTACTGATTTCTTGTTACTTTTTAGAAATTGTTGTACTGAGAAATTACTTTCTACAACCACTTTTAAAAAAATTACTTTCCCTAGGTAGTTGAGAAAGCGGGCATTATTAGATGGTGGTGGCTAACAAATGTTAGATATTGATAGTTGATAGGAATATGACTTGTAAATATTTTGTAGTGATTTTTGACAAACTTAGGGTTCGTTTGAGACAACCTTCTTATTGCTTTTTAATTTTAAAATTATTTTTATTAAAAAATTGCTT
The DNA here is from genome assembly GCA_019925795.1 of Dendrobium chrysotoxum. Lineage (NCBI taxonomy): Eukaryota > Viridiplantae > Streptophyta > Magnoliopsida > Asparagales > Orchidaceae > Dendrobium > Dendrobium chrysotoxum. Next base: position 91,076,846 of record CM034314.1, on the reverse strand, counting down.
TAATAAGCAGTAAGAAAGTTGTCCCAAACGAAGCCTTAGAAAGTATCTTGGACTTATGTGAATCATCTCATTAAGATGCTTATTAAGACTATAGGCATGTAAAATTTTGAGGATGTTTAATCCCTCGTATGACCCTAAGAAATTTTTAATTATACTTCGTTGTGCTTGATTTATACTCATTTGAACTTAAATTTGAGTTATTCTAACCCCTTGGAATTTGCTTAATCACTTCAGCTCAAATACTAATTAGTTATCTTAAGTTATGCAAATTGCATCAAAATGCGTACTTCATCAGATGAATTTTTTGTGACATAGCAAATACTATTAAATAATTAATCTAGGAGCTGAAAAATAAAAAACAATAAGCTTTTTTTGTACTTCTCTATTAATTTAATAATAATTGAGCCATTTCATAAGTTAATTAAAAATTTTAAATTAATAAAAAAATATATTTTTATCATGTGCTAAAAAATAGAATTATACTGTAATATTTTGATTTAATTTCAACAGTTTTAAAAATTTTATAAATATTTATGTTTTTATTAATGTAATTGTTCTTATAGCATATAGCAAAAGAAAAGTTATCACAATTTTATTAAAGGTTTATATGGGCATTTTAGCTTTATTCAATAGATATAATAGCTAAAGTAATCATTAATAAAGGTACAAATTAAATTAAAAACACCTTAATAAAGATTATTTATATAATGTATTTTGGATCAATAAGATAGAAGTAATTAAATATGCTAAAATAATTTTAAATTAAGAAAATCCTACTGATTTTTATTTGACTTATGAAAGTCAAACTTATGACATTTTGAATGTCATTTGTCAAACCTGACAACATAAACATTATATATGTAATTAGATTGTCAAATGTTTGAAAAGATAAATTTGAACATTGTAAGGTCAAAGCTTATTTTTTGATGCAATTGCTACACTTACCTGCCTGCCCAACATTTGTCAAATAAATAAATAAATATATATATATATATATATATATATATATATATATATATATATATATATATATATATATATATATATATATAGGGGGTGGGATTTTTGAGCTAAGTAAAAATAAATTCATACGAATATCACACACACAAGTTTTAATGAGCTGTGTAAATATATAAGGATTATTGACCAGCCTTATAAATGGAATATAATTGCGGATAGTAAATACTTATTTTGGTATGGAGATTTTGAATATATTAAGCATCTATTTTTTTATTGCTCTTATATCTTTAATTTACTTAATTCTTGGAGTAGAGTTGTTAAGAAATTCTTATTCACTACCTTGTTGTAGGGCGTGTGGGAATTTTTTTGAAAGAAATATTAGAAGTGGGATTTGAAAATAGGGGATTGTTGATTTGTGATTATTATATTGATGAGTTAATTTAGAGGACTAATTTTAGATTAATATAAATTCAAAGTATCAATGGTAAGTAAGTTAGATATTTGAATCATATAGATTTTTCATTCTTATGAATTTAGAGTTTTGGGGGTTGAAGTTTCTCAAAAGAATATTATTCTTAGGGTTAATTATGTTTTTGATAGTGCCGAAAAACTCATTAATTAAGAAATTTTTCTTTTGATTTATTTATGTTTATTCAATAGTGATTGATTGATCTCTACCGAAAAGGAATGAAATGGCCTAAAAATAAAGAGATTAGTCGAATTTATGAGCTATGAAGTATAATCAATTAAGCAATCCTTGATGTAGGTCAGGATGGAGAAATTCTAAGACATGCTAGGGCTCATTAAGGTGGTTGGATGTGTTTTTAATGTTGTTAAGGATATAGGTAAACTCTTAAGAAAACAGAGACAAAATAATATGATTATGATCATATTAATCTAAAATAAATCATTCTTTCTGTAAGTGTAGCTCTTTGTTTTAATTTTAGAAATATAGTCCTGACACGCGGACTCAAGAGAATGAAAGTCAAGGAAGAAAACTTCAAGAATAACAAGACATGTATTCTAGAATATTATAAATGCTTGGATCAATAAAAAATCCAAGGGTTATAGCTCATCAAAGTTGGAGAGATTATTACGTGTGGAGTCCGGATGGGAGATGCATTCGGATTTTGTGAGGGTACACAGTAAATATACAGTAAAAAATAAAATTGTGTATTTGCTGTGTACCTTCATAAAACTCGAACGTATCTCCCATCCGAACGCCGCACACGTAATAATTTCTCTCAAAGTTGATAGGGAATGGAAGCTCTACAACCCATAAACCTGCAAAAGATAGGAGGATAGTGATAGATGACCATGAGGATAATGACCTAAGGAGGGGAACCATTCTAAGAGAGGAGTCTATCCTAAAACAGAAAGACTAATTGTTAGAAAGAAGATTTATGTCCTAAGGAGGCAAACTAATCCTAAGGTGGAAGACTAATCCTAAAGGAGAATATTTATATCCTATAAGGCAGGCTAACTAAGCCTAAGGAAAAGAAAAGACCAATCCTAAATGTGCAGACAACTAATCCTAAGAGAAAAGATGGCTATCCTAAGAGAAGAAGAATTAACCTAAGGCATTTAATCTAAAGAGGCAATATTTATTTAAGGAATGAATTGACTAAAACTATGAAGAGGGCGGACTATTTTAAGGATAGGATAAATGGATAAAGATCCCGAACAAATCCCATAATTTTTCATCATCCCAAACCATTGTAGCTCTTAATCTACTTAGGCTTCATTTGGGACGGCTTTTTTATTGCTTCTTAAAACGGAGTTATAGTACAAAAATTTTAATTTTTTAACTAAAACTTTATTTTAAGAAATAATAAAAAAGCCGTCCCAAACAAATCCTTAGTCAACAAAGATGATCAAACTTCTTTATAAAGAAATGACATCTATCTGTGGATTTGGCATCTCATCCGTGCATGGGTTTGAGCTTATGTAGGCTATCAGCTGGCTCTTTGCCACCCTATATATAACTATATACATATCAAAATAACAAATTGATTGATGAAAGGAAAATGATTAGTAATGCGTGCAATAAAATAATTGCATTTTGTAAATGGTAAGGGTCCGTAATCACAATGCTATTTTTTTTTTCTGTAGTATAACATAATTTATATTTTATATTTTACTTTGAATTTTGTTTGTTCCTTATTTTTATGAATGAATTGGTTCAAATTTGCCAGGGTTCATCCCTTGAGACTGGCCCAATTAGTTGTTCAAAATAGTCCAAAATAATTAGATAATTTTGTCCCCCTTGGTCCTCTGAGAAGACCTATTCTAACAAGAAAAAAAATTTATGAGAAATTTCTTATAAAAATTCTGTTAATAAACCTTCAAAAGCAAAAAAAAAACAATTTCTATAAAAAATATTGAGCTTTAAGTTTTATTTGGGATAGCTTTCTTACTGGCTTTTTTTTAAACAACTCTTAGAAAGTTGATTTTGAAAGCAGTAAGAAAACTGTCTCAGGCTTCATTTGGGATAACTTTCTTACTACTTTTAAAGCAGCTTCTTTTACAAATTATTTTTGAATTCGAATTTTTTGTACTAGAAAGTAGTAAGAAAGCTTGGTTTGGGACAGTTTTCTAAATTTAGATAAACAAACATCAATAATAAAATTAAAACTTTGAATCCATTCTCAATTACATAATTTCGAAATTCACAAACACATAAAATACATGCAGTAAAAGCCTATATGATACTTCCAATTCTGGTCTGAAAATATATTTGAAGGAAATAAAGGGAATAATAGTAATAATAATAATAATAATACAAGAAACAATTATTTATATAAAAAAAATATGATATATGAAGCTGGTGGGTTTGGAATCTCAACTCTTTGTAAACTTGTCCTGCTTCACTTATTTTAGGCCACCACCACCATTCACAACCTTTTCTTTTATAAAAATTAAGTAGGGAAAGCAATCTTAAAGCTAAAGGGAGAAGAGTGAAAGTAGCCACTGACTGCTCAGCGCAAAGCAGCCAACAACAGGTAGTGGATTTCTGCTCAGTATTTACCTGTAAAAATGGAAAATTAAACAAAAATTATTATGGAGGAAAATTAAGCACAAGATAATTAATAAAGATAATTAAGCATTCACTTAATTACTCACCTCATATGAATGATTGTATCTCAGAATTAAGGAAGAGATTTTTTAAAGAATTTTTTAGACAAAGGGTTTATTTCAGACAGTTTTCTCGTTTTTTTATTTTTCAAATAACAATCACAATTTCGTTTACAGATTGCTTTCCTGTTGTTTTCATATTGTTGCTCCGAAATTTCTATAGTGAAAAACTATTTTTTATAATCAGAGTAGCTAAGTTGCTTTCCTTGCAACAACTTCACCATTGAGGAAGGAGATTTGGCGAAAAATGTTGAAATTGTAACTCACCATTTCCACTCCTTTTAATGAAGGAGAGAAAAACTATAATCAATGCGACGCCTGCCATGAGCCCTATGATAATTGCTAGTGTCTTCCCAGTTTCATCATCTGAAGAAAAAAAAAACATATTAATTACAATATAAGCAATGCTACAAATAATTTACATTGTAAAATAATCCTTTAAATAAAATTGTTTTAATAAACAAGAACTAATCGCCAGAATTTGGCAATTTCAGTCATCAAGTGATGGATGTTTGTGTTGGATATTCTTCTTATAAAGTAATATTAGGCTAGTAATATTAGGCTTTGTTTGAAACCGCTTTTTTACTGTTTCTTAAAGCAGTTTTTTAGTACAAAAATTATTTTTTTTACTAAAAAGCTGCTTTAAAAAATAGTAAGAAAGTCATCCCAAATGAAACCTTAATCGCATGCATGTAGCTTTCTTTCTATAATTCAGATTCTTCATAAGGAAAAGAAGCTTTTGAGAATGAGAAAAGTTAACTTGGCTGGAAGATTAACAATGGGAATCATGTGAATATACTTTGCCTATAGTTTTTGAATTAAAAGGTCACATAATGTTGGAATATTAACAAAAAGGTTAGTAATGCCTCACCTCTTTGGATTGGATACCTTTTTTTTCGAAAATAATTTGCGTAATATATTATGATATAATTAGAATCATGATGAGTTTACGAGCCACTGAATTTATTTTAAGATTAATGCAACTTGCATATGAAATCAAATTGTACTAATATCAGAGCAAATCTACGAGCTTTTAAGCTCATATCCTATGTAATTTATGTTATCATGCAATTTTTTTCTTTCCTAACTAGCTATCATATTTGTGTTGGTTATAAATTTTATTTTCTTCAACTACAAGATTTTTTCATTGAGGGACATACCTTTTGTTCACAAGACAACAAATAAAATAATTATAGTTTTTTTTAAGATAAAATTTTATCTTTCAAATTAGAAAAATCTGTCTTACAGCTTTCAAAGAACTTGGCTTGGGAGGTGATCTAATGCTAAATATCTGCATTAACTATTTGAGTGCATGGTAGAGATTTAATTGTCTATATAGTTTAGATCTTAAGAGGTTGAAAGGGAGAAAGACAGACAAGATGATAAAGGCTCAGTTTCCTTTTTTTTTTTTTACTTCAACATACACATTAAAAGAATATGGAAGTATCCTTATTTCAATAAAGCTGTTCTTGAATGATTTAGACTTTATTTCGAACGACTTTCTTATTATTTTCTAAAGCAGTTTTTTACTTCAAAAATTTCTAATTCAAAAAATTTTTATATTAACTATTTTTGAAAGCATTATAAAGCTTATCCAAACAAAATCTCAATCTATGATGAACCATTTGAAAAGAATTTTATGTGGACTATTCTAATGAGTGAATTCATTTACTTCGCAAATAGACATTTGCATAGATGATGATGAAAATTTTGAACCCTCCTAATATTTGGATAAAACCTTCACTTGATATTATTGGAAACCTTAAAAGTTTTAAAGAGTAAAGTTTCTTTCCTTAATAATTTGTTATTCATCAAAAGCTAATTATGGCGATCTAAAGAAAGTGTGCTATTTCTTCAAAGGTAAAGTGATAAAAAAAAAGTCTCCATGACAATAATAGAACTTTATAAGTTTGAATTGACCGTATAGGCTAGGAAGGCTTCGATTGATTACAAGAATATAGATCATATGATCATCGTCAATTACTAATAAATAATATTCACTTTGAGAGCATGAAATCATCAATTATTATCCAAATATTTTTATAGATGAATGAAGGACTTGAATATTCATGAGCTCTTTTTGAATGTCATAAAGCTAACAATAAAGTGATTATTAACTTTTACATTCTTCTTTAAACTTTATAAAGTTATGCTGCTCATCTTGGTTTGTTGGTTGGGAGCTTTGACTACAAGCCAAGAGGTCTTTGAGTCCGAATTTTACGTATGTGATGTGTGTATGAATTTATCTTAATTGATCTAAATATAAAAAAAAAATCTTAATAAGTTTAACTTAAGATGGATGATCATGCATGTGACAACTCACACATAACCATGTTCTCTTTTGCATATAGAGTACTAACACTAGCACTTTATCACCTATTATATGCATGTCTTATCACTTGAATCACATCATTTCAACAATAATATGTTGTGGTTATAAGAAATATCAATGATAGAAATAATGAAATAATGAACAAGTTAAAAATTAAAAATTAATAAAATATTTTTATTTTTAAAAAGATAATTGAAATTTATCCTTAATAATTAATTTATTTTTGTTTCTTTTATAAAAATATTAAATTTATCATTATATAATTTGAATATAATCATTTTATTATTATTTAATTTGAACAATTATTACATTATATGTTATATTTTTTAGTTTTGAGAAATTCTTTGCATTATATGATAAAAAAAATATCCAAAATTGTAATTTAAAGATTAAAAAACTAATAAATAAAAAGAAAGTGTTGTTTCAGAGCAACTCTTCCACTCAGACGAAACCTCAACCTTAAGTTTATATATTGAGACAATACTCATAGCCAAACATAATTAAACAACACAGAACTCCTTAATTAACAAAACAAAGCACAGTAGAAAAGAAAACTATAGCAGCAGTAGTACATCCACCAGCGGTGAAAATAAGAAACCATACCGTGCTCGCCGCCGGCGGATCCTCCACTTCCTCCATTACCGTACGCATACGGCCGTGCTCCAACTGAATAATACCTGATATAACACTTCCCCAAATACGCTTCGCCGGAGGCGGCGCCGCCGCAAGAAGCCTTCACCTGCGCCGCCGCAGCCCCCACGCAATCCGAACACTCCGCGCCACTAAGATCCCCGACGCACTGCGCCTCAGCCCGGACCCCACCGGCCGTACCCACCCTGTACGAAGAACCGGCTCCGGTCAGCGACGAGAACGCACCGTCCCTGGAAACGAGGAAGTCGACGGAGTCAACGCCAGAGTCAAGGCCGGAAGAGCAAGTTTTGTAAAGAAGGGAGGTGTCGGGGCGGCCGAGGAAGGAGTCGTTGCCGTAACGGAGATAGCAGGAGCGGAGCTGTAAGGCGGCTGATGCTGCGGAGGGGCAGAGGGTGGAGAGGCGGGAGAGGGCAGAGCGGATGCAGGAGGAGCAGTCGGGGAGAGGGAGGTCGCCGCGGCATTGAAAGAGGCCGTAGATGGGAGGGGAAGGGGAAGCGGCGGCGGAGGTGAAGTTGGAGTAGGAGGAGAAGGAGGCGGAGTTGGCGAGGGAGGTGAGGAGGGATTCGACGTTGTATTGGTAGGGGGAGTTGGGAGCGTATTTGGGTTGGGAGCAGCCGGCGTAGATGAAAGAGGTAGAGTCATCGGCTGTGGAGGTGGTGGTGAGGAGAAGGAGGAGTAGGAGGTGGAAGCAGAGATTGTCCATGGGTGGATGAGGTGAAGTAGAGAGGTTTGGCGGGGGAAGTGGACGTGATGGGTACTTGTAGATGTGTGTTATCGAGAGAGAGAGAGAGAGAGAGGGACAGATTTCTAGAAAAATTTTATATCATTCCACTCTAATAAAAAAATCACAATTAGCCCCAAAATTCTTAAATTTGTTTAGAAATGAATGTAAAATATGTATGTAATTAATATTGTATAAATCTCAAATAAATGTAAGAGCTTTGAGATTTATGCTAATCAAAATTTTTATTAGGATATCCTAATTTATTTTGTTTTTACATATCATTAAATTTTGTTGTTGTTGTTGTTATTGTTGTGTGTGTATATATATATCCTAGGATTTAAATATCATAAAAAACACAATTAATATTGGCTTATAAAAAATGAAATAAATGTTTAAGTGAAGATAAGTTTTTTAAATAAATATAAGAATTTAGATGTTATGTATGTAAATACATATGAATTCAATTATGTGTATGTAAATCCCTCTAATTTTGTTGAAAAACGATTGGGTCAATAATCAATGAATCACACCACCCTTAAAAGAAGGGCACTCTACCTGCCACGTCAATTATCGCTTCTTACTACCAAGCTTCACACTATATCCCATTGAGTGCAACTAGTTGCCGCGTTTTCACTGTTCATATCTTCGCCATTCCCACGAATACAATTTTCGTTGCACTGTCACCTTTGACACGAGTATATGATGGTCTCACTTCTTCATCAATCTCCCACTCAAGTACCAACATTCATAACGACCACATCCGTTTATTGACCTTTTATTATATGTACTTAATATTATTACCCATCTCCTAGGCACCAACATTATCCTTCGAACCTCTTCTTGTGACATTGACACCCTCTTGGCATCGACATCATTAACCCATGATTCCTACAACCATCGCAAGGGATTTCTCCCTTCCTATGTCTCCTCTTTTGATGTCTTTGTTTACTATAGGTAGTTGGTTCTAAGCCTTCAGCTGAAGGAAATGATTGTTGTTTTATTGCTAGTGCAATATGTGGTAAAAGTAACCTCTCCTCTCCACCTCTACTCATCTCCCAAATTCATTTCAATAACTTCAACAATCAAACTCTCATGTCATCTTCACTTCTAAAAAAAACTAACAATTATTATTCCTACAAACATCATTGAAAAATTAGTTAAGCCTCTTTAATTTGAGCTCATCAGTTTTGAATTAGGAGCCCTTCACTACAATCCATTACAAATTATCAAAGCTCGTGGGAGAAGTCTCTGTGATTTTCATCAACCCAAAACATATTACTTGAAATTTATCAGGATTGAGTAGGGGTGTCAAAAGTTGACATGACACGAAACCCGACCCTGACCTGAACTGGAAAAATCCGAGTTCGCGTCAACCCATTTGTGAAACAAGTCGAGTCCGCGTTTGAATTTCTGACCTGTTTAAAAAACGGGTCGGGTTCAGGTTGACAAGATAACCCAAAGTCAGCTCGGATTGACATGTTTCATCATCCCGCGCGTCAGGACTCAGGCGTCGCGTCGTGCTGCGCGTCAGGGGTATCGCCGCGTCGGAATGAGTCCACTTTTGTCACGTCCACGTCAGGTGTCACCGCCATTGGTCCAGCCCGCACAGCCGCGCGGCCTGCGCTTCGGCTGCCACTATCGCCATCTTGCCCGAGCTACTGCTGCTACCGTCCGTCCTACACGCCGCACTCGTTGCTACTGCGGATGCCAATGCCTCTACTTCGCCAGCCTCGAGGTTCAGACTCGGTGGATCCACTCCGCTCCTCTCTGCTCCGTAGCTGTTCACGAGTCGGGTCATGTCAACCTGGTAATCCGCACGGGTCGGGTTCGGTTTGACAAATCTGACCTGTTTACAAAATTAGGTCAGTTAAGGTTAACCCATTTACGGCCGGGTCAAGTCGGATTCGACCCGAACCCGACCTGTTGACCCGAATTGCTACTATTTTTATTACAAAATTGAAAAAATATATAATTTTTCATCAGACTAAAAAAAAGGGTCTAAAGTCTCTATGTAATAACTCAAACCAAGGTAGGCAAAGACGCTTAATGCCGATTTGATTACTTGGAATCGACAGTATCTTATTATTTCTTCTAACTGCATTGCAAATGATTCATCTTTCACATATTAAATGATTGAATATGATTAACATGTTATATTTTATATTATTACATAAAGTTAAGGAATGTAATATAAATGAAATGACTAGATATATGTGATTGTATGTGCATGTTGACTGATGGAGCACACTCCTTATGATACTGGCTGGGGATGCAATGTACCTATGCACGTAAATGAAAAAGGTTATAGAAAAGAAAAATGATCTAAATGGAAAATGAGAACCTTCATTGATACTAAATTAGATGGTGGCTCCTATAACGGTTGTATTATTTATGAGAAAAAAGAAAGATATAGATAAAGATATTGTATATGTATAATAATGAAAGCCTTGAAATAAAATGAATCTAAATAGAATTACTTTAAAATATAAATTGAAATGATCATGCATATTGTTCCAATTGCCTTGGGTAACTGTAATTCAAAAACATGTTTTACTCACTGAGCTGTTATTTACGCTTAGTTGCTCTAACATTTTCAGGTATAATTTAATAAAATCAAATTGAGTAGAATAGGTGAAAATATGTACTGTAGATGTAACAGACCGAATGAAAGATATTTAATTCATTTTATATCAATTTATATTTTTTTTGAAGTTTTAGTTGCTCTTTTAGTATATTTAAGATAGATTTAGCAAATAAAAAATTAATCTACCGTCCGACCATCTATTTCTGCCTTGTTAATTTGAGCCCCTGGCTCAGGTCGTGACACTCTGCATTCCCTTGCAAAAATTTCAAATTGCTCGTGTTTGGATCTCGTATACCCTCCTTTTGTTACATTTATGTGATACATCAATCATTCAATCCATTGATTCAACTTTTTGTAACTCCTTTTCATTTTGATATGCCAATTATAAATTTGTTTAAGCCTTCGTTTGCTCGAATGTTTGTGAAAATTAATTTTACTCGGAATGTGTCTAATCTTATCTAGATAAGTTCCCATGATTATGAGTATCGATAGAAAATATTTTTTGAGAACATTCCAAGAAAGTATTGTCTGTATTGCCACATTGTTTGCTATATGATTAGTTCATGTAGAAAAGCTTCTATAATTAGAACATCATAATGCTATCAACTAAGGCTTGGTAGAACCAATAATACAAGCTCATGATGATGTTGGTCAAGTTCACATCAATGCTGTAGTCCCTCTCTCGCTTCATCATACCTAGCATTCCAACTAACATTATGGACGGTCAAAATATTCCATCTATTATGTTATGTATCTGTTGATTATTTTCCTTCTCGATCATATAGTTGTACATGAATATGTTAATGCTCAAGCTGATCAAGTTAATATTTCACTAATCTTTCGGCCAAAGTATAGTACTAGCCATAATGTGGGTCTTGTTATTTGCCACATTTATCAAGAAAATAATCATGTTCTTTTGGCCTATTCTCTTTGTACCAATCATTCAAACAGCTTACTCCACTCATTCTCTTGCCTAATTTTTCTTCTATAACTATTCAAAATACTAATCAAAATCTCATCAGATTAGAGGATCATAAGCCTCTCTAGAATTTAGATAGAAAGATTTAGTTTTTGTTTGGGACGGCTTTTTAACTGTTTCTTAAAGTAGTTTTTTAGCATAAAATTTAAATTTTTTTTATTAGAAATCGAATTTAAGAAGCAATAAGAAAGCCGACCCAAATGAAGCCTTAGATTTCAATTGGGATGACTTTTTTATTGTTTTTTAAAATAATTTTTTTGTACAAAATTTTTTAGTTCAAATTATTTTTTTGATTAGAAAGCAGTAAAAAAATCGTCCCAAATGAATCCTTAAATTTTATTTGGAACAGTTTTCTTATTATTTTCTAAATCAACTTTTTATTACAAAAATTTATGGACTATCAGGAATGGTCTCTTGCTTGCTCTTTTTTTTAAAGAAATATAGCTTGGCGTTAGGAAGTCGTTTTCTTGTGGGGTCATTCTAAAAATTATATAAAAAAAAGGATTTTTTTTTAAATAATTTGTACAAGAGATTAAAGCTTTACATGAGCGCAGGAGTGGACTTAGCCGGGATAGTGGTGCGGTGTGGCCTACTTATCCTTGTAGACGGCTAGTGATCCCACCAGCTTCTCTAAACATTCAGTAGACGTCACACTTCTATGGCTTTATCCAATTGTGACTATTGAGCAATCAGATTAGAATTTAATAAATACAGTGTAAAATAAATTTAACATATCTTTTTAAGTGTTTGATCGGACTTAAAATGAACTTAAATTTAAAAAATATAAGGCACGACAACTTGTGAAATATAGAGGTGTGCAAGGATTTTGGTGAGGGATGGAGGTCAATAGGGTCAGTAAAGAATGCAACAGAGGTCGAATGAGAGTTCTCATGACAGTGAGGCTTATCTGAGCCGAGCGGTGATTGAGCATTTAGAGGAGTAGACATTGTGAGCTATGAAGGTGGAGTGGGGTTTGGAGGAAGATGACGAAGTTGCTTGTGTGGCGAAGGCCACGTAGCGATGATTTCGGAGTGTATCGGGTGTGGAAGATCTGGCATATGGCACGACCAAGGCTGTAAAGAGAGGAGCTGTTCTTACGGAGATGTTGTGTATTTGAAATGCCCAAACTTAAAATACTTCAATTCAAAAATTACTTATCACCATTGCTTCCTCAGAATGAGAGTTTTTCTGTATTTATTTTTTTAATATAAAGAAAAAAGATGTCTTATCTCCGTTATGATATAGGGGTCCTTTATAGATTTCAAACACTTTGAAGAAAAAAAAAATCATCTTTTATTTCACATAATTTGAAATCTCTTAACATTTTAAAAGTTTTGCATGCTCCTCAAATATGAGAATTTTATTTCATAAATAAATAATTAAAAATAAAATCATCATTTTCTTAAACATTATTATAAAATATCAATAAAATGCTATCAAATTCATTTTGATTTAAAAATATTCAAATCAAACAAAAAAACTTCACCCGAAACAATAAAAATGCCTAACCTCCAAATGATTATCTTTTTTGAAAAGATCACATAGACTAAACATCTTTAAACTCTAAACAAAATTATAATATTAGTAATTATATCATGTTGTGCTTGAAAACCGTTGAATTTACTTTAAGAGTTGTGCTTCATATGAAAACTTTCATTGCACAAATCTCAAAGTAAATCAAATAAACTTTAAGTTTAACTTAATTTAATTTACACTGGAATATTCTAAAGTAATATTTACTCTTTAAATTCCACCACCCAAATCATCAATGGGATCCCATCGATCAAAATGAATCCCGTGCGACAAAAAAATCTCATAATAAGAAAAAATGGCTAAGATTATTCTTATCAAATTTTCATTAAAATGAATCTCAATATTTTTTTAGGCGAATTTCACATATATTACATTCATATTAAAATAAATTCAATAATATGATCAAAATTTGATAAAAATATCTCACCCAAATATTTTCCTTTCATAATATGACAAAAAAAAAAACTCACAACAAATCAAAACTAATTAAACATAAATTAACACTAAACCACTTCATTAAGAAGACAAGAACAAAGGCAATCAAATCATTTAAAAAATTATTATCAACATAAACCAAAAATTAGTAGGACCATTCACTGACATATCACTTACAAGCCACACATGATTTCTACTGAAAATCCTCTCATTTTCCTCTTCCATGTCCCTTTGACTCATCCAATAAAAACAAAATAAAATTAAAACGGAAAATGATGGGTGAGAATAAAGGAACCTCAAGCATTCCTGTAGCAGTTATTATATGTTTTGTCACCAAGTTCCAAGCCAGGAAGCCTCCCCATTTGGGCGTCATTTTCAGCTAACAGCTCGGCATCCATGGCCTTTGCCTCTTAATCTTTTGGATATTGTCACCCTATTTGCTGTATTTGGTCTTGTGCTTAGGGCATCTCCAGCTAAAAAACTCATTTTTTACTCCAAAATGCAAGAATTCATCTTCAACTAAACTTCATTTCTTTCTCCTCTTCCGTGCGCTTCTTCATCTCGCTGCGAAGGTATCAATCTTTCTCCTCTTTCACGCGCTTCTTCCGCAAATCCCGTAACATAAAAAATTGGTGTAGGTGAACAGTGAGACGCCAATATTGGCGTCGCACTGTTCACCTGCTGAATTTTGGAGTGCAATTTAGCATTCAAATATTGCAAATGGAGAACAACATACTACCGTATGCAGTTCGGTTGGAGATGGTCTTAAGCTTCATGTTTGTTCTATAGTGAATTAAAAGAAAATTAAAAGTTTATGCAAGTGATTGCTTTATATGAAGGATTAAAATTAATTGCAATATTATTGGAGTAAAGCTATGATCTTTATAAAGTTAATAAGTTGTTAATCCTTTTCAACTGCCCAACTAATCTCATTTTTTAGGTATGTTTCACTATTTGTTGTATAGTAAAACATAGCTACATAATAATTTGCATTGTTCATGAAATGATTTAAAGAGATTTATGTATATAAGCTATTATATTTATATATTTAATATCTAAATTTTATTACATACATAATATTCAAATTTTTTTTAAGATAATATAAAAAATATCAACTTAATACGCTACAAATGATGTTTTGCGTTGAAGAAGGTGGTATAAGTATCAGCTGCAAAATAATAGGTAGGATCTAATTCCTGTGTACGTTGATGGCTCAAATTTATAGTTTATTTTGTTTTCAAATGCTCGATTTGTAGCAATTTGAGTTGGTAGAGTTAGGTTTAGGTCTAACTTAAAATTTATCTGACTCATATATATTTGATTGAGATCTGACCCATTTATACGGGTCAAAATATCTGATCCGAATTCAACCATTTGACTCATTCATCATATAAGTCGTGCAATGCTTTAGATCAAAATTGTCATGTTTAACTCAAATATGTTCCGTTTAACTTGAAAAACATCTCATTTAATCCGAACCGAGAGCCGTTTAAACCAAACCCAAGATAATCGAGTTAATTTTCGAATTTTGGGTCAACCCGAATCCAACCGAAAAACTAATTGGGTTAAGATTTTCGACCCAAACCCAAAATTAATGGAAGCAATGTAAATATGGATTTTTTTCACACCTTATTTGAGGTGTTGTTTTAGGTACGCTTTACTTGAATTTAAAAGAAAAAAATTTATGTTAGAATATCTTATTACAAATTATAATATTATATAAAAATTATTTAATTTATTTTGAGATTAATATAAAAAAAAATTTATACACAACAAAAATCTCAAAACAAATAAACTTAAATTTCGTTTGTGACAATTTTCTTACTGTTTTCTAATGCAGCTTCTTAGTAAAAAAATTTGTTGCATTAAAAATTTTTGTACTAAAAAAATTATTTTAAAAGTACGAAGAAAGCTATCTCAAACGAAGCCTTAATTACAGCATATTGTGCATGAATAGCCTATTCTTCTTGTTTCTATGATTTATTTTTTTGTACAATAAAATTTTTAATGCTGAATATTTTTTCTCACAGTTGCTTAAAATTTTATTTTTTTTTTGGAGGAGGTAAAAATAATAAGAAATTATGGCTTCATGAAATAATTTTAATAAAATTATTTAAGATAAAAAAAAATAAAAAAATCCTAATATAAGCAGACCTAAATGTTGAATATAAATTATTTATAAACATTCACTTAGAAGCTTAAGGCTTATAACTTTGTTAATTAGCTAGCTGAACATTACAAGGTAAGATGATGAACAATAAGTTTCACCATAATTTTACTGGACTCACCTTGAAAGCCCAACTGGGCTTTGATAGTTTTCAAAGACCAACTGGGCTTTGATAGTTTTCAAAGCCCACCAAAGCCCAGGTAGGCAATTAAATTGTTAGTTTTGGGCCTGAACTTCAAGCATAAATAAAACGATATTGATGGTAAGCCCATATCAGTTAATGGGCCCAGCAACAAAAGGTGATGAGAAGCATGAAATCTATCTTTATTATTATCGGATGAAATTTACTTTTTGGTTATATGAATTATCTTCCTGAATAGTTTAAAATAAAAAAGTTCAACATTTTGATGCAGATTATACTATTTTAGATTACCTATAAAGCACAATTTGGACTATAATTTATGCTTCTCCATCAAAAAATTTCAATGACTTATATATATAGATATAATGAGTTTAAAAGATAATCAACTACTACTAAAAGAGGAGAAGAAAAGAGAGTAAAGGCAAATATGGTGTCATTTTTTATGAGCATTGAAGAAGATATCATATAATTATGGGTCATAAGTTTGGTCACTTCTTCGAGACATCACATCAATCATTTACCAAATGTCATTGCATTTCACTTCAAAAAGCACTTTAAATACTAAGCAACAATCCCAACAAACAAAAAGTTGGATTGAACTTAATCTCCCCTTCATATAGGAGCTCAAAAGATCTAAAAATAGCCATCAAAAGGAAAACGGGAATTGAACACCCTAATTTCAGGAACCTTAAGGAACATATTATGTCATCAGTCTATGCCTAAACAATTATACCACTAAATAATTAAGAACTCAAGCAGATCAAGTAAAGGATACAATCAACGTGACCAAGTATCAAATGCGGGAAAGAAAAAACTGACTATCTCAAGGATAACAATCTCTATATAATCTTTGGAATGCTATGATATGATATCAGCTATCTCAATGTTTGATGCATGACATCCTCATTAGTGGGACAATAATAAGAAGGGTGAAGAGCTATCTTCAACCTACCACATCAAGGACAAGTCCATAACCATCAGTCTTGATTACTTGCTTGAAGCAAGCCACATTATCATCTTAAAATGGTGCCTTAACTAAGACAAATGAGTAGGTGTGGATCCTAATTTTCTACTAGTTTAGATTCAACAAAAGGATTAAAATAGTATAAGATATTATTATGAAGGATATCTCTAAAGACCTTACATGACTAAGGCCTCCTATTGTTTAATAGAGCCCCTAGATAATAAAAATACCTTATGCAACAAAGTGTAATAAACTTTTTATCACATTAAAGAGTTATGAGATGTAACTCTACTATCAATGGCTAATTGCTCTAAATGTAATTTTGGTACTAGGTGAACACAAGAGAAAAAGTTAGAACTTTGACTTCAAATTTCATTATTACTATTATAATCCTTTCTTACCTATTCTTTTTTTTTTTAATGTCTCAATTAAAAGCTCTCTTCATCCTACACCACTCATAGTACCTCTTAGCCTAAAATATCTTAAAACACATGAACAACAATCTCTTTAATATTAATGACTTAGATCTACATAGACAATATGAATTTGAACTTAGCTTGTATTTTAAAAAGACATTTAAACTTTTTTTTTGTTTTTGTTTTGCTTAAAATATTTAGGACTTCTCTTTTTGGTGAGATTTAGAGAAGATTGTTGTCTTATATTGTGTGTGTGTGATTATTTTGGTTAAACAACCTAAATCTTAGCTTTTTGTTATAGTACTTAATCTCTTTGGTGTTCATTTAAGCATTCATTACACTCATAAATATTAGGTACTTTTACATTAATAATAAGTTATTCCTAACCATTGGTATTTTAGCTTAGTGAGGAATGAAATAGAGATAAAATATGAGATTTAGGCTTTGTTTGGGATAATTTTTTTATGACTTTTTAAAGTAGCTTTCTAGCACAAAAATTTTTACTTTAAAAAATTTTTGTACTAAAAAACAGCTTTACAAAGCAATAAAAAAGTTGTCCCAAATGAAACCTAAATATTTAGTGGAACAAGAATATTGGGCTATGGAGTAACAAAATGATAGTTATATTAATCTAATTAGAACAAGTGCAAACACTCATGAGATTTTTGTATATATTTAATATTATAAGTGATGAAGAGGGGAAGATAAATAAAATAGCTGTCATTGATCTAATTATAATTAAGGTTTAGAAAAAAAAAAGTAGAATTATGGCTCAAATTTTATCGAAATCATTTCTAACAAAATTTATCATAAGCTAAATTAAACATAGCCTTAAGTTTTGTTTTTTATTTAAAAGAAAAAAATATTTTTATTATTCTACTCTCTCTCAACCCAATAGTTTTCTTCATGAGTAGCCAAATTTGTTAATAAAGAACATCATAACCTAATTATTTATGTAATTACCCCTACCTATATGAAAGAAAAAAGCTGATATATGATCAAATTTAATGTAAATTAATATTGATAATTAGATACATTGACATAAGAAGAAATCATGAGGAGCTTTCTGCAATTAGAATTCCTCAATATGACCAAGGATGGTGAGCTCTCTGAAATAAGCTAAAGAATATATTTATCAAAGTGGTAAGAAATTTTGCATCTGTAATTTTATTTGCTCGCTCACTTCTCTTTTGTTGAAAATTACTTCAAATTACCGAGCAGAAGATCCTGTTCAAGTTTTTTTTTTAAATCAATTTTTATTTTTATGTCACTATAAAAAAAATTAAAATATTTAATTTAAATTTATTCAAGATAAATTTTATAATAATTAAATTTAAGCTTCATTTGGGAAGACTTTTTTATTGCTTTCTAAAGCATTTTTTTAATAAAAAATTTCTTTAAAAAAAGTGCTAATAAACTACTTCAGAAAGCAGTAAAAAAGTGATCTCAAACGAAGTCTTATTCCGAAATAAGTATAAAACATAAGAAGTAAAACCTAAAATGCTTTTCAAGTGCATTGAAAGTAATTCAAGAGAGTTAGGCAATGGTATGAAACAATTACATGCAACATCAAATAAGTCAAGAAAGTTAGGCAATGATATAAGTAGAACAACCTAAAACCCTTTCCAAAAGCATTGAATTTAGTTCATTCAAGATATATAGATATAATGGCAATAGCATCAAAACATCCATAAAAAGAACAAACATTACCTCTAAATATAATGATTGGTAGAACAACGGTTTACATTGACATCAATCAATCTTAGCTGAATTAGTAAGCTCCTTACAATCATATATGTCTTGACATAAAGGCTTTACTAACAACAGAGCATTTAATTTTTGTAACATATGATGAAATAATATTCATATTGATGGACTGTGCACACCCAAATTTGCTTTGCGCTCATTAGAAAGAATATGTCAAAGACATTCAAAAAGGCATACTGAATATGCTGAAGCAAGCAATCTCTGTGTTCAATGTCCTAACCCTAGAATTCAACCTCAGATCCAGAGACACTAAATAGTTTATAGTCATATAATTAAATTAATTTTTAAATAAATATAGCATATAACTACTCAATTAAAAGATATATATTATAGCTATTTTTAAATTAAATTTATTAATATTTATTTTAATTAAATTTGAGTAAGAGTTTTCTGACTTAAAAATTTTCATCTCTAAATCCACTCAACAATTAAATACAATATCAAATAGGATAAGAAAGTTAGGTAAAATACTTTCCAAATACATTGAAATTAGTTAAATTAGTTTCATTAACTAAATTCAATGCATTTGGAAAGTGTTTTAGGTTGTGGTACTTATAGCATTGCCTAACTTTCTTAACTTATTTGATGTGATATTTAATTGTTGAATGTATTTAGAGATGAAAAGTTTTAAATTAGAAAATTTTGTCTCAAATTTAATTAAAATAAATATTAAATCATTAAAATTAATTTAAAATCATTATAATATATATATATATATATATATATATATATATATTATTGATTATGTTGAGTTAATTTAGTATATATAGTTAAATGCCAATAGTACAAAAATGTCTATAAAAAAACAAAGATTATTTTTAAATAAAATGTCCGTTGGATGGATGGTTCACATGACATGCACTCACCAAACTTAACTAAATTAAGGAGCTTCTTGCAATTATGTAGGTATTGATATAAATGTTTAACTAACTAAGTAGCAATTAATTTTTTAATCTATGGCCAAACAATTTCTATCTTAATAGAATGTGTACATCCAAATTATATAAGAATTCACCAAAGTCCATTCAAATGAGCATATTTTGGGGCCGAATAAGCAAAAGTCGTCAATCTTCGCGTTGAAACATCTCGAACATAGCATTCGATCATACAATCGGCTCTACAAAACATTTTGAGGTCAAAAAAGCATTTCATCTACATGTTCGATTAGGGGTGTCAAAATGATTATTCGGATTGTGTTCAGGTCCAACCTAAGTTTGACTCGACTTCAAAACAATTGACCTGGACCTGACCGGGTTTGTAAAACGGGTCATTAACTTCGACCAAACCCAACCCGTAGACCCAGGGGAACAAGTGAGCACAGCATGGGCAAGCGTGCGAGGCCGCGGGTGCAAGCGCAACGCGAAGGGAAGATGCCTGGTGTGAATGCAGCATGAGCGTGGGTGCGATTGCAAGAGCGAGATGGCGAGTGCGAAGCTGCAAGCGAGAGCGAGATCTGAAGGAGTTGGCGACGAGCACGGCGGGTGAGGTCACGATGGTCACGAAGTAGATGGGACATGAGTTATACAGGTTGATTTCAGGTTCCCCGGTTAACCAGAACTCAACTCGATATATCAATTGGGTCGAAAACTTAAACTCGAATCGACCTATTTGATAAACGGGTTGACTCAAACCCGAAACTTTTAGATCAGGTTTTCAGGACATGTCATATATTGACACCTCTATGTTCGACCTCGAACCAACCAAGCAAGATCGCAACGACACCTAACATATCTACTTAGTAGAACTCAGCCAACTAAAAGAAAGTGGGTGAATCATGAAGAAAGGGAGATTAAGGCTCCGTTTGGGACAGCTTCAGACCACTGTTTTTTCTTTGCTTTCAACAGATTTTTATACTAAAAAGCAGCTTGACAAAGCAAAAAAAAAAGCCGTCCCAAACAAAACCTAAAACTTCATTTGGGGAAGTCTTTGTGCACTACTTTTTTATTGCTTTTAATTTATTTTTGAACTAGAAAACTACTATAGAAATAAAAAGTCAAATGACGCCTCAATATAATAATAATAATTTATATTTTATCAAACGTACAGATCAACTAAAGTTCAAATGAATCATTTGAACCATCGTATCTGCAGGATGGGAATTTTATTCAATCAGCCAAAAAGATAATTCCATATAGCTATTATTCTTTAGCCAACTTTTTTTTTTCGAACTTATTTCTGAGATCATTTTTATAAATTATAATCTTAATTAAACAATCTGAAATTTTAAAAAAAATTAAATCATTTTTATTTTTTATTATTTACTTTTTTAGAGAACAAATTTTAGTCTTTTTTTGTCCACTCAATATCATTTGTCAAATTATGGCAAGAAAATCAAAAGAGTCCATTCGAACAAAGCACTAAAGTGATTTGCTTTGTTATTGTTGTTGTTTTTTTTGCTTGTAATGAGATATTTCTTTTTAAAAATGAGAAAAGCCCTCTATATATATGGGCCATAAATATCTGAGGCCCATCTCTGCTAAATAGCGGCTCATGGATTTGGGAATGTCAATAAATGGCCTGACTCTTCAACCCAGCCCGAAGCCGACCACAAAAATTTGGTTTGGGTGCTTGATAAATGATGCAAGATAGGTTTTCTGATGTGTTTATTAAATGAGTTGGGTTCGGGCTGACACTAAAACTCATATTTGACCCCGATAATGACCTGTTTAATTTTTTTTTTTTCTATATGTGGTATTATCTTTTTATTTTTTTATCAAATATCCTAACAATTATAGTTAATAGGTTATAAAAAAAATAATCAAAACAGGTTAACGGATCAGGTTCGGGTCATTTGCGTTGCTAGTGTATCAAGTTTAAGTCGATCTTTTAGACGGTTTCATTAAACGGGTCAGGCTCGGGTTGACAGTACTTAGATTCAGGCCGATTCCGAACCTGACCTGTCAACCCATTTTGACACCCCTACATGTTGCTTTAGATTTACAATAAATCCAAATCTAACACCAAAATTTGGCTCTAATTTCAATTAAATTTACAATTTAGGAAACTAATTAATTCAAATAAAATTGAATTGTTTTTTGACATAGGATGCATTTTGAATTAATAGTACATCTTAAAGTTCAAGGAAAGAATGGGTAATTTTAAATACATTATCTTCATTTTTTTTTTACTTTGGTTAAATTATCATAAACAGATCAAATGAAATTTAATCACCAACACCTACTTAATTAATTGAATCAGCATACATCAAATAATAGTAGATATGATGTAACTTTACTCAAAAGTCAAATTAAATTATTGCCATGAGTATGACTTGATAAAGTCTCTCTAGTTTTATTTTTATTCATTTTATTTCAATTTATAAATGTATTAAAAAAAAGAAATTTTAAATATTAGATTCACAAAAATGATGCAATATTTTAGTTGGATGATTTTAAGTATGTATACTTGTACATGTCTATGCTTAGCCGGTAATCCCTTCTCACTTATTTGAAAGGAAGAGTGATTTTAGATATATTGTATTTTTTTCATTTACTTTGGTCAAATTATCATAAATAAATCAAACCAAACTTGATCACCACCAACTAATTAATTAATTGAATCAATGAACATCAAATCATTGAAGATATGATGTAACTTAACTGACTAGGGAAATTGATTTATTGTTATGAGTTTGACATCATAGACTCTCTAGTTTTATTTTTAGTCATTTTATTTTAATTTATGAAGGTGTTTTTTTTCATTAAAATAATGCAATGTTTTAATAAGATGATCAGTTTTTAAGTATGTATACTTGTATATGCCTATATTGAGCCAGCACTTCGTTCACAACTATTTCAATACGATGAAACTCATCTCACACTCAAGATTTTGATAATGGACTCGCTGTCACATTTAGAGGACTCGCCTTCACATACTAGCCCATGATTATTGCCCTTAAAGACTCGCCTTAAGGCACTCGCCTGAGAACGAAGAGCCATATCAAAGGCAAGGATCCACAGGGAGAGCCGAATATACATCACTCATGACTTGACGGAAATGAAGGAAATACTTACTAAATTGATCCATGTTATGATAGGAGGGATGAAGATGAATGCTCCAAGAGAGAGAAAATCAGAAGGTCATCTAACTCGAAAGATCATTGCAAAAGGACAAATACTTGGGTGCATACTTCAATGCCCGACATTTTCCCTCCTTGTAGTCACATTATTGATGAAGAGTATGATTCTCCACCTCAATAACTACAAAGAAGAGAACCCAAGAAAACTAGCATTTTTCTCCAAGAATACCAATAATGCACGAGTACCATGGAAGGACAGAATGTCGACCACTTCATGTTTTTTTTAGTCGGTGATGTTGTTGCTCGACATCGATGACGCCTTGATTTCTTTATTATTCTTTACCATCTTCAACGAGTCAGCCCTTTGATGGATGATTCACTTAACATTAGGCATAATCATTTTATTCTCAAAGTTTAAGAGTATGTGTGCTAACCATTTCATCACCACCAAGAGGCCCCTCGATAATTCATGGGCTTCTTGAAGATGCACCAAGGGTAAGGCAAGTTATTTTGAAGCTTCATTATTCTATTCTAGATGTTGGAGGTGAAATATCTAGAGCCAAATATTGTAACTCTTGGGTTGACATGCAGCACAATGAAGTTGGGTCTTGGTCATCATGGCGTCAGGCACTAAATGCAATTTTTAAATATTTTTAATATGAATATCCCTACCACTCACTATAATAAATCGAATTTGAAATGTGTTAAAAAAAATGAATTCTTGTTTGAACTTGTTGACCTCATTTTTGTATGAGCTCAGTAGGACCAATCCAGACCTTAGGATCTTTCCAATCCTTAGAATCAATCTTAACCCTAGGATCAATCTGATCTTAGATCAATCCAAACGTTAAGATCAATCCAAATTCAAATCAATCCTGACCCCAGATCAATACAATTTAAGACAAATCTAGATTCTAGGATTCTCCTAGACTTCAGACCCTAGGATCTATTCTAGACCCTAGGATTCTACCTGACTCTAGATCATATGATCCTCTCAGATCCTAGGATTCTCCTAGATCTATCTAGAGCTTAGGATTCTTCTAGATCCTAAGACTATTCTAGATCCCAGGCCTTAGGACTTCCAGACCCTAGGATCTTCCTAGAATCCAGACTTTAGGTTCTATTCTAGATCCTAAGAACCTGCTAGATCTCAGACCTTAAGATTTTCTAGACTCTAGGATCTTCCTAGATTTTAGTCCCTAGGATCCACTCTGGACCCTAGGATTTCCCTAGATCAATTTAGATCTTAAGATTCTCCTAGATCTTAGATCTATCCAGATCTCAAATCCACTCAAACTCCAGACCAGTCCAAGCTTTAAATCAATCTATCCAAAACTCAAATCAATCTAGAATTCAAGTCAATTCAAATCCCTGACCAATCTTGACCTTCAAACAACCCAGATTTAGTTGCTCCAGCCTCTGACCTGACTTTAATCCTATCTAATCATCTAAAATCACACAAATGATTATAAATGATTTAGATAGTTCAAACCCTATCATTCAAGCTCAAAATCCAATTCAAAACCAGATTTCTAGATTCAAATCCAAGGCTAAAGGTCTAAGTCCTGAAAGCATTTTCCAGTTAATCTTTGAACATTTCAAAACCCTATCAAATGACCTCTGATTCAAGATTTGTCAATTCCACACTGATGTGACATGTCTCTAGAGGTAACCCTCCAAATTTGAGCTCATTCTGAGATCTCTAACCCCAGAAACTGAATTGAAATCCAAAGGCTGTAAAACCTTCAAATATTTACAGTCTATGCCACTGGACCTACCACCCAGTGGGTTTTGACCCTGGAGCTTTCTCCAAAGCCTTCAATTACCTCCAGACCCTTGATTATGACTCATTGAGCATTAAACTGCATTTTGTTGGACTCAATTCGACCCCTAGTTGACCAGGGGTCAAAATGACTAAAATGCCCCTATGGGGTGTGAATAGTCACTTTGATCAAATGACCTCCAAATCAAATGCAGTCACTTCCAGCAAGTTTCAAATGTCAAACCAAACCCATTGAACCCAGAACCAGCCCCTGGGTCAACCTGGTTGACCAAGTCAACCTAGTTGACCTAGAAGGCCCCTTTAGGGTCAAAACAGGTCATTTTGACCAAATGACCTCCTCTGACCTTGGGACCACCTCCATTGGTCTCCAAATGTCATTTCAAGTCTATTGAGCCTATTTCCAGACCCTGGACCCACCTGGTTGACCAGGTCAACCATGTTTGACCTAAAGGCCCATTAAGGGCCCAAATAGGTCATTTTGACCAAATGACCTCTCCAGACCTTGAGACCACCACCAGCAGACTCAGAATGTCATTCTGAACTGGTTGGACCCAATCCCTAACCCTGGGTCAACCGGTTGACCAAGTCAACATAGTTGACCCATTAGGCCCATTAAGGGCCTAAACAGGTCATTTGACCTAGATGACCCATTTAAACCCTGAAACCACCTCCATTAGACCCCATTCATTATTTCAAACCATTCCAGTTCAAACCCTAACCCTGGGTCAACTTGGTTGACCAAGTCAACTCAATTAACCCATTAAGTCCATTAAGGTTTCAAATAGGTCATTTGACCCAGATGCCCATTCTAATCCTCTTCACTAGACTCCATATATCCAATCAAACCTGTCAAGCCCATTCCTAGACCCTGGGTCAACCTGGTTGACCAAGTCAACCTAGTTGACCCATTAGGCCCATTAAGGGCCTAAATAGGTCATTTCAATCCAAATGACCTTTTGAATCCTTATCAAGCTTTCAAATCATTCCAATTAATGCCTTAAATCTTTCCAAATGCACCATGAGCCAAGTCATGGTCATTTTGACCAAGTCAACATATTTAAACTTGGTCAAACTACCTTAAAACCCTTTCTATTCCTTCAAATCTCAATCCTTAAGTCTCAAACTTTCTTCAACTTGTCATTCCAGCAGCTTAATACTTCCCTTAATCCACCTCAGCAGTACCCTTGACTGTTTGACCAGTCAATATGGTCAACAAGTCAAGTGAATGGATTGAATGTGGTCAAAACACCTCTTGAACTTAATCTATTCCATTTAAACCCTTCTAACCCATCACTCTAGCTCTCAAACCTCCCTCTCATGCCACCTAAGCTGCCATGTGGCATGGGGACCAGTCAAATGGTCAAACCAAGGGTTCAAATGGGTCAAAGATGGTCAAAACCCATCTTAAGCCTAATCCCCTTTTCCCTAAACCTTTCCAGCAGCTTGAACAGACTCTGGAAGCTTCCTAGAGTCTATCATAGCCCTCTGATCAAGATCAAATGGCTTTTAGCCATTCCACATGCTTGGATAGGACAAAAGAGGCTTTCCACCTCACATGTCCTTGTGTCCTTTTGATACCCTGCTCCCACCTACTCCCTTGACACTTGGCAGTCATCTAGGAGTCCACTCAATCAATCCTAGCCATCCAAATCAATCAAAGGATGTTTGAATAGGGGAATACTCTCATAGGAGCTGGGATTCGAACCCTAGCATTCTCTCACTCCCCTAGCTTCTCCAGCCCGACCCCCCTGCTTCCTTGAGCTCTCCAGAGACTTCCCTATACTTCCTGACCAAAACTCCACCGTCAAAAGCTTGCTGGCGGCGTGCTTTCCGGCGAACTTGAGTTAAATCCATCTTAGGCATTTAACTCTCGATCCAGACGTCACCAGCTCGTGGGGTCTTCATCAAATATAAACGTGGACATACTACAATTTCAGAGAATCCAAAATCCCTTCAATCCGACGGTTAGTTTCTCTTAAAACTCAAACCCTAGATTAAACACTTAGATTCAATTAGTATTTCATTAAGTTGGTATTTAACTATTTTAAGATCCCCACACGATTTCTGTTCGCGTAGGAAGTCTAGGTTTCAAATTTCATGAATTTTGACTCATCCGATCGAGAGAACGAGCTCAAACATGCTTTCTAGGGCTCGGTTCGCAGTTCGATTGAATTGGGCTGAATCCCGGCCATTGATTTCCTGATCAACGGGTGTGATTTAGTCTTACCGTAGTATTGATTAACCGCAGACTCGATCTCGCGGTTAATTCTCTCGTTCGGATGCATCTGAGCCCTTCGTTCAAACCGCGGGATCGAGCGTTCGCCGTCTGATCTTTCCCTACGAAATCAGAACCGCGGGATTCAATCTCGGCCATCCGTTCATTAACGCGGGCGATCCGACGGCTTAGAACCGTTGCTGACGTGGATTAGTGAAACCGCGTCCGCGGTTTCTCTATTCCCCAATCATTGCCGGCGGCGCAATGATTGCGCCGCCAGGCAATGATTGGCCGCGGTTTGCAGCGGCTAATCAGCCGCTGCCACGTGGCCCCCCTTTTTTATTATTATTCTTTTATTTTATTTTAATTTTTTTTCTTTTTTTTTAATGTTAAATTTTAATTTTAAACTAATATATTTCAGAATTTTATTTTAATTTAGAATTATTATTAATTTAAATTTTATAATTATATTTTTTTAAATTACATTAATATTAATTATTAATTATTATAAACTAATCATTAATATTTAAATATTAAATATTTTATTTAAATATTTATCATTAAATATTAATTAATTTAAATAATGTACAACTTTAATTAATAATTAATATTAAATACTTTATAATATTATTTAATATTAAATGATTTTTAAAATATTAATTAATGTTAAATTATTTAATATTTAATTAATATTAAATAGTTTATTATTTTAATTAATATTAAATGATATTAAATTTTTATTAATATATAAATTATTTAATATTTTCATTAAATACTTTATAAATTTTTTTATTATTATTATTATTTAATATTAAATAATTTTAAGATTTAATATTAAATAACCTTTAATATTTTAATTAACATTAAATAAATTATAAAGTTTAAATATCATTTAAAATATTTTAAAAGTTTAAAATAATTTTAAATGTTTAAATATCATTTAATATTTTAATTAAATAGTTAAATAATTAATTAATGCTTAATTAATCTTAAACTTAATATTAATCTTAAAAATATTTGAAAATTTAAATAATATTTAATTGAAATTATTTAATATTATTTAAATAAGTAATAATATTTTAACACTTTAATAATTAATTAATATTCACTGATTTAATTAATTAATATCCAATAATTAAGTAATTAATCTTAAATTATTCTAATTTTGAAATTAAATTAATTCAAACTATGTTTTATATTTCAATTAGCTAATTATTTAATTATTAATTAATATCTAATTAATGATTAATAATTTAAATACTTTTAAAAATTAATATATACTTTAATTAATATATAATTTAAAATAATTTTAAAATTATAGAAAATTTTTAAGTTTAAATTAACTAATTTTCAAATTATTTTTAACCTTTAATTAATTTAAAATTATTTAAAAATCCCTTTTAATTGGTTTAAATTTCAAAAATTCATAAGAAATTCATTTTAAATCAGAAAAATTAATATAATATATCAAAATTTTCAGAAAATTAAGCACTTTAATTTGAAATCAAATTCAGAGATCAAAACTTGATTAATTTTAACTTATTTTAATTACTTAATTATTTTAATATTTAATTAATATCTAATTAAATATTAAGCCAATTATTTTAAAAATTAAGAAACTTATTTTCAAATGATCTTAATAGATCAGTAGGTCTCTCAATTAGATATTAAAATCACCCTAATCATATCTTAATTATGCTTAATTTAAAACCTATATCTATATATAATCCTATGAATAAATTAAGTGTATTTTAAAATTATTTTGAAATATATACATAAATACTTAAATATTTTAGGTTGAGAGATCTACTACGAAATTTTAAACATAGATCAACATACTTGAATAGAAATCATGTGGGAGTGCTAGTGAATGATTATGATCTAATCATTCATTAGTCTAATTAAGAATATTTAATTGGTATAAATCTTTGCATGCTTAAGGACATACACACACCACTTAGTTTAAGGCTCTCTTAGACATAGGATTGAATGTGTTTGTATATATATTTATCATGCATATGTTAATCAAGGGTTAGTATAAACTTTGATTCAAACCCATTCAAAACTAGTGACATTAAGGACAATAATTAAGGACCTAAGTTTAGAGAATTTAGAAAATTTTCAATAATTAGGATTCACTTCCTATTGACTTGAAACTCAAACCATTTAAACTTAGTGACACTCTCAGCCTTAAGGAAAAGTTTCACTGAATTTTGAGATCATTAAGCCCCTCAATTAACCTAATCAAATTTAAACCTTGATTAAACCATTTAACCTTCCAAAAATTGTAATAAATCAAATTTAAATCTAAAAATTACACACAACCCCTTAAACTGACCAGAATCAAACCCTTAATCAATGAAAAATAAAAGCCCCTTGACTGGACTTCAAAATTAAGTTTAATTTAATTTTAATTGAAATTCAATATTTAATTTAATTAATTAATTAAAAATAATTAAAAATTTCATAAAATTTCCAAACACTTGTAAATCACTCCTTAGGTCATTCCTGACCTTTGGAGTTGATTTCAAGGAGTTTGGAGGCCATTTGGATCCAAATCACAAAAAGGGTCTCTAATTAAATAATTTCAAAAATTCAATAAATACTCAAAACTTCAAAAATTCATAACTAATTCAAATGAACTCCAAATTGAGCAAACTCAAAGGCATATGACTCATCTTAAGCTCTAATATTTATTAAAAATGTTAAGTTTCTAGAAATCAAACAAATTTGAAAAAGTCAACTTTTGGTCAAACCTAGTTCAAAATCAAGTCAAAACTTCAAACCTTCATAATAAAATGTAGAAAAATCCAATTTCAGTATACTTACTGTCTAACTGATCGTATTAAGGTCTAGTATTTTAATAAAATATTAAATTTCTAGAAAACACTTTAAATCAAAAAGTCATTTTTTAACCCCTTAATTAAATGATTAAAATAATACAGAAAATACCAAAATTCAATAAATCATTCAAAATTCCAGAAAACATTAATTTGAACTTAAAACCAACAACCAACTAATTCTAATTAAAATTAATCAACCTTTAAACCTTAATCAAACTCAAATCATTTAATTATACCGGGTACCACTGGGTAACCTAGGCCTACGAGGCTATTAAATTAGCCCCAAGGAAGGTGAAATAAACTTCACGGCCTCGGTGTGCAACAAAGGTGATATCCTACAAACAATTAAAATCAAATTCAAAATCAATTTCAAGTTATTAATATTTAAATTCAAATTAAATCTTCCCTTAAACCTTCAACCAACTTGAACCTCAAACAACTTCAATCAATTGCCTACTTAGGACATATCAAAGCCACACAACCTATCTCATACACTTTAGATGGTTTGCTAGGACAACCAACTCTAGTCTTAGGCTAGGCCGATGTTTATTTTTCTGCTGTGTGCCGGGTTTTCGAGCTTTTACTGCATGCTGTTTGCTAGTAGTAGAATTGATGTGATTGTTTATTTATTTAATGTACTCTGTGATGTGATTGATTGTACGATTAGATCTACCCCTAGGCTAGGAATGATTTGTACTAATTCAATCTTATGCATGTGGCCATGCTCATACAGGGCATAAATTAAAGGGGGCAAAAATCATAAATATTAAATTGCACAGGTGCTCCAGAAAACTGCTAAGACCCCCTTTAAAATTAAAAGAGCATGGCCAAGCGTGGCTGTGATTGAGCATTTTTAAATTTCAAAAATATAACTGCTTGGGATATTTCTAAACTGTTGATTATTAGGATAACCTTGCAGGTTGTTGAGTCTAGATTATTAATTTTCATTAATGTAATTTGATTTAATTTTGAGTTGTATTATTTAAAGTACTTTGAGATTGAGATATTTAAAATCCAATTTGGAATCCAAAGAGGAAGGAACATCCCTTAGGGGAGAGTTCTTATCCATTTGGAGATCCAAATTAAGATGAAATTCAAGTATCCAAAGAGAAAAGATAACACCCATATCCAGGGGGAGTTTCTTTTCATTTGGATATCCAGACCCAACGATCCAAAGAGTTCTAAGGAGACGAAGAAGTGAAGAACGAGAAGAATCTCAAATCTCAAAGTCACTTGAGTCTTAGGAGTAGAATCCGGGTTGTAGTCAGTGGTACCCGGCCACTTTACTTTCCTGCAGACCCTGGGTTGTATAATTAAGTGGCACTTGCCACATGGACTTTCATTTTGAATATTTATTTAATTGATTTAATTATTTAATTGATTTAATTGATGTATTGATTGCGATTAAGGACCCGCATACTTTTAGTAGTTTATTTGGCGCTCTTGCATGTCGATTTTGATTTAGCCTGGAACCCGATCGGAGGCTCGTGAGGGTACGGTCATTAACTTTTTCTACTTAAATAAAATTAAAATTTTTAAGCTCAGATAGAAACTCTAACGCTCTTAAGAAGTAAGCCCGGACTCGCCGGGAGTTTTTCATGCATACATATTGACTTTTCTCATCCGTATTAGGCACCTCCCCGCCTGCGGGTTCTGGCAGACCACCTGACCTATTAGGGTGCAGTTCTGTCCAAGGGGATGTTGTGCAATCTCTAGGATAAAATCTATTTTTAAGCCTGATTTTAAAATTGCTACATTTTGATTTAAGCATTTCATCGAGTCAACTAGCATGCATTGCATTAGATACAAATTAAAAAATTGAGTCTAAACCTTTAATTGTATTTCTAGCTTAAGCATTTAACCCAACATATGTCAAGGGGTCAATTAGGATCTGCTCTAGATGTCGACCCCAATTCTTTAAACCAATCTTAATCAATATCCCTAACTACTCTACATTTAAAAGACTTTGACTCATGATTTTTAAAAGCATTTAGGTGGTTTAGCTGGCTCCCCAATCCAGGCCGGGATAAGTCCAGATTGCACTGCATTAGCTAGGTTCTGGGTCACTGATTCTCAGTACCCATTTTAGACTTAAGTTCTGAGGCATGTCTTCAATCTTAAGACCTCAAACTTCCGGGAATCTAATTCCCACCTTTTAATAAAATTGACCACTTAAACATTAAAAATCTCTTTCAATCAAATTCAAGCCCAACACTTAGGATAGTTTGAGGTGTTTCTGAAGTAATTCAGAATCTCAAGACACCTCCTACTCTTCTTCCTTTGACTCCAGAAATAAGTGTTCAACATTGAACCAATCCCACTTGAAATCCCAATCCTTAACCTCCTTGATATCAAGCTTTGAATTCCAAATGAAATTCGTATCGCTATTTTAATCGAGAGTATTCGTAGGAAATTTTCTGGTTTCCTACGATGTAATTAACTACGAGGGCTTGCGCTCGTAGGAGATTTAGAAACTCAGATCAGATTTCAAAATCAAGTTTTCAAAACCTTTAATTGATTCTTTTTGGGAAATCAAAACAAAAAAATTGGCGATCGTTATTTTCATATTCAAACTAATAATGATTGATATCTTCTTTCTTCGGATAGATATGTCAATTATAATCATAGTTATGATTATGAAATTAATGATCCTATTCAGATTAGCATAGTCAAACAGTTGATTAAACATCATTCTGATCTTTCGGGATCATATGTTATTTCTCCTTGAGTTTGACTATGACAATCAGATAAATTCAAAGATTTGTAATTTGAACCTATTAGGGAACGATATGTTCACCTTTCGAGGTGATATATCATTCATAATAAGTGTTCAATTTCAAATATTCAAATTCCAGAAATTTAACTTTCACAAAAAAAATTAAATCTTTTTCAAACAATATTTTTTTAAAATCAAACAGAACTATAGCGGCTAAGGTGCTGGGGTATGGAGTAGCGCCATTGAAGCTTCTATTCTATAGTACTTCTGGATTCTACATGCAGCACTGTGGTGCTGGGTCTGAGCACTACAGTGCTAGGCCACTAAAATCATTTATATATACTTATTTTTCTCCACTTACATGTGCCCCCCCCCCCTCACCGCCGGCTTGCCGAACAAGAAAGGAGGGGAAGGGAAGAAAAAGATGCGACAAAAAGGGAGAAAAGATGAATTTTGACAACGGATTGCTTCGTCGCTTTTACAAAAATTATTTCAATTGAGATAGGCGACTTATTCCCTACTTTTGTTTTCAAAGATTTTTGAGTTTTATCATTTAATTTTCCCTAGAACTAATTGTATTGTATTTTCTCTTATTTTAATGAACTTCTACCATACAACTTTTTGTATGCTATAGTACAGTGTATTACGGATATTTTGACAAGTTAATTTTTGAATCACTAAGTAGATAGAAGTTATTATATTTTGTATAATTTTTTTTAATAGAATTGATATTTTAGTATAAGCATATTGCTATAATAGGCATTTGAAATTGAATAGTAGCATGTGGTTGAGCAATAGTTTGCGCTATTACTGTTATAAAATATTATGATAAAATGTGTGTAAAAGATAAGGAAAAGCTGATTTTGCTGACGTTGGCTCGAGAATGTTACTAACCTATACATGATGGTGGGTCGACGGGCTTTCCTTTAAATATTATGATTTTGTGTTATCCTTTATTGTTCACTGTTCACTGTTTCGGAGTAATAAAGAGTTATTGCTGTGTCGGCAGACAAAGGAGTGACGACTCTGTTTACTGAGCAAACGATTACTAATAATTAACATACTACTAGAAAAATGCTATTTAAACCAGGTCTTTTTACTTGTTTTGTGTGACTACTAAAATACATGCTATTGATTAGTTATTATTATTCAACTTTACTATTACTGTTCACATATTCACGGTCAATATTCGAATTTACTTGCATTATATTACTATTACTTCCACTGGTACTGAGATGGACATTGTTTATTGTTACTGTTACTATTATTGTATTGCTTTACTATTGTTGTCACTGATGAGACTTTTATTAATTCATTGATACAACTACTGGTTCATCGATATTGTTAATGTTATCATTATTTATTGTACTCCTTGTGAGATACTAGCTATAGTGAACATGCGATGATTTACTACATTACTATATTGTCATGATGATGATTGTTTTATCGATTTGACATTTGCCTGTTTTACTGGTTTATTGGTTTCCCCACTGTATAGTTTTATTGGCTTCTACAATGTATTATTTTAATGTTTATAGATTTCACTACTATTGCATGAGAGTTTTATTATTTCTACACATACCTTTTAATCATATTAATTGTTATTGTTATGAATTGACTGATGATCAGCTTACTGCTTTCTTTGTTGTGCTTTGAGTCAGTTGTAGGGTTTGGTGATCTGCAAGGTTTTTTACCTCATTATATGTGGTTCATAATATTGATTGATAATAGAGATAATTGGTATAATTAACAGACTGAGATGATCAGATATGTAACAGACTAATAAATTGATACAGTTGATCGGTACATATAGCATATATTAATTCGTAGATTTTCTGATATGATTTAGAGCATTTTTTTTTCTTTTTTCGTGTATTAATTTTAGTTGTAAGATTTTGGTTATTACTTGCTCGGCTATGTGTTTATTATATTATTTTTATATAATTTCAGCTAAGGGTAAGGAGCCTATATAGTGAGGTTAATTAGTGGGAGATTTTATTTTCTACTCTTTAGTTTTGTTTATTATTTTGTACTGTTGTTGGTTAATGTATATATTATTTTAAGGAACTTTATAGATATGTAAATATTTAATAAATAGTAGCATAATTATATTTTATGCTTATATTGAATTCTATGAGCACTGGTTAATACATAAAAAAGAATAAAAATATATAATTCTTTCAAATTACATTTTGGTGCTTGACAAGCCAACGATAGAGCTCCAATGGCGGTGGTTGGCTGGTAAAATGTTATGTAGCATTCGCCTGGCAGAGATTCGACAACACCGGCTGTATAATAATCCATGTTTTGACCTACAATAGTCAAATTATATTTTATAAATCATTATAAGCCTAATTTATAAATTATTTTTATCATAACATAAATATTATTGTGTTCTAATTTTAATAATTTTCTCCTAATTTTAGGCCAATATAGATATTAAAATAATAAATTTCTTATTTAATTGTAATTCCTTAAAAAAATGACATGTGCCGGTATAATTGGATTTTATGGGACCATTAGATGCCTATTTTACTAATTGAGTTCTGTAAAGCATTTTAGACAAACTGGACTATTTTATAAATATTTTTTCATAATTTTTAGAGCCCCAAAGTTAAAGATATAAAATAAATTATAAGAATTTTAAACTAAAAATTAAATAATTAGCATAATTACCAATATATCTTTAAATTACTTTATTAAGTAAAAAATCTTTTACCACTTACCAAAGTTTATCACATAGCCCATTTCATTCGTTTTCTCAAGCCGTAGAAGCAAAAAAGGGAAAATAAGAAGAAAAAGAGAGGGTAAGGAGAGATGAAGTAAGGGTTTAGAGGTATAGAACTATTTTTGTCAGTCGGTTCATTTAGAAAAAGTTCTCATCTCAGTGTAGGCTACTGTTATCTTACCTCTAATTTTAGTGATTTTAACTATTTTATATTTTTTTAATTTAATTTAGTCTAAATTTATAAAGGTTATGATATCTCAATTTTTTATAACTTCAACAGTAGAACTTTTAATATATTATAATTTTAATCATTTTACACATATTGATAGGAATATATTAAATTTTTATCGAGTATTTTTATATTTTTTTGAAAAATGCCCTAATTTGAGATATTTAGATAATAATAACAAATTAGATAAATAATTATTAAAATCTCATAATACAAGTGTATAACATGCATATTTGTTATAATTTATTTGTTGTGTTCATATACATGTGAAAATGAGTATGCTGATTTTTCTTATGAATGCCACTAATCATGATTCACATGTACATTTTATATGCACTAAACTAATGCAATGAGTTAAATATTGAGCATAATATTATTTATTTACTAGGTCATATATATATATATATATATATATATATATATATATATATATATATATATATATATATATATATATATAAGCTTGCCATAAATGATTGGTTGATTCAAGTTGGTCGAATACATGTTACCATATATAGGAGGATTAGTCAATATGCGTTTCTTTTAAATAGCATTTATGATGTAATTCTAAATGATATAAAAAGAGAGGTATAAGGAGACAGATTGATATGATATGATACGCTGACGGGCAAGAAGTGAAAAAAAAACTGATATGAAATTCACCATACTTAAATGACTTATGATATGACTGATTCCTAGAAATAGGACTGATATGATTGAGACTAATTCTTATAGAGTTAGCCTATAGAACTAAATATTAAAAATATATCACAAATAGCTAGATATCTTATCTTACTTACAGTGCTTGCATAAGCATATGACAGGAATATATATGATAAATTATATAATTAATATGATATGATTTGTATAAGATATAAGTAATGATTGTTATAAGTATTTGATAAAACTGATAAAGCTGATACAAAAATATTTAATATATATGAATCATATCATTTATATGATATACATGCATAGTATAGACAATATACAACAAGTATATAATAATGACAGTCAATACTGATATAATAAGATATTATATAAATAATTTTATAACAGTTGGGTATATAATTGAAAGAATTTATTAATTATTTGTTCACTTGATTATTGATCACTGATTGTGAATTGTATTGCTTACACATATTTTATTATTTATATGATATGAAAAAAAATCACATTGACTGTTATATATTTTACGATTATATGTTTATACTTATATTAATTGAATGATTACAAGTATATTATTTTTAGTGTCTTGCATTAATTTCAGTTGTAGGTTCTGGTAATCTACTAAGCTTTTAACTCACTCTGTGATTCTACATATATTCAGAAAGGGGTCAGAATAAAATGGAGTGAGGACATATCAGGAATTTATGTTTCAGTTTATTATTATGTGTTTTATTTTCATTCTTTTATAGTTAGGAGCTTAGAAAGTTAAAATACATGTAATGATTGGACTCCTGGTTTCTGTACATAAATTTTGAGGTATGAATATAATTTTATATTTTGATATATATATGATTTTTAGATGCTACGTTAGATTGATTTATGTTGATGAATTCATAAAGCTCTTATTGATTAATTAAGAGAATATATATATATATATATATATATATATATATATATATGCTGGGTGGTGAAATTAAGGCGGCAATCGACCTATGAGGGTTTGTTGGTGGTGGTCAGCTGGCAAAAGTTTGGCTATGGCCACTAGGCAGAGATTTGGATGGAGTAGCCTAGAGGTGAGGGAGGGTTCACCAGTGATTGTCCTTGTGATACTCTAGAATCTAATTTAGAAAAAATCTTTCTTTTATTTTTAATTAGATAATAATCAGAACTATCTAATTTTATTTATCAATAATAAAATAAAATATCAATGAAAGAAATTCTATTAATCAAAATATGCATATGCATCTTTATTTATTTCTCTAAAATCATACACAATACTTAGAAATCATACAAATATAATCTATCATTTTAGTCCCGAGTGGAATAGAATAACTACAGATAGAATAAAATAATTAATAATAAACCTGATAAACCTCACACTCCTAATCCTCTATCTTGATCAGAAATCATTTAAAACATATATAATAAGCTAAATAGCCCGGCAGGTCACCAAATCCTATAACTGAACCAAAGCACGATAAAGAAGCAGTATACATATATAATCAGTTCAAAACCTGTAATAGTCATATGATCATGAATCAGTGATGTAATAGTAAAACTCACATATAATAGCAGTAGACTCAATAAGTAGTAAAATAGTATGATATGGGAACTAGTAAAGCAATATAGTGTGAAAACCAGTATAGGTACTAAAATCATAAAGCAGTCATCGTATCAGAACTATCAATCAGTAACAATCAGTAAAGGAATCATATAGATCAATAAAACTAATGAATCAGTAAAGACTATAGTAAATCATATCAATTCAATAAATTAGGAGCAGTAATATCAAAGCAATAATAGTAATCACATTCTATATCAGTATAAATACAGTATCGTAATTACATGCTCAGTACATCATATAATCAATCAATCAGTAAATAATATAGTGAATCAATAACATTAGCAATAATAGTAATATTATACCAGTAATAGCATCAATATCAGTATCGATATCTATATCGGTATCAGTAAACCCACAACAGTAAAGTAAATCTATACAGTGATAATAAATTAGTAAATAGTGAACAGTAAAGCCGTACAGTAATAATGAATCCGTAACATGTATTTCAGTAATCTTATTAATCAAGTAAGAAGTCCTACTTAAACGGTATTTTTTAGTATATGTAATCCATAGTCAGTAACTGTTAGCTCAATAAACAGAGCCGTCACTCTTTTGCATGTCGGTACAGTAATAACTCCTAATTAGTATCATGTGAATCAGTCGAGGATAAAACCAAATCACATATTTAAAAAAAATCCAATCAACCCACAATCCTATACAAGTTAATCAGTCATCAACCAACGTCAGTGAAATCCACTTTTTATTTATTTTTCACACATAATAATATCACTTTTTTAACAGTAATAACGACCAGCTATTACTCAATCATATGTTTATACTCATTCACAATATTTATATTAACAGTATGCTTAAATAAACTTACTTTTTTCAAACAAAATCATACAAAATTTAAAAACTTTTTTTTACTTGGTGAAATTCAGAAATGTTACAATCAAAATTTCCAGAATAATTAGTATGATATCATATACAAAATTATGCAGTAAAAGTTCAATAAATCCAAAGAAAATATAATAAAATAAGTTTTAGAGAGAATCAAATGGTTGAAATCAAAATCTTTATCAGAGTCAGTTACAATAATCTGAGCAAATTACACAAAATCAGCGAAGTGATCTAGTGGCTCAAATCAGCTTTTCTCTTTTTTCTATCTCCTCTTTCATTTCACTCCTCTTCCTTCTTTCGCAAAATAAGACATTAAAATTTAGATTTTTTATTTTTAAAAATTTATTTTAGAAATTCGGGTTATCACAATCTATCCACTTTAAAAAAATATCATTCCCAACATTTTTTTGAAGTATTCAAGCACAAAATCAATACAAAAAATTCTATACAATCACAACTTAAATTGAATAAAAAATTAAATCATGAATCAAAACTCATCGAACTCAATCAATTATTATCATACACTTATACAATTCATTCAATCACATATCATTCACTTATGCAATCAATTATGGATGAAAAATAATGCACTTTACTCGAATCACAATCATTCTTCTATAGTTATGATAACAATTTAATTAATTCTTATAATAACTATTTTAATACCAATTTTATGATGCTTGAGAATCTAATTTAGAAAAATTCTTTCTTTTATCTTTTATTAAACAACAATCAGAGCTATCTAATTTCATTTAACAGTAACAAAATCAAATATCAGGAAAAATAAATTCTATTGATCAACCCATCCATATGCATCTCTATTCATTTCTTTAAAATTATATACAATACTTAGGAATCATACAAATATAATCTATTATTTCAATCCTAAGTACAAAAGAGTAATTACAGATAGAAAGAAATGATTAATAATAAACATAGAGAAACCTGATCAGCCTCATTCTCCTGATCATCTGCCATGACTTAAAATCATTTAAATTACATATAATGAGCTAAATAGCCAGTAAGTCACCAAATATTATAATTAAATCAAAGCATAGTAAAGAAGTTGTACGTATGTCTAATCAATTTAATATCAATAATATTTATATGATCATGCATCAGTCCAGAAATAATAAAACTCGTATACAGTAATAGTAGAGTCGATAACCAATAAAATAGTACGATACAAAAAATCAATAAAGTTGTATAATATGAAAATTAGTAAATCAGTACAGGTGTCAAAATCATAAAGCAGTCATCATATCAGTATTATCAATCAGTGACAATCAATAAAAGAATCATATTGATCGATAAAACTAAAGCATTGGTAAAGACTATTATAAACCATATCAATGCAGTAAACATGGAGCAATAATACAAATACAGTAAACTAATAATAGTAATCACATTCTATATCAGTATCAGTGTAGTATCATAATCACATGCTCAATATATCACATAAGCAATCAATCAATCAATAATATAGTGAATTAACAACAGTAGCAGTAATATTAAATATATACTAGTAGTGGAATCAGTATCAATATCGGTGACAGTATCAGTATCAATAAACCTGCAACAATAATAATAAATATGTATAGTGATAATAAATTAGTAAATAGTAAACACTAAAGCTATATAGTAATAATGAATCAGTAACATATATTTTAGTAATCATATTAATCAAGTAAGAAGTCCTAACTTAAGTAATGTTTTCCAGTATCAATAATACGTAGTCAGTAATTATTGGCTCAATAAACAGAGTCATCAATCTTTTGCCCGTCATTATAGTAATAACTTCTTATAACTCCTAATTAGTATCACATAAATTACTCAAGGATAAAATCAAACCACATATTTAAAGAAAAACTTGTTGGCCCACCATCCTATATAGGTCAGTCAGTCTCCAACCAATGTCAGTGAAAATAATATTTTACTTATTTTTATATATAATTATCATATTTTTTTAACAATAATAGTGACCAGCTATTACTCAACCACATATCTATATTCATTCATAATATTTCTATTATCAGTGTGCTTAAATAAAAAAAAACTTAATAATAGCATCAGTATCAATATCTGTGATAATATTGGTATCAGTAAACCTACAGCAGTAATAGTAAATCCAATAAATCAATAAGTAGTAAATAGTAAAGTTGTACAGTAATAAGGAATCAATAACATTCATTTTAGTAATCATATTAATCAAGTAAGAAGTTATGGTTTAAGCGATGTTTTCCAGTATTAGCAATTCATAGTTAATAATCGTTGGCTCAGTAAATAGAGTCGTCACTCTTTTACATGTTGGCACAGTAATAACTCCTTATAAATCCCAATCAATATCATGCATGTGAATCAGTCGAGGATAACATCAAATCACATATATAAAGAAAAGCCCATTAGCCTACCATTTTATACAGGTTAATCAATCTGTCTCCAACCAACATCAGTGAAATCAACCTTTTACTTATTTTTGACACATATTAATAACATATTTTTTAATAGTAATAACGATCAGCTATTACTCAACCATATGTCTATATTCATTCATAATACTTGTATTAATAGTATGCTTAAATAAAATGACTTAACTGATGCATCAGTATTAGTATCAGTGACAGTATCGATTTTCATATCAGTTTCAGTAAACTCGTTGCAATAATAGTAAATCTATACAGTGATAATAAATCGATAAATGGTGAATAGTAAAGCTTAAAGTAATAATGAATCAGTAATATGTATTTTAGTAATCATATCAATCAAATAAGAAGTCATGGCTTAAGCGGTGTTTTCTAGTTTCAATAATCTGTAGTCAATAAATGTTGGCTCAGTATTACGTGAATCAGTCGAGCATAACACCAAATCACATATTTAAAGGAAAGTCAGCCGACTCTCTATCATGTATAGTTCATTCAATCTCCAGCCAACATCAAGGAAACTAACCTTTTACTAATTTTTCATACATATTAATATCATATTTTTTAATAGAAATAGCGACCAGCTATTACTCAACCACATGTGTCACGACCCGGCCTGATTAGCTCGTGTAAACGAGGCGGGAACGAAATCGGACATTTATAACATTTCAATTTGTCTTAAAACATGCATTGAATAAATCTAAGAGACTTCACAATACACTAAAAGCGCCTCTAAATTTTCGTTTCCAAACATACAAAATAGATTTCATATCATTTCATAGTATTTCACATGTACAAAGGTGGTTACAAAATTTAATAAACATGTCAAACCACCCAAAATATCAAACTAAGAAAATAAAAGAGGAACCTGTCATCCGATCCTCTACGACTGTATGTGTACCAAGGTCGATCAGCCATCACTTAAGAACAGGTTCTCCTGAAAAGTATCCCAAAATAAGAGAGTGAGCTAACGCTCAGCAGGTATCAATTTACTCTACCAAATTTTAATTATAATGCAAGAAAAACTAATATGCATACTTGACTTGTACGTCAAGGAATTTAAACACTACTATATGTTTTCCTTATGTGTCATAAGTTATGTATCATATACTTATCGTTTCATGTCATGCCTATCAATGCCATGTCTTTCATCAATAAACTTAATATCTTTTTCATATTATAAACACCCGTACTAGAGTACCAAAATTGTACTGATCAGGTACATATATTTAATGGCCATATCATTTTTCCTTTCTTTCCTTTCTTTTCATATTGCCTCAAAGGGTCATATTTGCTCCAAAGAGCTATATTGTGCCAAGGCACCCTATTGGTACTCCGCCCTCAACTTGCACAATCCAGAGACACTAAATATCATAGTATAGATACATGATATACAATCACTCGTATGTTTCAAATCAATTTTTATGCATAGATGGTCACCACATTGGTTATGACTATATGAAAATTTCTTTTGCAGAATTTGTGAAATTCTAACATGTCAAAAGTTACTCTAAGAGGGCAAATGTAAAATAAAAGAACTTGCATGATATTCTTATGTTAAATAATACATTGCATGGCACAACATGTTGAAAGTAGCATTAGAGAAGATTGAACATGGAACATTGCATGCACATGGAAAGAAAATTATAACACATTTATGATGACTTATGATATGAAATACATATCAACATACGAGACTATTGAATTTTGGTGAGTCCATTGTACCTACCTCAAACAAAATAATAAGTCTTGAAATACGCTTGAATCTCATTTCACCTCACGACAGTCGCTCCTTACCCCTTCCCTTTTCAAGACCTAAGGGAAAAGATGATTATTAGTCGCAAAGTTTATATTCAATGTAATCCTATAACCCTATGTCATTAAGTCATAACCCTATATCATTAGTCCTTAACCTACTCAATGTTATTCATGTTACAACATAAATCCTTATCATAACTATCATTTATTTTACACCATACCTCACTTTCCCTCCATTTCCCTAACATATATCATAATTAACATTAACTATTTTCGGATTTAGCTAAAACCAAAATTTTGGAAATAGTATTTTTTTTTAAATTTTATCCTTTTACATGCTAAAACCTCTCATATACCTAGCCCATAGTTAGGATATACTTAATTTCAAATTTCTTTTCATAAAGCTTTAGCGAAATTGAAAGTTTCACAAAACCCTAAAATTTTCTCCATACACTTATTCCTAGAGTTATGTACAATATCATTTAAGAAAATCTTTTCAAAGAAATCAAATTTTGGAAAATGCCCTAATTTAGGAACCTCAAAATTTTTGGGTAAAATTGCATTTTCCTATGTAAAACTCCTTCCCATATGTTCTTCTAACATTCCTTTCAAAAATAACTTAATTTGGAGAAACCTTAATTTTTCTAAACTAAAAATTTTCGGGGAAAACTTAGAATTTCATGG
The DNA here is from genome assembly GCA_019925795.1 of Dendrobium chrysotoxum. Taxonomy (NCBI): domain Eukaryota; kingdom Viridiplantae; phylum Streptophyta; class Magnoliopsida; order Asparagales; family Orchidaceae; genus Dendrobium; species Dendrobium chrysotoxum. Next base: position 91,033,533 of record CM034314.1, on the reverse strand, counting down.
TTAAAATCCTTTCTTACATGCCCTCTAACACTCTCTTAAAGAAATTTTGGGTTTTAAAGAAACCCTAGAAAATTCCCATAAAAAAATCTACCAATAGAAAGAAGAAAACTCTTGCTCACAGCATACCTTAACTTCTCTTTACTCTCCTCTACACTTTCCTCCAAGGAAGCCACCGGAAAACCGTCGCCGCCGCCGGCCAAAACTCCAAGTCGTCGCCCTCTTTCGCCTTCCTCCCGCTCCCTTCCTCTATTCGGCCGAAACAAACGAAATGGGGCTGAATGGTTCGGCCCCCTTAGGGATTTATTTGGGGAGTGGGGGAAAATGACGCATGTGCCCCTCTTCCTAAAATGTTTCTATTATTCCATGAAGGGCAAACCGGGAAAATAAGGTAAAATGTTACTTAAATAACTTCGGCATTTTTTAACTCCCAAACCGTGCCTAATTTGATATAGATTCTTTATATTGTTTTGATCGAAATTTCACGTAGAATTTTATAAAATTTATTTTGACAAATTTTGACGACTTTGAAATTTCGCCTAGATTCGATGCGGCGCATAGAAATGCGTGCGACGCGTCTGAGCAACAATTTTTGAGTTTTACAACATGTCTATATTAAATCATAATGCTTGTATTAACAATATGCCTAAATAAAAAATACTTATATCTATTCATAGAAAATTATATAAAATGTAATAACTCCTAATTTATCAGATAACATTTAAAAATATTACAGTCAAAATCTCTAGAATAATTAGTATAATATCATATAAAAAGTTAAATAGTATAATTTTAATAAATCCAGTGAAAATACAATAAATAAGTTTTGAGGTGAAACAAATGGTTGAAATTAAAATCTTTGAAAATAAAAGTAGGATCAAAGTCACCTACCACAATCTGAGCAAGTTTCACAAAAACGGTGACGCGATCCGACGACTAAAATTTGCTTTTCTCTTTTTTTTTTCTCTCCTCTTTCCTTCCCTTCCTCCTCTTCCTTCTTTGCAAATCATGTCGCTGAAATTCAAAATTTTCATTTAAAAAAAAAAAGTATTTCAAAATTTTGGGTTTTCACAGTGCTCGGGGTGGAGCGTCAAGTTTTTCAAGCTTTAGAATTCTTTTGAATCTCTAGTCAAAGGTCAATATCTTTTCGATGTAGGGAATGAAACTTATTAATTTATAGATATTTTAGAAGTGACACGTCTCGTAAATATGGAAAAGATTTATAGGAAATCTGGAGCACTCCATCAAATGGGAGAAATTGGACCTACGTGCAGCTACCCCATAGCTTATTAGGTTTAATCAAAGCTATCTTCATAGGTTGATCACATAGTTGTAGTTACCCAAATTTGAATCATGAACCCCACATGATAAGGTCACTATCCCACCTCCCTAACCATCATCACTAATTAAGCCACACCTCCTTAAGCACTTGGTTGTGTCTTAGAGGTTGTCATCTAATTTGAAAGAATTATTTTTTTATCTTTTAATATACAATAATCAGAGCTATTTAATTTTATTTATTAGTAATAAAATTAAATGTTAATGAAAGCAAATTCTATTTATCAAAATATCCATATGCATCTCTATTTATTTATGAAAGATTATATACAATACTCAGGAATCTTATAAATGCAATCTATCATTTCAATTCTAAGTACAAAAGAATAATTACATATAGAAAAAAAATAACTAATAGTAAACTTGGACCTGATTATCCTCACACACATGGTCTGCTACTCTGACTTGAAATTATTTAAACCAAATATAATGAGCTAAATAACCCAGCAGGTCACCAAATCCTATAACTAAACTCAAAGCACGATAAAGAAGTAATATACTTATCAACAGTCAAATGATAATAGTAACATTAATATGATCATGAATCAATGCAAAAATAATAAAATGCACATGTAATAATAGTAAAGTTTGTAAACAGTAAAACAGTAAGGTATGAGAACTATAAAGCAGTAAAGTGTGAAAATTAGTAAACCAGTATAGATGTCAAAATGATACAGCAGTCATCATATTAGTATTATTAATAAGTGATAATCAGTAAAGGGATCATATAGATCAGTAAAACCAAAACATCAGTGAAGACTATCCTAAATCATATAAATGTAGTAAACTAAGAGCAGTAATATCAATGCAGTAAACTAATAATAGTAATCACATTTTATATCAGTACAAGTGCATAATCATAATCACATGCTCAATACATCATATAATTAATATTAATCAATCAATAAATAATATAATAGTAGCAATAATAGTAATAATATACCTATAGTAGCATCGGTATCAGTATCGGTGCCGTACAGTAAACTAGTAAATGACATCTTCGGTAACAATATCAGTATCCATATTAGTATCAGTAAGCTCACAAAAATAATAATAATTTGTACAATAATAAGAAGAATACCTCAATAATATGCATTTTAGTAGTCACACTAAATAAATAAGAAATCATGGCTTAATCTATATTTTTCCAAGTATCATATCAGTATCAGTAAACCATTAACTCAGTAAACAAAGTCGTCACTCTTTGCCCGTCGGCATAATAATCAACTCCTTATAACTCCAATCAATATCATATGAATCATTCGATGATAACACCAAATCATATATTTAAAGAAAAGTCTATCGGCACACTACCTCGTACAAGTTAGTTAGTCTCCAGCCAACGCCAATGAAACTAACCTTTTACTTGTTCTTCACATATATTAACATCACATTTTTAATAGTAATAGCGGCCAACTATTATTCAACTACATACCAATATTCATTAATGTTTTAATTAATAATATGCTTAAATAAAATACTTCTATTCAAAGAAAATCATATAAAATTCAATAACTTCTATTTTAACCAGTGAAATTCAAAAATGTTATAGTCATAATCTCTAGAATAATCAGTGTGATATCATATAAAAAGTTATATAGTAGTAGTTCAATAAATTAGGAGAGAATGCAATAAAATCAGTTTCGGGGAGAATCAAACAATTGAAAATGAGATTAGCTCCACATTGCACTTCACAAATAGGTCGATCAAGAGCTTAAGCCGAAACATAAAGGTTATCTAGTGAGCTAAAGTATAAAGGAGTAGAACTTGTTTTTAGTTCTTTCCCTTGAGCCTCAAGGTTATTTTGTCTTGTATAAATGGCTAGATTGACAAAAACTTCTTGTATAAATAAACTTTTTTTATATAGTTTAATAGTATGAAATACGAAACATATAACATGTAATAAATTTTCTAACTTGACAAGTGATGCATTTATATTCTTTAAAAAAATATTTTAAAATCATCAACATCAATCTTATATTCGAACAAAAATTATTAGTAACATTTTTAAATCATTAATTTAAGCCCTCATTAAAAAAAATATTTGGCTTTGCCCCTTGATATATCATCAAAAATTTATCTTGATTAAGCATGAATCTTGAGGCAAAATCAAATTAGAATATTCCAAAATTAAATCTTGAACCATCTGAACTTTGATTTCAGCAAACTTATAGTCGAACTGAACGCCTCAAAAAGACAAACCCAACGACACCAAATTCAACTCAATCTGAGCCCAAATGAGACCAAATTGAAGACCTGAAGTGCATTTGGAAGGTTCAAACTATAAATTGGATGACCAAATGATTTCCAAACGTGACATGTTTATAGTCGAATCGAGCAAATCGATGAGACGAATCCAATGAGCTTAAGATCATCAATTTTTGATATCATTAAGACACTTGAATGCTCAATAAATGATCCACGATCAATGGGATCAATATTGGTAGTCCATTCAATTCACTCCCAACATACCCTTGATCACCCTCCTATTTAATTATCATGCCACTCTTAGAAAACTATTAATAGACCCATTATTCTTCATGGAAAGGGGACAGAAGCAAAGAAGAAAAGGAAGAGAGATAAACTAGAGTTCTCTTGCCACTAGACTCCTCCTCGACCACCATCGGACCACCGACCGTCGCCAAACTATCGTCGGACAGCTACCGAATGATGCCAGAATTTCGTCCGGCACCGAATGAGGCTGGAATTCTGCCCAGCTACAAACTGACATCGGACTTTCATGGCCACCAATTATTGTTGGACTCCCCCCTAACAACTGTTGCCTGATAACTATCTTTCGAACCACCGTCGCCCGTCGACAACCATCCTTTCGACCTCTGTCGCCATACTATGATCTTTCTGACCATCGTTGCCCACCGACTATGGTCCTTTCGACCTCTGTCGCTAGACTACATTCTTTTCGACCTTCGTCATCCGTCGACTATTGTCCTTCCGACCTCCATCACCAGAAAATAATCTTTCTGACCACTGCCCCCACCTACTACAGTCCATCTGACCTCCATCCCCAGACAACGGTCTTTCTGATCACTGTCGCCCGCCGACTATAATTCTTCTGACCTATGTCATTAGAGTACGATCTTTCCGATCTCCGTCACCTGCCGACTACGGTCCTTCCGACCTCTGCTACCAGATAATGGTCTTTTTGACCTCCGTCACCTGCTGACTACTGTCCTTTCGACCTCCGTCGCATGATAATGGTCTTTTTAACCTTCGTCGAATGCTGATTATTGTCCTTTCGACCTCCATCGGCTGACAATAGTCTTTCCGACCTTCGTCACCCGCCCACTACGGTACTTTCGACCACCGTCACCTAAATATAATCTTTCTGACTTCATTTGCTTGCAGACTACGGTCCTTCCAACCAACATCACCCGAATACGGTCTTTTCGGCCTCCGTCGCCCGCCAACTATGAACCAGCCGACCAAACAAACATATCAATATTGATTCTTTCAATTCCCACAATGTAATGCACTATATATTTGCTACAACAGGTCAAGACCTTTTCTTCTAATGAAAGGCCTCATTTGTAATTGACTGCAAACAATAGTTGATTCATTCAAACAGGACGAGGCCCCGTGATTTTCCCTCTTTTCAAGGGTTCCCAGGTAAAAAACTCTGGTGTCTCTTATGAACGCTACACCCTCTCTTTTATCTAATTGTGTGCTCGATCTTCCAACAAAACTAAGACGTTAAACTTTATATTTCTCTTTCGCCGCGAATATTCCAGGACGCAACACCCCTAAATAAGATCCAGATTCCATGGGAGCAAAATAGTAAAAATATTTGACATATGGCTCTCATGCCAATCATTTCTACGAGCGAATATATGTTCCTGCGTATACAAACAAGCTGTTCTCAGATCTCTACACTAAAGGAGGTCGTTGTCTATTCGTTAATTAGATTTCAATCTGGTGGATACATTTGTACCTTTTCTTCTTGAAAAAATAAAAAACAAAAGAACAAATAAAAAATCTGTAATGAAGATATAAAACATAAAGAGTATTTTTTTTATTAATGATCTAATATTAAAAAGAAATTTTTATTATTAAATAATTGTATATTAAAAAATGTTTGCTCACTCAAAGACAGATTTTGCATAGAACAGATGATTGGGATCTGAAGTACGCGTTGCAGCTGGCAAAAGCAGAATGCAGTAACGCGAGATAAATAGGGCCTTAAGTGGTAGTTAGATTGGTTAGCAGGTGGATGTTATAATAATAAATAAAGGTTTTAATGATAAGACCTTCACCTCTGTCAATTGTCACGTGTGGGCTACCTTATCAAGTGTTTTTAGGGTTTTTTTTACTTTTATTTTTTTGACTATTAGAATATGGAGTAAGAAAAAACGATGAGAGGGTTTTGATTTTTTTAATGATTGATTTGAAATAATATAAATATGGGGTGAATTTAAATTTTAGCTAAAATCTTACAAATTCAAAATAGAGCACTCATATGCAACCCTCGTCCCCACATCGCTCGGTCAATTGTCGATGACCCTGTTGCAATGTCACACAGCCTTACGAAATCGATCCCACAATGGCAAATCATACGTCAGTGACCCCACACCATTGTACTTCTGTCGCTCACCTAGTTGTAGGCAACGTATTGCAGGATCTGCATGAGCAATCCGGGTCCTGGCACACATGTAACCCCGCAGTTATTCCAACAATTTTTGCACCGACAATATGTCCATGCTTTAGAATTTATTTCGGTTTACAATAGACTAAATATTAAAAATGAATGTGATGGATTTATTTTACATTCAACAAAACAATATTTAAAAAAAAATATGTGGAGTGCATTTAATTTATATTATATTTGAAATACGCATGTATTTTAAATACTTAACGACCAAATATTATCATTGAGAATCTGAATTAAATTCAAAAAGTTATTTATTGAGAACTGTTTAAAAATGTCTACATTTTGAATACTACAAGTATATATTCATCAAAAGTTTCAAGTGGCCCATACACGAGAAAAGTCATCTACGAATTAGCTCTAACTCGACTATTTATCGAGAAGGAATATTGAAAGCACTAATTTGATTATCTCAAGCTCTAAATATGCAATGTTCATGAATCCAAATTTGTCTGCTGAATAATACCCGGCTTTACTAACAGATCTATTTAGTAAGCTGAGAACCTATTAGTGAGAATAGATAGTAGAGAGAGTATAGAGGATGAGAGTAAGCTAATAAAATCTCCACTATCTCAATCAAAAAATATAGAGAAAATGTCAAAGGTCCAAAGTCTCAAACTTTTCCTCATGGCCCCTTATTTATAGGATTTTGGAGGGCTACAAGTAAGGCTATATATAAAAAATAAAGGTATAGGCTGCCCACAATACCCATACAATGTTACATGTTAATCTAGGACGCATGTCGCCTCATAATTGGTTGTAAGAGGATAAAGTCAATGGCCAAGTGAGATGTCTCTCATTAAGCGGCGAGTAGGCGTGGGGTGAGTTTATGGATGAATTTCAAGAAGAGGTGGAACGGTAGCTGGTGATTCGTATGATCAAGTTGGCGAATGGCATAGGGCGGTCGAGGAGTGTGGAACCCCTGAGGTAGGCGCTTGCTTGTAGATGAGTTTGGCGAGCTCGGGGGAGGAGGATCTGATTAAGATGATGGCCATTCATTTGCTTTGTGAGGAACTTCCTGGTCGTGCAACAGAGGGCGAGCTCTTTGGCTGATGTGAGCGATCGACGCCCGCCTCTCCTTGGGCAAGTTCCTTTGTTGGTCTTGGGCAAGTCCTTTGAGAGATATGCTCCCAAAAGGGAATACCTTTGTCACGACGCCGCCGCTACCTAATATAACCCATATGAATACTATTATGAGCATGATAAAGAAATACATAGACAAGTAGGAATAATATTTTGTGTAATATTAGGATTTTATATATTTACATAATTATCATCCTTTTATTAAAAAATTTTAAAAAGTTCATGTAAACATTAAACAATTTATTATATGTATAGACCATGCATTTTATTTTATGTTTATGAGGGGCTACAATAAATTAAATGCATTTAAGTATAAAAAGTGTTATAGTCCCCAATCTAAAAGACCGGTTCTTGTTTTTGCTCACATCTTTTCTTGAGTAAATAAAATACTCCCTCTTATGCTTCATTTGGGATAGCTTTCTAAAACAACTTTTTAGTTCAAAAATTTCTACTTCAAGAATTTTTTGTACTAAAAAATTGATTTATAAAGCATCAATAAAAAAACTATCCGAAACAAAATCTCTCTCTCTCTCTCTCTCTCTCTCTCTCTCTCTCTCTCTCAACAGTGTCATTTGAAACATTAAAAGTTGAAAATCCCATATTAGTATTTCAATAAATTCAGAAACAATTCCAACTAAATCTTCTATATGGTTAGACATGAGATGCATATGCAATGAATTTTACTATTTCCAACGTTCTATCAATGTTAAAACTCCTAACAAAATTTTAGCTCTTATTTTTGGCTTTTACCAAAGCGGAAGAGCACTCTCATATGAATGAATCTCATAGTATGAACACAGTAAGTTGTGAAAGCATTGAATTGATGTCAATGAGTGAGGAAGCAAGTCCATGTGCTCTATATATACAGAGCTGACGAAATGGATCGATAACTTCTTCTCAATATAGTTTAATTAATAAAATTGGCAGATCTAGCTGCATGTACAACTGTGTAAGCAGCGCCCTTATTTAATTTTAACAGAGTTTTATAAGCTTCTAGAACGCATAAGCTTCTAGAACGCATAAGTTCAGCGTACGCGTTACTTAACAGCACGCGTATGCGCAAGCCTTATATGAAAAAAAATTTCTGTTTCGTGGGAAGATTCGTGGCCTGTTCAGAGATTATTTCTTCAGGGTAATAAAATTCAGGTAATATGTTCTAAGAGAATATCATAAAAGTGAACAGGAAGACTAATGCGGTAAAGGCGAAGGACAATAATTGAGAGAATTCTTTTCACTTTCTAAATCCGTGCTGGAGCACGTTAATTAAATGTCTGGTTGGAATAGCTACAGCAGCACAGATGATTGTGAAATTATTATGAGCAAATTGAGAAGGGGTCACTCTTAGGTCTTATTTGAGACAGCTTAATTTTATCTTTTCTATTTTAATAAGGTAATATTATTTTTGAGTTGGTGTTTGTATGTGACATTTTTGTAAAATAGCTTTTTACGGAATTTTATTTTTGCGCTGTTTTTAAAGACTTTTTAGTATTGACTTCTCAGTTAGAAACCTCCATTCTCTTAAATAAAATTTTTAAAACTACCTTTTACAAAAGGCATCGGGTAACGAAACGAAGCCTTAATAAATTTAATTTAGGGGACATTTGAGGCTTATAGAACGGCTAAGTAGAAAGTAATTTTTTTTAAAAGCTAAAGTAAAAAAGTAGTTTTCTAGCACAATTTTTTTAAACCAATAAAAACTAATTGTCAAATAAAAGCTGTAGTAGCAATTTAAAATATAAATCAGTAAGAAAGTTGTTCCAAATAAAGTCTTAGCTATTTTAGGCTTTATTTGGGACGGCTTTCTTACTACTTCTTAGAACAACATTTTAATACAAAATTAAAATTTTTTGTATGAGAAAGCTGTTTTAAGAAGCAGTAAGAAAGCTATCCCAAATAAAATCATAGTTACAAAAAAATATTTTTTTGCCATAAAAATTTAAAAAACTATAAAAAATAGCAAAATAATATAAACAAATAAAAATATAATGACTATCTGAAAAATAAAATAACGGGAAAGCTGACCGAAAACTTTCACAAGTAGAACTTTAATTTAATAAATAAAATATATAGTTACTTATTTATTTATATATCAATAAAGTATCTTATATATTAAAATATTATAAATTGGTCTGATGAAATGATAAGATAAATGGTTAAAATTACCCTATAAATGCCCAAAAGAAGATAAATTTAAAAATAAATAGTAAATAACAGTTCTCACCAATTTTTTAATATTTTTTGGTTCACGTCGCTGTCAACTCAGTTGTACTTAATTACCCCTAATCCATCGCGTTGTCCAAAAAGACCAAAACAGTATAAACATTACAATTAAACAAAATTAAATAACTAACAAGGATTTGATATATGATTAATATGACTTAACAACATTCATTATTAATATCACCTTAATATTAGAAAGAAAAAATAATAAATAAATAAGCAGAGGCCACAAAGTTAAAAATCTATCTACATTGCCTATAAATTCATTACACTCTCCATCCCCAACTCACACCCACACTCAAGCCATGGAGTACTCTCTCCCTTCCTCCCTCCACTACTCCACCTCCACACTACTCTCCTCCCTCATCATCCTCGTCGCCGCCTACCTCACTTTCAGGCAATTTCGCCTTCGCCGGCCGCCAATCTACCTCCTCGACTTCTCCTGCTTCAAGCCCCCTCAAAACTACCGCGTCCCCTATGCCGCCTTCGCCGAGCACGCCCGCTTTATCCTCGGCGAGGAAATCTCTTCTTTCCTCGTCCGAGTCCTCGAAAAATCAGGCCTTGGTGAGGAAACGGCTCTCCCCATCGGCGCTCACTATATAGAACCAACTCCCGTGCCGACGATGAGCGGATCCCGCGAAGAGGCTGAACTGGTGATCTTCTCCGCCATTGATGATTTGCTAAAGAAGACGGGCGTTGACCCCCTCGATATTGGCGTTCTCGTCATCAACAGCAACAGCTTTTATCCTGTGCCGTCTTTGACCTCCATGGTTGTCAACCGGTATAAGCTCAGAAGCGACATTCGGAGCTTCAGCCTTGCGAGCATGGGATGCAGCTCAGGGCCGATTTCCATTGGCCTTGCAAGGGATCTGTTGATTGTAAGTATTACTGCTAAAATTAATTTATTTTTAATTTCTGTTATATTGTAGTCGCTATTTTTTCTTAATTTTATGGCAAGCTTTTTCATATATATTCTTACAAATTTTATTTTGCCACTCCTACAGATAATTTGAATTTTAGATATAAATAAAAATTTTATTTAATTTTGGACTGTACACACATTTATTTCAAGGGGAAAAATATATGTAATTATATACTGTTAAGTAAAATTTAATTTAAAACTAATTAGCTCATTTCAAATTAATTTTGATTATAAATTTGATTTTAAGTATTGCCAAATATGCTCAAAGATTAAATACATTTACACAAAGTTTCAGTAGTTATAATGGAAAGATGACTGTTTTCTTTCCCATTTAACAACAAATTTGATGTTTTTTTCTGTAATATTTTATCATTATATTAACTATATTAGAATAAATTTAAAAATTATTAGATATTAGATTAATCTTAAGATTAGTATAATATAAACTATTAATATATAGTGTTATCTAAAAAAATCCAATGATGTTTTCATTGGTTTTTTTTTCATAGAATTAAACTTTTTAGCTTAGTAATTTTGAGTTATATTTAATTTAAAAACTATAAATATTTTCAAAAGATTTTAATATTTTCATTTTATTTAAATAAAGAGTTAAGACTATTATTTTAAATTACAAAATAAATTCTTATTTTTGAAATATAAAGTACATAAATACATATTCATTTATGACTTGAATTTAATTCGAAATATCTTAATATTTCTACATATGTACCTATCTAAGTGTAGCATCGGAATATCGCCATCTTGTGCTTATAAATAGTTAGCATTTTGTTAGATAAGTGATAACATTATTTATTTTTTAAATAAATTAATATATATAAAAGATATCTGTCTAAGAAAAAATTAGCCTTCCTATTAAAAATTAATAAAACATTTACAGTATGACTTTGTGTATTTAAGTACAATTAAGATCAGTTTGGCTGTTAGACCGTGACCGCTAATAGAATGATTTTTCTATGTTGGTTAAATTTTAAGAATATTAATTTATTTTTTATAATAATATTTATAAGTAAGGTTCATTATTTTTCAAAAAACTTAATTTTTAAATAAATGCTATCTAATGAACCAATTTGAATTTTTTTTTTGTATTTATGTACAATTAATATCACTCAGGTGGTTAGATAGCGATCTTAATTGATAGTTTTTTTTTAAATATTTATGTCAGATATCTTGATGTAATTTATGTATAATTTTTATGCAAATTTAAAGGCTGTTAAGCCTATTTTAATACAATTTATGTATGATCATTCTTAGTTAAATTTTTTTTCATGTTGATGTACATTTGAGTATATTAATTTATATTATTTTTTTTTTAGTATTTAGAATTGATTCTTATAAAAATATTATAATCAACTACTTAATTTTTAAATAAATATTATAAAATAAACTTATGAAAAATAATTATGTCAGGATATTTTGTTGATATAACTTATATTAAAGCGGGCTTAAAAATTATTATAAATGCTATGTATGAAGGGTTTGTTGCATTAAATCTTATGGTCAACTTGGAATAATTATATCTCACTATAATTTGCTTCAATGATTAATTAGGATAAAGGGTGGGTGAAAATATAAATAGCATTTAATGGGGGATTCAATTCTAACTTTTTGTGGAAATTTTAGATGGGAGAATATTGTAAAACATATAACGAGTGGTCCTCACGGCAAGATTGGCTAATTGTACTATTTTTATTTTTTAATTCTGAATTTCTTTATTCTTGTCTGGTTGAAATTATTATTTCCTTTAAAAGCATATAAAATAAGATAATAATATTAGATTTTTTTTTTGGTCTGATAAATCTATCATTTTTTAGGGATTTAAATGCATACACAAAAAATCTTTTGTACTTTTATATCAAAGATCTAAATTTATTTATTTAATGCTTAAATATATAAATCATATTTAAAAATATTTATAATAACTTATTTAAATAATTATTTTTTTCTCTACACCACCGAAACAGCACTGATACACATTTATGACGCAGGCGAACCCAAACACGGGCCTGGCACTAATAGTCTCCACCGAAATCATCACTTCCCCAAGCTGGTACCAAGGCAAGCTCCGCTCCATGCTTATCCCCAACTGCCTCTTCCGCCTCGGCGGCGCCGCCATCCTCCTCTCCGCCTCCCCTTCCCACCTCCCCCGCTCCAAATACCAACTCATACACGTCATCCGCACCCACCTCGCGTCCGACGACCGCGCCTACCGTTGCCTCTGGATGGAAGAAGACGACGCCGGACATCTCGGCATCTCCCTCTCCAAGCAAGTCGTCGACGTCGCCTCCAAAGCACTCGAACTCCATTTCGCCACTCTCTGCCCTCTCGTCCTCCCCTTATCCGAAAAACTCCGCTACCTCTCCTTTCTTCTCCAACGCTCGAACAAGAAATCGGTCACTCCCGCGCCGACTTTCGTGCCCGAATTCCGACGCGCGTTCGACCATTTCTGCTTGCATGCCGGCGGGAAGGCGGTGGTGGATGGCTTGCAGAAGGTGTTGGAGTTGAGAGACGAGGAAGTGGAAGCGACGAGGATGTCTCTGCATAGGTTTGGCAATACGTCGAGCAGTTCGGTGTGGTATGGGTTGGGGTATACGGAGGCCAAGGGGAGGGTGAGGAAAGGAGATAGGATTTGGCAACTGGGGCTTGGCGGTGGGTTCAAGTGTAACAGCGCGGTGTGGAGGTGCGTTAGAGATGTGGATGCCAAGGAAGGAGGAGGGGCTTGGGCGGATTGTGTTCATAGGTATCCTGTTTGTTGCTGATTGTAAGCGAGTTTCACAACGCAATTTGTTATCGGATTAATGCACGGTACAGTAAGTGCTGTGGTTCAATTAAGTTGGTAATTAATGAGGATTTGAAAGGGGGAGGAGGGCCTTGTTAGTACCTAAATAATTATTCTTTGTGTTATCAAGGAAGGAATGTATTACTGTATTCAATTGGTAATTGGATAGGGGAGCTTTAAGACTTTAATTAATGTTGTATTGTTATTATATTGTTGTTGTCGTCTTATATCAAATAAGATTATCAGATTTTTATTTTTAAAATGTTTTATTAGTCGTATGAAGCATTTAGCAATAAATGTGTATGTTTGTTTTCGAGCTTTCTTCGTTATCTATTTTTATTCAAGTTCAGTTGAGCCAAATTTAGCTTAATGTAAAAAAGATTTCTGTTGTTTTAAACTATTAATTTTGTATTATATATATTTATTTTTTTCCAAAAAAAAATTTATATATTTTATGATTTATCACTTATTATTAAAAACTTAATAGAAATATCATAGTCAATAATGCAATTGTTGTTAGGAATACGAGTTTAGTTTGAAAATTTAAGATTATTTGGAAATATTTTTGATTTTTTATTTGAATCGAGCTTATTAAAATAAATAGAGTAAATTTTAACTTTGATTGTATTTTAAAATTATTAAAAAAATGAGAATATAACGTGTTAAGCTCAAGACAGTATCACAAAATGTATATATATTTGAATGCATGAACGTATTAGAGTGATTAGAATTGTTAAATCAAAATTTAATAATTTAATTAGCATAGCAATAATAAAAAAATATTTTAAATAATGAGAATATAATTTGCTTATTATGTGCTAGAAAATCTGGATCAATAAAATTAATATTTTATGTTTTAGCTTTGAACAATACTTTAACACACATAAAAAATTGTAGATGACCAAAAAGTTTTTTTTTTTTGTAAAAAACTCATTAAGTGAAAAAAAATTATTACTATATTTAATTATTTTATCAAAAAGAATATTCTCGTTTTTTTTATAAATAGTTGATATGTTTTAAAATAATAATGTATATAATCATGCATTATTAAGTTGTTATTTCGTGATCATCCTTGAAAAAAAACAAAGCATTAATATTTCATAATAAGCAAGAGTGAAATTAAAGGGAAAAAATGTAGCTTATTTTGATCTATTTGTTAGGAATTTTTGCTATTCATTAAGGCTTCATTTGGAACGGCTTTTTTAATACTTCTTAAAGCAGTTTTTTAGTATAAAAATTTTAATTTTTGTACTAGAAAGCTGCTTTAAGAAGCAATAAGAAAGCCGTCCCAAACAAAGTCTAAGGCTTCGTTCGGAAGAGTTTCTGATCAATATTTTTTCAATATTTTTAAGAAAATTTTTGTACTCGAAAGTTGCTATAAAAAATAGTAAATAAGTTGCCCAAAAGTCTTGAATTTGAAGCTTCAGTACGTAACATGTATGAATGTAATTTAGGTTTCATTTAAGATGACTTTTTTATTGCTTATTAAAATAGCTTTTTAGTATAAAAATTTTAATTTTTAACTAAAAAACCTCTGTAGAAGCTTTAATTTTTGTTTGTAACGATTTTTTAATTATTTTTTAAAGCAATTTTAGTATTTTGAAAAATATTTAAAAAAATTATCTCAAACGAATTTTTAATGACTTAAATATAAAAAAAAATTTAAAGGGCAAAAAAAACATGAATAGTTAAAGCTGACAAAAATACGAATTTGCTGTCGCCAATAAAAAGTAACGCTGCAATCGCGCGGCAGAAATCGCAAGTTGGCCAATTTGTGGATCATGCTTTACGTTTGCCATAGTTAGTGCTATTAAATGTTATAGGTACAGCTGAAATTATTGGCAGACCATTTCAGCACAGAACATAAATGGCTGACTGTAGATGTACTAACTCTATTTTTTATTTTTATTTTTTACTACAATAATGAGAGGTGATAAATTATATTTATTTGTAAATTATCACTTATTTGGTGATTTATTGGTGGTGTGAGATAATTAGATAATCGATTAAATGCTCATTATAGTTTATTTTTTATAGCCATTTGATGAATATAATAATGTTTGAATTTGAATTAAATTTATTTTCAATGAAGGATAAGCATAATTGAAAAGACTTTATAAGGCCATTTAAGGGATATAATACCCTTGATTTTTTTTTTTTTGTGATTTTTAAGGAAATGAGTGACTCAATAAGATTATAATCACCTAGTTATATATGTTCATTAAGGTGCTAAGATGCTCAAAAAATAAAAATGATTTAATGGGATATATTGAGACCATCTCATAATCATGGGCGGATCCACCCTTGGTTCAGGGTGGGCAAATGCCCACCCTCAAAAAAAAAAAATTAAGACATAAGATAGAGAGTTTTGGGATTCTGCCCCCCCCACTCAAAAATATTTGTTTGCCCCAATATGCCCCAATCTTGCCCGCGCAACCCCGCCAGGGGGCGCTGCCCCCTTGGACCCCCGACATATTTGCAAAGCATACAATTTTTTGCCCCCCTGAAAATTAAGGCTGAATCTGCCCCTGCTCATAATGCATAAATTTTGACGAGAACTTCAACAACCACCTAAAAATTTATAAGTTTGCTTTATTTTTTACATGATTGATGGTATTTTATAATGTAAAATTTCAAATGTGGATGAATCCAAAGCCCTGCTCACAACCACCTAAAACTAGCAATCAATCAACATTAATGTCCATCATTGGCATTGTTTGACTATACTTATAATTGAAAATGAATGGATATTAGCATTCGTCTTCTCAATTGTATGAATCTTTTTCTTATCAAGATAATGACCAACCAGACCACCAATTGCATCCAACTTGCAACATTCATAGTTGATCTTCTTCTGATACTGTCGTAGATGTATGATGCATGTCTTACCGACCACTCATTCTCCATCTCTATTAAAAAAAATAAATGAACAAATCATTACCAATTGGTCAATTTTCAACATTCCTCTTCAATCGTCATTTTAGTTCTACTAATGATAGTTGTTCGATAATTGTCAGTGACTATTGTCTAACGTGCACCTTATCAATCACCCGATCTCACCTCCTATTAGGAAAAAAAAACAAGCTTATTTAATTTCTATAGGTGCCCAATTTTTGATAATTTATGTTAATCATCACCTTCCAATCATTTGTTGATATCTGTTATGCATTATCCACCTATCTTCAAATAAGCAAACTACCTACTCATAATGTCAATAGAAGCCCTTTAAGGCTTCGAATGGGATAGCTTTTTTGCTGCTTTCTAAAGCAGTTTTTTAGTATAAAATTTTTAGAACTAAAAATTTGCTTTAAAAAACACCAAGAAAACCGTCATAAATAAAGCCTAAGTTATATTGTTGATATACGGTATACTGTGTTGACACTTTTTTTTGGGGAAATGTTAACACATTTTGTAATGAGTTAAAGCATATTATGTAATCATTAGCTTGCATTATAAAAGAATATTGTTTAATTAACTTGCACTAACAACTTAGTTCAAGAAGGCAAGGCTTATAATTATTATTTTTTCACTTCCAATGTTCTTCCAAGTTTTTTATAAAATATTAACTAATAAATTCTCATGTTATCATCATGAATATTCTAATATGCACATTAAATTCTTATCATGATATGAAAAATAATTAATTTAGAAAAAAAATTACTTTCTAACGTCTACACCACTGGTTCCCAAAAAGATAAGGGTTGGCTTCTTTTTCCGTTCTTCCAATTTCCAATAGAGTAAAATAATCCCCTTCACAAATATTCAAATTAGGTATATTTTTATGTATATGATCTAATAAAAAATAAGAAAAAAACGGTATAATTTTATTTATTCAAAAAAAAAATGTACTTAATTTGTCAAAATAAATAAACCATAAATTAAATTAAATTTGTTTTAAGCTCAATTAATGGCATTTTTTATATTTTTAAAGAAAATTATCACAAATTTTACCCTTTTTTGTTATTATTTAAAAAATTTATATCAGAAAATGAATTTTTACATTCAGATATTATATTCTATCTAGGGGTGTTAGCGAGTCAAGCTGATTCGCGAGCCTGCTTGAGCTCGACTCGATAATGAGCTCAGGAGTCGAGCTTATCGAATTTCAAGCTCAAGCTCGAGCAGATTTACGAGCTCGTTGCATAATCGAGCTCGAA
Organism: Dendrobium chrysotoxum; assembly: GCA_019925795.1. NCBI lineage: Eukaryota > Viridiplantae > Streptophyta > Magnoliopsida > Asparagales > Orchidaceae > Dendrobium > Dendrobium chrysotoxum. The sequence continues at coordinate 91,016,356 of CM034314.1, read as the reverse complement.
TTTGATTAAGAAACTGCTCGACTCGTTGACTCATTGAGAGGCTCAAGTGCCCAAGGCAGAACCGCGAATGCAAAAGGAGGAAGGTGGAACTGCACGGAAGTGGAAGCGGAAGGAGGAATCGCCAAAGGAGAAAGTGCGGACCGAACGCAGGAGCGGAAGCACAGATGTGAAATTGCAAAAGGTGGAACTTATGCCTCGCCAGCTAGCTCGCAAGCTCGAATCCTTTCCACGAGCCGAACTCGAGCAAGCCATTTGAGCAGGAGCCGAGCTCGAACTCAAGTTTGAGCTTGTGACTTAGCCGATGAGCCGAGATCGAGTTAAGCATGACTTGAGCTAGACTCGAGAGGTTGATAACCATAAAATTTTGATATTCGTTTTTTAAAAAACAAATCGTAATGCATGCAAAACATTTAAAAATATAATTTTTTTTAAACAATTCTGCACCAACTATACAGCTGAACACTCGAACAGGCTCTAATTTACTCATCTATTAAACGGGCGGGCTTCTCCACTCTCCAATCTCGTGGATATTTATTGTAAGCGACAGTTGCCCACTCCAAGCAGTTAAGGTCGCTGCAAGACTCTGCTCTTCCAGAGCCAACGTTGACTCGAGCTTGTTCAACCAATACAATTTTTTTAAAGCTAAATTAGGGGTGTCAATTAATATTACGATATCAAAATCTGATCTAAAACTGACCCAAAAAAATTTAAATTATGATTGACCCGTTTAACAAATGGGTCGGGGTTGGGGTCAGGTTCGGGTCCTAATTTCTAACCTGTTTGAAAAATTGGATTGTGTCCGGCTCAACTTGCTAACTTGAAAATGATACAAAGTTAACACATATCTCACACCGCGTCATGCTCGCCTGCCACGCCCTGTGTCCCTCACTACAGCCCATGCTCGCAGCCTCAATAGTCCAAAGTCATTTTCTCTCTCGCATTTATTTATTTTAACAAAAGGAAAATGATATTAAAAAAATGAATGATACACCACAAGACCACGATCGGGCCACATCAAGAGAGGTACAATCAACGAAAAACCAAAATCAGAAACGGATCGACACGGACTCAAACCGACATCCTGTTGCTAGGGAGGGCCATCCAGTGAGGGTCCAAAATTAGTCAAGAAACCAAACACAAGTAGCAATCAGCAGACCACCACAGTTGCCCAACCTTGGCCATCACAGGTGCATGAAGAATAATTGCTTCCTCATCGTCCAGATCCAAACCAACGAAGGCAGCCAAAAACTGATAGTAGCCAAAAACCACAGACCACAAAAAGGGCACTAGAAATCTTTTTTTTTTTTTCGACTTCTGTTTACGATTTCTAACAATAGTATCCAGCGAGCATGTTTCCAAACCACTATCAAAAGTATCCTCCCCTTCAGACGGCAAATCATCGTGAAGCCAATCACATTGCCACCGAACATTGTTCCTAGCAAGATGGGCATGTAAATTAGCGTTTGAAATAACTGAAATAGGCACTTCTACTAGAGGATCTACACCAACCCCTCCTAAGTTAACATCACCACCATCAGCTGAACAGATCGAGTTAGCATCCAAAGACTCCACACTAACATTAAGCAAAGGACTAGCTTTAGAATTAACACTGCAATGAGAATCTAATAAAACCGCACTGCCATGAGCCACAGACAGAGGACCCCCACTCAATACAAAATCACAAGCCGGTGAGCCACCCGAACAATTCACAACAATAGAAACAGGGATAGCAGGGGAATGTAATGGACCAGACGGAGTAGAAACAACGCCAACTTCAGCATCAACAATAACCACATCACCCAATGAATTAACAGGCAAAGAAATGGGAGAAACATGCATCTGATTCTTCAAGTCATCAATAGGTGGAGCAACAGACGGTAAAACAACAGGAGACAGAACAGCAACATTAGGACTAGAGTTGATAAGAGCAGTTTCCTCTTATCAACCTCCTGCACATACCCTAAACTTTCAGAACCTAACCAAATCTGATTTGGATAGGAATTAGTTATATCAAGCTCCACTAAAACGCGAGCGATGGAAGGCCGGGATCTCGCAAAAGTAGCCGCATTTATTTTTGGAGGTTTCCCAAAAATAGCTCCCAACCCATGAAGTATACGTGGGGTGTAAAGATGAGGATGTAATTGAGGAAAAGAGACCCAAATCGGGATGACAGACGACTCAACACCATCATCCAAGCTGGGAGACCATTTTGTTAGTTTCATATAGCAATTGAAAACAAGATAGGATCTATGACAAAATACCATATAATGGTCAAGATCATTTGCTAATTTGATCAAAATGTGAGATGGGTCAAGCAAGGTGACTGAAACCTCACCGTTTAGCTTTAGGTTAAAGATTGCGAATTGAATCAAGGGAATGCCGCTTAGAAGGAAAGAATCCAACTAAGGAAAATTGAAAAGGGATAGCTAACTCATTGATTTCCTGGTCGGAAATCCAAAGAGAGGGCAAACCACGAAAAGTAGAGGTCCGCAAATCCGGAAAAGAGGAAATCGAAGAAGAGCCAGCAAGCGCCTTCAAAAAGGAGCGCGAGTGAGACAAACCCCCTAAAAAATCAGGGTCGTGCAACCTATTCGGCGCCATACCGGCAAACGCCGGAGAAGACCAAAACCAAAGCGAGAAATCATCAAAACAAATAAAAAATAAGGAGAAGAAGAGAGGACTTCCTTGAAAATCTACGCCAGCGCAGAGGCCCCAGCGGGACGCTGGGGGAGCCCCGATACGGCCCAGGTAAAAAGCCCTAACAGAGGGAAATGAGGGGGAGAGCTTAGTACGAGGGGGAGGCAACCTAATCTCTCTCGCATCTATTAGCATACCAGCGACGTGAAGGAAGGGCTTGATGAATGTATCCCTACACTTTGAAAAGCCATGGAATAAAAATCAGCCAAAAAAATCTTATGATATTATTGCGTGCTAGAATATACACGGCGATAGAGTTGTACTCTTACGTCTTGGCGTTGCACGGATATCCAACTCAGACATAGAGAACACAAGATTTTTTATATGAAAAACCATGGAAAGAGGAAAAGCTACCGGGCCTGGCCCAGTTGAAAATGATTTCACTAAAATTTGAGTAGGTTACAGTGGGCTTACTCGCCTTCGAGGTCGATCAGATTACAAATGTCAACAGTGTGGCTAAAATCTAGAAGTCCGGCGTTACTTGAAAATTTGGGCATCAGGTTGTGGTTCGGTAGAAGTCCGGGCCTCAGGTGGTGGTCCAGCAAGAGCTCAGGGCGTCAAGCGGTGGTCCGATGGAGCTTAGGGCATCAAGCGGTGGTCCGGCGGAACTCCGGCAGTGATCGAGGAGGCAAGGAGGCAAGGAGGCAAGAGCAATCTCCGATCTCTCACTTTTCTCCTTAGTCTTAGGGGTCCCTTTTCAAGAGAAAAGGGGGCTCTATTTATAGATTTCTTGGAGTGACATGGCCTGTAAATCGGTGGAATATCAAGGGCAAATGGGGAGTGGTTTGGATAGACGGCCGATGTTGAATCCCTTAATTGTGGACTGTTTGATGGATATTTGAAGGTCTTAGTGATATTGGAATTCAGTGATCTTGGGCTCGTTGGATTCGTCTCGTCGAGCCGCTCGATTCGACTATAAGCATGCCACATTTGGAAATTGTTTGGTAAACCCAATTGTGGTTCAAACCTTCCAACAGCGCTTCAGGCCCTTGATTTGGACCCATTTGGGCTCGGATTGAGTCGAATTTGATGTCATTGGGTTCGTATTTCCGAGACTTTTAGTTCGACTGTAAGTTTGCTGAAATCGAAGTTCGGATGATCCCAATTTTAATTTCTGAAGTTTCCAACTTGATTTTCCCTCGAGATTCATGCATGGTCAAGATAATTTTTCGTGGATGCATCAGATATATATATAGACAGAGAGTCCCTCAAATTCCCCCAAGAGAGAGAAAGGAGGCTTTTTCAAAAATAGGCAAGAAGAGTAAATCTAGCAATAATACAATAATGATCCACATTAGATATATAACGCAGCTCATTTTGATTCGTCAGTTGAAAATTTTGACTACTAATTAAGAGGTTTTAGGTTCGAGTCTTACATATATGATGTATGTGAAAATTTTTCTTAATTGACCTAAATGTCCAAAAAATATATTCAATATATTTATAATTTTTTTATTCATGTGAGCCACATTAGCATCTATAAAATATTTTATTTATGTTATATAGTTCATGCAAGCGTCAAATAATCATTCACATCATTTACTTATAAAAATCTTAAGATCCTATATAAAAATTATAGCATTACTCACAACAATAATGTCAACAACATCAAAAGCTGCAAGACAACAGGCTGATGCTACCTAACAAGCATCAATCACAAAATTGATTGTTGCCTGCTAAATCTGCCTCATTTGGCCGATAACATCTATTTGACCAAAATATTGTGATATCATAGGCTTTATTTGGAATAGTTTTTTTTTTAAATTATTTTTTAATTCAAGAGAATTGTTTTAGAAAATAGTAAGAAAGTTGTTCCAAATGAAATCTTAATGATATCTATTCTGGAAGTTTTTTTGCTACTTTTGGCTTTCTTCCTCGTGACAATGCTCAATGCTCAATATCTTTAAGAGGTCCGTTTGTGCCTAAACTCTGGTTTGACTGCTATCTTTGTGAAATGGACACTGTAAGATTGCTGGATTGTGATGGTTCCTTCACAATCATTCGGGATACCTCTACTGCCATTCGAGTGGGTTTATGTTGCCTTCAAAAAGATCAATGTTATAGGCAGATTTTTGGGCCATGGACGATGATGAATTCTGCCTCTCTCCTTTTGGAAGATCTTCGGGCAACCAAAGGAGATCTGATCATATACTTTGATGCTTTTTGTTTACTCTGAGTCCTGACTTGACAGGTTTCTGTCAATTTTGGCTTCTTCTGCTATTTTTTTGGTTTTTTGTTACAGGTTTTGGTTTTTCCTTCATAGTTGTGCGCCCACTGTTTTTGTTAGTGGGTGTGATTTTTCTATAGTTGTAATCCTTTTTCTTATATAGATTGGGCTATGCCCTCATTTTTCCCAAAAAAAAAAAAAAAATCTTAATGATATGCTAAATAAAAAAAATTACGTGATGATAAGTATTATGTTGAAAAAAGTTTTATTATTTTTAAATTAACATTAAGATTAGTGCTATATATATAATTTATTTGATATTGTCTTACCTTGTATTATACATTTATTATTATCATCAACAAAATAAATTATTCTATATTGATTATTTATGAATATTATATAATTTAATAAATCTAGAAGTATTATCAACCTAATATTTATTTTATTAATTAGTCACAATTTCGACTTCATAATTTTTTTTCTTTTAAATGATATGTTTGCTTATGCTATCTACACTAAACTGACAAGTTAATATGTCTATTTTTTAATCAATTTATTGTAATTTTATGACGTTTCTATTAATATTTTTATTTATCTCACTAAATTTTCATTTTCATATCTAAATCCTAATTTCAACAAAATATGATTTTAAACCAATCAATATGTTTAAGCATTTTAAAACATTGAAAACCAATCTCACAATGCAAAATTATCACTTTTATATTAAACAAATTCAAATACAAAGCGTGTTTGTTTTGCATTACATTGAAGAAATATCTTTTAACTCCCTCATATAGGGCTGCAAGTGAACCAAATGTTCGACGAGCTACTCGATGCTCGGTTCGATTAAAGCTCGTTTGTGATCGTTTAACTAACTAAATAAACAAACTTGAACAATATTTTAAATACTCGATCCTTAAATAAACAAGCTTGAACACTAATGTGTTCGGTTCATTTATGTTCGCGAACAAAATTATTTGAAGTTCGTGAACAAGCTCGACATAAAGCTCAATAAAAAGCTCGATTCGTGAGGTTGACTGTGACATTCAGTAGCTCATTAAGGAAGAAAATCCAATACTTCATTTTGATTGCTTAGAATGGTGGAAGGCTAACTTCATATTATTATTTGTTCAATAGATTATTTGCTAAATATATTCACGAACATAACTCATTCAGACTTGTTTGTTTAAAGCTCGATAAGCACTAAATGAACCAAACATGAACCGAACATGAACCAAACATGAACACCCTTAAATTAAATGAACCAAACATGAACACATACAATAAAGCTCGAATCAAACACGAACCAAACTTGAACAGGCTAATGATAAACGAACTCAAACATGAACACTCACATACTCGACTCGGCTCGGTTCGTTTGCAGCCCTACCCTCATATTTGAGTGTTTTTATTATGCATTGATTCTAAATACCCTAATGTTAATTTTTTCCCTAAATTGAACAATCTTATTTATATATTTTCACTATTTTGAGGCTCCTCCATGACCCTCATCATAGCAAGTGAAAACAGAAATACATCTGCCACCAGCAGTAAAGGTAGCAATGCTTAACATGGCAACTATACCGATCTCTCCACCACTCTGTCACTATCACAACTTACAGTTGCTTTTCATAACAATCATTCAGCAGTAACCAATTCATCTCCTTGGCACCGCTAGATGAAAAGTGTGGTTCACTTTATACTATCACATGTCTTTCTATATGATTGTATTTCCTACAGTAAACAATGAGCAAAAGTTATCTTCTTATATGCCCATTTTTGCTATCCTCTTTATCAACTATATCTGTAAGTAATACAGCTTTATACTTAATGGTGTAAGTATTTCTTCATGGTATCAGAGCTTTTGTTGCTTCGCAACATTTCTTGATATCTATGTTCTCCAAATGTCGAACTTCAAATGATAATACCTCAATTCATATACCAGCTCAACTAAAATTTTTAATGAGTAATATGAAAAAAAAAAATTTGTTCATACTCACCTTACCACCGAGAATCATCCAAGCTGGCGTTCACAAGTTCTCAAAGTCTTCACTACAAATGGATTTATTAGATTTCTGGATGGTCCTTCTTGCCCAACTAAATACATTCTTACAACTGAAGATTTGTCGTCTCCAAATCCAAACTATAATCAATGGATGCTTATAGATCAAAATCTAGCCACTACTCTCTACTCAGTCATATCAGCACCACTTCTTCCCTATATACTCAATCTTGCTACCTATCATGACATCTGGATTACTATTGAGAAAAGACTTCAATCAACTAATCGGTCTTGAATTTTTCAACTCATGAATGAGCTACATCTTCTAACTAGGAAGGAGATGATTATTTATGACTAAATATTTATTCCTCATCAAATCCAATGTAGATGTTATTACTACTACAGGCATCTCTCTGGACACATAAGACATCATTCTATATACACTAAATGGTCAACCATCCACTTATTAAGCATTTAAAATAGTAATCCACTCCAATTTTACAACCGCTCAGTCTTGATGATTTATATTCCATGTTGTGCACATAAGAGATTAATCTCACTGCTGAAGCTCTTCGTGACAATCATCTCACTAAATTCTCCGATCTACAGATTTCTCTCGTTGCTTATCGAGGACGAGGAAGAAGCAGGTTCCCATCAAATTTCAGAGGTCGCGCTTCTTCTCGTGGAGGACAAGATACTGGAGGTCAAGGATCTCAACCTCAAAACTCTTCCAATGAGTGTCAAACCTGTTTTAAACATGGGCATTTAGCCGTTACATGTTGGTATCGCTTAGATTACTCCTATCTGCCTCAACAAAAAAATGTCATGGCTCTTACAACTACATCTCCACCTCACTCCTCTAACTTGATAATGGACACTGGAGCTTCAAATCACCTTATGCCCAACTTTCATCAGCTCCAAACTCCACACTCTTACAATGGTAACCAGCATGTTTCTATAGGTAATGATCATTCCTTACCTATCATTACGTCTGGACAGGGTCTTCTCCCTACTCCATCTAGTAAGTTGCTACTCAAACCTCTCTTATATGTTCGTAAATTCACTCATAATCTTGTCTCTATTAAACAGCTAACCACTAATAATAATTGATATGTCATGTTTACTTCACATTGATATAAAATTTAGGATTTGAAGAGCAATCGTCTTCTCCTCCACAGTCCATACCATAATGGGTTATATCCTATCACTACCTCTCTTGTATTGTCGAAATCATCAACAACCCTCATTACGCCATCTACTACTTCAGATATCTGGCACAAGCATCTTGGACATCCTCATTATGCTATATTAGCTACACTTGTACTTAATCATCCCTATATGAAATAAGTTTCCCCTTTGGCTTGTATTTCATGCTCTCAAGCAAAGTGTCATAGGACTAATTTTTCTTTGTCTGCATCTTTTCCTTCCAAACCTATTCAACTTATCCATTCTGATGTATGGGGTCCAATCCCAATTTCATCTTTTAATGGATTTCGTTATTACTTTCTTTTGTGAATGATTTTTCACGATATTCATGTATATACCCCAAGATACATAAATTAAAAACTTTCATCAAATTTTAGCAATTTAAATTATTAGTGGAAAAACAATTTGCTTCACACATAATAACTTCGCACTAATGGTGGACTTAAGTTTGTCAATAACAACTTTAAAACTTTCCTTACTAAAAATAGAATTTCTCATCAAGTTAGTTGTCCTTACACCCCCTCAACAAAATGGCACTGCTGAACGCAAAGATCGGCATATTATTGAAACTACTAGAACTTTTTGCTCAAAGCAAATATTCCATATCATTTATGGGTTTATGCTGCTTTAACCTCTATCTATTTGATCAATCGCATGCCCTCCATCACAACTAATCAAATTTCTCCTTATGAAATACTCTACAAAAAATCTCCTTCCTATCATCATCTAAAAGTCTTTGGATATCAATGTTATTCTCTTCTACCACCTCAATCTAAACATAAACTAGCCCCGTGTATATCCAAATATGTGTTCCTTGGTTATGCTGAATTCACAAAAGGATATTATTGTTATATTCATCCTTCAGGTAAAGTAATCACTTCAATCAATGTGTCCTTTCATGAACACATTTTTCCATTTCAAACTATTACAAATGTCTTCCCTCCACCCTCTTCAACCACTCCTTCCACACAAAGCTATTATCCACCACTTACGCTTGTTCTAGCCTCCAATATTTCCACTAATGGCTCCACTTCTTTCCCATCTCCCAATGCCAAAATATTCACTCATCATTCCAGCCTCCCTTCTCCTATAGCTATAGCTCCTCAAACTTCTCCACATATCTTTGCTCCACAATCTACATCTGAACCACCTCCAGCTCTAGCTATCTCCCATCACCCAATGATTACAAGTCATAAATATTGTCATCTTAAGCCTCGTCAAATATTTACACTTCTCCATAACTCTACATCTCATCCTACATATTATACTACTGATGTTAAATTTCCTCATTGGCGACAAGCCATGTCAGCTGAATTTAAGGCTTTACAAACTCAAGGGACATAGGATTTGGCTCCTCCACCTGATTATAATATACTTGGCTTTAAATGGTTGTTTAAAACTAAGTATCATCATGATGGTTCTATAGCTCGCTATAAGGCACGCCTAGTAGCTCAAGGCTATCAACATGAGTTTGGGCTGGAATTCACTGAGACATTTAGTCATGTGCTAAAATGCGAACTATTCGAGTTTTGATTCTTTTATCTCAAATAAATCACTGGTCAATATGTCAATTAGATGTGTCTAATGCATTTTTTGCATGGTCACTTATCATGGCATAACCACCTAGTTTCATCGATCCCAAATTTCCTAATTATGTTTGTTGTCTCAACAAAGCCATTTATGGATTGAAGAAAGCTCCACGTCAATGATTTTTCACATTTATCGAGTACCTAATTAATTGAGTTTTTCGCCAAAGCTTTGTTGATCCATCCTTATTACTCTATTCCAAGCAAGACTCGCTACTCTATCTATTGGTTTATGTGGATGACATTTTGTTCATGGAAAATAATTCTACTCTTAGTGCTTCTTTACTTGCTGGCTTACAAGCTAAATTCCAAATTAAGGATCTTAGATAGCTCTTAACATTTCTTAGCTTACAAGTAAGTCTTGCTGATAATGGTCTACTCCTTCATCAGACCACATATACTTCATCTATTCTCCAATAAGCTGCTATGACAGACTGCAAGCCCACTTCGAATCCTATCTCAAATAAAACCTTCAGTGATCCTGCAGCCAATGATCTCTTTCTAGACCCTCCTCTCTACCGACATTTGGCGGGTTCACTACCGTACTTGACCATTGCACATCCAGATTTATCATATGTTGTTATGCACTCTCCCACTAATCAGCATTACTCTATGATCAAACGGTCCTGCATTACATTAAGGACACGTTAAATCTTGGTTTACCCATCACTGTTGGTCCTTTGCAGCTTCAAGCATTTGTTGATGTGGATTGGGCAGGCGACCAACTAAATCATCAATCAACTTCTGGATACTTTGTTTTTCTGGGTTCGACATTGATTTCTTGGGCTGCCAATAAGCAATCCACAATAGCTAGATCGTCTAGTTGAATATCTTTCTCTTACAAAAGTTGCTACCGAACTTATTTGGCTTCGCCAATTGCTGCAAGACTTCGATGTCTCTGTTCTTCATACTACACCTGTATACTGTGACAACATTATAGCAATAGCCCTTGCACATAATCCAATATTTCATGAACGAACTAAACATATCAAAATTGATCATCATTTAAGTCCAACCAAGTAATTGTTCAACATATATCTTCAAATAACCAAATAGCAAATATATTTATCAAAGCTCTACCCAACAACAAATTTACCTTCTTCAAAGACAAATTTACTCTCCAACAAAGGATCTTCAATTTGCAAGGGCCTGAAAACAAAAATACATCTACCACCAACAGTAAAGGTAGCAATGCTTAATATGGCAGCTGTATCAATCTCTCCACCACTCTGCCACTATCACAACCTGTAGTTGCTTTTCATCACAACCATTCAGCAATAACAGATTCATCTCCTTGGCACTGTTGGATGAAAAGTGTGGTTCGCTTTACACTACCACATGTCTTTATATATAGTTGTATTTCCTCCAGTAAACTATGAGCAAAAGTTACCTTCTTCTATGTCTATTTCTGCTATCTTCTTTATCAGCTTTACATATAAGTAATACAGCTTTATACTTTATGATGTAAGTATTTCTTCAGCATGTATACATACTTCCAATCCAATGCAATTTCACGCTGATCCAATCATGTCACAATATTAGCTTATCGAATCAGCGCAAAGTCATTCAATTCAATCCCGATCTGAGTCAAATTTGGCTATAAGATATTACGATCTGATCTCAATTCCAACCATATATGACTCACCAACTATTCAAGCAAAAAATTAATTTTTATCTCCGATGTACACTCATGTAACATATCTTAAATCAAATTTCTACATTTCCATTTAAATTAGATTCCAAACTAAGACGACTCATTCACTCATTTCCAATAAAATTAATTAATTAATTTTCAAAGAAATCTTATTCTTCAAACAAAAATCATATCAGTAATTTCATGAATTTTAAAATTTAGATTTTATTTGAGACTATTTTTTAAAATAATCTTTTAGTTAAAAAATTTTAATTTTTTAACTAAAAAATTAATTTAAATATAGTAAAAAAAATTGATCCTAAACAAAAACTTACTAGCTGTCCTTCACAACATATCAAATCAAAACCAAGTGGCCCATCATTTCATGAAGTGGCTTCCAAAGGCGGTACGATTGGTTGGTCGTTGGCCTTAAATATAATGCATTATCAAAATAATAAGACAAAATAAACAAATATAAATTCAAACTAAATATTTATTTTGAATAGACCTATCGATCTATTGATGCAGATGGAATCTAAATTAAAAATGATGATAACAGTTAACGTGTTTGGTGCGGCGCATTCATGCCTTCAATCAAACACCCTATAGATCATTGAAAAACTTTTTATCAGAATATTTTATTTTTATTTTTAATGAATATTTAAATAATTAAAATCAAAAGTGATATATCATCAAAACTTTATTTTCATTGGGCACACCATTACGCCCGGCTAGGGGTGTTAATATTTGACACGATATGAAAACTCGACTCGAACCCGATTCGAAAATTTCTGGTTAGACCCGACCTGATTTTAAAACGGGTCAGGTTCGAATTCCCAGATTCGACCCGTTTGAAAAACGAGTTGGGTTCGGGTTGACCCGTCAGGTTGTTGAGTCAACCTGGAAACCCCTTTGAAATGAGGTGGCCGCACTGCCCGACCCTGCATGTGTGCTCGCCCGAAGCTGTCCGCGGTTGCCCTCTCCAACTCGGGAGCTCGCCCGAAGCTGCTCGCAGCTACCTGCGCCTTGCCCGTGTTGCATATGAGGCTACCTGAGCTTGCCTGCGCCCGTCCGCGCGTGCTTGCTGCTTGCCACGCCCGCCCGTTTGAGCCCGAGCCTGCCTGCTTGAGTCTGCGCCCGCCCGCAGCCTATCATTCCGCCGTAGCCAGAAGCTCTCCATGTAGGGTCGAGTCAACTCGACAACCCGACAGGTCGGGTCTGGGTACAAATTTCTGACCCGTTTACATACCCAGGTCAGGTTATGGTCGACCCATTTGAACCCAGGTCAGTTCCAGGTTCAACCCGAATTCGCCCCAAAACTTGATTTTGACACCCCTAAGCCCGGCCACCAAGTGGCGCCGTTTGTGAAAAATTTTTCACAATACTTCTTCTTCAATAGTTGATAGAAGTAATATCAATAATATATTCTCTCGCCCGCAGCAAAAAGATAAGTATTAAAATAACAAAGATTTATGTTTTTTTTTTTTTTGCCGAGCTTATAAGTGAGACCAGGGAACAATAATATTACTGAAGGCTGCTTTTAAAATATTATTTATATATATAGCATGAAATCGCATATGATAAAATAATATTAAATTGACGTTTTGCAAGAAAACATTCGTCCAGTTGACTAATTGTTAATGAGATGATGAGTGATGAGATATAAATTAAATTTAAAAGTGAGATTTTATTAATTAAGATTTTGTTAATTTTTACTGTTTTTTAAAATAATTTTTTTGTGCACAAATTTTTTTTAACGAAAAATTTTTGCACTAAAAAAATACTTTAGAAAGCAGTAAAAAAGATTTTTCAAATAAAGCCTTAATTAGATGATATCTCATATTAATTAATTGATTTTAGAGAGAGAGGCTTCAAATTGATCGAAAAAATTATTTATTACTTACATTTTTAAATTAATTTATTTTTTTAGTATATTTAGTATAGCTCTTCCTTAAAATTTTTAAATGTAAAATGGGCCTACTACATCTCACAATGGCTTGAATGGGCCTTTGTTTTAGATCAAAACAGTGGTGTGGGCTAGGGCTACGGTAGCCTGGCCTGGCCCAGAAATAATCTTCCCGATTGCTATGAAATGAGATAAATACTTTGAAGTTGTTGTACAGAAAAATACTCAATAACATAACACTATTTGACTTTTATTTTCACTTTTGCATATTAAAATAAATAAAACGTTGAGAAAATCTAATTTGTCCCTTGTGCTGTATGAAGCACATAGGTGAGTAAGACTAAGGTTTTTTTAGATAGCTTTATTATTTTTTTAGTACATTTTTTTAGTATAAAAATAAAAAAAAGGTTTTGTTTGGAGTTTTCTTGCTGCTTTTTAAAATAATCTTTTAATGCAAATTTTTTTTAAAAGTAACAAAAAAAATTAATATTTAAATGCTATCTCAAATGAAACCTAAGATTAACATATTTCTATTAGTATGTAGTGTTTTCTAGAACAAAATTAGATTTGACTCCTAAATTTAATTCATAAAGCATGAATTTCCGTATAATTTTTCTAGTCTAAAAACTACTCCATTAAATTTGATATAGTTTTTAAATTATTTTAAAGTCGATTCTTATTGTGGTCCAAAAAATTCGCGGCGGTCAAGTGGAAGAGTTTTGCATCCTACTTCTCCACGAAAATTCAGCGCACTATTCCATTATGCGTGCATGAATCAAAAAACCAAAAAATGGAAAAAAAAAAAACCGCTTAGCCTTTTTCAGTTGAAAATATTCCACTATGCATGCATGAGTTAAAAGTTGGCACATCTCTTACCTTGGAGATGATTAGATTACAAGAATTAGGGGAATGAATAATGTCAAAGTCTTGCTTGGACATCATGGTCAATTGGCAAAAGGTCCTACGATGTCAATTAGACAATGGCTAGTCAAGGATCAATGGTCGTGCGAAGGTCCCATGGCTGGTAGCTAGGTAAAGTTGTTAGGGCGGCTGGAAAAAGGTCTAGCTATGGTCGACCAAAGGATCGATAGCAATTGGTTGGGCAAAGGTCCGGTAGAGGTTCAGTGGCGGTAATCGGGCTAAGGTTTAACGATCGAAGGCTAGGTGGAGGTTTGGTGGAGGATGACTAGAGGTCCGACGCTGATTGGTCGGATGAAGGTCTCGCAGTGGCTGAAACCAAGCAAAGATTCAGCCGCGTTGGTTGGGCAAAAAATTGTAATTAGACATGGCGTTTCAGTTAGACAAATCTTAGGAGATCAAAATCACCCGAATTGAGCACATTAAGAACTTGAGACATGAAATACATACCAAGATTGCACCCACTCGTCCTTCTTTTTTGATGATAATAAAATGCAACATAAGATTCAAATTTTGTTATTGAAGATCAAACTAATAAATCTGTTATCCTTCAAGTTCATCGTGTTCATGGCCGATTGACAACCATTTCATCAACAGAGGACATTATTTGTTGCATCAATTATTGTTAATAACCATAAATATTGTAGCATAATTCATATTGTTCTCCTTGTTCCTTACCCTTACAACTTGGAACACTCCAAAATTTGTAGAAAATTTTAGAGTCACAGGTGCATTCAGCCACTCTTGATTTGAAGTAAATCTCTTAGTATTATATATTACATTAAAAGGTCTCCCACCCCTAAATTTGAAAGCCTAATTATAATTTAATATCAACCATATTTTAAAATTAGTTATCAATCATATATTATTTTTTTTAATATTAGACTATTTATTATATTTTAATTATATATACCATAGTTATATTAAGTAATTTAAATATAGAACTTCTATTATTACTAATTAATCTCTTAATATTTTTAAGAAACTATTAAATTTAATTATTATAAATTATAAATTATTATTAACAAACCTAATTTGTAAAACCCTAATCTACTCCACTTCTATAATTTGACATAAAATAAGAAAGTGCCCTTTTTTTTTCCTCAGCTCCCGCTCCGTTAGGGTTTTCCCAAGCGCCTTCGACGGTGCTGGCTACTCCCCATTCTGCCGGTCTCAAATTCATGAAAATTTTTTCTCCTTGCAGTGCATCCTGTTTCATTTTTTACTTTTGATTCGTCCACCTCTGGCCTTTTGGTCGGAATGGCGGTGAATCAACTAGTAGACCCTAGTTTTTGGATGGGTCAACCAAATCTTGTTCATTCCTCGATGCCCTTTCTGGTAGTTCCAAAGATGTAAATTTTCCTGAATAGAAATATACCACTTTCGTGGATTGACGTCTCTGTAGTTTGGTTGGGTCTTGTCCATCTCTTGCACGTGTTTTGAATGAGTTTGATATCACAAAAAATTTTCCTGATAAAGTTTGGCTAGGTCTTGAAAATTATGGGTACGTTCAAATTGTTGTCATGGAGGAATTTCCTCCTTTTTGTGCTAAGTGTAAAAGTATTGGGCATGTGGTTGGTGAGTGTCATCCTCTTCCCTCCTCTGCCCCGCTGAGTGCTCCTGTTAATGTTTCTATTCCTACTATTGCTAAGGGTACTTATGTTGAGAATGTTGTGGATGATTTGAATAATTTGGGTAATTTAGAAATTATTGCTCCGTTGCATGCTTCTTATGTTCCTAATGTGACGGTCAATGATGACTTGTGTAAGGAACATGTTTCTGCTGTGATCATTACTCCTACTGTTGGAATGGGGGATATTGTGGGTGATGGTGGTGTGGACTATGTTCCTTTGAATGATGTTCTTGTTGATGTTGTAGAGGTCATTGTGCCTTTGGCTACCTCTTATGAGGGCAGGGATGCTAATAATTGTATAATTAACCTTATAGCTTCCCCCATTGTCTCGCCTAATTTAGTTGATGATGATGTTGATGTCCATTATGGCTGATGTCATCCTTCTTTCCCATGGGTGCCGTTGTGTCTATTGGGACTGGGATGTGGAGGATTCTATTGTTGTATAATGAACCATTTATCAACGTTCCCATTTTGCTTATTTCTAATGAAGTTTTGAAAGCTCAATTAGCGGGTGTTGACCTAATTTTTGTATGAGCTCAGTAGGACCAATCCAGACCTTAGGATCTTTCCAATCCTTAGGATCAATCTTAACCCTAGGATCAATCTGATCTTAGATCAATCCAAACTTTAAGATCAATCCAAATTCAAATCAATCTTGACCCCAGATCAATGCAATTTAAGACAAATCTAGATTCTAGGATTCTCCTAGACTTCAGACCCTAGGATCTATTCTAGACCCTAGGATTCTACCTGATTCTAGATCATATGATCCTCTTAGATCCTAGGATTCTCCTAGATCTATCTAGAGCTTAGGATTCTTCTAGATCCTAAGACTATTCTAGATCCCAGGCTTTAGGACTTCCAGACCCTAGGATCTTCCTAGAATCCAGACCTTAGGATCTTTCCAATCCTTAGGATCAATCTTAACCCTGGGATCAATCTGATCTTAGATCAATCCAAACTTTAAGATCAATCCAAATTCAAATCAATCCTGACCCCAGATCAATATAATCTAGACTTTAGGTTCTATTCTAGATCCTAAGAACCTGCTAGATCTCAGACCTTAAGATTTCCTAGACTCTAGGATCTTCCTAGATTTCAGTCCCTAGGATTTTCCTAGATCAATTTAGATCTTAAGATTCTCCTAGATCTTAGATCTATCCAGATCTCAAATCCATTCAAACTCCAGACCAGTCCAAGCCTTAAATCAATCTATCCAAAACTCAAATCAATCTAGAATTCAAGTCAATTCAAATCCCTGACCAATCCTGACCTTCAAACAACCCAGATTTAGTTGCTCCAGCCTCTGACCTGACTTTAATCCTATCTAATCATCTAAAATCACACAAATGATTATAAATGATTTAGATAGTTCAAACCCTATCATTCAAGTTCAAAATCCAATTCAAAACCAGATTTCCAGATTCAAATCCAAGGCTAAAGGTCTAAGTCCTGAAAGCCTTTTCCAGTTAATCTTTGAACATTTCAAAACCCTATCAAATGACCTCTGATTCAAGATCTGTCAGTTCCACACTGATATGACATGACTCTAGAGATAACTCTCCAAATTTGAGCTCATTCTGAGATCTCTAACCCCAGAAACTGAATTGAAATCCAAAGGCTGTAAAACCTTCAAATATTTACAGTCTATGCCACTGGACCTACCAACCAGTGGGTTTTGACCCTGGCGCTTTCTCCAAAGCCTCCAATCACCTCCAGACCCTTGATTATAACCCATTGAGCATTAAACTGCATTTTGTTGGACTCAATTTGACCCCCAGTTGACCAGGGGTCAAAATGACCAAAATACCCCTATAGGGTGTAACTGGTCACTTGAACCAAATGACCTCCAAATCAAATGCAGTCACTTCCAACAAATTTTAAATATCAAACCAAACCTGTTTGACCCACTTCCAGTCCCTGGGTCAACCTGGTTGACCAAGTCAACCTGGTTGACCTAAAAGGCCCATTAAGGGCCTAAATAGGTCATTTTGACCAAATGACCTCTCCAGACCTTGAGACCACCACCAATAGACTCAGAATGCCATTCTGAACTGGTTGGACCCAATCCCTGACCTTGGGTCAACCTGGTTGACCAAGTCAACACAATTGACCCATCAAGCCCATTAAGGGCCCAAATAGGTGATTTGACCCAAATGACCCTTTTAAACCCTGAAACCACCTCCAACAGACCTCATTCATCATTTCAAACCATTCCAGCCTAAACCCTGGCGTTGGGTCAACCTGGTTGACCAAGTCAACCTAGGTTGACCAAATCAAAACATTAAGCTTCCATGTATTGAATCAAACCTCAAATACATCCAAATCAAACCTTTCAAAACTCTCAAAACCCTTTTCAAGCTATCATTCAAATTCAATTAATTTAGCTTGAGACTTATCAATATGGGTTTGACAAGTCAACTCTCTAAACTTGGTCAAACCTCCACATTTTAATCATTTTAATCCCCACTTCAAATTTAAGCCAATCAAGCCCTCAAATCTATTTCAAATGATATTATAAACTTATCTAGATTTGTTATAAGTCAAATCATGGACATTTGAATCTAGTCAACACATTAGGTTTTGGTCAAATCAACTTGCCCCATTTACTAGTTTGCTCTTATACTTGATCTAACCCTTTAAATCCCTTTGAATCCATTCTACCAGCAGCTCTAAGCTTCCTTCATGCCACCTAGGCAGTCAAATTGACCATTGACCAGTCAAACTAGTCAATAAACCATTGAAACCACTTGAGATGGCCAAAGCTTCCTAAACAAACTAATCTCATATGTTTAATTCCCTTCTAGCAGTTCAAACACTCCTCTAGAATCTTCTAAACAAGACTTAGTCCCTAGGTTAAACTTAAACCTTCCCCAATTAAACCCATATGCATAAAAGGACAAAAGGAGGCTCCCCATCTCACCATCCTTGCTGTCCTTTTATTCTCTGCTGCTTCAACCGTCTAGGGGCACGTGGTAAGTATCAAGGAGGTTATCCATTCGATCCTAGCCATCCATGTGGAGCTGAGGCACTTCAATTGGAAAAAGGACTCATATAGAGTCTCATTCTCTCCTTGATACTCTCTCTCCAGATTCAATCCTCTCCAGACGAGCTCTTTGTTCGTTTGAGCTCCCAGCACCATCTCCTATATCTTCCAACCAAAATCCAGCCGGTCAAAGCTCGCCGGTGTTCATATTCCGGCGAGCCAAAGCTTTTCTTCGTCTAGGGGCTATATCGCCCAATCCAGAGCTCGTCCGGCCGTGGCTTCAACATAAAAAATAAACGTGGACAGTCAACAAGCTCAGAGAATCCAAAATCCCTCAAATCCAGTGGTTAGATCTCTTAAAAACTCGAACCCTAGGTCACAGAACTTAAGATTAATTAGCTTTTATTTAAGTTGATTCTGAACTATATAATCATGTCCACATTAATGCTCTTCGCATTCTCTATCTAAGTCTAAAATTTCATAACATTTAGCTGGTCCGATCGAAAGAACGAGCCAGATATGTGTTTCTAGGGCTCAATCACGTCCTGCATGAGTTATGCATTTTCTGAGCCGTTGATCTCTCGATCAACGGCCCAGATCGAGCCATTCTGCGCTGTTATTAACCGCGGATATCATCCTGCAGTTAAACCATTCATACAGCTCGATCTGAACCCTCGGTTTCAGACCGCGGGATCTATTTTTCGCCGTCTGATTGATCCAAATCGAGATCAGACCGCGGGTTATGATCTCCACCGTTGGATTGAGATCACGCAGATCCAGCGGTCGCGAATTTTGCTGACATGGTTAAGTGAGGGGCCGGGTGCTGACGCATGCCTTCTCCCGTTGACTGCCGTGTGGGAGATGAGCCGCCTTCGTCGTTGAGTGTTTTGCACCCGCAAACCAGTGATTGCCACGTGTCAGCCGCCGCCCTAATCATTAATAATGATTAAAAAATCATTATTCAAATTATTTTAAATTCTATTTTCTTTATAAAATTAATTAAAATTTATTTTTAAAATAAAAAAAATTAATATTATATATCAAAATTTCAGAATTTAAAAAGTCTTTAAATTAAAATTAAGAAAAATATATTTAAAATATATTATATATTTTAGATAATTTAAGAATAATAAATTTTAAAGGTTTAATTAATAAGTTAATTAATATTAATTTAAATAGTTAATTAGTATTAACTTAAATAATTCAAACATTCTGAAATTAAAGTTATATATATATATATATATATATATATATATATATATATATATATATATATATATATATATATATATATATATCTTTTAGAATGATTTAATTTGAATTTAAAATTAATTTAAAATATATTTCATTTTTTTTATTATTCAAATGTTTATATATTTAATTAAATTAAATTCAAGTAACTTAAATAAAATTCAATTAAAATTATTTTAAATAATATTAAAATTTCAGAAATATCTAATATTCAATTTAAACTTAATTTGAAGATTATTTTAAGTAGCAATTGATTTTAAATTATTTTAAATATATTTAATTACTATTTAAACTTCAAAAATTTAAATCAAATTCATTTTAAATCAAAAATATTGATATAATATCTCAAAATTTTTAGAAAATTAGGTACTTTAATTTGAAGTTAATTTCAGGGATTAAAAATTTAATTTACTTTAATTAATATTGATTATTTTATTATTTTATCACTTAATCAATATTTGATTCAATATTATATTAAGTATTTTCAAAATAATGAAAATTTATTTTCAAATAACTTCAAAAATCAGCGGGCCTCTCATTTAAATTTCAAATTTATTTTATTAATATTTTAAGTATTTTAAATTTTAAATTTATATTTATATATGTAAATATATATATGCAAATATGCATATATTTTAAAATTATTTTGAGATTATACTTATTTTAAACCTTGAAATTTGAGAGATCCCTCGAAACTTTAAACATTGATTGAACATGATTGAATAGAATTAATGTGGAGTGATCATTAATCAATGAATAATTACTTTGTTAATTATTCATTGATTAATTTTCTAATCAATTATATCTTATTTTAATCTTTGAATGTTTAGGGTGTACACACTACCTAGCTTTAAGGTTCTATTAGATCTAGGATTGTGATTGTGATTATAAATATATGTTTATATATATGGGTATGTCAAGGGTTAGAAACATTGATTCAAACCCACTAAACTTAGTGACATCATTAAGGACAATAATTAAGGACTTTATTTAGAGAACTTAGAAAAATTCTAATAATTAGGATACAATTCCAATTGACTTGAATTTTTGAATATCTGAACATAGAGACATTCTCAGCCTTAAGAAAAATTTTCACTGACTTTTGAGATCATTAAGCACCTTAACTAACCTAATCAAGTTTAAAC
This sequence comes from Dendrobium chrysotoxum, assembly GCA_019925795.1. NCBI lineage: Eukaryota > Viridiplantae > Streptophyta > Magnoliopsida > Asparagales > Orchidaceae > Dendrobium > Dendrobium chrysotoxum. The sequence continues at coordinate 90,995,226 of CM034314.1, read as the reverse complement.
ATTAATTAAGCCTTAAAACCTTCTAAAAATTATAATAAATCAAATTTAAATCTAAAAATTACAAACAACCCCTCAAACTGACCAGAATTAAACCCTTAATCAATGAAAAATAAAAGCCCCTTGACTGGACTTCAAAATTAAGCTTAATTTAATTTTAATTAAAATTCAATGTTTAATTAATTTAATTAATTAAAAATAATTAAAAATTCCAGAAAATTTTCAAACACTTGGAAATCACTCCTTAGGTCATTCCTGACCTTTGGAGTTGATTTCAAGGAGTTTGGAGGTCATTTAGATTCAAATCATAAGAATGGCTTTAATTAAACAATTTAAATAATTCATTAAATACTCAAAACTTCAAAAATTCATAACTAATTCAAATAAACTCCAAATTGAGCAAACTCAAAGGCATACAACTCATCTTAAGGTCTAATATTTATTAAAAATGTTAAGTTTTCAGAAATCAAACAAATTTGAAAAAGTCAACTTTTGGTCAAACTTAGTTCAAATTCAAGTCAAAACTTCAAATATTCATAATAAAATGTAGAAAAATCCAATTTCAGTGTACTTACTGTCTAACTGATCGTATTAAGATCTAGTATTTTAATAAAATATTAACTTTCCAGAAAACCCTTTAAATCAAAAAGTCAATTTTTGCCCCTTGAATTAAATCATTAAAATAATCAAAAAAAATTCCAAAATTCAATAAATCATTAAAAACTTCAGAAAATTTTAAATCAACATTAAAACCAGCAACCAACCAATTTAATTAAAATTAATCAACCTTCAAACCTTAATCAAACTCAAATCACTTAATTATATCGGGTACCACTGGGTAACCCAGGCCTACGAGGCTATTAAATTAGCCCCAAGGAAGGTGAAATAAACTTCACGGCCTCGGTGTGAAACAAAGGTGGTATCCAACAAATAATTAAAATCAAATCTAAAATTAATTTTAAGTCATTAATATTTAAATTCAAATCAAATCTTCCCTTGAACCTTCAACCAACTTGAGCTTTAAACAACTTCAATCAATTGCCTATTTAGGACATATCAAAGCCACACAGCCTACCTCACACACTTTAGATGGTTTGCTAGGACAACCAACTTTAGTCTTAGGTTAGGCCGGTGTTTATTTTTCTGCTATTTGTGTGTGCCGGGTTTTCTGTGGTTTTCATTGCATGCTGGTTGCTAGATTTAAGTAATTGATGTTGATGTGATTGTTTATTTGTTTACTGCACTCTGAGTTGATTGATTGTACGTTAGATCTACCCTTAGGTTAGGAACGATTTATACTAATTCAACCTTATGCAGGTGGCCATGCTCATACAGGGCATAAATTAAAGGGGGTAAAATTATAATTATTAAATTGCACAGGTGCTCCAGAAAATTGTTTAAGTCCCCCTTTAAATCAAAAAGAGCATGGCCAAGCGTGGCTGTAATTGAGTGTTTTAAATTTCAAATATATAACTGCTTGGGATGTTTCTAAATTGTTGATTATTAGGATAACCTTGCAGGTTGTTGAGTCTAGATTTTTAATTTTCATTAATGTAATTTGATTTGATTTTGAGTTGTATTATTTAAAGCACTTTGAGATTGAGATATTTAAAATCCAATTTGGAATCCAAAGAGGAAGGAACATCCCTTAGGGGAGAGTTCCTATCCATTTGGAGATCCAAATTAGGATGAAGTTCAAGTATCCAAAGAGAAAAGATAACACCCCTATCCAGGGAGAGTCTCTTTTCATTTGGATATCCAGACCCGACGATCCAGGGAGTTCTAAGGAGACGAAGAAGTGAAGAACGAGAAGAATCTCAAATCTCAAAGTCACTTGAGTCTTAGGAGTAGAATCCGGGTTGTAGTCAGTGGTACCCGGCCACTTTACTTTCCTGCAGACCCTGGGTTGTATTATTAAGGGCACTTGCCTATGGACTTTCAGTTTGAGCATTTATTTAATTAATTTAATTAAATATTGATTTGATTAATTGATGTTGATTGCGATTAAGGACCCACATGCTTTTAGTAGTTTTTTGGCGCTTATTGCATGTCGTATTTGATTTAGCCTGGAACCCGATCGGAGGCTCGTGAGGGTACGGTCATAAACTTCTTCTACTTAAACAAAATTTAAAATTTTTAAGCTCAGATAGAAACTCTAACGCTCTTAAGAAGTAAGCCCGGACTCGCCGGGAGTTTTTCATGCATTCATATTAACTTTTCTCTACCTTGCTAGGCACCTCCCCGCCTGCGGGTTTTGGCAGACCACCTGACCTATTAGGGTGCAGTTCTGTCCAAGGGGATGTTGTGCAATCTCTAGGATAAAACTTATTTTTAAGCCTATTTTAAAACTGCTTCATATTGATTTAAGCATTTCATCGAGTCAACTAGCATGCATTGCATTAGATACAAATTAAAAATCGAGTCTAAATCTTAATTGCATTTTATTTAGACATTTAACCCAACATATGTTATGGGGTCAATTAGGATCTGCTCTAGATGTCGACCCCAATTCTTTAAACCAATCTTAATCAATGTCCTTAACCACTCTACATTTAAAGACTTTGACTCATGGTTTTAAAGCGTTTATGTGGTTTAGCTGGCTCCCCAATCCAGGCCGGGGTAAGTCCAGGATTACATTTGCATTAGCTAGGTTCTGGGTCACTGATTCTCAGTACCCATTTTAGACTTAGGTTCTGAGGCAAATGTTCAATCTTAAGACCTCAATCTTCCGGGAATCTAATTCCCACTTTCTAATAAAATTGATCACTTAAACATTAAATATCTTTCAATCTAATTCAAGCCCAACACTTAGGATAGATTGGGGTGTTTCTGAAGCAATTCAGAATCTCAAAACACCTCCTACTCTTCTTCCTTTGACTCCAGAAATAACTGTTCAATCTTGAACCATTCCCTGTTGAAAATCCCAGTCCTTAATCTCCTTTGATATCAATCTTTGAATTCTTAAATAAAATTCGTATCGCTATTTTAATCGAGAGTATTCGTAGGAAATTTTCTGGTTTCCTACGATGTAATTAACTACGAGGGCTTGCGCTCGTAGGAGATTTAGAAACCCAGACCTGATTTCAAAATCAAGCTTTTTCAAAATCCTCAATTAATTATCTTTGGGAAATTCAAAGTTCAACGATTATTATCGTCATTTTCAAATGATCGATAACAGACGATATCCTCTTTCTTTGGAAAGATATATCGTACTATTATTGTAACTTTGATTATGAAATTAATGATCTCTTTACTGGATTATTATAATTAAACATTGGATTAAACATCATTCTGATTCTTCGGGATCATATGTTGTTTCTCCTTGAGTTTGACCACGATAATCAGGATAAATCAAGATTTATAATCTGAACCTATTAGGGAACGATATGTTCACCTTCCGAGGTGATATATCATTCATAATAAGTGTTCGATTATAAAATTTAAATTTCAGAAATTTAACTTTCCCAAAGAAAATTAAACACTTTTTCAAAAACTATAATATATTTTTTCAATAAAACAAAAAATGGCGACTCCACTGGGGAAAATCTCTCTCTCCATCTTTAATAGCGGTACGAATTTTGTTGCATCGGTAGTTTTGACTACCTTTCTTCCGTTGGTCCCTCTCCCATTTCTTCCTTGGGTGAGTGTGGCCAACTCAATTAAGACATGTGAAAAGAGAGGTGAGTGTAGGAAACCTCCCTCCAAGTCTGGTTTTGACATTTTGCCTCCAAGTTTATTGGTAGAGCAAAAAAGTCAAGCCAAGTTTGTCAAAATCTTTTTGCATATGTTGCAAACTCGCATGCGAATAAATCACAGCATGCTAAGTTTCACAATTTACAAAAATCCCTCAATCTCAAAACCCAGATTCAAAACTTCTTTAATTCAATCTGGATTTTGACATTTCACCCCAAGCTAGTCAGTATGGTGAAAGAGTCAAACCAGGTGTCTAGATTTTCCCTTGAATTTTGTTAACCATTATGTTGAAAATAAAACTCAACATTTTTGAGTTTCAAAAGTCAAGAAAAATCTTTTAAATCAACTTCAATCGTCATTGCTATGTGTCTTCTACAATATTCTGTTGTAGTTGAACACATGCAATTCAAATTCAAAATTCTTCAGTCAATTCTAGGCTTTGACATTTCACCCATAAACTGTTTAGTGGGATGCAAAGAGTCAAGCCTTAGGATCTTCAAGCTAATTTGGTAAACCTACATATTTGAATAAAATTCAATATGTTGAGTTTCAAATTTTGAAGAGGATCCGTTCAGTTTCAACCTTGAGTTTAAATCCAAATTCAGATTCAAATTCAATTTCAATTTAAATTCAATTTCAATCTTGAATTGAATCCAAGATTTAAATTTTAATTCAACCTCAAAACTGAATTCAATCTTAAGTTCAAATTCAATTTCAAAATTGAACTTAAATTTTATTCCAAACTTAAATTCAAACTACAGATTTGATTTTAAGGTCAAATTCGGGACTTTGACATTTCGACCCAAGTTAATTGGAGAAATAAAAAGAGTCAAGCCCGATCCCCAGATCTTTCATATCAATTTTATGCACCTATATGATTGAGTGAAACTCAGTCTGTTGAGTCATAAAATTTGAAGAAAGACCCATTTGACTTGAGCCTCAAATTCAAATTTAACTTTGAATCCAAACATAATTTCAACCTGAAATTTGAATTTGATTTCCAATTTAAAGTCGATTCAATTTTGATCGGGACTTTGACATTTCGACCCAAGTCAATTGGTGAAATGAAAAGAGTTGAGCTCGATCCCTGGATTTTTCATATCAATTTTGTGTACCTATATGATTGAATGAAACTCGATCTGTTGAGTCACAGAATTTGAAGAAGGGTCCATTCGACTTCAACCTTAAATTCAAATTCCAAATCCAACTTTGATTCAAAATACAATCTCAACTTTAAGTTCGAATTTGATTGTCACATTCAAATTTTAAATTCAATTTTGAATTCAAGTTTGAGTTTGAACTTTGACATTTTGCCCCAAGTTAATTGGTGTAGCGAAAGTGTCGGGTTCAACCCTTAAGTCCTTGTCAATTCTACGAACCACTGTTTTGAATTTAAGTTTAACATGATTGAATTATCAAATTTTGAATAACATTAATCAAGTTTAAAATTCAAATTCAAATTCAAGATTAACTAATTCAAATCATTGTTCATTAATTTCAGGATTTAAACACTCAAATGGCTGGGAAACTTATTTTCTCTCTAGATAGAAACTTGATAGTCGAAGGAATCACTTCTGGTGATTTCATCCAGTTTGAAATGCAATTCCAAGACTTCAAGTTATCAGTCGATGGAGAAGAAATGATTGATCTGTCTGCCGGAATAAGAAGGAATGTCCCTTTGGTTGAGATTACTTTAGGGTCAGGAGTTGACTCCCCCATCTCCGAGATGGAGGCTGTTGTCACCCCTTTACCCACTGTATCTTTTACTGAGGAGGATAGGAACCAGAAGTCAATAACGATAGAAGAGCTACCATCTCAGCCTGAGATTGAGTCAAGTTCTAGTACCCCTGCCGTCAGCAAGGCCAGCAAGAACAAAATGAAGAACTACCTTCGTAGAGTCAGAAAGAAGGTTGTCAAGGCCAGGAAGACTGCTGAGGCGAAAGCCTTAAAGCACGTCAAGTCTGAGGCTAATCAAAAGTTCGTTGCTCCTTCTACGAACCCCTTCCCGGATGGAAATCGTTTCCACCCTTCTCCTGTTACTCGAAGGAGGGAGGTTGTAGAGACGAGAGCACGATCTTCAATACATCTTCTTGACTACTACATGACGAGGATTAATCAAGCCAGAACTGATCAAACTCCAGCACCAAGCCCTAGGCCCCCAGTTGAAGGTTATGACCCGTCCACTCTATTAGATGATGTTAGATCACGTTTTTATACGTGTCCCACTACATCAACTAGAGAGGAGGAGGTGTAGAAACCATTCGGGGTGCCACTCTCCTAATTACTAGACCACTAGTAATAAGAGAGGGGAAATAATCTAAGATTATATCAGATAGTGATACCGTTAAAATTCAACTTTCAACGGGGTCCTATCGAGATAAATCTTTTTGATTAAAGTGATGCAATGACTTCTAAGGATAGTGTAGACCCAATAATAGTCTCTCCCTCCAAGGAGATCGTAGGAATCTAATTCCGTACTATTAGGGTCTTGCCACCTAGATTTGTAATTCCTTTTTAAGGAGAGCTTCCAATTTCTCAAGTGTACTGATTTCAAACTTTCAAGATAATTGAATCATCTTTTTAATGAGAATTGACCTCTATTTGAAGTCTTAAGCAGGAGAAAGTTGTAGTTGACTCCAAATGTTTGAATACACCTCCCTCCCACCTCTTTTGTGGGATTGATTCAACTGTTGAGTTAAATCAATATCAAATTTAAGTTGATCTTTGAAATGAAAATCTTCTCAATTTTCTCCCAATTTTATATCCTAATAGATATCTCTTGCGTGTTTAAATTTTGTTCAATGATTTTCAAAAGTCAAGCCAGTATTCATTTTAAATGACTGGGTCCTACCTTGAGGATTATTCGTCCTTGCATAAGAGAATGAGTTTTCTTCTCTTATACTTGAGATGTAATCCCGGTATTGAAATAGAGAAGGAGTAGCCTCTTTTTAAATTCAATTGAATTCAAAAGATGCGCAAAATGCGCCAACAATCAAGAAATGCACAAAGTGCACTAAAAATCAAAAAGATGCGCAATGGGCGCCACAAGTTAAGAAACAGTGCAAAATGCACTATAAATTAAAAGATGCGCAAAGTGCGCCACCAAGAAAAGAGAAAGAATGAAAGAGGCTCCCTCCTGCTAAATTCTTCAATCTCAAAAGACCCAGTCAAATTTAAATTACTTGACTTTGATAAATTTTGAATCCAGAATTTTTACCGTGCATTGATAATCTATCAAGATACAAAAATCTCTCGTGCTAGAGAATTGAAAAGATCAAATTTCTATATTCAACTTAAACCTCTTTGAAATTGATTTTAATTCAAAATACTTAAGGGAGACCCCAGTTTAGTTTCTACGAAACTTGGTCTGGGTCAACAAAACCTAAATCCTCAAACCTTTTCAGGTTAGTTGGGGTCACTCAAACTTTTCACTGTGCTTCTGAACTTGTTCCCACTTGTCATTCCGACAGGGTCCAAGTACCTAGAGGAAGTTTTCTAATAAGAAGAATGAATCTTCTACTCTTGATAAAAATTTAAATTTGGTCCTTGAGAAATGTGTGTAAGTCCTTGCGCGTAGGCATCTTTCCTTCAAGGCCTTCTTTGTAAAATTACACTCTATGCTGGGTCCAAGTTCAGTCCCACTGGAGGAGTATTTTATAATACTGGAAATTGTCGTTCAAAATCAAACCACACCCTGTGCTGGGTCCTAGATCATTCTGATCTAGAAGTGTAGTTTCATGAGCTGAGACTTGCTGTTCAAAATCAAACTATAGTTGAGCAAAGTGCCCGACTCCAATTCGAGGAGCTCGAGGGCCTCAAATAAAAATCACATTAAGCTCAACAAAGTTTCAAAAATTTATAAGTCACATTTGATTCAAGTTACTGGTAAATTGTGTCACTTTAGAACTCCCCAAGTAGGAGACTTGGTCGTAGTCTTTTGTAGACCGCTTTTAATCCGTTGTAAACTCGATGGAAAGCTTGAGTCAATGTAGACTGGATCGTTCATTTTTAATGATGATCTTTGAGGAAATTTTCCTTTGACTGATCAACCCTGAAGAATGCCACCCAATATTTTCAAACGTTGGGGAGGCTCTTCAAGAAGTACCATGCCAGATGAGTGTCAAACTCAAAATTAAAGTCAAAACACTTCAAATTCAAAATCAAATTCAAACAAATCAAAATCGAACCAAACACAATCAAAATTCAAAATTTGAAATCAAATTCAACATCAATTAAGATCAAATTTTAAATTCAAAATTTTTAAATTCAAAACCAATTCGAATCAAATTCAAAACACATCACAAATTCAAAATCTTTCAAACTCAAATTTATCAAATCAAGTTTTAAATTCAAACATTTTTAGATTCAAAAATCTTCAATCAAATTCAAGTTCAAACATCATTCAAATTTCAAATTCCAGAATTCAAATATCAAATTCCAGAATTCAAATCCGATCCTCTATACAGAGCAAGTTTCCTCTGTATATGATCATTCTAGGCTAGATCCTCTATATAGAGCAAGTTTCCTCTATATATGATCAATCCAGACCCGATCCTCTATATAGAGCAAGTTTCCTCTGTATATGATCATTCCAGACTCGATCCTCTATGTGGAGCAAGTTTCCTTCACATATGATCATTCCAGTTGAGATCCTCTATATAGAGCAAGTTTCCTCTATATACGATCAATCCAGACTCGATCCTCTATACAGAGCAAGTTTCCTCTGTATATGATCATTCTAGACTCGATCCTCTATGTGAAGCAAGTTTCCTTCACATATGATCATTCCAGACCTGATCCTCTATATAGAGCAAGTTTCCTCTATATACGATCAATCCAGACTCGATCCTCTATACAGAGCAAGTTTCCTCTGTATATGATCATTCCAGACTCAATCCTCTATGTGAAGCAAGTTTCCTTCACATATGATCATTCCTGACCTGATCCTCTATATAGAGCAAGTTTCCTCTATATACGATCATCCTGACTCGATCCTCTATGTAAAGCAAGTTTCCTTTACATACGATCACTTCAGATCCGATTCTGTGTGAAGCAATGCTTCCTTCTCACAGAGTCTTCCAGTTTTCTTTTCCTTAAGGATAGATGTGAGTCATCGTGCTTTCTATCTTTAGGATTAGATCCGCTAGTGGTGGAGTACGCCCTTCGTGGCACCATCCTAGCTTCTTCCAGTTTTCTTTTCCTTAAGGTTAGATGTGAGTCATCGTGCTTTCTTTCCTTAGGATTAGATCTTCTAGTGGTGGAGCACGCCCTCTGTGGCACCATCCTAGGTTCAAAATCCAGATCCGACCTTCTGCAGGAAGCAATGCTACCTTCCCTCAGGGTCCTCTAGTCTTCCTTTCCTTAAGGACAGATGTGAGTCATTGTGCTTTCTCTCCTTAGGATTAGATCTACTAGTGATGGATAACGCCCTCTGTAGCACCACTCTAGTTTCAAAATTCAAATCTTTAAGTCTGACCTCCTATAGGAAGCAATACTATCTTCCTATGAGATCATCCAGTTCTCTTTTCCTTAGAGTAAGAATTCTCCTTCTCTTAGGATTTGATTCCCTAGTGATGGAATAAGTCCCCTGTGGCACCATCCTGGAATCAATGTCAAATTCCAAAATCAAATTCTCTTCTCCTCAAGGTTAGGCTTTTCTCCTTCCTTTAGGATTAGACTCCCCAATGATGGAATAAGTCCTCTATGGCACCGTCCTGGGTTTAATTTCAAAATCCAGTTCTCTCTTCCTTAGGGTAGGTTATCCTTTCTTCCCTTAGGATTAGACTTCCTAGTGATGGAGTAAGTCCCCTATGGCACCGTCCTGGAGTCAATCTCAATCAAGCTGTCTCTTCTTTAGGGTTAGATGTTTCTTCCCTTAGGACTAGATCTACTAGTGGTAGAGTACGCCCCTCGTGGCACTACCCTAGTATTGAATTTTCAATTTGATCCTCTGTAGTTAGGAATTCTTCCTTTCTATATGACCATCCAGATAGGATTCATTCCCTTCCTTAGGATTAGATCCACTAGTGGTAGAGTACGCTGTTTCCAGCACTACCCTAGTATCCTTTCAAATCTAATTTGTTAAGGTTAGGAGTTTCCTTTCCCTTAGAATCAAATTCAGACTCGATCCTCTGTAGTTAGGAATTCTCCCTTTCTATACGATCATCCAGACTTCCTTCTCCTTTAGGGATAGATTCTTCCTTTCCCTTAGGACCAGACCCACTAGTGGTAGAGTACGCTGCCTCAGCATCACCCTAACATCATTTCAAATTCAAACTTCTAAGGTTAGGATCTCCTCCCCTTAGATTCATTTCAAATTCAATCTTCTAAGGTTAAGATTTTCTTTTCCCTTAGAATCAAATTTAATTTCAATCCTTTATAGTTAGGAGTTCTTCCTTCCTATAGGATCACCCAGGTTCCTCTACCCTTAAGGTTAGGATTCTCCTATCCTCAGGACCAGACCCACTAGTGGTAGAGTACGCTATTTCTAGCACTACCTTAGTATCTATTCAAACCCCGATTCCCCAGGGATAGATTTTCTTTCCCTTAGGATCAAAACCCCAGACTTGACCATTCTATTCGGTCAACACCAATATGTGCAATAGAACTACATTCTATTACACATATTGGGGGTCCATTTGTTGACCTAATTTTTGTATGAGCTCAGTAGGACCAATCCAGACCTTAGGATCTTTCAAATCCTTAGGATCAATCTTAACCCTAGGATCAATCTGATCTTAGATCAATCCAAACTTTAAGATCAATCCAAATTCAAATCAATCTTGACCCCAGATCAATGCAATTTAAGACAAATCTAGATTCTAGGATTCTCCTAGACTTCAGACCCTAGGATCTATTCTAGACCCTAGGATTCTACCTGATTCTAGATCATATGATCCTCTTAGATCCTAAGATTCTCCTAGATCTATCTAGAGCTTAGGATTCTTCTAGATCCTAAGACTATTCTAGATCCCAGGCTTTAGGACTTCCAGACCCTAGGATCTTCCTAGAATCCAGACCTTAGGATCTTTCCAATCCTTAGGATTAATCTTAACCCTGGGATCAATCTGATCTTAGATCAATCCAAACTTTAAGATCAATCCAAATTCAAATCAATCCTGACCCCAGATCAATATAATCTAGACTTTAGGTTCTATTCTAGATCCTAAGAACCTGCTAGATCTCAGACCTTAAGATTTCCTAGACTCTAGGATCTTCCTAGATTTCAGTCCCTAGGATTTTCCTAGATCAATTTAGATCTTAAGATTCTCCTAGATCTTAGATCTATCCAGATCTCAAATCCATTCAAACTCCAGACCAGTCCAAGCCTTAAATCAATCTATCCAAAACTCAAATCAATCTAGAATTCAAGTCAATTCAAATCCCTGACCAATCCTGACCTTCAAACAACCCAGATTTAGTTGCTCCAGCCTCTGACCTGACTTTAATCCTATCTAATCATCTAAAATCACACAAATGATTATAAATGATTTAGATAGTTCAAACCCTATCATTCAAGTTCAAAATCCAATTCAAAACCAGATTTCCAGATTCAAATCCAAGGCTAAAGGTCTAAGTCCTGAAAGCCTTTTCCAGTTAATCTTTGAACATTTCAAAACCCTATCAAATGACCTCTGATTCAAGATCTGTCAGTTCCACACTGATATGACATGACTCTAGAGGTAACCCTCCAAATTTGAGCTCATTCTGAGATCTCTAACCCCAGAAACTGAATTGAAATCCAAAGGCTGTAAAACCTTCAAATATTTACAGTCTATGCCACTGGACCTACCAACCAGTGGATTTTGACCCTGGAGCTTTCTCCAAAGCCTCCAATCACCTCCAGACCCTTGATTATAACCCATTGAGCATTAAACTGCATTTTGTTGGACTCAATTTGACCCCCAGTTGACCAGGGGTCAAAATGACCAAAATACCCCTATAGGGTGTAACTGGTCACTTGAACCAAATGACCTCCAAATCAAATGCAGTCACTTCCAACAAATTTTAAATATCAAACCAAACCTGTTTGACCCACTTCCAGTCCCTGGGTCAACCTGGTTGACCAAGTCAACCTGGTTGACCTAAAAGGCCCATTAAGGGCCTAAATAGGTCATTTTGACCAAATGACCTCTCCAGACCTTGAGACCACCACCAATAGACTCAGAATGCCATTCTGAACTGGTTGGACCCAATCCCTGACCTTGGGTCAACCTGGTTGACCAAGTCAACACAATTGACCCATCAAGCCCATTAAGGGCCCAAATAGGTGATTTGACCCAAATGACCCTTTTAAACCCTGAAACCACCTCCAACAGACCTCATTCATCATTTCAAACCATTCCAGCCCAAACCCTGGCGTTGGGTCAACCTGGTTGACCAAGTCAACCTAGGTTGACCAAATCAAAACATTAAGCTTCCATGTATTGAATCAAACCTCAAATACATCCAAATCAAACCTTTCAAAACTCTCAAAACCCTTTTCAAGCTATCATTCAAATTCAATTAATTTAGCTTGAGACTTATCAATATGGGCTTGACAAGTCAACTCTCTAAACTTGGTCAAACCTCCACATTTTAATCATTTTAATCCCCACTTCAAATTTAAGCCAATCAAGCCCTCAAATCTATTTCAAATGATATTATAAACTTATCTAGATTTGTTATAAGTCAAATCATGGACATTTGAATCTAGTCAACACATTAGGTTTTGGTCAAATCAACTTGCCCCATTTACTAGTTTGCTCTTATACTTGATCTAACCCTTTAAATCCCTTTGAATCTATTCTACCAGCAGCTCTAAGCTTCCTTCATGCCACCTAGGCAGTCAAATTGACCATTGACCAGTCAAACTAGTCAATAAACCATTGAAACCACTTGAGATGGCCAAAGCTTCCTAAACAAACTAATCTCATATGTTTAATTCCCTTCTAGCAGTTTAAACACTCCTCTAGAATCTTCTAAACAAGACTTAGTCCCTAGGTTAAACTTAAACCTTCCCCAATTAAACCCATATGCATAAAAGGACAAAAGGAGGCTCCCCATCTCACCATCCTTGCTGTCCTTTTATTCTCTGCTGCTTCAACCGTCTAGGGGCACGTGGTAAGTATCAAGGAGGTTATCCATTCGATCCTAGCCATCCATGTGGAGCTGAGGCACTTCAATTGGAAAAAGGACTCATATAGAGTCTCATTCTCTCCTTGATACTCTCTCTCCAGATTCAATCCTCTCCAGACGAGCTCTTTGTTCGTTTGAGCTCCCAGCACCATCTCCTATATCTTCCAACCAAAATCCAGCCGGTCAAAGCTCGCCGGTGTTCATATTCCGGCGAGCCAAAGCTTTTCTTCGTCTAGGGGCTATATCGCCCAATCCAGAGCTCGTCCGGCCGTGGCTTCAACATAAAAAATAAACGTGGACAGTCAACAAGCTCAGAGAATCCAAAATCCCTCAAATCCAGTGGTTAGATCTCTTAAAAACTCGAACCCTAGGTCACAGAACTTAAGATTAATTAGCTTTTATTTAAGTTGATTCTGAACTATATAATCATGTCCACATTAATGCTCTTCGCATTCTCTATCTAAGTCTAAAATTTCATAACATTTAGCTGGTCCGATCGAAAGAACGAGCCAGATATGTGTTTCTAGGGCTCAATCACGTCCTGCATGAGTTATGCATTTTCTGGGCCGTTGATCTCTCGATCAACGGCCCAGATCGAGCCATTCTGCGCTGTTATTAACCGCGGATATCATCCTGCAGTTAAACCATTCATACAGCTCGATCTGAACCCTCGGTTTCAGACCGCGGGATCTATTTTTCGCCGTCTGATTGATCCAAATCGAGATCAGACCGCGGGTTATGATCTCCACCGTTGGATTGAGATCACGCAGATCCAGCGGCCGCGGATTTTGCTGACATGGTTAAGTGAGGGGCCGGGTGCTGACGCGTGCCTTCTCCCGTTGACTGCCGCGTGGGAGATGAGCCGCCTTCGTCGTTGAGTGTTTTGCACCCGCAAACCAGTGATTGCCACGTGTCAGCCGCCGCCCTAATCATTAATAATGATTAAAAAATCATTATTCAAATTATTTTAAATTCTATTTCCTTTATAAAATTAATTAAAATTTATTTTTAAAATAAAAAAAATTAATATTATATATCAAAATTTCAGAATTTAAAAAGTCTTTAATTTAAAATTAAGAAAAATATATTTAAAATATATTATATATTTTAGATAATTTAAGAATAATAAATTTTAAAGGTTTAATTAATAAGTTAATTAATATTAATTTAAATAGTTAATTAGTATTAACTTAAATAATTCAAACATTCTGAAATTAAAGTTATATATATATATATATATATATATATATATATATATATATATATATATATATATATATATCTTTTAGAATGATTTAATTTGAATTTAAAATTAATTTAAAATATATTTCATTTTTTTTATTATTCAAATGTTTATATATTTAATTAAATTAAATTCAAGTAACTTAAATAAAATTCAATTAAAATTATTTTAAATAATATTAAAATTTCAGAAATATCTAATATTCAATTTAAACTTAATTTGAAGATTATTTTAAGTAGCAATTGATTTTAAATTATTTTAAATATATTTAATTACTATTTAAACTTCAAAAATTTAAATCAAATTCATTTTAAATCAAAAATATTGATATAATATCTCAAAATTTTTAGAAAATTAGGTACTTTAATTTGAAGTTAATTTCAGGGATTAAAAATTTAATTTACTTTAATTAATATTGATTATTTTATTATTTTATCACTTAATCAATATTTGATTCAATATTATATTAAGTATTTTCAAAATAATGAAAATTTATTTTCAAATAACTTCAAAAATCAGCGGGCCTCTCATTTAAATTTCAAATTTATTTTATTAATATTTTAAGTATTTTAAATTTTAAATTTATATTTATATATGTAAATATATATATGCAAATATGCATATATTTTAAAATTATTTTGAGATTATACTTATTTTAAACCTTGAAATTTGAGAGATCCCTCGAAACTTTAAACATTGATTGAGCATGATTGAATAGAATTAATGTGGAGTGATCATTAATCAATGAATAATTACTTTGTTAATTATTCATTGATTAATTTTCTAATCAATTATATCTTATTTTAATCTTTGAATGTTTAGGGTGTACACACTACCTAGCTTTAAGGTTCTATTAGATCTAGGATTGTGATTGTGATTATAAATATATGTTTATATATATGGGTATGTCAAGGGTTAGAAACATTGATTCAAACCCACTAAACTTAGTGACATCATTAAGGACAATAATTAAGGACTTTGTTTAGAGAACTTAGAAAAATTCTAATAATTAGGATACAATTCCAATTGACTTGAATTTTTGAATATCTGAACATAGAGACATTCTCAGCCTTAAGAAAAATTTTCACTGACTTTTGAGATCATTAAGCACCTTAACTAACCTAATCAAGTTTAAACATTAATTAAGCCTTAAAACCTTCTAAAAATTATAATAAATCAAATTTAAATCTAAAAATTACAAACAACCCCTCAAACTGACCAGAATTAAACCCTTAATCAATGAAAAATAAAAGCCCCTTGACTGGACTTCAAAATTAAGCTTAATTTAATTTTAATTAAAATTCAATGTTTAATTAATTTAATTAATTAAAAATAATTAAAAATTCCAGAAAATTTTCAAACACTTGGAAATCACTCCTTAGGTCATTCCTGACCTTTGGAGTTGATTTCAAGGAGTTTGGAGGTCATTTAGATTCAAATCATAAGAATGGCTTTAATTAAACAATTTAAATAATTCATTAAATACTCAAAACTTCAAAAATTCATAACTAATTCAAATAAACTCCAAATTGAGCAAACTCAAAGGCATACAACTCATCTTAAGGTCTAATATTTATTAAAAATGTTAAGTTTTCAGAAATCAAACAAATTTGAAAAAGTCAACTTTTGGTCAAACTTAGTTCAAATTCAAGTCAAAACTTCAAATATTCATAATAAAATGTAGAAAAATCCAATTTCAGTGTACTTACTATCTAACTGATCGTATTAAGGTCTAGTATTTTAATAAAATATTAACTTTCCAGAAAACCCTTTAAATCAAAAAGTCAATTTTTGCCCCTTGAATTAAATCATTAAAATAATCAAAAAAAATTCCAAAATTCAATAAATCATTAAAAACTTCAGAAAATTTTAAATCAACATTAAAACCAGCAACCAACCAATTTAATTAAAATTAATCAACCTTCAAACCTTAATCAAACTCAAATCACTTAATTATATCGGGTACCACTGGGTAACCCAGGCCTACGAGGCTATTAAATTAGCCCCAAGGAAGGTGAAATAAACTTCACGGCCTCGGTGTGAAACAAAGGTGGTATCCAACAAATAATTAAAATCAAATCTAAAATTAATTTTAAGTCATTAATATTTAAATTCAAATCAAATCTTCCATTGAACCTTCAACCAACTTGAGCTTTAAACAACTTCAATCAATTGCCTATTTAGGACATATCAAAGCCACACAGCCTACCTCACACACTTTAGATGGTTTGCTAGGACAACCAACTTTAGTCTTAGGTTAGGCCGGTGTTTATTTTTCTGCTATTTGCGTGTGCCGGGTTTTCTGTGGTTTTCATTGCATGCTGGTTGCTAGATTTAAGTAATTGATGTTGATGTGATTGTTTATTTGTTTACTGCACTCTGAGTTGATTGATTGTATGTTAGATCTACCCTTAGGTTAGGAACGATTTATACTAATTCAACCTTATGCAGGTGGTCATGCTCATACAGGGCATAAATTAAAGGGGGTAAAATTATAATTATTAAATTGCACAGGTGCTCCAGAAAATTGTTTAAGTCCCCCTTTAAATCAAAAAGAGCATGGCCAAGCGTGGCTGTAATTGAGTGTTTTAAATTTCAAATATATAACTGCTTGGGATGTTTCTAAATTGTTGATTATTAGGATAACCTTGCAGGTTGTTGAGTCTAGATTTTTAATTTTCATTAATGTAATTTGATTTGATTTTGAGTTGTATTATTTAAAGCACTTTGAGATTGAGATATTTAAAATCCAATTTGGAATCCAAAGAGGAAGGAACATCCCTTAGGGGAGAGTTCCTATCCATTTGGAGATCCAAATTAGGATGAAGTTCAAGTATCCAAAGAGAAAAGATAACACCCCTATCCAGGGAGAGTCTCTTTTCATTTGGATATCCAGACCCGACGATCCAGGGAGTTCTAAGGAGACGAAGAAGTGAAGAACGAGAAGAATCTCAAATCTCAAAGTCACTTGAGTCTTAGGAGTAGAATCCGGGTTGTAGTCAGTGGTACCCGGCCACTTTACTTTCCTGCAGACCCTGGGTTGTATTATTAAGGGCACTTGCCTATGGACTTTCAGTTTGAGCATTTATTTAATTAATTTAATTAAATATTGATTTGATTAATTGATGTTGATTGCGATTAAGGACCCACATGCTTTTAGTAGTTTTTTGGCGCTTATTGCATGTCGTATTTGATTTAGCCTGGAACCCGATCGGAGGCTCGTGAGGGTACGGTCATAAACTTCTTCTACTTAAACAAAATTTAAAATTTTTAAGCTCAGATAGAAACTCTAACGCTCTTAAGAAGTAAGCCCGGACTCGCCGGGAGTTTTTCATGCATTCATATTAACTTTTCTCTACCTTGCTAGGCACCTCCCCGCCTGCGGGTTTTGGCAGACCACCTGACCTATTAGGGTGCAGTTCTGTCCAAGGGGATGTTGTGCAATCTCTAGGATAAAACTTATTTTTAAGCCTATTTTAAAACTGCTTCATATTGATTTAAGCATTTCATCGAGTCAACTAGCATGCATTGCATTAGATACAAATTAAAAATCGAGTCTAAATCTTAATTGCATTTTATTTAGACATTTAACCCAACATATGTTATGGGGTCAATTAGGATCTGCTCTAGATGTCGACCCCAATTCTTTAAACCAATCTTAATCAATGTCCTTAACCACTCTACATTTAAAGACTTTGACTCATGGTTTTAAAGCGTTTATGTGGTTTAGCTGGCTCCCCAATCCAGGCCGGGGTAAGTCCAGGATTACATTTGCATTAGCTAGGTTCTGGGTCACTGATTCTCAGTACCCATTTTAGACTTAGGTTCTGAGGCAAATGTTCAATCTTAAGACCTCAATCTTCCGGGAATCTAATTCCCACTTTCTAATAAAATTGATCACTTAAACATTAAATATCTTTCAATCTAATTCAAGCCCAACACTTAGGATAGATTGGGGTGTTTCTGAAGCAATTCAGAATCTCAAAACACCTCCTACTCTTCTTCCTTTGACTCCAGAAATAACTGTTCAATCTTGAACCATTCCCTGTTGAAAATCCCAGTCCTTAATCTCCTTTGATATCAATCTTTGAATTCTTAAATAAAATTCGTATCGCTATTTTAATCGAGAGTATTCGTAGGAAATTTTCTAGTTTCCTACGATGTAATTAACTACGAGGGCTTGCGCTCGTAGAAGATTTAGAAACCCAGACCTGATTTCAAAATCAAGCTTTTTCAAAATCCTCAATTAATTATCTTTGGGAAATTCAAAGTTCAACGATTATTATCGTCATTTTTAAATGATCGATAACAGACGATATCCTCTTTCTTTGGAAAGATATATCGTACTATTATTGTAACTTTGATTATGAAATTAATGATCTCTTTACTGGATTATTATAATTAAACATTGGATTAAACATCATTCTGATTCTTCGGGATCATATGTTGTTTCTCCTTGAGTTTGACCACGATAATCAGGATAAATCAAGATTTATAATCTGAACCTATTAGGGAACGATATGTTCACCTTCCGAGGTGATATATCATTCATAATAAGTGTTTGATTATAAAATTTAAATTTCAGAAATTTAACTTTCCCAAAGAAAATTAAACACTTTTTCAAAAACTATAATATATTTTTTCAATAAAACAGCGGGTAATATGGAGAATAATTATTTGGATCAAAATGATTGGCTTGACAATTCTGTTTCCTCACCCTGCGGGGGTGATGGGGACGACTTGGATGGACCTGACGATGAAGTTTAGGTGACGCATAATTTGAATATCAACCGCATAGTTGAAAAAGCTTTTGCTCTGGGTGGTGGCAAACGTTGTAAAAGGAAGCCAATAAGAAAATAGTTTGGTTTCTTTTCTTCTGATGTTGGTCCTTTTTCATCTGCTCTTTGTTTTGTTGGTTTTGTTTATTGGTTGTGGACTTGTCCTTGTGTGTTGTTGCCTTATTGGGTTCTCTTTGAGTCATTTGTGGGCTGCTGGATGGGAGGTGGCTTTAGTGGTCTCTGTCTGTGGGTGTTTTGCTCTTTATTTTTTGGGTGTTGGGTTTCAGGTAGCTTTTCTATCGTGTTGCCAAACCTTATCTATTATCTTCTTCTACCTCTATTCGTCCTAGGGCTGCTGGTCTTTTTGGTCTTCTTGGCATTTCTGGCTAATTGCTCTTCTCCTGCAGTGGTTTGTTGAGTTCTCTTACAGGCTTGTTTCTGATGTTGATTGCTCGTGGGACTGTTGCTGATTGCTTTGAGAGACTTTCTTGGGTGGCTGCTTCCTTTTGACCCATCCTTTTTACTGGATTTTGTTGTGGCCTTCCTTGGCTCTTTAGTTGTTCTTTTCTTTTTTTATTTTCTTGCTTGGTGATTTTGTTTTGTAATAGATCGAATCAAACGCTTGTAGGTTTTTCTTTAAATGTTGTATTTTTAGAGAGCTATTGATTCGCTAAGGACTTATAATTCAATTTTAATATTAACGAGTAGATCCCGTATGTGGGTAAAAAAAAGACATTCCACTCTACCCAAATTTCAGAAACCTTCTCTTCAAGCACTACCTCCACCTCTTCATGGGATATGAATTGTTTTCTTCTATCATCTAGTTGCTCTAGTATTATCAAAATTTCACTTTCCCAAACCCCTCTCTCGTGAGTCACGATGGGAGCTCAATTGAAATCGTGCACCGTTATTGCTTTTTTTTTTTGGACATTTAGGCTAATTAAGAAAACTCACACACACATCACATATGGAAGCTTCAAATAAAGACTCTTGGTTGATAGTCAAAGCTCTCAATAAATAGATCAAGGTGAGCTAATATAATTCCCATGACAAATATAACCACAACATAGCTTTCTTTAAACACTCTCTTAAATTTTCTTTTCTCTTCATCAAGATTTATTTTTGTGACAATTATGGGTGCAAAATGTGTTCTCAAAAAAATATGAAATTGCATAAATAACAAAAAATAACACCACAAAGAGATTGATTTCTACTAAGTATAGAAAATAAATTATCAAAAACTTTATTAGAAGAATAAAATTTTATAAAAAATTTTATGAAAGCAAAAGTAAAGTCAATTAGAAATCACTTTTGGTTTTTTAAAATATGTTATTTTTTGTGTTTTTTAAGTGTTTTATTTTCTATTTTTAAAAATAAATCAAGTTATTTTTTAAAATATTCAAAATAATTTTGAAGTATTTACAAAAATAGAAAAAATATTCTAAAAATTAACTTACTCAAAACTTTCAAAAAATAAAAAAACAAATAAATAAATAACATGATATGATTAGCTAACTTGCCTAAAAATCTACACAAACTAACACACTAGTTGATTGTTTGCAACTTTGGGAATGTGCAATTAGGGGTGTCAATATTTGACGCGACCCAAAATTTTCGTATTAGGGTCAACCCTTTTGTCAAACAGGTCAGGTTCGGGTTCAATAAACTGATCCATTTCAAAAATTGGGTCAGGTTTGGGTTGACCTGGAAACCCGATAATGACCTGGGTTCAACCCGAGAACTCTCGCTATCCCAATTCCCACCATCGGTCGTCCGCCTCTCTGGTTGTACACAAGTTAACCTGGCCTGACGGCCTCGCCATCCGCATCTCCCGCTGTCTAGCAGCTGTGCCCTCCTTTACGTGGCCCCGTAGTCCTACCACAGACAAATCAGCAATCGATTCGTGGTCCTAACCCTAGGCCGACGACGCTCAATTCGCTAAGCCGCTACCTACGTAGTGTTCGACGACGTCGGACGTTCCTTCCTCCTTCCTCTTTTCTGGCTTCAATGAGATGACGGAAGAGTGCCTAGCCTTCCTCCCATTTACGGCTTTGCGCACGTCCTCGGCCATAACCCATGTTGGGTCAGGTCAACCCGAAAACTCGACGAGTCAAGTCCTAGTTGAATTTTATGACCCGTTTACAAAAATGGGTTAGATTCGGGTCATGTCAAATAGTGTCGGGTTAGTTCTCGATTCGACCTGAACTCAACCCGCAACCCGATTTTGACACCCCTATATGCAATCAATTGGATTGTATTTTTGAGAAAAAATTAATATCAACTTTTAGATTTTTAAACCTTCTCTCCCTAACTGGTGATTTCTTTCTCTTGAAATTTTCCTCCCTTAAGGATTTTGAGTATGCTTGGACTAGGGGACCGTGGTTCTTTCTAGGAAAACCTTTTATCTTGAACAAGTGGTCACCTATATTTACCCCTAAAAGGGATGCTTTTTCCTCCATCCCCATCTGGATCAAACTTCATGGCATGCCCTAGCTTGTTGGAATCTGGACAAGATATCTAAATAGCAAGCTTCGTTGGAAACCCTATCAAGGTAGACAAATTAACAGTGAATAAAATGAGTCTTACATTCGTTGGGGTGTGTTTTCAAATTGAGAGCGGCTCTTACCTTCCTGATTTCTTCCCTATTAGCTTTGCTGGAAAAGTTATAAACCTAAAAGTACAATATGACTGAAAATGATAGCTTGCTCCATTTGTCACTCTTTTCTTCACCCTGCTTACTCATGCCCCAAACACCCCACCCCAAATAAGCCCTCTATGGCATCTCCAGTCAATATATAGTTCTACCTGTTATGATTCGACTTGGGTTGAGGTAACCCACTAGACTTTTGCTTTTGAACCCTTTTGTATACGTTTGGAAATATTTTGTATGTATGTGAAGGTCTGCATATATTCTGAAGTAGGTATAAGAGATCAAGGGAGGATAGGTAATTTATGCCCCGCCATCTATTTTTTAGTCTTTATTACAAAAATTTTAGACAATTGCCCCCCTAAAAGTTTTAAAATACCATGATCTTTAGGCAATTGCCCCAAGTATAATTAAACACATTGTGTAGATGTGTTATTATTAGAAAATGATGAACCAAATACAAAGAGAAATAGTAAAGAGAATTCAAAAATATCCTTACAACTAAATTTTGTTAAGTCGAAGCTGTGGTGGCACTGCCCCCTTAGACCCCCGGCATATCTACGAAATCTCTATACTTTTACTTATAAGTTCCCCCCTACCCTAAAAATTAAGGCTGGTTTCACCCCTGCAAGAGATTTATTTGCATGCTTTAAAAAATTAGAAAATTTTCCCTTGGGACATCGCAACGCTTGGGTTAGCCAAGCTTCAGTGCCAGTGCTCTCGAGAAAATTGAAAATTAATTCAGCATGGCAGAGCTGTGGTTGCGCTGCAGCACTGTGGGCTCTTTAAGGTAACGTCGTGTCGGATGCTGTATGGTGTTGTGGTGCAAGACTGAATTTCAATAATAAAAATAACTATTGTATTCAATCCATTTGAGTTGAGTAACTGCCCAATGGGAGAGAGAGCGTTTTATAGTGAAAGAAAGTTCATTTTAGGCTGCTTTGAGTAATTTTCAGCTATTGGCCAAGTTCATAAAGTTGCTTGGGTAAAGGTATGTTATATTTTGTCTATCTTAGTTTTCAGTAATTTATAGTTTTTTTATTCTTCTTATCGAATTTATAATTTAATTTTACAAAAATGTGGTCTTCTCGAATTCTAGTAAATTTCATCCGCCTAACTTTTGATATGTTATTGGTATCATTATTCTGGAAATTTTGAGTATTTATTTAAATTTTTTTGCTAGGTGATTTCAAATAGTAATTTTTATCAATGCAAAATTTTATTTTGACATTTATAAATAGTACTTTAATTCAGTTAAAGCTTCAAAATGATGTTATACACGATCTTTGATAATATGGTAAAATTCTAAAAACTATAATTTTGGCGAACTATAGAACGCTGGGTGGAAAATTATTTTGACAACCATTGGAGCATTTTTTTTAGAATTGTATAATAGCATAGTAATCACTTCAATTGAATAGAATGCACTTTATTTTTAATATTTGTTTAAATTATGAGAAAAGAAGAGATTATGTTGGCGGTAAGAAGGGATTATGTTATTTATTATATGTATTAGAAATTTTGGAGCATGAGGGCTATTCTTATATTTACTAAGAATGGATTTTGTTAGTTATAAGAAGGTATTTTTTTATTTGTCATGTATTGGGAGTTAAGGCCTGAGGGCCATTTTGATATTTACTATGAGGTATTTGCTTATATTTCAATCAATTTCAGTATAGTTTCAATAGTTTATTTAAATGCTTATTTCAATTCAATATCAGTTTCTATTTTAGTTTCAACTTTTTTTACAGTACTTTAGTTTATTAATTCAATATTTTTTAGCTCTTTTGGGTTGAGTTATTGATTCATGTTTTAGGCTGTCATAGCCTAATGAGTCTTGTTAGCTCACTCCTACTTTTGCATCCATTTTCAAGCCAAGGAAAAGGTAAGGAGTGAGCTAACTAGTTTTTTATATGAATATTTGATATGTGTTGTAGATATGCATTTTGATTAGTTTTCTTTTGATAGGCTTGATTTTATTTTTATTATACATTTCATATTATCAAATTCTATTGTAGATATACCTCAAATTATACATGTATTTTAGAATGACATACAAAGAAATCATTTATAAGATTCAGTATTATTCCATTTTATATTTGTATTCAGTAGTGGCTCTGAGTTGTATACGATTGGATGTTTCAGTTTCGCAGCATTTCTCCAACTGGATCTTGGGATCAATCTCTACTCTTTGTCACGATTGGGCATGGTATGACTTGTGTGATGACATGGGTCATATCAGTTCAGGTCGGGTCGTGACACCCTCTTCCTCCCTCTTTAGAGGCAGAAGCACAAGTCATCGTTCCAAGCATCATGGCAACCTGACACCTCTAAACCCATCAAGACTTCTCACCACTCCACCATCCAACAACCTCTAATTAAAACCCCTCCAAAATCATGCCATTGAAAACCCTTCCTCCTCCCAACCTCTAAAAAATCCTACCTAGGTTCCTCCCTCCATAGCCTCAACTTTGTAGTCTTCATCTTTACTACAAACTCCCAACAACCACCATTAACCCTTCCTCAGACCTACTCTTTGTTCAAGAGAAAATTGATATCATTCCAAATTTGAATTCTCTTAATGAGGTTCAAGAGACTTCATGTTCTTATACTACGGACCCCAGCCATATTCCCTCATATCTTAAATCAAACAAAAATAAGTTTACCATCCTCAATCAGGTCGACCCCAACTCTACTTTTCATAATGACCATACTACCATAGTGTCGCAAGACAAAACACAAACATCCAAACAAACTATGTCCAAAGATGCCAAAAAGGCAAACCCCTCCACTACCAAATCCTAATGAACCCCCCCAACCATAGCATCCTGGAATATCTGGGCCTTTGACAACCCTAAAAAGGTTCTCTCATGTGGGGAATTGGTCCACTTTTAAAGCATATACTTGTTGTGCATTCTTGAAGTAAAAAATTTCCCCTACTTCTACTTCTAACCCTTGGTTTAACAATTTTGAATGCTTTACTCTTGGCAGAATCTGGTTGAAATGGAGAACCGATAACCTCTCTTTCACTCCCTTCCTCTCCTTTAGTCTGTTAATGTATAACAATATCAAGTATGGCTCTTTACAAGAATTTGAAATTACTGTGGTTTATGCCTCAAACCATCAGGATTAGAGAGAATCGCTTTGGCAACTTTTGAAACAAATTGGTACTTATGTGACTCTCCCTTGGATTGTTATTGGCAACTTTAACTGTTGTATGTCTCAGTCTGAGAAGGTTGATGAAATCCTATCCACTACAGTTGATTTTGATCCTTTAATAGTATTTTTTTTTTTATAACAGGCTTAAGATCTGGCCTCTTTTGGATTGCATTACACCTAGTTTAACCAGAGGATGGACTTTCTTATCCATCTTAAATTAGACATAATACTCATTAATGATTTATGGATGGATCTCTTTCCCTCCTCTTACTATCGGATTGATAATCCTAATTGCTCGTCACTTCCCTCCAATCCTCTATAATAAACCCTCATTAAGATTAATCATCAATTCTTTTTCAAGAACTGTTGGCTCAAATCCCCTCCTTTTTGCAATGCTCTTCATACTGCTTTATCCCAACACCATACAGGTAATCCCATCTCTTCTTTATACCAAAAACTATAAGCCATAAAATCTGTAATCAAATATTGCACTTGGGCTTCTTATACCTATCTTAAATCCAACATTTTTGACCTTCAATCTCAACAAAACCTCCTCCTCTAACAAATTAACCTCATCCCAAATGATCAACTACTTAATGCCCAACTGAAAAAAGCCAATGTACTTCTCTCTAAGGAATCCTCTTCTTAGGCTTCTTGGATTATACAAAGATCCAAAGCCAAATGGATCACCTCGAAGGAAGATGGCATATAGTTTCTCTATAGAAGAATAAAAATTAGGAAAAACTACAATCTTGTTAGTGAAATTGTTACTCATGATGGCTCATCTTTTTTATCCTGCTCAGGTTACCGAAGCAATTATTCTCCATTTCAAAAGTTTGTTCAACTCCCCTAAAAGCAATCTTGACATAGCTCATGACATTCCCATTGGTAACATTATTCCTCCTATAACAACTCAATTTTTGAAAATAAATTTAAAATGAAAATCTAAATTTATGTTTGAACTAGAGCTCTGGGACACTGAACTTGTGACGATGCAGCATTAGGTGGTGGAGTTGTTGCACTACGCAATAAAAAGTATTTTTTATATATTTTCCTCTCTGTTTCTCTCCACTCACTCACGCCATCAGCACAGCACCAGCTTACCATAGAAGGAGAAGGGGATAGAATGAGTATAGAGGAAAGAGAAGCTCAAATTTTTATCGTCGATTTACTTTATCGCTTTTACAAAAATGCTCAAATCATGGTAGGTGACTATAATCCTATCTCTATTTTTAAATACTTTAATTTTGATTGTTCCACTTCTTATAAATTGAATTTATTGCATTTTCCCTATATTTAGTGAACTTCTATCTCATAACTTATGTTATGGTACTGATTATTCTGGATATTTTAACTAGATAATTTTATGATTTCATTAGATAAAATGGAAGTTTTATATTTTGAACGATTTGCATGGAATAGAAATTTTAGTATTTTTATATAAGCGTATTAGTAATACAAGCATTGTAAATGAATATGAGCATGTGATTGGGTAATAGTTGGTTGTTATTATTGTTATAAAAATATGATAAAAGTATGTGTGAGGATAAGTAAAGGCTGGTTTTTTTTACGTTGGCTGAAGACTGATTGACCTATAAATGATAGTGAGCCAATGGCCTTTCCTTTAAATAATATGGTTTGGTGTTATCATCTACTGATTCATGTGATTCACTAATTAGGAGTTATAAAGAGTTATTACTATACTGACGGGCAAGGACTAACGACTCTATTTATTGAGCCAACGATTAATGATTATTAATTGCCTACTACTAGAAAAACACCGCACAAGCCCAAACTCTTTATCTGTTTAGTTTGATTACTGGAATGCATGTTACTGTACTGATTTACTATTATTATAATATTGCTACTATATTATTTTACTATTCTACTAATTATTATTTTATTATTATTATACAATTTTATTATTATTGCCACCAATTTTATGGATACTAATATTGTTACTGATGATATTGATATTATTACTGTTACTACTACTGATTCACTATCATTGTTACTACTAATGATTCACTATTTACTGATTTATTATTATTAAATACATGATTATTATAATAAGCATGTGATACTAAACATGTGATATAATATACTTATTGGATACTGATATAGAATGATTGGACCTCGTGTATATAACTATTTGATTGTACTACAATATTATGAATTCTGATAGTTTTCATAGATATTTCTAGTTTATTGATTTATATGATTTCCTTACTAGTATGATGTATAATTTGGAAAGGATTGTTTACTACTTATTTGATTTGATCTCCTTACTAATCTAATGATTTACCAATTTATTAGTTATTAGTTTATTGATTTTACTATTTATGTACTATATTATTTTATTGGCATCCATACCATATTATTCTAATGATTTACAGACTTTATTTTTACTACATATTGTTGGTGTTTGAAAGCGGGTTTTGAAAAATTTAGTCTTCTTTGGGAATTTTTGAATTAACATTAAAATTTAATTCTAAAATCAAACATCCCATCAAAAATATTATACCACCTCGGGAGGTGGAAATAAAATTTCAGGATGGGGTTCAGATTTAGAATTAAGAATTCTATCTTGAATATCGTAGCCAAATTCAAAAGAGAACTTCATATGGCCCCTAAAGGGTCAAAATAAGGTTCAGTCAAATATCAGGCTACAATAATCAAGAGGAGCGATCGTTAATTTTATATTCGAATTCATTTTAACAAAAGATATATCTCCTTGAAGGGAGAAGATATCATTTGTTAATAATCGTTCGAACATAACGATAACGATCATTAGTGATTTGATTTTTTCCAAAGATAACTAATCGAGTTTTTAAAAATTAGTTTTGAAAAATTAGATGTGGGTTCTAAATCTCCTACGAGCGCAAGCCCTCGTAGTTAATTATATCGTGAGAGGCCGGAGTCCCCTACGAAAACTTTCGATTAGAATAATGGCAGAAATTTTGTTTAGAGATTTCTAGGAGTGATGCCAAAAAGGTGAATTTGGATTTTGAAAAGGGATTGGAGCAATATTGAACATTTATTTTGGAATCAAATGAGGAAGGGTAGGGGACACTTTAGGATTCTGAAACAATTCAGAAGTGCCCCGATCTAAGCTAAGTGTTGGGCTTTAAATTTTAGATTGAAAGAATATTTAATTTGAGTTGAGCATTTTATTAGAAATTTGGGATTGTATTCCCGGAGGTTGGGGTCTTATGATTCAAAAAGAGACCTGCCCCAGATCTTAGATCTAAATTTGGACACTGGAACACGGTAGTCCGAACCTAACTAATGCAGTGCAAAATCTGGACTTACCCCGGCCTGGATTGGGGAGCCAGCTAAACCACCTAAACGCTTCAAAACCATGAGTCCGGTCTTTTGATGCAGAGTGATCAGGGACGTTATTTAAGATTGGTTTAAGAAGTTGGGGTCGACATCTAGAGCAGATTCCTAATTGACCCCTTAACTTATGTCGGGTGGAATGCTTAGACTAAAATGCAATTAAAATTTTAATTTAATAAGTTTCTAATGCGATGCATGCTGGTTAAAGTATCCAAATCTGGTATGCATGAAATTTTAAAAAAGGCTTATAAAATAATTTTTTTGAAAAGACTAGACTTCCTCAGATCCAGCACCTCATCCTCATAGGTCGGATTATCTGGACTCTACCCACGGTCGGGGAAGTGTCTTATAGCAATGAGGGAGAGAGATGCAGTAATATGCATGCGACCCCGGACGATTCTGGCTATTCCCTAGGTCGTTAAATTTCTATGTTATTTAAATCTTAAAATTTTAAATATAGGTTATGAATAGAAATATTTTTGGTCCTTAAAGAGCCTAACGAATTCCAAGCTAAAACAAAAAGAACGGCATTCAACCGCCCAAAAAAACTAAGAAAAGCAGGCAATCCTATACGCAATCAAATTAAATCACAGCACATTAAATAATCAAATTAATTAAGTAAATGTCCATAGGCAAATTGCCTTGCTTATTACAACCCAGATTTACATAAATTAAAAGTGGTCGGGCACCACTAACAACAACCCGGATTCTAATCCTAATACAGACCCAAGTGACTTTGAGTGGGATACTCTATGTCTTCAACTTCTCGATCTTCTCTTCCTCGAGCTCCTTGGATTCTTCGTAGCTGGATACCCAAATGGAAAAGAGAACTCTTCCCTTTAGGGGGAGGCTACTCTTTCCACTTTGGGTAGTGAAGTGATCCAAATTTGGAGTTCCAAATGGATAAGGACTATCCCCCGAAGGGGTATCCTTTCCTCTTTGGAATCCAACCTTTGGATCTATGTATCCCAAACTCAAAATGCCACTTTCACAACTCAATACTCAAATGAATTACATAAATGTAAAAAGAAAAATTTTAGACTCGATCCTGCAAGGTTATCCTAAACATTTAAATATTAAAATACATCCCAAGCAGTTATATGTATATACGTGCAGAAAAGTAAATACACTTGACCACGCTCTTTTTATTTGGGGGCTAAGCAGCTGAAGCACCTGTAGCATTTATATTTATGATTTATTTAGCCCCCTTTATTGCCCTGCACGAGCGTGGCCACCTGCAGAAAATTTAGTGAGCATCCATATCGTTCCTAACCTAAGGGTAATCTAATCGCCCATCACATCAATCCACAGAGTGCAGTAAAAGTAAATAAACACATCAATCAATTTCAATCACAACATGCAAAGAAAACTCGAAAAACTCGGTACACAGCAGAAAAGGAAACACCGGCCTAGCCTAGATCTAGGGTTGGTTGTCCTAACAAACCATCTAAAGTTTGTGTAGTAGGTCATGTGGCTACGATAGATCCTGAATAGGGTATTTGATTGAAGTTGTTGAATGTTCTGATTGGTTGAAAGGCTAAGGGAGATTTTAATTAAAGTTTAAGTCTTAATGGTTTAAATTTGATTTTAAAATTGATTTTAATTGTTTGTTGAATACCACCTTTGTTGCACACCGAGGCCATGAAGTTTATTTCACCTTCCTTGGGGCTAATTTAATAGCCTCGTAGGCCTGGGTTACCTAGTGGTACCCGATATAATTAAGTGATTTGAGTTTGATTAAAGTTTAAAGATTAATTAACTTTTAATTAAATTGATTTATTGCTGGTTTTTAAAAAAATAAAATTGATGTTTTCTGGAATCTTGAATGATTTATTGAATTTTAGAATTTTATGGATTATTTTAATTAGTTAATTAAGGGGTCCAAAGTTGACTTTTCAAATTAAAATTAATTTTGTAAGTTTCAGATTTTTAATAAATATTAGACCTTATGACGAGTTGTTAGACTGTTAGTACACTCAATTCGGAGTTTTCTATGAAAAGTTATGATTTTTCGAAGTTCGAGCCTAGTTTTGAACTACGATTGACCAAAAGGTTGACTTTTTGACTTTGACCAGATTTTGGAGGTTTGATATTTTTAGAAAATACTAGACCTTAATTGGAGTTGATTGACACTAAGTTTGCTCAATTTGGATTTTTCTGTAATTAGTTATGCATTTTCAAAGTTTCCTTAATTATTGAATTTTTAAAATTGCTTAATTATGAAGGTTTTGATCATTTTGATCCAAACTCATCCCAAACTGCATGGAATCAATCCCAAAGGTCAGGAATGACCCATGGGAGTGTTTCCAAGTGTTTGAAAATTATTTTGGATTTTTAATAATTTTTAATTAATTAATATAATTAATTATTGATTTTCATTAAAAGTCAAATTAGAGTTAAATTAAGAGTCCAGTCAAGGGGCTTTTATTTTTCCTAGGAAGAGGACTAAGTTCTGGTCAATTTGAGGTATTATTTACAATTTTTGGACTTAATATGGATTTATTACATTTTTTTGAATTTTTTGGGTCCTTAAAAGGGTTGAAACTTTGGGTAATTAATTTTCTGACCTAATGATCTCCAAATTCAATGAAATTTGAACCTAAGGTACATGATGTCTCTAAGTTTACTGTGGTCAAATTTCACCCCTATTGGGTGTGTGTACAATCCCCTAAGAATTTTCTAAGTTTTCTACACTTTTCCTTAATTATTTTTCCTAGGTGTCTCTACTATTCAAATAAGCGTGAAATTTGGTTTGTCTAACCCTTACACATATGCAATCACACCACAAAAGTTATGCAGCCTAATTCTATAGAAAAATGGAGTTATGAATTTTCAAAGTTTTGGGTCCAAAATGGACCCATTACCTTAAAAATTTACATCATAGCAATTCAATGGATATCTGAACCTAAGAAAATTATAGTACATGCGTAAGATACCCAAATAGCTTCCACTAAAAGTTGGGGCTCAATTGACCACTGGATTGTGAGAAAATCATAAAAAACCTATTTTAAAGAAATAGAAATATCTCATAATCCAGTAATCAAATTAACTCAAAATTAATTTTAATAAATACTAGGGTAAATTATCTTTCCAACGAGCCCAAAAACACTTAATTTGGTGGAAAAATGAATTTACTATGAATTTTGAAAGTTATGACCATTTTTTTGAATTTTTAAGTCCATTAATAACCGGCGCCAATCATTGGCAATGATCGGCGCCAAAACGGCGGCGGCGTGTGGCATTTTGATATGCAAAGTGCTGTTTATCAACCACCTAAACATGCCATCACTAATCCCGAGCCGTCCGATCGAGAAAGATAGAAAATCGGACGGCCGAGATCGATCAAGGCCGTTTTAGCTCAAAATGAACTAGAAAATTGAAATACTCATAACTTTCAAAATACTCGTCGAAATTTAACAAAATTTGAAACATAGGCTCATGGGAACATGAACTTTCATTGCCTAGAGTTTGGAGACCCCAAGCAATGAAATTTTTGAGCAGTTTCAAATTGAAATTTAAACTTAAAATGAGCATAACTTACAATCCAACCGTCAGATTTTTGAGATCTTGGGCTTGTTGGAAAGCTGCAGTGATCCTCTACAACTTTGACGAAGACACCAAGAGCTAGATCTAGCTGGATCGAAAGTTGTGTTGGAAAACCCTCTTTCTCTCTCTAGAATGCTCTCTCCTCACTAAAATAGTGATTTGAGGCTTGGAAATGATGGGGAGAAGCTTGGAAAAGCCTTGGAGATGGATGGAGAGGATGGGGAAGGCTCTAGGAAGGTTGGAGGCTGGAGGAGAGTTAAGGGAGAGTGAATAATCAAGATTTTTTCTCTTAGGTTAGGTTTCTCCCACCTTAGCACTTGACTTTTGGATTGGATGGTCTTGATTTGTTTGGAGGGAGTTTGGATGCATGACAAGTGTCCCCTAATCTACCTAAAGCTATGGAATAGGGTTGGTGGTGAGTGTGACCTCTCTTGGTCCATGGGAAAGGGGACCACACCTTTTCCCCCATTTGGGTGAACTAAAGCTTGGCTTGGTTTAGGGAGTTGGCTTAGGGCTTCTTAAGAGAGGAAATGGGTCAATTTCTATCAGGTTTGAGTAGGTTTTGGATCAAGCCATGGATTGCCAAGGTGGCTTGGTGATGTGGCCATGATTTGGCCTCTTTCCATAGGCTTAAAGGGGTTTGGAGAAGGTTTTGACCCCTCCAAATGGGTTGACCAAAGGGGAAGCTTGAATTTGAAAGCTTTGGACATGTCAAGGGTGTCCAATTGAATGATTTTGAGGGATTGATTTGATTTGAAATGGGTTCAAGCATTGAAATTGACCTTAATGTGGGTTAAGGGTTGATTTGGTCAACCTTGGTTGACTTGGTCAACCAGGTCAAACCAAGACTTGAGTTTGGATCCAATGTGTTCCTAATGATATTTAGGATCCATTGGGATAGGTTTTGAAGGTTATATGGGAAGGTCATGTTGAACTTTGGGGAAAAGACCAAAAATCTCTATAAAGGGCATTTTGGTCATTTTGACCCCTAGTCAACATTGGGTCAAACTGGGTCCAACAAAGTGTAGGTTATTGGTCAAAAAGTCATAACAAAGGTCATGGACATGGTCTAAAGGTTTGGAAGGCGTCCCAAGGTCAAATTACTCTGGATGGTAAGTCTAGTGGCATAGGTTGTAAATAATTGAAGGTTTTACAGCGTTTGGAAAAAGATACAGTTTGAGGGGCTAGGAGTGTTGGATTGAGCTCAAATTTGGAGGGTTGATCTTAGAGACATGTTTGAACAATATGCAATTGACGGATCATGATTTGGAGGTCACTTGACAGGGTTTCTAGGTGACAGAAAGTTCACCCAGAAAGGGTTTCAGGACCTAGGTCCTTGACCTTGAAGGTTTGATTTAGAATGTTGGATTTGGGTTGGATTTAAGATTTAAATGATTGACCTTGGATCATTCATATCAATGGAAATCAAATGAAAGATTGAAATTAATTGGATATGATTTGAAATTTGATTGAATGTTGATTTAAGGCTAGATTAAAGATTGAGTCGAAAGGTAGAGCTGGGTTTGATTGAGATTAAATTGGGTCTTTATTAGGACCTTTATGACAGAGGGGTGGACATCTCTCCATCATTAGGTCACTAAAAAGAAATCCAAGTGGGTCCTAGGGACCTCATATAAAAATGAGGTCAACAAATGGACCCCCAATATGTGTAGGAGAACGAAGTTCTAGTACACATATTGGCGTTGACCGAATGGAAGGTCAAGTTTTGAGTTCTAATCCTAAGGAAAGGAGGGAAACCTTAACCTTAGAGGACTAGGTAGAAGGTAGAAGGTAGAAGGAAGAACTAGGATGGTGCCACGGAGGGCGTTCTCCACCACTAGTGATTCTAATCCTAAGGAAAGGCAGCACCTATCCTAAAGGAAGAGAAGAGAGGGTAGAACTAGGATGGTGCCTCAAAGGGCGTTATTCACCACTAGCAGATGATCATGTGGGGAGGAAGCTTGCAACACACAGAGGATCAAAATTGGATTGAAACTAGGATGGTACCACAAAGGGCGTTATCCACCACTAGTTGATGATCATGTGGGGAGGAAGCTTGCTCCACACAGAGGATCTAAACTGGATTGAAACTAGGATGGTGCCACAAATGGCGTTATCCACCACTGGCGGATGGTCATGTGGGGAGGAAGCTTGCTCCACATAGAGGACCTCAACTGGAGGGAAACTAGGATGGTGCCACGGAGGGCGTTATCCACCACTAGCGGATGGTCATGTGGGGAGGAAGCTTGCTCCACATAAAGGACCTCAACTGGAGGGAAACTAGGATGGTGCCACAAAGAGCGTTATCCACCACTAGCGGATGGTCATGTGGGGAGGAAGCTTGCTCCACACAGAGGACCTCAACTGGAGGGAAACTAGGATGGTGCCACGGAGGGTGTTATCCACCACTAGCGGATGGTCATGTGGGGAGGAAGCTTGCTCCACACAGAGGACCTCAACTGGAGGGAAACTAGGATGGTGCCACGGAGGGCGTTATCCACCACTAGCGGATGGTCATGTGGGGAGGAAGCTTGCTCCACACAGAGGACCTCAACTGGAGGGAAACTAGGATGGTGCCACAAAGGGCGTTATCCACCACTAGCGGATGGTCATGTGGGGAGGAAGCTTGCTCCACACATAGGACCTCAACTGGAGGGAAACTAGGATGGTGCCACAAAGGGCGTTATCCACCACTAGCGGATGATCATGTGGGGAGGAAGCTTGCTCCACACAGAGGACCTCAACTGGAGGGAAACTAGGATGGTGCCACAGAGGGCGTTATCCACCACTTGCGGATGGTCATGTGGGGAGGAAGCTTGCTCCACACAGAGGACCTCAACTGGAGGGAAACTAGGATGGTGCCACAAATGGCGTTATCCACCACTAGCGGATGATCATATGGGGAGAAAGCTTGCTCCACACAGAGGACCTCAACTGGAGGAAAACTAGGATGGTGCCACAAAGGGCGTTATCCACCACTAGTACGTCTAATCCTAAGGAAAGGAAGAATCCTATCCTAAAGGAAAAGAAAATTGGAAATGATTGATTGATGATCTTTGTATGTGATTTGATTTCTTTGAATTTGGAAAGGTGACTTTGATGTTGAATTTGATACTCATTAGGCATGGCATTTGTTGAAGAGCCGCCCAAATATTAAAAACATCAAGTGGCATCCTTCAGGATTAATCAATCGGCATGAATCTCCCTCATAGATCATTTCTAAGGTGAACGATCCAGTCAACGTTGATTCAAAGTTTCCATCAATCTTATGGCATACTAAAATTGGTCTCCAAAGGACTATATGGCCAAGTCTCCAACTTGGAAAGTTCTTATGTGACAATTTATCACGAGCTTGAATCATACGTGACTTATGTAATTTCAAATTTTATTGAGTTTGAAAGCAATTTGAGACCCTCAAGCTCCTCCAATCGGAGTCGGGCACTCAACTCAGTTGTGACTCAATTTTGAAAAGTAATTTCCAGCGATGTAAAATACACCTCTAGACGAGAACAATCTTGGCCTCATCATAAAGTGTAATTAAGAAAGGAGGCCTTAAAGGAAAGATGCCTGTATGGAAGGACTAACACACATCCCTCAAGGACCAGATTTGAATTCTTATCGAGAGTAGAAGATTCATTCTTTTTAATGAAAATTTTCCTCTTAATTATTTGGACCCTGTCAGAACGACAAGTCGGAACAAATTCAAAGTACAGTGAGAAGTAGAGTGACTCCAACTAACCCGAAAAGGGCTAGGGGTTTAGATTGTGTTAACCCACATCAAGTTTCATAAAAACTGAACTAGGGTTCTCCCGTGTGCCAAA
The DNA here is from genome assembly GCA_019925795.1 of Dendrobium chrysotoxum. Taxonomy (NCBI): domain Eukaryota; kingdom Viridiplantae; phylum Streptophyta; class Magnoliopsida; order Asparagales; family Orchidaceae; genus Dendrobium; species Dendrobium chrysotoxum. The sequence goes on along the minus strand of CM034314.1, from coordinate 90,959,886 downwards.
ATTTTAAATTAAAATCAATTTCAAAAGTTTTAAGTTGGAGAGAGAAATTTATTCTTTTCAATTCTTTTGCATGACTCTTTTTATATCTGATAGACTGTCTATGCATAACAATAAATCTAGATTCAAGATTTTTTAAAGTCAAGCTATTAAGGGTGATCGGGCTCGTTGAGGTTTAAGGATTTAAAAAGAAGGAAGCCTCTTTCCCCTTTTTTTTTGTGGCACACTTTGTGCATCTTTTAATTTTTAGTGCACTTTATGCATCTCTTAATTTTTATTTTTGAGTTTTGGCGCACTTTATGCATCTTTTGATTGATTTTTTTTGACAAGGGGCTTCATCTCCTTTAAAAAAACCTTAAAATGATTGCTCTTTTTTGAAAACCAGGATTATATCGCAAGTATAAGAGAAGAGAATTCATCCTCTCATACAAGGAAGAATAATCCCAAGATCGGACCCAATCTTTTGATAAAAATATCACCTTGACTCAGAAAATCATTGAATATATTTAAAGCATGCAAGAGACACCTATTAAGATAGAAAATTGCAAGAAGATTGGGAAGATTTTCATTTCAAAAACAACTTACATTTGACACAGATTTTAATCCAAAAATCAAATCGAACCACTTAAGCTGTGGGAGGGAGGGGCCTTTAAGTATCCGGTGGAGTCAACTACAACTCTCTCCTATTTTTAGTTTAAAGTAGAGGTTAATTTTCATTAAAAAGGTTAATCAATTATCTTGAAAATTCAGACCCAATACACTTGAGAAGTGGTATATTTTCCTCAAAAGTTGCAACTCTAGGTGGCAAGACCCTATCAGTGTAGAATTATATTTCTACAATCTCTTATGAGGAAGAGATTATTGTGGGGTCTGCACTATCCCTAATTAATGCTGCATCATTTTAATCTAAAAAACTATCACGATATGACCCCTTTAGAAGTTAAATTCAGATGGTGTCACTATCTGATAAGATCTCAGATCCATCATTATTCCCCTCTATAATTACTAGTAACCTAGCAATTATGAGAGTGGCATCCCGAGCGGTTTCTACACCTTCGCCTCTATAGATGTAGTGGAGCACGTACATTACCGTGACCTAACATCATCTGGTAGAGTGGATGGGGCATAACCCTCAATTGGGGGCCTATGGTCTATTACTGGTGATTGCTTATTTCTGGTTTGATTGATCTCTTCTGTGCAGTGGTCAAAAGGGCACGGTGGAGACCATACTACTCTTCTCATAACCTCCCTTACTTGAGTACTAGGAAGAGGGTGGAAGTGGCTTCCACCGAAGAGGGGGTATGTGAGAGGAGCAATGAACTCTCTATTGGCCTCATATTTAACTTGCTTTAAGGCTTCCAACTCAACAATCTTTATAGCCTTAATGATTTTCTTTTTGACTCTACGTAAGTTGTTCTTCTACAGTCGCGTTGCTGCGCAATGAGAAGGTAAGTTTTCCAGCCATTTAAGTATGCTTGATTTCTCAGAGTTAAGGAATGGTGACTTGAATTAGCTGGTTTTGAAATAGAATTTGAATCTTAAAATTGATTGATTTTCTTCAAATTTTGGAACTCAAAATGTTGAGTTTTCACCCAACATGAAGGTTCACAAAATTGACAAGAAAATCTCAAGGGTTGAGCTTAACTCTCTCTCACTCCATGAGCTAGCTTAGGGTGAAATGTCAAAGCTTTGATTTGAAATTGAAATTGAGATCGAATTTGTATTGAAATTGACTAGATCTTCTTCAAATTTTGAAACTCAACATGTGAGATTTCTCTTGAACATGTAGGCTTACAATATTGACATAAAAAAAATCTGAAAGATTGGGCTTAACTCTTTCATCCCACCAATCAACTTGGGGGTGAAATGTCAATGTCCAAATTTGCTAAAGAAATTTGAAGTTTGATTTTGAGACTGAAGGGTCTTTCGTAGAATGTGAGACTTAGCATAATTCAGATTTGTTTGAATATGCAAGTTTGCAATATTTATAGGAAGATCTTAAAGGATTTGGCTCGACTCTTTTACTCTACCAATTAACTTGGAGGCAAAATATCAAAGCCCGACTTAGATAGGGGTTTCCTCACTCACCTCTCTTTTTGACATGTATTTTTCTCTTTTATGTTGGCCACACTCACCCAAGGGAGAAATGGGTAGAGGGACCAACGGAAGAAAGATAGTCAAAACTACCGATGCAACAAAATTTTGCCATTATTAAAGATGGAAAGAGAGATTTAGTCCCACCGTGGTCGCCATTTTTTTGTGTTCGTGTTTGAAAGCGGGTTTTGAAAAATTTAGTCTTCTTTGGGAATTTTTGAATTAACATTAAAATTTAATTCTAAAATCAAACATCCCATCAAAAATATTATACCACCTCGGGAGGTGGAAATAAAATTTCAGGATGGGTTCAGATTTAGAATTAAGAATTCTATCTTGAATATCGTAGCCAAATTCAAAAGAGAACTTCATATGGCCCCTAAAGGGTCAAAATAAGGTTCAGTCAAATATCAGGCTACAATAATCAAGAGGAGCGATCGTTAATTTTATATTTGAATTCATTTTAACAAAAGATATATCTCCTTGAAGGGAGAAGATATCATTTGTTAATAATCGTTCGAACATAACGATAACGATCATTAGTGATTTGATTTTTTCCAAAGATAACTAATCGAGTTTTTAAAAATTAGTTTTGAAAAATTAGATGTGGGTTCTAAATCTCCTACGAGCGCAAGCCCTCGTAGTTAATTATATCGTGGGAGGCCGGAGTCCCCTACGAAAACTTTCGATTAGAATAATGGCAGAAATTTTGTTTAGAGATTTCTAGGAGTGATGCCAAAAAGGTGAATTTGGATTTTGAAAAGGGATTGGAGCAAGATTGAACATTTATTTTGGAATCAAATGAGGAAGGGTAGGGGACACTTTAGGATTCTGAAATAATTCAGAAGTGCCCCGATCTAAGCTAAGAGTTGGGCTTTAAATTTTAGATTGAAAGAATATTTAATTTGAGTTGTGCATTTTATTAGAAATTTGGGATTGTATTCCCGGAGGTTGGGGTCTTATGATTCAAAAAGAGACCTGCCCCAGATCTTAGATCTAAATTTGGACACTGGAACACAGTAGTCCGAACCTAACTAATGCAGTGCAAAATCTGGACTTACCCCGGCCTGGATTGGGGAGCCAGCTAAACCACCTAAACGCTTCAAAACCATGAGTCCGGTCTTTTGATGCAGAGTGATCAGGGACGTTATTTAAGATTGGTTTAAGAAGTTGGGGTCGACATCTAGAGCAGATTCCTAATTGACCCCTTAACTTATGTCGGGTGGAATGCTTAGACTAAAATGCAATTAAAATTTTAATTTAATAAGTTTCTAATGCGATGCATGCTGGTTAAAGTATCCAAATCTGGTATGCATGAAATTTTAAAAAAGGCTTATAAAATAATTTTTTTGAAAAGACTAGACTTCCTCAGATCCAGCACCTCATCCTCATAGGTCGGATTATCTGGACTCTACCCACGGTCGGGGAAGTGTCTTATAGCAAGGAGGGAGAGAGATGCAGTAATATGCATGCGACCCCGGACGATTCCGGCTATTCCCTAGGTCGTTAAATTTCTATGTTATTTAAATCTTAAAATTTTAAATATAGGTTATGAATAGAAATATTTTTGGTCCTTAAAGAGCCTAACGAATTCCAGGCTAAAACAAAAAGAACGGCATTCAACCGCCCAAAAAAACTAAGAAAAGCAGGCAATCCTATACGCAATCAAATTAAATCACAGCACATTAAATAATCAAATTAATTAAGTAAATATCCATAGGCAAATTGCCTTGCTTATTACAACCCAGATTTACATAAATTAAAAGTGGTCGGGCACCACTAACAACAACCCGGATTCTAATCCTAATACAGACGCAAGTGACTTTGAGTGGGATACTCTATGTCTTCAACTTCTCGATCTTCTCTTCCTCGAGCTCCTTGGATTCTTCGTAGCTGGATACCCAAATGGAAAAGAGAACTCTTCCCTTTAGGGGGAGGCTACTCTTTCCACTTTGGGTAGTGAAGTGATCCAAATTTGGAGTTCCAAATGGATAAGGACTATCCCCCGAAGGGGTATCCTTTCCTCTTTGGAATCCAACCTTTGGATCTATGTATCCCAAACTCAAAATGCCACTTTCACAACTCAATACTCAAATGAATTACATAAATATAAAAATAAAAATTCTAGACTCGATCCTGCAAGGTTATCCTAAACATTTAAATATTAAAATACATCCCAAGCAGTTATATGTATATACGTGCAGAAAAGTAAACACACTTGACCACGCTCTTTTTATTTGGGGGCTAAGCAGCTGAAGCACCTGTAGCATTTATATTTATGATTTATTTAGCCCCCTTTATTGCCCTGCACGAGCGTGGCCACCTGCAGAAAATTTAGTGAGCATCCATATCGTTCCTAACCTAAGGGTAATCTAATCGCCCATCACATCAATCCACAGAGTGCAGTAAAAGTAAATAAACACATCAATCAATTTCAATCACAACATGCAAAGAAAACTCGAAAAACTTGGTACACAGCAGAAAAGGAAACACCGGCCTAGCCTAGATCTAGGGTTGGTTGTCCTAGCAAACCATCTAAAGTGTGTGTAGTAGGTCGTGTGGCTAGGATAGATCCTGAATAGGGTATTTGATTGAAGTTGTTGAATGTTCTGATTGGTTGAAAGGCTAAGGGAGATTTTAATTAAAGTTTAAGTCTTAATGGTTTAAATTTGATTTTAAAATTAATTTTAATTGTTTGTTGAATACCACCTTTGTTGCACACCGAGGCCATGAAGTTTATTTCACCTTCCTTGGGGCTAATTTAATAGCCTCGTAGGCCTGGGTTACCCAGTGGTACCCGATATAATTAAGTGATTTGAGTTTGATTAAAGTTTAAAGATTAATTAACTTTTAATTAAATTGATTCATTGCTGGTTTTTAAAAAAATAAAATTGATGTTTTCTGGAATCTTGAATGATTTATTGAATTTTAGAATTTTATGGATTATTTTAATTAGTTAATTAAGGGGTCCAAAGTTGACTTTTCAAATTAAAATTAATTTTGTAAGTTTCAAATTTTTAATAAATATTAGACCTTATGACGAGTTGTTAGACTGTTAGTACACTCAATTCGGAGTTTTCTATGAAAAGTTATGATTTTTCGAAGTTCGAGCCTAGTTTTGAACTACGATTGACCAAAAGGTTGACTTTTTGACTTTGACCAGATTTTGGAGGTTTGATATTTTTAGAAAATACTAGACATTAATTGGAGTTGATTGACACTAAGTTTGCTCAATTTGGATTTTTCTGTAATTAGTTATGCATTTTCAAAGTTTCCTTAATTATTGAATTTTTAAAATTGCTTAATTAGGAAGGTTTTGATCATTTTGATCCAAACTCATCCCAAACTGCATGGAATCAATCCCAAAGGTCAGGAATGACCCATGGGAGTGTTTGCAAGTGTTTGAAAATTATTTTGGATTTTTAATAATTTTTAATTAATTAATATAATTAATTATTGATTTTCATTAAAAGTCAAATTAGAGTTAAATTAAGAGTCCAGTCAAGGGGCTTTTATTTTTCCTAGGAAGAGGACTAAGTTCTGGTCAATTTGAGGTATTATTTACAATTTTTGGACTTAATATGGATTTATTACATTTTTTTTAATTTTTTGGGTCCTTAAAAGGGTTGAAACTTTGGGTAATTAATTTTCTGACCTAATGATCTCCAAATTCAGTGAAATTTGAACCTAAGGTACATGATGTCTCTAAGTTTACTGTGTTCAAATTTCACCCCTATTGGGTGTGTGTACAATCCCCTAAGAATTTTCTAAGTTTTCTACACTTTTCCTTAATTATTTTTCCTAGGTGTCTCTACTATTCAAATAAGCGTGAAATTTGGTTTGTCTAACCCTTACACATATTCAATCACACCACAAAAGTTATGCAGCCTAATTCTATAGAAAAATGGAGTTATGAATTTTCAAAATTTTGGGTCCAAAATGGACCCATTACCTTAAAAATTTACATCATAGCAATTCAATGGATATCTGAACCTAAGAAAATTATAGTACATGCCTAAGATACCCAAATAGCTTCCACCAAAAGTTGGGGCTCAATTGACCACTGGATTGTGAGAAAATCACAAAAAACCGATTTTAAAGAAATAGAAATATCTCATAATCCAGTAATCAAATTAACTCAAAATTAATTTTAATAAATACTAGGGTAAATTATCTTTCCAACGAGCCCAAAAACACTTAATTTGGTGGAAAAATAAATTTACTATGAATTTTGAAAGTTATGACCATTTTTTTGAATTTTTAAGTCCATTAATAACCGGCGCCAATCATTGGCAATGATCGGCGCCAAAACGGCGGCGGCGTGTGGCATTTTGATATGAAAAGTGCTGTTTATCAACCACCTAAACATGCCATCACTAATCCCGAGCCGTCCGATCGAGAAAGATAGAAAATCGGACGGCCGAGATCGATCAAGGCCATTTTAGCTCAAAATGAACTAGAAAATTGAAATACTCATAACTTTCAAAATACTCGTCGAAATTTAACAAAATTTGAAACATAGGCTCATGGGAACATGAACTTTCATTGCCTAGAGTTTGGAGACCCCAAGCAATAAAATTTTTGAGCAGTTTCAAATTAAAATTTAAACTTAAAATGAGCATAACTTACAATCCAACCGTCGGATTTTTGAGATCTTGGGCTTGTTGGAAAGCTGAAGTGATCCTCTACAACTTTGACGAAGACACCAAGAGCTAGATCTAGCTGGATCAAAAGTTGTGTTGGAAAACCCTCTTTCTCTCTCTAGAATGCTCTCTCCTCTAAAATAGTGATTTGAGGCTTGGAAATGATGGGGAGAAGCTTGGAAAAGCCTTGGAGATGGATGGAGAGGATGGGGAAGGCTCTAGGAAGGTTGGAGGCTGGAGGAGAGTTGAGGGAGAGTGAATAATCAAGATTTTTTCTCTTAGGTTAGGTTTCTCCCACCTTAGCACTTGACTTTTGGATTGGATGGTCTTGATTTGTTTGGAGGGAGTTTGGATGCATGACAAGTGTCCCCTAATCTACCTAAAGCTATGGAATAGGGTTGGTGGTGAGTGTGACCTCTCTTGGTCCATGGGAAAGGGGACCACACCTTTTCCCCCATTTGGGTGAACCAAAGCTTGGCTTGGTTTAGGGAGTTGGCTTAGGGCTTCTTAAGAGAGGAAATGGGTCAATTTATATCAGGTTTGAGCAGGTTTTGGATCAAGCCATGGATTGCCAAGGTGGCTTGGTGATGTGGCCATGATTTGGCCTCTTTCCATAGGCTTAAAGGGGTTTGGAGAAGGTTTTGACCCCTCCAAATGGGTTGACCAAAGGGGAAGCTTGAATTTGAAAGCTTTGGACATGTCAAGGGTGTCCAATTGAATGATTTTGAGGGATTGATTTGATTTGAAATGGGTTCAAGCATTGAAATTGACCTTAATGTGGGTTAAGGGTTGATTTGGTCAACCTTGGTTGACTTGGTCAACCAGGTCAAACCAAGACTTGAGTTTGGATCCAATGTGTTCCTAATGATATTTAGGATCCATTGGGATAGGTTTTGAAGGTTATATGGGAAGGTCATGTTGAACTTTGGGGAAAAGACCAAAAATCTCTATAAAGGGCATTTTGGTCATTTTGACCCCTAGTCAACATTGGGTCAAACTGGGTCCAACAAAGTGTAGGTTATTGGTCAAAAAGTCATAACAAAGGTCATGGACATGGTCTAAAGGTTTGGAAGGCGTCCCAAGGTCAAATTACTCTGGATGGCAAGTCTAGTGGCATAGGTTATAAATAATTGAAGGTTTTACAGCGTTTGGGAAAAGATTCAGTTTGAGGGGCTAGGAGTGTTGGATTGAGCTCAAATTTGGAGGGTTGATCTTAGAGACATGTTTGAACAACATGCAATTGACGGATCATGATTTGGAGGTCACTTGACAGGGTTTCTAGGTGACAGAAAGTTCACCCAGAAAGGATTTCAGGACCTAGGTCCTTGACCTTGAAGGTTTGATTTAGAATGTTGGATTTGGGTTGGATTTAAGATTTAAATGATTGACCTTGGATCATTCATATCAATGGAAATCAAATGAAAGATTGAAATTAATTGGATATGATTTGAAATTTGATTGAATGTTGATTTAAGGCTAGATTAAAGATTGAGTCGAAAGGTAGAGCTGGGTTTGATTGGGATTAAATTGGGTCTTTATTAGGACCTTTATGACAGAGGGGTGGACATCTCTCCATCATTAGGTCACTAAAAAGAAATCCAAGTGGGTCCTAGTGACCTCATATAAAAATGAGGTCAACACATATGATTTATTATTTTTGCACAAATTCATGATCATATTGACTGGTACTATTATGAATTAACTAATGATATGTATATTATTTCTTTAACATGCTTTGAGTTCAATTATAGGATTTAGTTATTTGCTAGGCTTTCTATCTTATTATATATTATTTTAATGATTTCATATTAGAGTAGAGAATCGAGAGTCTGAGATCGATCATTGATCAGTTACACGACCCTCTAGGTTTTCCTATTATTTTGTTTAGTTAGTATTTTATAGTTAGGAGCTATAGATTGTATATTGTAATTATGTAACTTCTGACTATTATATATGATTTTTGAAATATGAATATTGATGCATATTAATATCTTGATCAATAAAATAATTTTTGTTGTTAGTTTATATTACTGATAAAGAAATTAGATAGCTTTGGTGATCGTTATTGTTATTAATAAAAAAATAAAAGAATATTTTTTCCAAATTTGAATCTGGGTCATGACAAATTCCCCACTTCTTATCTTCACTCGTGGCTCCGGTAATTGAAGATGAAATTAAAAAGTAAAATTTTTTTTGCTCCTTGGTCATTTATCTTAGGCCCTAATGGTTTCACTTTTGACTTTTATAAAAGCTCTTAGGATTGTATAGGCAGCCATGTCATCGAAGCTGTCAAATACTTCTTCTCCTCCTCCCATTTACCCCAAAGAGATAAGGCCACTGCTCTCTCCCTAATTCTCAAATCTGCTCATGCCTCACATATATCTAAATATCTATAATAGCCCATATTCAACAATCAAATAATATTTTAAGAGTCGTTATAAATCCAATTTGCCATCTGTCTTCTCCATAACATAAAGATTATTGTGCTTTAATTATAATTTTCTTCTAATTTTATAGATAGTGTAGATATCAAAATAAAAAGTTTCTTATTTAATTATAATTCATTAAAAAAATTGATACATGTCAATATAAGTGAGTTTTTTGGAGCCATTAGATGTCTATTTTGAAAATTAATTTCATCATATTTTTTAAACATGTTGGGCTATTTTATAAATATTATTTTTAAATTTTAGAGCTCCAGATTTGAAAATATAAAAGATTTTATAAGGATTTAATGTTAAAAACTAAATAATTCATATAATTATCCATATATCCTTAACATATTTTATTATGAAAATCAAAATCCACTTAACAAATCGCATCCAAGCCATTTCATATTTCATTTTCCTCAAACCAGAGAAGAAAAAAGAGAATTAAGGGAAAAAGAGAGAGGAGAGCAGAGAGAAGCTTGGTTTGAAGATTTTAGAGTCATTTTTTGTCGATCAATCTAGTTAAAAAATTTGCTCATCTCAAGATAGGTTGCCATTACCCTACCTCTGATTTCAGTGAATTTTCTTATTTTGTATTTTCTTAATTTTAATTTAGTAAAAAATTATAAAAGTTATAATACCTCAATTTTTAGCAAACTTATATTGTATAATTTTTTAATATGTTATAGTTTTAATGATTATTCACATGCTGACATGGATATATTAAATTTTTATCAGGTAAATTGATAGTTATGCTTTTTTAAAGTTAATGAATATTGTATAGATTTTCAATATTTCATAAATTATTGTCTTTCATACATATTATTAACTGGCCTAAAGAAAATGATATGGTTGATATATGATAAATGTTGGTGGGCCAACTTATTTTACTTAAAATAATGGTTTGTGGTGTAATCTTGAATATTAGCCAGAACTAATTGACATATTACACCGACGAGTAGAGAGCAATGACTCTTTATTGATTCATTAATAGCCACCTATTAAAGAAAATAATTAATAAAAATAATTGAAATATATGATTGACAGATAATGTTGGATTGATATAATTGATGGAAGGATTAAAACATAACTTTAAATTTAAATATCATACCTTGTTATTAATAATTGTATCCATATTTATATTTACATGATAATATATATAGGATTGATAAAAACGTTGAGAGTTATATAATATGACATAATATATGATATGTATATTGTTAGATATTGATAGTTGTGAATGTATAATGAATTGTTAAATATATTGATATATCATACTAATAGATAGCTATATATGGCTATATATAGCATAATGATTGATGGTAACACGTAATAGAACCATCAGCATGAATATAATTGATAGATAATTACTGTTTGTTTTACTACATCATTTATTATATATTTATAAAATTTTTACCGATTTTCTTATAGATTTATATGCAGCTTTTTCATAGTGAGATACTCTTATTTTACTAATCATATTAGTTTTTATTATTGATTAATATTGATTGCATAAATTATTTATAGTGTATATAAATAGCTTATTAATTGATATTGACTAGGATTAGTGCATACATATTGATTCTTTTTTCTTATATTGAATGCAGTGATAAAATTTTGGTAACTTGTTGGGCTTAATAAACTCATTATATGGTTTTTTATTAATTTCATGTTCTGAGTGAGGTTAAACAGTATTTTTATGTTTTCTTTTATATTTATGTTTTATTCTATTCTTTTATAGTCGGGAGCTTTAAAAAGGATAGATTGGTATTATTAAAATCTCCTTGTTATTATTAATTGCATTTTGAATGAATGAATATAGAAATATTTTGATGTATATGTTTTATAGTTGTTTTAGCTTGATTTATTTAAAATAATAGATATTTATTGACTCTAGCAAACTAATTAAGAGATCAAAATTAATAATTCTTTTAAATTTAAATCTTGAGGTGTTAAATTATCATCATATTTCACTCTGCAACACCTTTTATAAGCTGGTTGCTAAAATCATTGCCAATAAGATGAGTCATGTTATGGCTTCCATCACTAACCTTACTCAATGTGGTTTTAATAAGAATAAGGTTTCTTCTGACATCATCATTCTAGCCTTTGAGTTACTTAGGGAAATGTCTAAATCTAGCTCTATTGATTTCTTCTGCACCAAACTGGAGATATATAATGCATTTGATAAGGTCTCTAGAGAATTTCTTTTGCACAGGTTGCTTCAAAAAGGTTTTCCTTCCATCATTGTCCCTTTGATAAGGCTTGTATTGTGGATATGCATTATTGTTTATGCTTAAATGATGCTCTTGAGGGATTTTTTGAGTACTCTTTGAGTATCAGGAATGGTTGCCCGCTCTTCCCTTCTCTCTTTTGCATAGCTATGGATGGCTTATTGAACATTTTGGAGAATTATGTTGGGCATTTTCCTTTCTCTGGTATATTTATTAGTAATCAGTATTTTACTCACCTAATTTATGCATATGATATTTTGGTTTTTTGTGAACGTAATCCTCAAAATGCTTCTTCTCTCAATTATATTTTGTCTCTTTTTTTGTTTTATTTCGGGTCTACAACTTAACTTTTATAAGAGTGCCATCTCTTTCTCAAAAAATGGCACTAATGTTGTGTTAGTTAGTAGAATCCTTAACATCTCTAAGTTTGAAGCTTCATTCAAATATTTAGGCCTTCCTATCTCTTATAAGAGGTTGTAAATTTCTAATTTCCAACCTCTCATGCAAAAACTCACTTACTTATTGGACGGATGGAAAGCTAAGTTACTCTCTTTTGTTAGTGGGCTACAATGCATAAGATTTACTATTTTGAACTTTATCGCTTATTGGATCAGAGGAGCAATTTTACTTAAAAGCTACTATAAATTTATTGATAGATCCTATGATATATTCCTTTATCAAGGGAATATTCTCCATAAAAAAACTACGCTTGGTCTCTTGGAGTAAGATTTGTATGCCTAAAAGGTTTGGTGGGTTAGGCATTCATGCTACGTAGGCTCTCTCCTATGCCTTCTCTTTTTCTCTTATATGGCATTTGCTTAGCTCTGATTCCCTGCTTGCCAGATTGTGTAGGGGCAAGTATTATTCCCCCTAGAAGCTTGTTGCCCAAAATGCATCTTTCTTTTGGAAAAGGATCTATAACTTTGCTATAAGCTCTAGATATAAATTTTATTTTCTCGTTACTCATAATTCTATTCTTTCACTTTTTGGGATCCCTGGTGTGGCGAAAAAACCATTTTTGAAATACTTAATTTCTCTTTATCCCAGTTTAATTTACCTATCAATGCCCCTCTCTCCACCCTAATCCAAGACTGCTCTTGGAGCTCACCCCTTGCTCTGCCTGTCAGTGTCAGTATAGCTATCTTAGCTACTAAAATTATCCTTGAATGTGTGAATCGCATATTCTAGAATAAACTTGATAAACCTACTTCTAAATACTACATTCAAAACTTTTACTCTAATTATCAAATGGTTTCTTGTCATTCTTTCATTTGTCATAAAGGCCATTCTCTCAGGTTTTCATGCTTCACCTGGGTAGTTCTGCTGAACAGTTTAAAAATTGTTGATGCCCTGTTAAAATGTAACATCCTTGTTCATGCTAGCTGCTCCATTTGTCATGTTCAAAATGAGAGCATTAACTACTTCTTCTTTGAATGTGTACTCACATTTAGTATCGTCTCGTATATACTTCCTTGGGCATCATCCTTTCTGCTAAGGCCCAACATCTTACATCTGCTTTCATACATGTCTGAAATGGATATATGTAATTCTACAGTAAAAAGCTTCTTTTATTTGGCGACTGTGCTTTATTTACTTCATTTGAAAAGAAAGAAATGCTAGGCATTTTTTGGGCACTCTATTAACGTACAATATATCTACTACTTGTGTTAAAATTAAAAGAGCCTTTCTCTGCAAGGTATCAAAGTGGAAGAACTTCGACACTATAAGGCGTCTTATCTTATGATTTTTGGGAACTACTTTTTCCCCTTTTGGTCTATTGGGATTTTGTTCACTCCATTCTTGCATTGCCCCTTGGGATGCCATTTGTGTTTCCTATATGTATGATGATGAATGGCACTATTTCCAATTTTGTCCCCTTGGATGGTCCATGAGGTAACCGGGGGATTATCGTCAAAGTTATTGGAATTATGATGCAATTTGGATTTTTGAATTTTGTTATGTGCCCACATTTTTTAGTCCACTTATTATATCTATTTTTTATTCTCTTTTTGACTTTTAGGCAAAGCTAAATTTTGTTGGAGCTCATGTTCTTCTTTTATACTGAGTTATAAGTATGTTTTCCTTTAGCCTTACTGTCAATAGTTAGTGAAATTGGGCTCTGCCTCTAATTTTCCCAAAAAAAACACACTAGGTGATGTGAATCTTGAAGACGTCCGTCACCTGCATCATGTAAAGAAGCAAACACAGGAAAGAAGCATAGTAGAGTGGTGAAGAGAATTAACTATCGTATTGTCTCAGAAGACTTTACAGAGTATATATAGGATCTTTCCATATTAAACCTATGGTAGTGATCCTAGAGCAGAGGATCAACAACGGGATAGAGAGTAGTACAAGAGTTAGTTATGTGTCAGAAAAGGTGGAGCAGAATAATGAGTAGGAACGTTTATGCGTTTCTACTAATATACCCCTTCAAGCTAATAATGGTTAATGAATTGTCAGTTTGGATCAAAGATGCTAAAATCGCGTGGAAGGCAATGATTTCATAAAGATGTCTGCTGGCTGGTCTTGTGTAGAAATGTTCTCTGGATCTATGGTGGAGCCAGCAGCTTGAATAGCATCAACCTTCTGCTTAACTTCAGAGAGATATTGCATCATATTGCAGTCTTTCATCTGTAGCAGATGAAGCTCTTTTTTGAGCTGCAGTATTCAGGAACGGTTTGAGGACTGGAGTCGTCGATCCAATGTGAGCCAAATGTCTTTGCAGGTTTCAAGGTTGAGCACATATGGAAGGAGGGATGGGGAAATTGTAGAAAAGAGTGTTGAAGATAGATTTTGATCTATCATCATCCAAGTATTGTATGCCTGATTTGATACTATTGTATTATCAGTTTGTAGAATTTTTCTTTGTGGTTGGGGTGTAGAACCATCCAAGTGTCCCGAAAAATCATTAACTGCAAATAGCTTAAAAACTTGTGAACACCAAAGTGGATGATTATCAGCGGTAAGTTGTGTGTTGATAACAGTTTTGACATTCGACATCAAGAACTTTAGTTGTGCTGGATGGGAATGTCTGTGGTAGCTGTCTGCAGTAATGTAGATGAAGTGGATGATCCCTCATTGACAACCATGAGCGAATGGAGACGCATCTTACGACCTACAGCTCTGATACCATGAAGATGTTCGTCACCTGCATCATGTAAAGAAGCAAACACAGGAAAGAAGCATAGCAAAGTGGTGAAGAGAATCAACTATTGTATTGTCTCAGAAGACTTTACAGAGTATATATAGGATATGTCCAGATTGAACCTACCGTAGTGATCCTAGAGTAGAGGATCAACTGTGGGATAGAGAGTAGTACAAGAGTTAGTTATGTGTCAGAAAAGGTGGAGCAGAATAATGAGTAGGAACGTTTATGCATTTCGGCTAATAAATCTAAGACATCAGATATTGTAGGGGTAAGATGTGATGTGATGCATACATATTTACAGTGTAATGATGACGTAATATATTACTTTTGGCTTCCATCATTGTTTGTCAATGTGTTGTGTTCTAAAAGGTAATGTACTTTGCAGATCAAGATGGAGCTCAACATATATTTTGCTCATGCTTAAGCTTCTTTTGGGACATTTTTCTTATTGCTTTTTAAAGCAGTTTTTTAGTAAAAAAATTTCTAATTCAAAAAATCTACTTTAGAAAGCATTAAAAATATTATCCTAAACGAAGCCTAAATATAAATTATAGGGCATTAATCAAGCAAGTTGAGCTGCTCTTAAGACAAATGCACTTAGTTAAACATCCCAAACATAGGGGTTTTAGGTGTAGCTTTTTGGTTTAATACACAATATTTACAAGCCTTACGAATGTCCAAATAGTAAAAAATTAATAATCTCTCTTGCACTAGGTTAACACCTACATGCATGAGTCAAACAATCTTACTTAAACGAAAATTCTCTAAGGACGAGCTTATGAGCCTTCACTAACCAAGTTATGCATGTCAATAAAGAAAGTGGGCATTGTGGAGGACTAACATATAAGTAAGATCATTTTTTAAAGCTCGATTGTCCCAAGCATTATGCTTGTTAGCCATTGGACATATTTTTGTAGAATCCATGATGATGAGACTTTTCTTTTTAAAAAATGGCGTCAAATTACTACATATTAGAAAAAATTACTACCATAGAATATGATTCTGTCTAAATATTGTGTAATTTCACATAGAGATAGATAGAGTTGGCAGGAGATGCTAAGTATTTTTGTTAAAATCCCATAAAGAGAACATTCAAGTTAATTAAATCAATCAACATATGACGGGAATATTACAAAACTTTGGATGTTCTTTTAACTGGATAAGACTGGTTTATAATGTTTGAATTTTGGTTGTTCTCTTGTGTGAACAATTTAAAATATTGTAGGAACAATAAGATATGATGATAGTCATGTGATTATAGATGTTGTCATCCATTGACAAAAGAAGATGATGATTATGTTACTGTGGATGTTGATACCAATTGATAGAAGGAAAAAAATGGTCAGACGGTGATGAATATCTACATTGACCGATGATGAGCAATTAACAATGAATAGCAGTGGTGATTGTCAATTTGATTAGTGGAAGAGCTTTAGGATTTTTTAAATCCATGAACTCTCTCCACTTAAGTTTCCCTTCAAGTATAGTATGGTCCATTCATAGATTTTTTTTGTTATAGCATTTTAATAATTTTTTTCAATTTCTCAAACTCTCCATCGAATGGTCCAAAAATATGATTCTCATTTGGTATTTTATATTTTTGAAGCATGTTAGTATTTTGTTAACATCAAACCTGAAAAATCTTTGGCTCATTAAATACATCTCATGGAAATACATGTTTTAACTATAAGTTTATATATCAAAATTCATAAAATCTCAAATTTCATTATAAAATATTTGAATTCAATTAATTATTTTTAGATCAATATTTGATCAGATAAACTCTCTAGTCACAAGAAAAAAAAATTATACAAACCAACGCAAAATAAATAAAAAAATTATAAAAATATTGCATCAAAGAGGATGAGTATGAAATTGTAGCTTGCCTAAGGTTCCTAATAGAGAAATTGATGGATGCCCACAACTGATGAGTCCTGCTATTAGTAGGAGAAGAGAGAATTTCACATTTTACTTGACACCCTAATACTCTATATAAGAAGCCTTCATAAATCCTAACTATGACGGAGCCAAAAACTTTTTTTAGAGGGGGCCTTCAACTTTTTTCATCTGGACTTGGGGTCGGCATTAGCAATTTTAAAATTTTTTTAAAAAGATTAAATATTAAATATAAGATTAAAAACACTGACAATTTATAGTGTATGCTCTTTATATTTTGAAAAATATTAATAATTACATCATTATCAATACAATCTAATATTTCCTTCTTAATATAGTCGAGCAAAGTATCATTCATCCACTAATCTTCAATCCTATTTTACGGGCGGCCCAATAACGTACATAAATATAATTACTTAATACCCAGTAATGTAATTATTACATTTATTCGCTATCAAAATCCCTAACCACTTAAACAATGAAGCGGCCATAGCTATATGGAGAGTTTTTAGTATAAACAAATATATGACATAATAATTTTGTAATAGTCATTAGACATTGCATTACGCGTCATGCGGCTATGGTTTGTGCGGCGCCTGCTTTCCAATGTCATTAGCCTACGCCTTGCTCACTAAAACTAATACGCTCTCATGCAATCTGATAGCCAATAACGACTTCACACAACCTGTAAAGAACTTGTCCAAATACATTAAAATATAGGCGTACCGCGTATGCATTGCTACATGAAAATAAAGCTATTTAAACTTACTGCTTTATAAAATTACTCTAAAAATAATAATTTTTTAAATTGTTATAAAAAATATTTTTTTAGATGAAAATATTTAAAAGCAACAAAAATAATAATAATAATAATCAAACAACAAGATAATTGACCCAAACAAAACCTTAATTATATTCTTTTTTTAATACAATTAAGGGTGCAAATCGGTCAAATTGACTCACGAGCCAGCTCAAACTCGTCTCATTAAAGAGTTTGTGAGTCGAGCTTATTGAATTTCGAGCAGAATTTTTCGAGCTCGTTGGATTATCAAGCTCGAGTTCGATCCTCAAGATGCTCGGCTTGATTACTCGTCAAGTAACTCAAGTGCGGAATTGGAGCTGCTGAAGGCTAAAATGGAAGGCTAAATCACGGGAGCAAGCTCGAACATGTAAGGCTGAAGTAAAAGGGGAATCGCGGGGGTGGGCTCAGACACAGAGGCTGAAGCGAAAGGTGGAAATCGGAATCCCGGGACTGGCTCAAACACGAAAGGCGGGGGGCAAGCCGTGAATGCAAAATCGGAGCTCGAACTGCAGAATCGAGCAGCTCGACGAGGCCAAGCTCGAGCTCAACTCGGAGCTCAAGTTTGAGTTTGTCCAGACTCGAACTCGGCTCGACTCGTTTGCACCCTAAATATAATTATCTAAATCAGATTTATCGCCGATAGGCCGTGATTTGAAAGCCCATTAATTTTATAATATTACTGGCCTCTAGCCTTAATTTTCTATCTGTAGGCTCTGTAGCTGCATGACAAAGCAACCTCCACGTCCTATATCATTTTCCTTTTAATGGCAGAAGTTTAAAAATCTGTTAGTTGTTGTAACAACTACGGCAAGTTTACGGCTTCAACTGCAACGCATCCTACTCATAAGGCAGGATGTCCGTTTCCCAATTATTAAAATTTAAAAGGTAGTTTAACATCTCCAATCAATCTCCCAACGGCTCAGATACGCCCCAGCAACTGATCAACTACTATATATTCACAAACCTACCCACCTACTGCCTCAACAGCTTTATGCATTCGACCTTCAAACAAGAAAGAACCATCTCTTCTCTAACCCTTCTCCCTGCTATAAATGCACAGTCAAAAGACCGTAAGAGGGAAAAAAAATCTGATTTTGGCGTCTCAATGGAAGCAGAATATGAAGGCAAGAGAACACATGCTCTGGTTCATATCCAGGTGAGGAAGATCAAGGAGGAGGATGAGAATATAAGGCATTGGCTTCTCTCTCAGATGCTCGAGATGAGGCCCATGCTCAGAGAGCTCAAGAAGCAGGTTACACAGTCACCATTAGGTCAGTCGAGGGACACAACCCGAGCTATATCTGTAGGGAACTGAAACAGGCCTGGACCTTCAATGGAAGAGAGAACTCCAAGTGCTTGCTTTATCTTTTTGGCCTATTATTGTACATAAACAGTAGGGTGTAGAAGTGTTCTTCCTCTAAGCTCTCTCCTACTCCATTGGTATTGATTATGTTTGATGTCTTTTGATGCAACTATGAGCATGTATTTGAGTTTTTACATCTGATCTCAAGCTGCAAGTGAGCATATCATTAGTTTTCGAATCATATAGATGAGCCATGTAAATATGATAAGGTAAAAGTTCCCAGGAAACAGAGAAGTGCATACTTCCAAAGCAAGATTAACAGTACTTCAAATAGAAAGAGTTATGTAAAATGATTTAACCAAGAACTGTCCTTATGAAGGAGAGAGTGTTCATTACACAAACGGAACAAACTAACTTCAGGCAGCAGATTTTTCCTTGGAAAGAATCTTAATTCTGTGAGAAAGCTTCCGCATAACGTCTATGATCACTAGCTTCTTCTGCATCCTAAACTGTACAGCTAATTGCATTGAAGTGGAAATGTTCCCTTTTAAAATGGATTCGTCCTGCATTATCTTTGTGGGGAAGTGTTCTAGTGCAACAACACAGAGAGCTATGATAATGCGGAGAGCAGAAATTTCGATTGAGATGCCTAATGGGGCTTTTTCGGATAACGTCATTAGAGTGTCGAGGTCGAGATTTTGAACGATTTCTTTGTTGCTAGCGAGAAGCACTCTTAATGCTGCGAGCAAGCGGCCATCTATCACCCCTGAACCTCCTAAGTTCACCTGAACAGAGTAAACGGTAGGTTCACTTCTTGATAATACAAAAGAAAGTATAAGTGATGGGCAATATTGAACAAGTTTAATGTAGTTTAGTTATAGGTTCCTAAACATTGATTGAATTTTGTAAAAACAGGTCTAAACGTGAGAGCACGAAACAAATATTGGGCTGTATATATAATAACTGTGCTAGGTAAGTAACTCTGGACACTTATGTTTAGAAAGAAATATTTTACTAATAGGCCTGGTAGCTCTCGAGCACACTGTACGTGTGTATGAGTATGCCAGCGTACGATATACCGAGTGTGTGGGAATGAGCATGTACATGGACATGAGAGTATGGGACATGTTCAGGCATATACAGATTGGAAACGACGATAAAATAAGTAAATAAACAAGCTGGAACTGAGTAGTAATTGCCTCAACCCAAATTGTTTAAAGCCTAGTCAAACCACAATATGAAGCTATTGGCTCATAAGCCATCTGCAAGGGAAATTTGTTGCTCGTTGTCAATGATTAGAAAATAACAAATAGAAATACAAAAATCAAACTTAAAATTCAGATGCAACTCTCTAGCTCAAGCTGACTTCAGTTACAAATTTCCTTTTAAATAAATTTTCAGGAGTTTTCTGCAAAGGCACTAGTTTTCCATCAAAGCAAATGCCATACTAGGTAGCAGAATGCAGTTCCACAAAAACAAATTAGTGAAGATTCAAATATGCAGTTCTCATGAACGTACAAAAACAAACTAGTCTGAAATCTCCCCTCTTAATTATTTTAGATGCATTCATTGCTCAACATCTATTTGGTGTATCTTGCAAACAAGCCTCAAATGTTCTCCATCTGATTAGTTTAAGCCACATTCATCTCTCAATATCTAAATTTTTTTGTTGAAAATGGGAAAGAGTGACGAAGATGCGTGATTAATATGAGCATCTAAATGTCTCCTCACTGAGAAAGCTAAGCACCTTAGCATAGAAAAGAATGAATAAAACCCACAAAAAACTTGATGGTATTTGTAAAAAGGCGTCCATTCAAAAGCATTTGATAGCATTTGCTGTTACTAGAATCTAGTCACATGGTCTTTCTTTTTTTCTGTATGTAAAAAAACTCATAATATTTAATTATTTATAATCATTCTTCGTATTCAGTTGCAAGTTCCTGTGAAAGAAGTGAACATTGGGCAATAAGGAAGAACGATGAAATCACCAAGTTAAACTGGCTTGTTTAATAATGTTTAACTTAACCCAAAGATAAGAGAACTTAAAGATGTAAAGAGAAACCTTAGTAATGGCTCCATCACCAAGTAAGTTCAACTGGCATAAGATTTCCTGTTGCCATTGGGTTGGTGAAGAGAAGCTAGGAGAAGAAAGTCCAGCAGCTATACCAGCAGCATCAAGAAGAATTCCATCATACTTTAGCTCAACATGGTCAAATGGATTTGATGGAATCACAAAGCCATAGTCAAGAAGGAAAAGATCATTACTCAGACAACCATAATTTAACAAAATAGGGGAATTTTGAGCTATCTGCGTTTCTGCCACAACCTGTTAGTAATAAATTATATATATTAGAGATGCACCAATTCAATTACAGTAAGTGAACTTGATGCTGCAAAACATTAGAAGGATACAAGTTATATCAGTTGGTTTGAGAGTTGTTGCAATAAGCTGATAAATAGATTTTCAGTAAATATGCAGCAAATCAAAACACTCATTTGAATATTATTTTACTATATTTTTAGCTTCCTGGAAAAAAAATCATTAATGATACATAAACTTAATTTAAACCCATTGAGAATTCTGAAATATTAAATATTATCGTGAATTCTCTCATACTTCATCAATTACTACAAGCATAATGCAATCCTGAAGGAGAGACAGTAATATCATCATGCATAAATATAACAGGCACAATCATCTGTATGTGGAGAAACTAAAAGAACTGATTTAAAAGTTAAAGATACAGACACACAAACAGAGAGTAGAGACTGGAAGAGGAAGGGTGAAAGGAGTGGAGAGCAAGTGTTGTAGTTCTGACGTGGGATTGGGACTTCAACATACAGCTTAAAGAATATGAAATATTGACTTAACTGAATTTGTGTATAACATGCTGTAAGATAGGCAGGTTCAGGGCACAAATTTAAAGCAAAGATGCATTAACAAACAAGAACTCCAATTTAAAGATGGTATTAGAAATTTTATACTATATTAAATAGAATTCTTGAATTAGTTGAAGCAGAAAATTGATAAAACAATCATTGGTCATGCAAGCTACCTTTACTGACATCTTTGAGCTTCCTTTCTCTTGTTCTTGAACAATTTTAGCATTTGGTTGAAAGCTATGGTTACACATATCTATGAATGGAAGCAGCATGTGAATATCCCTCTTTTGGCCATTTGAGAGAACCTCTCCATGCAGACAAAATGCACGGGAAGAAACTGCTGACATAGCCCAACCCAAGGAAGATGCATTAACATCCTGGCCACCAAAAGGATGATGTTTCGTTTCCACAGTTTCTAGTATAGTCTTTACTTCTTTCTCAAACTCAAGCAGAAAACAACATCTTTTATTCACCTGAAACAGCACTCATCCGGTAAACAAGAATTCACATTCTGATTTTAACAATGCTAATCGTACTAAAAGAGTATGCTTACAAACCTGATACACAAGAGGTATATACTGAAGGTTCTTCATATCCTCCCCCGAAAAAAATATAGGCACACTGTAAGTTTCTGGGAGATTACTAATGTACGGCCACCAAAACGAATTAACTGTAGCTCTTTCCTGTAGCAACCTCAGCCCCAATCGCATTATCCAGAGTTCCTCTGTCACAGGCTCCCCACAGGGTATTTACTCCTTACTAAAAACTCAGAACATCCTAATTCGAATGCAGAAAGTTATAGCCATAATGAGGGATGAAACTTTGATAATGCTCGATACAAGATATGAAATGCAAAATACTTCATTTTGCTTTCCAACATATTCTTAATAACACTTTTTTTTCCCACTAAAATGTTTTGGCATACTTCTTTATGATGAAAAGGCAAAGAAATGTTGACCTAGAAAGATTAGTACTCCCAACATGGATACAATATTCAGCGATGCAATAACTGCATAACTATTTCGGTTTTCACAATTCAAATTAAAATTCCTTGTGCCATTAATCGAAGTTAGGGATCTTTGTATGGTTTCAATTTTAATTTAGCTGAATTTCAGAAAAATAAAAGAAAAGTCAAATCCCCACCATTAGCCTTCCAAGTGCCCCTTACCCATTTTGAATGGAGCCCCAACCCTTTTTACCCGATTCATGTCCAAACCATCTTGATGCAATATAGCTCTATTAAGTCCATCATAAGTCTACATTTTAATACCATTTAATATACCATTTGGTCAAACTTATTGTATTTAAGTAAATATTGTTTCAATGCCAATTCTTATTCATGATAGTTTGACAATTTTATATATTTTCATTTTATCATTTCAATAAAACCTATTTCTATAAATGTTACACAAGGTATTGTAATTGAGTCAATTGAAAAAATGGATTTTTCCTATCATTCTTTCTCGTGGTAAGTATTCTTTCGCCTATATGGCATTCTTTCTCATGATAAGTATTCCTTATCTTAACCATATAGTTTTTTCACGTGTTTTTCCAATCTAGCACTTAAGTTCGGCTAATTTCTAACTATCCTTCTATTTATCTCCTTGGTTTTCAATATTCTTTTATTTCAAACATCAAAATATTAAGAAAATATATATACAAATCCATCTTAATGTTCATTGCTTCTTTACTTCGCTCATCATCAATTTGGCATTAGAACCAAAAGATTCAATGGTCGCTAATTGTTATCGTTTCCTCTCCGTCATTAATTCATGTCACAACAGCCCCCTATTATCGAACTCATCATCACTGCAACTGACAAAAGCCCTGAACTCCCAACATTACGACGGATCAAAGTGAAAACTACAAGCTTTTTTTTGCAAGATGTAAGGGCTTGAATCTCAATGTAATTCATCTTCGATCGCTTCGACTCCATGCTAAATTTTGAGGATAACAAGTCAAATACAACAACAACAACAACATCAAGCCTTCATCCCACTATGTGGGGTTCAGCTACATGAATCGTTTTCTGCACTGTGTCCTATCAAGAGTCAAATTCTAATTTAAATCTAATAAAGAAAAATCATTTTTGATACTTTTTAACCAAATCTATTTAGGTCTACCTCTACCTTTCTAAATATAGGTCAAATCTAATACATCTGCTATTCTAACCGGGTCACCGGAAGGCGGATGCTTTATGTGACCAAACCATCTAAGGCGACTCTCTTTAACCTTATCTGCCACTGGAGCTACTCCAACCTTTTCACATATATACTCGTTTTGCATTTTGTCTCTAAGAGTAAAGCCACTCATCACCTGAGCATCCTTATCTCTACAACACTTAACGTGATTGTATGCTTCTCTTTTAATGGCCAACATTCTGCATTATAAAGCATTCAGGTCTCACCACCATCTTATAAAAATTTCCCTTAAGTTTGAGGGATTCTTTTCTATCACACAACACTGTTGTTATCAAGTCCCAAGATATGGATGAGAAAAGTAGAGGTTGCATTTGGTAGTCTACAGCTAGCGTAAAACTTGTCGAACAATCATGACATGAATCCTTTAACAAGCCAAATACCAAGAAGATTTATCATCTCTCTGCTTGCAAACTTGCCACCAACAGCAACACAACCACTTCAAGCTCCTTCTCTGACAAGCTCCTTCTCCGACAAGCTCCTTCTAACCGCCACCAATGGGGAAGCCATCCTCAGCTGAGCTCCTTACCCTCACCCATGCCCAACAAACACTTCTTGTCTAGAAAAAGTAGAAGGCTCATTCAACGGAGATTCACATGCATCTGCGCTCAAAGTCATATTTCTCTAATTGCATCCCTTCATCGCTCCTATTGCATCAATACATAAATTGCAATCATACTTTGTGTCTGGCAAAGTCCACAAACTGTACCCGCATCTACTTGCACATCTCTTCTCGCACATGTTGACCCGCACACTGCAGACAACAGGAAACAAAAAAAAAACGCTCTCACCTATAGCGCCGAACTCCACGCGATCAGGATACCCCGAATCCCGCAGCTTGGATGTCCCCTGCCATTCTTCGCACGATGACCGCACGTCTACGCTGCCAATTCCACGTTCATCTTAAATGCGTCGCGCGATCTCCGCTAAGAGCCGACCCCAGCCTCGCGTCGTTAAATGCCGAAGGAAATGAGGAGCGAAGGACTTTTTTTTCCCGCAGACTTCCCAGCTCCGACACTGTTGTTTTGCTTCGCCTCCTCTGTTGTCGCTCGACTTCGCCTCTAACGACGACACTCCCTTCCTGTCGATCGGAAGTTACAACATTACGATCGGGAGCAACGACAGAGCTCGTTCGCTGTAAAGTTGCGGCAGTAGATCGGAAGCGATAAGGGAGCTCGCCTGCTGTGAAGGTTGCACGAGTCGCTTCTTCGGCTCCTTTCCACTGTTCGACTTCGCTCTAACGACGACGTTCCCTTCCTGAGTGGATCGGAAGTTACGACATTACGATCGGAAGCAACAAGGGAGCTCGCCTGCTGTGAAGATTGCACGAGGCGCTTCTTCGGCTCCTTCCCGCTACTCGACTTTGCTCCTCCAACGATTTTCCCTTCCTATTCAATCGCGAGCAACAGCGGGAGCTCACTAGCTGTGAAGGTAATTTCTCCCTTCTGCGTGCTGCTTCAGCCAAATCCTGTAAATCCGATTGCCAAACAGCCTCTTAAGGCAAGCAAAAAGAGGGAAACATAGAGCTTATTCCTCTGTGAGATTTCACAGTTCCCTAATCCTACTCAAATCAAACCTAAATCCCGCTTAATTATCATTATTATTATTAATTATAAATTAATTTTAATTTATTATAATTATTTAATAGTAAATATAATTAATCATAATTAATCATTAATAATGATAATTAATTATATTTAATTGACCATAATTAAATTTTATTAATAATCAATTAATTATCTTTAATTTTAATTAATTATAATTAATTTCTGTTAATTATAATTAATTATTAAATTAATTATAATTAAAATTTTTATTAATAACAATTAATTATTTTTAATTAACTATAATTAATCCTCATTAATGATAATTAATTATTTTAATTATTATTAATTATAATGAATTTTTATTAATTATAATTAATTATAATTAATGATAAATAAATAAATAAATAAAAGAAGAAAGGAGGGGAGAGGAAGACATACTCCTCTCTTGCCTCCACGAGCCGGCCTCGCCGACGACACACGCAAGGTATAAATCCTAAATCCTGTCCTCGACGCGCTTGATGTGCTGGTGGACCTCCTATATGCGCTCTTGTAGCACGGTGGGGGGGAATCCAGTGCAATAGGTACGACGAGGCAGGTAAGCCCTATACGCGCTCTTGTAGCGTGGTAGGGACAGTCCTCGACCTCAACATCAGCACCGTCAACCCCGCGCAGGTATAATCTCTGAACTCAGATCCCTGTTCTTGTTATTCGCAGCGGACCGGCAAACCACCTATACGCGCTCTTGTAGCACGGTAGGAGGAAACCCGGTGCGGCGCCTACGACGAGGCAGGGAATCACCCAAAATCCCGCCGGACCGGAGAACCACCTATACGTGCTCTTGTAGCACGGTAGGAGGGTGCCCAGTGCGACGCATACGACGAGGTGGGTAAGCCCTATACATGCTCTTGTAGCGTGGTGGGGAAAGCCACTGGTGCTCTCGTACAGTTACTGTTGAATAGCCCCATACACGCTCTTGTAGCGTGGTGGGATGAAAGATGTACGGCCGCGGTGTCTAAAGACACCTACCATACACGCTCTTGTAGCGTGGTGGGAAGGCCCAGCTCCCTACATTTCCCCCAAACGGGGGATATGCCGGGATGCTGCTGAAATTTACACCGAAGTACACAAGACCTGAACAATAAAGAATATCTAACTTTAGCAACAATACAGAGGACCAGTACTCGAACAAAAATGCATAGAACTCGGACAATCAGGGAACTGAATCCGAACTGAACAAACAAGGGACTTGAGCTGAACTGTAGGGGAACCGAATCCTAAATACTAAAATGCACGATAATAATCAAAATGCAAAAGATAAGTGATAAATTTGATTATTTAAACAAACATCAAGTTAACAGCAGAGGACTCGTGGTGGACTTTCAAATGTGATTGACTTAAACATCAATCAACTATGAAACGTACAAGTACTTCTTACATGTACTCATGCAAGCAACAGTCCTCCCGTGGAGTGAGAGGGCGACACTATAGAATGAAAAACAAGATCCTGGTACACACAAGTAATAAAAGATAGATGCAGTGGACTGCTACAACAATTCCTATGAAGTTGAAAATACAGCACTTGCAAATAACAATAGCAAGTTACATAATACATAGTGGAAGGCCCGTAGCTGCAAACAAGTACAATCAACACCACCTGAGATTGGTGAAAGGTGGATATGATACAATCATTCTCCCACAAACACCTCAAGGAGATCGTATTGGATATGGCCGGCCCCTGCAAATAAATACGATCCATTTGTGGATAACAACAATGGGTACGTTGTGATTGTGGAGAACCCCTGTGGGCATAAATGTATACAGGGGCAGATGGTGAGTACGAATATCAATTAACTTCTTGGGAAGAGTCGACCAGCAAGAAGGACATCTCCTGCAAGAATGGAAGAGATGTTTGAGCAAATTCGAACTAAACTTCCTGGTGTTCCAAAGTTTCTTCTTTAATGGAAGAGATGTTTGAACAAATTCGAACTAAACTTCCTGGTGTTCCAAAGTTTCTTCTTTAATGGAAGAGATGTTTGAACAAATTCGAACTAAACTTTCTGGTGTTCCAAAGTTTCTTCCTTAATGGAAGAGATGTTTGAACAAATTCGAACTAAACTTCCTGGTGTTCCAAAGTTCCTTCAAGAGATGCAAATTCATTCAACATCCTCATGATGATTAGATTATGGAATGCAATCATCTAATAAGATTGGAATGATTGATTCTTTATTTAAACCAATAACAGAAAATGATGATACCAGAATGAAAGAGCTGCTTAATGGTTCCTATGTGAGCCATGGATCCAACCCCCGGTGAATGGGAAAAGGGAGTCTACAACAGAATAAAGAGGTGTCTTGTGGCAACCAGGTGACAATACTACGATTCATCTGCAAGCAGAAGCGGGGCATCGATAGTAGAGATCACGGGTTATTAAAACGCGATGCCACACCACCGGGTCTGCAACCTTTGTACAAGCAGACAAAGGGCACCGACAAAGCTCGAAATAAAGCTTCATTGATCTAGCAATAATAATTACCTAACCAGCCGGACACCCCTCTATGCTGCATGCAAATATTCTAAAAACATCCTTTATACGTGCATTATAATAAGCGTGATGGTTTATGAATGTATATCATCCTGCATTACATATAAGCGCACCGTATGTGCAGGTTTAAGAGCTCATATACATGCATTTCAAAGGGTATTTTCACATGCATCTATAGATGCAGAGGGTTTCACTCTAGTGTGTCATCTGACACTGTTATTGCATTTCAAATCCTCCTTCTATAGATGCAGAGGGTTTCACTCTAGTGTGTCATCTGACACTGTTATTGCATTTCAAATCCTCCTTCCATAAATGCAGAGGGTTTCACTCTAGTGTGTCATCTGACACTGTTATTGCATTTCAAATTCTCCTTCCATAGATACAGAGGGTTTCACTCTAGTGTGCCATTCAACACTATAATTGCATTTCTAAAAATTATGTGTGCATACGAATGTATCATGTGAAATGCATCTAATGGCATAAACCCGCATGGGCCCCGGCGAGCGTGTTTTTGGTACACACGTGGCGTCTAGGAATGCTGCGCGGATCAATAAATGAATTCAAGTTCGAGCCCGATCCTTCTATCCAGGTAGATAGGAGTCGACACGGCTTGAACTATTAAACGAATATACAGCCGCGGGGTCGACTGGGATATTTATTTTATACGTTCATATTAGGCCTTCAAGGCCTATAATCAAGAGAATTCACTTACAAAGGCATAAAGCCTACGAAACCCGATCCTCTATCGATAGCTCGATAGAGTCGACAAGGTTTAATCCATGAATGAAAATGACCCTATACACCCCGATGATGACCGTGTTGAATGCAAATCTCAACCGGAGGGGTCTATTCCAAATAATTCAAAGTGCCATCAAAATACCCAAAATCCAAATCTCCAAAAACTCTAAAACTCCAAAAATATTTTTTTTGAAATTAAACCATCAACCACTTAAAGCAAAACCCATCCACCCTCAGCAACAGTTTGCCGAGGTGGACAAATTTGAAAATAACTGCAACTCACAAAGAGCTAATGCCTGGTCGAAAATATCACTAGGATCCATTCTCAAACAATCTCCTGCCAGCAAGGATGTGGTACGAGTCCACTAACCGGCAGTTTCGCCGTCAAATGGCACTGCAGGATAAACGGTTATGACTCGGGGCCCTCTGAACCAGGTGGTCGCCGCCAAATGGCATAATTATATTATGATTATGGCTAGAGCCCGAATGCTCCCCAATGGCATCAAATCCTTGAGATATGAATCAATAGGATATGATCGATAGGGCACAAAGCCCTCTGTTAGATAAGGTGGATTCAAATTTGTCCCCTTAGACACACATTCAACCCAGGTCTACAAGGTACCCTTGGACGAAGCAACCCATGGTTGCCGACATAGATCCTTCTGTCAGGTTGGGTCGACTACCTCTGACTAAGTAGACCAGGGACCACGATGGCCCGGGACGACGAAACCATGGGATCTTGATCGGGTCTATCATCCATTCCACCACCATCCGCTTTAAGTGCAAGATTGTGAAATTTCTATTTTAAATATCAAACCCTTTGAATATCTATATCTATGCTGCTATTCTATGCCAGATGCACGTATTCTCTACGTATCTGATTAACGACTAGCCTTAATCGAAAGTTCTCTCTCGTTATCGAGAGAGGTAATTAACTATAGGGGCTTGCGCCTATAGGAAACCAGAACTCCGATCATAAAGTCCTCGCAAAATGAGGGCGAAATCTCTGGGTAGTGTCTTATCTACAAACCCATCTGCCTTCCAAAATTTACCCCAGAACTTAATTCTGTTAACCCCCCCCCCCCCCCCGAAGAAAGCAAAGCGGGCGGAGGCCGGGGCTGAATTTTCGGAGCCCACAGATTTCTGGCGACTCCGCTAGGGATTGATTTCTCTTTCCATCTCTGACTAGTCATTCATAGGCTATAGTAGCAAGCAAATTAATATGGGCTAAAATCAATCTTTTAAAATATTCATTGAAGATTTGATGAGCTGGTTTTTAACTATACTTTAATCTTCCTACTTTTGTTATTTGTTCTACGTAATTTCTGTAGTCTGAAAGTGCGGGGTGATGTATCAAATTCTGATTACTAACCCCTGCCTTTCATTTGTGCAGAATGGAAATGCAGGACACCCAGATTACCGTCCATCTGGGACGAGGAGCCAGAATTCAGCTAGCAAATACTATCATCAATACCAGAAACACTGGAGCCACAATCCACTTTGGCGGGCTCGAATTCTCAGCAGCTACTGCAAAGGCTGCAGCCGTTCCTGTGTGCAGCATAAATCCTGAAGGGCTTCCTGCGAGGCCTCATTCTACAAAGACTACTGCGTGCGCATCTGCCAGCGCCACAAGCTACTGCTAGGGATGTTGCCCAAGGGAGAGTCTCTGTATTTGAAAGATTATCCCAGCCTGAAACCCTGACTGCCAAAAGGGTTGTTGATGGAAGGAAAGTTTCAGTGGTGACTGCAAGCACCACCGCCCTGCCCAAAGAGCCTGTTGCATTTGGGAAATATGATGTTGAAGCTTCCTCATCCGGAGGAAAGCTCACTCGAAGGCAGAGGAGGAAGAGAAACGCAGAGCTGCGTGCTCAACAGCTGCCAGTACCAGTCCATCCCTCCAACCTGCCAGCACGAGAACCAGAGACTGATATTCCCACACGAAACAGGTTCGCTAACCTGAAGTGGGTAAGAAGGAATAGCTCTACTGGAGAGCTAAAACAATCTTTCTGGGAGCGCCAACCAGAATCCCCAGCCCCTCAGAAGATAAGAGAACCCGAACGACTATCTGCTCGAGTACACCGAGTATTGAAGACAGTTAAGGAGAAGGGCCTCATGAAGAGGAAATTTCAGAGGCCACCAGTTATTGAGGCCAGGAGGACCCCTCCCAGAGATAGGCTATCATCTGTTGTGATAGCGGAAAGAAGAGGACAACGACAGCATGTTCCACGAGAAGTACATCGGGGTGTGACACTTGGACCTCGTGTCCAGGAATCCACTGCCGAAAGGGCCCAGTGGAAAGGCAAGCAAGTCTGGAGGCCGAAGCCTCGAAAGGGGAAGATGATTGAAGAAAGAGAAACTCAAAGGCGTGACATCCGGAGTAGTTTCCCGGAGATCCGCCCCTGCTAATAAAATACGTCAAAAATGGGTTCCAAAGAAGACCCACAATGACACCCTTCCGACGGTTGACACCTTGGAGAATTCTCCAGGGGACCCCGTCGTTCTCTGACCCCTCCAAGAGAAGAATCTAACTTCGACCGTAGCCCACGAGTTGAAGAAATCTTTTTACCGAATCAGGAGCCAGAAATCCAGTGGCGGCGTCGCTCGGAGATCCGAATACTTGAGGAGACAGAAGAAGAAGATATAGAAGATATAGAAGAAGGAATGGAAGAAATCAATGACGCCCTGAACATGGAGGTGGTTTATATGGTGAGACACACCAACATGAATGATGAAGCCTACTATGATGACGGCGAGGACGATGACAATTAACAGCCGCCAGTTAGGCAAGTGTACTGACGTCATCGTGGGGCTGGGTCCATCACCGGCAGAGGTGGCCGCTCTTCAGAAGAAGAGGACGAGGAGAATCCCTTTGCTGATGAGAGTGCCACGCTGGCGGACATGCAAAGACATATAAGACGACAAATGCAGGCAAAGGATAAAGAAATTTCTCAACTAAATGAGAAAATGTCCAAGATGATGACGCAGATGACAACGATGATGGAGATGATACAAAATGTCACTTCTGTAGACCCTACACCAGCTCAACCCATCAACCAAGCTGCAAGTAGTGCTCCAACAAATATGCCCCAAACCTCAGGAGTGAAAGGTGTGCCTGAAGGTGGTAATGAAGCCAACGTACTCCACAAAATGTGGCAAGCGTATCTGAACTTGTGACGCCAACACAGTTGGAGGGTTTAATTAGTGAGAAAATTAAAGCCATCATGGCTGCTGAACAGGCAGAGAAGCTAGTTAGGAAAGGTCGCCCGTACCCAGCGGAGTACGACCAGGTACCGTATCCAAAGGGATATTCCGTACCAAATTTCTACACTTTCGATGGAAGCAAAAATCCCAGACAATATCTGGCACAGTTTAAAGCCACATGTGGGAATACAGGAGGCAATGATGCTTTATTATTCCGGCAATTCGTCAGTAGCTTGACTGGAACTGCTTTTGAGTGGTACGCCGAACTACCGAAAGATTCTTTAAAGACGTTCGCGGAATTAGAAGCTTCATTCGTAAAAAAGTTCGCCAGTGCGACGGAGAAGACCACCATCGTTGATCTCGCCTTAGAGAAAAGGAGAAAGGATGAGTCAGTGACGAAATACATAACACGCTAGCGCAATCTCAGCATGAAGTGTGAACAGCAGCTAGTAGAAGAACATGCAGTTCAATTATTAATGGGGAACATTGATGATAAAATGCAACCCTTCTTATGCATGGCTTCTATCACTACTTTCCAAGATCTATTGGACAGGGTGGCAAAGTTTGAAAAGTTAAACTTGTCAAAATCAGAAAACTTTCCTGATAAGCCCAAGAAGGCCAAAGCACCTAATGTTAGGAAATTTGAAGCTTACTCTGTATTCCCTTCCAGGCCTGATAAGAGAAGACAGGTGGAATATGCTGTTGACAAAGGTAAACGAGCAGTATACAATGTAGATAAGGGGAAGCAGCCAATGCAATACGAAGATAAACCAAAACAGGCTCACAATCCTAATCCTCAGCTAAAATTGGAGCTTGGTCAAAATGATAAACCTCGAGCCTTTCTTAGTGGAGGAGAGCGCCCGAGACAAGCAGTGGGAACTGGTGACAGAACGTTCCCATCCCTCAAAGAGAAGATGAATAAAGAATATTCGTTCAAGAGGGAAAGTGTCGCTAAACTGTTTCGACAAGCTCTCAAGGCTGGCTTAGAGGTACCAGAATGCAAAAGACCTGAAGAGTCCAAGCATAGTAGCGACCCAAACTACTGCCCTTATCACCAAGTAATTAGCCACCCGATTGAAGACTGTTATGTCTTCAAAGATTGGTTGGAAAAGAAGTACAAAATTGGGGAGTTGACGTTATCGGATAACGTATTAATTCGTCCCAAGAAGGAATCCACTCGGTTGGTCACGTCCTCTTCCGTACCCCCGCTTAAAGAAACAGCAAAACCTATCCAAGAAGAGCAATGGGAGACCGTGGTCTCCAAGAAGACAACCAAAATGTTGAAACAACTAGGAGTCCCAGGTGTTAAGTGAAAATCTCCTACTGAACCAGTGCTAAGTTTGAAGTGGTTACCTGCGCGACATGCATCCACATCCGAACAATCTGGCCAAGCTAACTTGTCAAGGTCTAATAAGACTAAATCAAAGTCTTCAAAGAAGAAAGCCAAATTAAAAAGGCCTAAGGAGAAAAAGACTGCAACTCAAAAGGCCATTGATAGTTTGGGCGAATACTACCAGAATGTTAGGAAGCCTCTTACGCTTGGCGACTTCTTAACGGAACTTAATATAGATGAAAAAGAAGAAGAAATAGATGAAGAATTGCTTCCTACGGAAACATGCCAGGTCATCTCGGTGACATCAGAAATATTAGAAAGGGAGAAATACGCTAAAGAAGCGGCCCCTGAATCCTGTCTGATGGCGTCATCAATGGAATATAGTTTGGAAGAGGATCTATATTTCCCAAACGATGATGAATCAAATCCCGACATAGCATCGCAAATGAAGCAAGTGAAATTAGGAGACAATTCTGAGTCTGCAGGTGAATCTCCAGACGCTATGATGGTCGACTCTGAAGAAAATACATCATTAAATAAGTCTGAATCAGATGAGGTAGCTCGGGTGCAGTTGAGAAGTGGCAAAGTGTTGCCACCTCCACCAAAGAAGAGTATTCCTAACAAAGACAAGGGGAAGAACATAGTTATCAATGAGGATATTATCCCTGAAGACCCTAGGAAGAAAGAGGTTTCAGCCAAGGGGATAGATTACAATATATTATCCCATCTAAGGAAAATCCCAGCGCAAAGGAAAATCCCAGCGCAACTCAGCATATACGACGCCCTCGTAATGTCTAAAGACCTTCGAGAGACTCTGATTCAGGCTCTCAAGGATCCCGAAAGGTACGAGGCATATTTTGCTGAGCGTAATCTAACAGAGGTGCTACAAGCTCGGAATGAGCCAATAATCACTTTTGCCGAGGATGATTTGATGCTTGGGACAGCGGATCACAATCGCCCCCTGTATGTTACGGCAGAAAGTGACGACATGATCATCAGTCGAATTTTGATCGATCCTAGGTCCTCCATAAATCTCATAAGCTTGAAGGCATTAAGGTCGTTGTGTCTCGATGTGTAACATCTCGGACCGGAGAAATTAATGGTGCACAGCTTCAATAAGAAAGGGCAGAAGACTCTAGGATCATTTACACTTTCTCTCACATTTGGAGAACTCCATATAGATGCCAAATTTCATGTGATTGATGCAGATACCTCATTCAAGGCGCTTCTGGGTCGCCCGTGGTTGCACGAATATGATATCGTTCCATCAACACTACATCAATGTATGAAATACCTCAGAGATGGGAAAGAATTCCGGATCTCCGGCGACATTCAACCATTTGCAGTCCATGAAGTAACGATGTATGAAGATGCCAGATACTTCATGCCAAAGAAGCTAAAGCCGTCGAACTCCCTTGAGGCCCACGCATCAAACCCAGAGATCACAAAGCAACCTAAACAAGAAGGTAGAAAAAAGCAAGTGGGGAAAAAGAAGGCAGCGTCGACTCTTCCCAATGCCACGATCATTCCTAAGGAAAGGAAATGTGTGCCTCATCTGGGGAGTGATACAGATGAAAGTGATGTCACCCCTACAAAATCCCAGAGGGAATGCCGGTCAAAGGCCAAATGGAGTAGGGAGATTGAATATTCAAATGATGATTATGATTATGACTCTATCTACATGAATACGGTGCAGGAAATATTCTCCAGAAGAATAGGCAGACTGTCAATTTCAGATAGTGTACTTGTAGTCACGCGTATCCCCCTACAACACTTCAGAGAAATCATTCCGCGAGAAGTGCATAAAGTCGAGGAGCTCATAACATTTTATGTACCTCCCCCTAGAAAAAGGGATGGGCCAGCAAGCTTATTTTATTCAATCGAAAAGCTCGAGGAAGAAGGAAATCATGATTGGTTTCGTAGGCTCGTCGATTCCAAAAAATTAGTGCCCACGAGATTTTCCAGGTTCAATACCGGAAATATCCAAAGAATGCTACGGAAGCAAAGAAATCTTCGTTCCTCTAAACAACAAGTTCGTTCTGCTTGAGTCTCTGGTATCGAAGAAATCCTCACTCATTACGAAAGAAAGATATTTTTGCCAAAAAGGACCTCGGGTTCATCGTGCGGAAGTACCCCCGAAAGGAGAACTGCCGAGCAATTTCACATAGAAAAATTGAATCTGAGGGTGACAGCGAGGAAAAGGCCTTTGAAGTTAATTTTCCAAACGATCAGACCATAGAAGCCAAGCCTGCACCAGAAGAGTTAGAAGATGGTGGATAGACGACCACTATGGATGAACTGAAAGAAATCAATTTAGGGACTGAAGAAGACCCTCGCCCAACCTTCATTAGTGCTCTTTTGCCCGAAGAGCAGGTTGAAAGAATAAAAAAGCTTCTCTGCGAATTCAGGGACTGCTTTGCCTGGACATATGCTGAAATGTCCGGCTTATCCCCTAACGTAGCAGTTCATAGATTAGCCATCAAGCCAGATGCAACACCAGTCAAACAAGCTCCAAGGAGAATGAGATTGGAGATTGAAGAACAGGTGATTGCAGAAACAAAGAAGCTCATAGAGGCAGGATTTATTCGCGAAGAAAAATATGCCGATTGGATAGCAAATATTGTCCCCGTAAAGAAGAAGAATGGCCAGATTCGTATCTGCATCGATTTCCGGGACCTTAACAGAGCATGTCCAAAAGACGACTTTCCGCTCCCGGTGTCAGAACTTCTAATTGACAATACATCCAACCACGACATGTTCTCCTTTATGGATAGATCGTCAGGTTACAACCAAATCAAAATGGCGCCTGAAAATGAAAAGCATACGTCATTCAGAACACCTATCGGCATATTCTATTACACGGTCATGCCCTTCAGCCTGAAGAATGCTGGTGCCACCTATCAGCGGGCAATGACACATTTTTGATGAGCTGATTCATCAGAAGGTAGAATGCTACGTAGATGATCTGATCGTCAAGAGCATGAATCGAAAAGATCACTTTAATGACCTAAGGATAGTATTCGAGAGGATCAGAATATATGACCTAAAAATGAACCCCCTCAAGTGTGCATTTAGTGTATCCTCAGGAAAATTTTTGGGGTATGTCATTCGTCATCGAGGAATCGAGATCGACCCTAATAAGATCAAGGCGATTATGGAGATGCCGCCTCCAAAGAATCTTCGACAACTTCGTTCCTTGCAAGGATAATTGGCTTTCATTCGACGATTCATATCGAATCTGTCGGGTAGATGTCAGTCGTTCTCAAAGCTGATGAAGAAAGATGTCCGCTTCAAGTGGGATGCAGAGTGCCAAGAAGCATTTGACAACATCAAAAGATATTTGTTAAACCCGCCCATCCTTGCAGCTCCAATTCCGGGGAAGCCTCTTATACTGTATACAGCAATACTAGAAGAGTCCCTCGAAGCATTATTAGCTCAACATAATGAAGAAGACAAAGAGAATGCACTTTATTATATCAGTCGGAGACTGATCGGAGCAGAGATACGTTATTCTCCTATCGAGAAACATTATCTGGCATTGATTTTTGCAGTCCAAAAACTCCGCCACTATATGCTCTCTCATAAAATCACCTTGATATCAAAGATCGATTCGCTGAAGTTCTTGATGACAAGACCGACGTTGACAGGTCGTTTGGCAAGATGGGCAGTGATATTACTGCAATTTGATATCGTGTACATGCCGCAAAAGGCGGTAAAGGGATAAGCTTTGGCAGATTTTCTCGCCGTGCATCCAATTCCAGCAGATTCGCCGTTGAATGATGATTTGCCCGATGAACAAATCATGCAGGTCGATGAAGAAGAAAAACTACTATTTTGGGAGATGTACTTTGATGGGACATCATCTATCAAGTCTCCCCGACCCCCAAATCTCGCAAAAGCCCAAGCTGGCATCGGCCTCGTCTTCATAGAACCCGAGGGAGGTATAATGAGATTCTTGTTCAGTCTGACTGAACCTCGGACCAATAATGAAGCTGAATACGAAGCTCTAATTGCGGGACTAGAGATCGCGATCAGTGTTGGGATCACGAATCTCCAAATTTTTGGTGATTCTCAACTCGTGATAAATCAAATGATGGGCATTTACAAGGTTTGCAAACTTGAATTGGCCCACTACCACCGACGAGTTCTCGAGCTTCTAAAGCAAGTGCCAAATGTTAAGATAGCTCGAATCCCTCGAGGACAGAATGCGAAAGCAGATTATCTGGCCAAATTGGCCAAGGAGTTGGCAAACGAAGACAAGGAGACACCCATATTTATTGTGGTTGAGAATCGTCGAGTCTTAGAGCCAGCAATCCTACAGTTCCCGCAGGCAGAGGGAATACCAGATTTAACCCAGCAGGATACAGCTCTGGTTGATCCTCAATCTCCCCAACCAGTCGATCTTGAAGATCAACCTGAAGAACACCAAGTTCCTAAGAGAAGACGCAAGGCTAGCCAAGCTTCAGAACCATGGCGGCATTGTTTAGATGTTGAAGAAGATGACTGGAGACAGCCTTTTATTGATTACTTCAAAGAAAATAAACTACCAGCAGATAAGTCATTAGCGGCTCAAATCAGAAAAAGAGCACTGCGATACGCATTTGTCAACAACACATTGTATCGACAAGCTTTCGATCAAATGTGGCTAAGGTGCCTGAGGACTAAGGAAGCTGATAGAGTGGTGGCAGAAGTTCATGAAGGGCTTTGTGGAGCACACCAATCAGGTCCTAAGATGACTGCTAAAATCAAGAAAATTGGTTACTATTGGCCGACAATGGTGAGAGATTGTATTGACTATGCTAAGAGGTGCTATGAGTGTTAGATCCACGGTGATGTTATACATCAGCCGCCAAATCCACTACACCCAACAATAGCGTCCTGGCCATTTGAATGCTGGGGCACAGATATAATTGGGCCGATAGATCCGCCATCATCAGCAGGACATCGCTTCATTTTGGCAGCAACAGACTACTTTTCGAAGTGGGCAGAGGCGGCGCCATTCAAAGAAGTCACTTCTAAGCATGTGATTAATTTTTTTACCCATAACATTGTCTATAGATTCGGTGTGCCACGCCGCATAATCTCAGATAATGGAACAGTGTTCAAAAGCATCAAAATTTACAAATTTGTTGATCGCCATAAAATCGATTGGCGGTACTCATCGATATATAACCCGAGAGCAAATGGCTTAGCAGAGGCCTTCAACAAGACATTGGTAAAGCTGTTGAAAAAAATCCTCACCAAGAATAAAAGAGAATGGCATATAAAGATGGCAGAAGCGTTGTGGGCATATCGTACAACCTATAAAACACCAACCAAAGCCACTCCTTACTCACTGGTATTCGGAGTCGAAGCAGAATTGCCTCTAGAAGTTGAACTACCATCGCTTCGGGTCGCCATCCAGAATGAGCTTACTCAAAAACAGAATGCTCGATTAAGAGTGGAGGAACTTGATGCGCTTGATGAAGTTAGGCTACAAGCTCAACAGAACTTGGAGATTTACCGAGCGAGGATGGTAAAGTCCTTTGACCGAATGGTGTATCATCAAGCATTTCAAAAAGGGGAGTTGGTCTTGGTGCAGAGAAGGCCAATCATCCCGCATCGAAAGATTGGTGGCAAATTTATATCCAACTGGGAAGGACCGTTCATCGTTGAAAAGGTATACCAAGGTGGAGTTTATCAACTGATCGATTTAGATGGGCAGAGGCCTATGCCGCCAATCAATGGTCGATACCTGAAAAAGTACTATGTATAAAATAGCTTGATGAAATATTATGTTTAATGTGTTATGTTTGCATATGTTTATTAACATATGTGTTTCGTATCTTAAAATTCTCTTGCGTTAGAAGAATGCATCTCAAAATCCCCCCAAATGATTGGAGGCATTTTAAATATTTATTTGAGTCGACATCGCGCCAAACGCAGAAATCCCCGAATAAATATTTAAAACCTCAAAATAGAAAGCCTATCTGAAATATCCCCCACGAGACTGGGGGCATTTTAAATATTTATTCAGGTCGGCATCACGTAACATGCCAAAAAATCCTAAATAAATATTTAAAACTATGAAATGCAGATTTTCTCCTACGAGATAAGAAAAATTCTAATGTTTATTTGGGTTGACATCGTGCTTCATGCCGAGATCCCTAAATAAATGCTACTGATAGTCCTCCAAAATATTTTGGACATCACATTCCCCAGTATCCCAGAACTTCGAAGGTCAAGAAAAGAAGGCTTATTTAGCTCGATAAGTCTTAGTAGTAGTCCACGAGGTCTTCCTGATTGACTGGAGAGTCAAAGTTACGACGGGAAGGATATACTTCCAACTAACATAATTACCAAATATTCGTCGGTTCTGAAACCTACGACCATGAAGGTTGACTTCAAATCTGCAAACTTCAGTAAACTCAGCTTGGGGAGTGCATTTTCCCATGGCTCAAGTCTGAAGTCTGAATGGGTGTATGAGGCCGGACTCAACAAGCCAAGATGTGGCCGAGTCGCTGGCAGCTCTGCCTACTCAACAAGCCAAAAGAAAGGCCGTAGTAGTGGAACCCCTATTTCAGCAGCTAAATGATAAAGAGCTATCAAATCCTAGCTTTCCTAGTCTGATGAACTTGAATGACCCAGATTGAAGTCTTCCTGATCGTTCAGGGGGCAGAATACTACATATATCTGGTACTACCAGTTCAAGTCAAAATATGCAAATCCTTCACCAAGTCTGTCGCACAAAGCACGGAGCTGAAGGAGCCAAAATCTTAGGATCCCAACCAAAACTACAGAAGGGGTATCCTAAATGACATCAACAAATGACCCTAAAGACTGGGGGCATTTTAAATATTTATTTGGGTCAACACCGTGCAGCATGCCGAAAATTCCCAAATAAATATTTAAAATTTTATCAAAATACAGAAAGAGAGAAGACGCAGAAAATGCAGAAAATGCTACCTATAATCATCATAAAGTATCATCTGAACAAAATGCAATCCATACAAGAGGTGGCAGAGTACATCTCATAAACAAATCAAAAAAAAAAGTACATCAAGGGAGACGAGCTCGCAAATCCCCCAACTGTGAAGTAACCTCAGCCAAAACCTGGTACTCAGTCTCAGCGGTGTGCAGCTCCTCTGTGGCTCGGGTCAGTGCAGTCTCAGCGGCCTGCAGTGCCTGGTGTAACATCTGGTTGCGCTACTCCTCTCTTTTAATGAGCCGCTCACGTCGACCGTGCCCCTCCTGAAGGTCTGACTTGCGAGACATCACTCCCTTGATGTCCCTCCAAAGGTCCCTCGCGCGAGATATCAACCCCTCAATCTCGCTGGCCATGCTGGATGAACTCTCTCGGTGCCTCCTAAGAGCCTCAGTGCTCCTATCAAACTCATCACGTGCCACATTTACCGCTGCTCGGCACCCATCAACCTTCCCCTGTAACTCTGCCAAAGGAACTTTGGTGCGCATGATGGAAAGAGACTGTAACCTCCTAATGTAGAACTCGGTCTCTCTACATAGGGTCTCCCAGTACTGCATCTCTGAAGTCTCTAACCCAAGCTGTGCTAGCAAACTAAAGGTGTGATTTGCTGTAGAAGTGAACTGTCCCATAGAATCAGGTGATCCAGGATCCACTCGTGCTATCAAGTCGTGTAAAAAGCTCGTACAGTGACCGTACATATCTCCGTGCCAAGGGTCAGAAGCTACAGGAGCGTGGCAACGAATCTCTGATACATAGTCTGCTCCTGCAGGCGCTACAAGAAAGCCCACAAGCAACAGATATAAGAAAGCATTAATAAAAAATATATGAAATCTGAAATTAAAATATAATAACAGCATACCTGAAGAGGAGCTAGCAAAGTCACTGGGATGAGTCTCTGGGTAGGAGCTGGTAGGGTAAGGTGCTGCAGCTACTGGTACTAAGTCTAAGACCGTAGGTGTGTACGGCGGTACAACAGGAGGCTCCTCAGGTAAAACTGTGCTGATTCCTGATGACTCACCAGGCCAAAAAGGTCTCTCTCCGAACGCCTCTCCAGGCCAGAACGACCCATACGGGTCCACCTGAAAGCTAAAGTCCGCAAAAGGATCTGGCACGCGGTATCCAAAAAAGTCTGACATCCTAGGACTATGAATGTCTTCTCTGAGACCCCTAAAGAGATATGGTGCATCCATGGACAACTGAGGACCCACTGATACCTCCTCAGGAGTCAGAAAGTGCTCTGGCGCGGAACCAGCTACCACGCCTACGGAAGTACAGGAAGGCTCAGTGTGTCGGGAACCAGAACGCCCGCGAGAAGACTGAGGTGCCTTAGTACGGTGAAGATCAGGATCTATAACTCGTGCCCTAACAGGAGAGGGCGCAGTACCCTCAGCAGCAGTACGACTATCATTGTGCCTCCCTGCAGCAGAGTTAAAAGAAGATGCAAAACTAAATAACCAATCAACAAGACAAATGTTAACAAAAAAAATAATTAACAAAGGAGTTACCTCTATCCTCCCTGGTCCGCGAAGAGCCTCGTGAGGATCTCTGCCCCCTCGGTAACCCCAAAGTGCGTACTCGGTGCTCATACGTCCGGGCACCACGCTCCAGAAAAGAGGCAAAAGAAAGTCATACCCAGGTCAAGTGCGTGTAACTGACACCAGTCTAACTGTGGGAAGGAGCTATACGAAAGGTAAAGCTAGTACCAAATCTCAGCAAATGCAACCACACTGTAGAAGCTGCATATAAACGGGCCTCCAGAGGAACTGCGTCAATGTGTCTGGTATCGGCTACCCCAGGAATAAGCGGCCGCCCATCATATGATGTAGCCTGTGAGAAGCCAAACTGGCGAGCAACTCTGTTCGGCTGGTATCCCTCCAATATCACGGTATTGCCAGAACGATAACACAACCAACCCGGGCGTATGCTGACAAAGTACTCAGCTACTCTCAAGGTGCCCCTACTCTGTAGAAGAATACATCTCCTCTGTCTATCAAATTCATCTGTAATAACCTGCTCCCTCAAGTAAGATGGTAAACCAACAACATCTGGTTGATGAACAATAGAGAAACGGTCTACGACCAGGTGCGGAGCGAAGAAGAAAAGTCGTACTCGCTCTGACTCCAAGGTAGAGGAGGCCTGTGCCAACGGCATAACTGTCGGGTATCCCCTCTCCAAGAAGTATTGAGGGCACTCCAAACACGAAAAAGCACCTCGAATATGTAAGTGAATCCAGCCATACAAGTAATGCCACGGTAAAACCAGACCCCGCAGCTCAAGGGAGGTCGCCTCAGAAGCTGTGCGGAGGGCCCTGTAAATCCTAGCAAGCACTAGTGGAGCCAGGGAAAGGCGCTGCCCCTGAGAAAGCTGACTGGCTGCTAGGAAAACACTACAGCGTACAGATCCAACACTGAGTGGAAGAACAACAGTGCACAGCCACGTGGCTAAGAACCCCGCCAAAAGTAAATCCTCATCTATGCCTGGTAATGCAGGAGATCTGTAACCAACTGAAGAGGGCTATGCGGTATCCTCTGACAACAAAACTCTGTGTCATAGGCCAAGCTCAAAAGGATCATGTAATGATACAGCAGTGATAGACAAACAACTGTCCAGAAGAAAACTACGAACCCAGGTGTCCACTAGCATAGCAGCTCTGGCACGCATCAACAGACCAGAAGATGTGTACACCTGATGGTAATGCTGGAGAAGGACTGGGTAGACATCTGGAAGAACTAATCTGCCCCTCCTGCTTCCATCTGCTGAAGGCATCCTACAAAACAGCTCCATGTCAGGAGAAATGCACTCCTCAAAATGGCCTCCAACAACGAGTAATCCTGACACAGCCTGTAAATCTAAAAGTGTCACTGTCAGTTCCTCTGGCCCTACCCAACAGGTACTGCTGCCACTGTCCCAAAACTCCACCAATCCGTGGGCCCAAGAAGAGGGAATCCTTCCAAAGTCAAACAAAGAGGCATATACAGCCTCATAAATGCCAGCCTCCTGAAGTGTGTATCTGTGAGCCCTCAGC
The DNA here is from genome assembly GCA_019925795.1 of Dendrobium chrysotoxum. Lineage (NCBI taxonomy): Eukaryota > Viridiplantae > Streptophyta > Magnoliopsida > Asparagales > Orchidaceae > Dendrobium > Dendrobium chrysotoxum. The sequence continues at coordinate 90,916,909 of CM034314.1, read as the reverse complement.
ACATATCTGCCCCAACAAACGTACCCTGCAACAGGGCTTTGTAACCGTCCAACCGTAGAGTCACGTGGCCACTCTAATGTCGGTGAATGCAACTGATGGTGACCCAATAATCTCGACTGTACTACTGGCTCAAGTGTATCAACTGCATGCTGGAGGATGTCGCACATACCCCAACTGATCTGATCAATGGTACTGTCCACAGGGTTATACTCCCCACACTGCAACCTAATGATGGTGACCCATTCAGTAGGATTATCAAATTCTATGGAGTCTGGCGAAAGTACTGAAAGAAGGGGAGCGCGTGAGAAGAAATCGCAGAAAGTATCACGACCCCGCAACATATCCCCGTGCTGCTTAAGTCTATCACGAATGTCAGCATCACCTCGAGGATCATGTCTATCAATGACCTCCCAAATGGCGGCCTCGCTGGGCTCATCAGAAGCCATACCATCAGATCGTCGCCAACAGAACATTTTCTGCTTGGAGGAAAGAAAGGATGCATTAGAAACTGGCAATAGGGATTATTATATGCACAAAAGAACAATTACAAAAAATGGCAAGCAGCAACGCAACAAACGTGGCGTGCTCCAAGCACACACCACCTTTGTTGGGGGGCATTTGCTGACCCGCACACTGTAGACAACAGAAAACAAAAAAAAATGCTCTTACCTGTAGCGCCGAACTCCACGCGATCAGGATCCCCTGAATCCCGCAGCTTGGATGTCCCCTGCCATTCTTCGCACGATGACCGCACGTCTACGCTGCCAATTCCACGTTCATCTTAAATGCGTCGCGCGATCTCCGCTAAGAGCCGACCCCAGCCTCACGTCGTTAAATGCCGAAGGAAATGAGGAGCGAATGACTTTTTTTCCCGCAGACTTCCCAGCTCCGACACTGCTGTTCTGCTTCGCCTCCTCTGTTGTCGCTCGACTTCGCCTCTAACGACGACACTCCCTTCCTGTCGATCGAAAGTTACAACATTACGATCGGGAGCAACGACAGAGCTCGTTCGCTGTGAAGTTGTGGCAGTAGATCGGAAGCGACAAGGGAGCTCGCCTGCTGTGAAGGTTGCACAAGTCGCTTCTCCAGCTCCTTTCCACTGTTCAACTTCGCTCTAACGACGACATTCCCTTCCTGAGTGGGTCGGAAGTTACGACATTACGATCGGAAGCAACAAGGGAGCTCGCCTGCTGTGAAGATTGCACGAGGCGCTTCTCCGGCTCCTTCCCGCTACTCGACTTTGCTCCTCCAGCGATTTTCCCTTCCTATTCGATCGCGAGCAACAGCGGGAGCTCACTAGCTGCGAAGGTAATTTCTCCCTTCTGCGTGCTGCTTCGGCCAAATCCTGTAAATCCGATTGCCAAACAGCCTCTTAAGATGCAGAGGGTTTCACTCTAGTGTGTCATCTGACACTGTTATTGCATTTCAAATCCTCCTTCCATAGATGCAGAGGGTTTCACTCTAGTGTGTCATCTGACACTGTTATTGCATTTCAAATCCTCCTTCCATAGATGCAGAGGGTTTCACTCTAGTGTGTCATCTGACACTGTTATTGCATTTCAAATCCTCCTTTCATAGATGCAGAGGGTTTCACACTAGTGTGCCATTCGACACTATAATTGCATTTCTAAAAATTATGTGTGCATACGAATGTATCATGTGAAATGCATCTAATGGCATAAACCCGCATGGGCCCCGGCGAGCGTATTATTGGTACACACGTGACGTCTAGGGATGCTGTGCGGGTCAATAAGTGAATTCAAGTTCGAGCCCGATCCTTCTATCCAGGTAGATAGGAGTCGACATGGCTTGAACTATTAAACGAATATACAGCTGCGGGGTGGACTGGAAAATTTGTTTTATACGTTCATATTAGGCCTTCAAGGCCTATAATCAAGAGAATTCACTTACAAAGGCATAAAGCCTACGAAACACGATCATCTATCGACAGCTCGATAGAGTCGACAAGGTTTAATCCATGAATGAAAATGACCCTATACACCCCGATGATGGCCGTGTTGAATGCAAATCCCAACCGGAGGGGTCTATTCCAAATAATTCAAAGTGTCATCCAAATACCCAAAATCCAAATCTCCAAAAACTCTAAAACTCTAAAAATATTTTTTTTTAAATTAAACCATCAACCACTTAAAGCAAAACTCATCCACCGTCCGCAACAGTTTGCTGAGGTGGACAAATTTGAAAATAACTGCAACTCACAAAGAGCTAATGCCTGGTCGAAAATATCACTAGGATCCATTCTCAAACAATCTCCTGCCAGCAAGGACGTGGTACTAGTCCTCTAACCGGTAGTTTCGCCGCCAAATGGCACTGCAGGATAAACGGTTATGACTCGGGGCCCTCTGAACCAGGTGGTCGCCGCCAAATGGCACCATTATATTATGGTTATGGCCAGAGCCCGTATGCTCCCCAATGGCATCAAATCCTTGAGATATAAATCAATAGGATTTGATCGATAGGGCACAAAGCCCTCTTTTAGCTAAGGTGGATTCAAATTTGTCCCCTTAGACAAACATTCAACCTAGGTCTATAAGGTACCCTTGGACGAAGTAACCCATGACTGCCGACAAGGATCCTTCTGTCAGGTTGGGTCGACTACCTCCTCTGACTAAGTAGACCAGGGATCACGATGGCCCGAGACGACGAAACCATGGAATCTTGATCGGGTCTATCATCCATTCCCCCACCATCCGCTTTAAGTGCAAGATGGTGAAATTTCTATTTTAAATATCAAACCCTTTGAATATCTATATCCATGTTGCTACTATATGCCAGATGCATGTATTCTCTACATATCTGATTGACGACTAGCCTTAATCGAAAGTTCTCTCTCGTTATCGGAAGGGGTAATTAACTATAGGGGCTTGCGCCTACAGGAAACCAGAACTCAGATCATAAAGTCCTCGCAAAATGAGGGCGAAATCTCTGGGTAGTGTCTTATCTACAAACCCATATGCCTTCCAAAATTTACCCCGGAACTTAATTCTGTTAAAACTCCCCCTCCCCCACCGCCCCCCCCCCCCTGAACCCCCCCCTGAAGAAAGCAAAGCGGGCGGAGGCCGGGGCTGAATTTTCGGAGCCCACAGCACATTCACATTGCTTCGAGGGTAACAAGCCTAATACCAAGAGAATTGATTGTCTTTTGGCTTGCAAACTTACCACTACTAACAACTCAAGCTCATCCTACTCTTTCTCTAGTAAGCTACTTCCCTACAACATTTCCCTCTGGCCACCACCAATAAAGAAGCCCTTTTCACATCAACTCTCCACTCTCGTCCATGCCCTCTACATATTAACCATCTAGGAAAAGTAAAATGCTCGCTCAACTGAGATGATGAGATTTCTTTTATCCTTTCTTGGATTTGTTCTATGAGAAAATCATGTTGATAATTGCTCATCATCTCATTTCAATCCGATTTGAACTAAATGCAAATAAGAAAAGGGTTTTGATGCCAATTCACTTTCCCCAAATGTTAGAAATAATGCTCCAACCACAATAGATAACAAAGGCATATAATAGATTTTGCAACCATTTCCAAACTCCATTCCAAAATACTTAAGAAGCCTAACAAACAAAAAAGTTTGGAGCGTTGTTGCATTAGATCCATAAAAAGAAGCTTTTATATGAAACATAAATCACATGAATGCTTTCCAACATAAAGCAAACTTTAAAACTTTTCAATACAAAATATTTTTCAACATAAAACCACTTTTAAAGCTTTATTTCACACAAAGCGGATTTTAGAATTCTTCCAACAAATTTTTTTCACTTCTCAGGCTACATGTCGCCTAAAGAAAATTTTTAAACAAGGGACTCATGAACTTCCCAACATAAAGCTCATAACCCCTTTCAAAGCTCAAAGAGAACTATTCCAACCACAAAAACATATGACTTTGTATTGAATCAAATTGAGCTTGCAAACGAATCATAAAACATATGAAAGCTTTCCGATCTCGTTGAGGCATAGCAAGCAACCAAATAATCTCATGAAACGAAATATAAATATGCATACTAAACTTTACCAAATACCCAAAGCTTTTATCCATATGTTTGATATGCACATGTCCAACATCACATTCCAACACTAGTAGACAAGACTTCATCAAAATGTATGAGAGAAAACAAAGGAGCGACCATACATCCCTTTGCCAAAAATTCAAAGTCGACCTCATGTTATTGGAAGGGTAAAGGAAAGAAAGATCGTTTGATGTCAAATTCATTGTCCAATGTTCAAGAAACATTCTACTGCAATTGTAAATATGATTTTCATATAAAGCCCAAACAAACCCAAGAAGACAAAGAAAACTCATCGTCCCATTTCAACTTAATCCGAACTTAATGTAAATAAGAAGAGAAGGGTTTTGAGGCCATCATGACTATTATTTTTGAAATAAGAGCGAAACCCATGAGGAACAATCTTTACCAAAACATGTCGCTAGGTAAACTTCAACACTTTCCTTATTTTCAAATTGGAAGGAATCCAATACTCATGTTAAATGCAACTTACCATGCGAATGAACATAAGGACTTTCTAACATGGTTATAACTATCTTCGTCAATCATTGAAACAAGATAAGAGATTGCCACCATCCATTTCTAATAAGATGCATATATGAAAATTAGAGAGCAAATTTATTTCATATAAGAATAACTTGAGATCTTGTTTCAATCATTCACAAGGTTTAATGAAGATATGTCATTATCTAAAACCTTCTCAAGTATTATTTTCTTTGCAGAGACAAAATGCTTGTCCTCCATGTAGAGTTTCGATATGAGTAGCCCCATTATAGTGTATCTTTTCTTTCAAGAGCATTTCATCAAGCAACTAAAGTGCAACACTATGAAACCATAAAAAATGAACCCATAAGAAGATAATGCCATACAAACACCATCACAACATGTGTGAACAAACCAAAGGAGCTAAGTAATCAAATTCCTTCACAAAGAAATCATCCACAATAAGCATATGTCTATAACCACTCTACAAAAAAAAAGAATGGAATATCAAAGCTCTCATAATACATATTATATGGCATTCATACATAGTATATCTCCATTCAACAAGACATGTTCCAAGTAGACATGGAGATAAGAATAGGAAGAACTATCTAATGGTGAAATCCACAAAATAAGGTAAACAATACCTATCCAAAAATCTAAGAAGAATAAAGGAGGGGGGAAGGAGGAAATAAGAAGAAGAAGAAGAAGGAGAAGAAGAGGGGGGAAGAAGTTACCTGCCCTAGAGAGGAAGAAGAGGCTTTGGTTGGGGCAAGGGAGGCGGACGAGTCCAGTGACAGTGTCAGCTAAGGCGGCGTCGGGTCCGAGGCTGGTTCCGCCTGGGCTTCGGACAGAGGTGAGGAGGCGAGAGAGAGAGAGGGAAAACGGGGAGGCTTCGACCACCTGGATTCGCTCGGATTAGAGAGGCGGAGAAGGGGGCGGACATTTTGCGAACAAAGGAAGACGAGAGAGTGGAAGGGAGAGACGGAGCTTCTGCGAACCAGAGAAGAGTTCGAGAAGAAGAGGGCTTTTTTTTTGTCTGAACAGAGGGAGACGGGAGATAGGAGATGTGCGAATGCTTGGAGCGGGGTTATGCCTGGGAGAGTTGCGAACCTCGGAGACAAATCCGCTACTTCGCCTTCTCGATCCCATCTCCATACACCGAATAAGGCTTTGTCGCGCTCGATCTCTGCAAAAAGAAGTATGCATCCCTCTTGAAGTGAGCAGCTCACGCGACTGAAGCACTGCAGTAGCGACAGGTCTCGGGCCTTGGCAAAATCTGGGCCGTCGGGTTCAATTTCCTGATTTGGATGGAGATTTGAATCATTTGGAAAGCCATTTGGATTTTAATTAGCACTGAAATGAACTGATTGGGTCAAAATTGGACTTGAATTGAACATGATTTGGGTCAAATTGGGTCAATCTAAGTTCAATTTGATTTGATCAAATTAACAAAATTAAATTTAAATAAAGCGACGTCTTGAATCGAATCAAACTCGACGCGGCTAAAATGAACTAATCTGGCCTAATTGAACACAATCAAGTATAATTCGACTCAATTCCGAGTCAATTTGAGTTCAATTGAGTCTTATCATTTTAATTTAAGAAAATTGAAATTGAGTCGACACAATCGAATCCCAAATCGACATCGATTTAATTGAATTAGCCTAGGCGAGGTTCAATTAGCTTAATCGAACACGCTCGAAGATAAATAGGCGAAAATGGAGGTCAACATGTTCTTGATCTGGTGTAAAGTTCCTATGCCCCACATTAATACTCCCCTCCCAAAAAGTCGCCTTGTCCTCAAAGTGGAAAGAGATAAACTACTTCTAGATGGTACTATAGGGCTCCCATGTCGCCTCATACTCTGATAAATCCTTTCACTTGATCAGCACCTCCCTGATCTTATTGTCTCCTTGGCGCATCCCTTTCAGCTCCAGTGATTCTAATATCACCTTTATATTCTCTGACAGTGCGAGTGGTAGTGTGGGCATGGGTATGTGGACTCCAATGGCTCATCTCAATTGCGATACATGAAATATGGGATCGATGGCTGAGGTCGGTGGCAACCGTAAGCGATATGCTATTGCACCAATGTGCTCCACTACCCCATAGGGCCCAAAGTAGCAGGTGGAGAGCTTCTCATTCCTTCGTCGAGCCAAAGACATTTGTTTGTAAGGTTAGATTTTTAGATAAACCCAGTCCCCAACCTCAAACTGCATGTCTCTCTTGTGTTCATCTACCTATTTTTTTATGATTTGTTGTGCTCTCCGTAGATGTTCAATCAATTCTATCAAAATCTGGTCTCCTTCTCCCAAGTATTGCTCCACTGATGACACTGGTGTGTTGTCATGCCCATAATGTATTAACTAAGGTGGATCCCTCCCATATAGAATTTTAAATGGTGTTGTCTGGGCTGCTGTATGATATGAAATGTTATACCACTATTCCTCCTAGGCTAACCACTTGGCCCACATCTTTAGTGTATCTAATACAAAGCAACGAAGATAAGTCTCCACACTGCAATTCACCACCTTCATTCGGCCATCCGTCTGGGGGTTGTAAGTTGTACTTCGCTTCAGGATAGCCCCCTACAACTTGAATAACTCCCTTCAGAAGTAGCTCAGAAAGATCTTGTCCTGATGGAATACAATGACCTCAGGTATGTCATGCAAACGGACCACCTCTTTAATGAATCAGGCTGCCACCGACACCGCGGTGTATGGGTGGCGTAAGGGAATGAAATGAGCATATGTGCTCAATCTGTCCACCACCACTAGAATCACAGTGAACCCTTCTGATCTAGGTAGTCCCTAAATGAAGTCCATAGTCACCTCTTCTCAAACCTTCTTGGGTAATGGTAAAGGCTGCAAAAGACCGCCTAGAGCTATAGCCAAGTATTTGTGTCTCTGGCACTCATCACAACTGGCCACCAACTCCTTTACATCCTTTCGCATACCCACCCAATATAGCTTCACTGTCAGTCTATGATATGTCTTTTGAACTCCTAAATGTCCCCCAATAGTTGTGCCATGAAACTCTGGCAATAAATGAGGGATGTGTGGTGATGTCCTCGACAACACCAATCGTCCATGGTATAGCAGCTTCTAACCCATCAAAGAGTAACCATGATGGCTATCCTTGTCCTGCAATAAATCTCCTCTGATCTTACTCAGCCCCTCATCCTACTCACTCTCACGTTTCAAAGCCTCCCAATCCAACACTATGGAAATAGATAGAGCAATAACCTAAGGGTCTTCACTACGCCTGGAAAGAGCATCTACAGCTTTATTTTCGAGCCCAGGCTTATACTAGATCTCAAAGTCATAACCCAACAATTTGGAAAGCCACCATTGATGCTCCTCTGTCACCATCCTTTATTCCAACAGGAACTTCAAACTCCTTTGGTCAACCCAGACTATGAAGTGTCACCCCAACAAGTAAGGTCTCAACTTCTGTATTGCCAACACAATCGCCATCAACTCCCTTTCATACACTGATTTCAGCATGCCCTAGCAGTCAACACCTGGCTGAATATAAGCTATGGGTTTCTGACTCTGAATAGTTTCCATTTCTAAAAGTTCTGACCATAAAATATTCATTTAGTTGATGAAATTATTACAATTATAGATCTTTATGTATGTTTTTAGTGGTGATCTTATGGGCAAGTTATATATTTATTTATTGCAATTAATTATCTTATTATAATAAAATGTTTAGCAATCATGTTTAAGCTTGATTGTTTTCGCATGATGCTCATAGATATTCAAGCATTTAAATGCATTCACAAGAATTTTATGGACTCAATTATATGGTAGCATAAAAGTTCTTACCATATGAGATTGATTTATTTGATGAGAAGGTTAAAATAGTCATGATAATGTGCTTTGTTAATCATGCTAGTTTATTTACCAATATTGAATACTCAATGCCTTGCCATTTATGCCTTAGTGAATAGGTTCACATGCAAATCTTACACTTGCAAACTCTTACATGTTGATTTTGTGGTTTATAGGTTACTAATTAGGCGACCTTGACTAATGAGTAATGTTTCTTGCACATGGGAAGGTGATTAAAAAGCTCTTTATTTTATTTTTATCATAGTTGACCTCTCTTCTTAAATAAACTATCATAAAATTTAGGTTTCAATTAATATTTTTGGGTAAATAACTTGAAATTCATTGAACTTTAAAAGCTCGGCTAATTTTTTGCGCACATTTTTCAATGTGAACAAGTTCATATTTCTTGAATTAACTCTAAATTTACTAACTTCCACCCCGCCTTTTCAGCATGCTGTAGAAGCCCAATGGATTGTGAGAAGTGGCATCAAAGCCTTAGTAAGGAGATTTATCTTAGTAGAATATTCACATCTTAAATTTCTAAACTTTGCCTTAGAGAAGCAGATGTCAATGGTTAACAAATTAGAGACATGTATGCATGTTTTTAATGGTGATCTTATAGACAAGTTGTAAATTATTTATCAGAATTACTTGTCTTGTAATAATAAAATGTTTAGAGATCACTTTTGTGTGATGGCTGTTTTAGAATGAGGATTGTGGTTAAGACCTTTTAACGTATGAAATCCCTATCATCATATTATAAGGCCAACCATTTCAGCTCATTTTTTAGCGATGTAAGATCTGATTTTTGGGTCTAATTTTGTGTCCATCATATAGAATTTTCAGGAAGCACATCAGTTCCATTATTGCTAACACAAAGAATCGCTTCACACCTATTCATTAGCAATGTAGCTAATACTTCAAATCAAAATAATTGACAAGTAGTAAGAGCAGAACCAGCAGTAGTATCAAATCTATGATCAGCAAGTGATTAGAGCCTAAAAATAACGCATTGTTGATGAGACTATGAGAGCATTAGTTAGGCGAGTAAGATCATAAAATCGGTTAACAGTTGACATAAAGAAAATGCATGCATTGCCAGAAAAATGACAAAAGGAAGCATTACATCTGCAAGAACCATTACCTGGAATTTTCCCACTCAGTTGAGCCAAGGCGGAATCACGCTCGTCAGGCTCGTCAGAACGCTGGAATCGCAACGGGATATGGCTGGGAAGGGTGATGAGGTCTGCTCCTGCTGGGATTTCGCTGAGGGAGGATACGCCTAAGCCATCGGACCCTTGGTTTGCAATTCTGAGCTTGGGGTGAACGAAGCCGCCTTCTCTATGAACCCATTGGACGAGGTCCGGCGGATGGAGAACAAGCCGAGACGACGAGGCCGAGCACGTCAAAAGCCGGCGATGTGCCATTGATTTCATCGATGAGGTGGTAAAATCCACGGCGGCGTTTAGCATCCTCCACGCCGCGAAGCTCGACATGGCCTGTGGATGAAGCGTAAACGAAGAGATCATGGACGAGCCGAGGATAAACCTAAATTGTCGGTAAGAGGCTAGTACTGGTTGTCCTGGGCTTGACATTATGTGACTAAGGTTAACCCGCCTGTTATGAAGAGGTGTTTTATAATAGGAGATTTACATGGATACATAATTTTTTATATTTATTTATATAAGCTATTAATTTTAAAATATATTAAAATTATCTTATCTAAATTATATTTTTTTTAAATTTAGATACTAAAATTTTATAATAATAAATATAAAAATTAATATGTTAGATATTTAAAGAAAATTTTAACTTCATATATATATATATCTTATAATACACGTGATTTATAAATATAATCTTCTTACAGAGAGATATATATATATATATAATTTATTTATTTATTTATTTATTCATTTATTTCAAACAATAAAAATAAATATATTAAGGTGAGACACATATCATTGATGAGCATCCAGGGGAAAAACAAATTTTGCAAAAACGGTAATATCTTATGAATTGAGTTTGAAACTTTGAATAAGCCTTTTTATGACAAATGCTTTCCTTGAAAACTTAGGGATAAAAATGGAGCAAATTTTATGTAGCTTACTTAAGAAAACTTATCTATTAAGAATTATGAAGCTAAGATTGAGGAACTATCATGATTTGCTCCTAAAGTGATCTAAAATGAGGAGGCTAAAATAATGATGTTTCATATTGGGTAGAGAGTTGAAATTTTGAATCATGTTGCACCTTTAGAGCTAAAAAGTTGTGGGAAATTGGTGCAAAAGGTCTTAATTATTGAATAGCACCAACCAATAAAGAGGGAATGTCAATCAAATAAGCGACGAATAATAATCAAGCTTTCGAGAGAGAAAATAAGAAGTATTTCAATCCCCTAAAATAATCCTTGAGAAAATATAGTCAATTGCAGTCATTATAGAGAAAAACAAAAGATGGAGGATTATTACAAATTGAATCTATTGTGAGCTATTATATTCACGGCGGTTGAGTGAAAGAATGTTTCGGCCTAGGGACACACGAATATCCAGCACACAAATAGATGATTGAGAGAGCAAGAAAACACCAAAACTTTTTTTAGGTAGAAAACCTAAAAGGGGAAAGATCATGGGGCTTTACCAATATGAGAAGATTTCACTATACTTTAGTGAGTTGAAAGCTTGACCCATCCCTTATATGGGAGACGGTAAAATTACAATATTTTGGAGATTTAGTCGAACCTTTTATAAGTACTTGGGAGTTGTGGCAATCGTGGTTAGACGATGAAAGTCAGGAGTCCAGTAGCGACGGTTGGGAGAAGATCCAGCAAGTGTTGGCGACTAGGTGGAGATCCGACGGTGGTTAAGTGGAGGTTCAACGGTAGAACGGAGGTCCAGTGGCGGTTGACGATCGGGTGGACATCCGATGGCGATCGGGCGAAAGTTCGATGAAATTTGACTATTTTGGTGTCGTTTGGTTTGTTTCCTTGGGATGTTCAATTTGACTATAAGCTTGTTGAAATCAGAGTTCGGATGGTCCCAAATTTAATTTTGGAATTGCCAACTAAGATATGCTTCAAGATTCATGTTCAATTAAGAAGATTTTTGATGATGTACCAGAATCATTGATATTCCACCTGTGACAACATGCCTCGTTTCATTTCCAACTACCAATATAAGAATAAGGACAATCAAGATACGAGGAATAATTAAAGGCTTAAAATTCTCATGCAATGATGTTTGCTTTAATGATTGAGGAAGACTTGTCTTTGAATGCCATTGTGGTAGGTACATTTTATGCCTTTGGAGTTTCAATTTATACTCTTTTCAATTATGGATCAAATCATTCTTTTTATATCAAACATGCTAAATGTCAAGCATCAACTCAAATCTCATCTTTATAAAACTCAACTTACTATCTCAACACCATTAGACACCACTTTCAAATCAAAATATATTATCCAATTTATTAAATAATTATTTAATCACACAGCAAGCCCCTAGACTTACTCCCTCTATCAATTAAAATTATTGGAATTATTCTTATAATATATTGATTATCAACTTAGAAAGCAAATATTAATTGCTTTAAAAGAAGAGTGAGTTATATCCTTGAAATTAACAATCATTTTTTCATTCTAAAAGATACCAATTTTATAATAAGTTAAACTGCTTTATTCATTAAGGAAGTGCATATAATTCGAGAGTTTTTAGACATATTTTCTAATAACTTAGTTTGTCACTAAAAGAGTTAGATTTATCATTGACTTAACAAATCCATAAGTCACTTTACTGAATGGTCACATTGGAACTTTGAGAATTGAAAATATAGCTTTAGGAACTTTGGGATTTGGGATTTATTAGGCCCATTGTTTCACATTGAGGTGCTCCCATAGTCTTTATAAAGAATAATAATGGATCTTTTTATTATGCATAGGTTATCACGTTTTAATTCAAACTGCTATTGAGAATAAGTAACTATTACTAATAATTTAGTATTATTCAATCAATTACAAGGTGATAAAATCATTTTAAAAATAGGCATTCATTCAAATTATCACAACTAAGAATTCAAGATGTACATACTCCTAAGACATCATTTAGAATAAGTTGCAACCATTATAAATTTACTATCATATTATTTGACTTAGCTAATACTTCATTCGTATTTATGGATATAATGAATATGATATTTCATTCATTTATTGATTAGTTTGTGATAATTGTTATTGATGTCAACCTAGTTTGCCTCTTGTCTTAAAGCTCATGAACATTTCATAACAATACTCTAAATACTTAAAACATCATCAACTATATGAAACATTTAAGATGTGTTGATTTTGGCTAGAACAAATAGCTTTGCTTGCCACATAGTGAATGAAGATGGGATTTCAATAAATCATCAAAAGATTGAAGCAATACTAAATTAGTCAACTTGTTATTGAATAAAGAATTTTTTCGGTTTAACTTGTTATTGAATGTTTGTGGAGGCATTTTGTTTATTTAGCTTTGCCTATGACAAGCGAGATGAAGAAAAGTTCAAGGAATTGAAATAATGGCTATATCAACATCAATCCTACATTTGCCTGAAGGAAAAAGAAGTTTTGTATTGTATACCATAATAATCTATGCATTAAGGCAACCAGAGAAACATGAACAAAATTATCCTGCTCGTGGTCTTGAGTTAGCAACTGTAGTTTTTGCTTTAAATATTTGGCATATTAATGATTTGTTAATGACATATTCATGATCCAATAAAAGTATATTATAATTCATGCATGTATGAAATTCTAGCTTGGGAATCCAGGTGCGTGGTGTTAGCAAGCACTGAAGCGCTTCCCTCTTTGTTTGAAGACATTTGGAATGGTGGGTGCAACGACGATAGAGATTTAGGTACTATAGCCCCGACTTCGGTCTACATTATTTTAGGCGAGCATTGTGGTTTCAAGCATTGCAGCGCTAGGTCACTGAAATTATTTTTTTAAATATCTCATTGCACTAACTCATTTAAGTACCCTAAGCCCATTCTTAGCATGCTCTTGGCCGAATAAGAGAGGGGAAGAAGGAGAATAGGAGGAGAGAGAATAGAGGTTTGGGGTTGTAGAGCAAGTTCTGTCAATCCTTCCAGTTAAAAAAGTATTCTGATCCCGGTAAACAACTTTAACCCTACTTCTATTTTTTATGATTTTGATTTTTTTTATTTTTCTATCTCAAATTTGATAAAAATACAATATCTTTCGGTCTAATTGGCTTTCAACGTTTAACTTTAGATATGTTGTAGATATCTTCATTATAAATATTTTAATATAATCAAATTAGGATTTTATCAGTTAGTTTTGTACATAAGATATTTTACCTGAATTAATAAGAATAAAGACTTAGAGAAAATGATGTAGGACTATTGCATCTGTCTCATTATGTCTTACATGACATGAATATGTTATAGTTTGCCTGACATGACATGCATTCTGACATGAGTATACTGATGAAACATGGACAATGATAGTCACATTGAATATGCCTGCAATAGTTCAAAGTACTAAAATGATATACATGTTAATTATACTAGATATATATGATATATGACGCATATTATTATAAATGATAATTGCATGATGTGACATACATGTATCTAAAATAAAGGATGATTATTGATTGGCTGATTTAAATTGGCCAGAGCAAGATATCATGTACATGAGGGTGAGTTGATGGGTTTTCATTTAAATAAGGGATTTTTGGTGTGATCCCTATATAAGATACACGATGAGAGTCATAAGAGAATGAGATAAGATACACCAACGAGCTAGAGTGACGACTCTGATAAGAAGCCACCTGACTATAATGTAGGTGCATGATATATGAGACTGATACATGATATAAACAATACAAGATAATAATATACAATATACATGATATATGATATTGACACATGATACATGATGCTGATATATGATTTATACATATGATGCCCAACACACGCACACACCGATATGACATAGCATGCATAACAACATATATACTAATATGTGATATTATATAATATACCTATTAACGTACATGACATGGCACATATGTGACATTTATGATGTTAATTTATATTGGTAATTAATAGAACATAAACATGAATATGATGCATTTATAATAATATCACATATACATTTACTTAGGGGAGTAAGAAAATGACCCAAATCGCTAACCTGACCCTAAAAATTTGGGTTCAGGTTGACCCGTTTAAGAAGCTGGTTATGTGCAGGTCCAGAATTCCGACTTGTTTATTAAACGGGTCGGTTTTGATTGACTCGCCAACTTGATTTTGACTCAAAAAAGACCCGATTAAATTATTTTTTAAAAAACTTTTTTATTTGTTGGTATGATTGTCTTAATTTTTTTCTTAAGTAATCTAAAGTCAATTAGAAAGTCATTTGGATTTCTAGCGGGTCGGGTTCGAGTTGATCGAATTTTAGTCAGGTCAATTTCAGGTTAGGCTCGAACCCCACCCGTTGACCCCTTTTGACACCCCTGCATGTACTGATAGTAGTTAGAACATATGTACGATTGTATTGATTTATATGACAACATTCATATAACATTTCACAAGATGTACTGGAATTGGATTAAGACAGAGATTATTGATCCATCACTTGGCTACTATTTATACTGATATCCAACCGTTCATATGGATTGGTATCATTCAAACTAGTTGTCATATGTCATATTAGTTTAATCTGAATTATTACATGCATATTAAGCCCTTTTAATGGTTGTTATTTAATAATGTATAATTATCAAGTAATATATGTGGCTTAAATAGGAGATTGTTGAAAAATTTATAACAAATATCCTAATTTTTAAATCATATATTAGGTGCTATCATATTTTAAGCATATAAAACCATGTTCAAAATAAAGATTAATTATTATATGACTTTTGAAGCATCTCATTAATTTTGTATAGATTTTTTATGTGTATATATAATGCATTTTATTTTATTTTTTATGGCGGGCTAAAAAAATTAATGCATTCAAGTATAAATAGAATCATGATCCATAGCATAAAAGATTTATTTTAATTTTAGCCACATTCAACCTTGAGTGAAAAAAGCCTTTTTTTTATAATATATTTTTAGAAGCGAAAAGCCGAAAATCTCAAGTTGATGATTCAATGAATTCAAGTGTGCTTTTGATAAAATATTTGGATGGGATTTGATATGAAATTTTGAATAGTATATTATTTTTATTTTTGTAAAATTTCAATAAATATTTTTTTAATTGCACCAATTTTTTATTTATTTATAAAAACAAATATCTATTAATGATAGATATCATTTTAGATGCATCTCTATCTGAATATTCAAGTTAATACTTAAAATAAAGTTATTTGAATAATATATATTTTTTAAATATTAAAGATTTTTTATAAATTAAAAAAAAACATAATAGGCCATCACCTTTATAATATAGGAAATATTAATTATATGAATTATGAGGCTTTGATCCAGTTACGGTAGTCACCGCTCATAGAATCCCACCAGCCGATTGGCCCTCCAGGCTCGTAAATTACCCCTTTAGCCCCCTCCAAAACCCTAGCAGGAATCCTGCTCTTTCTCGCTCTTTTCATCGCCCTTGTTCATCCCCAAAGAGTTCATAGATGGCGACGAGTTACTTGTGTTAATTTTATGTCTCCTCTCATCATCAGGATCTCACTGCTTCACTACTTTTCGTCCTCTGCAGTCCGATTTATCTTCCCTCCGTTAGCGTTCAGCGGCCGCTTTATTGGTCTTTTCCTGGCTTGGTGAGGAAGCCGCCAACTCGGCTAGGCTATTGTTACCTTCCTATTCTTACCTCAGTTGTGTTTGATGCTTTTAGTTATATATTTTTCCTAGGGAAAAAAAATTAAGGACAGTCTGCACCGAAATTTTAATCGGTTGTTTGTTATCTTTTTGATGGATGCTTGTAGTTGCATGAACTACAATGTTTGGTTTAGGTCCACTGGCGTGATATTAAAGCATAGAAGCTAAGTAGTACTTTTGTATTGTGCTTGCTTTCTGAATAATACTTATATGGATTTTTTTTTTCATCGCTAGAGTTCTGTGCTCTAAATATCTTAGTTTGGACTTTTGATTAGGACCATGCATTTTACCCTGAAATCTGCTTTTTGTAGTCTGCATTCATGTTTGACAGTTTATGCGAGGCTAAATCCCTAGTTTATTGAGTTTTCGAGTGGTAGATTATCTAAAATTCTCAAGCTTCCTGATGTTTAGTGCTGCAGCCGTACCGACGTCGTAGTGCAGAACTCCGGGGCACTGATGTTGGGGAGGTTGTGAGCTTTTCATCGACAGCTGTTTAACCAACATCTTTTTAAATCTGATGACCTGGTTAATGGGTTATATCTGTATTTTGCTGAATAAAAATCAACTGCTCATAGATTCTTTTTTAGCTCTTGATATTTTTAAAGTGTCTATTCGGTAAGTTAATTTAGCTTGGCGTGAAAGTTCTGTTTTTATTCCCTTTCCATTATTTTTAGAGGGGGAGATTCCATTCATCGTATGATTGCTGCATATGAATATTATTTGTTTTTTATTTCATTAATTATATATATATTTATTCTTCTTTAGATACGTTGCTGGGTGGTCTAATTATGAGAAGAATCTCTAGTGAAAGAGGCAGAGGCCAAGTTGAAGGCAGGGTCCGTGGTTGGGGCCAAGGATTAGGTGGCACGTTTGTTGGCAGGGGAGTTAGGATGCTCCGTCAAGGGCCTCTCAGAATTAACCAATCTTCTTCATTTAAGATTGCTAAGGCAAGCACAAAACTATTGCTGTTTTTTGCACATATTCAAGGCGGTACATAATTTAAGAAATTCAAAACATGGAGGGATGACATCTAAGCTCTTTTATGCCCGGGCTGGTGTAGGAGATGTTGAATTTTCATGCATATCAATTGTTTTGGATATTAAATGGGGGATCTGAAAGGGAGTTCTCGCTAAATGTGGAATTTCTCATTTCCTTCATTCTAATGCTGTTGTTGGTTGGAGTAAATGAGGGGCGAGCACGCTCATTTCTCAGAGGCGAAGCTGTCAACCGTTGCTTGAAGGATGTTTGATTGGTGGAATGCTCTTCCTCCATTTTCTATCTGTATGATTTATTTGTTTATTGATGTTTTTCATAATTGTGGCCTGACATATCAGTACTAATTGCAGTTTTGCAGGGTTATACTAATTAAGTTGATCTTGTGTGGTTTCTTAGTAAGATATTAAGTGTGCTGTACTCACATTCTCGTGCATCTGGCGTTGCATTCTTTAAAACGACTTTCTATTTGTTTATCAGTCATTCAGCAGAACAAAGGGTCTACTATGGAGACATGATCTATTTGAGGATAGTATTGCTGCTGCTGGTCTTGGAGGATCCGAAGGTGGAACAAAATTATACATATCCAACTTGGATTATGGTGTGTCCAATGAAGATATAAAGGTCTGTTTGTCTGTAAATCAGGAATGCAATGATGTGATGCTAAATATTGCTAGTTTCATATCCTTGAATGAATTTGTACTCATGTCCTAAGGCATGTTCTGATTGTGATTCAGGAATTATTTTCCGAGGTTGGTGATCTAAAGCGTTCTACAACTCATTTTGACAGAAATGGCCGTCCAAGTGTAAGTTTTAGTTCAACCTATTACTACCTATAACTGAAATGCATATTGTAATGTTGTTTGACGGTGTAATTTATTTTAATATTGATTGTACCACATGGTTGTTAGGATAATGCTCTAAATGCAATCTTGCATAGAATCGTAGACTTGAAAGTTATTGAATCTCTTTTTTCTTATAATGAAACATGCTTATTTTATTTGGTATTTGTTTTTGTAAGAGTACACAATCATATTCAATACTTGTTGGGTAATTTTTATATAAGCTTAGTTGTGTCATGTTGGATGATTTAGAATGCATTATTGTAGAAAAGTTGTAGTGAGTTAGCTTTACATTCTAGAATCCGTTTTTTGGGTTATTAATTATTAACATTTGAGTATGCGTGAGTAAAAAATTATGTTCATTTAATTTCAGCTTTTGTGCTTGTGTGTTGATTGTAATGATTTTGACCTGATGATGCTTTTACTTGGCCATGCTTGTTCTCCAGGCGGTCAAATAAAGCTACTTGTGTGAATAGGCAATGTACTATTGATTTTAATTCATCGAAACCAAATTAGGATATAAACTATTATAATATTACTTCATGCATAAGCCTTTCTTATAAGGTTGATAATTATTGCTTAAACTCAAATTGATCATTAATTAGTCGAAGTGTGTGTGTTTTAATGCATATATACAAAGACATATACATATATTTATGATTGCATAAAACATATATTATACATATACACATATATGCTCGTGTATGTGTTATGTTTAATATTATAACTTTATATTTAGATTGCCTTGCTCAAATTTGAGTAGAGATCACTCGTACTTGTCTCCAGCTTGGTGAGTTGAACTTATCAAGTGAAAGAAACAAAGCTTAAATTACCGCATTGCTTTAACTCATTAGATTGGAGTCGTCTCATTTTAAAATAGACGTAAGATTTGTTTATTGGGTGCTATAATTGAAGTGTTTTAGAAGTAGAAAACAATATAACCGTCCTCCTCACCTATGTTTTCTTGTTCTTCTAATGGTTAATTGCCATAATCCACAAATTAGCTTTCATTTTGTTAATTCCACAATGTGAGTCTGCATTTGGTGTTGGCTTGAGCTTGATTAATTGAGTTGACTCAAGCTCAATCCTAGGGTTACTTGAGTTTAATTGGACTCTATTAGACTCTCACATCCAACAATGACATGCACTTACACACACAAGAAAAGGAAAAAAGAATGATAAAAAATTATGAACTCACCTACGTGGGGATTTACCTTGCCAACCATGGAGTAGTTATTTGAATATGCTTGATGGTGGGAAGTATGAAGAGTATCCCACCACATGACATGCAGATGGTGACAAGATATTCCATGAAAAATTAGTTATATGTTAAAATGTTAAAAATACATTAGTTGTTTTACATATGAAATGTAAGTTATTCAATAGTTTTTTTAATAAAAATATTGCTCATCAAAGTCACGAATCAAGCTCAAATTACTATGTTAGTATGCTTCTACAATTAAATTGTATTTTGATCCCTACATTTTACATCAAAGTTAGTGCTCGTTTGCATACACATCATTTAGTTGGATTATTTTCATTATTTTTATGTTATTATAAGATGGTGCCTAATATTTTACCTACTATTTGACTTGAGATTTCAAATCACTTCTGATTTATGGCCAGATAATCTATCTTGATAGTCTTGTTTTGTTAGATATTTTTTTTGGTTGAGGAACAAGTTGGTATTGTGCTTAATGACTAAGTTAACAAGTTGTATGATATGTTAGTTGTAGATCTTGACCTTAAAACATGCTTATATTGAGCATGCTTTACATGATCCAAGAGATTTCAAATGCAGGCCCTGGAGAAGAAAAATACATGGGAGATCACGGACCTGCTAATAGGAAAAAAAATCAGTCTGCTGCAAATGGATGTTCTCTGTGAAATGCAAAGCTGATGGTACATTGGAAATGTATAAGGCAAGACTGGTACACTCGGATGTACAATATTGACTACCAGGAAACTTTTGAACCGGTGGTCAAGATGAACAACGTGAGGATCCTGCTTTCACTAGCAGCCAAGGTTTAAAAAGGCAAAAGCATGAATCGAGGCGTTTTACCTTAGCGAATTGAGGCGTAAGCCTAAAAAAAACACATGAACTTATAAATAATTCATAAAAATGACAAATAAAATAAAACATCAACATATTTATTTGATTCATCATTATAAAGATATAAAATACAAATTTTAATATTAAATGTTATTATAAAATAAAAAATTGAAATGATATTCAAAGTAAGCACTCATTTAAAATTTAAATATACCATAAAGATTAGAATTCACGACGGCCTCATTCTTACTTAAATATTCTTCGTAATAGCCCTCAATATAATGATTATATCATCCTCGAATTCTGACTCATTGTCATCTTTTAAACATTCTTCAATTATAATATTTTTTTTAACTCCCCATACTAATTAACATTGGATTCAATGTAATATAAAACAAAGCAACATATTAATAACACAACAAAGTAATCCATTATATTTAAATCATCATTTGATTTTTTTTTTTTTAAAGTTTGAACTCTACTTTGCTACTTTCTTTAAATTTCTTGTGAAGTAGAAGTTATTATCGGTTCGGTAATCATTTTAATATTAGTATTGATATTTTCATTCTTCTCATCATCATACGCATTCCTTCATTTTTTAATTTTAAATCTTTTACTATTTTGTGCTACTATCCATTCATCATTAGAAAATATATCATTAACAACCAAAGGATTTATTTCATCATCACTAGTTAATCACCTCTATAATTTGAAATGTTTATCTTTTAAATTTTTATTAAACATAACACAACCATTAATTCGTCCTATAGCTAATTGATTCCTTCTCTTTGTATAATAGAATAAAGTATATATATTATTAATAATAATATATAATAAAAAATTATAAAACTTAACTATAATGAGGCGCTGCCTTGAAATGCCTTGAGGGACTTGATAATTAGGTTGTAAATATTCTTACTAAGGGACTTGATAATTCTATCTTTCTGGGATTGATTACCAAGCTGGGAATGATAGATCTGTATTCCACAGCTTGAGGGGGAGTGTTAAATCCTAGCCACCCCTTGGCATTTTACTCCCACGGCTAGGGTGGGAATTCGTGGGAGGCTCACCTATTAAATCCCAGCCGTCCCTTGGCATTTTGATCCCTCGGTTAGGATGAGAAACTGTGGGAGGCTCACTTGGATCACGCCGATCTCCTTCTGTATTTAGTTGGCTGATTTAGAAAGGATTATATTAGAGCAATTATGCATGATTTTGTAATTATTTGTTTCTTTATTAAGATATATTATATAGATCTGTAAATAGGGATAATTTTGTGCAATAAAATTAAGCCTTTTTTCTCTCCAATTCTCTGAATTTAACAACTCTGCATGCCTGCACCATATTATAGAACAGGATGGTTGCATCACACAATTCTCAATGGGATTGGAAATAATCATATAGCAAGGAAATTTCAAATATGATTAATTATCAAAATAGCATTAATTACGTGATCAGGGCGACTATTTTGTGGTGCTTGTGGTTTTCTGATCATTCATATTTGAAGTTACTTTTTTTGTTATTAAAATGTCTTTTTAGAATTCAATAGCTTTGTAGCAAATAAATTGTTGATGGTGGGACAAAATGGATTTTTATTTAATGGTGAATGTTGTTTTTCATGAAACAAACTTCCCTTACATGTTATTCTTCTACTTTCCATCTTTACCCTACTTTGGTCTTATTTCTTTCACCGTGTCTTTTTCTACTTTGTCAAGCATGCTCATGAGATTAGAATGTTGATATTTTTTTCGGGGATCAGCATCTTCTCTACTTTGTCAAGCATGCTTATGAGTTTATTTGTTTCAGGGATCCGCAGAGGTGGTCTATGCAAGGAGAAGTGATGCAATAGCCGCTGTAAAACGGTATAACAATGTTCAGCTTGATGGTAAACCTATGAAAATTGAAATTATAGGCAACAACTTGGGCCTTCCGATTACACCTAGAGTTAACGTTGTTGGAGGTGCAAATGGCCGAGGGAAAAGGACAGTTGTTATGACGTATGTTCTTCTTAATTCCTTATCTTCTCAAATACTTGTTTTTCCAAATATGTCTTTGCTGCTATTTGAGCATTTATTTACTTGGCATGACGAAAAGTTTTTTTGTTTATTGTTCTGTTTTTGTTTTTTTGATTTTCTGCCATAATTGTCTTAGTTCTGCTACTTGGGCTTTGGCTGAGTATGGCTTCCTTATTTTTTTTAATCGTTTGTAGATGTTTCATGTAAAAGGCTTTGTTTGGGGGCAACTTTTTGATTGCTTTTGTGTAGGAAAAATAATCAACAAAAATTAGTTACTATTTATAAGGAAAAATTTGACAACTTTTCTCATTCTTTTCCCTACTGTGGCAGAAAAGATAACTTTTAACAAAAGTAAAAAATCATAAGCCACTTCAAACAAAGCATAAGAGACACATATTTCAGATTATTGTTTGTTGAGTGTTCACTATGATAGATAATTTAACAACGTTGGATTATATGAAGATCACACACACAAATAAAGTTGGAGAACATCACTCACACAATTGACATATATTTTATGTGGCAAACTTGAAAAGGGAGAAGTTACGGGCTTTGTTAGCCCCATTGTAAATTATTCCATTATCTTGGGTTTGATATCACAAGTGATAACTTTATTAGATGAGAGAGAGTACAATGTTGGAGTCTAGATTGCTAAAGATTGTATCTTGGGGTGGTGGTCGAGGGTGTTTAATATTGCTAATGTTGATGAGGAACAACATGCTTCATTTGACAATGCTTGCAAAGAGCGACAACGAGCATTAGGAGTTGGATGCTAGTGAATGCTAGTTGGTTGTGAATGTTGGGCGATGTTAGCCAACAAATATTGGTGTTGTGGGTTGGTTGTTGATGTTAAAGTATTGACAACATCAGTCAACAACAAATTCTAGGTGATGGTGGGTGCTCGAGAATCTAAGAACATCTAGATGGTTGCTTGGAGGTTCTAGAACTAATTAGAGCTTTAAAATTTACTATACATTTAAAATTAGGGATAATCAGGCAATGATGGTCGGAGAGATAGCTATTAGGTGATTGGGATTGGAGGGACCATAGTCGGGCAAAGGTGGTTGGTGGGACCGTAGTCAGGCGACAGTGGTCGAATGGATCATAATCGGGTGACGGTGGTTCGAGGATAGTAGTCGGGTGATGGTTGTTCGAGGATTGTAATCGGACGATGGTGGTATGAGAATTGTAGTCGGGTGACTGTGGTCTCAGGGTCATACTCGACGGGCTATGTTGGTTCGAGGATCGTGGTCGGACGACGAAAGTCAGGCTGTGGCTATTGGACGGAGGCCCTGTGGCGGTTGCCGTGTAATGAACCAAAAATACGAAAAGTGTTAAAAAAATGAATTTCTGTTTGAACTAGAGCGCTTCAGCGCCATGCTTGTGAGCGCTATGACACTAGGTTTGAGAGCACAACGACACCAAAAAGCGCCGCTTCGGCGTTTGAGTCTATTCTATAGTAATTCTGGATTCGATAAGCAGCACTATTGCTTTGGGTCTGAGTGCTGCGGTGGTAGGCCATTAATAATATTTTTTTATATATTTTATTATAAATATCCCTGTCATCGCCTCCCTCTCTCTCTTTATTGCTTGGCCGAGAAGAAGTGAGAGAAGAAGAGGAGAGAAGGGAGAGAAAGAAGAGGGAAGGAGGGGAGAGAGCCCATTTCTGGCCATTTTTGTTCTCTGTTCCTTTAACAAAAATTGTTATATTCATTGTAAGTAACTGTCTTCTTACTCCCATTTTTGATGATTTTAATTCTACGGACTTTATCTCTCATAAATCTGCCAAAAATGCATTATCTCCTAATTTTGTAAGCTTTCACCCGTAATTTTTGATATGTTATTGACTTGATCATTCTGAATAATTTGATATGATTTTATTGCATTTTCATCGGTTGAATATGTGTATGAGAATTTCTCTATAAAATGAGCAGGAAAAAGGTCTATTGAAAATGTGTCGAAAGTGATGTACAATGATTTGATATGATAATACTGAATTGTTTGTGCTACAATGATTGATATATATTGGAATGTAATATTGATCTGACTAAAATGATGTATTGTACTGATACAACTCTTATAGAAAATGATATACTAATTGATATCATATATATATGATATGATAAGCACCACGTGATAACCTGAAGATTCACCGATTCATCGATGAGAGTCATAAGGAGTTGGAGACTGATTGAGAGTTATAAGGAGTCGAGGCGATTGATTCACGTGATGAAGGGGAGTTATGAGTACATTGATTGGGAGTCATAAGGGGCGATTGATTGGAATCATAAGTGCAGGAGTAAGATACCATCATCTGAATATTTGATAGAATACTGATTACTGGTACTAATTATAATTGATTACTAACATTGATTATTGAATATGAATATTGATTACTGTTACTGCTTACTATTACTGAATATGGATACTGACACTACTGTATAACTGATAGACTGACGATAATGATTGACTGATATGACTGAATGAAATTGATTGTATGATAAAGACATAATGATTGATTGATATAGGTGACTAGTATAGATGACATATATATATATATATATATATTTATTGATTTATAGATTTCCTTATATGCTTTACACCATGCTATTTCTTTTTTGTCTTGCATTGATTTCAGGTATAGTATTTTAGTTACTGGCTGGGTTTTTATGCTCATTATGTGATTTTATATGATTTCAAGTGAAGTTAAGGAGCCTGCAACTTGAGGCTAGACAGTGATGTTAGTGTTGTTTTATTTTAGTTTCTTTGGCTTATGTATATTCTTATGTAGCCTATGAAAGCTATTGTATATATATATTTTGACTATATCGACAAAATGTAAATATTGATTACTATAGTAATGTGAATTATATTTTTCACTTTTTATTTATTTTTTGTAATGCAAGTAATTAGCTCTAGATGTTTATCGATTTGGTTATTAAATGAAAGATAAAAAATAGAATGAATTGAACATACAATAATGAAGAAAATAAAAGAAATTCTTTCACTTTAGATCTTGGGATGTGACAGGCTAGGTAGAGGTTCGACGGTGGTGGCTGAGTGGAGGTTCAGTGGTTGTTGGATGGTGAGGGTTTGCTGGCGGTAGTCTGACGGTGATGCTAAAGTGGTGCTTCTAGAGCCGCAGAGCTCTCTTGAATCTCAAGTCTAGCTCTAAGTCCTAGCCTCCTCCTCATGTGGAGAGTGATAGGTTATTTATAGATTTTTGAGAGTGACATAGCCCATACATATGGATAAAATTCGGAGCACATATTTATTTCGTTAATCATAAAATGTTTGTTCAACATTTAAGCGCCTTAATGATGTCGGATTTAGGCGATCTTGGGCTTGTTGGATTTGTCTTTTTGAGCCGCTCGATTCGACTATACGCATGCCTAGTTTGAGATTATTTGGGCCCTTGATTTGAGCCCACTTGGGCTTGGATTAGGCTGATTTTGGCGTCGTTAGATTCGCCTCGTCGAGATGTTCAGTTCGATTGTAAGTTTGCTGAAATTGGAGTTTGGATCTTGAATTTAATTTTGGAAGTTTCTAATTCAAATATACCTTGAGACTTGTTCCCGATCAAGGCGATTTTTGGGGACCTATCAACAATATCCCTGAAAGCAAATGTTTGAGGTTTTTTCCTTGAAGTATCAGACCATTATTAATCTCGACTTCCCGAGTTAGTCCCATTTAGTGTGAGAAAAAGCAGTTTTTGCTTTTTCTTTTTTACGTATAGGAGTTGTAATGTTGGTTGATGGGACAGTTATGCTTGACAGAATGTTGGTTTTAAAAGATTGTAAAATATCTAAAATCCTGGCTTTTTGCTTATATATAGTGTAATAAAATTTCTTGATGCCAATGACAAATTTTAATTATAGTACAAGAAAGCAACCTTATGTATTGGAGAAAAATAGAATATATGTTATTATTTAATTTAATTTTGGAGAAGAAATTGAGAAGTTATTATGAGATTTAAATATTACATTTTAAAAAAATATTTAAAATTTAATTTAAATAAAAATTATGAAATACTTAATAATTAATTGAAAGTTTATAGTATTAAAAATTCAATTAATAAGTAAAATAATATTTATTTAAGATTATTTTGAACATTTTAATTATTATAAGGAAAGTTCTATTTAGATTGATTGCTTGTATAAACTAAGAAATAAATAAATAAAAATATACTATAGCACATAGATTATATTTTATATGTTAAACAAATCAAAAGAATTAAGAGAAACTCATTTTGAAATTGAAATCAAGGTTTAAAATTGCGTAAATAAGCCTCGAGGCGGTGTGAGGCGTAAGCCTCACGGACAAAGAATTGCTTAAATGAGAATTAACGTATTCTAATAGGTAAATAACAGTAAGAGTCTATCATACAATAAAAACATCTAAATGAGAAGTAAAATTAGTGGAAAACAATAAAATAGATGCAATACATGCATCTCATAGTATAATTCAAAGTACAAAACCACAAATATAAGTCTATCAAAACTCTCAAAGTACAAATAAGAAAGAACATATAAAATTCAATCATGTCTCATCACTAAATTGGTCTTCAAGATAATCTTCTTCTCCAATTGTATCTATGAATGTCAAATCTTCATCATCTTCAATGCTACCCACTTTTCTCTTCCCTGTTCAATAAGAATGATTAATGTCATGTTAATTGCATATATATATATATAATGTAATAGCACAAAATAAATTGTGAGATACCTTTATTTGTTTGTTGTGCTGCAGAACTAGTAGATGTGTGTGGTGTGGTATTAGTAGATATGCCCACTTGATCTGCTTCGCCTCTCAAGACATCCACACTTAGATCCTCTAGCTGCAGGTCTGATAATGATAAATCTGTCTCATCATCTATGAACCACTCATTATCAGACACCACATCATCACACACCAAAGGGTCCTCATCATCCTTCAACCCCTTGTTCCTCAACCTCCTATCTCTCAACCTGTTGTTGTGCATAATATACACAAGGGAGTTCATTCTGAGTGTTGAAAGTCGATTTCTTCTCTTAGTTTGCACTTGACTATACGTGCTCCTGTTTCGCTCACACCCAGAGGAAGAACAAGTGAGGCCAAAAACTCTAACTGCAAAACTCTGTAACTCAGGGGTGGAATCACCAAATTGGATCCACCATTCAACTATTTTCTAGAAGAAAAATGATAATCAGAACATATTAAAGTGTTATGCATGTACAGATACTTTACAAAAATAAGCATACCTGGAGAGCGTTTGGCAATAGTAGATTTTGCTGCTTGCAGGCCAAAAAATCCCTCCTTATTTCGAAATAAAACAAGTTATAAATCTGCAAGCTCCATAACGGTCGGGTCCGGTATTAGTCGCGCCATGCAATGATACAAGCCCAGCTTCACCTCTGGATTTGAGGATTTCCTCTCTGAATACTGAAATTAAGGATTGAGATAAACCAGCCCTCAGGTTTCTTGCCCCACGCAGAATTAAGCCATTGTGTCGATGTAAACATTGCTTCAAGAGGTTGTCTCACATCCAACAGGCTCTGCAGTGTCAAATAAGATGTGGCAAACCTGTAGAATAAACTTGCATTAGGAATTGAAAATGATTTGCAGTGCACAAATGTAATAACGAACCTAGTGGTAGCAGGGCGAATGATTTCCTTCTTTGAGAACTTTCTCATTAAGGCTAAGACCCATGAGTGGTTGTAGATGAACTTTGTGATCTTCTTCGTCTTAGAAAGGGCGCTCTTTTGTTGAGGTAAATCACCTAATTTCTCCAATATGAGATCGATACAGTGTGCTGCGCAGGGGGTCCAATAGAGGTGTTTCCTCTTCTCCATCAACATGTGACCTGCTGCTTTGTATGCACTGGCATTGTCAGTCACCACCCGAATAACCAATTGCTCCCCAATCTCCTCAACAACCCCATCTAGTAAATTGAAAATGAATTCAGCATTTTTAACCTCATCTGAAGCTTCAACCGATCGTAAAAACACCGTGCCATAGGGATGTTTACAAGGATATTAATCAAGCTCCTGCTCTTCATGTCAGACCATCCATCTTACATAATGGTAACACCAATCTCAGTCCATGTCCGTTTAATCTCATCTATACTCTGCTCTATGTTTTGCAGCTCCTCCTTCAAAATCTATGTTCTCAACTCATACATAGAAGGTGCCTTCAACCCTCTCCCATACAACCCAACAGATCGTAACATATTGAAGTAGGCCGGTGATGTTGCAACATTAAAAGGTATTGCATTTAAAAAAAAAATCTGCCAATATCCATGCAAACCTGACGTCGACCCTCTCTGGTACCAGCTGCATGCATCATCTGTGCTTCTCCTATATCCTCTCCTGGATTAATCATATACTGATCCATAGGACCCCGCACATCTCTATTATGTATAGTGGAGGAAGAACCCTTTCCACTCTCGCTTCCGAAATAAGAACCATGTTCGACCCTTTCATCAAATTGCTCCTGTTGCAGATATTTGGCCGTGATACTCTTCTTCATGTAAGCAATAATTTGCTCCTCCATCTTATCCGGTACATTCGCACAAGGTGCTACATTCTTATGTGAGCCGGATAAGTGTTCCTTCATACGAGTAACTCCTCCCTTCACCACCTTATCACAAAAATTACATTTTAAATACACATATGTCTTTTTTTGCCGCCTCCTATATCAACTTGTGCACTATATTTCCAAGAAGGGTCACGCCGCAATGACGTATTTGTCTTTTCCTTTCCTCTAACCATGCTTCCTAATGCAAAAAAGCGAAAACAAAAAAAAAAATCTCAAAAAATTATAAACCCTAGATTTTCTATAACTTGAAAAATCTTTCCTCAATCTTAAAAAAAATACCCAAAATGCGTAGAGGAGTTGTCGTAGAAGGCGGCCAGACACTCTATGCTCACCGGCGTGAGGCGGCACCGGCGGGAGAGGCGGCGGAAAGGGAGGCCGAGCCGAGCTAGGTCGCGGATCTGGCGGAGCTCCTGCGTGCATGCGGTTCGGGAGTTCGGGTAAGCTGGGAAGAAGAAATGGTTTTTTTTTTATTACTCACTTAAGTGAGTGGGACCCGGCTCCATGAGGCTTACGCCTCACCCAATATTGCGCAATTGCGCCTCTGAGGCGCGCCTCATGACCCATGAGGTGTAAGCCTCACCAACTCCCAAAATTGCTTAAGCAATGAGGCTCTATGGGGCAAAATTGCGCAGAGGTGCGCCTCTTATTGCGCAATTTTAAACTATGATTGAAATTGCAGCTTATATTAGGTTTTAATGATGGTAGATATTCTCTTTTCTTATTTGAAATTGTATGATAATTGTAAACTAGAAGTTATTTTGAATTTAATTATTTAATTAATTAGAATGACAATTCAATAATTTAAAAGTGCATGATATATAAATTTGAGTAGATGGACTTGACTTAACCTCTTTTATGTCTTTATATTTTAAATAAACAAATATATCCCCTCCATTAATAGAATAAAAAATATCCAACTAAAAGAGAGTATGCTATTTTCAAATGGAGTCCCCTAATCTCATTTTGAAATGTTGCCTTCTTATCATCTATTTTTTGTGTTTCTCTCTCATCTTCTTATATATATGTTATTGATGAGAAATAAAGAGTTAAAAGGATTCATGATATATAAAATAGATTATTCATTAGATTGATCAGGCGTATGTGATTTTCTCTTTTGTTAGCTTTATATTTGAAGTAAATAAATTTATTCCCTTAGCTAATAGAATAAAAGAGTCCAGAGAATTGATGGAGATCTATTTTGAAATAAATTCCCTTCGTTTGGTTGAAATAAAAAATGAAAGATTTTCTCTGACATTGTATCTTAATATTATGCAACTGGATAGATACATAAATAGGGATAAGATATAACATATAGATGGGTTATATTATATTAGGCTTTGAATAGATGGATTAGGTATATATGATTTGACTAAAGACATCTACATTTTTCTTGTTTGTTTCTATCCCCTCTTTTTCTCTGATACTAAAAGTATAAAAAAATTCTGATAAGTGATGAAGTCCAATTTTGAGATGGCCCTTTTCCATGTCATCTACTTATTATTTTATGTTTCTCTCTTCTTTTCCTTGCTCTAGTATATGCATGATTATGGTATAACTCTTATGGATTTGGGTGTCTTATTTGTAGCTTTCTTGTTTATTTAAATGGATGAATTCTTTTTTTTTTTTAACTTTTGTTTGGAATTATTTTCTGAATTACTCATTCTGTGAGATTCGTGCTTTTGTAGCATGGAATAGTCATTTATGTGGTTTCAAAAGCTGAATCTGATCAACATGGAGCTTTTCTGGCAAAACATTATAGCATAGAATAATGATACTTTAAGGACACATTTCTATATGATATTTATCAATATGCAGTCAATATATAAGGCTGGTCATGAAGAATAAATCATCTTGATCTCCCTAAAAATTTTCTTAACCCCACTGCATTTCTCTTCCGCAAGCCATGGGACAACTGGTTTACATTTTTGTTTACCTATTTGCTTGCAACATGGTTATTGTACATGGGTGAAGGTCCTTCGTGATTTACTTCAGATGTAATATGAAAATTGCTGTAAGGGAAATTCTGAAATTGAAGTTGAAATCACAATGTAGATGAATTAATTCATATTACTCATACATGTTCTATAGATTTGAGTGTTATTTGTTTGTATTATACTTGATTCTTTCTTAATTTCCTTTACAGAACTCTGGTCATTAATGTCTCTTTAATGCTTCTCTTTTATGTATTTAACCCTCATGGGTTCATCTTTATGTTTTGCTTTAAAAATTTCATTGATGATCATTCTTGGGGCATTAGCATATATAATACATGTGCTTTTCCAATGGTGAGATTAAATTTATGCATGTTGAATTCATTTTTTTTGTATTTATTTCTTATTTCCCTTGCCTCTATGCGAACTAAAGCCTTTGTCTTGATTGTATTGTTGTTCATGTTACATACCATACTTTGTGGACTCCATGGGGGGTGTACTAATGTTTTGACGAAGCTGATTGTGTGCCAAATTGATATGCCTTTGAAGTGAAAAAAAAGAAAAGAAAGAAAAGAAAACTGCAGAAATATTCCAAACGATGGCTGATTTTGGATTATAACTTCAATACGAAAAACAAGATATTGGTAATCTACGATTAGAGAGATAGATTGGCTCTCCCAAACAACCTAGACGCTACTAGGAAGCTCTCATAGAATACATCAAAACTCTTATAAAAACATAACCCTAATACAAAATAACTAGCTCTAAATAATTCTTCCTATTTCCCCTCAAAATAGCCTTATTGCCTTAATTAATTCCCTCCTTTATTTTGAATTCAATTGGCATTAAATAATGATTAATTCCTTCCTTATTCCTTCTCCGTGTATATGAAATCATAGCTCTGGTGGGCCCCACTAAATGGGGCCGAAATCTCCCTAGATTTGGCTCTAGGTTCCGCCCCCTTCTGATTCGCTTCCTGCTGGACCGGCCGGTCCACCCCCCTGCCTGCTGCTGTATCAATACTTTCCTTTTTAAAATACACTTTGTTCTCAAGGTGGAAGGATGAAAATTGTCTCCTGATCGTCTCGTATGACTGTCATTTAGCTTCATCCTCAGGTAGGTCCTTTCATCAGACTAGTACCTCCTTCGCTCCTGTCGTCCCTTGCAGTTCCCCAATGATCTTTGTGGGTTCCAGGATCACTTCCATGTCCATCGTCAATGTCGTCGGTAGTGAGAAAGAGGGTGTGTGATCTTCGATAGTATGCCTCAGTTATGATACATGGAATACTGGGTGGATTATTGATGATGCTGATAACATCAGATGATAGGCTACTACCTCAATGCGCTTCGTGACTTCATAAGGCTCTAAGTAGCATGGTGATAGCTTCTCATTCTTTCTCTTGGCTAGTGTTCTCTATTGGTATGGTCTTAGTTTCAAATAAAATCTGTCCCCGGGTGCGAATTGCACTTCCCATCTGTGTTCATCTGCTTTTTTCTTCATAATTTATTGAGCTCTTAGCAGATGCCCTTTGAGTTCTGCTAGTATACTGTCTCTCTCCTTCAAGTACTGATCTACATTGGATACTGGTGTAGTACTCTGTTCGTAATGTACTGGATGAGGTGGATCTCTCCCATATAGAATCTTGGAAGGGGTTGTTCGTGCGGCTGTGTGAAAAGATGTGTTATACCAATGCTCTGCCCACGCTAATCATTTAGCTCATAGTTTTGGTACATCAGACACAAAACAACGTAAGTATGTCTCCACGCTCCTGTTGACCACTTCCGTCTGGCCGTTTGTTTGTGGTTGATATGTTGTGCTCCTTTTTATGACCGTCCATTGCATCTTGAATAACTCCTTCCAAAAATGGCTGAGGAACACCTTGTCTCTAATTGATACTATATATTCTGGAATGCCATGTAAGTGCACTACCTCTCGAATAAAGAGTATAGATATTTGTACGGTGTTTATCAATGTAGCCTGCTCCAAATAAAGCAAAGTTGTCATGAGCATGCGTATTCTGATGCTGTAGGGACGGAGGTGGTAGTTTCTGTGGTTGGATATCTGGAGCTGAATATAGTAGGACTGTTCTATCTCCATTATCTTGCTTCCCCCTGGCTTCTTAGTTCCATCTTCAATATCTGACTCTTTCTTCACCTGTGGCCTTGGTGAGTATCTACAAAAATTTTGAGTATTAATTTAGTTAATAGTCTTATGCGGAACTTTTGCTTTAGGCTTTTGCTAAACTTTTATTTTTATTTTAATGTTGCAACCAGATATTGCAAGCCTTTGAAGTTTACTTGCTCGTGCTCTTCTTTTTTTGTATTGTATTGTATTTATTTCATATCTGTAATCCTTTATGTGCGTCAAAATTTACTATATATTTTTTCTATTTATTTTGTGTTTTCTTCAGCCCAGAATTTGGTCAAGGCACTGGGTCCTTCAAGCAACTGTTAGGGTGAGTTTTTTGACATAGGCATTTTTATTTTATTCTAATATTGCTCTAGGCGTCTTATTGGTTTATGCTTTAGTTGTCCTATGAGTTATTGGCCTCAGCCTTACTCATACATGAACGATTAATAGTTTCACTGTGTTATTGTATTTTTTATAATGCTTTTAATATAACTTGTGATCTGATTGGAGCATATTCTTGTCAATGAAAGCTTGAAATAAAACTAGTCAAGATGGCTGTTGATTAATTTTTGATTCATTTTTTTCATTATGCAAGAGACCTTTCTTCTTAAGTCTATTGAAAGCTCATTAAATAAGCCCTTTAAAAGCCTATGATTGGTTTGAGCAGGCCTTGATTTGTGAACAAGTTTGGAGGCTCGCCCATTAAGTCCTTTTTTAAATGTAATTTTCTTTTAAAAAGTTGTTTGAATTGACCCAACTTGGCCTTGTAGCGACATGCTATGGTTGTTAGAGGCTGGTGGTGAGTGGCAATGTTGGCAGCCGGATCTGTTAATGGACAATGCTGTTTGATTCGGGAATTTTTTGCGGTTTGTAGTGGTCGCCAATGGTTGCTAGTGATGGCCGACAACTGACAATGGTGACAGGCAACCAATGGTTTTCATTGGTGTCGGTGGCTATTTTTGAAACTATGAAGTAGCATATAACCCAGCCCTTTTGAGGCCCTCCGCATTGGAAGCACCCCATTGGGCTTTTAAATAGCTAGGCTTATGCACAGGCTTGACCATGCTGACATTCCTAAGTACCTTTCCTCCCAATCAGTGACATATCTGTTGAATGAATTTTTAGGCACTTCTGGGGAAGAAGTGAGTTATATTGTCATCTTTTTGGATGGGGATTGTTTCCTTATGTTGATCGTAGTAGTGTTAAGAGATATAGGCCCTTGTTTTTCTCATGAGTGCCCTCTGCATGCTCTTATATATCTCTCTCCAAATAATTGAGCAAACGCCATGTCACTAAAATTTTGTTCCATAAGGAAAGAAAAATCAATGGGGAAAGCATTTATAAGTGCTTCTGATACTCTGTGAACTAGCATTTAGCACGCTGTGTAATATTCCGTTTAAGTGCAATCTACTTTTTTCATCAGCTTGTTTATTGTAAAAATGTAAGCATGAGTTTACAATGTTTTATTCTTTCAAAAACACTATTTCGTACATGGTTTGTATTTCTTTTAATTTTCATATTTTGTCCTCTAGAGTTCTCAGTTTTTATAGAGCGATAAATCACAAGTTTTATCATATATTATCTAGAGTTCAAATGCATATTATTCAAAGGCTTCGTTTGGAACGACTTTTTGATCTTTTTTGTGATAAGAAAAACAATTAATAAAAAAATAATGTACGATTGTAAGACAGCTTTTTCCACTGTTTTTTCAAAATTTGTATTTAAAAAAGTTATTTTTTGAAAAAATAGTTTTCAAATTGTGTCTTAGAAATAAGCTTCAAAAAGCAAAAGCAAAAACAGAAAAGCTTAAAATGCCTCAAATATAGCCCAAATGGGCACAACTATCATGCTTCCTCATTGTAATTTTAGATTATTGTTTGTAACTCAAGTGGTCTAAATCTAGTGCATCTTCATGCAGCTGAAAATGTTGCCTGTCGTTATCCGTTCTTTCAATGAAGCAAGTTTTTGTGTAGGATATCTTTGGAAGTATGAAGTAACGCTTGGGTCTAACTATTTCTCTTATTTTTAGCTTAGTTGAGCTTGTATTTTAGTTGGGTGATTTACATTTAGATGCACAATTTAGGTAAGGAGCATTGCCAATAAGCATGTGTGATAGGCATGTGGTTCTGTGCTTGTCTCGGGTGCTTTGTAGCGCATAGTTGAGCTTCTTGTTTGTCTTCCATGCCAGTCAACAGTTACCAATATTTATATATCTCCTATTTATTTTTACAATAATATTTATTTTACTGTATTTTATAACCCATACCTTGTTTATCATTTTTTTCTATATGTGGAAAATTTGGTTCTCGAGATATTTAATTATGTAAATTCACTGGCATACCTAAAATGTTGCATGCTTGGCTAAAATTGATGCTATTTATTTTGATGTAGCACAAGTTAATAATTTTCAGATTATTTTAGTTAGGATTTTTTGGATTTAATAGCATCTCTTGTCTTTGGGGATAATTTTAGTTTTAAATTTAATAGGATTAAATTTAATTTTGAATAGGATTACATTTGAACTTAAATTATTTGATTTAATCTTTGTAATCCTATTTCTATAAATAGGAGTTTATGACTTGTTTTTGAATGAATGATTGATTGATTGATTGATTGAGTGAATTGAAATTAAAGATTCCTCTCTTATTCTATCCCCTCTCTCTTCTTCCTCTATTGGTGGGCTTGTAGTTATTTTCTCTTATTTCCACTACCATCTCTTGTATCTCTTGTATCGCATGTTCTCTTTGATTTTATTTACACAATATGTATAATAAAAAAATAGTTCATAATAACCTAGGAGGCTTTGCCTTCTAATTATAAACTTCAGAATGCATCTGCAAACATATTACTATTTTGGTTCATTAACTACATTTAACTCTTTATCTTGGACTTTCAAAATTATTATCGGTGGTTAAACACCCAATGAATTACTGAGAAATTTTATTCTCCGACGAAAAACTGTTCTATGATGCATTGTCGAGGCTATTGCGCACATGTTAATCATACATGTTTTTAGCTTGGACTAAGTTCTAAGTCTATTATTTTGAAAGGTGGAATCGTGCAAGAGGTCGGGGTCGAGGCCATAGCCTGAGTCAAAGCATAGACGCTGGCATTGTTCGTGGACGCAACTTACTTGGCCGTGGCCGTGGCCGCGGCCGTGGACTAGGACGCGGCGGCACCCGTGGTCGTGGGCGAGGGCGTGGTGGCAAGCAGCTAGTTAGGAAAACTGCGGAAGATTTGGACAAGGAGCTGGAAACTTATCATGCAGGAGCTATGGATACATCATGAATGTGCTGGCTAACCTCTCGGGATCTGTCCATGATCATCTGTTTATTTTTCATGGTTGTAAAAGAGAAAAAGAAGCTGCAGTAGAAAATGGATTAAGCCTTGACGTTATGCCTGGTGTAAATTTCTGTTTTTCTTTATATTTTTCGGATACCTTGTCCCCTTGATAGTGAAAAAGAAGAACGAACGCCTACGACCTTCTAGTTACCGTAGTTTTGTTTGAAGGGTGTGGTATATTATATCATCTATGACTGTTAGCTGATCATCACTAAAATCTTTAACAAATTTGTCAATGCGATTCAAGTTTTATATTAAATGCAGATGGTACTGCTCGAATGCTGCATATGTTTACCTTCTATTGACACTCTTCAGATTTTAGCCAAAGCAAAAAGCATCTGGAGAATCTATTTACTGTCATTCTCTCCTTTCTAGCTGGTGCATTGAAGTGTATGGTAATATGTGGGCAAAACCTCCAAATTATTCCTTCCCTTAAAAATATTGTGATGGCAGTGCTTGCAAGTAGAGGATTAATTATTTTGTGCGGATACCGAACGTTGTTCGGAGATTAATCAGAATGTGTCATGTCACTCATTTGCTCGGTATCGTGGCTTGGTATTTCTCGGTACTGCGGCTCCGTATCGTTGATGTGGTGCATTCTAATTGATCTCCGAATAACGTTTTACGTCCGGTCTCCGCATAGAATAATTTTTTCAAGTTGAGATATATGATGGAATACAAGGCAGACTTTTGATATGAGCTCTCTTTTTTTTGGGACCTTTGGATGGAGGACCGCTCTCTTGTGGAACGTTTTGGCCTTAATGTCCAGGACCTTTTTCACTGCCCTCAATTAGCTTTGGTTTCTTATTTTATTGTAGGCTTTGTTTGCAACGACTTTCTGATTATTTTTTAAAGCAGTTTTTTAGTACAATAATTAAAACTTTTGAACTAGAAAGTTGCTTTAAGAAGCAGTAAGAAAGTCATCCCAAACGAAGCCTTATAGAAGGTCAATGGGCTCTTCCCTATTACAGTAATTCTTATATTGCTTCCCAAATAAAAGGTATAACGGTTCAAGATAGCAAAACATCCCTGCTTCTGGATTGGAAAAGAGTTCTTCTCAAACAAACTTTATTTATCAAAACACCTGCCTTGATCTCAGTAAAACTGTGGCATAAATTCATTTGTTTTGAGGGTTTTGCTGTCAATTATCAAAAGGGGCTAAAAACTGTTTATGTGCTTATCAAAAGAGGAACGGTGGTCAATGATATTTGTGTTCTTCGCTCTACATCAAAAGAGAACAACAATTATTTATTTTTTGAATGTGCACTTTCTTTGCACATCTTAAAGATTTCTATTCCATTTGGGAAAATTTCACTTTGGGGGTAGGGTACTAAGATACAGATGCTGATTCTTAACTATGCCAGTAAGATTTCTTGCAAAATCAGTAGAAAATTCATTTTGTTGTTCGTTCTTATCATTCTCCTCATTATTGTTAGTCTAATGGATTTAGAAAATTCTAATAAAATTATTTGGGATTTGTTTCGAGGACTTTAATGAATGCTTTAAACTTAAGGGAAAATTTTATAAGATGGTGATGGGACCTGCAATGTTTTATGGTGCAGAATGTTAGCCATTAAAAGAGAATCATAATACTAAGTTATGTGTTGTAGAGATGAGGATGCTCAGGTGGATGAGTGGATTTAACCTTAAGAGGCAGGGTACAAAATGAGCATATACGTGAAAAGGTTGGAGTAGCTCTAGTGGAAGATATGATTAGAGAGAGTCGCCTTAGATGGTTTGGTCGTATAAAACGACGGCCTTTCGATGACCCGATTAGGAAAGTAGAGGTATTAGATTTGACTTATATTAAGAAAGATAGAGGTAGACCTAAAAAGACTTAGTTAGAAAATATTATAAATGATCTTTCTTTATTAGATTTAAACGAGAATTTGACTTTTAATAGGACACAATGGAGAAAAAAATATTCATGTAGCTGACCCCACGTAGTGGGACAAAAGCTTGATGTTATTATTGTAATGAATGCTTTTACATTTTTATGTTATCTTTTACATGATTTTTCATTTAAATACTCTTTTGATGTATATAGAACATTATGTTTCATATATTTTATCTCTGGTAAAAGATAATAAGAACAAAGTGATCGAAGTTTGTCTATTAAAATATACATTACTTTTTAAATGAATAAATAAGAAACAAATAACTTTTTTAATGCAATAACATTACAACATTAATTGTGTATTTTAATCATATTTTTATTGATTTTTGTAAAAAAATTAATCAATATGTATTTAGTACATATATAATTAAATTATTTTTATTAAACTTAAACCAACAAAATATCATGAATTCTATGGGAATGTAAAAGCCACAGGCCTGATAAACAACAATCAATGAGGCTCACCAAGAAGAAAGATCTCACTGCCAATAATTTTTCAAAAGAATAAACCTTTTAATTGGGTCAACATTCTAATAATTGCATCTCCCCTTTCAAATTGCAATGATAACTACCCTATACACTTTTCCTTTCAAATGCTTTCAATCATATGGGTGGGCCGAGAAGTAGGCCAGAAGGCCCACGAGTGGGGCGTTGATATACGTAGTCGGCTCCGACTGCTGGAATATGGGCCGAGCATCCGGAAATTTGTCGCTGATATTGGTCGGCCCGCCGACGACCGCCCCGATCAGTAAATTCGGATTCGGTTTTGGGCTCAGGTAGTAGGCACCACCTGCTTTGCACCCGATCCGACTCGGATGCGCCTCTAACGAAGGCAAGGAGCTGGCCCGATGGTGTATGTGCTGAGGGTACCTGTTCCCATAACCCACCATGTATGATATTCCCATCGGATTATCTCCCAGAATATAGTCCACCTGCAGGTAAAATTATCAGGTAGGTTATGGGTTATTAGGTAAAGATAAGAGATCAGATAATGAAGGACATTGTACCTGGCGCTTGGCCGCCATCCTGAGCTCAGCAGGCGAGGCCGAGGATGCTCCACATGGCACATGGCTATTGGCGTGGCTGAGATAGTTAGAGTAGGCGAGGAGTAGGAAGGAGAGGGAAGTAACATGCTGCATATTGCTTCCTCCAGTCTTGAATAGCAGACCGCCTTCAGTTAAAATAAAATGAACAAAGATGGAGGAAAGATGCAAATGTGAAAAATAAAAGGGGCTGAATTTGGAATTTTTAATTGTTTGTAGGTATTTGTGCAAAGAAGATTTACCTGGAGAGTACTGGATCTCTGGGTGAGAGGAGACGCCGGGGAGAAGAGAGCAGATGAAATCGTCGGCGTTTTCCTTGAATGAACGGAGATAGTCGTCCTTCCCCATCAGCACTTCCTGTGCACAAGCCACCCCAAAATAATATCAATTTGCAAAAACAATCCCCCTTTTAAGAGAAAATATCTTCGACCATCATTTTTAATAATATTATTTAAATGAATTAAATAATCGAAGTTAATAATCACAATGATTAAAGAGGATCTTAGGCTTTATTTGAGAGCACTTTTTTATTTCTTCTTAAAATAATTTTTTAGTACATAAAATTTAATTTTTTACTAGAAAGTTGACTTAAGAAGTAGGAAGAAAGCTGTCCCAAATGAAGCCTAAGCCATCCCAAACAAAGTATTAGATTTCGTTTGGATGACTTTCTTACTGCTTATTAAAGTAGCTTTTTAGTATAAAAATTAATTTTTTTACTAAAAAATTGCTTTAAGAAGCAGTAGAAAAAGTCGTTTCAAATGAAATCTTCCGCGAAAAAATTATTGTTTTGCTGTTTATTAAGACTGGCTTTTTCAAAATACATTCTCCCGAACCTCCGTATTTCCGCGAAAAAATTTTCTCTATATCCCATTCTGATACTTTAATTTAAAAACGAAAAAAAGGAGTTGGGAAACTAAACGAGGCCTTAGTTTCAATAAAAACAAAGCAATAAACTTTTTAAATAAATAAATATATTTATTTTATGTGAGAGAAATTAGATTTGAATATTTCTCAAGAATAATATTTAATAAAAAAAAAGAAAACCTTATAGTCCCAAAGAAAAGTAACTTAAAAAAATCCGACAATTTGCTGATGGACCGAAAGGGATTGTTCATTTCCGTGGCTAAATTTACCGACAGAAAAGCAGATTCTATTAGGGAAGTCAACGGTCAAAGCAATCTTGATTCTCGAGACGGCCGTACAAATAGCCAAAAAGTAACGATAAAATATGGAGGAAAAAAAAGCTGGATTGGATCAGGTCACCGATGCGTGATTTTACCGTAAACATACCTTGGAGATTAGCACGTTAACGCCAGCGTGTTTGTTATCCCATCCGAATTCGTGTTTCGTGTCGCTGGCACCAAGCACCTCCTCGTTCCGCTTAATATACTCCCGATACTCCCTCCTCCGCGTCGCCTTATGCAGCCAAGCCGCGCCCCAAAGCAGTTCATCCTTATAACCTGAAAAGTCACAGTAACACGGACACACGACATTGTGTAGGCTCGAGCTATAAGCCCCGCGATACTGATCCGCAAAATCAAACACGCGGACAGCTCGTTGCAGAAGTCGGTCCGAGTAGTCAGGATCGCGGAGTCGGAAAACGACGGCGGCTGCGGCGAGTGCGGCGGCAGTTTCGCCGGCGACGTCTGACCCGGGATTGGAAGCGTCGACTTTGTAGACTGTGCGGGGGGTGTCCATATCCTCGGGGCGTTCCCAGCAAGAATGGTCGCGGAAGGCGTTGCCGACTTGAACGTAGAGAGTGTTGGGGATGGAGGTGGCTTTGAGGAGGTAGTCGGTGGCCCAACGGATGGCGGTGATGGCGTCGGAGAGGTGGTTGGGTGTCATCGTGTGGCCGAAGTCGATGACGCTCCAGGAGAGGAGGGTGGTGGTGAAGGCCATGGGGAAGCCGAATTTTATGTTGTCTCCGGCGTCGTAGTAGCCGCCGGTGAGGTCTACCTGAGAGATACGTTTCTTTAGTAAACAAATTGAAAAGTTTTTAAATTTGATTTTTGATGAAAAAAGTTTAGTTTTTTTATTAGAATAAACATAGTAGATTAAATCTAAGGGGTATTTACATTACATAACATTAAATCATATCAAATTTTCATTAGTTAAGTGATCAAAAAATGTTTTTTTTTCATTTTGACTGATGAAGCTACTAAAATGAATCTTTTAATAATTTTAAAT
This sequence comes from Dendrobium chrysotoxum, assembly GCA_019925795.1. Taxonomy (NCBI): domain Eukaryota; kingdom Viridiplantae; phylum Streptophyta; class Magnoliopsida; order Asparagales; family Orchidaceae; genus Dendrobium; species Dendrobium chrysotoxum. Next base: position 90,875,693 of record CM034314.1, on the reverse strand, counting down.
TTTTTTTATATAAGTGTCTAATATATTTACTATTTTGATCGAAAAGTTCGATTAATTTATTGCTTTTCTCTGCTTTACCTGTATCAAACAGAGCAGAGCAGAGTTTTTTTTTTACTTTTTTGCTTTTCCCCTCTGTACTAACAGAGCAAAGCATGATTTTTTTTTCTTTTGATAGCTACCTGAGCGAGTATAACCGGAAAAGTTGACACAATTTTATCGAATCTAGTAAAAAATTATTATTTTGCTCGAAAGAGTGGAAGAATAAATGAACTGTTTATGGCATCGAGGTGTGCCTTAGTTTTTTTATTCTTCTAACATGACATAATCAAGTTCATTAATATGCTTAAAAAATATTTTTACTGGTTCCATTTTAAAAACTAGCTGAATAACTCACATTTTCACCGAATAAATCAAATATGAGCCATTATTCAAACAAACATAAGTTTTCACAGAAAATGAGCTTATTTTTTGACAACTTATGCGTCATTGTTAAGGAAAAGTGGAGGAAAGGATGAAGAGCTTACACCGACGGAGGCACCGTCGTGGAGGGCGGAGTCGCGGCGCCAGGAGATGCGTTGGGAAGGTGGGAGACGGCCAGAGCGCTGCCCCTCGAAGAAGAGTATGCTTTTGTAAAGGGCATCCGAGTAGTTATGCCGGGCTGCAGCGGCGGCGCAGGCAACGGCCGCGAAAAATAGAAGAAATGTCGCCGGCGGCGAGCGGTTTGCCATCGGTGAGCTGAGCAATAAATTTTCACAGGGAGAGAATATGGAAGGGGAATAAATAGGAAAGGGCAAAGCACGTGGAGGGAGAAAATGAGCGAATGAGAGTAAGACGCGTGGCTAAAGACAAGGAAGGAGAAGCCCGTTGCGGCGCCGGTCACGAGGAGGTTGAAGGAGCGAGTAGGGCTGTAACGGGTCGAAGTGAGAGAGAGAGAGAGATGATCACGTGATCATTATGGGGAAGCGGACCGTTTGCCATTTCCGTTGAGTAAGCATTTAATTGACCGTTGGAGTTTTATGGCGGGTGGAGAGTTAGCCGTTACTATTGTTGTTTCAAGTCCTGCGCCCTTATTAGTGCTTTTTCTTGCACAGTAGCAAAGAGAGAGAGAGAGAGATGACTTGGATCGGAATTGTCTAGTAGATTTTGGGAAGTAATCAATGAGTCAACATGTATTGCCGATGAAATGAATGAGATTTGGGACGAGCGGTGCAGCTCACCGCAGCTCCGTAGTTGAGCTCAGTCCATTTGCCTCCTGCGGCTCCCGTTCGATCGCTCAAATCAGCCCAAAAAAAGAATGAGATTTAATTGGGTAAGATAAATGCTAGAATTCTAAGAAATATTAATGAATTTCATAAAAAAAATAATGAGCAAGGACGGGGTTAGAATTTTTTTGAATGGAGACATAAAATAATACTAATCATTAAATTACTCTCAAATACTATTTTTTCTTCAGTATAATCTCAAATCATGTGACATATTTTTAATAAAAAATTATAAAAAAATAAATTCAAAATTATATTTATTTCCTTAAAAAAGAATAGATATATTATTATTCATTAAGAAATGAATATGTCTCCCATAAGGCTAAGTTCAAATAAATTAATTTTATTCTTAAGATTATTTAATTTGAATTTATTATATTAAGTCTTAATTTTGAACTATATTTAAATTAATTAAATTTAAATTAGTATAAGATAATATTCTACCTAATTCTAAATTAATTTTTATTAAATTAAATTGTATTCACATTTAGTTAAAAAATCATAAATAAAAAAAAAATATAAAGTTAATATTATTAAATTAATTAATTAACTTACTAAGATTTATTAAAATTATTTATTAATTAATTAACTTATTACAACATATTTTTATTTAATCTTTCTCTGTAATATAATTTTGTCTTATCTTTTTCAGGAAAAAAAAAAGGACGGGAGGCCTAGTTCCCCCTCCAAAAAAAAAAAAAAAACCTGGGCGGTAGTCATGGGCACAAAAAAGTAGGGAGCGTATTTTTCCAAAGAAAAAAAAATTTGGGGAGAGAAATATAAAGTATAAAAAAAAGAGGGTGGGAGAGAGAGAGAGACGGGGAGATAAATAAGAGAGAGAGAGATAAAGCGTGCTGCCAAATGCCAATGTCATTATTATTATTATTATTATTTAATTTGATTTCTATATTCAGCATAAATTGTTAATCATCAAAGTGGACGAATCAGAGAGCTTCAGAAATATCAAATCAAATAATATTGAAATACTGTTGAGTATGTGATACTATTAATGAGAGGATATAATGAAATTATTTTATCAAGAATAATTTAAAGTTCAATGGTTGTAAAATATTTGAGGATTGCGCAAAAGTTAAGTAGTTAATTTTATATTTGAAAAATGACCTTGGTTCATTAAGCAGGGCTGAGGAACGAGGATGATTGCTTTTTTTTTTTCTTTTAATATAGAGCTGTGGAGAATCATGTCTTGAGTTCATCTGATTCTAGATCAAATTGGTTCCAACACATTCGTTAGATCCCAAATTCGTCTTTATGATCTAATTATAGGTTGTTTCAATTCAATCCTCCTTCAAAACTGACTCATTAAGGCTTCATTTGGGATAATTTTTGGCTATTAATTGTTTTATCCTTGCTTTCAAAATTTTTTTCGTGCTAGAAATATGCTATACAAAGCAGTAATAAATCTATCCCAAACGAAACCTAAATTTAGGCTTTGTTTGGAATGGCTTTCTTAATGCTTATTTTTGTACTAAAAAGCTGCTTTAAGAAGCAGTAAGAAAGCCGTCCCAATCGAAGCCTTAATCAAAGTAAAAAAACCCAATTTGATAATCAATCAAGCTGTGTTCTTCTAAGATTAATTTATATCTAACATGCACAAGCATGACCTTTATATGTTTCAGTTCAATGTATTTTACATCTATGACTAATGACTATCTATAATATGAATTATTAATTCATGCATGTGTATGAGGATAAGACTCTGGACTATATCAATTCAATTGTAATTATGACTAATGACTATCCTCGAAAAATCATCTTGATCGGGCACGAATCTCGAGGCAAAATCAAGTTGGAAACTTCCGAAATTAAAATTGGGACCATATGAACTCCGATTTCGGCAAACTTATAGTCGAACTGAACGTCTCAGAAATACGAACCCAACGACACCAAATTCAACCCAATCCGAGCCCAAATGGGTCCAAATCAAGGGTCTGAAGTGTTGTTGGAAGGTTCAAACCATAATTTGGATTACCAAACGGTCTCAAAATATGACGTGCTTATAATCGAATCGAGCGGCTCGACGAGAAGAATCCAACGAGCCCAAGATCACTAAAATCTAATATCCCTAAGACTTTCAAATGTCCAGCAAACGGTCCACGATCAAGGGATTCAACATCGACCGTCCATTCCAACCACTCCCTAACTACCCTTGATCTTCCTCCTATTTACGAGCCATGCCACTCCCTCAAATCTATAAATAGAGCCCCCTCTCCTCTTGAAAGAGGCACCTAATCCTAAGAGAGAAAGAGAGAGCTCTTGCCTCCTTGCTCCTCCTCGACCATCGCCGGAGTTCCGTCGGACCACCACCTGAGGCCCTGCTCTTCGCCGGACCATCACCTGAGGCCCTACACTTCGCCGGACCATCACCTGAGGCACTACACTTCATCGGACCACCACATGAGGCCCTGCACTTCGCCGGACCACCACATGAGGCCCTGCTCTTCGCCGGACCACCACCTGAGGCCCTGCACTTCGCCGGACCACCACCTGAGGCCCTGCTTTATGTCGGACCACCACCTGAGGCCCTGCAGTCTGCCGGACCACCACCTGAGGCCCTGCAGTCTGCCGGATCACCACCTGAGGCCCTGCAGTCTGCCGGACCACCACCTGAGGCCCAACACTTCACCAGACCACCACCTGAGGCCCTGCTCTTCGCCGGACCACCACCTGAGGCCTTACTCTTCGCCGGACCACCACCTGAGGCCCTGCACTTTGCCGGACCACCACCTGAGGCCCTGCACTCTGCCAGACCACCACCTGAGGCCCTGCACTCTACCGGACCACCACCTGAGGCCCTGCTCTTCGCCGGATCACCACCTGAGGCCCTGTTCTTCTCCGGACCACCACCTAAGGCCCTGCACTTCGCCGGACCAAAACCTGAGGCCCTGCACTCTGCCGGACCACCACCTGAGGCCCAGCACTTCACCGGACCACCACTTGAGGCCCTGCTCTCCGCCAGACCACCACCTGAGGCCTTGCACTCTGCCGGACCACCACCTGAGGCCCTGCACTCGGCCAGACCACCACCTGAGGCCTTGCTCTTCGCCGGACCTCCACCTAACGGTCTTTCTGACCTATGTCGCCCGACCAACTAAGGTCCTACTGACCTCTGTCACCAAACTACAGTCTCTCTGACCTCCAACGCCAGCTGACTATGGTTCTTTTGACCTCCGTCGCCCGACCAACTAAGGTCCTCCTGACCTCTGTCACCAGACTACGGTCTTTCTGACCTCCAACTCCAGCCGACTATTGTTCTTCTTACCTCCTTCGCCCGATCAACTAAGGTCCTTTTGACCTCTGTCACCAGACTATGATCTTTCTGACCTCCAACGCCAATCAACTACGGTCCTTCCGACCTCCGTAGCCCGACCAACTAAGGTCCTCCTGACCTCTGTCACCAGACTACGGTCTTTCTGACCTCCAACTCCAGCCGACTATGGTTCTTCTAACCTCCTTCGCCTGATTAACTAAGGTCCTTATGACCTCTGTCACTAGACTACGGTCTTTCTGACCTCCAATGCCAATCAAATACGATCTTTCTGACCTCCATCGCCCGAGCAACTAAGGTCCTCCCGACCTCTGTCATTAGACTATGATCTTCCTGACTTACAACGTCTATCAACTACGGTCCTTCCGACCTCCGTCACCAGACAACGGTCTTTCTGACCCTGGTCTCCCTTCAACTACGGTCCTTCCAACTTCTGTTGCGTGCCAACTATGGTCAGCCGACCCAACAAACATGTATATATTGATTCCCACCATGTAATACATTCTATATGATGTATATTGGCCATATCAGGCTAAGTCCTTCCCCCAAAATGAGGGCCTCATTTGTAATCAACTGCAAATACTAGTGGATTCATTCAAACTGGGCCAGGCCCCGTGGTTTTTGCCCCTGTCAGGGGTTTCCATGTAAAAACTCTGGTATCTCTTATGAGTACTACACCCTCTCTCTTTCATCTAATTCTGTGCTGGATCTTCATACAATGCTAAGACGCTAAGCTCTATATTTCTCTACCGCCGCGAATACTCCAGGACGTAACAGTTTGGCTCCGTCTGTGGGAAAATGGTTCCCGACTGGGGGGCAATTTTTGCTCCAACCTCATAAGGTCGTGCATGTCAACATCCTGACATCAGCTACGACTGCATCAATTTTATGCGGACTGGGGGGCAACCTGACTCCAATTGTGGTCAAGAAAATTTCTCTAATGCTTTCAATATCATGATTATATTTCAGGCAGGAAACTTCCAGCAAATGTAAGGATGCTTCCAATAAATTTCAAGCCTCTTACAGTCCTTAGCTGGACTTCTACTCCTTGGGCAGGGTCTAAATCTCGACCTCAGAAAGGCAGTAACGGTCTAAAGATAGACCATTCTTCACCCTTGATTCGGGATACACGCGGCATGCGCCCCTCCCAATCAAGCAAAATCAATCCCAGAGGGATTCTCTCGACCTCTTCCACACATGTTAATGTCATCGAGCAAAGGCTCTGACATACAATCTCGGATAGGTCATACATCCTTAGTGGATTCTCTCGACCTCTTCCACACTGGTTAACGTCATCGAGCAGGGCTCTAACATACAACCTCGGATAGGTTATACATCCTTGGTGGATTCTCTCGATCTCTTCCACACAGGTTAAAGTCATCGAGCAAAGGCTCTGACATACAACCTCGGATAGGTCATATATCATTGGTAGATTCTCTCGACCTCTTCTATACAGGTTAATGTCATCGAGCAAAGGCTTTAACATACAACCTTGGATAGGTCATATATCCTTGGTGGATTCTCTCGACCTCTTCAATACAGGTTAACATCATTGAGCAAAGGCTCTGACATACAACCTCGGATGTGTCATACATCCTTGATGGATTCTCTCGACCTCTTCCACACATGTTAACGTCATCGAACAAAGACTCTGACATACAACCTCAGATAGGTTATACATCCTTGGTAGATTCTCTCGACCTCTTCCACACAGGTTAACATCATCGAGTAAAGGCTCTAACATACAATCTCGGATAGTTTATACATCCTTGGTGGATTCTCTCGACCTCTTCCACAGAGGTTAACGTCATCGAGCAAAGGCTCTGACATACAACCTCGGATAGGTCATACATCCTTGATGGATTCTCTCGACCTCTTCCACACAAGTTAATGTCATCGAGCAAAGGCTCTGACATACAACCTTGGATAGGTCATACATCTTTGGTAGATTTTCTCGACCTTTTTCACACATGTTAACGTCATCGAGCAAAGGCTCTGACATACAACCTCGGATAATTCATACATCCTTGGTGGATTCTCTCAACCTCTTCCATACAGGCTAGCATCAATAAAAAGCCTTCGATGCTGAGCTTCCTCTCGTTGTTGGGCTTTTACCGATCACTAGACTTTCGTCGAACTTCTACCAGACACCAGACTTCTGCCCGTCGTCGAACCCTCTTCGAACTTCTACCAGACAGTGAACTTCTACCCGACGCTGGACTTCTGCCTGTCGGTGGACCCTCGTCAGACTTCTACTTGATGGTAAACTTCTACCCGACGCCGGACTTCTGCCCATCGCCGGACCCTCGTCGGACTTCTACCGGACACTAAACTTTTACCCGACGCCGGACCCTCATCGGCGTTCTACCCTACGCTAAACTTCTACTCTACGATGGACTTCTGCCCGTCATCGGATTGCTAACGACGCCGGACTTCTGCCCGTCACCGGACCCTTGTCGGAGTTCTACCCGAAGCTGAACTTCTACTTGACGATGGACTTCTGCTTATCGTCGGACTGCTACCGACGCCGGACTTCTGCCCGTCGCCGGACCCTCATCGGAGTTCTACCCAACGCTGAACTTCTACGACGATGGACTTCTGCCCGTCGTCGGATTGCTACCGATTGCCGGACTTTTGTCGGACTTCTACCTGACGGTGAACTTCTACCCGACACCGGACTTCTGCCCGTAGTCGAAACCCTCGTCGGATTTCTACCCGACGGTGAACTTCTACCCGACGCTGGACTTTTGCATGTCGGTGGACCCTCGTCGGACTTCTACCCGACTCCTAACTTTTACCCAACACCGGACTCCTGCCAGTCGTCAGACCCTCGTAGACTTCCGTCCATTGCCAGATTTCTACCGACTAACGTCGGACCTCTGCATGATCTCTCAAGAAAGGATGAGAAGATTCCTACTCAGTGAGGGGCCCTAGACTGGCACAGGGGATACCACATAAAATGGATTAGGGGAATGCCTTAACGTGAGGGAGAGAAGAAGGAAGACTCTAGCTCAGTGAGGGGCCCTAGACCTGAACAGGACTAGGAGAATGCCTCAACATGAGGGAGAGAAGAAGAATGGGGGAACCTTCTTGCAGAGAGGGGCCCTAGGCCCAGACAGGGGATGCCGCCTGTGCCGGGCCAGGGGAAGGCCTCAATTGAAAGAAAGAAAGGTGGAGAAAGGTGCAAGGAACTCATACCCCCTAGGGGGATATTTATAACAAAGGAGGCCAGGAAGTTATTAAAAAAAAAAATGGCCTTAACCGCCAGTGGTTAGCTGGTGGTTAGATGGCGGTTAGCCAACCGCCAGCGGTTGGCTGAATCGCCAACCTCCAGAGCCGCGGCTTGATCCCGCGGAGGAGAGCAGTGTGGGCCACGGGCAGACGCGCGGTGAAGCCGGGAAGCGGGGCAGCAGCGTGCGGCGCGGGTTAGCGAGGGCGAGCCGGTCAAAGGCACGATAGAGCCGGGCAGACCCGGGCAGCGCGCGGTCGCGCGGGGCAGCGGCCAGGGTGGTGTCCGGCGGCCAGCGGCGGCGGTTGCCGGGCCTTCCCAACACGTTCTCGGGCCAAATTTTGGGCCTAGAAAGGTCAAATCGGATGTTTTTGGGGTCCCCGGGACCGTTTTTCGATGTTCTGGACTCAATTTTGACACTTTTGAAGCCGTTAGGGATCTCTATAACCATGATTGGTTATTTTTAAATTTTGAATCGCGTCAAAAACTTCCCCAAAAACTGTGACGCTTATTTTCGGACTTCTGGAGCTTCGACGTTCGAAAATAGGGTGGCAACTGATACATCCTCGAAAAATCATCTTGATCGGGCATGAATCTCGAGGCAAAAGCAAGTTGGAAACTTCTGTAATTAAAATTGGGACCATCCCGAACTCCGATTTCGGCAAACTTATAGTTGAACTGAACGTCTCAGAAATACGAACCCAACGACACCAAATTCAACCCAATCCGAGCCCAAATGGGTCCAAATCAAGGGTCTGAAGGGCTGTTGGAAGGTTCAAACCATAATTTGGATTACCAAACGGTCTCAAAATATGACGTGCTTATAATCGAATCGAGCGGCTCGACGAGACGAATCCAACGAGCCTAAGATCACTAAAATCTGATATCTCTAAGACCTTGAAATGTCTAGCAAACGGTCCACGATCAAGAGATTCAACATCGGCCGTCCATTCCAACCACTCCCTAACTACCCTTGATCTTCCTCCTATTTACGGGCCATGCCACTCCCTCAAATCTATAAATAGATCCCCCTCTCCTCTTGAAAGAGGCACCTAATCCTAAGAGAGAAAGAGAGAGCTCTTGCCTCCTTGCTCCTACTCGACCACCGTTAGAGTTCCGCCGGACCACCACCTGAGGCCCTGCTCTTCGCCGGACCACCACCTGAGGCCCTGCTCTTCACCGGACCACCACCTGAGGCCCTGCACTCTGTTGGACCACCACCTGAGGCCCAGCACTTCGCTAGACCACCACCTGAGGCCCTGCTCTTCTCCGGACCACCACATGAGGCCCTGCACTTTGCCGGACTACCACCTGAGGCCCTGCACTCGGTCGGACCACCACCTGAGGCCCTGATCTTCGCCGGACCACCACATGACGGTCTTTCTAACCTCTGTTTGATTGAAAAATATATGGTTTTGAAAAGGGTTTAATTTTCTTGGGAAATGTTAAATTTCTGGAATTTTGATTTTATAATCGAACACTTATTATGAATGATATATCACCTCGAAAGGTGAACATATCATTCCCTAATAGGTTCAGATTACAAATCTTTAGATTTATCTAATTATCGTAATCAAACTCAAGGAGAAATAATATTTGATTCCAAAGAATCAAAATAATATTTAATCCATTGTTTGATTATAATAATCAAGATAAAAGATCATTAATTTCATAATCAAAATTACGATTGTAATTGATATATCTATCCGAAGAAAGAAGATATCAATCACTATCGATGGTTTGAATATGACGATAATGATCGTCAGGTTTGAATTTCCCAAAGATAATCAATTGAAGGTTTTGAAAACTTGATTTTAAAATCTGGTCTGGGTTTCTAAATCTCCTACGAGCGCAAGCCCTCGTAGTTAATTACATCATAGGAAAATATAAATTTTCCTACGAATACTCTCGATTAAAATAGCGATACGAATTTCATTTAAGAATTCAAAGATTGATATCAAAGGAGGTTAAGGACTGGGATTTTTGACAGGGAATGGTTCAAGGTTGAACACTTATTTCTGGAGTCAAAGGAAGAAGAGTAGGAGGTGTCTTGAGATTCTGAATTACTTCAGAAACACCCCAACCTATCCTAAGTGTTGGGCTTGAATTTGATTGAAAGAGATATTTAGTTTGAATGATCAATTTTATTAGAAAGTGGGAGTCAGATTCCCAGAAGATTGAGGTCTTAAGTTTGAAGACATGCCTCAGAACCTAAGTCTAAAATTGGGTACTGAAAATCAGTGACCCGAATCCTAGCTAATGCAATGCAATCTGGACTTACCCCGGCCTGGATTGGGGAGCCAGCTAAACCACCTAAACGCTTTTAAAACCATGAGTCAAAGTCTTTTAAATGTAGAGTGGTTAGGGACATTGATTAAGATTGGTTTAAAGAATTGGGGTCGACATCTAGAGCAGATCCTAATTGACCCCTTAACATATGTTGGGTTAAATGTCTAAATAAAATGCAATTAAGGTTTAGACTCGATTTTTAATTTGTATCTAATGCAATGCATGCTAGTTGACTCGATGAAATGCTTAAATCAATATGAAGCAGTTTTAAAATAGGCTTAAAAAATAGGTTTTATCCTAGAGATTGCACAACATCCCCTTGGACAGAACTGCACCCTAATAGGTCAGGTGGTCTGCCAGAACCCGCAGGCGGGGAGGTGCCTAACAAGGTAGAGAAAAGTTAATATGAATGCATGAAAAACTCCCGGCGAGTCCGGGCTTACTTCTTAAGAGCGTTAGAGTTTCTATCTGAGCTTAAAAATTTTTAAGTTTTGTTTAAGTAGAAGAAGTTTATGACCGTACCCTCACGAGCCTCCGATCGGGTTCCAGGCTAAATCAAATACGACATGCAATAAGCGCCAAAAAAACTACTAAAAGCATGCAAGTCCTTAATCGCAATCAACATCAATTAATCAAATCAACATTTAATTAAATTAATTAAATAAATGCTCAAACTGAAAGTCCATAGGCAAGTGCCCTTAATAATACAACCCAGGGTCTGCAGTAAAGTAAAGTGGCCGGGTACCACTGACTACAACCCGGATTCTACTCCTAAGACTCAAGTGACTTTGAGATTTGAGATTCTTCTCGTTCTTCACTTCTTCGTCTCCTTAGAACTCCTTGGATCGTCGGGTCTGGATATCCAAATGAAAAGAAACTCCCCCTGAATAGGGGTGTTATCTTTTCTCTTTGGATACTTGAACTTCATCCTAATTTGGATCTCCAAATGGATAGGAACTCTCCCCTAAGGGATGTTCCTTCCTCTTTGGATTCCAAATTGGATTTTCAATGTCTCAATCTCAAAGTACTTTAAATAATACAACTCAAAATCAAATCAAATTACATTAATGAAAATTAAAACTCTAGACTCAACAACCTGCAAGGTTATCCTAATAATAAGCAGTTTATATTTGACATCCCAAGCAGTTAATATATTTGAAATTTAAATGCTCAAACCAGCCACACTTGGCCATGCTCTTTTTGATTTAAAGGGGGACTTAAGCATGCTTAGCACCTGTGCAATTTAATAATCATGATTTTTATCCCCTTTAATTTATGCCCTGTATGAGCATGGCCACCTGCATAAGATTGAATTAGTACAAATCGTTCCTAGCCTAGGGGTAGATCTAATCGTACAATCAATCACATCACAGAGTGCATTAAATAAATAAACAATCACATCAATTCTAATACTAGCAAACAGCATGCAGTAAAAGCTCGAAAATCCGGCACGCAGCAGAAAAGTAAACACCGGCCTAGCCTAAGACTAGAGTTGGTTGTCCTAGCAAACCATCTAAAGTGTGTGAGATAGGCTGTGTGGCTTTGATATGTCCTAAATAGGCAATTGATTGAAGTTATTTAAAGTTCTGGTTGGTTGAAAGGCTTAAGGGGGATTTGATTTGAATTTAAATGTTAATGACTTGAAGTTGATTTTAAAATTTGATTTTAATTGTTTGTTGGATACCACCTTTGTTTCACACCGAGGCCGTGAAGTTTATTTCACCTTCCTTGGGGCTAATTTAATAGCCTCGTAGGCCTGGGTTACCCAGTGATACCCGATATAATTAAGTGATTTGAGTTTGATTAAGGTTTAAAGGTTGATTAATTTTAATTAGAATTAGTTGGTTGCTGATTTTAATGTTGAATTAATGTTTTCTGGAATTTTGAATGATTTATTGAATTTTGATATTTTTTGGATTATTTTAATCATTTAATTAAAGGGTTAAAATTTGACTTTTTGATTTAAAGGGTTTTCTGGAAAGTTAATATTTTATTAAAATACTAGACCTTAATACGATCAGTTAGACAGTAAGTACACTGAAATTGGATTTTTCTACATTTTATTATGAAGATTTGAAGTTTTGACTTGAATTTGAACTAAGTTTGACCAAAAGTTGACTTTTTCAAATTTGTTTGATTTCTGGAAACTTAACATTTTTAATAAATATTAGAGCTTAAGATGAATTGTATACCTTTGAGTTTGCTCAATTTGGAGTTCATTTGAATTAGTTATGAATTTTTGAAGTTTTGAGTGTTTAATGAATTATTTAAATTGTTTAATTAAAGCCCTTTTTGTGGTTTGAATCCAAATGATCTCCAAACTCCTTGAAATCAACTCCAAAGGTCAGGAATGACCTAAGGAGTGATTTCCAAGTGTTTGAGAAATTTTTGGAATTTTTAATTATTTTTAATTAATTAAATTAATTAAATTTCAGATTTCAATTAAAATTAAATTAAACTCAATTTTGAAGTCCAGTAAAGGGGCTTTTATTTTTCATTGATTAAGGGTTCAATTCTGGCCAGTTTGAGGTATTATGTGTAATTTTCAGATTTAAACTTGATTTATTATAATTTCTGGAAGCTTAAATGGTTTAATTAAGGTTTGAATTTGATTAGGTTAATTAAGGGGCTTAATGATTTAAAAACTCAGTGGGATATTTTTCCTAGGGCTGAGGGTGTCACTAAGTTTAAACGGTTTGAGTTTCAAGTCAATGGGAAATGAATCCTAATTATGGGAAATATTCTAAGTTCTCTAAACAAAGTCCTTAATTATTATCCTTAATGACGTCACTAAGTTAATTGGGTTTGAATCAATGTTCCTAACCCTTGACTTAGCATATACATTAACATGCAAAAGCACAATCAATTTCTAAATCTAAGAGAGCCTTAGAACTAGGTGGTGTGTGCACCTACACATATAAAGATTAACATTAATTACAATTAATGGCTTAATTAGTGAATGATTAAGATGTAATCATCCACTAATCCTTCCCCATGATTTCTATTCACATACTTAATCTTATATTTAAAGTTTCAAAGAGATCTCTCAAATACTTGGAATTTAAATATATATAATTTTAAAATAGATTTCTTTTTAATATAAATATATATAGAAATCTATATATATAAAATTTTAAAGTTTAAAATATTCAAAATATTTTAAAACAAATTTAATTTTTGAGTGAGAGATCCTCTGATTTTTAAAAAAAATAAAATTTAATTTTAAAATACTTAATATAATATTTAATTTAATATTAATTAAGTATTTAAATATTGGAAATATTTAAAATACTTAAAACAGAAATATTTTGAATTTAAATTATTTATTAAGGTTTAGATATTTGGAATATGTTAACTGATTTAGAATGATCTTAAAATAAATTTGTTTTAAAATTAAGAAATTAAATTGATTTACTTTAGTTAATTAATATTTAGAATAGCTAAATAAATAATATTTAAAATCATTTAAAATATAGAAAATATTTTAAAGTAATTTTATATTTAAATTAAAGGCCTTGAAAATCTGAGCATTTTGGTATATTATATTAATTTTTTAAATCAAATCTCAATTTTTAATGATATTTCAAAGTTTTCTGTAATTAAAAAAAAAATTTAAAATCAATTTAAATAAATAATAGGGTTGGCGGCGGCGGATTGCCACGTGGCAGCTCCCGATAGGCGGGTCAAAGTCCCGCGGCGGCGGCAATGCGCCGCGTTTCCCCACGTGGCAACCCCCAGGCGAACCACGCGTCTACACGAGGTTCGCCACTTAACCACGTAGGCAGACCCTCTGCGTCCGTTGGATCTCCGCTGTAAACATCGAACGGCTCTGATCTTGGCGGATAGAGCTTCGATGGATCCAGGCATACACGCGGTTGAAGACACGCGCGGTTTAACAAAATCTGCGCCGTTGATTGCAAGATCAACGGCTAAAATTTTGTACAGGCCAAACAGATAACGTATTAGGCTCTAAACTCAATATTTGGCTCGTTCTCTTTATCCCGTCGATGAAAATTGCTGAAATTTTAAATATAGAATCCATGTTTGAACAGAAATCATGGAGTGTGTTTTTAAAGATTTGAAACGTGCTTTTTAAAATGCTATTTAACTGTAGGTGTCCTATGCTAGGGTTTAAGAATTTACCCAATTTAATCGACGGTTTGACCCGTTTAAGACATCTCTGAAATTGTTGTTTGTCCACGCATAAATCCTTAGTTGAAGCCACGGGCAGAAGAGTTATGGATTGAGAGATATCCTGCTTTGGGCGGATTTAAGCTTGAGATGGTCGGAAACTCGCCGGCGGCTGCTTCTGACGGCTGGGTTTTGGTCGGGATAGCTTGAAGATACACTGGAGAGCTCGAAAGAACTAAGGCCTGGACTTGAGGATCTGGGAGTGGAGAGAGAGTCTTAGGGTGAGAATGAGAGCTGTAAGAGCTCTTTTGCCCTATTCAATCCTCTCCAAGTCAAATGGAGGGTTGAGATTGAGTGTGGGAATTCCTAGATGGCTGCCAGGTGTCCCTAGACAGTTATAGAGCAGGGGAATAAAAGGACTAGAGGACACATGAGGTGGAAAAGCCTCTTGGTCCCCACTTGGGCATGGGAGAGTAATCCAAGCCATTTGATTTCAATCTAATGGCTGGGAAGAGACTAGGAATGTTCTAGAGTACTTCTAGGCAGCTGGAATAAGTTGGAATAAAGGGAATAGGTTTAAACCAAGTTATTTGACCACATTAAGAGGCTTGTTGACTAGTTTGACTAGTCAACAATCAACTTGATTGCTTAGGTGGCATGGAGGAAGCCTTTGAATTAATCTGGAAAGAGCTTAAGGCCAAAGTCTTGAGATTTGAATGCATACATATGCATGAGAGGGAGTTTGACCAAATATTAAAGGTTTGACTTGGTCAATGCCACTTGGGTTTGCCTAACCCAATGGTTTAAATAGGTCTAAATCATGAGGTGAATTGGTTTTGAAAACTTAGTGAAGTTTTGGAGATTTGATAGGGTTCAAATGGCTTGAAATAATCTCCTGTCATGAAAGGATCATATGTTGAATGGGTTTGACCAAATGAAAACCCATAGTGATTTGACTTCAAATTTGTTTAGATATACTTAAATTAGTTATTGATGTGAAATTGAGGGTTTGAAGCTCTTAAAAAAAGCTTGAATTGAATGGTTGAGTTGAGTTTGAGCTAAATGAGTCAAATTTGGCTAGATTTGGATTCAGTTGACTAAGTCAACTATTGACTGGGACAATGGGTCCAATCAAATCTGAATCACTGGGGAATGTGATCAAAGAAGTTTGAATGGGTTTGAAATCGATCTGGAGCTTGATTAAGTTTAAATGAGCTTAAGGGTTGAAAGTGGTCAACCTGAGTTGACTTGGTCAACCAGGTTGACCCAGGGCCAGGGTTTGGGCTGAATCAACTTCAAATAAAATTTGAGGTATGGCAGAAGTGGTTTGAGGGTTTAAATAGGTCATTTGGGTCAAATCACCTATTTGAACCCTTAATGGGCTTAATAGGTCAACTGGGTTGACTTGGTCAACCAAGTTGACCCAGGGTTAGGGTTTGAACTGGAATGGTTTGAAATGATGAATGAGGTCTAGTGGAGGTGGTTTCAGGATTTAAATGGGTCATCTAGGTCAAATGACCTGTTTAGGCCCTTAATGGGCCTAATGGGTCAACTAGGTTGACTTGGTCAACCAGGTTGACCCAGGGTCAAGGATAGGGTCCAACCAGTTCAGAATAATATTCTGAGTCTACTGGTGGTGGTCTCAAGGTCTGGAAAGGTTATTTGGTCAAAATGACCTATTTGGGCCCTTAATGGGCTTTTAGGTCAACCCTGGTTGACTTGGTCAACCAGGTGGGTCCAGGGTCTGGAAATGGGTTCAACAGATTTGAAATGATATTTGGAGACCAATAGAGGTGGTCCCAAGGTCTGGGGAGGTCATTTGGTCAGAATGACCTGTTTTGACCCTAAAGGGGCCTTCTAGGTTAACTAGGTTGACTTGGTCAACCAGGTTGACCCAGGGGCTGGTTCTGGGTTCAATGGATTTGGTTTGACATTTGAAACTTGCTTGAAGTGACTGCATTTGATTTGGAGCTCATTTGATCAAGTGACCAGTTACACCCCATAGGGGTATTTTGGTCATTTTGACCCCTGGTCAACTGGGGTCAAATTGAGTCCAACAAAATGCAGTTTATTACTTAATGGGTCATAATCAAGGGTCTGGAAGTGATTTGGAGCTTTGGGGAAAGCTCCAGGGTCAAAATCCACTGGGTGGTATGTCCAGTGGCATGGACTGTAAATATTTGAAGGTTTTACAGCCTTTGGATTTTGATTCAATTTCTGGGGTTAGGGATCTCAGAATGAGCTCAAATTTGGAGGGTTACCTCTAGAGACATGTCACATCAGTGTGGAACTGACAGATCTTGAATCAGAGGTCATTTGATAGGGTTTTGAAATGTTCAGAGATTAACTGGAAAAGGCTTTCAGGACTTAGACCTTTAGCCTTGGATTTGAAACTGGAAATCTGGTTTTGAATTGGATTTTGAGCTTGAATGATTGGATTTGAATTAAGCTTATATTGAATTGAAGCTTGGATTGATTTAGAGGAATCCTAGGATTTAGAATAGGTCCTAGGGTCCAAATCAGCTTAAGGAAATCCTAGGGTCTAGAATAGATCCTAGGGACTGGAGTCTGGAAAGGTCCTGGAATCTAGAAGTCCTAGGGAAATCCTAGGATCTGGGGTCTGGAAGAATCCTATAATCTAGAAGAATCCTAAGATCTAGGAATCCTAAGATCTAGGAATCCTAAGATCTAGATTGATCCTAAGATCTAAAATCTAGGAAAGATCCTAGGATCTAGAATAGTCTGAAAATTTGATTGATCTGAGATCAGGGTTGATTTGAATTTGAATTGATCTTAAAGTTTGGATTGATCTAAGATCAGATTGATCCTAGGGTTAAGATTGATCCTAAGGATTGGAAAGATCCTAAGGTCTGGATTGGTCCTACTGACCTCATACAAAAATGAGGTCAACAACCTCCAATGCTAGCCGACTGCGTTCTTTCTGACCTCCGTCGCCCGGCCAACTAAGGTGGCCAACTAAGGTCCTGCTGACCTCTGTCACCAAACTACGGTCTCTCTAACCTCGAACTCCAGCTGACTACGGTCCTTCTGACCTCCGTTGCCCGACCAACTAAGGTCCTCCTGACCTCTGTCATCAGACTACAGTCTTTCTAACCTCCAACTCCAGCCGACTACGATTCGTCTGACCTCATTCACCCGATCAACTAAGGTCCTTCTGACCTCTGTCACCAGACTACGGTCTTTCTGACCTCCAACGCCAATCAACTACGGTCCTTTCGACCTCCGTCGCCCGACCAACTAAGGTCCTCTTGACCTCTGTCACCAGACTACGGTCTTTCTGACCTCCAACTCCAGCCGACTATGGTTCTTCTGACCTCCTTCGCCCGATCAACTAAGGTCCTTCTGACCTCTGTCACCAGACTACGGTCTTTCTGACCTCCAACGCCAATCAACTACGGTCCTTCTGACCTCCATCGCCCGAGCAACTAAGGTCCTCCCGACCTCTGTCATTAGACTACGATCTTCCTGACTTACAACGTCTATCAACTACGGTCCTTCCGACCTCCGTCACCAGACAACGGTCTTTCTGACCCCGGTCTTGCTTCAACTATGGTCCTTCTGACCTCTGTTGCCTGCCAACTATGGTCAGTCGACCCAACAAACATGTATATATTGATTCCCACAATGTAATACATTCTATATGATGTATATTGGCCATATTAGGCTAAGTCCTTCCCCCAAAAGGAGAGCCTCATTTGTAATCAACTGAAAATACTAGTGGATTCATTCAAACTGGGCCAGACCCCGTAGTTTTTCCCCCTTTCAGGGGTTTCCGTGTAAAAACTCTGGTGTCTCTTATGAGTACTACACCCTCTCTCTTTCATTTGATTGTGTGCTGGATCTTCGTACAATGCTAAGACGCTAAGCTCTATATTTCTCTACCGCCGTGAATACTCCAGGACGCAACAAGATTTAAATTTAGTTTGTTAATTAGTAGGCTTTTGAGTTTGACACCAGCAAAAAAAAAAGTAAATTTAAAAAATTATCTAAATTTTGATTAAAAATACAAAAAAGAGATTAGTTACTTAAACTTAGAAGTTATATGAATTTAAAATTATATAAAATAATTTGTATAAGTACTCTAATTTTATTTAAGTAATAACAAAATAATTTTAATTTTTATTATAACATCTCGGTGAAACTCAAATTAAAATTCGATTGAACTTTTGAACCTTAATTTTTTTTTAATATTTTGATTCTGAATTCAATCCACTTTTCTGAATCTTAGCTCTAAATGTGAGATCTAGTTAAATGATATAATAAAAAGAAAAGGGCAAGATAACAAGCTAAAGCAGTAATTCCTTGCAGGATTATATATAAGGAATGCCAGATCTAACAAAAAGTTCAATGGATCACGAGTTAAGAATTATTAAAAATACAACAACACCAAGGTTTCTTGTCTTGAAGGAAAGGGTGGGCATTGAAGTAGGAGAGGAGCATCTCAGCTCGTTATTGAGCTAAATATTTTCTTCTTTCTTTCACCCATTAATGGAGCCACTGACTAATATATATATATATATATATATATATATATATATATATATATATATATATAACAACTATACTTACCTTTTGATCTATTATTAGATATTATATTATACATTAAGATTTCATTTGGGATGGTTTTTTTATTGCTTCTTAAAATAATTTTTTAGTACAAAAATTAAAATTTTGTACTAAAAAGTTGTATTAAGAAGCAGTAAGAAAGCTGTTATAACTCAAAAAATTGAAAAAGATATTTTTATCTATAACAGTAAAAGATTATTTTGGGAGTCATTAATTATAAGTTCAAATCACAAACCGTCTTCGTCATAACATATATATTATTGTGTTTTAGTTTCACAAATGTTTTCATAATTTTTAGGCACTGGTGAAATTCTTTAAGAGATTGCCACCTGCCGGTACAAGTAGGCTTTCTGGAACCGTTAGGTGTCCATTTTGCAAATTGATTTCACTCGATCATTCTAAACATGTTTAGCTAATTAATAAATATTGATATTTAGAACCCAATGTTGATTGGCTAGGGCAAGAAGAAGTTTTCCAGTAACTGGGCAAGAAGAAGTTTTACAGTAACTATTTTGGCCATGGGGAAAAGGTATAAGGAAAATCAATTCTTTCTTATTGTGCCCAACCTTTTGCAATGAGACAAGATTTATTTTTCTATATGGATCCATATCAGAATTACATTTGATCTTATAGGTCCATCTACACCCAATGGCATGTTTCCCTTGGGTAAGTCCACAGTGGACCAAGTGTTATTTTTGATGAGGGCAATGAGTTCAATATTTATGGCATTGCATCATTTGGGAAATTGAATGGCTTCATAATAATGCCTTAGTTCCTCTTGAGAAGAAATATGCAAAGGTATGCTTTAAAAGGATTGAGATAAGGAATTGTAGTTAACATAATTTAATAATAGATGATGGTTTTTTCTATTGAGAATGATAAGAATATTTTGGTTGTTATTGTGAAGTAAGCTGCAATGATAATCTTTCAGATTTGAATAACTGGTGATAGTTTTGTTAGAATGCCTTAGAGTGCATTAGGTGGTGTTATCAACATGAATGCGGGTGTGGTGATGCAAATCATGCATGATACTGTGAGGTTTTATTATTTTGATGGCATCAGTTGTGATCTCTATCACGCCTCAGGTTCTAATTTGGAAGAATTATTTTTTTATCTTTTAATTTATACAATTAGAGCTACATAAATTTTTTTATTAATATATATACCAGCGAAAATAAACTTATCGATCAAAATATCAATATATACATCTTTATTTCTTTTTAAAAAATTAGGTATACTACTCAGAATCTATACAATCATAACATATCCATCCTGCTATGAGTACAAAAGAATAACTAAAATAATAAGAACCTTAAGCTGAATGATCCTGATCAATCTCTCACTTCTGCTCTCTTACCATGACTTGAAATCATTTAACTACATATAATGAGCTAAAAAGCCCAACAAGTCACAAAAACCTACAACTAAACTAACCATAAGTCAAAGGAGCAATATACATGTCAACAGTCAAATCATAATATTAACAATCATATAATCAATAATCTATACAGAAATAGTAAAACTCACATGTAGTAGTAGTATAATCTGTAAATAATAAAATAATATGATATAGAAGCCAGTAAAATAGTACAATAGATAAATCAATAATCCAATACAAGTGTCGAATCACTAAAATAGTCGCATTTGTACTTTTAATCAGTAGAGAAATCATATAAAATGGTAAAATCAAAGCATCAGTAAAAACAGTCGAAATCATATCAATGCAGTAAAATGATATAAGAGTGTACACAAACTATCCAATATGTCACATGCTCAGTATATTAAATGCTTATTATATCACATACTCAGTATCATTATAATGAATCAGTAGTATCAAATAAAATCGGTGTCCATATCGGTAACAATAAAAGTCTAGTGTCGTTAGAAAAATAGGTGGTAGTAGTAATAAAATAATATAATAGTAAACATAAATATGTACAATAATAAGATCAACGCCTCTATAACATTCATATCAGTAGTCACACTAAATAAGTAAGAAATACTAGCTTAATTAGTATTTTTCTAATATTGTATCAGTATCAATAAACGGTTAGCTTAGTAAATCATCAGCTCGGTAAACATAGTTGTCACTCTTTATCCAACGACGCAGCAATCATCTCCTTATAACTTCCAATCATTATATCATATGAATCAGTCAAGAATAACACCAAACTACATATTTAAAGGAAATCTCATCGAACCACCATAATGTAAAGGTCAATCAGTTTCTAGCCAATTTTATTTTATTTTATTTTTTTTGAAAGAGAATTTTATTTCAAATATGAAAAAGACAGTACAAGCAAGAGCCGAGAAAGAAAGCCATTAGAGAAGGTACATAAGAACTAATACAACAAAGCAAGAAACAGACAAAGAAAGAAGAAGAAGAATGAGCCAAAAGCGGACTCAGGGTGGCCGCCCCCCGCAACGATCCTGCAGCCAGTCATGGGCCATCCATTGGTGACCAAGCACAAAAGAGACCACATTATCAGCCTAGGCAACCACCAAACAGAAGGCTTACCACCAAGGTTGCCAACAAGATGTGACCAGCAGGGTGATAAGTAGGAAGCGGCCTCATCATCGTCCAAAGCATCATAAAAATCCACGGCAACAGAAGTGAAAGGGCATCCCAAATTCTATTTCTTCTTATATTTACTTTGACGTTTTTTGCCTCCACCAATAAGAGTAAAATCACCTTCCACATTTTCACCCAAAACAACCTCATCAACCCCAACATAATTTGGGACGACCTCATCCGTAACCAACCAATCAATTTGAGTCCAAACCGAGTTATTCGACGACTCTTTCACATTACTCGCCAGCTGAGCGCGCAACTCTTCGTTGGAAATAATCTTAATTGGAACATCAATAATAGGCGAATGCAAGGACCCTAAGGGCGACACAAAACCCCCGTGGTCCAAAGAAGCACCAGCAGAATCCACAATATTCTCAACTATAGACACATCAGGACTAACTGAAAGATTAGCAGCACAATTATTTAGCACCAAAACATTATTAGCATCAGCCACCTCACCATGGTCACCATCAGGAGAAAAAGCAATCGGGGACGAAGAACTCATCGGTACCACCACAAGAGGGAGAGGAAAACCATCCCCATGATGAACAACCAGCATGAGGGGGTTCACAATAGGTGTGGCATTTTCAACAACATCCCCAGCAGCATTAACCACCACCTCAAGACCATCCCCATTGGGAGCAATCAGCGAGAGGGGGATCACATTAGGAATGGGATTTTCAACAACTACCCCAGCTACCCTAACATCCACCTCAAGGCTATTAGGTTGATTAGCATTAGCAGAGACCAGGACGGAGGAAGAGAGGGGACGACATTCACCCTTCAAGTGCCTAATAGATTTGCAATTAACACAAAAGGGAGGAAACTCCTCCATCTCTACAAGCTCAATATAACCATAACTCTTTGGACCAAGCCAGATTCTACCAGGATAATGCTTAGTAATGTCAAGCTCAACAAGAATATGTGCCACAGATGGACGGGAACCCACATACGTCGCGTTATCAACTTTAAGCGGTTTACCGAACAACGAACCTAACCCATGCAGGATACGAAGGGGAAAAATGAGGCCTCAAATTGGGAAAGGAAATCCAGATAGGATAATAGGGGATTCCACACCAATGTCAAAATGAGGGGACCATTTTGTTAATTTCATATAGCAATTGTTCACAAAGTAGGATCTATGAGAAAAAATTCTGCTATAGTCTAGGTCATTTACCAATTTGATCAAAACATGAGATGGATTCAACAAAGTCATCGAGAAATCCCCATTTAATTTGAGATTGAAGAAGAACTTCCGAATAGCATCAAGATACGGACGCCTAGAAGGAAATTTACCTACCAATGAGAACTGAAAAGGAGCAGCAAGTGCAATGACTTCCTCCTCCGAGATCCAAAGAGAGGGCAAGCCCCGAAATGTAGAGGGTTTTAGGTCAGGAAACCTAGCATCAGAGGAACCAGTAAGAGCATCAACAAAAGAATAAGATTTAAATGACCCTTCCAGAAAACCTGGATCAGAGAGGCGGTTCATCGCCAATCCGGCCATAAATGGCCAAAGGTGGACGAACCAAGAAGAAAACGAAAAAAATCAGAAGAAGATAAGGAGACTTCCCTGCGAGCAGGGATGGCCAGGGCTGCCAGGAAGCGGGAGCTAGGAAGCTCTAGCAGAGCCAAGAGACGTAACTCGTATTGTGATCAGTTTCTAGCCAATGTCAGTGAATAACCAGTCTTTACTTATTATTTCTCTCTCACACATTATTATTACAATACTATAATAATAATAATAGTGATTAGTTATTATTTAACTACATATTCACACTTATTTTTCATGCATTATTGTAAATAAAGCATATAGATTTAATTCAGAAAGTATCAAAATATCCTAACGACAAACAATAAAAAATCCTACTGAGCAAAAATTCATATTTTAAAAAATTTACTAAATTCCCAGAGATCGTGTATAATAATATTTTAAAATTTTAAATGAACCAAAGTATTATTTTTAGATGTCAAAATAAAATTTTAAATTAGTAGAAATTACTGCTTTCTTAAAATCATCTCGCAAAAAAAATCTCAAATAAATACTCAAAATATTCATAATATCAATCTCTATAACATATAAAAAAATTATGTGATGAAAGTTTTATCAATACAAAATTATTCTCATTTTTGATAACGAAAATATAAATTTGATCAGAAAAAATATAAAAAAATATTAAATTATTAAAATCAGAAATAGGATAATGATTCCATATAGCGAGACAAGTAAATTTCTCAACATGACCAAATAATAAAAATCGCTCCACGATATCCAAAACCTAAGATTTTTTTCTCTCTCATCTATTTCTATCTTATTTCTCCCTAATCCTTCTTTGTTAAGTCGAATGAGGGAAATGAGAAAAAAACTTTTAAATGAATAGTAATGTAATAAGATATTTATAATAAAATAATAATAAAATAAGAATAAAATTATTTAATATAATTAATTTTTCAATATAAAATTTATATAAATCTTTTTGGGTTTCAAAAATTATAAAAAAATATTCATAAAATAACACATTTTATTTAAAAAATTATGGTGAAATCGGTTTGCAAAATTGATACCTAACGGTCCCAAAATTTCTACTTATATCGATAAATATCAATTTTTTAAGAATTTCAACTAGTGCCAAAAAAATATGAAAAAATTGTGTAATTAATTCATTATAATATCTATATTATGGTGAAAATAGTTTATGATTTGAACTTATAATGACTCCTAAAAAAATTATTTGAATGTGTCAAAATACAGGCTATTATAGTCTCGGTGTCATAAAAAGGATTGAGAACTATGTTGGTAAAATGATCAATGAAATCATTTGTGCCATCGATAGAGTGAAAAGGAAAACAATTTTCATGAAAAACTATATTTCTTGAAATAATAAATTGAATTCTTTCAATCTCATACATTTGTAGGGGTGTCAATATTTGACACGACCCGAAAACGCGACTCAAATCAGATAGAAAAATTTCAGGTTCTGGTCAACCCGAACCCGAATCGGGTTGACCCGGAAAACCCAAAAATAACACAAATTGACCCGTGCTGCATGCACTGACTGCCCCTGCCTAAGCTGACCGCCCTGATTGTGTTTATCGAGCCTGACCGCGGTTGCCCGCGTGGCTGAACCGTCACATCCCATGTCGCATCTACCTGCTTCACATCTTCTCGCGTCGCATCCCGCGTTGCGTCTGCCTGTGGCGCTGCCCTGCCTGCCTGCGTCGACGACGGACGACGCTACCGCTGCCGTCGGTCGCTACTGCTGCCGAACCGCCGTCTGCCGTGCCGAACCTGCGATAAAATGACTCGAGTCAGCCTGCTACCGTGTCTACGGGTCAGGTTGGGTTGACCCGAACTCGAAGCGGGTCGGGTTCGGGTCCTAAAAGTCGACTCATTTTCAAAAACGAGTCAGGTTTTGGTTGACCTGAATAGTGCCGGGTCAATTCCGGGTTTGACCCGAACCCAACCCGTGACCCGAAATTGACACCCCTGTAACATTTGTATCTTTTAATTCATGTTGGATATCCCAAAAAACACAAATTAGCTCTAGGATCAAATTTTGTTCGATGAGTGGGCATAGTAGAAACAAAACCTGAGCATCCATAGACACGAAGTTGAGAGTAGTCTATAGTGTGTTTGTGAAGGACTTTATAAGGACTTTTATAATTTTATGTTGTAGATGGAGTTCTATATATATATTAATTAAGTGGCGGTTAGGGCAATCACCATGACTTGACTCCAAGAGGAATAATGGTCTCCCGTCAAGATTTGAGAGACGAGAGCAACGTTTGGGTTGTTAGAGTGATGAATGTAATTGAGGCTAAGGGGATTGTCGATGCTTAGCCTCTCGACTACGGTTGCAAATGAACCGAGTGTTCGACGAGCTACTCGTGGCTCTGATTTGTAAGAGCTTGTTCATGTTCGTTTGATAAGGTAAAAGAACGAGCTTGAACACTTTTGATAAATACTCGATAGCTAAATAAACGAGCTTGGTATTCGGTTTGTTTATGTTCACGAATAGTATTGTTTAACACTAGTGAACATGCTCAGTAAGAAGCTTGATTAGAGCTCGACTAAGAAGTTCCATTATAACTATATTAGAGTTTTAAAAAATAAATAATGTTAAATTTAATAATTTACATTTTTGCTAATCCCGCCTAAATTTGCGAACCGCTGCTCTCCGCGCTCACACAACAGAAAAAAAAAAAAAAAACGAAAGAAAAATAATTTTCCAGCTCATGCACTCGCGTCCCCTCTCCACTTTCGCGCCCGCTCTCCGCTCTCTACATGCAATAGTCCCACACCGTGCAGGTATTGGATTTTGCTCTATAAAAGAAAAAAAAAAGGAGAACGTTTGCGAACTTCTAAAGCGGGAAGAAGGAGGCGCAGTGGAGAGGCTCTAGCTGTTCGTGCGAACTGATTTTTGTTTTGTTTAAGCTGGCTTGAACGACTTGTAAACGAGCAGCTCGTTAAGAGGTAAACGAGCCGATTTGATAAGCTTAAATAAACGAGCTCGAGCAGAGTTTATCTAAACGACCTCGAGCTCGAATAGAAATAAAAAAACTAGTATCTAAACGAGCTGAGCTTGAACATGGTCCTAGCAGACGAGCCTGAGCTCGAACATGCTGAAGCTTGTCTCGGGTTTGCACGGCGGTTGTCACATGTGGAGTTCCCAAGGCGCTAAAGAGATGAGGTTAGCGAGCGGAGACAAATCTAGCGGGTGGTGACGAAGAAAGCAAGCAGAGATGCAGGAGGATACCAAGCTCTTGATCAGAGAATGACAGAAGGAAAAAGTGCTCGATACCATGTCGAGATAGGAGTGAAAAAAGATGGCAAATGTGTTATTTTATTATTTTCTAACTAAAACACTCTTTTGTTAGATATATATATATACAAGTGGCTTCGGATAAAAAGGTTAAAGCAAGAATACAATTGAGGGATATATACTATAATGATATACCAAAAATCTAATTACTATTTTTAATATAAATAGCATTGACATCTCAATATAATAATATCAAACCACTTTACTTAATGGATATCGACATTGACATCTAATAACGCTAGCATATTAATAATTTTGACATTACAATAACATCAAACCAAACAAGCCCCTAAACTCCATTAATCAGAACATCCAAAACAATCATAAATGAATAAAAGAATGAAAGATTAAATGCACAAGACAACAACATGAATGACATAGAAATAAAATATTAATAACAATCACAACAATTGAAATATACTTAAAGATTGTTTGATTTAGTGACATTTGTAATATTATGTTATGCTATAGATAACAATTGTTTTCATTGCTTAGCTACTCAAATAAAATTTTAATAACGATAATAATATCTAATTTTTATTAACATAATTAGATTTTAGCCAAATTGAGTGATATATAATTTCTATAGACATTTGAAGAATCCAATCACTATTTTTAATACATATTTGATTGATATGTTAATATAATAATATTGCGCTAATTAAATAGCATTTGATGAATAATATCGGCATCAAATAGTCAAATATTAGTATTTGAAAATAGTACTGACATCTAACAATATCAACATTTTAATAATTTTGTCATATATCCCAATAACATTGAACCAAATAACCCTCTAAATTACATTGAGAAAAAATCCAAAAGTGTTTTTTTTTGGGTTATTTTAAATTGTATTGAACAAAAGTAATTTAATGATAACAGATTACTTAATTGTGCTATTAATCTGTTATTTTATTCTGAATATATTTAATGAAATTTATAAGGAGTAAGAAAAAATAAAGTGGTTGAAAAAGATTTTGAAGATGATGATGAGTATGATTTAAAGGATTATCGAATGAATTGCAACAAACAATTATACTTCTAAAGATGCTTAAATTAAGGAGATGGACGCTATGAATTTTGATCTTTATGACATATTTCATTTTTAAGTGTTTTTTTTTCTGAAATCTTAAGTATTTTTTTTTTATATATTTACAATTGAGATTTAAATTTTGTTGTTATATGATTTTGTGATTTATAATGATGAAATAAATAAATATGTTGATGATTTATTGTATGATTATAAATTATTTTTAATTTTATGAGTTTTTACTATTTTTTATTTTTTTTTTATATTTTTTTATTTTTATTATTTTAAATTTTTTTAGGGTTTATGTTCTATGCTTATAATTTGATAGGATTCAAGGCTTATGTCTTATCTTGTTAAGACAAAATATTACAGTTTCAAATTTATTTTTTAAAATTCTAATTGCTGAATAAAACAAAAAGTATTTGAATAATAATATATACTGACATCTTAATAACTATTGACATATCAATAACATCAAACCAACAAGCTCCTAAGCTATATTTATGAGAAACATTCTGAATAGTCACAGATTGAGCAGGAACGCAAATAGTCATGAAATGTACCTCAAACAATAGGTATGAGGACATACGAAATAATTACCATGAGAACAAGGGGAACCTCCATTAACAAAGAAATAGTAACACAGCTCATCTCGATCTGTTGGTTGAGTGCTCTGACTATCAACCAAAAGGTCTTAAATTTGAGTATTGCATATGTGATGTGTGTATAAATTTGTCTTAATTGACCTAAATGTTCCAAAAAAAATAAAGACATAGTACACAACTGCATCACAATTAAAAAATATTTTCCATCTAGCCATGCCTGAATAGTTCAGACTTGTTCCTGACCACAGCTGTACAAATGGTTATAGATAGATCAAAATGATGAATACTTTGTTCTTGAAATTAACCAAATTAGAAAGAACCAATTTTCCAAAAAAACAATATAATTGATGATTCTCAGCAGAAAAGTGCATCAACTATATCTTTTGATGTAAATGCATACAAAAAATAACTTTTAGAGCATTTTCAAAATCACTGGAGTTTTAATTTCAGCAAATTTATAGTAGAAATAAATATTACAATGAGATGAACTCAATAATATTAAAAGTAACTTGATCCACACCCAATTGAGCCTGAATCAATTGAAATATAATTAGAAAAATGTTCACATTATTTCAGGGATCAAACAAGGGATCTATATTGATTGATTCCCTTGATCATGAAAATCATTTTTTTCGGCATTTAAGTGCCTTAATGATGTTGTAATTAATTGATCTTGGGCTCGTTAGATTCGTCTCGTCGGGCTATTCGATTGGCCTATAAGCATGTCAAATTTGGAGTTCAGATGATTATTATTTAATTTCAAAAGTTTCCAATTTAAAGATTGCCTCGAGATTCATGTAGATCATATGATTTTTTTGTAGTCACATCATAAATAAAAGTAAATTTTTACAATAAGATATGCTTAATTGTGATAGCTGTTGTCCTAGCTTAAAATAAATCGATGATAGTTTTACAAAAAATTAATTTTACTACAATAGTTTTATAACTATTTTACAAAAAGCTGTAGCTTCTAATTGTGAAGATTGTTTTTAAGGGCTACTACCAATCTATCAAAAGTTTAACTCTTATGTAACTTCTAATTGTGAAGATTATTTTTCACATTGGCATACATCTTAACATATTTTAGCTTCTCATTTGCTTGGTGTTAGAATGAGAAACTAACTAATTTTTTCCTCAACAAGAAAGAAGAGCAGAAGGAAAAGCCTATAAGAAACACATGTACAAACTAACCGAAAAAATCCCTAAAGCTTCTAATGAAGATGTTCGCTAAGTTCTCTGAACACCAGAATGGAAACGTTGTGAAAGCATCAACAAGGAGAAAACAGCTTCCCTTCAAAAGAATCTCCAACTGGAATTTAGAACAAAAGCCTTGAAATCGCTACAGTCAAGCAAAAAACATAAAATCTTCCACCCAATTTGAAGCCCAACCAACACTAGAGAATTTCAGGTCCACCTAAAAAACCTCCTAATGAAATAGGGCGCAAAGAGAACCCAATGAAGTAATTATGATTGTTAAAAAATACAAATTATCAGAAAACTAAAAGTGAAGCAACAGCGAAGAAAATAGTTTTATCCAACTAATTAACCTTTGCTAATGCATACTGTATGAAAGTCCTTCTGAGGAAGAGGCCTGAATTTGTTTAAAGTTAAATTTAAACTTTAGGAGTGCAATAAAACTATAATTATTTAAACAAGTTAGGATATATATATATATATTCCAATCTGATAGACGTGCATATTGATTGGCTGGAGTGATGTCATAAGAAGGATTTCAAAGAAAAATTCAAAGTTTTCCTTAGAAATACTGGCGGCTAGTTCATCCTTGCCATTGAGGCTGATGCTCGCTATTGCCACTGAGGTTGACATCCGCCATAAACATCAACACCAACTTCTGCCATTACCAACAAGGCCAATTTTCAACATCAACAACATTATTAGCTTCAACACTAACGCCTGCTAACCCCACTTAGGTCGACTCCTATAAGCAATATTAATGCTAAAGCTAGCCATTGACATCAATGTCATTATTGGGCATCACTAATAAGGTTGACACATGCTATCAATATTAATACCGACGCCTATCAAAACCAAGAATGATGACTCTCAACATCTACACCACTGTTGATGCCTGCAAAGCTGAATTAAGCCCACCATTAAATTAACACTGACTCTTGTCTTTTTCAATTAGGTTGATGCTTGTCATTGCCAATAAGATTGTTGCCCATTATTATTACCATGGCTTAGGTTCGTCATGGACACCGACGCTAATATTCGCCTTTGCTAATAAGATTGATGCACACTATCAACAAACAATGCTCTCCTTCTCCAATAATATCGAAGTCCAACGCTGACATTAAAGTAGATGTCCACCATCGCCACCAATACTAACACTAAACATTGACACTAACACTGATGCCTATTATTATCACCATTGTAGTTGTCCATCATCTCTATCAACGCTAACACCTACACTTCAAAGTCAATGGTTTCTCTTCTATAAACAAAACGATAGAGCAAACTACTAACACTCACTTAATGATATTTTTAATGACTCAAAGCTCATCCTTTTTCCACCATAGAAGTCATCTTCTACAATTCATTTTTACTATATTTAATAAATAAATTCTCTAATTATGGGGGAGGAATTCTTTATAACATACGACTCAGACTATTTGAATCATTTCAATAAGCTTATATCTCGTAATTTTTGCCCTTCATGTATTTTCCCTTCTAAAATCACATAATTCATGCAATCTGCTCTCATCTTATCTTATTAGTGGTTTGTCCAAAGTCAGACTAATTTGTTGGAGCAGAGTGGCGCCATCTGTCATAAAACTGTGAAACTATATTGTATCTATCGTATGATATTATTATTATAAACATTCCTCATTAGTTGGCATGGCAATATGTATTATTTATGGAGCCCACTGTTACCAACCCTCTTACAAATAAAACATCACTTGAGACATTAATTGGTGGGTTTATTTATCCAACGGTCGCATGAGAATCATACTTAGTTTATATTTCTTTTTCTATAGATCAACAGTTGAATTAATTAACTGTCCCCTTCATCCCAACTCATATGTTTCATTTTCTTCACTCTATGTTCTGACCTTTATTTTATTTCGTGCCTTTAGTTATTCAAATAAGATTAATTGGTGCTGACAATACCTGCACAGATAAGCACAGCTCACAGAATCTTGTGTAAGCTAAATATTAAAATATTTATAAATATAAATGATTACTTGCATTCTTATTATAAGATTTTTTAAACTTGACTGCCATTTTAGAAGTCAAAAAAAAAAAAAAAAAAAAATCACTCAACTCAATAGTTAGTGGTAATTGCAATGAAGAATATATTAACATATTGCAGTGATCTATAATTTGTTGAAACTTAAATTCCTTTTTGGGATAATTTTTTTATTATTTTCTAAAATAATTTTTTAGTACAAAATATTTTTGAACTAGAATTTTTTATACTAAAAAACTATTTTAGAAAGTAATAAGAAAATTGTCCCAAACAAAGCCTTAAAATCATAGAGCTAGACATGGTAGCCTTCATTTTTATTTATGATAAAATGTTACTTCAATTGAAACTTACAGATGAATCCCTTCAGGAATGGGACTTATGTGGCTTCATATAATCTTATAATAAATTAAAAAATATTTATTTATTTAATAAAAATATATTACAAATCTATCGAAATGTAAAAAAAGAAGGATTAAACCGACTTTATCAAACTTCCAATGAAAATGCTACTTATGGAGTTATATGTGACTTTCTTGCAGTTAGATTGAGCTTTAACTATGTTAAACTTCTATTTTTATAATATATTTTTTCTGCATCAGTTTCATTTTTTGCTTTTGTGGCTTACACAAATGTTTCATGGATCATATTAATTTGTGATATCTGTTAGCCTGATTGATAAATATTCAAAGATTATTGACAAGTTTTTGAAATCCAATTATGCCAATATCAATATGTACTCCTGCACTCATTTTTTTCCAAGTCTAAGTTTAGCTAGTATGCCCATAGTGTTGTAGTCTCATTTAACCATACACATGCATGTAATGTTGCTATAAGTTTTGTCAGTTATAATTTATATATAAAAGTGTAATGGTCATTTTCATCACTTAGATACTAAAATTGGCTAGTCTTGTTTTTTTTTTTTTTCAATCCAGAAGCTGCAACGCCCAAGCGGAGGGGATCCATTGAGCAACAGCCAAGCCAAACAAAAGAAAGCTGAAAACCAGAACCATAAGGCAAATCTGCAAAATAGAGAAACTCCAAACAAGAAAAAAAATTAGGAATGGATAGGAAAAAAATCAAACATACCCTCACAACAAGACAACCAGCTACAAACCAACAACAAGCAATAACACTCAGCCGCAAAACCAACTGGAAACAAATAACTATTCATAACAAAAACACCAGCCACAGAGCCTCCAGGAACTAAACAAACCCCCACACCTAGGCACTCAGCAGCAAGGCAACACACCCCCAAACCCAAGCACTAACAGCCTAAACTAAACCAACAAGCAATGCCAGAAGAGATACAGGAGGCACCCCCAAGATAGACAAACTCAAACCCAACCAAACAACAAACCAATAAAGACAAATCACCAGACTAAACATTAGAATATGGATGACACTACATGAAATCCCGCTATTACCACTACAGGAAATCCCGCTATTACCACTACAGAAAATCCTGGTATTACCGGTGGACAGAATACACTAGTAAGGTAAAAATTTCGACGGAAAAATGATGTTTCCAATGAATTTCTGTTGAATTTTCGTACGACGGTAATATGCCGGTTAGTAAAAAATTTCCAACGTATATAATACATCGGAAATATCTCTGGCATACTTTCCGGCGCATAATCGGCGGTAGTTACGGCGTTCCTATTTTAAATATTCTGGTGTTAAATTCGTGAGAATTACTGGCGTATATTTACGCCGATAATTCCCGCGGAAAACCCGTCGCTATATGCGCTAAAAATGAAAACGACAAAGTGAACCAGCGCATTTTTTGCCGACAACGCCGTCGTACAAATACGCCAGAAAATGATACATAATTCGTGGTATCGTGGTTTCCGGTGGATTACCGGCATTTTATCCGCCAGAAAGCTGTACCAAAAATAAAAAAAATTGCCTTTCCACACAGCAAACAGTTTCCACACCTGCAGCAATATAATTCACCAAACATTCATAAACATTTATACTGCAAATATTCATAAACATTCACAACTAGTTGCTTTTACTACATTACAAACAACTAGTCATAATCATAAACATCACAAAATAATCAAAAACAACATCAAATATTTAAAAACATTACAAATTGTTCATTAACATCAACAAATATTCATAAACTTCACCAAATGTTCATGATATTGAAAAAAGTTCATATGAAACTGAAAGCATTGCAAACAACTACTCAGAATCCGTTAACTCATCATCCCATGTAGCTACCTCCTTTTCACTCAACTGCTCTCTAATTTTTCACATTTCATCCAACAACTGATTGTGTTGCGCCTGCATCTGCATGTGTATCTGTGCTTAGAACTGCACTTGCCAATCAACTTGTGATTTCCTTCTTCTAGCTCCGCTTAAAGGGCATCTATCTGTTGACTATATGAGGACTCTTGTGAACTTGATGCGAAGCTGGATCTACTAGTGGCCATCCCCTCGTATGTCTGGGCTTGCAAATCTAAACTATAAACCTTGCCATATTGCATTCCTCCAACCGCTTACGACCAGATGCGGTACTCAGAATACTCTACAGAGCCACCAGAAGGACCCTCAATAGCTGCAGCCTAGCTCTCTCGTAGCCTTGTATACTCCTCTAGTCCCCAAGCTAGGTTAACTAGCCCTTGATACTGCGAATCACTGTCATGCGGACAATGAAAGTCTCATTGTAAAATTTGAGCTAGAAAATTTTTATAAATTCATCTTAACTACAATCCTCCATCCATCATAGATTGACAACTTAACTACGATCCTTCCAACTTCTGACTTCCAGGATATCTAAAACATCTACTCTTATTATTAAAAATTGAATAAATATAATATTAAAAATAATTTAAAAATAATAAGTCAACAATAACAACATCAAGCCTTTATCCCACTACGTGGGGTCAGCAACATGAATCCTTTTTCTCCATTGTGTCATGTTAAAGGTCAAATTCTTGTTTAAATTTAATAAAGAAAGATCATTTCTAATATTTTCTAACAAAGTCTTTTTAGGTCTACCTCTACCTTTCTTCACATAAGCCAAATCTAATACATCTGCTTTACTAACCAAGTCTTTAGAAGGCTGCCATTTTGTATGACCAAATCATCTAAGGTAACTCTCTCTAATCTTATCTTCTAATGGAGCTACTCCAACCTTATCATGTATATGCTCATTTCGGATCCTATCTCTAAGGGTAAAGCCACTCATCCACCTGAGTATCCTCATCTCTGCAACACTATGAATAATAGATTCAAGATATCTAAAACATGTACTCTTATTATTATATTGAAAATTAAATAAATATAATATTAAAAATAATTTAGAAATAATAAGTCAACAACAACAACATCAAGCCTTTATCCCACTACGTGGGGTCAGCTACATGAATCCTTTTTCTCCATTGTGTCATGTTACGAGTTAAATTCTCATTTAAATCTAATAAAGAAACATCATTTCTAATATTTTCTAACCAAATCTTCTTATGTCTACATCTACCTTTCTTAACATAAGCCAAATCTAATACATCTACTTTACTAACCAAGTCATTAGAAGGCTACCGTTTTGTATGACCAAATCATCTAAGGCAACTCTCTCTAACCTTATCTTCCATTGGAGCTACTACAACCTTTTGATGTATATGCTTGTTTCATATCCTGTCTCTAAGAGTAAAGGCAGTCATCCACCTGTGCATCCTCATCTCTGCAACACTTAACTTAATATTATGCTTCTCTTTTAATGTCTCCAAGAATAAAGCCACTTATCCAACATATCTAAAACATGTACTCTTATGAACGACTTGATCACCCAAATTCACAATCCCCTCACTAGGTTTAGTACTTCAACTCCCTCTCTAGTTGTATCAACATGAATAATATCATCAGCAAAAAGCATACACCAAAGTACATCCTCTTGCAAATGTCTAGTGTGAAAACCATTAAAAAAACTTACTGTGATGTTTCTGTCGGGATAGGGTTGGTCTCGGCAACAGTGGCTAGGTTCGCCAGTGAGGCGATGGAGGCGAGCTGTGAGAGAGAATAATATCATCAGAAAAAGGCATACACTAAGGTATATCCTCTTGCAAATGTCAAGTGAGAAAATGATAAAAAAAAAAAACTTATAGTGCAAAATAGTGACGTTCCGCCAGTGACTGGGGCGGTGACCGTCAGTAAAGTCGGTTGAAGTCCGTTGCTTCGTCGGTCGGTCTCGACAGAGGCGAGTTTCGACTGGGGTGATGGAGGCGAGCTGAGCGAAGGAAACGGTGGAATGAAATAATAATAAGGCAGACAAGTTTGGGTGGGAAATAGGGCTTCTACTGACATTTATTTTGACAAAAAAATGCTGGTTACGATTTTGTCGTATTTTTCGACGGTAAATATTCATTGTGTTTAAATTAATCGGTGTAATATTTGTCGGTTAGTACGCCGGAAATTACCGACATACAATACGCCATAATGTACTATGTGTTCACAAATTATGACGACTATAGCGTCGGATAAGACGTCGGAACATTACCGGCATAATATACGCCGATTAATCCGTCGTAATTTTACCGTCACATAAAACGTCGGTAAAAACACCGTATGTTCCGGCGTATATAATTCCGCCGGTAATCACGGGTTTTCCTGTAGTGTACCGGCGGACCGAATATGCCGGTAATGTAAACATTTTGACCGAAAAATAACATTTCCATCGCATTTCCGTCGGATTTTTGTACGATGGCAATATGTGCGTCGGTAAAAACTTTCCGACATATATAATACGCCAGAAATATTTTCGTCGTACTTTTCGATGCATAACTGGCAAAAAAGTAGATGGTAGTTACATCGTTCCATCTTTACTTATTCCGATGTTAAACTGTCGGAATTACCGGTGTATTTTTACGGCGATAATTTCGGCAGAAAACCCGTCGCTATATGCGCCAAAAAAGAAATGACGAAGTGAAACGGTGCATTTTTCGTCGACAATGCCGGTGTATAAATACGCCAAAAAATGATACATAATTCATGGTATCGTGGTTTCCGACAGATTACCGGCATTTTATCCACCGGAAACCTGTACCAAAAATAAAAAAATTACCTTCCCACACATCAATCAGTTTTCCACACCTACATTACTAAAATTCATCGAATAACCATTTATACTGCAAATATTTATAAACATTCATAACTAGTTGCATTTAGTACATTACAAACAACTACTCATAATTATAAACATCACAAAATAATAAAAAATAACATCAAATATTTAAAAACATCACAAATTGTTCATTAACATCAACAAATATTTATAAACTTCACCAAATGTTCATGATATTGAAAAAAAGTTCATATGAAACTGAAAGCATTGCAAACAACTACTCAGAATCTATCGACTCATCATCCCCTATAGCTACCTCCTTTTCACTCAACTGCTCCCTCATTTTTCATATTTCATCATACAACTGATTATGTTACGCCTGCATTTGCATCTATATCTGTGCCTGGAACCGCACTTGCCAATCAACTTGTGATTTCCTTACTTGTTCTAGCTCCGCTTGAAGGGCAGTTGTTTGTTGACTATATGAGGACTCTTGTGAACTTGATGCGAAGCTGGATCCAGTAGTGGTCATCCCCTCGTATGCTTGGGCTTGCGAACCTAAATCATAAACCCTACCATATTGCATTCCTCCAATCGCTTGCAACCAGATGCGGTACTCAGAATACTCTACAAAGCCGTCAGAAGAACCCTCACTAGCTGCAGCATGGCTCTCTCGTAGCCATATATACTCCTCCGATGTTTAAATTAACCGGCGTAATATTCGTCGGTTAGTACACCAAAAATTTTCAGCAGACAATACGCCACAATGTACAATGTGTTCACGACGATTATACCGTCATATAATTCATCGAAAAATTACCGGCGTAATATATGCTGGTAAATCCACCATAATGTTACCGTCGCATAAAGCATCAGTAAAAATGCCATAAGTTACAGCGTAGATAATTCCGCCGGAAGATCCGACGGTAATTACGGGTTTCCTGTAGTGTGAGGAGGAGCTTTAGATTCCAAAGAAATACCAATTGAATACTTGAGATTTTGTTCCTTCATTTTCTTTTTCTTGCCAATAAATGAGGAGAAACCATCATTATCAACATTAATAACATTCAAATCAATGTCATCTTGAAAATCACAACAACTACCAAAATTATCGTCCCCAGCCAACACGGTAGCATCCGACGGATCAGAGTTCAACCTGTTATAATGCTCATCAGAATCTTCAACAGAAAAATCATACACCTGCTATTTCCCCATACCTAAAGCCAATAAAGCATCATCAGATATAGAAGAATAGGAAATATTAATAATAGGAACCTTCTAGGAAACATCTGAAAAACCAAGATCATTCACAGGGTCCGAAAAATTGCTATTTTGAACCAACAAATGATCCCAAACAACTTCCTCACTAGGGCATAGAGAAAATTGATTGCCAGCATTATTAATAATAGGGACAAACAGAGGAGAAACAACCATAGCATTTATATCGTCCATAATATTCACACTGACAGGAGAAATAACCGGGGGTGGGGCATCAGCCAGGGGATCTAAACAAGAGTTTTCCTTATCAACAATAGTCACAAGTTTGGACTTCTCAGAGATATTGAAATTAGGAGATTGTTTAATCAATTTCATAAAGTAATTATTAACAAAATATGATCGATGAGAAAAAAATCCTATAATAATCCATATCATTTGTAAGTTTTATCAACAAATGTCTTAGATCCAAGAGAGTAACCAAAAAATCAGCTGTAAGTTTTAAGTTAAAGAAAAACCTCCAAATCGAGTCCAAAGAAAGCCTGAGATTAGGAAATTTGCCAACCAAGGAAAATTCAAATGGGGCTGCAATAGCCAAAATCTTATCCTTAGAAATCCAAAGTGACGACGAACCTTAAAAAGTAGTAGATTTAAGATCCGGGAATGAAACTGAAGAGGAGCCCGATAGGGCATAAACAAAAGATGTAGAGATTATTTTACTGCTGACGAAGCCAGCATCCTTCAATCGCACTTGATTAACCGCCATTCAAAGAAATCTAAGGTGCATGGAAAAATCAAGGAAAAGAAAATTGTACCATCTGAGAAAAATGCGAAAAGCCCGAACAGAAGAGGAAGGTTACTATACAAGGAGACACCACCAAAATCGAACATAACCAGATCGAATGAGGCCGAGGAGATCCATTCCGATGAAAAGAGGCAGCTAGAGCGAAGCCCTAGCAGAGCGAGCGAGAGAGGATTGAAAAGATGATTTTTTTTAATTGGCTAGTCTTGTTGAAAATAGGCAAATCATTGATTTAGTACGTACATATTGTTGGAAATTTATTGTAGAAAACTAAATTCTTATATCCTCAAACTCACAATTCTTTAGAACAATACAATTCTCTAAGAAACTAAAATTCTCATGCTCAAATAACAAATTCTCTCTACAAGTTTTACTTCTTTTCTTCTTTATAATTGCTTTTCTCTTAGAAGCTTTTGCTCTCACTTGATATATATCTTACAGAGAGTGGAGTATTTATACATATTAACAACTCATCCATGCCAAATATTATTACTTTATTGTATATAAAAATAATCTTAATCATATGTTTTCTACCTACCATATCTACAACACATTTCCTACCCTTGGAACAAATCACATACACTTGGTATTATTTGTGTAATAACCTAAAATTTGGAAATGATTTTAAAATAAAAATTTGGAGAAGTATGAAAATTCTAAACTGGAGCGTTGTGGCACTATGCGTTTGGGCGCAACGATGCTCTTGGGAGAAGCGCTAATGCTTTGATTTTTGATGTGGTGATACCAATATGTTATGTTTAACTATAACTCTGGAATTACATGCAGTGCATCAATTCTGGGTAGTTTGGGCGCTGCAACGCCTGACACTAAAATAAGCTTTTATATATTTTAACATAAATATGCCTGCCGTTCACTTTCTCCCTCACTCTTGCGCTATTTGCTTAGCCGGGAAGAAAGAAAAAGAAGGAGAAGAGAAGGGAGAAGAAGATGAGAGAGAGAAGAGAGAGAAAGCTGCTTTAGATCATTTCATGTGCCATTCTTGTTATGGATTTTATTCTATTTGCAATAAGTGGCTATATTCTTACTCTTATTTTTGATGGTTTTGCTTTCTACGAAATTTAATCTTCCCAAAATTGATAAAAATATATTTTCTCATAATTAATTGAGCTTTTACAGTATAACTTTTTATATATAATAGATATGGATTATGTGAGCATTTTGATTGTAACATTATTAAATTTCCTTTGGTAAAATGGAAGTTATGATTTTTTTGAAACTATTAGCTAGTATATAGATTTTCTTATATTATATAGATTTGTGCACTTCATTTTGCATTTCATATATTAAAGAGAGACTGATTCAACTTATATAAGATAACTATGTCCTTTGCATGGAAGCGAGGAAGGATGACTATTAACATTATAACTAATACTTTTAAAATATAATACCTTGCACAGGAGCGTGGGCCGACGAGCTTTCCTTTAAATAAAATGTTCATAGTGTAATTCTGGGTGTAGCTTGTAACTGATTGACTAAATTACGCTGAAATGTATATGATGACAACTCTTAAATGTGATTAGTGAAAACCACCTATGAGGTTCAATATAATTGGCAATGATAGTAAGATAGAGACTAATAATCAACTGGTCCTCTGTTGGGGTTAAATTAAAGATAATGACCAATTGGACAATGGTTGGGGTGGAAGGATGAAAACACTACATTAAAGTTGGATGTTCTACATTGCTCTTCATAATTATATTCATGATTGCATTTATATGATAAACCTATTGAACTGAATGATACATAGAACTGAAATCAAACTGAACTAGTATTGATACTAATACAATATGGCATAACATGAATATTGATCGATCATTATTTTTTTCAATTTTCTTATAGTTTGATAAATCTCTTTTGACTTTTTTGATCATATTAATTTCACTAATGATTAATACGAATTTTATAGATTTCTTATTGATTATACTTGTAGACTGTTTATTATTTATTGATATGGACTATAATTGGAGCAAAAATATTAATTCTTTTGCTTTGCATTGAATGCTATGATAAACTTTGGTTAATTGCTAGCCAATGTGCTCATTACATGATTTTATATGATTTGAGATAAAGATAATGAATATGCGGATTGAGGCTTAGTGGTAATAATAGTTTTGATTTTATTTCAAGTTCTCTGATTTATATCTATTTTTTTGTAGCATGTAGTTGCTATTGTACATAGTGCTTTGAGACTTTAGACTTTATAATAGAATGTAAATATTGGCTGTCATAATAAAATTTTGTGTTCAGTTATTTAAATTTATTTGTATTTTCCTCGATGCAATTAGTAAGCTCTAATTGGTGATGATCTGATTATAAATGAATATTTACTATTAATTAAATTGTAAGGAGAATGATAAATAAATAAAGTGAAAAGAGATGAAATTCTTCCACTTTATATCATGGCTTCCATGAAAATTTGCATGATTTTCAAAATAGAAAACAACAGTAATTGGAGCTAAACTTAAAGTTGTTTTTTTTTTGGAAAAGCCCATTTATGGGCACAAATTTTATTTCATCAAGCAAAACATTACAAAGTCCTTATAGGAAATCACATCTCACTAATAATCACAGAGCTAATAGTAAAAGGTAAAAAAAAAAAATCCCTATAGAGCACAAGTTTCCAAACTAAGATATACAATAATAAAATAAGAAACAAGGCTCGCAAGAAGCCAAACCCCAAAACAAGCCAAAGCTTTGATATACTTGAAGATCCACCAGAAACCATAAAAGAAACCAAGAGAAGTCTAATTATAGCATCATGTATGGCACATTGACATCCAAAACCGTCTACACACTCCATAACATGAATTGATAAGCACAAAGGAGAACATGACCATCAGAAAATCCTAACCATAACACCTAAAATCAAACAACCACAAACCATCCAGAGCAGACCTCATGAGCCTAGAACAAAGAAAGAAAACTTAGATAGGAGCAGTGTATACATAAAAACACAAAACTAAAAGAAGAGACTAGCAACAAATTACATGGTAAGGATTATAGAAGAGGTTGAACAATAAAAGGATCAATTCTTCATATAATCACAACCGCTATTCTGCACAATCCAAAAAGAACAATTCTCCATTCAGTCCACAAGGCTATTATCCAATCAGTACATATCAAAAGAAACAAAGAGAAAATAATAAAAATTGACCACTGCAATAGATAACCAGTAGTAAAGAAACAAACACCTTCAGCGAAGACAACAAACACAAACACCCATACTTGGATGAAAAGATGATAAGAAGAGAAATTAGAGAACACCCCAGCAAAAAAATAGATAATAAACAAAGGGATATGATCATAACAATGCAAAAATATGCAGATTGAAACACCTTCTATGGTAAGGAAAGGGGAGCTAGCTAGACCACTAGCAGACTAGAGGGAACAAAAAGGGGCTCAAAGAAAGATTCTCCATTTAAACCACCAAAGCTATTCTTTTTAAATACATAAAAAGGAATCATAAAGATAAATAAAAAACATGTCACAACAAATGATAACCAAGAGGATAGATACAAAATTCCAGAATAGCCAATGGCCAACAACATTAAAACCAGAATGAAGAGATAAGAAGACAAGAAACCACCTGCCAATAAGACAAAATAATTCAGCCAGACTAACAATATACTAGTAACCAACAAAGGAAAAAGAGAATGAATAATTTTCTATGTAAGGTAAACCAACATCATCAAGCCTAACCAGATCATTCAGAATTCTAAAAGTATGATCATTGTTGAAATATTCAACATTAACCAAAGACGCACCTCTTTTAGCTAGCCAATCAGCACAAGCATTCCATTCTCTCCAAATATAGGAGATTCTAAAGGTAACATGAGATAAAGAAGACATAAGTCTAGCAAATAAGTAAAAAAGAGATGCATTATGGCAACAATTTGCATAAATTAAAGCAATAAGAACTTTAGAATCCAATTCAACCCATATATTCTTTAAATTTTTAGAAATGTAAAGGTTGATGCCCAAAGATAATGTGCTCAATTCAGCAAAAATCAATTTACAATTAGGGAGAGGGGAGGCAAAACCCTATAAGAGAACACCTTTATAATCTCTAATAACTCCACAACAACCAGAACCATTAATGAAAGAGGAGATCAATGTTGAGTTTAACATACTCCATTGGGGGTTTAATCCACTGAAAAGTCTTATAATTGGAACTTTGACTATCAGTAGCGAAGGAGATATTAAAAAAATAGAGCAAGAAGTAATGCCTTTAAAATGATACTGTCTAATCATATTAGCATTAAAAATAAGAAGTATCTTGTTCTTAAGATAAATTATAATTCTATCTGAGCTCATCTTGATACCGTTGTATTTATAGTTATTCCTTTCAATCCATAAAAACCAAAAAACCAACATGAGAATGGCAGTAAGGATATGACCTTTAGTTCTAATAAAAAATAAATTAGATAAAAAAGAAACTCAATTTTTGGAATTGTGGATAAAGGACACAGATAAGACATTCTCTAAAGTATCCCATATGCTAAAAGCAATCAGTGTTATAACTTAAAAATTAGAAAAATATATTTTTACCTATAATAGTTAAGAATTTATTCAAGAGTCATTATAAATCCAAATCACAAATCATCTTTGTCATAACGTATATATTATTGTATTTTAATTTCACAAAATTTTTAATAAAATATTGGGCACTGGTGAAATTCCTTAAGAAATTGATAATTGTCGGAACAAGTGGGGGTTTTGGAACCATTAGGTGTCCATTTTATAAACCGATTTTACCAGATTTTTTTAAATAAAATGAACTATTTTATGGATATATTTTTTTCTAATTTTTGAAATTTTTAAAGAATTTCTATGAATTTTATACTGAAAATTTATTATAATAATATTATTATATTATTATTTTATACAATAACAACAACAACAAATGAAATAGAATTAGTGCTTTTAGGTTTATATATGTATATAAAATAATAAAATAATAATATAATATTATTATTATATAAATCTAAAAGCACTAATCCCATTTCATTTTAGGCATTTCAGC
Source organism: Dendrobium chrysotoxum (assembly GCA_019925795.1). NCBI lineage: Eukaryota > Viridiplantae > Streptophyta > Magnoliopsida > Asparagales > Orchidaceae > Dendrobium > Dendrobium chrysotoxum. The sequence goes on along the minus strand of CM034314.1, from coordinate 90,832,545 downwards.
TAATAGAGGAGGGATTTGAGAAAATGAAAAGAAAGAGAGGATAGAGAAGGAAGAAAGCTAGTGTTTGACGGCCGTAGAGTGATTTTTGTCCATCGGCCCTGTTAAAAAATTTGCTCATCTCGAGGTTAGTTACATTTTACCTATTTTAGTTTTAAATAATTTGATATGTTTGATATTTTTTCAATCAAGAAATGCATCAAAAAATATGAAAGAAATATGATGTGATGCCCACACCAGTGGGCGAAAGAGGTTAGATTAATGTCGGTGCCATGGGCTATCGATGTGGGATTCTGTTATGTCAGATCTAAGAGGCGACCAAGGTAGGATTCTATTATGCCAACGCTAGTGGGCTACCGAGATTGGATTCTATTATGCAGGCGATAATGGGCGACCGAGGTGGGATGCTGTTATATCAGGGCCTGTGGGCTACTGAGGTGAGATTTTGCTAACGAAGCTATAAAGATATATAAAAAATTTGGGGTGAGAGCCATTCTGATAAAATGAATATATGCTTATAATTCTTTTGGTGTTAGCTTCAGCTTCTACTTTAGTTTTAATTTAATTTTCGGCAGAGTGCTTTTACATCATGGTATTTTTTATTATTTTGGTTTCAATTATTGATTTCTATATTAGGCTACGATAGCTTATTGAGCTATGTTAGCTCATTCCTATTTTTGTTTCTATTTTCAGGCTAGGGGAAGGATAATGAACGAGCTGAGTAGTTTGGATAGTAAGCTCTGATCTATGTAGTATGTATCTTTTGTTAGTTTTGATTTTAGCAAGCTTAACTTTTATTTCATTATTCTCTTTGTTGTCAAGCTCTATTATAGATACTTATCAGATTATATATATATATGTTTGGATGATATATAGAAAACTATTTTGAGTTTCAGTAGTCTTCCACTTTATATTGCATTCAGTAGTGACTCTATGTAGTACATATATTGAAAGTTTTTTCAGTACTTCTCCAACCATATCTTGGGACCAGTCTTGCTACAATCAGACATGTTATGACTTACGTAATTGTTGGTCATATCAGGTCGGGTTGTGACAACAGGACCATTCAAAAAGACATGATTTAAGGTTTTACTATGGAAACAACATTGACATTTAGACACAATTGGGATACCCTTCTTTATAAGCATGTTGTCGATCCATTGGTATTAATCCATTGATAATTTTCTTAGAAAAAAGGGAGATATTAGTAAGAGTGGAGGAGTTCCAAATTTTATCAAAAATCTTGTTGCTTTGCCTATGAAGTCTAAAAAAGTTCCAAATTTCCTTGAAACTAAATTCACCGTTCATAGAATATTTAAAGATATGAAAATCTTGACCATTAGGATTTAATGGAATATTGCAAATCATACTCACAATGTTAGAAGGCAACAAATTAGAGAAAAGATTCGGGCGCTATGTACCATCCTGTATGAAGATAGAAACCTTAACATTGGAGATAGAGTGAGTGTTAAAAATAGAGTAAAGAGAGTCAAAATAAGTCTAGTCATCTTGCCAAAAAAGGTGGAAGTACCTTTCAAAAAACATAAAAGCATATTTAAAAGAATTATTTTAAATCATAAATATCTAAAAACTTGATTAAAACTTTTAAAATTAGGTTTTTGAATATTACAAGATATTAATCTAGTAGTGATCATGAAAGAGTTTTTTTTTTTTTTGCAGAGAAAGGAAAAATTAAATAAATTCTAGCAGGGAATCTAAAACTAAAGTTGAGTATTAAACCATAATTAAAACTAAAGAGGCAAAAAAATAACAGAAGCTAAAAGATTAAATTAAATCAACACCTAAACACTTGAACATATTTATATATACATATTTCATTTATTGGCATTTGTATTATCATACCATGCTACTTTAAACATATCACTTATTTGCTTTATAATTTTTTTAAAGAACACCTGAAAAAAAAAAAAAAAAACCAAGTCAAATTTTTATTGTGCCAATCAGCTAATGCATAACACAACATCTTAAAGACCACAAAATCCACCGTTTTGCAAACTCTCTAACTTCAATTAATCAAAAATAATCATAGATATATTAAGTTGAGATAGAGATTAGAGGGTTTAATTAGGAGAAAGAAATGAAGCAATTGGATTGTGCCGCCCCAATATTTCATCGATCACCGGCGATAGCTTCCTCCCTTATTTTTCTCTTTATTTCTAATCAAAACTTAAGAAGAAGAAGAAGAGGAAGAAGAAGAGCTTAATTAAAACAAAAACTTGTGTGGTCTAAGCAAAAGGAAGAAAGAAAGAGAGAGATGTATGGATTGGTTCATAATGCTGAAATGATCCATTATTTATAGGCAAATTGAAGTGGTGGAAGAACTAATTACTATTAAACGATGACTGGAAACCCAGAAACTGCTCAAAGCTCCATGACGACTCCTCCTCGCCAACGATAACAGTATTGGACAAAACCTCTTCCTGTTTGCTTGCGGCTGGCTCCACACTACATTCACTAAACAGTAAAGTTATATTTTTTGTTTTTTTAACAAATTCGGCTTGGTCATGAAAATATTCGTTTGAGATAGCTAAACCTAGTCAAAATGCCGGGTACAGCTGCACGGTAATTACTTTTGACATGAAAGATTATCATGAATATTTCAACCGATAATATTGTAGTTTGATCTATAGTTTGAAAGAAATTAATTGTAAGGCAAAATTTGTAGAATTATTTTTTAAATAAAAATTTTTGAACCACAACTAAGTCGTTACATGTAAATTGACTAGGTGTAGGGAGTAAGATAATTGGGTTACAGTTATGATTATATTTTATGTTCTTCTAACTTATTCCCCTGTTTGATTATTAATTTTCATATATTTCCCAATCTCCAGCTTCCATTTTTGTTTCCTTTATTCTAAATTTTCAAAATGATCTTTTGGAGTGAGTACACATTAAGAGAAATGGCCAAGTCAAATATATCATTAAAAAGTTCAAATAGCTATGTCATCATTGTGAAAACAAGGAATGTCAAACAAATGATGATGCTTCAATTTATGTAAACCAAAATAGATTCGCACCAAACTATTTGGTATGATTTGCCCTAAGGCGATTCAATTAAAAATGAAGGTGCTATAATTTAGAGTTGATATTATGTATTTTAATCAAACTCTTACAACAATATGGTTAAAGATGCTTTTGCCCTTCAAATTTTGAAGAAGATATCCCCACAAATAATTCTCAAACAAGAGAAGAATTAAATGAAAAAGTTGTAATATTTTATAGTCTACTAACATATGCTGATGAACCTTTATGAAAAGGTTATAAGAGACACGAAATATTATTAGAAGTTATATAGCTGTTGAATTGCAAATCATAATTCAATATGTCCAATGCTTGATATTATCTTTATCTCTTCCTTATTAAATCAATAATGCCTAGAGATGAGAAGCTAGCATGTGATAGTATCAAACCAAAAAATAATGAAGAAACTTTGTCTGAAGGTTGAGAAAATTGATGGTTATGAGAACAACAATATATATGTTATTTTCTAAAGAGAATAATAACTTATCAAAGAGTAGTGAGTGTGTCCACTCTTGGTACAAGCTAAAAAAAAAAGAAAAGAAAAGATTTGGGATAGTCGATGTCCTTACATCCTATTTCCACATCCTAGAACTCCAACAAAAAATTTAATAACTTCTTATTACTTTTTGTTAACAAGCTTATAATAATATGGAATGAAGGGATAATTACTTATAAGAGATTTAAGAAATAGAATTTTCAAATGAGGGTTATTTTTATTGTTGACCTCTGCAAGAAAATCCAATAAAATAAAATAAAATAATATAAAATGAAAAATATCATTACCTGTACAAGCCTTGCCGCCTGCTACAGTGCCATAATCTATAATGGCGTCGAACTATTCTTTCTCGCAGAGCTTGTGACTGGCCCTCAGCTCTTCTTAAACGAATGAAACTCCACCTCAATGTTTACTGAATCTTCCCATCCACTAGCAGCCAACCTCAACATCATCCAAAAGCTGAATTCAGTAGCTCCTCTCACGCCTGATCTTCCACATCTTCTATGCTCCAAGCCTCCAGCGACTCCCAACTAGTTACCTGCCTCGATTCCTATTGCTGACCCAGCCCTAACCGAACTCCTCCCGCCATCTGAAGCCTTCCGACCATAACCCCTTACCCGACGCCGCCCGACCTCAAACTGAGCCTTAAACCTGAGAAATTATTTTGTGCGGAGTCCGAACGTAGTTTTATGTCCGAACTCTAATAAAATCATGACACCTGTACTATACAGGTGGATTTTTTTTCTATTTCTTATTTTAATTTTTTCATGCCAGCCCAATTATCCCAGCCTAGAACAAATCATGTTCAAATTTTAGGGCTGAGCACTGTGCTTTTTTTTAAATGAAATACTGCGAAGACATCATATATTTTAGGATTTTAGCTCAAAAAATATTTCATAGCTGTTGAGAAAGAAAAATGAGGGAAAACTGATGAAGATGAAGATGAAGACTGGTCTGGAGGAGGTCAAGGCGATGAAGATGAAGATTTGTTTGGAGGAGGAGAAGCCGATGAAGATGAAGACTAGTCTGGATAAGAAAAAGCCGATGAGATGAAGATTGGTTAGGAGGAGGAGAAGCCGATGAAGATGAAGACTAGTTTGGAGAAAAAGTCGATGAGAAATGAGGAATAATAGTTTTTTCTGTTCCCTTAAGGAATATGTAATTTTGAAGTATTATTTTTATATTGATAGTTTTTTCTGTGCACTTAGAGAAGATGAAGATGGTTTGTTTTATTGATATTTTTTTCCATTGCAGATGACTATTGGAAAAAATACCAACCATAATCTAACACCACATTCTTAAATAAAGTCTGTTATATACCGCTGTGTATCTGTTATATTAACTGTGATATTAAAATTTTGGCGTGTATCAGTAGACATTTTAATTAAACTGAAAATGTGCTATGTACCACATCATTCTTAAATAAAGTCCACTGTGTACCGCTGTGTACCAATCATATTGATTTATATGTAAGAAATAATCATATTGATTCAGATGTAAGAAATCTGATTAAAAATACATAGTTATTTAGTATTGCTTATTGAAAAATAAAGAAAAGCTCATTTTCCTCTTTCGTTTATGTGATGTTTTGTTTATTTTGATATTGTGTACCTCTTTATAAACCTTTATGATAGATGCGTATTAGTACAAATGTTTATACCAAACATAATTTTTCCCTTAATATCAATTCAATGTGTATACCGATGTCTCAGTACAAATGCTTGGTACTGCTCGGTACCGAAACTCGGTACTGGTCAATTCCTCTCTGCAGTGCTCTGTACCATGATCGGAACTTGTAGGTACCAATGTGAGTTCTATTCATTATTCAATTATGATTATATTTTTGACTAGTTGGTACCGAGCGGTACCGAGCATGTACTGAGCGGTACCGAGCAAGACCGAGTGGAACCGAGTTTAAGTTTCGAGCTGTACCGAGCGGTACCGAGTGCCCATTCTATGTATCGAGAAGCGGTACCGGGAAGCTAGGGCATATAAATAAGCTGAGAAAGCTTTAAATTGGGCTTGGTCATGAAAATCTTTGTTTTTGACAACTAAGCCTAGTCAAAATGCGGGGTACAACTGCACGATATGTATTTTTGACATGAAAGATTATCATAAATATTTCAACCGATAATATTATAGTTTGATCTACAGTGTGAAAGAAATTAATTGTAAGGCAAAATTTGTAGAATTATTTTTTAAAGAAAAATTTTTGAACGGTAAGTAAATCGTTACATGTAGATTGACTAGGTGTAGGGAGTAAGATAATTGAGTTATAGTTATGATTATATTTTATGTTCCTTTGAATTTTTCACTTGTTTGATTATTAGTTTTCATGTATTTCTCAATCTCCAGCTTCCATTTTTGTTTCGTTTATTCTAAATTTTCAAAATGATCTGTTGGAGTGAGTACACATCAAGAGAAATGGCCAAGTCAAATATATCATTAAAAAGATTCAAATAGCTATGTCATCATTGTGACGACAAGCAATGTCAAACAAATGATGATGCTACAATTTATTTATACCAAAAGAGATTTGCACCATACTACTTGGTATGTCATCCCCACAAATAATTCTCATACAGGAGAAGAATCAAATGAAAAAGTTGTAATATTTTATAGTCTACTAACATATGCTGATGAACCTTTATGAAAAAGTTATAAGACACACGGAAAATTATCAGAAGTTATATAGCTGTTGAATTGCAAATCATAATTCAGTATTTCGAATACCCTAAATCTCTTCCTCATTAAATCAATAATGCCTAGAGATGAGAAGCTAGCATGTGATAGTATCAAACCAAAAAATGATGAAGAAACTTTGTCTGAAGGTTGCGAAAATTGATGGTTATGAGAACAACAATATTTATGTTATTTTATATAAAGAATAATAACTCATCAAAGTGTAGTGAGTGTGTCCACTGAACAATAATATACTCTTTGGGGCTCCTAAATCAGGATTATGTACCATCTAAAATATTTGTCTTATAATTTTTTTGGCTCAATTAAAATTATGTGTTTTCTGAACTCATATATTGCAATAATATCAGAATCTTTATTTGACTAGAGTTTTCGCTCCAACCCACCCCCTCCAATATTTTAGAAATTCGTTTGTAATCACATGTAACTTAAAAAAAAAAAATTTAAATTCTCTTACAGTCATCTATATCATAAAAGCTTTGCCATCCTAAATTTTGAACAAAAGCCTTTCTGTCCATCTCATTTGAAATATTTCTTCTGTCATTAGTAAAAACAAATTAATCTTAGAACCTTAAAATTCATAATAATCAAATTTTAATCTGAACATCCTAATTTCTTCTCTAAATAAAATAGATCTCAATTTTAATTTATGAAACTTATTTAAGGAGTGTGACACTTTATTTTTTGTTTCTTTTCAATGAAATTGTTACTTTAGTTGAAACTTTTAGAGGAATGGCTTTGGAGATGAGACATATATGGCTTCATATAAGTTCACGATAAACTTAGAGATTTACTATGAAGTAAATATAATATATGAGTAATTAATCAACTTTTTTTTGGGAAACCCCAAAAGGGGCTTACGTGTTAATTAAAAAAAAGTTACAAGGTCCTTAAAGAGAACCTTTAGCTCGCTACAGCTTAAAAGAGCTACAAAATACTTCAAAAATAAACCTATGAGCCAATGGTCCCCCATACTACAAAATATAAAATAACCTAATAACATTCTAGTTCTATAAGAACCAAGACCCAAAAAAGGAAGAAAATTGATGTTCTTACGGCTCCGTCTTCCTACCAAAAACCTGATACACTCCAATTCCTCGATTCCTTTAAATTGCAGTAGAATCAAACTACAAAACCAACAAGAGTAAGGCAAGACATATGCAGTTTTATAACAAATCAAATTTAAACAGAAAAGGATACGGTTTTTGATATAACCTAGCAAAATGGTACCCTCAATCTGATAAAAGTAAACAACAAAGTTCTTGCAAAAACCCACATTTTTAGTAATCCAAGTGTAGAAATAGATAATCAGGTAAGCACTGGTCATGATATTAGATACATGGGACGAAAAAGCCAGCAGATTGAAACCATTGGTAGGAGGATAGCTCGTAGGGGTGGTAGCAGCACCAGTAAAATATAACCCAAAATTCAACTCAATATTAATCCTGGGAACCACCACTAGCCATTAGTAGGACCAGAAACCATCATTCAAATAGAGAAGGAAAAAAGTTAACACTTGTTTCTTAACACCCGAAATGCTATAAAAATTGAAAGTATAATCCCTACAAACCCGATTCCAAACCCAATTAATAAGCCTCGTCAAACAAGAGAAGTAGCAACCCAGGTTGGTACTGGAACAACACATGAAAAACTCCACGGGAAACCGGAGCAAATTAATAGAATCCAGATGAAAACAACACCTATCCCCAGATTAATCAGTAAACCAGAGTTCAAAGCATATGAAAAGGAAGACATGTAAGCAAGTAGATTTAAATCATAAATAGGAGCATAGCTCAGATGCATTGTACCAGTATCATCAAGATATAACCCCAAATTCCACTCACCCCTAATCTCATGAGTTGCCAGCTAATAACAGCACCAGATACCAGCCTTTAAGTAGATAGGAAATATAGATAATGCATGATACAAAAAATCATAAAGCATTGAAAGCCCAACAGCCCCAACATAAAAACCAAAAAAGCAAACTCATCAAAACAGAACCAAACCAAGAGAACTAATGGAAACGAATGTAAGGAAGACCCATCTGGCCGGTCTAATCTAGCCAGCCGTTTGGTCTCTTTAGGAAGAGTATGCTCATAGTATTCAAAAAAATTATCTAAATTACAACCCAATTTAGCCAGAGAATCAGCAACAGCATTCGCCTCCCTTAAGATGTGAGAAATTTTAAAAGTAACAAGAGAGAGCCAGTGCTTAATATCTCTGATTCGATAGAAATTAACCGGATTGGAAGAGATGTTACCATTGACATAATGGATAATGAGCAGAGCATCAACTTCAATCCATAAATTAGTGATGCATGCCAAGAGAATTGCTTAATTGGATCCCAAACAAAAGGCTTTCAAGTTCAGCCTAAGTTGCAGTAGTAGCATTAGAAGGACCCGCAAAAGCCACTATCACAACACCATTATAATCCCGGATAGTACCACCATAACCCGCATTAGAATTTTTTCTAGCACCATCAATATTAAGTTTAAAACACCCCACCTCAGGTTTTCTCCAGTAAATGATCCTGTCACTATAACCAATAGTAGGGGAGATAAAATTCAACCCAAACTCACAAGCCAGATGATGATAACCTTTAAAAGAATCAACCTTTAAAATCTTAGCAACAAAAAGTTGATAAATTTTATTCTTTAATTTAGAGATAACAATAGTAGCATCCATTTTAATGTTCTCATGTTTAGAAGCATTCCTACTACTCCAAATAAACCAACAAATAATGATAGGAAGAATATTATGAATATGGCCTTTAGTAGTAGTAAACCACTCATTGAAAATATCTGCTATAGAGTTAAACTGAAAAGTAGAAAATACTTTAAACATATTGTCAAAATGAATCCAAACTTTCATACCAATAGGGCCCTGAAAAAACACATGATTCATATTTTCAATGTGATAGCAACATTGACATTTGGAAACAATATATAAACCTTTCCTAACAAGATCGAATATAATCCATAGGAAGATAATTATGCAAAATCCTCCAAATAAGAAAAGAATAAGGAGGGATACTCGCATGCCAAAAAGCAACATTAAGATAATTCCTAGGCAAAAGTTGTCTAATAGTATTCCAAACTTGTTTAGTATTAAAATTCCCTTCATTAGAGCGATTGAACAAAATGCAATCTTCACTCTCCAAATGAATCGAAATCTTGAGAATCAACTTGATAATAAATTCAGGCACAAAATTAGAAAGTGATTCAATGTTCCAACCCTCATTACAAACAAAATCCTTAGCTTTACAAACAGAGATAGAATGGCTGTATAAAATATTATCAATAGAAAAATTACCCAACCATTTATCTTGCCAAAAATAAATTCCACCAGCTCCCAAACCCCATTGAATAAACTCCTCACATTCCCTATTAATGTTACATAATCTTTTCCAATTAAAAGAATCACCTTTTTTTAAAAACACAATTCAAAGGGTGCTTCCCAACACAATACTTAGACACCATAAACTTAGCCCATAAACTTTTTTTAGCTCTAAAGGAATACCACAATTTATGATTATAGGTCATGATCATATCCGTAAACATTTTGAAACCTAATCTGCCCTCATCCATAGCACCAGAACAATTCTTCCAGGAGCCCCAAACAATAGAACGATTACCTTCTTTAGAGCCCCAAAGAAATTTATTAAATAAAATCTCCATCCTACTAGATTAATCAACTTATATGTTACATCAAGATAGAAACATTATTTGACTAGAGAAAATCCAATGTAAGCATATATAATTTAAAAACTTTATCTTTAAATTATTTTATAATATATTATAAAAGCTTAATCAACCAAAATTTTGAGCAAACATCTTTCTGATTTCACCATTTGAAATATTAGTTCCACCATTAGTTAAAATAAATCTTAAAATTCATTCTAATCAAATTTTAATCAAAACTCTAATTTTTCTTCCTAAATAAAATAAGTCTTAATTTTAATTTACAAAACTTGCTTAAGGAGTTTAACACTTTATTTTTATAATATATCACAACAGAAGATTTAATCTACGTTGGCCTCTAAAATAAATCCAAAAATAAAACAAGTAGAATTAAACCCACTTACAATCAAACGCTTTCACCGACCAGTTCTAATTGTTAATAGAAAAAAAAAAAAAAAACAAAAAAATCCACTAAAGAAGTTAAATGTAACTTTCTTGTAAAGAAGATCGGTTATGCAAAAAACATCACTTTCATTTTCATACACTTTAGTTATCACGATAATTAACATCTATGCATCGTTTGCTAAAGAATTTGAAAAAAAAAATTTGAGCCTTCCTTTTTAGCATATATAAACTAAATTCAAAATGTTTAAGAAAAAAATAGTATAATATTTATAATATCAAGTTTATTTGGGGTTTAGGAAAAACTTATACATGCCGAGAACATCATTTCATTTACCATGATAAGTTTTTGTTAATAATAATGGAAGTCGTAGGTCAAAAACTTTGAATGAAATAAAAAAACTAAATTATTGACTAAGGACATAAAAGAAAAATTGCACTAACCCAGAATAAGAGCTAACAGAAGTTATATTTGATGTGAATAGCTCGATGGAGGCAAAAATTAAAAAAGAAACTTTTATAAATCAAAAAGAAGGAATTACAAAGAAAAATATCTCATAATAAAGAATAAGGCAATCATATTATGTGGCTTTAGATAAAATTATATGCAGTGTCTCTTTGCTACATCCTCAGCCATGCCAGCAAGAATAGTACATGTAAGTACAATATCAATACACGATAAGAATCAGAGTTAGGTTGAGAACAATCATCATTAATTAGATCCCATAAAATAATATGAGTTTAGTTTTTCGTTAAAACGCATGGAAGGCTAACATGTTAATACACTACAGGAAAACAATGAAATACCGGCAGAAATATTTACGCCGGAATCAATGACGAAATTTCCGGCGGATGGAACCGCCGGTAATTTTACGGCGTCTTTTCTGGCGGAAATACCGTCGGTACGTTTCCGGCGGTTCGATTTTTTCAATATACCGATGCATATTCCGCCGGTAATATCCGGCGGCTATTCCGGCGGATTTACCGCCGGTTAATTAAAACCCGACGAAGTATTACCGGCGGATTATCCGCCGGTAATACTTCTGGCGTATTTTCCGCCGGAAAATACACCAGTAATCTCAATATATCGACCCCCTGCCCTCGACTTCAGCTCATTCTGTTTAGGTCTCCGCTACCGACGACGCGCGCCAGCCCTCGATCTTTATCGGCGACGTCCCTCCCTCCCTCGATCGAGCTCTTTCGACGATGACCTTGCCCTCGAATTCCGTTGACAACCTCCCTCCCTCGCTTGCTAGGTCCCTCGCTCGCTCGCTCGCACGAGATCCTCCGTCGACGACGCACGGCCGTGGCTTTGTAGGTAACTTTCTCCCTTTCGCACGCTCCGTTTCCTCCCGCCAGTTCGCCCTAATTTGACGAAGTTTTATGCTTGGACGTAGTTCCACTTCGCTCCGTTGACGTTGGTCGTGCACGCCGGGAGCTCGGTTGCTGTTTAGGTAACTTTCTCCTTTTCGCATTTCTTTTTTTTGTTAGGTTTAGTCATGGATGTTCTCACTAGACATTTGCAAGAGGATGTACATTAGTGTATGCTTTTTGTTGATGATATTCTTCTTGTTGATAAGACTAGAGAGGGAGTTGAAGGTAAACTTGATTTATGTAGGCCAACCTTAGAGTCTAAAACCTTTCATTTGAGTAAATGTGATGCACAAGATTGTGCGAATTATAGAGGAACTAAGTTAATGTGTCATACTCTAAAACTGTGAGAGTGAGTTATGGAGCGTAGGTTGTGGTGTGATGCTAATGTTTCTCAAAATTAATTTGGATTCATGCCAGATAGGTCTACCTTAGAGTCTAAAGGTTTTCGCATGAGTAGATCTAAAATAGAATATATGGAGTGCAATTTTAGTCGTAATAGAGCTAGTGAGGGGATTGTCACATTGGATGATCAAGTCATTAATAAGAATACACATTTTAGATATCTTGGATCTATTATTCAGAGTGATGGTGAAATAGATGGGGATATTACCAGCAGAATATATGTTGGATGGTTGAAGTGGAAGAATGCATTGGGTTTATTGTGTGATAGAAAAGTACCCCTCAAACTTAAGGGAAAATTCTATTGTCCGGATAGCGGTACCGATCGGTACCGAGCGGTACTACTGTCGGTACCGAGTGGTAGCGCGCTCGGTACCAAGCTAGGTACCGCGCGCCTAATGATGTGAAAAGGACTTGTAATGCTTTATGGTGCCGAATGTTGGCCAATAAAAGAGTAGCATAATTCTAAGTTAAGCGTTGCAGAAATGAGGATGCTCAGGTGGATGAGTGATGGTGAACCCGTAGGCGCTAGTACCATGCGCTATTTGACTGATAAAGAGATGCAAGTTGCCACTTTATATGTCTTGCTTAACTGTGATGAAGTTGAGTCATATCTCGAGTAAGTTTGAATAAGTTTGCTCATAAATTTGTTACTCACACTTTCATTCAATCTAAATCTTAATGTTTACAGGAGTTTCATTGATGGATTGAATACAACAGAACAAGTAGAAGTCCAGAAGATAGTGGAAACAAATTTTCCTATTTGGTTTAAAAATGCGGTACATATTTCGATAATTCATTTCAATTAATATACTTTTATTTAGTTATTAAGCATACTAATGACATACTTTATCTAATAACTAGGTCCACGCTGAAGGTAGTAATTTGCAATATCATAGACTACTTGATCTAGCTTGGGGACCAAATAGAGCGGTAAAGTGTTATCAAAATTTCTTAGTTAATGGTTATAAATTCCAAACGGAATATTGGTGTGAAGATAGAAAAACAGATAATTCTGGTGTATGTGTTAGAGGGAATACTGTGGGACTCCGAAAGGATTCTGCTTGTGGGGAACAGAATATAAAGGGTACGATCACACTATCCCGTAGGACAAAATGATCGTAGACCTTTGCACTCTACACAAGTAGATCAATGGGAGGGCAGATGGGATTATGCATACGATTAACCATGAGGGGTAGGGGCTTTCGCCCACATACCTCGATGGGTAATGATATACATAACCCAAGAGTCACGAGATTTCCCCCATTCGATACATCAGTTCGAATGGGGTTTATTTGATGTGGGGATCAGTCTCCCACGGGCGCAAGCCCCCGTGGTTAATTACATCTTAGACCTTGGCCTAAGAAAACTCTCGATTAGGGATGATATATTATTCTCTCAAATGGATTTGGCACGTAGGAAAATTTCTAGGATCTTCCTAATCAAGGGGGGAAGATAGGCTCAATTTGGTTATCTCAACATACACGGGTCGCATAAGCACTCGGCCGGTCAAACTGAAGGGAAGTGGAAAAAGAAATCATTTCATACCACATGCGTGAGAGAAAGATAGAAGCGGTGCCATCAAAGTGACGCAGATGGGTAGGATTTATAGCCTCAGAGGAATGGAGAGTTTACCTACTGATAAGGCATGTAACAGTATACTAATACTGCCAACCTTTGATCTTAGATCTAAAAGAGAAGTAGTATTGTACATACAATACTAGCATCCAAGACCTGACTAATGTCAAACACCACGAGGGGACTTATAACTTAGACCCCACTAAGGATCTAAGCAGCCCCGACCTGGATTTATCACCCTGCTCGGAAAGGGGTACCAGCTAAACTTCACCTAGCGTATTAAATCCATGATATCCGGTCTTATGCAAATGCAAGAGTGGTGGGAAGCTCAGAAAGGAAAGTGGGCAGTAAACCCGACCATGAATGGTATTATGCTTATGCAAAGTGAACTATCCCTTTATGTTGTAAAAGAAAAATCTATATGCTGACTCAAGGCTATGCATATGTAGGTAGGGCCAGTCAGAATTGACCAATAGTCACTATGAAGTGAACAAGGCTTACTTATTATCATTTTAAAAGGTGACTCCTTTAAAGGAGTCATGCATTAATTTTAAACAATTGGTTGATTTTAATCCTATATTCATTTTTATCTTATTTAAATAAATTTTAACTTTATAGAAAATTTAACATCCTAAGGAGCCTAACGTAAAGACTCTGTCCGAGCCACCCCAAAGCAAAGCAAAGTAAGAAACCTAGGAAAAAGCATGCGATTCTATTGCACAACCAATGTAAACACATCATCATAATATCAATTCAAATGTCCAAAGTCTGTGGCAAGCGCCACTTATTATACATCCCAAAAAGTACTGAAAAGTAAAGGTGGTCGGGCTCCACCGACAACAACCCAAATTCTATCCCTAAGAAATGACGCAAGTCTTAGAAATGAGGTATTTTTTATCTTCATCTTCTTTCCTTCAAGCTCCTTATGTTGTATCATCCGATAGGATATCCAAATGAAAAGAAATTCCCTATGAAGGGCTTTCTTTTCGCTTTGGATACCTAATACATTAAAAATACCCCATTTAAAAGCTTTCACAACGCTTTAACTCAAATTACATTTTTTTTATAAAAGAAAATTACATCAAGTTCCTACAAGAAATACACATTAGCACAGTTATAATAAACATATATGAATCATCCAGAACCTAGTCCTTAGGGCCATATTCTCAAGGGCTTTAGCATTCCTCGCAGTACCTGTTGCAAGCACATTTATAATTATGATTTGAGCAGCATTTTTTTATTACCCTTTGAGAATATGGCCACCTGCAAGAGATATTTCTAAAATCATCTAACCACTTAAGGGCAAGTGCCCACTCATCAATCAAAAAGAAAAGAAAGCATCCAAAAAACAAGCCAAACCAAAAACAACCATCATATCATCACATATGCAAAATGTAAAAGAAAGAAAATGTAAAAGGTTATCTTAGCTACACCATACCTTAGGATGCCTATAAAAAGTGTCCTATCCAGCACCTAAGTGTGTGCAAAAATTAGTGTACTTAACTACCCCAAATTAGGTGAGTGGTTCAAATTGCAAGGTCGGGTTCTTATTATTCAATTTATTAACCCTCAAATTTCTCTTTAAATAATTAGTGATTTATGATGGATTAATTAAAACTTAGTTTTAGAATTAAAAAAATCCTTGATTATTAAATTATTAAGAGCCTAAAGGCTTAGGCCCTAACATATACTAAGATTATGAAGAATTGAGGGGCAAAAGGCTCATCCTCAATCCTACCCCTAATCAAGGCTGAAATAATTATAAGGTGGCAAGGGTTGGTTAATCCTTCCCTTGGTAATAATCTATGACTCGAGGAATGGTTATTAGATGACGCCACTAAGATGGGCCTGCTACTCGCCATGAAAAGAAAATCCTAGGCTTCCTATGTCTAAGGTAGATTCATTTTTTTAAAAGATGACATAGGGATAGAATGACTCACTACCTATAGATGTGTATGGGTTCTATCTGACCTATAGTTTAACAGTTGAGTGGTTAAAGCAATTAGCTTAATTTCCTAAGGGTGGCCTTAAATTTTTAGAGAGGGGGATAATTTATATAGACCTTTATACTATTTCTTCTTAATTTATGAGGTACGTGGCGTTGTCACAGTGGGCTCGAGGAACTAGCCTCCTTAGGACACTTAGCCCCGCAGCTCAAGGTAGTCCATCCTATATACCTCATATACATTAAGAGAGAATGTGCAAAGGTGAATATAGATCTAGCATGGGTTAAGGCCCTAAGGTATGACTTGAAGTTCATTTGCTCCTCCAACGAGTTCATTTTGTTTGCTTATAGTTAGGAGGCTTTAATTAGAGTTCAAATATTAGTGTCTTAATATTTTATTAACCATTAGAGAGTTGGTTGAGAGGATTTTAATGATTTTGATTTAGTTTTACCTTAGTTAATATAGATTATTATACGTGATTAAGTTAAAGGTTGATGAGAGGTGTGTTTTATAGATTTTAGGATTCCATTTGATTAGTAAATGACTTCGAAGTTGTATGTTAGTTACGAGAATTTTAAGGGTTGTGAGTTAATTAGAAGCTTTTGAGAGTTGTAGATTGATTAGAAGGGTTTTAGGGGTTATAAGTTGCAAAATTTAATTTTTGGGTAGCTTATTATTGCTTACTTAAGTTAAGCGATAATTACCCTTGTTAAACCAGGGCCATGAGGTTTATTTCACCATCCTTGGGGCTAACTTAATAGCCTCGTAGGCCCGGGTTACCAAGTAATCATCTTGTTAAACTTTACGTTCGTTGTTTAGTAATTTTTAGCGGAAGGTTATCATTATGGTGAGTTCATTAATAACTTAATATTAGTTACCAATCCATTAGTGTATCTAATTAGTTGGTTTTGTAGCTTTTAGGGATTATTTATATCGCTTTTGGAGCAAATGAACATTACAACATAGGTTCTACACTAGGCTCAAACAATAGCTAAACATGCTAATAATCAAAAGACATCATAATCATGAGACTAATAAAGGAAACTATCTAACACACTAGAGCTTAGATTTTATTTCATGTTAGCATATTTTTCTTTAACATGTTTATGAAAGACATATTTGGAGACTGAAATCATCAGGAGGAAAAATTTTAGAGTTGCTTACATATTTTTAAATCCCAAGAAAAACCATCCTAACGATGCCCACTTCGTGTGGGAAAAGCGATGCAAATGACATAAGTAGGTGGCCTACACTACAGGCCTAAATGACCCTAAGGGTCTCTAGGTTTCATGACAAGGGGGCAAGCTTTGGCCCACAAGGCCAAAGCTTCGTTAGTGGACTAACCTATGGCCGGCTAACTAAACATCCTAATAAGTATATTCGGGTGGGAAAATAAAAGAGCAGTCCATAAAGTGTGTGTTAAAGTGTTTTCCGTTCGGCATACATTTGGAGGTCTCTACAGGACTATCAAGATATACCTGACCTAGGCGTGCCCACTTAAAAGCTCCCATGCAAATGACTCAATGACCAATGCATATACAAGACTCCTCGTACCTCGCAAGACAGAAACAAAAAGAGAAATATATAGGTGAGGGTAGATGCGATTCAGAAGAAGAATGCAAGTAAATAAACATCTAACTAGTAAGAAATCTAACATCGGTATTTATCAAATATATCCATATGATTACTAGAATACGAAATAATGTGAAAGTAGACATTATTCGAAGAGTCAAGCAGGTAAGTAAAAAAAAAAATTTAACTAACAAATGATTCAACACTTGTATTCGCTAAACACATACATACAACATTAGAGCATAAAGCAATATTAAAGTTTTCTAATACGGATGGGAAAAATTGACATGAATAACATTACATATGGAGTAAAGTTTTCCAACACAACATGAAAGTTTGCTATCATAATCACACATCAAATATTTGGAAGTGTATCACCATGAAGCATAAAAGAAAACTACACATGAATTCTAAGAGGGCTTATTAGCATAAAACATAAAACTTTGCTACTATAGAATGCCTAAGCGGATTACATAAATCGTGAGAAAGTTTCCTACCATGATTAGAAATTACTACACCCCATAGCACCAAACATACATGAGAGAACTCTCAATAAATTCACAAGATCTACTTGATATCAAACACATACATGATATTGAAATCCAACTTTACAATATGAACACTTCGTATGCCTTACTCTTTTTTTGATTTGATGTGGCATGTCCAGTAATATTGGGCATTAGTATAATGAAGTAATTAATAAAGACGCAATTTATCCAATATAAGAAAACTATCTTCTATAAAAATTCTCATATACACGCTCTATATCTTGGTCAGCATAAACACAGGAGCTTTTCAAATCTCATTAATAAACAATTTTAGACATGCTTTCATGTAGAAATTTTAATAATCACTCACAAAGTATGAAAGTATGTAAGCAAACTTGGTTAGATACTATGTTTTGGAATCATATGCAACAATAATTAACAATAATTATAATAGTAATAATAATAATAATGTTTATAAATAACAATATAATCTCATAACAAAAATGCGAGCCATATATGATGCTCATCCATGTAATGTTGATTGGATTGTTGTAACTGTAGACGGGCCTCAACATAAAAAAAAAAAGAAAAAGAAATGAAAGGCCTTAATAATACAACAAAAAAATTTAATGCAAATATAATCACTATATCACTTTGTTGAGGAATTTCATCAAGCAGCTAACGTACATCATCTCAAATAATGAGGAAGATGAGCAACGACCTAGGCTTAATATCATGCACGAATAGGAGAAAGAAAGCATTGGAAGCTGCATTATATATTTTTTTTTGAGTAATTTTCTCAATAGATCAATAAAAGGAGAAACCATCATTATCAACATTAAAAACATTCAAATCAATATCATCTTGAAAATCACAACACTTACCAAAATTATCCTCCCCAGCCAACACGGTAGCATTCGACGGATCAGAGTTCAACCTGTTATAATGCTCATCAGAATTTTCAATAGAAAAATCATACACCTGCTATTTCCCCATACCCAAAGCTAATAAAGCATCATCAGATATAGAAGAATAGGAAATATTAATAATAGGAACCTTATAGGAAACATCTGAAAAATCAGGATCATTCACAGGGTTCGAAAAATTGCTCTTTTGAACCAACAAATGATCCCAAACAACTTCCTCACCAGGGCATAGAGAAAATTGATTTCCAGCATTATTAATAATAGAGAAAAATAGGGGAGAAACAACCGGGGGTGGGGCATTAGCCAGGGGATCTAAACAAGAGTTTCCCTTATCAACAATAGTCACCAGTTTGGGGTTAATCGTCACTTTCTTTTCTAAATGAGGATGAAGGACAGAGCATTCCAATTTTAAATGTCCCAACAATTTGCAATGGTCACAAAAAGAAGAAAAATCCTCTATCAAAATATTTTGAATATATCCAATTGTTTTAGGCCCAATCCACACAGTATAAGGATATCATTTAGTGATATCCAATTCAAATAAAACACGAGCAATCGAGGGATGCGATTCGATTGAAGTAGCATTATCAGTTCATAAGGAACGCCCAAATAACGAACCCAGCCCATGCAAAATATGGGAAGAGAACAAATGATGCCGAAGATTAGGAAAGGAACACCAATTAAAGATAATGGGGGACTTCTCAGAGATATTTAAATTAGGAGACTGTTTAATCAATTTCATAAAGTAATTATTAACAAAATATGATCGATGAGAAAATATCCTACAATAATCCATGTCATTTGTAAGTTTTATCAACACGTCTTAGATCCAAGAGAGCAACCGAAAAATCAGCTGTAAGTTTTAAGTTAAAGAAAAAATTTTGAATCGAGTCCAAAGAGGACTTGAGATTAGGAAATTTTCCAACCAAAAAAATTCAAATGGGGCTGCAACAGCCAAAATCTCATCCTTAGAAATCCAAAGCGACGACGAACCTTAAAAAGTAGTAGATTTAAGATCCGGGAATGAAACTGAAGAGGAGCCCAATAGGGCATCAACAAAAGATCTAGAGATTGTTTTACCACTGAGGAAGCCAGGATCCTTTAATCGCACTTGATTAACCGCCATTCAAAGAAATCTAAGGTGCATGGAAAAATCAAGGAAAAGAAAATTGTACCATCTGAGAAAAATTCAAAAAGTCTGAACATAGGAGGAAGGTTACTATACAAGGAGACACCACAAAAAATGGATAGAACCAGATCGAATGAGGCCGAGGAGATCCATTCTGATGAGAAGAGCCAGCTAGAGCAAATCCCTAGCAGAGCCACTACAGGAAACTTTCAACTATCCGGCGAAATTTCCGGCGGAAATTTCTGAAGGTTCCGGCGGATTTCAAAATTTTCCGGCGAAAATTAATCTGACGGTAAATCGTGCGTCGAAAAATGTTTCCGGCGGACTAAATCTGCCGGAAATTATTTCCGGCGGAATTTTTCCCCGGAAAATTTCTCCGGTGGAACCTATCCGCCAGAATACAGAATTAAAAAAAAAAAAAATTGGACCCTCTCCCGCTCCCACCAGCCCGCAGACCCGCTCCCGCCAGCCCGCCCGCGGACCCGCTCCCGCTCCCGCCAGCCCGCGGACCCGCTCCCGCTCCCGCCAGCCCGCGGACCCGCTCCCGCCAGCCCGCCTGCGACCCGCTCCCACCAGCTCGCCCGCAGACCCGCTCCCAGCGCGCGTGTCCGCCCTGAGATTCGATCCTGGGACCTCACCTTCGCGCACAGCCGCTCGCGCCAGGCCAACCACTATACCAGTTTTGCAAATGTGATTAATTTGATAAATTAATTTATTTATATTAAAACGGACAGAATTTTACAATTAAAATTAAATAATTTAAATTTATTATTTAATTGATAATTAAAATAAGATATTTTTTTAGAAATTTTTATCTTCCGTTGGAAAATCCGCCGGAAAGTCCGATGGAAACAAATCTGCCGGAAAAGCCGCCGGAAAAGCCGCTTAAAATGTGTTGGAAAAATTTTCTAAGTAATCCGCCGGAAATCCGTCGGAAATTTTTCCGCCGGAAGTCCGCCGGAAATTCCGCCGGTAATCGGAGATTTTCCTGTAGTGAGCGAGCGAGAGAGGATTGAAAAGATGATTTTTTTTAATTGGCTAGTTTTGTCGAAAATAAGCAAATCATTGATTTAGTACGTACATATTGTTGGAAATTTATTGCAGAAAACTAAATTCTTATATGCTCAAACTCACAATTCTTTAGTACAATACAATTCTCTAAGAAACTAAAATTCTGATGCTCACATAACAAATTCTCTCTAGAAGTTTTACTTCTTTTCTTCTTTATAATTGCTTTTCTCTTAGAAGCTTTTGCTCTCACTTGATGTATATATCTTACAGAGAGTGGAGTATTTATACATGTTGACAACTCATCCATGCCAAATATTATTACTTTATTGTCTATAAAAATAATCTTAATCATATGTTTTCTACCTACCATATCTACAACACATTTCCTACCCATGGAACAAATAACATATTTCTCACATATCTTATTTATTATTTGAGGTTTTCTATAGATTAGCTATGCTTATTATAGCAAGGTGATCGACCTTGTTGAAAAATAGGTAAATTCATGAATCTAGTTTAAACACATACAAACACATACACTTGGTGTTTTTTGTGTAATAACCTAAAATTTGAAAATGATTTTAAAATAAATATTTGGAGAAGTATGAAAATTCTAAACTGGAGCATAGTGGCACTGTGCTTTTGGGTGCAACGATGCTCTTGGGAGAAGCGCTAATGCTCTGATTTTTGATGTGGCGATCCCAATATGTTATGTTTAACTATAACACTGGAATTACATGCAGTGCATCAATGCTGAGTAGTTTGGGTGCTGCAACGCCTGACACTAAAATAAGCTTTTATATATTTTAACATAAATATGCCTACCGTTCACTCCCTCCCTCACTCTTGGGCCATTTTCTTGGCCGGTAACAAAGAAAAAGGAGTAGAGAAGGGAGAAGAAGACGAGAAAGAGAAGAGAGAGAAAGATGCTTTAGATCATTTTCATGTGCCATTCTTGTTATGGATTTTTTCTATTTGAAATAAGTGGTTATATTCTTACTCTTATTTTTTATGGTTTTGCTTTCTACGAATTTAATCTTCCCAAAATTGATAAAAATATAATTTCTCATAATTAATTTAGCTTTTACAGTGTAACTTTTTGTATATAATAGATATGGATTGTGTGAGCATTTTGATTGTAACATTATTGAATTTCCTTAGGTAAAATGGAAGTTATTATTTTTTTGAAACTATTAGCTAGTATATAGATTTTCTTATATTATATAGATTTGTGCACTTCATTTTGCATTTCATATATTAAAGAGAGACTGATTCAACTTATATAAGATAACTGTGTCCTTTGCATGTAAGTAAGGAAGGATGACTATTAACATTATAACTAATATATGTTAGCTTTTAAAATATAATACCTTGCGCAGGAGGGTGGGCCGATGAGCTTTCCTTTAAATAAAAGATTCATAGTGTAATTCTGGGTGTAGCTTGTAACTGATTGACTAAATTATGCTGACAGGTATATGATGACAACTCTTAAATGTGATTAGTGAAAACCACCTATGAGGTTTAATATAATTGGCAATGATAGTAAGATAGAGACTAATAATCAACTGGTCATCCGTTGGGGTTAAATTAAAGATAATGACCAATTGGACAATGGTTGGGGTGGAAGGATGAAAACACTACATTAAAGTTGGATGTCCTACATTTCTCTTCATAATTATATTCATGATTGTAAATAAACCTATTGAACTGATTGATAGATAGAACTGAAATCAAATTGAACTAGTATTGATACTAATACAATATAACATAACATGCACATTGATCGATCATTCTTTTTTTCAATTTTCTTATAGTTTGATAAATCTCTTTTGACTTTTTTGATCATATTAATTTCATGAAGGATTAATATAAAAATTTTATAGATTTCTTATTGATTATACTGGTAGACTATTTATTATTTATTGATATGGGCTGTAACTGGAGCAGACATATTAATTCTTTTGCTTTGCATTGAATGCAGTGATAAATTTTGGTTATTTGCTAGCCAATGTGCTCATTACATGATTTTATATGATTTTAGATAAAGATAATGAATACGTGGATTGAGGCTTAGCAGTAATGATAGTTTTGATTTTATTTTAAGTTCTCTGATTTATATCTATTTTTTGTAGCAAGTAGTTGCTATTGTACATAGTGCTTTGAGACTTTAGCCTTTATAATAGAATGTAAATATTGGCTTTCATAATAAAATTTTGTGTTCAGTTATTTATATTTATTTATATTTTTCTCAATGCAATTAGTAAGCTCTAATTGGTGATGATATGATTATATATATATATATATATATATATATATATATATATATATAGGGGAAACCCGGTGGGGGCCTACGTGTTAATATCGGGTAAAAATACAAAGTCCTTAAAGAGGTCTCAAGCTTGCTACCGCTCAAACGAGCTACAAAAATAAAATAAAATAAAAAATCTAAGAGCTTGAGACCCCTACTAAACAAAAGTACAGATAAACCTATGAACATTTTACGGTGCACAAGCACGAGCACCCAAAAAAGAGAGGAGTAACAAAAAATGGTAAGCAGCATCAAAATCTCCTCCCACAATAACCAATTATCCTGCATGAGCTTTCTAGAAGTACCTGCAAAAATAGAATTCTGCAAGAAGAGATAATTCATGTGGCAATAGTAACAAACAATAAAAAGGAGAGTAAACCTCGCACAACATTTAACAAAACAATTATAACTATAACAGTAAACCCAAAACCAGGGTTTAAACATCCAAACATTAAGTCTGTAACCACACCAATGATAATATAGATGAATAATGCTTAGAATACTCACAGAGAAGATGGTAATACACAAACAAATCAAATAGCACACAAACCCCTCCACAATAACCTTCCGAGCAGAACCGAGTCCCATCCCCTCCATAATTACCTCCTGAGAAGAACCGAGCCCCCCAGCAACCCAAAAGAGAAGCAAAAAAAGGATCGGAGAGCATCCCGGAGGCAACAGCAGAACCAGGCCAATCCACCAGCACGACAAAGAAGCAGACCCCACAAAATGCTCCAATGAGC
Organism: Dendrobium chrysotoxum; assembly: GCA_019925795.1. Lineage (NCBI taxonomy): Eukaryota > Viridiplantae > Streptophyta > Magnoliopsida > Asparagales > Orchidaceae > Dendrobium > Dendrobium chrysotoxum. The sequence goes on along the minus strand of CM034314.1, from coordinate 90,808,754 downwards.
CAACAAGGGGGGAGGAACATTTGTTCGAAACAAAACAAGCAAAGCAATGGCCCAAATAGCCCAGCCCAAAAGGATACACCACCAGTAGAGTAAAAGGATCAATCGAACAAAACACCCCAACAACTAAAACAAGATACAGAAGACCCCACAGAACCCAGAATAACCAGAAGGCCCAGAAGGCAGAAAAAACCAGAGCAAAGATCCAAAATCCAGAATTACGTATGAACATAAGGGGTACCACATTCATCCAGGTGAAGCAAACCTTTAAGATGCCTCAGGACAGTAGCAGGAGTGAAATCTATAAATTGATCCAAACTACAATCCCAATTAGCAAGCCAATTAGCACAAGAATTACCCACCCTACTAATATTGCAAAAATAAGAGTTAACACTCAACAAGAGCCTTTTAATGTCCCTAACAAGATAGAAATTATTAGGAGAGAACCACACCTCCTACACACCTTACAAAGGAGTAATATTCAGATTAGAGTTAACTTCAATATAAAGATTCACTAAATTAAGAGGCTTGCATAACTAAATGCCATAAAGAATAGCCCTCAAAACAGCAGTCTCAGCATTACCTTTCTGCAACGGCCTAGCAAAAGCAACAATAAGATGGCCATTATTATCCCTAACAAGGTCACCACAACCATCACCAAAATCAAAGGTAACAACCAACATTCAGCTTAAAGAAATTAGTAGGAGGCTTAATCCAATAAACAACTTTAGGAGCAGGGGGAGCATGAATCCAATTAATCCCCCAAATAATGCTGACATTAAAACAATTTTTAAAACTCTTAATGGAAATCAAATTAACATTCACGATAGCTAAAATCTTGTCATTCACCCTATGAATGACATTAAGATAGTTCATTTTAACTCCATTAAAAATGGAGTTATTCCTCTCCAACCAAAGAAACCAAAGAATAAGAGAAGGAATAATATTGCGAATATGCCCTTTAGTACCAATAAACCAGCATTTGAGTAAAGAATAAAGAGAGAGATGGGCATTGAAATAATTAAGTTCCAACAAGTCATAAAAGTAAACCTAGGTTCTAACAGCCACAGGGCCAGAAACAAACACATGATGAATATTTTCCATGTGAAAACAGCATTGGCACTTAGAAGCTAAAATGCAACCCTTTTTAATAAGATTATCCTCAGTAGGAATAAGTTTATGAAGAATCCTCCACATAAAAATAGAAATCATGGTAGGGATGCTCTTATGCCAGATCATAGAGAAAATGTTTTCACTGTTGCCTTTCGCTCTAAAAGAATGCCACGCATCCATAAGATGAAAACCACCATTTTTAGAAAAATTGCATAAAAGAATATCTTTGGGAAAAGCATTAAAGGAATATTTAAAATATGATGAGTAAGAAAGTCAGGAATAACATTAGAAAGTTTATCCAAATCCTAACAATTCTCATTAAAAAATATTTAACTTTAACAGAATCAAAAGAAGTGGTATTCAAAATAGAGTCAATAGATTCTTTACCTAACCATTTATCTTGCCAGAAAAAGATGTTACCCTCGCCAAGCCCCCAGGAGAGAAAGGGTTCCACTTCCCATTTGATCTTGCAAAGCCTTTTCCAAACTTTAGAGTCCCCACTTTTAGGAGGAATACTAGTAGGATGTCTGACACCACAATACTTAGAGATCATAAAAGTAGCCCAAAGACTCGCTTTAGAATGTAAGGTATACCAAAGTTTAAAGGAAAAGGCTTTAGCTAGATCATGTAAATTTTTACACCCAAGACCACCTTCATCCAGCATACCATAACAATTCTCCCAAGCAGCCCAATAAATTTTAGAGGATGAAGACGTACCTTTCCAAAAGAACTTATTGAAAAGCTTGTGAATCCTACAACAAACAGTTTGAGTAGGAAAAATAGTTTGGAACATATAAGCAGGTAAAGCACAAAAAACACTTTTGATAAGAGTTAGTCTACCACCAAAATTAAGAAAGTTAGAGTCCCAAGACAAGAGTTTATTATGGACAGAAGTAATGAGGTCATCAAACAAAAAAGTATGTCTTCTACCTTTAAACAGAGGAACACCAAGGTACTTCAGAGGCAACTTGGATTGAATAAAGCCAGTAGCATCTTTAATAGCTAAAATCTGATCATTGTGAATCCTTTTAGAAGGAATAAAACAACATTTATTTCTACTAAAAGAAAGGCCACTAACCAGTTCAAAGATATTAAAAAATTCCATAATTCTATGAATGCGATTAATAGTAGCATTAGTAAAAACAATAAAATCATCAGCAAAGCATAAATGAGAAATATGAAAACCTCCCATAGTTCTAAAATATAGGCCAGGATTACCCTCAAATAAGTTGGAGAGGCCCCTAGATAAAAATTCAGCCGTAATAATAAAAAGAGCAGGAGAAAGAGGGTCACCTTGCCTAACCCCATGAGAAGATTTGAAAAAACCATGGTTAGAACTATTAAGAATAATAGAAAAGTAAACATTATCAATACTATTCTTAATAAGGTTAATAAAAACAGAGCTAAAGCCGAAAAGTTTAAGCATAAAGTAGATGAAATTCCAATCAATATTGTCATAAGCTTTAGCAATATCAAGCTAGAAAATCACATTCCCCCCTCTCACCCTAACATTCAAATCTTGAGTAAGTTCATGAGCTAAAAGAATATTCTCAGTTATAGCCCTACCTTTCACAAAACCCATTTGGAAAGAGGAAATGATTTTTGGTAAAATCAAAGAAAGACGATTAGAAATAATTTTAGAAACCAATTTATTGAAAAAAGTGCAAAGACTAATAGGACGGAAATCATTCCAAGTTTGAACAGAATTATTTTTAGGAATAAGAACTAACGAGGTAGAAGTAAAAAATTTAGGAAACGGGTTACCAACAAAAAATCTAAAATAGCAGAAAAAATATCATTATGAATAATGTTCCAGCATTTTTGAAAGAAAAGAGTAGTGAACCCATCCGGACCCGCAACCGAGTCACTATTCATATCCATCAAAGTACCTTTAACCTCCTCCAAAGATAAGCATTATCCTCAGAAGAAACAAGAGTGGGAATAAAAGAATGATCCACATCCAGAGCGGGAGTGAAAACTTTGTTAAAATGGTTTTGAAAATGAAGCACAGCTAAGTTAGTAATCTCAGGCAAGTCTTCAGTATAAGAGCCATCATCCCTTTAGATCTTATTGATACTATTATTAATCCTTTTTCTTTTAGTTAAAGCATGAAAGTATTTAGTATTATTATCACCCTCAACCAAATGCTTAGCAGCATCTTTCTGCTTCCAAAAGACCTCTTCCTGAGCTTGATAGTTAAACAACTCGAGTTTAGATTACTTAAGTAAGGAGAAATTATGATCAGAAGGATCATTATGACAAACATTCTCATTCAAAGCCACACATTGTTCAGCATGTAAAATATTAGAAAAAATATTTCTGAAAATATTATGGTTCCACCAATTTAGGACTTGTTTCAATCTTTTAAGTTTGTACCACAATCTTTTCAGACCAGAAATAGAGTTATCAGGATGTAAAGAAGCTTGCCAATTTAAACTCACAACATCAAAAAAAGAATTATTAAGCAACCACATATTCTGAAATCTAAATTGAGAAAAAGCATTAATTTGACTATTCTTAATATTAATAAGCAAGGGAGAGTGGTCAAATAAAGTTCTACTAAGATGATGCACATTAGTGAAATTAATAGCATTAATCCAAGAGTCATTTAAAAGCACACAATCCAACCTTTGCCAAAGATGACCTCTATTCCAGGTAAATTTATTGCCAACAAACCCAATATCAATCAAATTACAAGACAAAATCATATTGTTAAAGTCAGACATAGACCGAGAAGAAGGGGCAGCTCCACCAATCCGTTCAGAAGAAGTAGTTATAGCATTAAAATCACCACCAACCAACCACGGTAATTGACATAAAGTATGGAAATTCATTAGCTGTTCCCATAAAAGTTTTCTAATGTAAAGAGAGGAGGTAGCATATACAAAAGATGCACAAAAGTGGAAATTAAAAGCCTCAATTTTACAGTGCATGACTTGAGTAAAATCTCCAATAACATCAATTTTGATATGATTTTTCCAAAAGATCCATATTTTGTTAGACATATTCGAAAAGCATGGTTAAATCCAAGAAAATGTGAGGTATAAAGGAGCCTAGTAGTAGGAATAAGGGGTTCAAGTAAAACCAGAATAGATATATTATGAGCACGACATAAGTTTTTAACACGAATCCTAGAAGAAGGGAAACCAATGCCCCTAATATTCCAAATAATAGTACTAAACATAAAGCAAGATTAATGAGAAGTAGTTGAGCGAGTTTTTCTAGCAATAGTCCTAGGTGGTTGTAAAGAAATATGCTTGGGCTTACGACCTCTTTTACTATGAAAATTAATAAAGCTAGTGTCATGATCATCTTTGGCGAAGCATCTAGCAGTAATATTCTTCTCCTCAGAATAAAAAAAGCATCACTATTATAATTAGAAGTTGAGAGAGTTTTACCATCTTTTGATTGTTCCTTATGCCCATTAAGAGAATCATCCTCCAAAAACCTTCCATCATCCTCTCAATTATGAGAACCCTTATTATTCTCAACTTTATCATTATGTTGGGCCGTCGTAGCAGTTTTTAGAGGATAACCATCCTCCAAAGACACACCATTAATGCAATTAACAGGAGAAGAGCAACGGACAACGGCAAAGCATTCCCCTTCCAGTAAGCTCCTTTCAGTTTCCTCGACAGGTAATTGTATGACAATGTTAGGACCAATATCAACTTCCTGTTTAGCCAAAGACAATAAATTAGAATGAGAAAGCATGTTAATATCATTTGAAGCATCAACATTTTGTGCATTAGTGGTGGGATTGGGAGCCACAACAGAAGTCTCATTTAGAACATCTATACTAGGCAAAGTGTGTTCCATATTTTTGTCACAATTAATAGTCAAAACAGACAACATTTGATTTTTTATAGTTCGTGATTAGCAGGGATAGCGTTGGAAACATTAGAAGGAGGGCAATTAACGGTATCAACCAATGGTTCTTCACTATTTTGAGACATATTGCTCTCTAGCAGATCCAGTTTAGAGGTAGGAACATCATGTCCCATGACCACATTCGTTCCTTTCAAGGGTTCTTTCTCTTTGTGCAGGTGAGGGTATTTCCGAAAATAATCATTTAAACCATGACCGTGCATCTTGCAGAAAGAGCAGAAGAGAGGAAGGTTTTCGGGTTCAACTTTTTGAAAATAGCCCTTATTCTCTGACCCAATCCAGATTTCAGTTGGTTGTTTCTTAGAAACATCCAATTCCACTAGAACCCTAGCCACATCTGGCCTCGATACAACAGCAGTGGCATGGTCGGTTTGTAATGGACGGCCAAAGATAAAAGCTAAACCAAAAAGAATTTGAGGATTAAAGAAGTGAAGCCGCAAATTAGGGACAGAAATCCAAATTGGAGCAACCGGTGATTCCTCCCTAATGTAAAAATCAGGGGTCCATTTGAGTAACCGCATTTGACAAGATTGGTTATAGTAGGTTCTTCTAGCAAATATGCGATTATAATCAAGATCGTTAGAAAGTTGAATAGCGATATGAAGTTGATCCAACAAACCAACATGAAAAGAGCTGGAAAGCTTCAGGTTAATGAAAAATTTATGAATAACATCAAGATTAGGCCGCCTAAGCATGAATTTACCCACCAACGTTAAAGCATAAGAGGCAGCCAACTAATCAACAATCGAGTCCTCAAACACGAGGGCCGGGCATCCCTTGAAGGAAGATTGAACAAATTTTAGTTTAGAAGATGAAGAAGAAGGACCAGCCAACACATATTTGAAAGAGCGTGAGTGCCCCTCCAAAAGAGAAGACGGGTTCAATGACGACGGAGTCGTCATCACCCAGAAGAGAGAAACCAACAAAACTGCAACGACAGACAAAAGGAAACAACGAAAATAAGAAACCAACCAAAGACGAACAAAAAACCCAAAGAAAATGAAGGACAAAGAATAGAAAAACCAGCGCTGAGGAAGAAGCTCTGGAATCGCCCCAAAATCGCCCTGGAAACCCTAGGCGAATGACTTATTCTATCAAAAATTCAACTTCTTCTCCTGTATAAAGACATGTAATTACATCACCTATCTATGATGAATTCAAAAGTTAGTAAAATTTTGTATTACATAATTATAAAATGATGAGATAGAAATTAGAAGAAATAAAATGAATAAAATGGTTAACCAAAAAGTATAAAAATAAAATATAAAATTTTCTTGATTAGCTTGATTTATCATTTGAAAATGATCTTATTAATACATATAAGCTCTTTGAGATTTCCAAATACAATACAACTATAAATAATGAGTTACAACAAAATTACCAAGCATCTCTAGTCAAAATCAATATTAGTTTTTGTATAAGGAGTTTAACATAATGATATTCCCATTCAAATTATGTAATAAAAAATTTAATAACACTTAACATTTATCATGCCTACTTATTTTCAGGATATAGTGCTTGGAGAATTTATAAGATTTACTATATCCTACTTATAGCCAAACATTTCCTCATGACTAATGAGAAGTAGAGGCCTAAGTCACCTATAGTCTTATTGAAGCTTAAAATTGAAAGACAGGCTAATGAGTAATGCACTTCAAAAATAGAAAACAACAGTAATTGGAGCTAAGCTTAAAGTTTTGTTTTTTGGAAGAGCCAATTTATGGGCACATATTTTATTTCATCAAGCAAAACATTACAAAGTCCTTACAGGAAATCACAGCTCACTAATGCTCACAGAGCTAAAAGTAAAAGGTAAAAAAAAAAACCCTATAGAGCACAAGTTTCCAAACTAAGATACACAACAATAAAATAAGAAACAAGGCTCGCAAGAAGCCAAACCCCAAAACAAGCCAAAGCTTTGATATACTTGAAGATCCACCAGAAACCATAAAAGGAATCAAGAGAAGTCTAATTATAGCATCATCCATGGCACATTGTCATCCAAAACCATCTACACACTCCATAACATGAATTGATAACCACAAAGGAGAACATGACCATCAGAGAATCCTAACCATAGCACCTAAAATCACACAACCACAAACCATCCAGAGTAGGCCTCATGAACCTAGAACAAAGAAAGAAAACTTAGATAGGAGCATTGTATACATAAAAACACAAAATTAAAAGAAGAGACTAGCAACAAATTACATGGTAAGGATTATAGAAGTGGCTGAGCAGTAAAAGGATCAATTCTTCATATAATCACAACCGCTATTCTCCACAATCCGAAAAGAACAATTCTCCATTCAGTCCGCAAGGCTATTCTCCAATCAATACATATCAAAAGAAATAATGAGAAAATAATAAAAATTGACCACTACAATAGATAACCAGTAGTAAAGAAACAAACACCTTCAGCGAAGACAACAAGATCAAACACCCATACTTGGATGAAAAGATGATAAGAAGAGAAATTAGAGAACACCCCAGCAAAAAAAAAAGATAATAAACAAAGGGATATGATTATAACAGCACAAAAATATGCAGATTGAAACACCTGCTATGGTAAGGAAAGGGTAGCTAGCTAGACCACCAGCAGACTAGAGGGAAAAAAAGGGACTCAAAGAAAGATTCTCCATTTAGACCACCAATGCTATTCTCGTTAAATACATAAAAAGGAATCATAGAGATAAATAAAAAACATGTCACAACAAATGATAACCAAGAGGATAAATACAAAATTCCAGAATAGCCAATGACCAATAACATTAAAACCACCTGCCAATAAGATGAAATAATACAGCTAGACTAACAATATACTAGTAACCAACAAAGGAAAAAGAGAATGAATAATTTTCTATGTAAGGTAAACCAACATCATCAAGCCTAACCAGATCATTTAGAATTCTAAAAGTATGACCATTGTTGAAATATTCAACATTAAACAAAGACGCACCTCTTTTAGCTATCCAATCAGCACAAGCATTCCATTCTCTCCAAATATAGGAGATTCTAAAGGTAACATGAGATAAAGAGGACTTAAGTCTAGCAAATAAGTAAAAAAGAGATGCATTATAGCAACAATTTGCATAAATTAAAGCAATAAGAACTTTAGAATCTAATTCAATCCATATATTCTTTAAATTTTTAGAAATGTAAAGGTTGATGCCCAAAGATAAACTGCTCAATTTAGCAAAAATCACTTTACAATTAGGGAGAGGGGAGGCAAAACCGTATAAGAGAACACCTTTATAATCTCTAATAACTCCACCACAACCAGAACCATTAATGGAAAAGGAGCCATCAATGTTGAGTTTAACATACTCCATTGGGGGTTTAATCCACTGAAAAGTCTTATAATTGGAACTTTGACTATCAGTAGCGAAAGAGATATTAAAAAAATAGAACAAGAAGTAATGCCTTTAAAATGATACTGTCTAATCATATTAGCATTAAAAATAAGAAATATCTTGTTCTTAAGATAAATTATAATTCTATCCGAGCTCGTCTTGATACCGTTGTATTTACAATTATTCCTTTCAATCCATAAAAACCAAAAAACCAACATGAGAATGGCAGTAAGGATATGACCTTTAGTTCTAATAACAAATAAGTTAAATAGAAAAGAAAAGCAATTATTGGAATTATGGTTAAAGGACACCTATAAGGCATTCTCTAAAGTTGCCCACATTCTAAAAGTAATCGGTGTTATAACTTAAAAATTAGAAAAATATAATTTTACATACAATAGTTAAGAATTTATTCAAGAGTCATTATAAATCTAAATCACAAATCATCTTTGTCATAACGTATATATTATTGTGTTTTAATTTCACAAATCTTTTAATAAAATATCGGGCACTCGTGAAATTCCTTAAGAAATTGACAATTGTCGGAACAAGTGGGGGTTTTGGAAACATCAGGTGTCTATTTTATAAACCGATTTTATCATATTTTTTTAAATAAAATGAGCTATTTTATGGATATTTTTTTTCTGATTTTTGGAATTCTTAAAAGAATTTCTATGAATTTTATACTGAAAATTTATTATAATAATATTATTATATTATTATTTTATACAATAACAACAACAACAAATGAAATAGGATTAGTGCTTTTAGGTTTATATATATGTATATAATATAATAATATAATATTATTATTTTATATATATAAAAAAATCTAAAAGCACTAATCCTATTTCATTTTAGGCATTTCGGCTAATAGAGGAGGGATTTGAGAAAATGAAAAGAAAAAGAGGAGAGAGAAGGAATAAAGCTAGTGTTTGACGGTTGTAGAGTAATTTTAATACATAAGCCCTGTTAAAAAATTTGCTCATCTCGAGGTTAGTTACATTTTACCTATTTCAGTTTTAAATAATTTGATATTTTTGATATTTTTTCGATCAAGAAATGCATCGAAAAATATGATGTGATGCCCACACCAGTCGGGGACAGAGGTGAGATTTTGTTATCTCGGTGCCAGGGGCTATCGATGTGGGATTCTGTTATGCCAGATCTAAGGGGCGACCAAGGTAGGATTCTGTTATGCCAGCGCTAGTGGGCTACCGAGATGAGATTCTATTATGCAGGCGATAATGGGCGACCGAGGTGGGATGCTGTTATATCGGGGCCTGTGGGTTACTGAGGTGAGATTTTGCTAATGAAGATATAAAGATATATAAAAAATTTGGGGTGAGAGCCATTCTGATAAAATGAATATATGCTTATAATTCTTTTGGTGTTAGCTTCAGCTTTAGTTTCAATTTTAATTTTTGGTACAGTGCTTTTACATCATAGTATTTTTTATTATTTTGGTTTCAATTATTGATTTCTATTTTAGGCTACGATAGCTTACTGAGCTATGTTAGCTCATTCCTGTTTTCAGGCTAGGGGAAGGATAATAAGCAAGCTGAGTAGTTTGGATAGTAAACTATGATATGTGTAGTATGTATCTTTTGTTTGTTTTAATTTTAGCAAGCTTAACTTTTATTTTGTTATTCTCTTTGTTGTCAAGCTTTGTTATAGATAATTATCAGATTATATAAATTTTTGGATGATATTTAGAAAATTATTTTGACACTCAGTAGTTTTCTGCTTTATATTGCATTCAGTAGTGACTCTGTGTAATATATATATATTGAAAGTTTTTTCAGTACTTCTCCAACCATATTTTGGGGCCAGTCTTGCCACAATCAGACATGTTATGACTTGCGCAATTGTAGGTCATATCAGGTCGGGTTGTGACAACCGGACCATTCAAAAAGACATGATTTAAGGTTTTACGATGGAAACAACATTGGCATTTAGACACAATTGGGATACCCTTCTTTATAAGCATGTTGTCGATCCATTGGTATTAATCCATTGATAATTTTCTTAGAAAAAAGGGAGATATTAGTAGGAGTGGAGGAGTTCCAAATTTTATCAAAAATCTAGTTGCTTTGCCTAAGAGGTCTAAAAAAGTTCCAAATTTCCTTGAAACTGAATTCACCGTTCATAGAATATTTAAAGATATGAAAATCTTGACCATTAGGATTTAAAGGAATATTGCAAATCATACTCACAATGTCAGAAGGCAACAAATTAGAGAGAAGATTCGGGCGCCGCGTACCATCTTGTATGAAGATAGGAACCTTAACATTGGAGATAGAGTGAGTGTTAAAAATAGAGTAAGGAGAGCCAAAATTAGTCTAGTCATCTTGCCAAAAAAAGGTGGAAGTACCTTTCAAAAAACTTAAAAGCATATTTAAAACAGTTATTTTAAATCATAAATATCTAAAAACTTGATTAAAACTTTTAAAATTAGGTTTTTGAAGATTGCAAGATATTAATCTAGTAGTGATCATGAAAGAGTTTTTTTTTTTTTTGCAGAGAAAGGAAATAAAATAAATTCTTGCAGGGAATCGAAAACTAAAGTTGAGTATTAAACCATAATTAAAACTAAAGAGGCAAAGAAATAAAAGAAGCTAAAAGATTAAATTAAATCAACACCTAAACACTTGAACATATGTATAAATACCTATTTCATTTATTGGCATTTGCATTATCATACTATGCTACTTTAAACATATCACTTATTTGCTTTATAATTTTTTTAAAGAACACTTGAAAAAAAAAAAAACCAAGTCATATTTTTATTGTGCCAATCTTAAAGACCACAAACTCCACCGTTTTGCAAACTCTCAAACTTCAATTAATCAAAAATAATCGTAGATATATTAAGTTGAGATAGAGATTAGAGGGATTAATTAGGAGAAAGAAATCAAGGAAGAGAGGTCGTGTGATATTGGCGCAGCTCAATCGGACGACAAGACCAATGTATATTATTTCTCATTGGCCAAGCAATTGGATTATGCCACCCCAATAATTCATCGATCGCCGGCGATCGCTTCCTCCCTTATTTTTCTCTTTATTTCTAATCAAAACTTAAGAAGAAGAAGAAGAGGAAGAAGAAGAGCTTAATTAAAACAGAAACTTGTGTGGGCTAAGCAAAAGGAAGAAAGAAAGAGAGAGATGCATAGATTGGTTCATAATGCTGAAATGATCCATTGATTATAGGAGAATTGAAGTGGCGGAAGAACTAATTACTATTAAACGATGACTGGAAATCAAGAAACTGCTCAAAGCTCCATGACGACTCCTCCTCGCCAACGATAACAGTATTGGACAAAACCTCTTCCTGTTTTCTTGCGGCTGGCTCCACACTACATTCATTAAACAGTGAAGTTATATTTTTGTTTTGTTTTTTTACAAATTGGGCTTGGTCATGAAAATATTCGTTTGAGACAGCTAAACCTAGTCAAAATGCGAGGTACAGCTGCACGATAATTACATTTGACATGAAAGATTATCATGAATATTTCAACCAATAATATTGTAGTTTGATCTATAGTTTGAAAGAAATTAATTGTAAGGCAAAATTTGTAGAATTATTTTTTAAATAAAATTTTTTGAACCACAACTAAGTCGTTACATGTAAATTGACTAGGTGTAGGGAGTAAGATAATTGGGTTACAGTTATGATTATATTTTATGTTCGTCTAACTTATTCCCCTGTTTGATTATTAATTTTCATATATTTCCCAATCTCCAGCTTCCATTTTTGTTTCCTTTATTCTAAATTTTCAAAATGATCTTTTGGAGTGAGTACACATTAAGAGAAATGGACATTAAGAGAAATGGCCAAGTCAAATATATCATTAAAAAGTTCAAATAGCTATGTCATCATTGTGAAAACAAGGAATGTCAAACAAATGATGATGCTTCAATTTATGTAAATCAAAATAGATTCGCACCAAACTATTTGGTATGATTTGCCCTAAGGCGATTCAATTAAAAATGAAGGTGCTATAATTTAGAGTTGATATTATGTATTTTAATCAAACTCTTACAACAATATGGTTAAAGATGCTTTTGCCCTTCAAATTTTGAAGAAGATATCCCCACAAATAATTCTCAAACAAGAGAAGAATTAAATGAAAAAGTTGTAATATTTTATAGTCTACTAACATATGCTGATGAACCTTTATGAAAAGGTTATAAGAGACACGAAAAATTATTAGAAGTTATATAGCTGTTGAATTGCAAATCATAATTCAATATGTCCAATGCTTGATATTATCTTTATCTCTTCCTTATTAAATCAATAATGCCTAGAGATGAGAAGCTAGCATGTGATAGTATCAAACCAAAAAATAATGAAGAAACTTTGTCTGAAGGTTGAGAAAATTGATGGTTATGAGAACAACAATATATATGTTATTTTCTAAAGAGAATAATAACTTATCAAAGAGTAGTGAGGGTGTCCACTCTTGGTACAAGCTAAAAAAAAATAAAGGAAAAGATTTGGGATAGTCGATGTCCTTGCATCCTATTTCCACATCCTAGAACTCCAACAAAAAATTTAATAACTTCTTATTACTTTTTGTTAACAAGCTTATAATAATATGGAATGAAGGGATAATTACTTTTAAGAGATTTAAGAAATAGAATATTCAAATGAGAGTTATTGTTATTGTTGACCTCTGTAAGAAAATCTAAAAAAAATAAAATAAAATAATATAGAATGAAAAATATCATTACCTGTACGACCATGCCGCTTGCTACAGTGGCATGCTCTATAATGGTGCCGAACTATCCTTTCTCACATCTCTTCTCGCAGAGCTAGCGACTGGCCCTTGACTCTTCTTAAACGAACAAAACTCCACCTTAGTGATTACTAAATCTTCTTCCAAATCCCGTCCACTAGAAGCCAACCTCAACATCAACCAAATGCTGAATCCAGTAGCCCCTCTCATGCCTGATCTTCCACATCTTCCCTGCCGCAAGCCTCCAACGACTCCAAACTAGTCACCTGCACTGATTCCTATTGCCGACCCAGTCCTAATCGAACTCCTCCTCCCATCTGAAGCCTTCCGACCTTAACCCCTTAACGCCACCCTACCTCAAACCGAGCCTTCAACCTGAGAAATTATTCTGTGTGGAGTTTGGATGTAGCTTTATGTCCAGACTCCAATAAAATCATGACACCTGTACTGTATAGGTGGATATTCTTTTCTATTTTATATTTTAAAATTTTCTTGCCAGCTCGATTATCCCGGCCTAGAACAAATCCTGTTCAAATTCTAAGGCTAAGTATTGGTGCACTTTTTTTAAATGAAATACCGCGAAGACATCATATTTTTTAGGATTTTAGCTCAAAAAATATTTCATAGTTGTTGAGAAAGAAAAATGAGAGAAAACCGATGAAGATGAAGATGAAGATCGATCTGGAGGAGGTCAAGGTAATGAAGATGAAGATTTGTTTGGAAGAGGAAAAGCCGAAGAAGATGAAGACTGGTTTGGATAAGGAAAAGCCGATGAGATGAATATTTATTAGGAGGAGGAGAAGTCGATGAAGATGAATACTTGTTTGGAGAAAAAGTTGATAAGAAATGAGGAATAATAGTTTTTTCTGTACCCTTAGGGAATACGTAATTTTGAAGTATGATTTGTATATTGATATTTTTTTTCTATACACTTAGAGAAGATGAAGATGCTTTGTTTTATTGATGTTTTTTTCCATTGCAGATGACTATTGGAAAAAATACCACCCATAATATAACACCACATTCTTAAATAAAGTTTGCTATGTACCGCTGCGTATCTGTTATATTGGATGTGATATTGAAAATTTTGCGTGCATCAGTAGACATTTTAATTAAACTGAAAAATGTGCTATGTACCACTACATTCTTAAATAAAGTTCACTGTGTACAAGTCATATTGATTTAGATGTAAGTAACAATCATATTGATTCAGATGTAAAAAAATTGATTAAAAAATACATAGTTATTTAGTATTGCTTATTGAAAAATAAAGAAAAGCTCATTTTTCTCTTTCGTTTATGTGATTTTTATTTATTCTGATATTGTGTACCGTTGAGTACTGCTTTATAAACATTTATGATAGATGCGTATTAGTACAAATGTTGATGCCAAACATAATTTTTCCCTTAATATCAATTCAATGTGTATACCGATGTCTTAGTACAAATGCTCGGTACTGCTCGGTATCGAAACTCGGTACCGCTCGGTACCAAAACTCGGTACCGCTCAGTACTGGTCGATTCCTCTCCACAGCGCTCGGTACCATGATCGAAACTTGTAGGTACCAATGTGAGTTCTATTCCTTATTCAATTATGATTATACTTTTGACTAGCTGGTACCGAGTGGTACCGAGCATGTACCTAGTGGTACTGAGCAAGACCGAGCGAAATAGAGTTTCTATCTCGAGCGGTACCGAGCGGTATTGAGTTTCGATACCGAGAGGTACCTAGCGGTACCGAGTGCCCATTCTATGTACCGAGGAGCAGTACTGGGAAGCTAGGGCATATAAACAAGCTGAGAAAGCTTTAAATTGGGCTTGGTCATGAACATCTTTGTTTTTGACGACTAAACCTAGTCAAAATGTGGGGTACAGCTGCACCATAATTATTTTTGACATGAAAGATTATCATGAATATTTCAACCGATAATATTGTAGTTTGATCTACAGTGTGAAACAAATTAATTTTAAGGCAAAATTTGTAGAATTTTTTTTAAATAAAAATTTTTGAACCACATCTAAGTCGTTACATGTAAATTGACTAGGTGTAGGGAGTAAGATAATTGGGTTACAGTTATGATTATATTTTATGTTCTTCTAACTTATTCCCCTGTTTGATTATTAATTTTCATATATTTCCCAATCTCCAGCTTCCATTTTTGTTTCCTTTATTCTAAATTTTCAAAATGATCTATTGGAGTGAGTTCACATCAAGAGAAATGGCCAAGTCAAATATATCATTAAAAAGATTCAAATAGCTATGTCATCATTGTGACAACAAGCAAGTTGCATCAATGTTCCACTGACCAGTTCTAATTATTAGTAGAAAAAAACAAAAAAATCTTCTTAGGAAGTTAAATATAGCTTTCTTGCAAAGAACATCGGTTTCATTTTCATGCCATGATCGACTTATGCAAGCAAAACCAATAACCATGCAGGGTTTCCAATAAAGAAAAAAACATATCGGAACCTTCCTTTTTAACATTTATAGACTAAATTCAAGCATCACTTAAGGAGTGGGGCACTTTTCCTTTTTTATTTTTGTTTAATAATATGCCACATATGAAGATTTTAGGGATCTAAATTAATCCAAATAAAGAAGGATTAAACCTACTTGCATCAAAGTTCCCACTAATCAAATAAAGTAATATTAACAAGTTAATTGTTAGTAGAAAAAACAAGAACGTTCCTTAAGCTGTTGGATGTGGTTTTCTTACAGTCAGACTGAGCTTTTAATATGCTAAATTTATTGTTAATTTGTTATAAAAGAAGCTACCTAATGCTTGCCTACAATTTCGTTAGAAACTTCTCCATTTTTTTATAATATTTATTGTATCAATTTCATTTTAATGTCAGGATCAACTTATGCATGCAGAGAACATCATTTCATTTACCATAATGATAGCAATGCTAATAGATGGAGACCTTTGGCTCTTAGGATCTTTTTTTTTATTTTTTGATTGTAGCTCTTTGAGCATTAGTGGGCTATTCATCACTTTAAGGTCTTGTAATCTTTTTCTTAATCAATGTGTAGGCTTTATATGGGTACTCCCCCCCCCCCCCCCCCCCCCCCGGAAAAAAAAATTCAATATTAAAACTACTAGAATAGTTTAAATAAAATAAAATAAAAATAAAATAGTTTATATTTATATACATAGTCATGTTCATTTTCTTATTTAAAAAGGAAAAAAATAAAAGGGGCCATTCATCTGAAGATTTAGAGTGGAGGGGGCTACCCAATACAAGATTTTTTTTCTAGAAAATGTCTATTATGAAAAGTTTTGTCATAGATTCTCTCAACGCAAGTGATGCATTTTTTTATTGTGATTTTTTTTGGTGATAAAGCTCATTTATAGGCGCGGATTTTATTTCATCATAAAAAAGGTACAAGATTCTTTAAATGTTCAATAGCTCACAAAAGCTCAAGGAGTTACAATAAAAATAGAAATAAACCCTAAAGTGCCATCAATCCCTATCTAAATATACAGAAGAAAAAAAGTAAAAGGCATGCCAGTGGCTTGACCAAAAAACTCCATCCGGAGCTATAGGAGCATGACAAGAAATCCAAGAATCAGTAAAAGCTAAAATTAACATTTTTCTATAGTGATTCGGATGGATTGGGTCCAAGGCAAAAAAAAAAAAAAAAATTTCACCCTCTTGTGAGGTTTTAACTTTCCTCCAAAGGAATTGATTGTCCTCAAAATTTATTATAGTCTATACCATAGATGATAATTGTCCTCAAAATTTATTATAGTCTATACCATAGATGATAATTGATGCATCGATATGCTTTTGGTTAAAAGTTTTTGGAGATAACCCCCATCAAGGTGTATATATTTGAAAAAAATAGATTTTTTCACAAATTTCTAGAAAAAAAATCTTGAGCACTTGTTAATTAGTGATTTCTATATTGCATTATTGTCATAGTAAAATTTATTGTAACTTAAATGAATGAATTTTCCAACATATTTGATATCATTAGAAAGAGAATTTAGGGATCATTATCCATTTATAAGATTTATTTACTTATAAATCATATTTTTTTTGTCTTTCTTCTTTCAATATTTGCTCTGATCTAATGTGAATGTTCATGTTCATTTTAGATACAACTAAAAAGGAGCTTGATTTTTAGTTTGATATTAATGTTGGGTACCAATATTAGTGATGTCAAGCTTCAATAGTGGCTTCTATGCCATTAAAATCATTCAAGATGCATTATAAAGAAGGTAATAGTTATAAACTTGAAAATTATAACACTTTCAAGGAAGAGGATATTGCCCATTAGAAGTTTGGCAGAAATCTAAAAATCTTAAGGTTGTAGAACAATTCAAGATACATATATAATCAAATGTTGTTGCACTATTGCGGTGCCGTTTGTCATTGAACTGTGATATTAATGTATCTATAGTATATAAATAGGTTTATTCTTGATTAGTTGGCATAGAAAATAAGCATTCATTATGGAGTTCACGGCGCCGCTTGTCATTGAAATAGTGATGAATATATATATGATTGTTTGAACTTTTTATTTTAAGATTTAAATTCTTGGCTTCCATTTTAGAGGTCAAAAATAGTAACATTGTGATTCCTAAATCACCCTTAAAAGTTGAAACTTCTATTTTTTTTTCTTTTAAATGAAATTTTACTTTAGTTGAAACTTTCAGAAGAATGCCTTTGGAGATGAGACATATATGGCTTCATATAAGTTCACGATAAACTTAGAGATTTACTATGAAGTAAATATAATATATGAGTAATTAATGAACTTATATGTTACAATCAAGTTAGAAACATTATTTGACTAGAGAAAATCCAAAATAAGCATATATAATTTAAAATTTTTACCTTTAAAATCTTTTATAATCATTTATATTATAAAAGCTTAATCATCCAAAATTTTGAGCAAAAATCTTTCTGATTTCTCCATTTGAAATATTAGTTCCACCATTAGTTAAAATAATTCTTAAAATTCATTCTAATCAAATTTTAATCAAAACTCTAAATTTTTTTCCTAAATAAAATAAGTCTTAATTTTAATTTACAATACTTGCTTAAGGAGTATAACACTTTATTTTCTATTATATATTACAACTGAAGATTTAATCTACGTTGGCCTCTAAAGTAAATCCAAAAATAAAACAAGTAGCATTAAACCCGCTTGCAATCAAACTTTCACCGACCAGCTCTAATTGTTAATAGAAACAAACAAAAAACCCACTAAAGAAGATAAATGTAACTTTCTTGTAAAGAAGATCGGTTATGCAAAAAACATCACTTTCATTTTCATATCATGATGAACTTCTGCAAATAAAAACCACTTCAATTATCACGATAATTAACATCCATGCATCGTTTGCTAAAGAATTTGAAAAAAAAATTTGAACCTTCCTTTTTAGCATATATAAACTAAATTCAAAATTTTTAAGAAAAAAAAAATAAAAATAAAGTATATTATTTATTATATCAAGTTTATTTAGGGTTTAGGAACAACTTATGCATGCCAAGAACATCATTTCATTTACCATGATAAGTTTTTGTTAAGAATAATGGAAGTCGTAGGTCAAAAACTTTGAATGAAATAAAAAAACTAAATTATTGACTAAGGACATAGAAGAAAAATTGCACTAACAACCAAGAATAAGAGCTAATAGAAGTCATATTTGATGCCAATAGCTCGATGGAGGCAAAAATCAAAAAAGAAACTTCTATAAATAAAAAAGAAGGAATGACAAAGAAAAATAACTCATAAGAAAGAATAAGACAATCATATATATGTGGCTTTAGATAAAATTATCTGCAGTGTCTCTTTGCTACATCCTCAGCCATGCGAGCAAGAATAGTATATGTAAGTAGAATATCAATGCACGACAAGAATCAGCGTTAGGTTGAGAACAATCATCATTAATTAAAACCCATAAAACAATATGAGTTTAGTTTTTGGTTAAAACTCATAGAAGGCTTACATGTTAATATAAAAAAAAGGATTACAAGTCATTAGAGGGATCCACTACTCACTACACGCTCCAAGAGCTACAATCAAAAGAGAAAAAAACCAAATGAGTTATAGATCCGTATCTAATAACAATAAGGAAAAAGGCAAGCAGCCAAAACTCACACTTGAATATATCAATTAGCACTCATATATCATCTGATAATCTGCAAAAAAGAAAGAGTAAGCATAAATATAGCAAAAAAGCATCACACCTACAAAACAGAGAGATTAGTTAAGAAATACCCAAGGACTTAACAAGGCAACACCACCACAACCAACACCAACTAGAGGCAAAAAAAAAAAAAAAACAGCAAGCAGACAAAAGAAGAACAACTAGAAGCTTAACTGCACAAATCTTCAATAGAAATAAAAGGATAAATAGAACCCAGTCAGGAGAACCCAGACAACAAAAATTCAAGAGAAAGGATTAAAAAGCAACCCAATAAAATAAAACAAACCCTGAAGAGCAACAAGTGGAGAAACAACACCCAGACAACCAGAAGGCCACCCACTAGAGGCAAACATACTAGGACTCTAACCAACAGCCTCCAGATCGAAACAAGAAGGCCAACCCAACATAAAACAAGAAATTACAAAATTATGAGTAGCCAACAAACCCACAAAGATGCACTAGATAGAGTAAACCCAACATAATTTGGTCATTATAATTACTTTTAATGGGAGTGTTACACAGGTTATCCACCAAGCTTTGAGGAATAAATTCAAGAAGGCAATTTTAGACTAAATATATATAATTGCTAATGAACCAAGACACCTTTAATGAGGAGGTAGAATGAGTTTCTATTAGCAAGCATTACAAATAATTATACAATGGAATTAGTGACTATCGTGGCTTTTACTCTATAACTGCAATTTACTTTGTTAATTTAAGAAATTTGTGACTAATAGTTGCTTTTACTAGTTGTATAATTGCATATCATGCACTAAAAGTCTCATATAATAAACAAAGGTAAGGCAAAGTTAAACCATATTGGCCAAAGAAACTCCAGTATTCCAACCGTCTGCAAGTGTATCACAATTATGTTAAAAAATTTTTCTTATCACACAAAACTTTGAGTAATCAGCTATTCTCCATAGTCCTTAGTCTATAACAAGACAACTTTCAACTTCTCTTTACTCATTAATCTACACCAAAGCCATTTCCCAAACAAAACTAACAAATAGAAAAAAAAATAGTTATAATCAATATCCCATTGCTAAAAAATTGCATCTGTAGCCATTGGAGTATTTGTGCAAACACCTTGTGTGCACTGACCTAGGTGAATGGTGTCATTGAGGGCTGAATCACTGGGAGTTCCACACCTTTTTGGATCTTCATAGAGCTCATTCATAACCATTTGCACCTGCATTCTGTTAGCATCAACACAATTGAAATATGAGAAATTGTCAACACACGAGACAATGCCAATCCTTGCACAAACTTGTTCAAAGTGAGAGGCCTGCTCGAGACGCAGCACTGGCTCAATAATTAGTTATCGTTTGTTCTGAAGACCATGAAAGACCGTGTGGCACATGAGTATCGAACTATGTAGGTTCGGTAGCCTCCAGTTCTCGATGAAATAGCTCGTCACGATCGTGAGTAGTAGACGCATGTTCAAACTTGCCGTTCAGAACTTCATGTAGGAGCTGACCAAGATCCCCTTTGTATCATTCGAGTCAACCATCACAACAACTGCTTCATTAGTTGCGAGTTTGAGATCTGCCTGCTAGTCACATTCCTTGTCGTCAATAGAGTCCAAAGCCTATTTGTAGCTTTTTTCAGTTTAGCGGGATTGCCATGAGGTAGGGCAAGATTGGAAGGGGAAGAAGGCAGGGAGCCTAGGAGATATAGGCTAAATCAGGAAAAGGGCGAGTTTTGGTGCTGGAAGAAAGAAGCAGACATGGGAGATGGAGGCGGAAGCCGGAGCGGCATGAGTTAGGGCAATGTATTGTGAGGAAATAAAATAAATCTCTCTACTAGTGGTTTAAATCGCTATTTTTAGTAGCGATTTAAATTGCTATTAATTAAAGGGATTAAAACTGCTATTATTGGTAGCATATAACAGCGGTTCTAAAATTGGCACACACACACACATTTAATATATATATTATATATATATATATATATATATATATATATATATATATATATATATATATATATATATGTTGCTCGGTCTCCTAATGCACACCCTACTTCTTCTCAACGAGATCAAGAAATTGAAGCTATATGGAAGATAGATGTTGAAATATGATGATTATAAACTTCTAAACATTAAGTTTTTATCAAAATATCTATCCTAAATTTTATCTTAAAGAGAGAACTTTTAATTGAAATGATCATACAAAAATACATCAAGTAAAAGCTTTCCTCATAAACTGTGAATAAACTTTTACTTTTTCCATTAATTTATCTTTCTGAATATTTGGAAGGGGGCATGCTAAACCCATGATAGTCTCATGTAACTTAATAATCTCTCTCACGCCTCAGTGCTCTCCATATTTATCATAAACTTAAATCATCCACCAAAAAAGAAGTATAATGAATACATCAACCACATAAAATGAAGCGTGATAAGCTTAATAAAGTAATCAGAAATAAAATTCTCTAGATAAACAAATTGAAAAGAAGCATGCATGATCATAATTATAAGCTAGAAGTACAGAGTGAGAATCTATTAAACACGATGATTAACTATATGATAGTGAGGTAACCAAGAGATGATATATCATGTCTCCCTTCCATCAGGTAAACTAGTTAATCAACAATTTAAAGAAGATAGTTTCTTATTGTCTGTAACTATAAGCTCTATTTGAGCAGTTTATTGTTCAAAAATATTTTTTTTGTTGTTGTTTAGCTTTCTCTTACTTCATTTATCATATATATCTAGAACTCTATTTAATTTACTTGTGATATGCTTTTTTTAGGGTGTTGATTAGGGTTACCTTTCTATAAGAAAGGTTAAATACAAAGATAATTTCTTTAGCTTAAATTTAAGTTTCATCTACTTCACACAAAATATATATATTGAAAGGCTAATTGGCTCCAATACTTAGCTTAGAATTAGCAAGGATTTAAGCTAAATCTTGCCAAATAGTTCTCTTAGCCACGAATGCTTATAAACTGTGGAAGATCTACAAAACTTCATATCATTATTTCTCTTATTCTTCTTCATTTAAATTGTAAGTCTTGAAAATATATGTCGAACAATTAACTAAGATATAAATCATATTTAATATCTCTCATGCCAAATTGGAGATATTAAATATGATTTATATCTTAGTTAATTGTTCGACATATATTTTCAAGATTACAATTTAAAAAAAGTCAAATTTTTGATCCACATTCAAAAAAGTCAAAATAAAAAAACTCTCACAGCGCTCTCCTAGGGTTTCTGGGCGACTCGGCGGCGATTTGCTTCTCCTTCATTTTTTCGTTGATTTTTCGTTGCCTGTTTTGGTTTTCTGCTGTGTGCTTTAGGTTTTATCTCTTGCTATTCTGGTTTTTCGCTTTTTCTGTTGTGGTTTTCCTGGTTCGGGTGGGCGATGACGACTCCGTCGTCATTGATCCCGTCGGTTCTCTTGGAGGGACGTTCCCGCTCCTTCAAAGATGTGTTGGCTGGTTCCTCGGCTTCATCGCCTAAACTTAAATTTACTCAGTCTTCCTTTAAGGGATGCCCGGCACTTTTGTTTGAAGATTCGGTTGTCGATCAGTTGGCTGCTCCTTTTGCTTTAACTCTTGTGGGTAAGTTTATGTTGCGACGTCCTAATCTTGATGTTATTCGGAAATTTTTCGTTAACCTTAAACTCTCCGGAGCTTTTCATGTGGGTTTGTTGGATCAACGCCATATTGCTATCCAATTATTTAACGATCTTGATTATAGTCGAGTTTTTGCTAGAAGAAGCTACTATATCCACTCTTGTCAAATGAGGTTGCTAAAATGGACCCCTGATTTTGACGTTAGGGAGGAATCCCCTGTTGCCCCGGTGTGGATCTCCTTTCCTAATTTACGGCTTCATTTTTTTAACGCCCATATTCTGTTTGGATTAGCTTCGATCTTTGGTCGTCCTCTTCAAACCGATCACGCTACTGCGGCGGTTTCACGGCCCTCTGTGGCTCGCGTTTTAGTCGAATTGGATGTCTCTAAGAAACACCCCTCTGAAATATGGATTGGATCTGAGATAAAGGGTTATTTGCAAAAAGTTGAGATTGAAAATTTACCTATCTTCTGCAACTTTTGTAAAATGCATGGTCATGCTGTTAATGTTTGTTTTCGTAAGCATCCCCATTTGCGCAAAGAGAAAGAATCATTGAATGAAATGACCGGGGGAACTAATCAGGATGTTCCGATTATGCACGAAAGTAATATAGATCTAGTTGGTACTGACCTTCTAATTGATAATGTTGATGCCCTGATTTCTCCTCCTATTAATGATGTGCTTAGGATTCACGAACAGGAATCGGTTCCTGTTCAGGATGGGAAGAATATTAGTAAGAATGCTGATTTATTGATTTCTAAGGATTTAACTGAGGCTAATCATGCTACTAACCCCTCTGTTAATGATTTACAAAACGCTGTTAATACCAATGATTCTCATCCGCTTATTTTGTCTGTTCCTGAGCAGGAAGTTGATATTGGTCCTAACATCGTTATTCAATTATCTATGGAAAACTCTGATAGAGGCAATGTGGAGGGCTGTGATCCTGAGGAATACGGTTCCAAACATCTCCATATTCATACGGTTGAAGATAGTGTAATGGATCTTGAGGAGGGAGAAGTCTGTCCCGCGATCATTCCTAAGCCGTCGGATGTGAATGTGGCTTCCATTTGGGATGAAGATGCTAGAGATCCGGATTATGACTCTCCTCAATCTAGTAAGGAACATTTAATTCAAGGTAAAACTTCTTCAACCTCAAACTATAATAGTGATAATTTTACGGATTATGAGGAAATGGATTTATCTGCCAGATGCATTAATAAAGATGTTCACGACAATAGTTTTATTAAAGTGCATAATAAAAAAGGGCGTAAGCCTAAGCATATTATCCTTCAACAACCTAGGAACTCTACTAGAAAAACCCGGGCAAATACTTCCCATTAATTCATTCGTTATGTTTAGTACGATTATTTGGAATGTTAGGGGCATTGGGTGCCATTCAACCAAAACCCGTGTTAAAAATTTATGTCGGATTTATCATGTTTCTATTCTTGTGCTTTTGGAACCTCTTATTTCTGCTTCTAGGTTACCTTTTACTAAACGGTATCTTGGATTCCACCATGCTTTTGCTAACATGTCGAATAAAATTTGGGTTTTTTGGAATAATCCTGTTAAAGTGGATATTGAGGGGGACTTCATTCAAGTTATTCACTGTAAAATTGAGGCTTTTAACCTACATTGTTTTGCTTCCTTTGTTTATGCTGCCTCCTCTCTCCATGGCCGCAAAATTTTATGGGACCAGCTGATGAGTTTTCATTCCTCTTGTCATAGCTCTTGGTTAGTTGGTGGTGATTTTAATGCCATTTCTTCCTCTTCTGAACGTAGTGGTGGAATGGTTCCTTCCTTTCGTTCTATGTCTGATTTTAACAAT
This sequence comes from Dendrobium chrysotoxum, assembly GCA_019925795.1. Lineage (NCBI taxonomy): Eukaryota > Viridiplantae > Streptophyta > Magnoliopsida > Asparagales > Orchidaceae > Dendrobium > Dendrobium chrysotoxum. Next base: position 90,784,083 of record CM034314.1, on the reverse strand, counting down.
ATGATTTTCAACTGCAAATTAATTGATATTGGTTTTATTGGTAATAAATTCACCTGGAATAGAGGCCACCTATGGCAAAGGTTGGACCGTGTGCTTTTTAATGATTCTTGGATTAATGAGTTCTCTTTTACTAAAGTGCAACATCTTTCGAGAACTATGTCTGATCATTCTCCCTTGCTTATTAAGATTAATAACAGCCAATTATATACCTCTTTGCAATTTAGGTTTCAAAATATGTGGATGCTTAACAAATCCTTTTTTGATGTTGTGAATCTTAATTGGCATGCTCCCTTACATCCGGACAATGCGGTTTGTGGTATGAAAAGGTTGTGGTATAAACTTAAAAGATTGAAACAAGTTCTGAATTGGTGGAACCATAATGTTTTCAAAAATCTCTTTTCTAATATTTTATTTGCTGAACAATGTGTGACTTTCAATGAGAATGTCTACCAACATGATCCTTCTGAGGCTAATCTGTCTTTGCTTCAAAACTCTAAAATTGAGCTTTTAAATTTTCAAACCCAGGAAGAGGTTTTCTGGAGGCAGAAAGCTGCCGCTAAACATTTGGCTGAGGGTGATAGTAATACTAAGTACTTTCACGCTTTAACTAAGAGAAATAGGGTTAGGAATAGTATTAATTTCATACAAAGGGGGGATGGTTCTTACTCTGAAGACCTGCAAGAGATTTCTGGTTTAGCTGTTTCTCATTTTCAAAATCATTTTAACAAAGTTTTTCTTCCTTCTCTTGAGGTGGATCACTCCTTTATTCCTAAACTTGTTTCTGCTGAGGATAATCTTTGTCTCTCTAAACCGCCCTCTATTGAGGAAATTAAAGATGTTTTAATGAACATGAACAAGGACTCTGTTGCGGGTCCTGATGGCTTCACTACTCTTTTCTTTCAAAAATGTTGGCACATTATTCAGAATGATGTTTTTTCTGCTATTTTAGAGTTTTTTGATGGTAAACCTTTGCCTAAATTTTTTTCTTCTACTTCCATTGTGCTTATTCCAAAAAATAACTCTGTCCAAACTTGGAATGATTTTCGTCCGATTAGTTTGTGTACTTTCTTTAATAAATTAGTTTCTAAAATTATTTCGAAACGTCTTGCTTTGATTTTACCTAGACTGATTTCTCCGTTCCAAATGGGCTTTGTGAAAGGCCGTGCCATTACTGAGAATATTTTGTTAGCTCAGGAATTGACTCATGATCTTCATGTTAAGGTGAGAGGGGGAAATGTAATCTTTAAACTTGATATTGCCAAAGCTTATGATAATATTGATTGGAATTTTATCTATTTTATGCTTGATCTTTTTGGTTTTAACTCTATATTTATAAACCTTATTAAAAATTGTATTAATAATGTTTATTTTTCTGTCAATATTAATGGGTCTAATTATGGTTTTTTCAAATCCTCTCATGGTGTTAGGTAGGGTGATCCCATCTCTCCTGCTATTTTTATTATTGCGGCTGAATTCTTATCCAGAGGGTTATCTAATTTATTTGAGCATAACCCTACCATGTTCTTTAAGACTTTGGGAGGTTTTCATATTTCTCATTTATGCTTTGCGGATGACTTTATAATTTTTATGAATGCTTCTATTAATCATATTAACAAGATGTTGGATTTCTGTAATATCTTTGAGTTGGCTAGTGGCATGTTTTTTAACAAAAGCAAATGTTGCTTTATCCCGTATAATAAGATTTCCCCGGATAGGATCTCTAATATTAATGAAGCTACTGGGTTCGTGTATTCTACTTTACCGATGAAATATCTTGGTGTTCCCCTCTTTAAAGGTAGAAGACATTCTTTTTTGTTTGATGATCTGATAACTTCTGTTCAAAATAAACTTTTAGCTTGGGACTCCAATTTCCTTAGTTTTGGTGGTAGATTGACGCTTATCAAAAGTGTTCTTTGTGCTCTTCCTGTGTATATGTTTCAAACTGTTTTTCCTACTAAGGTTGTCTGTAATAGGATTCACAAAATCATTAATAAATTCTTTTGGAATGGTACTTCTTCCTCCTCTAAAATTCATTGGGCCGCTTGGGATAAGTGTTGTGGGGTGTTGGAGGAAGGTGGTCTTGGTTGTAAAAATCTTTTTGATTTGGCTAAGGCATTCTCTTTTAAGCTTTGGTATAACTTGCGTGCTAAAAATAGTGTTTGGGCTTCTTTTATGATCTCTAAATATTGTGGAGAGAAACATCCTGCCAACATTTCTCCTAAAAGTGGGGACTCTAGAGTGTGGAAAAGAATTTGTAAGATCAAATGGGAGGTTGATCCCTTTCTTTTTTGGGATATGGGCATTGGTAACATTTTCTTTTGGCAAGATAAATGGATTGGTAAGGATTCTGTTGATACTATTTTGAACACTACTTCTGTTGATTCTAGCAAAGTGAATTATTTCTTTAGTGGGAATGAATGGGATTTGGTTAAGCTCGCTGCTATTATGCCTGAGTTTCTGGTTCAACGTATTTTATCTATTCCCATTAACACCTCTTCTAAAGATAATATTTTATGCAATTTTTCCATGAATGGTGAGTTTCATCTTCTGGATGCGTGGCATTATTTTAGATTGAAAGGTACCAGGGATAACAATTTTGTTATGATTTGGCACAAGAGCATTCCTATTACTATTTCTATTTTTATGTGGAGGATTATGCATAAATTTATTCCTACTGAAGATAATCTTATTAAGAAAGGGTGCTTTTTAGCCTCCAAATGTCAATGCTGCTACCATATTGAAAATATGCATCATGTGTTTGTTTCTGGCCCTGTGGCGATGAGAACCTGGGTGTATTTTGATGACTTGTTTCAGCTTAATTGCTTCAATGCTCAACTTCCGCTCTTGGCTTTACTTAAAAGGTGGTTTACTAGTAAGAAAGGGCATATTCGGAATATTATACCTTCCATGATCCTTTGGTTTCTCTGGTTGGAGAGGAATAATTCTGTTTTTAAGGGGATTAAAATGAGGTCTTCTAATGTTATTCAAAGGATTAAGGAGAAGATTTTGGCTTTGGTGTCTGTTAACCGCATCACTATTAAGAGTTTTAAAAATTGTCATAACATTAGTAGTCAATTGGGTATTAATTGGGATCTGCTTCCTCATCAGCTAATTGTGTATTGGTTGAAACCCCAGCTTAATTTTTATAAATTGAACGTTGATTATGCTTCCTCTTCCTCGGTGGGGGGAGTTGGAGGTATCGTCAGGAATTCTCTTGGAAATCTGGTTTTTGCTTATGCGGGTCCGGGTGATAAAGATAATGCTCATCTCAATATTTTGAAAACTATTCTCTATGGTCTCCAGGTTTGTAAGGCAAAAAATTTAATTAATCTTGAGATTGAAGTTAATTGGGGTCTGGACATCTACCCCTTACTTGAAATGAGTGATAGCTGCTGTGCCTCTAATAGTTTGTCTCTTACTAGGGAAATTAAAAGTCTTTTGCAGCTTACTAATGCTTCCTTCAGGCATATTAATAAGGCTGGTAATGCTTGTGCTACTTGGCTTGCTCGTTGGGGTTGCCAGTTGGATTGTTCCACGGATTTTCTCCCTGAGAATGTCCCGAGGAATCTTAAAGGTTTGATTTATATGGACAGGTGTGGTACCCCTTATGTTCAAAATTATGCTTGATCCTTTATTGTCATATGTGTTATGTTGAATTTTGATGGCCTTGGTTATATATTCTATTTGGTTTTGTCGGAGAGGAGTGCATTGGGGTCATTCTGGACTTATGGCTTTGTCGCTGGGGATGATCGTCCTTTCATCTGGATTTCCTTTGCCTGATGCTGGTTGTTGTCTTCGTTGGAGGGTGTTGTGTTTCCAGCTCTTCTTTGTCGGAGAGGAGTTTTATTTTGATGTCTGTTTTAGTCTGGCTGTCAGCTCTTCGTTGTCGAACGTCAGGATTCCTGATTATATAAGTTTTGCTTTGGTTGGGAGCTGGTATCAAATTTGGTTTAATTCTTCCTATTTTAATTCTATTGAGGCTGGGCTGCTTCTCAGACGTATGGTTCTATTTTTAAGGCTCCCCTATTTTATTGTTGCCAGGAGGAACATCGGGTTCTATCTTCTGTGTAGGAATATATTGTTCTTTGATTATTTCTTTTTTCATTGGTTATTAACCTGCAATTTTGACAGGAAGGCTGAGCTGAATGAGATTACTTTGCTCTTCCTCTTTGGAGTAGATAAGTGGTTATATCTTAACTTTTATATATCTCTTTTTTGGTATAGTGGTTCTGTTTTGCAGCTTTGGTGGCTGGATTCTACTCAATGGTTTTTTGCTTGGCGGAGCTCCGTTTGGTTCTGGAAGAATATGTAGATTTTCTTCAATTTCGTTTGTCTTTTTTGGGTGCTGTCTCCTTGCAGCCCTAGAATGTTCTTAGGTATTCTTGTAACTTTTAGGATTAGGAACCACCGGCTCTTAGGTTTATTTTTGATCTTTTTTGTAGCTCTTTCGAGCAGTAGTTTTGAGCTGGAGGTTCCTTTTAAGGACCTTGTAATCCCTTTTCTTAATTAACACATAGGGCCCCACCGCCGGGCTTTCCCTAAAAAAAAAAAAAAAAAAAAAAAAAAAAAAAAAATCTCTCATGCCAAATTATTTTCAGGCTACAGTGCTCGGAGAATTTACTAAATTTGAATAAGCAGGGTTTACTAAATCCTACTTATAGCCAAACAGTTCCTTAGCTCTAACGAGAAGTAGAGGCCTAAGGCAACCTATAATCTTATTGAAGATAATTAAAATTGCATGCAAATATAAGCTAGCACGTACTGCACTTCAAAATAACAAACAATAGTACCTGCGCTATCAGTAAACCTATAGGTTTGATGGTCTGAAAACATACTGCATTGAAAGCCATGTTTGATTTTTAAAGCACCTTCCAAACCGTTAGCTAAGAACATTTTACTTAGAGGCCATTTGGTTGCAAGATCCGTAAGTATATATAGTTGTGGGCTTTAGGAACGGGGACAACCGATCGGTGTTCGACACAGTGGTGATGGTTCGGGTGTGGTCGGCACCTCAGGCGAGAGCTCGATCTGAAGGTAAATGGGAAAAGGGATGCTTGGGTGAATGATATAAGACCTTTCACAGTAGTTTTAACAGCCACAAAATACTAATATTTTTTTTAAAAAATTTGCTATTGTGGTTAAAAAATCGACTCTATCATATGCTGCAATTAAAATCAATTTTTGATAGTATTTATTAAAACAATAATAATTAAACGTTGCTATGTAAATTGAAAAAAATATAAGTGTAACATTAAAAGCATATTTAAAACTGTTATTTCCGATCATAAATGTTTAAAAATTTGATTAAAATTTTTAAAATTAGGTTTTCGAATATTGCATGACATTAATTTAGTAGTGATCATGAAAGAATTTTTTTGGCAGAGAAAGGAAAAAATAAATTCTAGCTGGGAATGTATAGAGAACTAAAGTTTAAACATTTTAGGTGATGGTGATCAGATGACAATGCTATGTGATTACTTATGGTATGTTTGATCGATCTCCTTTGAGAAGAGAAAATCGTAGATGAGAAAATCGTAGATGAGAAAATCTTAAGAGTTGATGTCAAGACTTAAGAGTTGGGTCGATGACATGCATTAATCTTAATGGTAAAAACATGAATTGACATTGTTGGTGGCAACATGCAAAAGTGTCAATTAGCATTGCTGCTAGTTAGTTTTTTTTTGTGGATAAAACCCACAAAGGGGCCTATAAGGTAATTCAAAAAATGGATTCAAGCTCTATTGTGCTTATTTTTCTCCTTTCTCTTGGTATAATCGAGGGTGCCCCAATCTCTAATTAAATCATCCCAAACACTCTCACCAATTCATAGGGTTCACTCGTAAGATTTGTGAATATCTGTGAACATGTCTCATAGGAGATTTGAGTATTTTTTTCTGAAAATTCTGTCTTATCTTATCATTATGTTGGTACAACCACCTAAAATCTTTCTCATGGACATATATAATGAAGAGGAAGTAAGTTAGAGCATCTAAAATGCATAGTTATTATTATTACTCCTAATGTATCTCAAAATCCCTAAACCACACATCGCAAACATATTGTGAAATTTTCTTCTAAGAGATATATGGAACATCGATCATACTTGCTCCTTATGATATCTCTGATTTTATTCATAACTTGCCTTGATAGATTGAAGCTATAATACCATTTAAAATTTCTATGTCAGTATAAGTTAACCAGCTTAAATAATTAAAAAAAATCATTACAGTTAAAGATGAATAATTGATTATATTCTTTACCTGGGTCTTGTAACTGAATAACCTCCTGTAAAATATCATAGTAGTCATATTCATTGTTAGAGTGAGTGTTCCTCTATGAGAGGCTAAACGTCTTGGTAGTTAAGGAGGACATACAACATTGATGGCTTTATCTCCATATTGTTTAAATATCTCGATGTACATTTAACGATGGCTTCCCATGCTCGATAAACATTGATAATTTTGATTGATATCTACCCTCCTCTTCAACCACTACATTGTGTCCAACTTTTGTTCTACAACTTGTGCCACGTAATGCGATGTAGTAGGAATAAAAATTGGTTATCTCATTTGACAGATAGACTTTACATATTAACAACATGCAACTATTGATATAAAAAAATATTTTTAGCAGTCAATCACAATTTTGATACTAATTTCTTAGTCTTTGACACGTCTGCTGGAATTAAATTATGGACATGATTAGCTTCCTTAAGTAGACCTATAAATTTATTGAAACACTCTTGAGAAATATTATATATAGTCTCAATACTAAGCATCCTAGCTGCAACTAATAAACAAAATGAGTGTTGTACCATCTCTAATTGGTTGTTGAGTTCCACACAGTAATTCATAGAAGTTTTGTGCATTGATGTTATGAGGCTTCTCTGTATGTTCTCTAAATTATGAGTCGGCTATATTAAAAACTATTTTTTCATGCATCCTTGTATTCTCCTTCTTTATTATTTTGAAAGTTGTTGAAGGGCCTCGTAAAAAGTTAAAATGTGGTTTGACTCTCCATATGAAGTTGATCCAAAGCCAATAACTTGGTAGGAATCCTCAATGATATCAATTTAACATAATCTTATCGAGTAAAAGGTATGCTTGATTTTTATATTTTGAGCAAATTAAGACACCTAAACCTCTCATATGATCAAAATAAAGGTAGCAGACATGCAACATGAATAAATATTCAACTCCATTTAAAATTCATCGATTAGTGACTTTTGTCCCGATAACAATCTATTATACATCCACGACATTTGACATTAGATATCCATTTGTAACTTGATCTAACAAGCGTAAGCATAAAATTGGGAAGGTGAAAATGAGGTTAAACAATTTTTTTACTTCCTATAAATTAATTTAAGATTTAAATTATTTAAAATTAATTTTTAAATGTTATTTCTATTTTCTACGTCCATAACTTGGGAATCATAACAATAATGTACATTACATGTATGAGAAACTTTAATCTAAGAAAGATTTAAGGAAAAAGTCACATAAAACTAAAACATTGATGCTCATTTAAAACAAAATATAATAGATGAAATTAATTGAAAATGATTAAAATGATGAAAATTTACCCTTATATTTTCCAAAAAATGGAGCAAATCGGCCAATCAACGGCGACGGGAGACCATGAGGTGAGTTGCGAGGAGAGTTCTGCATGAAATGGGAGGGGAAAGCTGTCAAGGATGAAATAGGGCCTTCTTCGGTGGAATTGCCGACAAATTTTTTATTAGAAATTAAGTAAAAAATTTCAACATTTTTTTCGCCAGAATTTTGCCCCTTCTCACAATAGGCAGCGGAATTTCCAACGGAATTACATCACCTAGTTAAGACTCATTTTTGCATAAGTGTTTGTCTTCATGGTTGATACAAATTTTTAGGGATGATGAACCCCTCTGAGGAAGAAAATAAATGCCTAAAAATAGGATGAAAAATATTTTCATCATGATTTTTGTTTCGAGCAAATCCAAACAACCTCCTTAGATCGCCACTCACAATTGTGCATTATGAAGGGCAGTGTTTGATCTCTTCATGGAAAGAGCCCAGCCCTTGGGGGAAACTACGATTGTTTCTTTCCTTAAATTTTTTTTTTTTTAATGGAAATTTTACATCAACTGAACCTTTCAGATGAATACCTTTAAAGATAAGATATATATGGTGTCATATAATTTCATAAAAAAACTTAAATGTTTATTTTGAAGTAAATATAATATACGAATAATTAATCAACTCATATATTAAAATTATGTCAGAAATATTATTAACTAAAGTTTTCACTCTCATCACCCCTTAATATTCAAAAAAATCCTATGTAATCATACCTAATTTAAAAATTTTATCTTTAAATTATTTTATAATCATTTATATTATTAAAGCTTCATCATCCTAAATTTCAAGCAAAAATCTTTTTGATCTCCTCATTAGAAATATTAGTTCCACCATTAGTCAAAACAAACTTTATAACTCATCCTAATCAATTTTTTTCCTAAATAAAATGTGTCTTAATTTAATTTACAAAACCTTCATAAAGAGTATAATACTTTATTTTTTATTTTTATAATATATTACATATGAAGATTTTAATCTACGTTGGCCTCTCAAATAAATCCAAAAAGTAAAACAAGAAGGATTAAACTCACTTGAATCAAACTTCCACCGACCAGTTCTAATGGTTAATAGAAAAAACAACAAAACAAAAAATCCATTTAAGAAGTTAAACATAGCTTTCTTGTAAAGAAGATCGGTTATGCAATGAACATCGCTTTCATTTTCATGTCAAGATCAACTTATGCAAAGAACACCAGTTCAATTATAAAATTATAATAACCGTTAAACATTTCCTAAAGAATAAAAAAAAAAAATCTGAACCTTCCTTCTTAACATATTTGAAAGTCTTCATGCTGAAGCTGCAATGTTTATATCTTAAAAGAAATTTCTTGATCTCAAAAATCATGAAAAATTTTCATTTTTTTTTTATAAATGCATATAACATCTTTGGCTGCCATGATAATTTTTAAATGTAAAAATACTATGATGTGATCGAGCAAAAGATTTAGGAACAGCAACTTCATATAATTTTTTGTTTTGCTGATTACAAATTTAAAACTTTCTTATGTTTTACTCTCTTTGCATAATTATTTAAAGTTTATTGGAGAAACTCCTGTTGATGTATAAATATTTTAAAAAATAGACTTTTAGGTTTAGAGATTTAGTTTCAAACCATTATAAATGAGTTTGTAAAGGGTTGAGATGGCTTTAGAGGACTTAGAAATATATAGGGAAGACTCAAATATCCATGATACCACCAGGAGAAAACTAAGGTTAAACCAGTATAAAGGTCTCAATGGTCCAAAATAAGGCAAACAGTTTAAGAAAATATGTGTGAGCCTCTATAACTCTTTTAACATATGTGAGCTACTATAAATCTTCATCAAATTAAGAAAATAATCAATTTATTAAAAATCAAGTTTATGAATAAAGCAAACAATATAAGAGAATAGCCATTTGTTAGTTCCACGGAGTTATAGAGATCATCAACATCAATGTTCATTAAAACATTGAGGGATTTGGTTTTACTAAAACAGATTTTTATCCATATATTGTTAGAACAGATGAATGGCACCACTTGTCATGAAACTGTGATATTAATATATCTATCTTATTATATAAGTAGGCTTATTCGTAATTAGTTTGGCATAGATAATAAGCATTCATTATGGAGCCAATTGTGACCAACACTCATTCAAACAAACATCACATGAGAATCATACTTATTTTACATTTTCTTTTTAATAGATAAACAATTGAAAATTAATTGTCCCCATCATTCCAACTCATAATTCAATTTTCTCACTCTCAAGTCCTGACCCTTATTTTGTTTCATGCTTCTAGTTATTGAAATGCTGACAATGCTTGCAAAGGTAAACAAAACTCACAATATCCTACATAAGCTAAATATTGAAATATTGATAAATAAGTTTGATTGCTTGCATTTTTTTTTAATATTTAAAATCTTGACCTCTATTTTATAGGTCAAAATAATACCACTCAACTCAGTAGTTAGTGGTAATGGCAAGGAAGAATACAACATACACAAACTTAAAAGCTAGTCTTCATTTTTTTTTCTTTTAAATGAAAATGTTACTTCAATTGAAATTTCCAGGTAAAAGCCTTTAGACAGATATATATGGCTTCATATATTTCACAATAAATTTAGAGATTTATTTTAAAATAAATACAATATATAAATAACTCACATATATTGACGTCATATTAGATCTATTATTTTACTAGAGTTTTAGCTCTCATCACTTACCAATATTCGAGAAAATCTTATATAATAATACACAATTTAAAAATTTTATCTTTAAATCTCCTTGTAATTATCTATATTATAAAATGTTCGTCATCCTAAATTTTAAGCAAAAACCTTCTTGCCTCTCATTTTAAATATTAGTTCACCAATAGTCAAAACAAATCTTAGAACCTTCAAATTCATCTTAATTAAATTTTAATCCAAACATCAAATACTTTTCTTAAATAAAATGAATCTCAACTTTTATTTATGAAACTTATTTAAGGAGTAACGTTTTATTTTTTTATAATACGTTACATACAAAGATTTTAATCTACGTCGGCCTTTCAGATAAATCCAAAAATAAAACATGAAGGAACAAAACGAGCTGCATCAATGTTCCACCGACCAATTCTATTTATTAGCAGAAAATAACAAAAAAATTCTCTTAAAGTGTTAAATGTAGCTTTCTTGCAAAGAACATCGGTTATGCAAAGAACATCGCTTTCATTTTCATGTCAAAAGGAACTTTTTTTTAATAATATACCACATTTGATGATTTTAATCTGCGTCAGCCTCTCAAATCAATCCAAATAAAAAAAAAGGATTAAACCTACTTGCATCAAACTTACAACCGATCTGTCCAAGTAATATTCACAAGTATATTGTTAGTTGAAAAAACAAATTAAAATGTCACTTAATATTTTAGATGTGACTTTCCTGTTGTCAGATTGAGTTTTAACTATGCTAAATTTTATTGTTAGTTTGCTACAAAAGAAGCTACCTCATAATTAACTACAACTTTATCAGAAGTTTCCCTTTTTAATAATATATATATATATATATATATATATATATATATATATATATATATATATATATATATATTGTATCATTTCCATTTTATACTAATAGTCAAGCAATAGGGTAACCATATATATGATAGGCTTAGACAAAGTTATTTGCAGTGTCTCTTTGCTCTATTCTCAATGGTGCAAGCAAGGGTAGTACATGTAAGGGTAGTATCAACGCACGACATGAATCAGAGTTAGTTTGAGAAATAATAACTAGATCCTACAAGGAAAGTTAATAAAAAGATAATGCATGATATGAATAAATAATTAATGATGAATGAGTAATTCTGTTCACAAATGAGAGACCATAGACATAGGATAAAATTTGATTGAAACATAAGAATCATTGCACAACAACCCAAAAGAGTTAATGAATAATAAATGCCTTTAAATGATTTTTATATTACAAATGATGTTAATAGTAGATGCCAAGAAGATGTCACTACCACATTTATCTCTCATAAGAGTTTTTTTTTCTAAGAAATAATGTGGATTTTTCTAATATCATCTCCGTGAAATTAAAATATGGAGGTAAAACTAATAATTTCTTAAGCACACTTTGGAGGAGAGTCACATATCTAAATTGATATGCAAGGTAACTCAAAATAGAGGACTTAATCAACTGAAACCTACCGCCCAAAGTGAGGATCTTAAGTTTCCAATTATAAAGCCAATTACTATGTAATTTCAAAAATAGCAAGATAATTTTTAACAAAAAGTCTAATAGTATAGTGAGGCATACCAAGATATTTCTTAGGCAATCAGCCTACTTGATGCTTAAGATAATTTTGATGTTAATAAAGTTTGGAAAGAAATTTGACCATTCAAAAGAGGTTTAAGTATCTTGTTGAATTGCTTTGACTAGTCAGCAAGGTCAAGACTAATGATGTGGCACTTAGAGGGTGTAGGAGGCTATTTGAGATAGGTTAGGGAAAGGTCAAAGGGGTCAAGATCAAAGCAAAGATAAGTGAGAGCATATGACATAGAGGTTTGATCAAGGATTTAGAGTTGACTTAGTCAACTCATCTTGGGTTTGGTGGGCCAAAGCCCAAAACATGCTTAGACTATGATTAGGAGTTGATTTGAAGGAGTGATATGGATAAAATAGGTCAAATGGGTTGAATTAACCTATTTAAACCCTTAATGGGTTAATGGGTCAACCAGGTTGACCCAATACTTAGTTTTAGGTCAAGTGGGTTTCCTTGGATATTTGGAGTCTGAAGGAAGTAGTCTCATGATCTGGAAAGGTCATTTGAGTGAAATGAGCCTATTGGGCCCTTAAAAGGCAATTGGGTCAACCTTGGTTGACTTGGTCAACTAGGTTGAACCAAGGGCTAGAAATAGGTTCAATATATTTGAAATGACATTTAAAGGCTAATGGAGGTGATCCCAAGGTATGGGGAATTCAATTTGGTCAAAATGGGTGTTTTGACCTTTAAGGGACTTTTGGGTTAACCTTGGTTGACCTGGTCAACCAGGTTGACCCAGGGTCTAGATTTGGGTTCAATGGCTCCCAAATGATGGTTGAGATTGATTGCAAAAGGTTTCAAAGATTGATGAGATTGAACCATGTTGAGTTTTGATCAAAAGTCCAAAAAATCCCCTTAAAGGGCATTTTGGTCATTTTGACCTCTAGTCAGCTCTGGGTCAACATGAATCCAGAAAGATGCAGGCTAATGTTTAACATATCAATATCAAAGGCTTGAAAGTGATTAAAGGGTTTGGAGGAGGCTCCAAGGTCAAGTTCCACTTGGTGATAGGTCTAATGGTATGAACTGTAAATATTTGAAGGTTTTGGAGCCTTTGGGTTTCAATTCAGTTTATGGCATGGGGTTAGAAGTGTTAGATTGAGCCCAAATTTGGAGGGTTGTCCCTAGAGACATGTGTCATCAAGATGCAATTGATAGACTCTAAATCAGAGGTCAATTGGCTGGGTTTTGAAGTCTTAAAAAAACACTGAAAAAGGCTTTCAGGACCTAAGCCCTTAGCTGTGGATTTTTGTCTGGATTCCCTAGATTTGGATGGGGTTTTGGTTTGATTTAAGATTAGGATTGGTATAATGATCTAGAGCATAAGAGGGTTCTAGAATCTAAGAAGTCCTAAGGTCAAGGGTCTAGAAGAATCCTAGGCTCTAGATAGATCCTAAGGTTTAGATTTATCTAGGGTCTAAGTAGTCCTAGGGACTGGATTGGTCCAAGTGACCTCATACAAAAATGAGGTTAACAAAGTGCTAGTAAAGAATTTAGGAATATCCATACCCAAAAAGAAACCTTTAATCTCTCAACAGAGATCATCTTTAATGATAGACCAGCATTTTTGAAAAAAAGAAACGGTAAAGCCATCAGGACCAGCAACAACATCTTTATTCATATCCATAAGGATATTAAAAATTTCAATATTCTCAGGACATTTATTAAACAAACAATTATCCTCATCATTAATAAGAGCCAATATAATGAAAGGATTAGAAACTGGATCCACATAATTCGGAGCACCTAAAATGTTCCTAAAGTAATTAACTCCTGAATTAGCAACATCATCCTCATTCTCCAAACAAGATCCATCATGAAGCTTAATATTATGAATAAAGGATTTAGCCTTTTTACTATTAGCATGAGCATGAAAGTATTTAGTATTGCGATCACCATCAGAAATATGTTTAGTAATAGCTCTTTGACGCCAATACTCCTCTACGAGAAATTGCAAGTCAGAAAGAGCATTTTTAGCTTTGAGAAGCTCAACTTTATTAACATCAGAATTGTTAACCATAAAATTATCCTCCAAAGAGATAACTTTATCCTCAGCCTTTAAAATATTATCAAATAAATTGCTAAACACATTCTTGTTCCACCATCTAAGAACTTATTTAAGCCTTTTGAACTTGAGAGATAATAAAATGATATCATTATTTCCCTCATAGTAATCTAAGGGAGCTTTCCAATTAGACTCAACCACATTGAGAAAATCAGAAGAATAAAGCCACATATTCTGAAACCGAAATGGAATAAAACTTTTGGAAAGGTTATTATTTATAGAAATCAAAATGTGAGAATGATCAGAAACAATTCTACTAAGGTGCTAAACCATAGTGTTAGGAAATGTAGCCAACCAATCGAAATTAAACAAAATCCCGTCAAGCATTTGCCAAAGATGATTATTAGGCCAAGTGAACATAGAACTCGAAAAACCAATGTTAACCAAACCACATTCCAAAATCATATTGTTGAAATCATCCATAGAAGGTAAACTAGGAGTAGCACCTCCTAAACACTCAGAAGAATTTGAGATAATATTAAAATCTCCTCCAACAAACCAAGGCCCCCTCAGGGAGGAGGAAAAATCACATAAATGATTCCATAAGCCCAGCTCTAGAACAACTAGCGTAGCAAATAGAGCAAAAAATCAACTGATTGTTGAAGCTAAAAGAACAATGAATTACTTGATCAAAATCAGCTAAAACCGAATAGTTTAACGAAGCATTCCAAAAAATCCAAATTTTTTCATTGCAATTAGAGAAAGAGAACGAAAAACCAAGCTATTTCTGACATAAAGCCAACTTAGAAGAATCAATAAGGGTTTCTAAAATGGCTAAAAAGGCTATATTGTGAATTCTGCACAAGTTACAAATACGAGAACGAGAGAGGCTATTCCCCGCTCCTCGAATATTCCAAATAATGGGCTTAATCATAAAAAATAGATTTAATAGGAGCTTTAGATCTAGTATTCCTTGCTTGGGAAGCAAGCACATCCATATTATTCTTTTTAATACTTTGTTTTATTTTTTTAACTCCTCACTAACTCAAAATCATCAAAAGAAGAATGTCGGGACTTCGAATTAGAAATATTTTTACCTTTAGAAAGAACATCAAAATCAGACCACAATTCCCCTTCATCCCAAGCAGAGTTAGATCTATCAGATTGAGATTCATCCATAGATGAAGCAGGCAAATCATTGGAACAAAAAGTTTGCTTATTGGTCACATTCAATTTAGCTAGGTTAGGCTCACCATTAACGATTTTAAAGGCAGACACATCATCACCCTGACTAATAATGTTAACAATAGAAGTAACTGACTAATCTTCATCAACATGCTAATTGTTCACACAATTAATATTGTCCACATTATCCATATGACTGGAAACAACAGGTATAACAACCACGAGATCAATGCCATCCGAATTATTTTTAGAGATAGAAAGTTCACCAGAATTAGGAACAACTGGCAAGACATCCAGGAAATCAATACCCTTACCATATTTTGAGCTGACCGTATCAACGTTAGTGCCCTTATGTGGTTCTAGATCATCCGTGCTAGGGATTAGAGCAGTATGCATTTTGTTAACCGGTTCAGCCACCATTGGATTAAGATGTTCAGATCCAGCTTGCTGATTGGGAGGAGAGGAGTTAGTTCTTTTCATGAGGTTAGATTTCCGCAAATTGGGATGCAGTTGAAAATAATCGGATTTGTTATACCCAAAACTTTACAATGCTCATAGAACGAAGGAAAATCATTAAAAATAACTTTCTGAATGTATCCGTATTTTTCAGGTCCAACCCAATTAGAATCCGTGTATTATTTTGTGACATCGATTTCAACCAGGATATGGGCTACTGATGGCCTGGAGCCAGCCGCAATAGCACTATCAGTGTGCAGCGGCCTACTGACCAGGGAACCCAATCCATGTGATATACGATGAGTGAAAAGATGAGGATGCAAATCAGGAAAAGCAATCCAAACATGGACAGTGGGGGATTCAGCCGCAATGTCAAAAATCGGAGACTATTTAATGAGCTTCATATAACAGCTAAAGACATAGTAAGCACACCTAGCAAAGATCCTTATATAGTTTAAATCATTAGACAATTTTATAAGCACATGCCTAGGATCAAGCAAGGTCACAAAAAAGTCCGCAAATTACTTAAGAGAAAAAAAGAATTTTCGGATGTTATCCAAGGAAGGACGTTTAACCAAGAATTTACCCACCAAAGCAAATTCAAAGGGGGCAGTTAAAGCAAGAATTTCTTCTTCAGAAATCCAGAGAGAAGGCAGACCATGATGTGTAGATCAAACTAGATCAAGAAAAGATTGCGAAGAATCTGAAGCTAAAGCATCCTTAAATGATTTAGAGTTGTTCTTTGACACCAGGAAACCCGGATCGAACATTTAAGGGGTTGATTCGCCATCAAAAAATCAACCAAACCTTAAAATATATTTAAAATCTTCAAGTCTTGATAGAAAACCAAGATGCCATAGTTGAATTTTGAGTTAGCAATAAAAAGATATTATCCCCCAGTAAGAGTTTAAGGCCATCGACTCTTTATATGGTAAAGAATTTGTCATACACCATATACTCTTTGAGGCTCCTAAATCAGCTAGTATGACTAATATCATTGGATGAATAAGAATTATGTGCCATCTAAAATATTTGTCTTATAAAATTTTTGGCTGAATTAAAATTATGTATTTTCTGAACTTGTGCCTTGTATAATTTTTAAATAAGTAGGGAAAATGTAATAAAGGTTAGTATAGATTCTCTATGAATAAAATTATATTCCTTGAGGCTTATATCTTTTAAGAATTCTAGATAATTGTAATATTTATTTCTTATGTTTAGGTGTTGGGGGGAATGAGATGAGGAGTAAACACCACAATGACGAAACAAGCAAGAAAGTAAAACCAGCGAAAAAGTAAAGGACAATAGGATTTAACGTGGAAAAACCCAAAATAGGGAGAAAAATCATGGAGCCACACAACACCAAGAAATCCACTATGAAAATTGGGAGAAATAAATACAGATCTCTCTTCTCTCTCACTCTCTCCTTGCTTCTCTTCTTACATGCACTGTTCTCACTCTTGCCCTAACTAAAAATACAAGAGAAAGCCAAGTAAATAAAGTCCAAGGGACGCAACCCTTTGGAAACAAGAAAGAAAACCGTTCGTTCGGTCTCGCAGCGCTGCGGCGCCAATTTGGGGCGTTGCATCGCCCACTCTCTGTTTGACAATGTTGCAGCGCTCAAACACTCAGCGCTACGACGCTCAGCCTCTATCTTGACCAGCTGTGGAGCCATATCTCGACTGCTGCGGTGCTTTGCTCTTTGTCGTTCAGCACTGGGGTGCTAGGAAACACAGCGTTGAGGGGCTCAAGTACGTAGCGCAGGACCGTTGTACGGAAAAAAATTTTCGGGTGTAAAGCACCCGAATCCAAGCAAGCGGTAAACCCCCCGCATCCTCATTGTACACGACAAGCTTTGAGGTCTAAGACAACAGAACAACCCAATTGATCAATACAATCAGATTCCACACATAACATTATGCCTTTTGAAAGTTTTTAGAGAATATGTACTTTTTGAAACTTATGCTTTCTAAATTTTTTAGACTAAATAAATACCTTTTGAAAATTTTAAAAAGGGCACGTAACTTTTTAGGCCTATACCATATGAGATTTTTGGATATAACTTATACTTTATGAGGCTTATATATTTTGAAATTTTTTGAAAAAAATATAAGTACCTTTGGTAAGTTATGACTTTAAAAATTTTGAAAAGAACTTATGACTTTTGAGACTTATACTTTTTGATGTTTTTGTAAACAACCTTACCTTCGTTGACTATTTATACTTTCTATAAAGTCAAACTTTGTTGGAGCATAGTGGCGCCACTAGTCATGAAACTGTGATATTAATGTATCTATCATAGAAATTAATGCCAAACTTTTCTACACAAAGGGATGTGACTCCCACTGGATGAGTGATGTTTTTTTTGATAGAAACCCACAAAGGAGCTTATGTGTTAATAATAAAAAAAATAGTTATAAGTCCTTAAAGGGATCAAATGCTCACTAATACTCAAAGAGCTACAATAAAAAATCAAAAGAAAATCTAATGAGCCAATGGTCTCTACTAAGATTATAAAATTAAAAGTAAAGAAAAAAATGAGCTAAAGGGAGGCAAGAAACCATTAAAAAAAAACCCTAAGCAGGAGCCAACTTGTTACACCGGCTGAAGAAAAAACAACATGCTGCCAAACCTGCAGAGCCTGCGAGCTGGATGAGTGATGTGGTTTGGGATTGGGCTTATTTTTCATTGGGTTAGTGAGGACCAGCAAAAACCCAAAAAATGGCTTCCTCAAACCATCTCACTCTAAAGAGGCAATTGCTAGAAAATCTTGAGGGTCCATTCTATTTGCTGCAGGTGTCTATCATTTGGTGTTATTTCACTATCATCTCTACTTTATTTTAAATATAAAAATGTTAAAATAAATATTTATTTTAATAACCAATATTTTGTTATTCATTACAAAAGAAATAATTAAGAAGAGCATTAATAAATATTGACCCCTTTTAAAAAACACATACAAAGAAAGGAACAAACAATTACTTTGATGCTCATTGTGCAATTGTTGTATGAAATGTGATATTAAAAATAAAGAAAAATATTATACATTTATATACATGGTCATGTTCATTTTCATATTTAAAAAATAAAAAAAAATAAAAGAAGTCATTCATCTGAAGATTTAGAGTGGAGGGGGATACCGAACACAAGATCAAAGGGCCAAGGTTTTGTTTGGGATAATTTTCTTACTATTTTTTAAAATAACTTTCTACTACAAAAAATTTTAGAACTAGAAAATTTTCTACTTAAAAGTTACTTTAAAATGCAGAAAGAAAGCCTTCTCAAAACGAAGTTGAGACGGCTTTTTTACTGCTTCTTAAAATAGCTTTCTAATTTAAAAATTAAAATTTTTATACTAAAAAATTGTTTTAAAAGGAGTAAAAAAGCTGCCCCAAATGAAGCCTAAATATATGATTTTGAAAGGCATGCTGAGGTGAGAAGCCAGAGTGAACCAATATCATAGGCAACTTTATGATAGATTCTCTCATCGCATATGATACATTTTTCTATAGTCATTTTTTTTTATAAGGCTCATTTATGAGTGCGGATTTTATTTCATCATAAATAAGGATACAAGAGTTTTAAAGGGTTCAATAGCTCACAAGAACTCAAAGAGTTACAGTCAAAATAGACATAAACCCTAAAGAACCATCGATCTTTGTCTAAATGCACAATAGAAAGAAAATAAAAGGCAGTGGCCTGACCCAAAAACTCCATCCGGAGCAACAAGAGCATGACAAGAAATCCAAGAACTAGTTAAAGCAAAAGTTTACGTTTTTCTATAGTGTTTTGGATGGATTGGGTCCAAGGCGAAAGAAAACTTCACCCTCATTTGAGATTTTAACATTACTCCAAAGGAATTGATTGTCCTTAAAATTTATTTTAGTCTATATCATATATGATAATTGATGCATCATCATCATGCTCTTGGTATGTCAATATAGAGATAATGAGGAAGAAAATCCCCCAAAATATCAAAAAAAAAAAAAAAAATGGAACTCTAATTTTTCCATTAAAAAAAAATCTTGCTTATTCTTCCTCTTCTTTTCAGAATTTTGATATAACTTTTAATTGGATGATCATGTGCATATTTGTGTTCTCATAAAAAAAATTCATTATAAAATTCTATTAATTAGCTTTTAGGAAAATTTAATATTTGAATATCTTAATGCTGAAGCTATAGATACTGAAGCTATAATATTAGACAAATCACAAAAAAAATTTAAATTTTTTTTATGAATATTTCAATTGATAATATTGTAGTTTGATCTACAGTGTGAAAGAAATTAATTGTAAGAAAAAATTTGTAGAATTATTTTTTAAATAAAAAATTTTGAACCGTAAGCAAGTCGTTACATGTAGATTGACTGGGTGTAGGGAGTAAGTTAATTGTCCAGCTTCCATTTATGTTTCGTTTATTCTAAATTTTTAAAATAATTTGTTGGAGTGAGTACACATTAAGAGAAATGGCCAAGTCAAATATATCATTAAAAAGATTCAAATAGTATGTCAACATTTTGATAACAAGCAAAGTCAAACAAATGATGATGCTATAATTTATTTATACCTCATTGTGGTATTGAGGGTGATGATGATGATGAACATATTGATAATGACTAATTTTTTATTATTTTATTTTTTTGAAAATAAAGAAATGATTACTGTATGATTTTGAATTGTGTAATGTTGTATTATATCTAATCTAATTTTTGTTTGGTTTTTTGTATTTGCTTTATATCTTATATGTATTTATGCTGCATATGTATTAGAATCATCTGAATGTGCAAGATATCAATTAGAGCTACTATTTTTTTCTCTCTTTTTCATGTGTAAATATTGTAGAAATGATTGTAACCTGGCTGTAATGGAGCCTATAAAGATTTTTTTGCAACCCATTCTTGTCACAAATGCATACTTGGGATGATCTGTATAGTAACACATCTTTGAAACACTTTTTTTTTTCATGATATTTCTTGCGTCAAGCTTATCTTGTCCCAAAAAAAATTGTGACAAGAATGGGTTGCAAAAAAATCTTTAGGTGTGCAATAAAGCTATGATTATTTAAGAGAGAGAGAGAGAGAGAGAGAGAGAGAGAGAGAGAGAGAGAGAGAGAGAGAGAGAATTAACCGCAAGTAAGTCCTTACGAGGAAGAGGCCTGCATTTGTTTAAAGTTAAATTTAAACTTTAGGTATGCAATAAAGCTATGATTATTTAAACAATTTAGGATATAGATGTTCCATTCTAGTAGACGTGCATATCTATTGGCTGGAACGGTGTCATAATTCAGAAGGATTTCAAAGAAAAATTCAAAGTTTTTCTTAGAATTACCCGCGGCTAGTTCGTCCTTGCCATTGAGGCTGATGCTCGCCATTGCCACTGAGGTTGACGTCCGCCATAAACATCAACACCAACTTCTGTCATTACCAACAAGGCCAATTTTCAGCATCACCAAAAATATTGGCATCAACGCTGACACTTGCTAACTGCACTTAGGTCAACTCCTACAAGCAATATTAATGCTAAAGCTAGCCATCGACATTAATGCCATTATTGGGCATCACTAATAAGGTTGATGCATGTTATCAATATGAATACCAACACCTATCAAAACCATGAATGATGACTCTCGACGTTTGCACCAATGTTGACGTTTGTCATGCAAAGTTGAATTAAGCTCACCATTAATATTAGCACTTACTCTTTTATAAAAAAAAGATAGAGCAGACTACTAACAATCACTTAATGATATTTTTAAGGACTCAAAGCTCATCCTTTTTCCACCATTCATTTTTATTATATTTTATAAATAACTTCTCTAATTACGGGGGAGGAATTCTTTGTAAGTTGTAACATACGACTCAAACTATTTGAATCATTTCATTAAGCTTATATCTCATAATTTTTCCCCTTCATGTATTTTTCCTATAAAAATAACATATTTCATGTAAGCTGCTCTCATCTGATCTTATTAGTGCTTTGTCCAAAGTCAGACAAATTTGTTGGAGCAGAGTGGCGCCACCTGTCAAAAAACTGTGAAACTATATTGTATCTATCGTATGATATGATTATTATAAACATTCCTTATTAGTTGGCATGGCAATAGTTATCAACCCTCTTTCAAGTAAAACATCACTTGAGACATTGGTAGGTTTATTTATCCAACGGTCGCATGAGAATCATACTTAGTTTATATTTCTTTTTCTATAGATCAACAGTTGAATTAATTAATTGTTTCAATTTCTGACAATACCTGCACAGATAAGCACAGCTCACAAAATCTTGTGTAAGCTAAATATTAAAATATTTATAAAAATAAATGTTTACATGCATTCTTAGATTTTTTTAACTTGACAGCCATTTTAGAAGTGAAAAAAAAAAAACTCAATCAACTCAATAATTAGTGGTAATTGCAATGAAGAATATATTAACATATTGTAGTGATCTATAATTTGTTGAAACTTAAATTTTTTTTTGGGATAATTTTTTTATTATTTTCTAAAATAATTTTTTAGTACATAATATTTTTGAACTAGAATTTTTTGTACTAAAAAGCTATTTTAAAAAGCAATAAAAAAGCTGTCCCAAACAAAGCCTTAAAAGCATAGAGCTAGACATGGTGGCCTTCATTTCTATTTATGGTAAAATGTTACTTTAGCTGAAACTTACAAATGAATCCCTTCAGGAATGGGACATATGTGGCTTCATATAATCTTATAATAAATTTAGAAAATATTTATTTATTTAATAAAAATATATTACAAATCAATCCAAAAGTAAAAAAAGAAGGATTATACCGACTTTATCAAACTTCCAATGAAAATGCCACTTATGGAGTTATATGTGACTTTCTTGCAGTTAGATTGAGCTTTAACTATGTTAAACTTCTATTTTTATAATATTTTTTTTGTATCAGTTTCATTTTTTGCTTTTGTGGCTTACACAAATGTTCCATGGATCATATTAATTTGTGATATCTGTTAGCCTGATTGATAAATATTAAAAGATTATTGACAAGTTTTTGAAATCCAATTATGCCAATATCAATATGTACTCCTGCACTCATTTTTTTCCAAGTCTAAGTTTAGCTAGTATGCCCATAGTGTTGTAGTCTCATTTAACCATACACATGCATGTAATGTTGCTATAAGTTTTGTCAGTTATAATTTATATATAAAAGTGTAATGGTCATTTTCATCACTCAGATACTAAAATTGGCTAGTCTTGTTTTTTTTTTTCAATCCAGAAGTTGCAACACCCAAGCGGAGGAGATCCATTGAGCAACAACCAAGCCAAACAAAAGAAAGCTGAAAACCAAAACCGTAAGGCAGATATGCAAAAAAGAGAAACTCCAAACAAGTAAATAAATTAGGAATAGATAGGAAAAAAAATCAAACATACCCTCATAGCAAGACAACCAGCTACAAACCAACAACAAGCAATAACACTTAGCCACAAAACCAACTAGAAACAAACAACTATTCATAACAAAAACACCAGCCACAGAGCCTCCAGGAACTAAACAAACCCCCACACTTAGGCACTCAGCAGCAAGGCAACACATCCCCAAACCCAAACACTAACAACCTAAACTAAACCAACCAGCAATGCCAGAAGAGATACAGGAAGCACCCCCAAGACAAACTAACCCAAACCCAACCAAACAAAAAACCAATAAAGACAAATCACCAGACTAAGCATTAGAATAAGGATGAGGAGAAGCTTTAGATCTCAAAGAAATACCAATTGAATACTTGAGATTTTGTTCCTTCATTTTCTTTTTCTTGCCAATAAAAGAGGAGAAACCATCATTATCAACACTAAAAACATTCAAATCAATATCATCTTGAAAATCACAACACTTACCAAAATTATCCTCCCCAGCCAACACGGTAGCATTCGACGGATCAGAGTTCAACATGTTATAATGCTCATCAGAATTTTCAATAGAAAAATCATACACCTGCTATTTCCCCATACCCAAAGCTAATAAAGCATCATCAGATATGGAAGAATAGGAAATATTAATAATAGGAACCTTATAGGAAACATCTGAAAAATCAGGATCATTCACAGGGTTCGAAAAATTGCTCTTTTGAACCAACAAATGATCCCAAACAACTTCCTCACTAGGGCATAGAGAAAATTGATTGCCAGCATTATTAATAATAGAGAAAAACAGGGGAGAAACAACCGGGGGTGGGGCATTAGCCAGGGGATCTAAACAAGAGTTTCCCTTATCAACAATAGTCACCAGTTTGGGGTTAATCATCACTTTCTTTTCTAAATGAGGATGAAGGACAGAGCATTCCAATTTTAAATGTCCAAACAATTTGCAATGGTCACAAAAAGAAGAAAAATCCTCTATCAAAATATTTTGAATATATCCAATTGTTTTAGGCCCAATCCACACAGTATAAGGATATCATTTAGTGATATCCAATTCAAATAAAACACGAGCAATCGAGGGATGCGATTCGATTGAAGTAGCATTATCAGTTCATAAGGAACGCCCAAATAACGAACCCAACCCATGCAAAATATGGGAAGAGAACAAATGATGCCGAAGATTAGGAAAGGAACACCAATTAAAGATAATGGGGGACTTCTCAGAGATATTGAAATTAGGAGACTGTTTAATCAATTTCATAAAGTAATTATTAACAAAATATGATTGATGAGAAAATATCCTACAATAATCCATGTCATTTGTAAGTTTTATCAACACGTCTTAGATCCAAGAGAGTAACCGAAAAATCAGCTGTAAGTTTTAAGTTAAAGAAAAAATTTTGAATCGAGTCCAAAGAAGGCTTGAGATTAGGAAATTTTCCAACCAAAAAAATTCAAATGGGGCTGCAACAGCCAAAATCTCATCCTTAGAAATCCAAAGCGACGACGAACCTTAAAAAGTAGTAGATTTAAGATCCGGGAATGAAACTGAAGAGGAGCCCGATAGGGCATCAACAAAAGATCTAGAGATTGTTTTACCACTGAGGAAGTCAGGATCCTTCAATCGCACTTGATTAACCGCCATTCAAAGAAATCTAAGGTGCATGGAAAAATCAAGGAAAAGAAAATTGTACCATCTGAGAAAAATTCAAAAAGCCTGAACATAGGAGGAAGGTTACTATACAAGGAGACACCACAAAAAATGGATAGAACCAGATCGAATGAGGCCGAGGAGATCCTTTCCGATAAGAAGAGGCAGCTAGAGCAAATCCCTAGCAGAGCGAGCGAGAGAGGATTGAAAAGATGATTTTTTTTAATTGGCTAGTTTTGTTGAAAATAAGCAAATCATTGATTTAGTACGTACATATTGTTGGAAATTTATTGCCAAAAACTAAATTCTTATATGCTCAAACTCACAATTCTTTAGTACAATACAATTCTCTAAGAAACTAAAATTCTCATGCTCACATAACAAATTCTCTCTAGAAGTTTTACTTCTTTTCTTCTTTATAATTGCTTTTCTCTTAGAAGCTTTTGCTCTCACTTGATGTATATATCTTACAGAGAGTGGAGTATTTATACATGTTAACAACTCATCCATGCCAAATATTATTACTTTATTGTCTATAAAAATAATCTTAATCATATGTTTTCTACCTACCATATCTACAACACATTTCCTACCCATGGAACAAATAACATATTTCTCACATATCTTATTTATTATTTGAGGTTTTCTATAGATTAGATATGCTTATTATAGCAAGGTGATCAACCTTGTTGAAAAATAGGTAAATTCATGAATCTAGTTTAAACACATACAAACACATACACTTGGTGTTTTTTGTGTAATAACCTAAAATTTGAAAATGATTTTAAAATAAATATTTGGAGAAGTATGAAAATTCTAAACTGGAGCATAGTGGCAATGTGCTTTTGGGTGCAACGATGCTCTTGGGAGAAGCGCTAATGCTCTGATTTTTGATGTGGCGATCCCAATATGTTATGTTTAACTATAACTCTGGAATTACATGCAGTGCATCAACGCTGAGTAGTTTGGGTGCTGCAACGCTTGACATTAAAATAAGCTTTTATATATTTTAACATAAATATGCCTACCGTTCACTCCCTCCCTCACTCTTTGGCCATTTTCTTGGCCGGTAAGAAAGAAAAAGGAGTAGAGAAGGGAGAAGAAGACGAGAAAGAGAAGAAAGAGAAAGATGCTTTAGATCATTTTCATGTGCCATTCTTGTTATGGATTTTTTCTATTTGAAATAAGTGGTTATATTCTTACTCTTATTTTTTATGGTTTTGCTTTCTACGAATTTAATCTTCCCAAAAT
Source organism: Dendrobium chrysotoxum (assembly GCA_019925795.1). Lineage (NCBI taxonomy): Eukaryota > Viridiplantae > Streptophyta > Magnoliopsida > Asparagales > Orchidaceae > Dendrobium > Dendrobium chrysotoxum. The sequence goes on along the minus strand of CM034314.1, from coordinate 90,758,241 downwards.
TGATAAAAATATAATTTCTCATAATTAATTTAGCTTTTACAGTGTAACTTTTTGTATATAATAGATATGGATTGTGTGAGCATTTTGATTGTAACATTATTGAATTTCCTTAGGTAAAATGGAAGTTATTATTTTTTTGAAACTATTAGCTAGTATATAGATTTTCTTATATTATATAGATTTGTGCACTTCATTTTGCATTTCATATATTAAAGAGAGACTGATTCAACTTATATAAGATAACTGTGTCCTTTGCATGTAAGTAAGGAAGGATGACTATTAACATCATAACTAATACATGTTAGCTTTTAAAATATAATACCTTGCGTAGGAGGGTGGGCCGATGAGCTTTCCTTTAAATAAAAGATTCATAGTGTAATTCTGGGTGTAGCTTGTAACTGATTGACTAAATTACGCTGACAGGTATATGATGACAACTCTTAAATGTGATTAGTGGAAACCACCTATGAGGTTTAATATAATTGGCAATGATAGTAAGATAGAGACTAATAATCAACTGGTCATCCGTTGGGGTTAAATTAAAGATAATGACCAATTGGACAATGGTTGGGGTGGAAGGATGAAAACACTACATTAAAGTTGGATGTCCTTCATTTCTCTTCATAATTATATTCATGATTGTAAATAAACCTATTGAACGGATTGATAGATAGAACTGAAATCAAATTGAACTAGTATTGATACTAATACAATATAGCATAACATGCACATTGATCGATCATTCTTTTTTTCAATTTTCTTATAGTTTGATAAATCTCTTTTGATTTTTTTGATCATATTAATTTCATGAATGATTAATAAAAAATTTTATAGATTTCTTATTGATTATACTGGTAGACTATTTATTATTTATTGATATGGGCTGTAACTGGAGCAGACATATTAATTCTTTTGCTTTGCATTGAATGCAGTGATAAATTTTGGTTATTTGCTAGCCAATGTGCTCATTACATGATTTTATATGATTTTAGATAAAGATAATGAATATGTGGATTGAGGCTTAGCAGTAATGATAGTTTTGATTTTATTTTAAGTTCTATGATTTATATCTATTTTTTGTAGCAAGTAGTTGCTATTGTACATAGTGCTTTTAGACTTTAGCCTTTATAATAGAATGTAAATATTGGCTTTCATAATAAAATTTTGTGTTCAATTATTTATATTTATTTATATTTTTCTCAATGCAATTAGTAAGCTCTAATAGAAACCCGGTGGGGGCCTACGTGTTAATATCGGGTAAAAATACAAAGTCCTTAAAGAGGTCTCAAGCTTGCTACCGCTCAAACGAGCTACAAAAATCAAATAAAATAAAAAATCTAAGAGCTAGAGACCCCTACTAAACAAAAGTACAGATAAACCTATGAACATTTTACGGTGCACAAGCACGAGCACCCAAAAAAGAGAGGAGTAACAAAAAATGGTAAGCAGCATCAAAATCTCCTCCAACAATAACCACTTATCCTGCATGAGCTTTCTAGAAGTACCTGCAAAAATAGAATTCTACAAGAAGAGATAATTCCTGTGGCAATAGTAACAGACAACAAAAAGGAGAGTAAACCTCGCACAGCATTTAACAAAACAATTATAACTATAACAGTAAACCCAAAACCAGGGTTTAAACATCCAAACATTAAGTCTGTAACCACACCAATGATAATATAGATGAATAATGCTCAGAATACTCATAGAGAAGATGGTAATACACAAACAAATCAAACAGCACACAAACCCCTCCACAATAACCTTCCGAGTAGAACCGAGTCCCATCCCCTCCATAATTACCTCCTGAGAAGAACTGAGCCCCCAGCAACCCAAAAGAGAAGCAAAAAAAGGATCAGAGAGCATCCAGGAGGCAACAGCAGAACCAGGCCAAGCCACCAGCACGACAAAGAAGTAGACCCCACAAAATGCTCCAATGAGCTAACAAGGGGGGGGGGGGGGGGGGGGCATTTGTTCGAAACAAAACAAGCAAAGCAATGGACCAAATAGCCCAGCCCAAAAGGATACACCACCAGCAGAGTCAAAGGATCAATCAAACAAAACACCCCAACAACTAAAACAAGATACAGAAGACCCCATAGAACCCAGAATAACCAGAAGGCCCAGAAGGCAGAAAAAACCAGAGCAAAGATCCAAAATCCAGAATTACGTATGAACATAAGGGGTACCACATTCATCCAGGTGAAGCAAACCTTTAAGATGCCTCAGGACAGTAGCAGGAGTGAAATCTATAAAATGATCCAAACTACAATCCCAATTAGCAAGCCAATTAGCACAAGAATTACCCACCCTACTAATATTGCAAAAATAAGAGTTAACACTCAACAAGAGCCTTTTAATGTCCCTAACAAGATAGAAATTATTAGGAGAGCAACACACCTCCTACACACCTTACAAAGGAGTAATATTCAGATTAGAATTAACTTCAATATAAAGATTAACTAAATTAAGAGGCTTGCATAACTGAATGCCATAAAGAATAGCCCTCAAAACAACAGTCTCAGCATTACCTTTCTGCAACGGCCTAGCAAAAGCAACAATAAGATGGCCATTAGTATCCCTAACAAGGTCACCACAACCATCACCAAAATCAAAGGTAACAACCAACATTTAGCTTAAAGAAATTAGTAGGAGGCTTAATCCAATAAACAACTTTAGGAGAAGGTGGAGCATGAATCCAATGAATCCCCCAAATAATGCTGACATTAAAACAGTTTTTAAAACTCTTAATGGAAATCAAATTAACATTCACGATAGCTAAAATCTTGTCATTCACCCTATGAATGACATTAAGATAGTTCATTTTAACTCCATTAAAAATGGAGTTATTCCTCTCCAACCAAAGAAACCAAAGAATAAGAGAAGGAATAATATTGCGAATATGCCCTTTAGTACCAATAAACCAGCATTTGAGTAAAGAATAAAGAGAGAGATGGGCATTGAAATAATTAAGTTCCAACAAGTCATCAAAGTAAACCCAGGTTCTAACAACCACAGGGCCAGAAACAAACACATGATGAATATTTTCCATGTGAAAACAGCATTGGCACTTGGAAGCTAAAATGCAACCCTTTTTAATGAGATTATCCTAAGTAGGAATAAGTTTATGAAGAATCCTCCACATAAAAATAGAAACCATGGTAGGGATGCTCTTATGCCAGATCATAGAGAAAATGTTTTCACTGTTGCCTTTCGCTCTAAAAGAATTCCACGCATCCATAAGATGAAAACCACCATTTTTAGAAAAACCGAATAAAAGAATATCTTTGGAAAAAGCATTAAAGGAATATTTAAAATACGATGAGTAAGAAAGTCAGGAATAACATTAGAAAGTTTATCCAAATCCTAACAATTCTCATTAAAAAAATATTTAACTTTAACAGAATCAGAAGAAGTGGTATTCAAAATAGAGTCAATAGATTCTTTACCTAACCATTTATCTTGCCAGAAAAAGATGTTACCCTCGCCAAGCCCCAAGGAGAGAAAGGGTTCCACCTCCCATTTGATCTTGCAAAGCCTTCTCCAAACTTTAGAGTCCCCACTTTTAGGAGGAATACTAGTAGGATGTCTGACACCACAATACTTAGAGATCATAAAAGTAGCCCAAAGACTCGCTTTAGAACGTAAGGTATACCAAAGTTTAAAGGAAAAGGCTTTAGCAAGATCATGTAAATTTTTACACCCAAGACCACCTTCATCCAGCATACCCTAACAATTCTCCCAAGCAGCCCAATAAATTTTAGAGGATGAAGACGTACCTTTCCAAAAGAACTTATTGAAAAGCTTGTGAATCCTACAACAAACAGTTTGAGTAGGAAAAATAGTTTGGAACATATAAACAGGTAAAGCACAAAAAATACTTTTGATAAGAGTTAGTCTACCACCAAAATTAAGAAAGTTAGAGTCTCAAGACAAGAGTTTATTATGGACAGAAGTAATAAGGTCATCAAACAAAAAAGTCTGTCTTCTACCTTTAAACAGAGGAACACTAAGGTACTTCAGAGGCAACTTGGATTGAATAAAGCCAGTAGCATCTTTAATAGCTAAAATCCGATCATTGGGAATCCTTTTAGAAGGAATAAAACAACATTTATTTCTACTAAAAGAAAGGCCACTAACCAGTTCAAAGATATTAAAAAATTCCATAATTCTATGAATGCGATTAATAGTAGCATTAGTAAAAATAATAAAATCATCAGCAAAGCATAAATGAGAAATATGAAAACCTCCCATAGTTCTAAAATATAGGCCAGGATTACCCTCAAATAAGTTGGAGAGGCCCCTAGATAAAAATTCAGCCGCAATAATAAAAAGAGCAGGAGAAAGAGGGTCACCTTGCCTAACCCCATGAGAAGATTTGAAAAAACCATGGTTAGAACTATTAAGAATAATAGAAAAGTAAACATTATCAATACTATTCTTAATAAGGTTAATAAAAACAGAGCTAAAGACGAAAAGTTTAAGCATAAAGTAGATGAAATTCCAATCAATATTGTCATAAGCTTTAGCAATATCAAGCTAGAAAATCACATTCCCCCCTCTCACCCTAACATTCAAATCTTGAGTAAGTTCCTGAGCTAAAAGAATATTCTCAGTTATAGCCCTACCTTTCACAAAACCCATTCGGAAAGAGGAAATGATTTTAGGTAAAATCAAAGAAAGACGATTAGAAATAATTTTAGAAACCAATTTATTGAAAAAAGTGCAAAGACTAATAGGACGGAAATCATTCCAAGTTTGAACAGAATTATTTTTAGGAATAAGAACTAACGAGGTAGAAGCAAAAAATTTAGGAAACGGGTTACCAACAAAAAAAATCTAAAATAGCAGAAAAAATATCATTATGAATAATGTTCCAGCATTTTTGAAAGAAAAGAGTAGTGAACCCATCCGGACCCGCAACCGAGTCACTATTCATATCCATCAAAGTACCTTTAACCTCCTCCAAAGAGGGAGGCATAGAGAGATAAGCATTATCCTCAGAAGAAACAAGAGTGGGAATAAAAGAATGATCCACATCCAAAGCGGGAGTGAAAACTTTGTTAAAATGGTTCTGAAAATGAAGCACAGCTAAGTTAGCAATCTCAGGCAAGTCTTCAGTATAAGAGCCATCATCCCTTTAGATCTTATTGATACTATTATTAATCCTTTTTCTTTTAGTTAGAGCATGAAAGTATTTAGTATTATTATCACCCTCAACCAAATGCTTAGCAGCATCTTTCTGCTTCCAAAAGACCTCTTCCTGAGCTTAATAGTTAAACAACTCGAGTTTAGATTACTTAAGTAAGGAGAAATTATGATCAGAAGGATCATTATGACAAACATTCTCATTCAAAGCCACACAATGTTCAACATCTAAAATATTAGAAAAAATATTTCTGAAAATATTATGGTTCCACCAATTCAGGACTTGTTTCAATCTTTTAAGTTTGTACCACAATCTTTTCAGACCAGAAATAGAGTTATCAGGATGTAAAGAAGCTTGCCAATTTAAACTCACAACATCAAAAAAAGAATTATTAAGCAACCACATATTCTGAAATCTAAATTGAGAAAAAGCATTAATTTGACTATTCTTAATATTAATAAGCAAGGGAGAGTGGTCAAATAAAGTTCTACTAAGATGATGCACATTAGTGAAATTAATAGCATTAATCCAAGAGTCATTAAAAAGCACACGATCCAACCTTTGCCAAAGATGACCTCTATTCCAGGTAAATTTATTGCCAACAAACCCAATATCAATCAAATTACAAAACAAAATCATATTGTTAACGTCAGACATAGACCGAGAAGAAGGGGCAGCTCCACCAATCCGTTCAGAAGAAGTAGTTATAGCATTAAAATCACCACCAACCAACCACGGTAATTGACATAAAGTATGGAAATTCATCAGCTGTTCCCATAAAAATTTTCTAATGTAAAGAGAGGAGGCAGCATATACAAAAGATGCACAAAAGTGGAAATTAAAAGCCTCAATTTTACAGTGCATGACTTGAGTAAAATCTCCAATAACATCAATTTTGATAGGGTTTTTCCAAAAGATCCATATTTTGTTAGACATATTCGAAAAGCATGGTTAAATCCAAGAAAATGTGAGGTATAAAGGAGCCTAGTAGTAGGAATAAGGGGTTCAAGTAAAACCAGAATAGATATATTATGAACATGACATAAGTTTTTAACACGAATCCTAGAAGAAGGGCAACCAATGCCCCTAATATTCCAAATAATAGTACTAAACATAAAGCAAGATTAATGAGAAGTAGTTGAGTGAGTTTTTCTAGCAATAGTCCTAGGTGGTTGTAAAGAAATATGCTTGGGCTTACGGCCTCTTTTACTATGAAAATTAATAAAGCTAGTGTCATGATCATCTTTGGCAAAGCATCTAGCAGTAATATTCATCTCCTCAGAATCAAAAAAAGCATCACTATTATAATTATAAGTTGAGAGAGTTTTACCATCTTTTGATTGTTCCTTATGCCCATTAAGAGAATCATCCTCCAAAAACCTTCCATCATCCTCCCAATTATGAGAACCCTTATTATGCTCAACTTTATCATTATGTTGGGCCGTCGTAGCAGTTTCTAGAGGATAACCATCCTCCAAAGACACACCATTAATGCAATTAACAGGAGAAGAGCAACGGATAATAACAAAGCATTCCCCTTCCACTAAGCTCCTTTCAGTTTCCTCGACAGGTAATTGTATGACAATGTTAGGACCAATATCAACTTCCTGTTTAGCCAAAGACAATAAATTAGAATAAGAAAGCATGTTAATATCATTTGAAGCATCAACATTTTGTGCATTAGTGGTGGGATTGGGAGCCACATCAGAAGTCTCATTTAGAACATCTATACTAGGCAAAGTGTGTTCCATATTTTTGTCACAATTAATAGCCAAAATAGACAACATTTGATCTCCCAGTTCGTGATTAGCAGGGATAGCGTTGGAAACATTAGAAGGAGGGCAATTAACGGTATCAACCAATGGTTCTTCACTATTTTGAGACATATTGCTCTCTAGCAGATCCAGTTTAGAGGTAGGAACATCTTGTCCCATGACCACATTCGTTCCTTTCAAGGGTTCTTTCTCTTTGTGCAGGTAAGGGTATTTTCGAAAACAATCATTTAAAATCATGACCCGCATCTTGCAGAAAGAGCAGAAGAGAGGAAGGTTTTCGGGTTTAACTTTTTGAAAATAGCCCTTATTCTCTGACCCAATCCAGATTTCAGTTGGTTGTTTCTTAGAAACATCTAATTCCATTAGAACCCTAGCCACATCTGGCCTCGATACAGCAGCAGTGGCATGGTCGGTTTGTAATGGACGGCCAAAGATAAAAGCTAAACCAAAAAGAATTTGAGGATTAAAGAAGTGAAACCGCAAATTAGGGAAAGAAATCCAAACTCGAGCAACCGTTGATTCCTCCATAATGTCAAAATCAGGGGTCCATTTGAGTAACCGCATTTGACAAGATTGGTTATAGTAGGTTCTTCTAGAAAATATGCGATTATAATCAAGATCGTTAGAAAGTTGAATAGCGATATGACGTTGATCCAACAAACCAACATGAAAAGAGCTGGAAAGCTTCAGGTTAATGAAAAATTTATGAATAACATCAAGATTAGGCCGCCTAAGCATGAATTTACCTACCAACGTTAAAGCATAAGAGGCAGCCAACTGATCAATAATCGAGTCCTCAAACACGAGGGTCGGGCATCCCTTGAAGGAAGATTGAACAAATTTCAGTTTAGAAGATGAAGAAGAAGGACCAGCCAACACAACTTTGAAAGTGCATGAGTGCCCCTCCAAAAGAGAAGACAGGTTCAATGACGACGGAGTCGTCATCGCCCAGAAGAGAGAAACCAACAAAACTGCAACAACAGACAAAAGGAAACAACGAAAATAAGAAACCAACCAAAGATGAACAAAAAACCCAAAGAAAATGAAGGACAAAGAATAGAAAAACCAGCGCTGAGGAAGAAGCTCAGGAATCGCCCCGAAATCGCCGTGGAAACCCTAAGCGAATGACTTATTCTATCAAAAATTCAACTTCTTCTCCTGTATAAAGACATGTAATTACATCACCTATCTATGATGAATTCAAAAGTTAGTAAAATTTTGTATTACATAATTATAAAATGATGAGATAGAAATTAGAAGAAATAAAATGAATAAAATGGTTAACCAAAAAGTATAAAAATAAAATATAAAATTTTCTTGATTAGCTTGATTTATCATTTGAAAATGATCTTATTAATACATATAAGCTCTTTGAGATTTCCAAATACAATACAACTATAAATAATGAGTTACAACAAAATTACCAAGCGTCTCTAGTCAAAATCAATATTAGTTTTTTTATAAGGAATTTAACATAATGATATTCCCATTCAAATTATGTAATAAAAAATTTAATAACACTTAACATTTATCATGCCTACTTATTTTCAGGATATAGTGCTTGGAGAATTTATAAGATTTACTATATCCTACTTATAGCCAAACATTTCCTCATGACTAATGAGAAGTAGAGGCCTTAGGCACCTATAGTCTTATTGATGCTTAAAATTGAAAGACAAGCTAATGAGTAATGCACTTCAAAATAGAAAACAGCAGTAATTGGAGCTAAACTTAAAGTTTTGTTTTTTGGAAGAGCCAATTTATGGGCACATATTTTATTTCATCAAGCAAAACATTACAAAGTCCTTACAGGAAATCACAGCTCACTAACTCATAGAGCTAAAAGTAAAAGGTAAAAAAAAAACCCTATAGAGCACAAGTTTCCAAACTAAGATACACAACAATAAAATAAGAAACAAGGCTCGCAGGAAGCCAAACCCCAAAACAAGCCAAAGCTTTGATATACTTGAAGATCCACCAGAAACCATAAAAGGAACCAAGAGAAGTCTAATTATAGCATCATCCATGGCACATTGTCATCCAAAACCATCTACACACTCCATAACATGAATTGATAAGCACAAAGGAGAACATGACCATCAGAGAATCCTAACCATAGCACCTAAAATCACACAACCACAAACCATCCAGAGCAGGCCTCATGAACCTAGAACAAAGAAAGAAAACTTAGATAGGAGCACTGTATACATAAAAACACAAAATTAAAAGATGAGACTAGCAACAAATTACATGGTAAGGATTATAGAAGTGGCTGAACAGTAAAAGGATCAATTCTTCATATAATCACAACCGCTATTCTCCACAATCTGAAAAGAACAATTCTCCATTCAGTCCGCAAGGCTATTCTCCAATCAATACATATCAAAAGAAATAATGAGAAAATAATAAAAATTGACCACTACAATAGATAACCAGTAGTAAAGAAACAAACACCTTCAGCGAAGACAACAAGCTCAAACACCCATACTTGGATGAAAAGATGATAAGAAGAGAAATTAGAGAACACCCCAGCAAAAAAAAAAGATAATAAATAAAGGGATATGATTATAACAGCGCAAAAATATGCAAATTGAAACACCTGCTATGGTAAGGAAAGGGGAGCTAGCTAGACCACCAGCAGACTAGAGGGAAAAAAAGGGACTCAAAGAAAGATTCTCCATTTAGACCACCAATGCTATTCTCGTTAAATACATAAAAAGGAATCATAGAGATAAATAAAAAACATGTCACAACAAATGATAACCAAGAGGATAGATACAAAATTCCATAATAGCCAATGACCAATAACATTAAAACCAGAATGAAGAGATAAGAAGACAAGAAACCACCTGCCAATAAGATGAAATAATACAGCTAGACTAACAATATACTAGTAACCAACAAAGGAAAAAGAGAATGAATAATTTTCTATGTAAGGTAAACCAACATCATCAAGCCTAACCAGATCATTTAGAATTCTAAAAGTATGACCATTGTTGAAATATTCAGCATTAAACAAAGACGCACCTCTTTTAGCTAGCCAATTAGCACAAGCATTCTATTCTCTCCAAATATAGGAGATTCTAAAGGTAACATGAGATAAAGAAGACATAAGTCTAGCAAATAAGTAAAAAAGAGATGCATTATAGCAACAATTTGCATAAATTAAAGCAATAAGAACTTTAGAATCTAATTCAATCCATATATTCTTTAAATTTTTAGAAATGTAAAGGTTGATGCCCAAAGATAAAGTGCTCAATTTAGCAAAAATCACTTTACAATTAGGGAGAGGGGAGGCAAAACCCTATAAGAGAACACCTTTATAATCTCTAATAACTCCACCACAACCAGAACCATTAATGGAAAAGGAGCCATCAATGTTGAGTTTAACATACTCCATTGGGGGTTTAATCCACTGAAAAGTCTTATAATTGGAACTTTGACTATCAGTAGCGAAAGAGATATTAAAAAAATAGAACAAGAAGTAATGCCTTTAAAATGATACTGTCTAATCATATTAGCATTAAAAATAAGAAGTATCTTGTTCTTAAGATAAATTATAATTCTATCCGAGCTCGTCTTGATACCGTTGTATTTACAATTATTCCTTTCAATCCATAAAAACCAAAAAACCAACCTGAGAATGGCAGTAAGGATATGACCTTTAGTTCTAATAACAAATAAGTTAAATAGAAAAGAAAAGCAATTATTGGAATTATGGTTAAAGGACACCTATAAGGCATTCTCTAAAGTTGCCCACATTCTAAAAGTAATCGTTGTTATAACATAAAAATTAGAAAAATATAATTTTACATACAATAGTTAAGAATTTATTCAAGAGTCATTATAAATCTAAATCACAAATCATCTTTGTCATAACGTATATATTATTGTGTTTTAATTTCACAAATTTTTTAATAAAATATTGGGCACTCGTGAAATTCCTTAAGAAATTGACAATTGTCGGAACAAGTGGGGGTTTTGGAAACATCAGGTGTCTATTTTATAAACCGATTTTACCATATTTTTTTAAATAAAATGAGCTATTTTATGAATATTTTTTTTCTAATTTTTGGAATTCTTAAAAGAATTTCTATGAATTTTATACTGAAAATTTATTATAATAATATTATTATATTATTATTTTATACAATAACAACAACAACAAATGAAATAGGATTAGTGCTTTTAGGTTTATATATATGTGTATAATATAATAATATAATATTATTATTTTATATATATATATAAATCTAAAAGCACTAATCCTATTTCATTTTAGGCATTTCGGCTAATAGAGGAGGGATTTGAGAAAATGAAAAGAAAAAAGAGGAGAGAGACGGAAGAAAGCTAGTGTTTGACGGTTGTAGAGTAATTTTTATCCATCAGCCCTGTTAAAAATTTTGCTCATCTCGAGGTTAGTTACATTTTACCTATTTCAGTTTTAAATAATTTGATATTTTTGATATTTTTTCGATCAAGAAATGCATCGAAAAATATGATGTGATGCCCACACCAGTGGGGGACAGAGGTAAGATTTTGTTATGTCGGTGCCAGGGGCTATCGATGTGGGATTCTGTTATGCCAGATCTAAGGGGCGACCAAGGTAGGATTCTGTTATGCCAGCGCTAGTGGGCTACCGAGATGAGATTCTATTATGCAGACGATAATGGGCGACCGAGGTGGGATGCTGTTATATTGGGGCCTGTGGGTTACTGAGGTGAGATTTTGCTAATGAAGATATAAAGATATATAAAAAATTTGGGGTGAGAGCCATTCTGATAAAATGAATATATGCTTATAATTCTTTTGGTGTTAGCTTCAGCTTTAGTTTCAATTTTAATTTTCGGTACAGTGCTTTTACATCATAGTATTTTTTATTATTTTGGTTTCAATTATTGATTTCTATTTTAGGCTACGATAGCTTACTGAGCTATGTTAGCTCATTCCTATTTTCAGGCTAGGGGAAGGATAATAAGCAAGCTGAGTAGTTTGGATAGTAAACTATGATCTGTGTAGTATGTATCTTTTGTTAGTTTTAATTTTAGCAAGCTTAACTTTTATTTTGTTATTCTCTTTGTTGTCAAGCTTTGTTATAGATAATTATCAGATTATATAAATTTTTGGATGATATTTAGAAAATTATTTTGACACTCAGTAGTCTTCCGCTTTATATTGCATTCAGTAGTGACTCTGTGTAATATATATATATATATATATATATATATATATATATATATATATATATATATATATATATATATATATATTGAAAGTTTTTTCAGTACTTCTCCAACCATATCTTGGGGCCAGTCTTGCCACAATCAGACATGTTATGACTTGTGCAATTGTAGGTCATATCAGGTCGGGTTGTGACAACCGGACCATTCAAAAAGACATGATTTAAGGTTTTACGATGGAAACAACATTGGCATTTAGACACAATTGGGATACCCTTCTTTATAAGCATGTTGTCGATCCATTGGTATTAATCCATTGATAATTTTCTTAGAAAAAAGGGAGATATTAGTAGGAGTGGAGGAGTTCCAAATTTTATCAAAAATCTAGTTGCTTTGCCTAAGAGGTCTAAAAAAGTTCCAAATTTCCTTGAAACTGAATCCACCGTTCATAGAATATTTAAAGATATGAAAATCTTGACCATTAGGATTTAAAGGAATATTGCAAATCATACTCACAATGTCAGAAGGCAACAAATTAGAGAGAAGATTCGGGCGCCGCGTACCATCTTGTATGAAGATAGGAACCTTAACATTGGAGATAGAGTGAGTGTTAAAAATAGAGTAAGGAGAGCCAAAATTAGTCTAGTCATCTTGCCAAAAAAAGGCGGAAGTGCCTTTCAAAAAACTTAAAAGCATATTTAAAAGTTATTTTAAATCATAAATATCTAAAAACTTGATTAAAACTTTTAAAATTAGGCTTTTGAATATTGCAAGATATTAATCTAGTAGTGATCATGAAAGAGTTTTTTTTTTTTTGCAGAGAAAGGAAAAATAAAATAAATTCTTGCAGGGAATCGAAAACTAAAGTTGAGTATTAAATCATAATTAAAACTAAAGAGGCAAAGAAATAACATAAGCTAAAAGATTAAATTAAATCAACACCTAAACACTTGAACATATGTATAAATACCTATTTCATTTATTGGCATTTGCATTATCATACTATGCTACTTTAAACATATCACTTATTTGCTTTATAATTTTTTTAAAGAACACTTGAAAAAAAAAAAACCAAGTCATATTTTTATTGTGCCAATCTTAAAGACCACAAACTCCACCGTTTTGCAATCTCTCAAACTTCAATTAATCAAAAATAATCGTAGATATATTAAGTTGAGATAGAGATTAGAGGGATTAATTAGGAGAAAGAAATCAAGGAAGAGAGGTCGTGTGATATTGGCGCAGCTCAATCGGACGACAAGACCAATGTATATTATTTCTCATTGGCCAAGCAATTGGATTATGCCACCCCAATAATTCATCGATCGCCGGCAATCGCTTCCTCCCTTATTTTTCTCTTTATTTCTAATCAAAACTTAAGAAGAAGAAGAAGAGGAAGAAGAAGAGCTTAATTAAAACAGAAACTTGTGTGGGCTAAGCAAAAGGAAGAAAGAAAGAGAGAGATGCATAGATTGGTTCATAATGCTGAAATGATCCATTGATTATAGGAGAATTGAAGTGGCGGAAGAACTAATTACTATTAAACGATGACTGGAAATCAAGAAACTGCTCAAAGCTCCATGACGACTCCTCCTCGCCAACGATAACAGTATTGGACAAAACCTCTTCCTGTTTGCTTGCGGCTGGCTCCACACTACATTCATTAAACAGTGAAGTTATATTTTTGTTTTGTTTTTTTACAAATTGGGCTTGGTCATGAAAATATTCGTTTGAGACAGCTAAACCTAGTCAAAATGCGAGGTACAGCTGCACGATAATTACATTTGACATGAAAGATTATCATGAATATTTCAACCAATAATATTGTAGTTTGATCTACAGTTTGAAAGAAATTAATTGTAAGGCAAAATTTGTAGAATTATTTTTTAAATAAAATTTTTTGAACCACAACTAAGTCGTTACATGTAAAGTGACTAGGTGTAGGGAGTAAGATAATTGGGTTACAATTATGATTATATTTTATGTTCTTCTAACTTATTCCCATGTTTGATTATTAATTTTCATATATTTCCCAATCTCTAGCTTCCATTTTTGTTTCCTTTATTTTAAATTTTCAAAATGATATTTTGGAGTGAGTACACATTAAGAGAAATGGCCAAGTCAAATATTATCATTGTGAAAACAAGGAATGTCAAACCAATGATGATGCTTCAATTTATTTATACCAAAATAGATTCGCACCAAACTAATTGGTATGATTTGCCCTAAGGTGATTCAATTAAAAATGAAGGTGCTATAATTTAGAGTTGATATTATGTATTTTAATCAAACTCTTTCAACAATATAGTTAAAGATTCATTCGACCCTTCAAATTTTGAAGAATCAAATGAAAAAGTTGTAATATTTAATAGTTTACTAACGTATGCTGATAACCTTTATGAAAATGTTATATGAGACATTAAAAATTAGCAGAAGTTATATAGCAAATCATAATTCAATATGTCCAATGCTTGATATTATCGTTATCTCTTTCTTATTAAATCAATAATGCCTAGAGATGAGAAGCTAGCATGTGATAGTATAAAACAAAAAAATGACGAAGAAACTTTGTCTGAAGGTTGAGAAAATTGATGGTTATGAGAACAACAATATATGTTATTTTATAAAGAGAATAATAACTTATCAAAGTGTAGTGTGTGTCCACTCTTGGTACAAGCTAAAAAAAAAAAAGAAAAGAAAAGATTTGGGCAGTCGATGTCCTTACATCCTATTTCCACATCCTAGAACTCCAACAAAAAGATTTAATAACTTCTTATTACCTTTTGTTAACAAGCTTATAATAATATGGAATGAAGGGATAATTACTTATAAGAGATTTAAGAAATAGAATTTTCAAATGAGGGTTATTGTTATTGTTGACCTTTGCAAGCAAATCCAAAAAAAAAAAAAAATAAAATAAAATAAAATAATATAAAATGAAAAATATCATTACCTGTACAAGCCATGCCGCCTGCTAATGTGTCATACTCTATAATGGAGCTGAACTATCCTTTCTCGCATCTCTTCTCGCAGAGCTTGTGACTAGCCCTCGGCTCTTCTTAAACGAATGAAACTTCACCTCAATGTTTACTGAATCTTCTTCCAAATCCCGTCCACTAGCAGCCAACCTCAACATCGACCAAAAGCTGAATCCAGTAGCCCCTCTTACGCCTGATCTTCCAAATCTTCCCTACCGCAAGCCTCCAACGACTCCCAACTAGTCGTCTGCCCCGATTGCTATTGCCGACCCAACCCTAACCGAAGTCCTCCCGTCATCTGAAGCCTTCCGACCTCAACCCCTTACCCAACGCCACCCGACCTCAAACCGAGCCTTCAACCTGAGAAATTATTCTGTGCGGAGTCTAGACGTAGCTTTATGTCTGGACTCCAAAAAAACTCGACACCTGTATTGTATAGGTGGATATTCTTTTATATTTCTTATTTTAATTTTTTCTTGCCAACCCAACTATCCCAACCTAGAACAAATCCTGTTCAAATTTTAGGGCTGAGCATTTGTGCTCTTTTTTTAAATGAAATACTGCCAAGACATCATATTTTTTAGGATTTTAGCTCAAAAAATATTTCATAGCTGTTGAGAAAGAAAAATGAGGGAAAACTGATGAAGATGAAGATGAAGATGAAGGCTGGTTTAGAGGAGGTCAAGGCGATGAAGATGAAGATTTGTTTGGAGGAGGAGAAGCCAATGAAGATGAAGACTGGTATGGATAAGGAAAAGCTGATGAGATGAAGATTGGTTAGGAGGAGAAGTCGATGAAGATGAAGACTAGTTTGGAGAAAAAGTCGATGAGAAACGAGAAATAATAGTTTTTTCTGTACCCTTAGGGAATATGTAATTTTGAAGTATTATTTGCATATTGATAGTTTTTTTTTTGTACAAGTAGAGAAGATAAAGATGCTTTATTTTATTGATATTTTTTTCCATTGCAGATGACTATTGGAAAAAATACCACCCATAATATAACCTCACATTCTTAAATAAAGTTTGCTATGTACCGCTGTGTATCTGTTATATTGGCTGTGATATTGAAATTTGGTGTGCATTAGTAGACATTTTAATTAAATTGAAAATGTGCTATGTACCACAACATTCTTAAATAAAGTCCATTATGCACCGCTGTGTACCAGTCATATTGATTTAAATGTAAAAAACAATCATATTGATTCAGATGTAAGAAACCTGATTAAGAAACACATAGTTATTTAGTATTGCTTATTAAAGAATAAAGAAAAGCTCATTTTCCTCTTTTGTTTATGTGATGTTTTGTTTATTTTGATATTGTGTACCGTTGGGTATCGCTTTATAAACCTTTCTGACAGATGCATATTATTACAAATGTTTATACCAAACATAATTTTTCCCTTAATATCAATTCAATGTGTATACCGATGTTTCAGTACAAATGCTCGGTACCGCTCGGTACTGGTCAGTTCCTCTCCGCAGCGCTCGATACCATGATCGGAACTTGTAGGTACCAATGTGAGTTATATTCCTTATTCAATTATGATTATGTTTTTGACTAGCTGGTACAAAGCGGTACCGAGCATGTACTGAGCGGAACCCAGTAAGACTGAGCGGAATCGAGTTTTGGTCCCGAACAGTTCCGAGTGCCCATTCTATGTACCGAGAAGCGGTACCAGGAAGCTAGGGCATATAAACAAGCTGAGAAAGCTTTAAATTGGGCTTGGTCATGAAAATTTTTATTTTTGACAGCTAAACCTAGTCAAAATGTGGGGTACAGCTGCACGATAATTATTTTTTACATGAAAGATTATCATGAATATTTCAATCGATAATATTGTAGCTTTATCTACAGTGTGAAAGAAATTAATTGCAATTCAAAATTTGTAGAATTATATTTTAAATAAAATTTTTTGAACCGTAAGTCGTTACATGTAGATTGACTGGGTGTAGGGAGTAAGATAATTGGGCTATAGTTTTGATTATATTTTATGTTCCTTTGAATTTTTCACTTGTTTGATTATTAATTTTCATATATTTCTCAATCTCCAACTTCCATTTTTGTTTCGTTTATTCTAAATTTTCAAAATGATCTGTTGGAATGAGTAAGCATCAAGAGAAATGGCCAAGTCAAATATATCATTAAAAAGATTCAAATAGCTATGTCATCATTGTGACAACAAGCAATGTCAAACAAATGATGATGCTACAATTTATTTATACCAAAATAGATTTACACCAAACTATTTGGTATGTCATTCCCACAAATAATTCTCAAACAGGAGAAGAATCAAATGAAAAAGTTGAAATATTTTATAGTCTACTAATATATGCTGATGAACCTTTATAAAAAAGTTATAAGAGACACGGAAAATTATCAGAAGTTATATAGCATGTGATAGTATCAAACCAAAAAAATGATGAAGAAACTTTTTCTGAAGGTTGAGAAAATTGATGGTTATGAGAACAACAATATATATGTTATTTTATAAAAAGAATAATAACTCATCAAAGTGTAGTGAGTGTGTCCACTCTTGGTTGATTTTGGAAAAATGCTTCTTATTAATTTATTTATCCCTAAGTATATATATTTTTATATATTAATATACGTGCATATTAGAATAACAATAATTAAACTCATCTTGTACTTCTTGTTATCCACTAGAGAGGTTACACGTGTACCACCTCATACATACTTGTCTATATATACATTATAATCTGCTCTAAACAAGATACACAATATCATTCTTTCTGTTCTATGAATTCTACATGGTATCAGTAGCGGTCATATCCTGAGGACCGACCCATGGCATCGTCGGCGTCCGCTTCCTCGCAGACGATGGATGCTCCAGGCGGATCTCTCAACCGACCTCTGCCTTATTCTTCTCTCAAGTTCATCATGTCCAATCTCAAAACGCTTGTTCCTCATCCGCTCTCTACGGAGAACTATCCGATTTGGCTAAATCAAATCTTCAAACTACTCAAGGCCAACGGGTTTGAAAAATTTCTTGAACCTCCTCCCACATCACTGTCATCTCTAACTGATTCAAATCATGCCCACACCGATCACGATCTTGATGATCAAACCTGGACGATCACCGATCAGAACCTCGCCGCGGCGCTTTACTCGACCATCTCAGCTCCGATCTTACCCTATGTGATGGATCTTGACTCCACCCGTGAAATCTGGCAGGCGCTTCAAAACCGGTTCCAAGCCTCCAATCGATCTAAAGTGATCCAGCTCAAAAATGAGCTACATCACGTGTCCCTGAAGAATCAATCGATGCAAACTTATCTGATGGAAATCAAGAAACTCGTAGACAACATTGTGTCCGCCGGATCAAAAATTGACACTGAGGACATCATCCTCTATATCTTGAATGGACTTCCTCCTGCTTATCAGTCATTCAAAACAACCATCCGAACAATGCAGTCGACGCTCACCCTAGACAATTTCTATGCCCTTCTCATTAGCGAAGAAATTCATATTCAAACTGATCTACAACGTCTTCACATCGCAGCAGACTCGCATACAGCACTCTATGCAAAAAGAGGTCGTGGACGCAGAGGAAGAGGCAGAACTTCTCAATATTCACAACAATCAACTAAACCGGGATCAAAATCATCGGTTATCTGTCAAATCTGCACCAAACGTGGGCATACCGCGGACATCTGCTGGCATCGTCACAACGCCAACTACACTCCCCCAACGGCTCCATCCGGCAACAGCACAGCTCTTCTCACCACCACAGACTCTTCCCCTACTGATTGGTATCTTGATTCCGGGGCCTCGTCTCACATGACTAACGGTGTGGAGAATCTTGATCACCCGTCGACCTACACTGGCTCTGAGCAAATCATGGTAGGGGACGGAAGGTCTTTACCCATAGCTCATTCAGGCACGGGTCTCCTTCCCACCCCGGATCGTAAGTTATCTCTTTCTCAACTCCTTCACATACCGTCAATTTCTCACAATCTCATCTCAATTTCAAATTTAGTAGCTGATAATCAAATTTCCATTATATTTGATCCTAATGGGTTTATTTTTATGGATCTGCGCACTCACAAAACTCTGCTTCGCGGTCCATGTAAACATGGCTTATATCCGATCTCCGTCAAGCAGCAACCGGCCTCTTGTCAAGCGCTCAAAGCATCAAGTATACCAGAAATCAATTGGCACAACCGATTGGGTCACCCCAATCACCATGTTTTACAAAATATATCTTCTACTAATTCTTTGTTGAATATACCGCATAGCAATAATAAATGTAGCTCATGTATGACTTGCAAAAGTCACAAATTACCATTTGAGAAATCTATTCATCGCACATGTACTCCGTTAGCGCTCTTACACTCTGATGTCTGGGGACCTTCACCGGTTACCTCGCATCAGGGCTTCCGATACTACCTTATAATCGTTGATGACTACTCTCGTTTCACGTGGCTGTTTTCGATTTCTCTTAAATCTGATGTTACACAAATGCTTATTAACTTTATTACGTTTATTGAAAAACAGACAAATCATCAGATCAAAGCAATGCGTACTGATGGTGGCACTGAGTATGTCAATCACAACCTCAAAACATTTCTTCAATCAAAAGGCATACATCATCAGCTGTCCTGTCCCTACACGCCAGAACAAAATGGCGTTGCTGAACGCAAGCATCGACATATTATGGACACTACTAGAACCCTTCTACATACGGCGGGCATGCCACACTCATACTGGCCTGATGCAGCATCCACAGCCGTTTACCTCATCAACAGACTACCATCACCTAATACTCTCAACTCTTCTCCTCTCAAGCTCATGTTTAATATCCAACCTGACTACTCGCATCTTCGGACCTTCGGCTGCGAGTGCTTCCCTCTTCTTCCTAAAATTTCTAGAACCAAACTCCAACTGACATCAAGTTCGTGTGTGTTTCTTGGATATTCGGATCAGCATAAAGGGTACAAATGCATGAATCAAGCAACAAATCGTATTACTATCTCTAGGCACGTTCGGTTTATAGAAAATTCTTTCCCCTTCCATCAAACAAATCCTGTTTACATTTCCTCCACATCTGACGTACCTGCATCTTTACTTATACCCACATCTGCTACCCAAACTACTCATACTCATGCACCACCTCAACCGGTACAACCTCTTCTGTCTTCTTACCCTCACATTCACACTTCGCAACCTCAATCATCACTCAATAACTCTCTCCACTCCAGCGACCCCATTGCGGCATCTTCCCCAAGCATCTCCCCCACTACTCCTTTACAATTGAACCATCCACCAATCACTCGCCATCCCATGGTCACCAGGACCCAAACTAGATCTCTCAAACCTGCTCATCGTCTGAACCTACTTCATCAAAATATGGCTGCTTCCACCTCTCCTGATCCGTGCAATTACACGGAAGCCAGCAAATAATTCGAATGGCGTCAAGCCATGGCAGCAGAGTTTCACGCCCTTCAACAGCAGGGCACCTGGACTCTCGTTCCACCTCCACCTAATGCATCCATATTAGGCTGTAAGTGGACATTTCGCAAGAAATTCCATTCAGATGGCACGCTTGCTCGTTTCAAAACGCGTTTGGTAGCTCAAGGTAACCATCAAGAATATGGCCTCGACTACAACGAGACGTTCAGCCCGGTTGCAAAGCTTCCAACTATACGTATCCTGTTCACTATCGCTTTATATCACGGGTGGAAGATACAACAACTAGACGTAACAAACGCATTCCTACATGGTAACTTGGCTGAAACAGTTTATATGTGTCAACCCAAAGGCTTTGAGGACTCAACCAATCCCGATCAAGTCTGTTTACTCAAGAAAGCCATCTACGGACTCAAACAGGCCCCGCGTCAGTGGTACACCACGTTCACAAATCATCTGCTGAGCATTGGCTTCACGCACAGCAGATCAGACCCTTCGCTACTCATATTCAGCCAACATCACACTCAACTATTTCTGCTAGTCTACGTGGATGATATCCTCATCACAGGCAATGACGACCGAGCAATTTCCGATCTTCTCCAGAAACTCCAAGATCAATTCACTATGAAGAATCTCGGATCAGCCAACCACTTCCTCGGCATCACCATCCGATCTTCAAAAGATAAGTTCTTTTTATCTCAAACTTCCTATGCTCTATCTATTCTACAGAATGCTAACTTATCTCAATGCAATTCCCTCGCTAATCCTTCCTGCACAAAAATCTCAGATCAAGCCCAGCAGGATACCCCTCTTGCGGAACCTTCCACCTACAGACGACTAACCGGAGCTCTCCAATATCTTACTATAACGCGCCCTGACATTGCATATGCGGTTAACATCCTGTCACAGCACATGCACGACCCAGGAACTCTTCATGCTGATCTGCTCAAAAGGCTCCTTCGCTATATTAAAGGGACGATAGAATTTGGTCTTCCGATCACCAAATCGAACTTTAAACTCCGCACCTTCTCTGATGCTGATTGGGCGGGTGACCCAATCACGAGGAAATCTACCTCAGGCTACTGCACGTTCTTAGGAGACACGCTTATCTCATGGGCGGTTAAAAAGCAAACAACTGTAGCACGCTCATCCACCGAATCAGAGTATCGGGCCCTTGCGGCCGCCACTGCCGATACGATCTGGCTCAAGCGCGTGCTAACTGACTTTCACATAACTCATCCAGATCCTATTGACATTTACTGCGACAACACTTCGGCAATAGCACTGGCCAACAATCCTGTGTCCCATGCCAGAACGAAGCATATAGAGATAGATCATCGTTTCATTCGGGATCACATTCATAAAAAGCACATACGTCTTCTTCCGATCAACACCATTGATCAAATTGCGGACATCCTCACCAAACCATTGACGACGTCCCGCTTCAAGTTGCTGAGATCCAAACTAACTATCACTTCTGATCCGTTAGTTTGCGGGGGAATATTAGAATAACAATAATTAAACTCATCTTGTACTTCTTGTTATCCACTAGAGAGGTTACACGTGTACCACCTCATACATACTTCTCTATATATACATTGTAATCTGCTCTAAACAAGATACGCAATATCATTCTTTCTGTTCTATGAATTCTACAGTGCATGATTTATGAATTCTCAATCTTTGCATAAATGTGACTTAATATTTGAGAGCTAGCTTTCCCTTCATTAGAGACTACACTCTTCACATATCTTTTAAAATATATTTAAAATCTCCAAGTCTTGGTAGAAAACCAAGATGCCATAGTTGAATTTTGAGTTAGCAACAAAAAGATATTATCCGTCGGTAAAGAATTTAAGGCCATCGACTCTTTATATGGTAAAGAATTTGTCATCCACCATGTACTCTTTAAGGCTCCTAAATCAGCTAGTATGATTAATATCATCAGATGAATAAGGATTATGTACCATCTAAAATATTTTTGTCTTATAAAATTTTTGGCTGAATTAAAATTATGTATTTTCTGAACTTGTTTCTTCTATAATTTTTAAATAAGTAGAGAAAATGTAATAAAGGTCGGTATAGATTCTTTGTAAATAAAATTATATTCCTTGAGGCTTATATCTTTTTAGAATTCTAGATAATTGAAATTTCTATTTCTAATGTTTATGTGTTGGGGGAAATGAGATGAGTAAACGCCACAACGACGAAACAAGCAAGAAAGTAAAAGCAGCGGAAAAGTAAAGGACTAGGATTTAACGTGGGAAAACCCAAAATAGGGAAAAAAAACTACGGAGCCACACCACACCAAGAAATTTACTATGAAAATTGGGTGAAATAAGTACAAATCTCTCTTCTCTCTCACTCTCTCCTTGCTTCTTTTCTCACATGCACTGTTCTCACTCTTGCCCTAACTAAAAATACAAGAGAAAGCCAAGTAAATAAAGTCAAAGGATGCAACCCTTCAGAAAATGACAAAGAAAACTATCTAGTCTGTCTCACAGTGCTGCGATGCCAATTTGGGGCGCTACAGCGCCTAGTCTCTGTTTGACAATGTTGCAGCGCTCAAACACTCAGCGCTGCGATGCTCAGCCTCTATCTTGACCTGCTGTGGAGTCATATCTCGACCGTTTCGGTGCTTTGCTCTCTGTCGTTTAACACTAGGGCGCTAGGAAACACAGTGTTGGGGGGCTCGGGTACGCAGCACCGATCCGTTGCACGGGAAAAAAATTTTCGGTTGCAAAGCACCCGAATCCAAGCAGGGGGTATTTTTGGATATAATCTATACTTTATGAGGATTATATATTTTGGAATTTTTTGAAAAAAAATAAAAGTACCTTCTGAGACTTATGACTTTAAAATTTTTGAAAAGAACCTATAACTTTTGAGACTTATATCTTTTGATGTTTTTGTAAACAACTATACCTTCATTGACTATATATACTTTTTATAAAGTCAAACTTTATTGGAGCATACTGGCGCCACACTTTCTATCATATTATATACGTAGGTTTATTCCTGCTTAATTGGCATAGTCAATATATTGCTAAACATAAATGATTGCTTGCTTTTTTATTTTAAGATTTAGATTCTTGACCTCCATTTTATAGGGAAAAAAATAATAACATTGTAATCTCTGAATTAAAGCCCCCTCACTTGGAAGTTGAATTTTTTTTTTTTTTTGCTTTTAAATGTTACTTCAGTTGAAACTTTCAAATGAATACCTTTTGAAATGTGACATATATGACTTCATATAAATTAACAATAAAGTTATAGAGTTGTTATAAAGTAAATACAATGTATGAATAATTAATCAACTCATATTTTGCAATAATATCAAAATCTTTATTTGCCTAGAGTTTTTGCTCCAACCCACCCCCTCAAATATTTGAGAAATTCCTTTGTAATCTCATTTAATTTTTAAAAAAATTATCTTTGAATTCTCTTAGAGTTAGGGGTGACAATATTTGACACTACCCGAAAACCTGACCCAAAAATTTTAGGTTAGGGTCTACCCGTTTGAGAAACGGGTCAGGTTCGGGTTCAAAATTTTGACCCGTTTGTAAAACCGATTCTGATACAGGTTGACCCAGAAACCTAAAACTAACCCGGTTTGACCCGTGAACGTGACCTAACAGCTTCAAGTCTCCTCGCACTGCGTCATGCCAGTAGTCCGCCAGTCATGCCATCAATCTGCACGTTAATCAGACGTCCGCACTCTGCAAGTCAGTCGCCGTCGCATAAGGCGGTCAGGCTGCTGGCCGCCGTGGTGTAGTGCAGCATCTCTCATGAGAGCCTCTCGGCCCTCTCCCAGTTGTCTATTCTGCTGTTCGCCATGCCGCTTGAGCTGCTCCGAACTGGTAGGCTGCTCTGGTTAGGCATAGCCTAACTGGTGCTAGCCTCGCCTGTCGGCTGCCGCCATGCCGTCTGAGCCGGTGAGCCCGTGCTGATTGGCATCGCCTATTCGCATCCGGTTATGCGAGTCAGGTCGGGTCAACCCGTAACCTGCACAGGTCGGGTTCGGGTTGAGAATCCTGACCCGTTTGCAAAAATGAGTCGGGTTCAGGTTGACCCATTTAGAACAGGGTCAATTCAGGTTCGATCCGAACCCGACCTGCAGGTCCTTTTTGACACCCGTACTTACAATCATCTATATTATAAAAGCTTTGCCATCCTAAATTTTGAACAAAAGTGTTTCTGTCCATCTCATTTGAAATATTTGTTCTTTCCTTAGTAAAAACAAATTAATTTTAATCTGAACATCCAAATTTCTTCTCTAAATAAAATAAATCTGAATTTTAATTTATGAAACTTATTTAAGGAGTGTGACACTTTATTTTTTATAATATATAACATACAAAAATTTTAATTTATGCATGCCTCACAAATAAATCCAAAAATAAAACAAGAAGGATTAGAACAAGTTGCATCGATGTTCCGCTGACCAGTTCTAATTATTAGTAAAAAAAAAACTTCTTAAGAAGTTAAATGTAGCTTTCTTGCAAAGAACATCGCTTTCATTTTCATGCCATGATCAACTTAAGCAAGAAAAACTAATAACCATGCAGTGTTTCCTATAAAGAAAAAAACATATCGGAACCTTCCTTTTTAACATTTATAGACTAAATTCAAGTATCACTTAAGGAGTGGGGCACTTTTCCTTTTTTTTTTTTGGTTTAATAATATGCCACATATGAAGATTTTAGGGATCTAAACTAATCCAAATAAAAAAGGATTATACCTACTTGCATCAAACTTCCCAATGATCAAATAAAGTCATATTGACAAGTTAATTGTTAGTAGAAAAAACAAGAACATCCCTTAAGCTGTTGGATGTGGTTTTCTTACAGTCAAACTGATCTTTTAATATGCTAAATTTATTGTTAATTTGTTAAAAAAGAAGCTACCTCATGCTTGGCTACAATTTTGTTAGAAACTTCCCCCTTTTTTTTATAATATTTATTGTATCAATTTCATTTTAATGTCAGGATCAACTTATGCATGCAGAGAACATCATTTCATTTACCATAATGATAACAATGCTAATAGATAGAGACCTTTGGCTCTTAGGATCTTTTTTTTTTTTTTTTTGATTGTAGCTCTTTGAGTGTTAGTAGGCAATTGATCACTTTAAGGTCTTGTAATCTTTTTCTTAATCAACATGTAGGCCCTATATATATTATTGTTTGAACTTTTTATTTTAAGATTTAAATTCTTGGCTTCCATTTTAGAGGTAAAAAATAGTAACATTGGGATCTCTAAATTACCCTTAAAAGTTGAAACTTCTATTTTTTTTATCTTTTAAATGAAATTGTTACTTTAGTTGAAACTTTCAAAAGAATGCCTTTGGAGATGAGACATATATGGCTTCATATAAGTTCACGAAAAACATAGAAATTTACTATGAAGTAAATATAATATATGAGCCGAAAACGCCGAGGTTCGATATTCATGTGTGAAATAGCTCTCCTCTAAGCGCCGCCTCGTGCGATTTTAGGGTTTCTTTCCTTTGTCCTGCAATCGGTGGCCTTCTCTTCTGATCGTCGAGTTTTTTTCTCTGCTTGAACGTTCTGACATTCGAGTTTCGGTCTATCCCTGCTTGGGCTTCGTGGTATGGCGGGGGCCTCATCCTCGACGCCTTGGGGAAATGTTTCATCCCATCAGCAAGATCCAAAAAAAGGTCTTTTCAACTTGGACTCTAGCGGTCCATCTCCTCCTCAATCTCGTTCGTTCAAGGATGTGCTATCTGGTTCTGTTAACGGTGATACCCTTCCTTCCTTAACGCATTCGACTTTTAATGGTGTTCCGGCGATTTTACTTTCTGATGAAGAAGTGATTCAACTTGCTAGCCCGTTTCAATTTACATTAGTTGGAAAATTTGGTATTCGTAGGCCTAATCTTGATTCTATTCGTGCTTTCTTCGGTGGTTTAAAACTGTCGGGTTTTTACTCTGTTGGGTTGCTTGATCCTAAACATGTTGCGATCCAGCTCTCGAACGATTTAGATTACAGTCGTATTTTTGCTCGTCGATCTTACTTCATTTTGAACTGTCAAATGCGTATTTTGAAATGGACCCTGTTCTTCGACGTCAGGGAAGAATCACCGATAGTCCCTATCTGGATCTCGTTTCCTAATATTAGATTACATTTTTTTAATACTAAAATTTTACATGCACTTGGTTCTATCTTCGGTCGCCCCTTGCAAACGGATCAGGCTACTGCGTCTAGAACTCGTCCGTCTCTGGCTAGAGTTTTAGTCGAAGTTGACATCACTAAAAAACATGCTAAGGAGGTTTGGGTAGGTTCTAAAGCGTTTGGTTACTTGCAAAAGGTTGAATTTGAAAAGGTTGTAGTCATTGTAAGACACATGGGCATACTATCTCTGAATGCTTTAAACTTCATCCTAATTTAAAAAAAAATACTACCCCTGCTGGTGATATTGTGGCTCAAAATATTAGTCATGAGAAGGTTGATGGAAAAGTGGCTCCTAATGCTTTAAATGAGAATATTTCTCAACGGTCTCCTTTGGAGCAGGTGGTGGATATTAACAATAACATTGAGATTATTAGTACTAATCCGGCTGGTGATACGGATAAAGTAGATAATCCTAAAAATATTTCTGTTTTATTTCCTGAAAAAGTTACTTTTAAGGAGAACTCTTGTGAGGATAATGTTTTAAATCTTGAGAAAAGTGATAAGATTCCTAATTTGTTTGTCTCCATTGATTCGATGCTTAATAATGTTGATAGTTCTCAACTTTTGCTTAATGATAATAGTTGTGTGAATGATATCGTTTTGGAGGAAGGTGAAATTCTTCCTAATGGATCTACCTCTAAGGCGCATCTTATTAATCAAGAAAATGTGGATCCAATGTCTTCTTCTGATATCTTTGATAGTGGTAACAAAACTATTGAGGAAGAAGGAACCTTTAAGGTGGTTAAGAAGAAAAAGAAAAATGGTAAAGCCCCTTTACCTGATACACCCCGTTCTACTAGGGATCAAAATGTTTCAAAAAGTTCTAATGATTAAAGCCCTTGTTTGGAATGTGAGGGGTATTGGGGGGAAGGAGTCTAAAATTGGAGTTAGAAATCTTTGTCGTATTAACAATATTCAATTGTTGGTATTGCTGGAGCCTTTTATTTCTTCTGATAAACTTGATTCTACTGCTACTTTTTTGGGTTTTGATATGAAGTTTGCCAATATTTCTATTAAAATTTGGATTATGTGGAAGAGTTATTTCAATATTAACATTATTTCTGATTTTGCTCAAGTTGTTCATATGCAAATATCTTATTTCAATTTTAAGTTCAATGCTTCTTTCGTCTATGCTGCTTCTACTAGATTGGGTAGGCTCCCTCTGTGGGAGCTTTTATCTGATTTTGCTATGAACTCTAATGGCCCTTGGTGTGTTGGGGGTGATTTTAATATTGTTTCTAATGTGAATGAAAGAGTGGGAGGTAACCCTCCTAATAATGGTGCTATGGAAGACTTTAATTTTATGATATCTGATTGTAATTTACATGGCATTGGTTTTACTGGTGGTGCTTTTACTTGGAGTAGAACTAACATTTGGCAAAGACTGGATAGGATGCTTTTTAATAATGATTGGGTCAGGAACTTCCCTACGACTCATGTTCAGCATTTAAGTAGAACTCTCTTTGATCATGCCCCTTTACTTATTAATTTGTATACTACCACTTATAATTATCCTAATACTTTTAGATTCCAAAACATGTGGTTAACCCATAAGGATTTTATGGAGGTGGTTAGTAATAATTGGAATGCCATCATTTATCCTGACAATAGTATCAAAGGTATGGGTCGCCTTTGGGCTAAGCTTAGTAGATTAAAACAGGTTCTGAATTGGTGGAATAAAAAGGTGTTTAAAAATTTGTTCTCGAACATTAAAGATGCTGAAAACAATGTGTTAGGATTAGAAAAGGAATTTTTGGAAAATCCCACTAGTGCTAATATGTTTATTCTGAATAATTCTAAAAATTATCTTTTCCAATTGCAACATCAGGAGGAAATTTACTGAAAACAAAAGGCTTCCACTAAATTAATCTTGGATGGGGATAGAAATACTAAGTTCTTTCATACTTTGGCTAATAAAAATAAAATGAGGAGTCATATTCATAAAATTGTTAGTAATAATGGTTGTGTCTATGACACTGAGGATATGATTATTAACTCTGGGGTGGATCATTTTAGAGAAGTGTTTAATAGAGATAGTTGTATTGGTCCTATAGTTAATCCCTATGTGATCCCTCAGGTTCTTGATGAGGAAGATAATCTTTTCCTTACTCAAATACCTTCCGAGGAGGATATTTGGGTGACTGTTAAGAACATGAATGGGGAGTCTATTGCTGGTCCGGATGGTTTCACTACGAAATTCTTTATTACTGCTTGGGAGATTATTAAGGGTGATGTGGTGGAGTCTGTTCATGATTTTTTTAAGGGGAATTCGTATCCTAAATTTTTCTCTTCTACTAATATTGTGTTAATTCCTAAGAAGGATGCCATCATTAATTGGAATGATTTTAGACCTATTAGTCTTTGTACTTTTCTTAATAAACTTGTCTCTAAAATCATTGCTTCTAGATTGATGAAAATCCTACCTAGAATCATTTCTACTAATCAAACCGGTTTTATTAAAGGTAGAAGCATTTTTGATAATATTCTTCTTGCTCAAGAGATTGTCCATGATATTAATGCTAGAGTTTCTGGTGGCAACATCATTTTTAAATTAGATATCACTAAAGCTTATGATAATTTGAATTGGGAATTTCTTTATAAGGTGATGTCTCTTTTTGGTTTCAATCAATCTTTTATTATGCTTATTAAAAATAGTATTGAAAATTATTTTTTTCTGTCATGATAAATGGTAGAAAACATGGTTTTTTTAATTCTTCTCATGGCCTTAGACAAGGAGATCCCCTGTCACCTGCTCTTTTTATTATAGCTGTTGAATATCTTTCTAGAGGCCTTGAAGAGTTGTATGCTAGATATCATTCTATGTATTTTCATTCTATTGGTGGTTTTCCTATTACTCATCTTAGTTTTGCTGATGATTTTATAGTGTTCTCTAATGCTTCCATTCGGAATGTTAAAAAATTAATGGTTTTTCTGGATCAATTCCAGGATATTAGTGGTCTGTCCATCAACAAGGATAAGAGTTGTTTCTTATCTGGTAAGTCGGTGAGTCACAATAGGATTGATTGTTTCAAAAGAATTTGTGGATTTAACTCTACTTTACTTCCTATAAAATATTTAGGTACTCCTCTTTTTAAAGGTAGAAAAAGGACTCATTGTTTGACAGTATTTTTACTATGTTCCAAAAAAAGCTTCTAAATTGGTCTTCTAAATTTCTCTCTTTTGGTGGTAGGTTGGTTCTGATTAAAAGTGTTATTAATTCTATTCCTATTTATATTTTACATACGTTGCAACCTAATGCCACTATTTGTTTGAGATTAGAGCGTATGATTAATAAATTTTTTTGGGGTTCTAATTTCAATCAATCTTCTATTAAGTGGGCGTCCTAGAATAAAGGATGTGGGGTTTACAATGAAGGTGGTTTAGGTTGCAAGAGTATTTTGGATACTTCTCATGCCTTTTCTCACAAATTATGATTTTCTTTTCGTGCTAATAACAGCTTATGGGCTAAGTTTATGAATACTAAGTATTGCAAAGATCTTCATCCTTTGGTTTGCTATGCTAAATCTTCTGACTCTTTTGTTTGGAAAAGACTGT
Source organism: Dendrobium chrysotoxum (assembly GCA_019925795.1). Lineage (NCBI taxonomy): Eukaryota > Viridiplantae > Streptophyta > Magnoliopsida > Asparagales > Orchidaceae > Dendrobium > Dendrobium chrysotoxum. Next base: position 90,727,980 of record CM034314.1, on the reverse strand, counting down.
GCAAAATTAAGTGGGAAGCTGAACATTTTATTCAATGGGGTCTGGGAGAAGGTAAAGTTTCTTTCTGGCAAGATAATTGGTTGGGCTCCAGCTCTATTGATAATTACTTGAATACTCATTCTATTGATAACTGCAAAGTTTATAATTTCATTCATAATGGTCAGTGGAATGTGAGTAAACTGTTAGAAACTATCCCTCAAGAGTTGATTGCCATTATTTTGAAAATTCCTTTACAGCTTGATTGTAATGATAAAATTCTTTTTAATATTTCTTCCTCTGGTAATTTTAATTTGAAGGATATTTGGAATGTCACTAGAATGAAGAGGGTTGTTTCTCAAATTTTTGCGTCGATTTGGCATAATAATATTCCTTTATCCTACTCTATTTTAGCTTGGAGATGTCTTAAGGGCTATCTCCCTGTTGATGAATTAATTAAGAAAAAAGGTTTCTCTTTTCCTTCTAAATGCCAATGTTATTTTAACATCGAGGATATTAATCACATTTTTCTGACTAGTAATATTGCCCAGAAAGTGTGGTGTCATTTTATAAATTTGACTGATAAAAGTTTTTTCAATTTTAACGGTAATGTTGCTTCCATTCTTAAGTATTGGTTTACTACTACTAAAGGCCATATTTATAATTTACTGCCCATTCTCATTTTGTGGTTTATTTGGAAGGCTAGGAATGATTCTAAATATAATGATATTAGTATGGATGCTAATCAAATCATTTTCAATATAAGGAATAGAATTTTGCAATTCCAGTCAACCAAGCTTATTTCTATAAAAAATTTCAAGCATGATCATCATTTAGCTATTGCTCTTGGTATTTCTCTGGTGGAGGATTCTGTGGAAAAATGTGACCGTATTGTGAGGTGGTTTAGACCTTCACAATCTTTTATGAAGCTTAATTCGGATGGTTCTGTGAATACCAATAAGGCTGGTATGGGTGGTTTGATTCGTAATAGTAATGGTGATGTCATTTGGGCTTATGCTGCTCCTCTTCCTTATTGTTCCGTTATTTCTGCTGAGCTGATGGGTTTGAATTATGGTTTAAAATTTTGTCTTGGAATGGGTATTCATCAGGTGGCTATTGAAGTTGACGCTATGATGTTAATTCATATTGTTGTTAATGATAATCTTGGCAGCCCTGCTGATTTTTATACCATTCGTTCCATTAAGCAGTCCCTTGCTAATTTAAACTTTACTATTTCTCACATATTTTGTGAGGGCAATGCATGTGCTGATTGGTTAGCCAAGTGGGGCTGCAATAGTAATAGTTACAAGAGTTTTCTGACTCCAATTTGCTGCAGCAACTTACTGGTTTGGTTAAGTTGGATAAATGTGGGTTGCCTTATATCAGAAAGGTGTGAGTTATTTCCTCTGTTCTGCTGTTGGTTATGTCATCTATTTGCGGGTGTTTTGGTTGGGTGGTTTGGTTTTTTTGGTTGGCTGGCTTGCTTTACTGAAATTGGTATCTCTTTTTCTGATTGCTTTTGGATTTTCGAGCAGTTGTGGTGTTGTTGGATTACATGTGTGGGATTTCCTCTCTCAAGTTAGTTCTGTTTGCTTCAGTGGTGTTGTCCCTCTCGAACTGCGTCTATTGGCTCTTTCATAGGCTGGTATTCTTTCTCTGTCTGGTTGGTTTTTTATGATGCTATCTTACTTGTCGGTTTTAGCTGGTGTTAGTGGTTGTGAGATGTTCTTTCTGGATCTATTTATGCATCTTTCGGGTGTTATTACGGATGGTAAGTTGTCCGTCTGGTTGATTGGCCCCTATTATGCTGTGAGGCGTTTAACTGTTCATATGGTTAATAGTTTGGTGGTTATTGGTTTGGAGGGTAATGAGTCTATTTTCAGTCTTAAAATCATTTCCAATTCTTCCCTTTCTCCTTTGGGTGCTGCTCTGTGCTATCATTGTGATTTTGTTTTCTATAATTATTTGGCTTTTGAATTATTAAATCCCAAAGGTGGTAGGTATTCTAATTTATGGTATTTCTGTTTCCATATTCATTGTAATTTAAACTGGTTGCATTGAAGAAATTTTTTGTGTGCAGATGAGCAGGGATCCTTCTGGATTTTTCAATTATTGTATCTACTCAGGTTTTATGCGCTTGACATTTTCTTTTTTTGCCTGTGGAAGAATGTGCTCAATGATGATCTTTATGATTTCCTTTTTTGGGTGCTGTCTACTTGCAGCCCTAGAATGTTATTAGGTTTTTTTGTACTGTTAGTTAAGGAACCTCTGGCTCTTAAGTTTTATTTTGAATTTTTTTGTAGCTCTTCTGAGCAGTAGTTTCGAGCTGGAGGATCCTTTTAAGGACTGTGTAACCTTTTTCATTATTAACTCGTAGGGCCCCACCGCTGGGCTTTCCCCCCAAAAAAAAAATATATATATATATAATATATGAGTAATTAATCAACTTATATGTTACAGTCAAGTTAGAAACATTATTTGACTAGAGAAAATCCAATGTAAGCATATATAATTTAAAAACTTTATCTTTAAATTCTTTTATAATCATTTATATTATAAAAGCTCCAAAATTTTGAGCAAAAATCTTTCTGATTTCCCCATTTGAAATATTAGTTCCACCATTAGTTAAAATAAATCTTAAAATTCATTCTAATCAAATTTTAATCAAAACTCTAAATTTTTTTCCTAAATAAAATAAGTCTTAATTTTAATTTACAAAACTTGCTTAAGGAGTATAACACTTTATTTTTTATAATATATTACAACTGAAGATTTAATCTACGTTGGCCTCTAAAATAAATCCAAAAATAAAACAAGTAGAATTAAACCCACTTGCAATGAAACTTTCACCGACCAGTTCTAATTGTTAATAGAAAAAAAACAAAAAACCTACTAAAGAAGTTAAATGTAACTTTCTTGTAAAGAAGATCGGTTATGCAAAAAACATCACTTTCATTTTCATATCATGGGGAATTTCTGCAAATAAATACCACTTCAATTATCATGATAATTAACATCCATGCAACGTTTGCTAAAGAATTTGAAAAAAAAAATATGAACCTTCCTTTTTAGCATATATAAACTAAATTCAAAATGGTTAAGAAAATAAAAATAAAAATAAAGTATAATATTTATTATATCAAGTTTATTTAGGGTTTAGGAACAACTTATACATGCCGAGAACATCATTTCATTTACCATGATAAGTTTTTGTTATGAATAATGGAAGTCGTAGATCAAAAGCTTTGAATGAAATAAAAAAATTAAATTATTGACTAAGGACATAAAAGAAAAAATTGCACTAACAACCAAGAATAAGAGCTAATAGAAGTCATATTTGATGCGAATAGCTCGATGGAGGCAAAAATTAAAAAAGAAACTTCTATAAATCTAAAATGACAAAGAAAAATAACTCATAAGAAAGAATAAGACAATCATATATATATATATATATATATATATATATATATATATATATATATATATATATATATATATATATGTGGCTTTAGATAAAATTATCTGCAACATCTCTTTGCTACATCCTCAACCATGCGAGCAAGAATAGTATATGTAAGTACACTATAAATGCACGACAATAATCAGAGTTAGGTTGAGAACAATCATCATTAATTAGATCCCATAAAACAATATGAGTTTAGTTTTTGGTTAAAACTCACAGAAGGCTTACATGTTCATATCAAAAAAAAGGATTACAAGTCATTAGAGGGATCCACTACTCACTAGACGCTCAAAGAGCTACAATCAAAAGAGGAAAAAACCAAACGAGTTATAGATCCCTATCTGATTAGAATAAGAAAAAAGGCAAGTAACCTAAACCCAAACTTGAATATATCAATTAGCACTCATATATCATCTGATAATCTGCAAAAAAGAAAGAGAAAGCATAAATATAGCAAAAAAGCATCACACCTACAAAACAGAGAGATTAGTTAAGAAATACCAAAGGACTTAACAAGGCAACACCACCACAACCAACACCAACCAGAGGCAAAACAAAAACAACAAGCAGACAAAAGAAGAATAACTAGAAGCTTAATTGCACAAACCTTCAACAAAAATGAAAGGATACATAGAACTCAGTCAGGAGAACCCAGACAACAAAAATCTAAGAGAAAGGATTAAAAACCAACCCAACAAAATAAAACAAATCTTGAAGAGCAACAAGAGGAGAAACAATACCCAGACAACCAGAGGGCTACCCACCAGAGGCAAACATACTAGGACTCTAACCAACAGCCTCCAGATCAAAACAAGAAGGCCAACCCAACATAAAACAAGAAATTACAAAATTATGAGTAGCCAACAAACCCACAGAGATGCACCAGATAGAGAAAACCCAACAGGACAAAACAAACCATGAACCCCAGCTCATCAGAATAGGGAAACCCAGCTTGAATGAGCAAAAAAAACCCCATAGAAGAAACAACAAAAAAACAGGCCATAGGCACAAAGAAAATGCAAGATCCACCTTGTGCCAAAGGCCCAACCAAGGCACTAAAACAAAGTAAGAATTACCAGAAAGTGGCCCCAGGATAACAAGCCAACTAGCTAATTAATAATGTAAGGCAATCCTTAAGCATCCAGCAGATATCTACCTTTCAGAATAGCATGAGCATTTAACATGCTGAAAGGCCCAAAATTATTTCTTAAAGACCCTTCCTTAGCCAACCACACCGCACACGCATTAGCAACCTTTTAATATAAGAAATTCTGAAAGTAAGCTTACTCAATGAAGCCATAATCTTTTCAAACATATAAAAATTATTAGCATTAAGGTATTTTTTTGGTAATGATCAAAGAAACCAATCTTTTAGAATCCATTTCAATCCATAATTTCTGAATGTTGTTGTCATAGCACATCCTTAAACCTTTAAATAGACCATACAAATCAACACTTAAAGCATCATAATTTTGCATATTAGAGGCCACTCACCAGCTTGCCATTATGATTACAAATAAAACCACCTCAACCATAACCAGAACTCAAAGAAAAACCATGAATGTTACGTTTAAACTCATCAAAAGAAGGCTTAGACCACTTGATAATCATATATTAGGAGAAGAGACTCTATTAGAATTATCATGATGAATATTAAATAAAGTAAGCCGATCTTTCCTCCCTGTAAAATGCTTGAAATTTAACAAACCAACCTTGAAGAGCTGTTGAATTTTGAAAGACAAAGAACTTATAACCCTTTGAGGGCACATTTTAATACCATTGTGCTTGCTTTTATTCCTTTCAACCCAAAGAAGCCAGAAAGACCAATAAGGGGATGACAGTGAAAATATGCCTTTTAACTTTTTTATAAAACCAACCATATTAAAAAGAGATAATAATATTATTATTAAAACCATTTTTAAATTGCAAGCATTTCTCTAAAGCAATTTAGACTTTGGCAGCAAAAGGACCATTCAAAAGACATGGCTAATTGTATCAATATAATAACAACATTGACACTTAGAAACCAAACCTAAATCTTTTTCTTGTAACCTAGTATCAGCAGAAATATAGCCTTTTAAAATTCTCTATGATAGCATAGAAGAGTTTAAAGGAGTACATGAATTATAGATTATACCAAAAGTAGGGATAACATCTTTTTTGTTTCTATAAAAGTGCCAAACTTTATTAAGACTAAAGTCACCATCCTCAGATAATTTAAACATAATTTGGTCATTATAATTACTATTAATGGGAGTGTTACATAGGTTATCCACCAAGCTTTGAGGAATAAATTCAAGATGGCAATTTTAGACCAAATATCATTGCTGATGAACCAAGACAGCTTTAATGAGGAGGTACAATGAGTTTCTATTAGCAAGCATTACAAATAATTATACAATGGAATTAGTTACTATCGTGACTTTTACTCTACAACCGTAGTTTATTTAGTTAATTTAAGAAATTTGTGACTAATAGTTGCTTTTACTAGTTGTATAATATATAGCATATCATGCACTAAAACTCTCATATAATAAACAAAGGTAAGGCAAAGTTAAACCATATTGGCCAAAAAAAAACTCCAGCACTCCAGCCGCCAAGTGTATCACAATTATATTCAAAAATTTTTCTTATCACACAAAACTTTGAGTAATTAGCTATTCTCCATAGTTTTTAATCTATAACAAGACAACTTTCAACTCCTCTTTACTCCTTAATCTACACCAAAGCCATTTCCCAAACAAAACTAACAAATAGAAAAAATATATATAGTTATAATTAGTATCCCACTGCTAACAAAATGCATCTATAGCCATTGGAGCATTTGTGCAAACACCATGTGTGCACTGACCTAGATGAAGGGTGTCATAGAGGGCTGAATCATTGGGAGTTCCACACCTTTTTGGATCTTCATAGAGTTCATTAAAAACCATTTGCACCTGCAATCCATTAGCATCAATGCAATTGAAATCTGGGAAATTGACAACACATGAGACAGTGCCAATCCTTGCTTCTGTTCAAAGTGGGAGGTCTGCTCAGGATGAAGCACTGGCTTGATAATTAGTTCACGTCTGTTGTGAAGCCCATGAAAGACCGTGTGGCACAAGAGTATCGAACTCTGTAGGTTCGGTAGCCTCTTGTTCTAGATGAAATAGCTTGTCATGATTGTGAGTAGTAGGCCCAGGTTCAAACTTGCCGTTCAAAACTTCATGTAGGAGCTGGACCAAGATCCCATTTGTATCATTCAAGTCAACCATTGCACAGCTGCTTCATCAGTTGCAAGTTCGAGATCTGCCTGCTGGTTGCATTCGTCATCCTCAAGAGAGTCCAAAGCCTATTTGTACCTTCCTTCAGTTTAGCGGGATTGCCATGAGGTAGGGCAAGCTTGGAAGGGGGAGAAGGCAGGGAGCCTAGGAGATATAGGCTAAATCAGGGCTAGGGCGAGTTTCGGTGCTGGGAGAAAGAGGCGGGCATGGGAGACGGAGGCGGGAGCGGGAGCGGAACGGCATGAGTTAGGGCAATGTATTGTGAGGAAATAAAATAAATCTCTCTACTAGTGGTTTAAATCGCTATTTTTAGTAGCAATTTTAATCGCTACTAATTAAAGGGGTTAAAATTACTATTATAGGTGGCATATAGCAGTGGTTTTAAAATCGCTATAATGTTCCTCTAATTTATGTGAAATGATCATACAAAAATACAGCAAGTAAAGCTTTCCTGATAAACTGTGAGTAAACTATTACTTTTTTCCATTAATTTATCTTTCTGAATATTTAAAAGGGAGCATGCTAAACCCATGATAGTCTCATGTACCTTAATAATCTCTCTCACGCCTCAGTGCTCTCCATATTTATCATAAACTTAAATCATCCACCAAAAAAGAAGTATAATGAATACATCAACCACATAAAATGAAGCGTGATAAGCTTAATAAAATAATCAGAAATAAAATTCTCTAGATAAACAAATTGAAAAGAAGCATGCATGATCATAATTATAAGCTAGAAGTACAGAGTGAGAATCTATTAAACACGATGATTAACTATATGATAGTGTGGTAACCAAGAGATGATATATCATGTTTCCCTTTCATCAGGTAAACTAGTTAATCAACAATTTAAAGAAGATAGTTTCTTAAAAAAAAAAAGAAGAAGAAGGAAATTTCTTATTGTTTGTAACAAAGCTCTATTTGAGCAGTTTATTGTTCATAAAATATTTTTTTGTTGTTTAGCTTTCTCTTACTTCATTTATTATATGTAGAACTCTATTTAATTTACTTGTGATATGCTTTTTTTTAGTTCCTTGTTTGTCTTTCTACCGACCTTGATGATATAAGTTAAAAGGGTGTTGATTAGGGTTACCTTTCTATAAGAAAGGTTAAAAACAAAGAAAATTTCTTTAGTTTGAATTTAAGTTTCACCTACTTCACATAAAATATATATATTGAAGGGCTAATTGGCTCCAATATTTAGCTTAGAATTGGCAAGGATTCAAATAGTTCTCTTAGTCACGTGAATCTTACTGCTTATAAACTGTGGAAGATCTACAGAACTTCATATCATTATTCTCTAATTCTTCTTCATTTAAATTGTAAGTCTTGAAAATATATGTCGAACAATTAACTAAGATATAAATCATATTTAACATCTCTCATGCCAAATTATTTTCAGGGAACAGTGCTCGGAGAATTTACTTAATTTGAATTTGTATTCTACTTATAGCCAAACAGTTCTTAGATCTAATGAGAAGTAGAGGCCTTAGGCAACCTATAATTTTATTGAAGATTAGAGGGATTAATCATGAGAAATTAAAGAAAGAGAGGCGATATTGGCGCGGCTCAATCGGACGACAAGACCAATACATATTCTATTTCATTGGCCAAGCAGTTGGATTGAACAGCACCAATACACCATCGATCTCCGACGGCCACTTCCTCCCTTATTTTTCCCTTTCTTTCTAACTCAACACTTAAAAGAAAAAGATGATGAAGATGAAGAAGAAGAAGAAGAAGAGAAAAAAACTCAATTAAAACAGAAACTTGAGCCGGCTAAGCTAAAGCAAGAGAGAGAGAGAGAGATGGATTGGTTCATAATGCTGAAAAGATCCATTATTTATAGGCGGATTGAAGGGGCAGAAGAATTAATTAATATTAAACGACGGCTGGAAACCAACAAACTGCTCAAAGCTCAACGACTGTTTCTCTTCGCCAATGACAACTCTATTGGACAAAACGTCTTCCCGTTTGCTTGCCGGCTCAGCATTGCATTCATTAGACAGTGAAGTTAGATTTTTTTTTTTTAATTTTAATTTCATTATACAGGCTATAGTTAATGTTTACGTATCTGAACAAACTCAACCCTTCAATAACATTTTCAAATTGGGATATACCCAGTCAAAATATGAGGTACAGGTGCACTATAGTTCTGATTGGACTAGAATCCAAGTGCAAATTACTATGAATATTTTGAGTAATAATATAATACCTAGATCTACGATTTGAAAGTAATTTTTATGCAAACTTAGAGAATTCCAATAAATAAAATGTTCCTGTGATCTTGAAGAAATTATTATGATATTTATATAAAGAGAGAGAGAGAGAGAGAGAGAGAGAGAGAGAGAGAGAGAGAGAGAGAGAGAGAGGTTTAAATGTATGCATGTCCTTACATGTAGATTGTCTCGGAGAAGGGGGTTAGATGATGGGGTCATAGTTATGATTATATTTTATATTTTTCTGGCATGAATCGTTATTCAACAAAAACAACATGATCCGTGCTTGCGGGTTGGTAGAGCAGTATATTCAGACTTATTCTTGTTAGATTATTATTTTTCAAGTATTTCTCCATCCTCTACGTCCCTTTTAGTTTCGTCTATTATAAACTTTGGTAGCGATCTGTTGAAGAAGACATAAAGATCAATGGCCAAGTCATACATAATGTATTGGATTTTTTTAACTAAATCTTGTATTTATACGTGGTGCGTCAATAAATTCTTGGTAATATTATATTTGTTTAATTAGTATGTTGATATGTATGTTCACTGAAATTATCGAAAAAAGAAAAAAATTCATATTTATTAAAAAGATTACTATGTAGTCAGAATAATTTATCAAATGCCTTTCAATGATGTCGAATTTTGGTTGTATTTGTCTTACAAACAATCAAGCTTCTAAGGAAATTGAATTTTCCAATATACATAATATGTTAGCTCGAATTCCAGTAAAAATGTATATATATATATATATATATATATATATATATATATATATATATATATATATATATATATATATATATATATATGACGCTTGATGTGAAATAATGTTTTTAAAATATTGAAAACTATATATATATAACTATATTAATGTTAAATTTAAGTTTAAGGAGTGCAATAAAATAATGATTAGTTTAAACATTTTAGGTGATCAGATGACAATGCTATGTGATTGCTTATGATATGTTTGATCGATCTCCTTTAAGAAGAGAAAATCATAGATGTAGAAGTTAAGTATAAATCTTAAGAGTTGACGTCAAGACTTAAGAGTTGGGTCAATGACATGCATTAATCTTAATGGTAAAAACATGAATTGACCTTGTAATCTTTTTTTTGAATTAACACGAAGGCCCCACCGCGGGTTTCCCCAAAAAAAAAAAAAATGTTGGTGGCAACATGCAAAGGAGTCAATTAGCATTGCCACTAGTTTGTTTGTTTTTTATTTTTTATTTTTTTATTTTTTTGGATAAAACCCATAGAGGGGCCTATAGGGTAATTCAAAAAATGGATACTAGCTCTATTCTGCTTATTTTTCTCCTTTCTCCTGGTATAATCGAGGGTGCCCAAATCTCTAATTAAATCATCCAAAACACTCTCACCTATTCATAGACTTCACTCATTAGATTTGCGAATATCTGTGAACATGTCTCATAGGAGATTTGAGTATTGTTTCTCAAAATTCCTTCTTATCCTATCATTATGTTGGGACAACCACCTAAAATCTTTCTCACTGACATAGATAACGAAGAGGAAGTACGTTAGAGTATCTAAAATTCATAGTTATTATTATTACTCCTAATGTATCTCAAAATCCTTGAACCACACATCCCAAACATCTTGTGAAATTTTCTTCTAAGAAATATCTAAAACATCAATCATACTTGCTCCTTATGATATCTCTGATTTTATGCATAACATACCTTAATAGGAACCTATAATACCAATTAAAATTTCTATGTCAGTATAAGTTAACCAGCTTAAATAAAAAAAAAAAAACATTACAGTTAGTAATGAATAATTGATTATATTCTTTACCTGAGTCTTGTAACTGAATAACCTCCTGTAAAATATCATAGTAGTCATATTCATTGTCAGAGTGAGTGTTCCTCTATGAGAGGCTCAACATCTTGCTAGTTAAGGAGGACATACAACATTGATGCCTTTATCTCCATATTATTTAAATATCTAGAGGTACATTTACCAGATGGCTTCCCATGCTCAATAAACACTGATAATTTTGATTCATATCTACCCTCCTCTTCAACCTCTACATTGTGTCCAACTTTTGTTCTACAACTTGTGCCACGTAGTGCGATGTAGTAGGAATAAAAATTGGTTATCTCATGTGAAAGATAGGCTTTACATATTAACAACATGCAACTATTGTTATAGCAATCTATTTTTTAGTAGTCAATCACAACTTTGATACTAATTTCTTAGTCTTTTACAAGTCTGCTGGAATTAAATTATCCACATGATTTGTTTCCTTAAATAGACCTATAAGTTCATTGAAACACTCTTGAGAAATACTATATTTAATCTCGATCAATACTAAGCATCCTAGCCGCAACTAATAACTCAAAATGAGTGTTGTACCATCCCTAATTGGTTGTTGAGTTGCACACAGTAATTCATAGAAGTTTTGTGCATTGATGTTATGAGGCTTCTCTGTGTGTTCTCTAAATTCTGAGCCGGCTATATTTAAAACTATTTCTTCATACATCCTTGTATTCTCCTTCTTTATTATTTTGAAAGTGGTTGAAGGGTCTTGTTAAAAGTCAAAATGTGGTTTGACTCTTCATACGAAGTTTAGAGCCAATAACTTGGTAGGAATCCTCAATGATATAAATCTAACATAATCTTATCGAGTACAAGGTATGCTTAATTTTTATTTTTTGAGCAAAGACACCTAAACCTCTCATATGATCAAAATAAAGGTAGCTGACATGCAATGAGAATAAAATAATCAACTCCCTTTACAAATTCATCACTAAGTGACTTTTATCCCGATAACAATCTATTATATCCAAGACATTTGACATTAGATATCCATTTGTAACTTGATCTAAGAAGCGAAAGCATAAAATTGGGAAGGTGAAAATGAGGATTTTTTTTTTTACTTCCTATAAATTAATTTAAGATTTAAATTTTTTAAAATTAAATTTTAAATGTTATTTCTATTTTCTACATCCATAACTTTGGAATCATAACAATAATGTACATTACATGTATGAGAAACTTTAATCTAAGAAAGATTTAAAGAAAAAGTCACATAAAACTAAAACATTGATGCTCATTTAAAACAAAATATAATAGATGAAATTAATTGAAAATGATTAAAATGATGAAGATTTACCCTTATATTTTCCAAAAAAATGGAGCAAATTGGCCAATCAACGGCGATGGGAGACAATGAGGTGAGTTGCGAGGGGAGTTCTGTATGAAATGAGAGGGAAAAGCTGTCAAGGATGAAATAGTGCCTTCTTCGGTGGAATTGCTGACGAATTTTTTTATTGGAAATTAAGTAAAAAATTTCAACATTTTTTCGCCAGAATTTTGCCACTTGTCATAATAGGCAGTGGAATTTCCAGCTGAATTGCATCTCCTAGTTAAGATTTATTTTTGCATAAGTGTTTGTCTTCTTATGGTTGATACAAATTTTTAGGGATGATGAACTCCTCTGAGAAAGAAAATAAATGCGTAAAAATAGGATGAAAAATTTTTTCATCTTGATTTTGTTTCGAGCAAACCAAAACAACCTCCTTAGAAAGAAAGATTAAACACTAAAAATAAGAATATTTAAACTTGGCCGCCATTTACAATTGTGCATTATGAAGGGCAGTGTTTGATCTCTTCATGGAAAGAGCCCAGCCCTTGGGGGAAACTATGATTGTTTCTTTCATTTAATTTTTTTAATGGAAATTTTACTTATATTGAACCTCACCTTTAAAGATAAGATATATATGGTGTCATATAATTTCATAAAAAACTTAAAAATTTATTTTGAAGTAAATATAATATATAAATAATTAATCAACTCATATATTAAAATTATATCAGAAATATTATTAACTAAAGTTTTCGCTCTCGTCACCCCTTAATATCCAAAAAAATCCTATGTTTTCATACATAATTTAAAAGTTTTATCTTTAAATTATTTTATAATAATTTATATTATTAAAGTTTCATCATCCTAAATTTCGAGCAAAAATCTTTTTGATCTCCTCATTTGAAATTTTAGTTCCATCATTAGTCAAAAACTTTCTAATTCATGATAATCAATTTTTTTTCCTAAATAAAATGAGTCTTAATTTAATTTACAAAAATTTCTTAAAGAGTCTAATACTTTATTATTTTTTATAATATATCACATATGAAGATTTTAATCTACGTTGGCCTCTCAAATAAATCCAAAAAATAAAACAAGAAGGATTAAACCCACTTGCTTCAAACTTCCACCGACCAGTTCTAATTGTTAATAGAAAAACAAAAAAAAAAAAAACAAAACAAAAAATCCATTTAATGAGTTAAATGTAGCTTTCCTGTAAAGAAGATCGGTTATGCAAAGAACATCACTTTCATTTCATGTCAAGATCAACTTATGCAAAGAACATCACTTAAATTTTCACGATAATAATCATTAAACATTTCCTAAAGAATAAAAAATAAATCTGAACCTTCCTATATTTTGAGTACATGTTAGTTAGCTATTTCTATATTGTGTTATTATCATAGAAAAATTTGTCGAAGAGATTAATGAATGAATTTTTCAACATATGATGTCATTAGAAAGAGAATTTAATGATCAACGTCCTATTAAAACTTCTCTTATATTTATCATATTCTTTTCCTTTTACTATCAACATTTGTAGCCTTCTATTGATGTCGGGTGCTAATATTAGGGGTTTGAAGCTTCAAAGTTGGCGTTAATGTGATTATAATCATTCAAGATGTATTACAATGAAGACAAAAGTTATATACATGAAAATTATAACACATTCTAAGGAGGAAGAGATCGCCCATTAGAAGTTGAGGCAAAAGTTTAAAAGCTTGAAGATTATAAAAAACTTAAAAGGAACTCTTTTTTATGATAATGAAAAATATGTTGTCTCTATAAAAGTCCAATTAACAGTATAATTTTACAATAAGACTTCAGATTTATCCAGCTCTTAAATATACACTTTTGTATATTAATAGATAAGTTTGATTAACGAACTCTCAATCTTCTCATAAAAGTGACTTATAATTTTTTAGAGTTTGCCCCACGTAACAGACTAAGAGCTTTATATATCATTAAAATATATTTTAAATATTCAAATGTTTATAAAAACCTAAGACATCATAGTTACATATTTGAGTTAGTAAAAAAAAAAAAAGGATATTGTTCCTCAGTTAGAATATAGGGGCATTAGCTCTTTAGATGATAAAGAATTTACCATGCAGCATTGCTAAAAAAATTTTTAATTATATTTTTATTAAGTCATTTTTAATTAAATATCTTAAAAGAAATCTATTTTATTGTGTGGTTTGAGATGGCTATACTAGTTTTTTTTTTTTTTTTTTTTTTTTTGGGGGGGGAAAGCGTGGCGGTGGGGCCTTATGTGTTATGATTGCATTGAATTTAATCAATGATTACATAAGTTGTTGTGCTACTGCTCATTTTTTTTATCTGATTCCTTTGGCTTTAGGTAATTATAGTATGATTTTATTTATTGGGCTTAATGGGGGTTGGAATTATTTCTTTTGGAATTTCTATATTGGTTTGTAATTGAAGTATATATCCTTTTAATATGATATTTTCTATATTGATGGGTCTGATCTGGCTTCTTTAATTGTCTCTACTAATGTTAAGAATCATTTCTGTATTGATACTACTTATTTTGGGATTTGGATTGATTTGAGCAGTTGGTATAGTTCCTTTTTCAATGGTTAGACAAAATTTAGATACTGTATATGCCTGAGCTATATTTTATACATCACTTGCATTATTTCTTACTTTGACAATGTGGTTTTGTGGGCTAATGTGTATCTTAGATTTTGTAATTTATATTTGGGCCATGTTATTAGAAATGGTAGTTATTGTAATCTATTTAATTGGTTTTCTTTGATTCCTGTTTTTCAATGGATGGTGCACTTTAGATGTTGCACTTGCATGTGTTGGTTTTTGCCTCCTTCCATCTATTGCATTTGGGTTGCTGGTTTCTTTTTCTTGCATTTTTTTTTTTGGTCTATCATCTAGCCCTTGTATCCTCTTACTTGAGTTTAGATTTGGTGTGTTTTTTTTTATTATCTTTGTGTGTTATTTTGTGTGGACAGGTGGTTTTGTAGTGTTGGTTGATTGAATGTGTTAGGTTTGGATTCCTTGGGCCTTGTTCTTCCTTTGTAGTTATTGGTGGTTTTAACGGTTGTTCTCTCCTTGCTATTGTTGGTCCTTTCTTTTTGTTATTTTCCTTTTAGATTCTAGGTTGGTTGATTCAACTGGCCTAGGCTCTTCTGATTTATGGTTATGGCTTTAGAATTTGCTGGTGGTTTCTTCATTACTGAAGAGTTCGACTATGATTTGGGTTGCATTGGTATTGAGTTTGAAGAAGTCCATCTAACTATTTTCCTATAGTTTCTATCTTGTGCTCTTTTACTTCTTTTGTGGCTAGTTCCTTTTGCAGCTGTCGATGGTGATCAATGAATCTGATCTTGTGACTTTGGCATTTGTTGGTGGATACTACCTTCTGTGCCTTTTAAGTCTTTTTACAACTGATGCTTATCACGGGGATCTCGATCATAGATCTTTTGTTGGAGGTATTTGTGATTTTTCCTTCAGTTATTATTCTACTCATTTTTCCTTGTACTTCCTCTTTTTTGTAGGTATTGTTGATGGTACCATATTGGGCTTCAAAGTTGATTTGAGCTTGGGCTTTATTTTGGGGTGATGGATCCTTGCCTCCCTTTTCTCTTTCCTTTTTTCTTGTAATTAGTAGGGATCATGGGTTCCTTAGGTTTATTTTTGTTTAGATTGTAGCTCTTTGAGCATTAAAGAGCATTTGATCTCTTTAAGGACATGTAATTTTTTATTATTATTATTTGATGAATTAACACATAAGCTCATAATTGGGTTTTAACAAAAAAAAAGGCTCCATTTTTTTTGTACCAATAAATTCTACACATATTTATATTAGATTGGACTAAAAGTGATGGAAGCATGTGATATACATATATATATATATATATACCAAAATTTCATCATTTTTCTGATAAAATTGTCCATGCCTCTCGCTTTCCCCTAAGCGCCACCTCGTGCGATTTTAGGGTTTCTTTCCTTTGTCCTGCGATCGGTGGCCTTCTCTTCCGATCTTCGGGTATCTACTCTGCGTGATCGTTCTGACGTTCGAGTTTCGGTCTTGCCCTGCTTGGGCTTCGTGGTATGGCGGGGGCCTCGTCCTCGACGCCTTGGGGTAATGTTGCATCCCATCAACAAGATCCAAAAAAGGGCTTTTCAACTTGGACTCTAGCGGTCCTTCTCCAACTCAATCTCGTTCATTCAAAGATGTGCTATCTGGCTCTGTTAACGGTGATACCCTTCCTTCTTTAAAGCATTCGACTTTTAATGGTGTTCCGGCAATCTTACTTTCTGATGAAGAAGTGATTCAACTTGCTAGCCCGTTTCAATTTACATTAGTTGGAAAATTTGGTATTCGTAGGCCTAATCTTGATTCTATTCGTGCTTTCTTCGGTGGTTTAAAATTGTCGGGTTTTTACTCTGTTGGGCTGCTTAATCCTAAACATGTAGCGATCCAGCTATCGAATGATTTAGATTACAGTCGTATTTTTGCGCGTCGATCTTATTTCATTTTGAACTGTCAAATGCGTATTTTGAAATGGACCCCTTTCTTCGACGTCAGGGAAGAATCACCGATAGTCCCTATCTGGATCTCGTTTCCTAATCTTAGATTACATTTTTTTAATACTAAAATTTTACATGCACTTGGTTCTATCTTCGGCCGGCCTTTACAAACGGATCAAGCTACTGCATCTAGAACTCGTCCGTCTGTGGCGAGGGTTTTAGTCGAAGTTGACATTACTAAAAAACATGCTAAGGAAGTTTGGGTAGGTTCCAAAGCATTTGGTTACATGCAAAGAGTTGAATTTGAAAAAGTCCATGATTTTTGTAGTCATTGTAAAACACATGGGCATGCTATCTCAGATTGCTTTAAACTTCATCCTAATTTAAAAAAAAATATTAACCCGACTGGTGATATTGTGGCTCAAATTATTATCCATGATAAAGTTGATGGAAATGTGGCTCCTAATGCTTTAAATGAGAATATTTCTCAGCGGTCTCCTTTGGAACAGGTGGTGGATATTAACAATAACATTGAAATCATTAGTACTGATTCGGCGGGTGATAGGGATAATCTTGATCATCCTGAAGATATTTCTGTTTTATTTCCTGAAAAATTAACCTTTAAGGAGAAGCATTGTGAGGATAATGTTTTAAATCTTGAGAAAAGTGATAAACTTCCTAAGTTGTTTGTCTCCATTGATTCTATGCTTCAGAATGTTGATAGTTCTCATATTTTGCTTAATGATAATAGTGAGGTGAATGATATTGTTTTGGAGGAAGGTGAAATTCTTCCTAATAATAATACTGGATCTACTTCTACTGTGCATATTATTAATCAAGAAAATGTGGATCCTATGTCTTCTTCTCATATCCTTGATAGTGGTAACAAAAATATTGAGGAAGAAGGAACATTTAAAGTGGTTAAGAAGAAAAAGAAAAATGGTAAAGCCTCTTTACCTGATACACCCCGTTCTACTAGGGCTCAAAATGCTTTAAAAAGTTATAATGATTAAAGCCCTGGTTTGGAATGTGAGGGGTATTGGGGGGAAGGAGTCTAAAATTAGAGTTAAAAATCTTTGTCGTATTAACAATATTCTGTTGTTGGTTTTGCTAGAGCCTTTTATTTCTTCTAATAAAATTGTTTCTGCTGCTACCTTTTTGGGTTTTGATATGAACTTTGCCAATATTTCTAACAAAATTTGGATTATGTGGAAGAGTTATTTCAATGTTAACATTATTTTTGATTTTGAGCAAGTTGTTCATATGCAAATATCCTATTTCAATTTTAAGTTCAATGCTTCATTCGTCTATGCTGCTTCTACTAGATTGGGTAGGCTCCCTTTGTGGGAGCGTTTATCTGATTTTGCTTTGAGCTCTAATGACCCTTGGTGTGTTGGGGGTGATTTTAATATTGTTTCTAATGTGAATGAAAGAGTGGGAGGTAACCCTCCTAATAATGCTGCTATGGAAGATTTTAATTTTATGATATCTGACTGTAATTTACATGACATTGGTTTTACTGGTGGTGCTTTCACTTGGAGTAGAACCAACATTTGGCAAAGACTGGATAGGATGCTTTTTAATAATGATTGGGTTAGGAACTTCCCTATGACCCATATTCAGCATTTAAGTAGAACTTTCTCTGATCATTCCCCTCTGCTTATTAATTTGTCTACTACTACCTATAATTATCCTAATAATTTCAGATTCCAAAACATGTGGTTAACCCATAAGGATTTTATGGAGGTGGTTAGTAATAATTGGAATGCCATCATTTATCCTGACAATAATATCAAAGGTATGGGTCGCCTTTGGGCTAAGCTTAGTAGATTAAAACAGGTTCTGAATTGGTGGAACAAGAAGGTGTTTAAAAATTTGTTCTCCAACATTAAGGATGCTGAAAACAATGTGTTGGGATTAGAAAAGGAATTTTTGGAGAATCCCACTAGTGCTAATATGTCTATTCTGAATAATTGTAAAAATTCTCTTTTCCAATTGCAACATCAGGAGGAAATTTACTGGAAACAAAAGGCTTCTACTAAATTGATCCTGGATGGGGATTGGAATACTAAGTTCTTTCATACTTTGGCTAATAAGAATAAAATGAGGAGTCATATTCATAAAATTATTGGTAATAATGGTTATGTCTATGACTCTGAGGATATGATTATTAACTCTGGGGTGGATCATTTTAGAGAAGTTTTTAATAGAGACAGTTGTATTGGTCCTATGGTTAATCCCTATGTGATCCCCCGGGTTCTTGATGAGGAAGATAATCTTTTCCTTACTCAAATTCCTTCCGAGGAGGAGATTTGGGCTACTGTTAAGAACATGAATTGGGAGTCTATTGCTGGTCCGGATGGTTTTACTACGAAATTCTTTATTAAGGCTTGGGATATTTATTAAGGGTGATGTGGTGGAGTCTGTTCATGATTTTTTAAGGGGAATTCGTATCCTAAATTTTTCTCTTCTACTAATATTGTGTTAATTCCTAAGAAGGAAGCCATCAGTAATTGGAATGATTTTAGACCTATTAGTCTTTGTACTTTTCTTAATAAACTTGTCTCCAAAATCATTGCTTCTACATTGATGAAAATCCTCCCTAGAATCATTTCTATTAATCAAACCGGTTTTGTTAAAGGTAGAAGCATTTTTGATAATATTCTTCTTGCTCAAGAGATTGTTCATGATATTAATGCTAGAATTTCTGGTGGTAACATCATTTTTAAATTAGATATCACTAAAGCTTATGATAATTTGAATTGGGAATTTCTTTATAAAGTGATGTCTTTTTTTGTTTTCAATCAATCTTTTATTATGCTTATTAAAAATAGTATTGAAACTGTTTTTTTTTTCTGTCATGATAAATGGTAGAAAGCATGATTTTTTTAATTCTTCTCATGGTCTTAGACAAGGAGATCCCCTGTCGTCTGCTCTTTTTATTATAGCTGTTGAATATCTTTCTAGAGGCCTTGAAGAGTTGTATGCTAGATATCCTTTGATGTATTTTCATTCTATTGGTGGTTTCCCTATTACTCATCTCAGTTTTGCTGATGATTTTATAGTGTTCTCTAATGCTTCCATTCGGAATGTTAAAAAATTAATGGTTTTTCTGGATCAATTTGAGGATATTAGTGGTCTGTCCATCAACAAGGATAAGAGTTGTTTCTTATCTGGTAAGTCGGTGAGTCACAATAGGATTGATTGTATCAAAAGAATTTGTGGTTTTAACTATACTTTACTTCCTATAAGATATTTAGGTACTCCTCTTTTTAAAGGTAGGAAAAGGATTCATTTGTTTGACAGTATTTTTACTATGTTCCAAAAAAAACTTCTAAATCGGTCTTCTAAATTTCTTTCTTTTGGTGGTAGGTTGGTGTTGATTAAAAGTGTTCTTAATTCTATTCCTATTTATATTTTACATACTTTGCAACCTAATGCCACTATTTGTTTGAGATTAGAGCGTATAATTAATAAATTTTTTTGGGGCTCTAATTTCAATCAATCTTCTATTAAATGGGCGTCCTGGAACAAAGGATGTGGGGTGTACAATGAAGGTGGTTTAGGTTGCAAAAGTATATTGGATACTTCTCAGGCCTTTTCTCACAAATTATGGTTTTCTTTTCGTGCTAATAATAGCTTATGGGCTAAGTTTATGAATACTAAATACTGCAAAGATCTTCATCCTTTGGTTTGTTATGCTAAAACTTCTGACTCTTTTGTTTGGAAAAGATTGTGCAAAATTAAGTGGGAAGCTGAACATTTTATTCAATGGGGGCTGGGAGAAGGTAAAATTTCTTTCTGGCAAGATAATTGGTTGGGCTTCGGCTCTATTGATAATTACTTGAATACTCATTCTATTGATAACTGCAAAGTTTATAATTTCATTCATAATGGTCAGTGGAATGTGAGTAAACTGTTAGAGACTATCCCTCAAGATTTGATTGTCATTATTTTGAATATTCCTTTACAGCTTGATTGTAATGATAAAATTCTTTTTAATATTTCTTCCTCTGATAATTTTAATCTGAAGGATATTTGGAATGTCACTAGATTGAAGAGGGATGTTTCTCAAGTTTTTGCGTCGATTTGGCATAATAATATTTCTTTATCCTACTCCATTTTAGCTTGGAGATGTCTTAAGGGTTATCTACTTGTTGATGAATTACTTAAGAAAAAAGGTTTCTCTTTTCCTTCAAAATGCCAATGTTGTTATAACATCGAGGATATTAATCACGTTTTTCTGACTAATAACATTGCCCAGAAAGTGTGGTGCCATTTTATAAATTTGTCTGATAAAAGTTTTTTCAATTTCAACGGTAGTGTTGCTTCCATTCTCAAGTTTTGGTTTTCTACTACTAAAGGCTATATTTATAATTTACTGCCTATTCTCATTTTGTGGTTTATTTGGAAGGCTAGGAATGATTCTAAACATAATGACATTAGAATGGATGCTAATCAAATCATTTTCAATATTAGGAATAGAATTTTGCAATTCCAATCTACCAAGCTTATTTCTATAAAAAATTTTAAGCATGATCATCATTTAGCTAGTGCTCTTGGTATTTCTCTGGTGGAGGTTTCGGTGGAAAGATGTGATCGTATTGTGAGGTGGTTTAAACCTTCACAATCTTTTATGAAGCTTAATTCGGATGGCTCTGTGAATAACAATAAGGCTGGTATGGGTGGTCTGATTTGTAACAGTAATGGTAATGTCATTTGGGCTTATGCTGCTCCTCTTCCTTTGTGTTCCATTATTTCTGCGGAGCTGATGGGTTTGAATTATGGTTTAAAATTGTGTCTTGGTATGGGCTTTCATCAGGTGGCAATTGAAGTTGACGCTATGATGTTAATTCATATTGTTGCTAAGGATAATCAAGGTAGCCCTGCTGATTTTTATACCATTCATTCCATTAAGCAGTCCCTTGCTAATTTAAACTTTACTATTTCCCACATTTTTCGTGAGGGCAATGCATGTGCTGATTGGTTAGCCAAGTGGGGTTGCAATAGTAATCGATTACAAGAGTTTTCTGATTCCAATTTGCCGCAGCATCTTACTGGTTTGGTTAAGTTGGATAAATGTGGGTTACCTTATATCAGAAAGGTGTGAGTCTGTTTGCGGGAGTTCTGGTTTCTGGTGAGTTTATGGGTCTCTGGCTGGGCGTGATGTCCTGCTGTGTCTATTGGCTATTTTTTGGCTGGTATATTTTCTCTGTCTGGTGGGGTTTTATGGACTAGCTTACTTGTCGGCTTTCCTGGTGTTGGTGGTTGTGAGTTAATCTCTCTGGTATCCTTTTGCATCTTTTGGGTGTTTTTATGGCAATTAAGTTGTCCGTCTGGTTGATTGGCTCCTACAGTGTTGTGTGGGGTTTCCCTGTTCATGTGGAGGGTTATGAATTTATCTTCTATCTTAATGTTGTTTCTATTTTTTCCCTGTCTTCCTTGGTTGCTGCTTCAGTGGATCCTTCACTGGACTTAAGTCTTGATGTTAATAGTAAGTGTTGTGGCGTTGAAGCTGATGGTTATGATTACTGTAATCAGTTCCTGTTCTTTGGTGTTAATTTGGGTTTTGTGGCTGCTGGCCGCACTCTTAGCTTTGGGAGTTTGGTAAGTGTAGGTGCTGTTATCCTGGAGCATTTCCAGTTCTTTGGTCTTAATTTGAGTAATATTTTACTGCTGGTCCTTTTCTGCTATTGTCTAGCAGCTGTTAAGAAGGTATTTTTCAAAGTGACCATGGGTAAGGATTACTGGGGTTTTGATGCCAGATTTCTTCAAGACCTCTATTGGGGTCTTTTCACTATTACTTTTGAGAATTTCTTAAAATTCTATAGGTTTTTTGTGAGCTTTATCTGGATTATTAAAAAGGTTAGATCTTACAATGCTCAAAACGGTAGAAAGTCTTTTATTATTAACTCTGTTCTTTCTCTTTGGGTAACTACTACTTTGTTCTCTTTGCTGCATATTACTTTTGTCCTTGCAGGCCTCTTTTGTAGGTTTTTGGAGAGTCTCTCTCGTTTTGTGCAAGGTCATCTGGGTCTTGAGAGGACGGTGCTGAACGGTATTATTGTTCTCCTCTCATTTTGGATTATTTATTTTGATTTCCATAGAATGTTATTAGGGAATCGTGTTTTGGTTATTAGTAAGGAACACTGGCTCTTAGGTTTTTTCTGTTTATGTCTTGTAGCTCTTATGAGCAGTAGCGAGCTGGTGGTCCTTTTAAGGACCATGTAACCGTTTTTTTTTTTGTTATTAACACGTAGGCCCGACAGAGGGTTTCCCCCAAATATATATATATATATATATATAAAGAGAGAGAGAGAGAGAGAGAGAGAGAGAGAGAGAGAGAGAGAGGAGGAACATTAGAAATTAACTCATCTAATGCCTCAATAGATATTTCTATGATAATGATAGTTATGTTGAAAAGTGTTCTTAATTTTCTTTTGAAGGATTTACTTATCAAGGAGAGCAACTATAAAAAAATGAAGTCAATTTTAACAAATAAGTCACAGAAAATTTCTAAATTGAGTATTTAGCAAATGGTCATATTCAATAAACTAGTATTATCAAATTTTTTATTCTAAGAAATGATATAATTTTGATATAAAAAAATCATGAAGATAGTCCATAATGTCATCAACGTCTACAAAAAATTCAATGATTTTGACATCTAATTTAATTACAAAAATTTGTCAAAATTTGAAGTAGCATAATTTTAGCATTTGGACATAAAAAAATAAAAGTTCTCCCAAAAATAGAAAGGGCAAAGTTTTAGGCCAAGAATTGTTTAGAGGAGCATGCATATAGTGTAAAAAACGTAGTGGATCATCAACATCAATGTTCATTAAAATAACTCTTTTAGCATATATGAGCCACTATAAATCTTCATAAAATTAAAAATATAATCAATTTATTAGAAATTAAAGTTATGAATAAAGCAAAAAATATAAGAGAATAGCCATTTATTAGTTCCATGGAGTTATAGAGATCATCAACATCAATGTTCATTACATTGAGGGATTTGATTTTACTAAAACAGATTTTTATCCACATATTGTTAAAACAGATCAATGGCACCACTTGTCATGAAACTATGATATTAATATATCTATCTTGTTATATAAGTAATAAGATAATAAGCATTCATTATGGAGTCCATTGTGACCAACACTCATTCAAAGAAACATCACATGAGACACTAATAGGTCTATTTACCCAATGGGCCCAAGAAACATCACATGAGAATCATACTTATTTTACATTTCCATTTTGATAGATAAACAATTGAACTAATTAATTGTCCCCATCATTCCAACTCATCATTCAATTTGTTCACTATCAAGTCCTGACCCTTATTTTGTTTCATGCTTCTAGTTATTGAAATGCTGACAATGCATGCAAAGGTAAGCAAAACTCACAATATCCTATGTAAGCTAAATATTGAAATATTGATAAATAAGTATGATTGCTTGCATTTTTTTAATATTTAAAATCTTGACCTCTATTTTATAGGTCAAAATAATACCACTCAACTCAGTAGTAAGTGGTAATGGCAAGGAAGAATACAACATACACAAAATTAAAGCTCCCTTGCTTGAATGTTGAAACTTAAAAAGCTACTCTTCATTTTTTTTCTTTTAAATGGAAATTTTACTCCAGTTGAAATTTCCAGGTGAAAGCCTTTAGAGAGACATATATGGCTTCATATATTACACAACAAATTTAGAGATTTATTTTAAAATAAATATAATATATAAACAACTCACATTTATTGAAGTAATATTAGAACTATTATTTGACTTGAGTTTTAGCTCTCATAACTTACCAATATTCGAAAAAATCTTATATAATCATACACAATTTAAAAATTTTATCTTTAAATTGCCTTGTAATTATCTATATTATAAAATGTTCGTCATCCTAAATTTTGAGCAAAAACCTTCTTGCCTCTCATTTTAAATATTAGTTCCACCAATTGTCAAAACAAATCTTAGAACCTTCAAATTCATCCTAATCAAATTTTAATCAAAACATCAAATACTTTTCTTAAATAAAATGAATCTCAACTTTTATTTATGAAACTTATTTAAGGAGAAACGTTTTATTTTTTATAATACGTTACATACGAAGATTTTAATCTACGTCGGCCTTTCAAATAAATCCAAAAATAAAACATGAAGGATTAAAATGAGTTGCATCAATGTTCCACTAGCCAATTCTAATTTTTAGCAGAAAAAAACAAAAAACTTCTCTTAAGGTGTTGAATGTAGCTTACTTGCAAAGAACATCGGTTAAGCAGAGAACATCGCTTTCATTTTCATGTCATAAAGAACATTTTTTAATAATATACAACATTTGATGATTTTAATCTGCGTCAACCTCTCAAATCAATCCAAATAAAAAAGGATTAAACCTACTTGCATCAAACTTACAACCGATCTGTACAAGTAATATTCACAAATATATTGCTAGTTGAAAAAACAAAAATGTCACTTAATGTGCTATATGTTACTTTCATGTTGTCAGATTGAGCTTTAACTATGCTAAATTTTATTTTGCTACAAAAGAAGCTACCTCATAATTAACTGCAACTTCATCAAAAGTTTCCCCTTTTTAATAATATTTTTTTTTGTATCAGATCCAATTTCTTGTTAGGATCAACTTATGCATGCATACAACATCATTTCATTTACCACAATAACAACCATGCAAAATTTCCTAAATAATTAAAAAATAAATTGAAACAATCTTTTAACATAACAAAAGTTAGTTCAACTTGGTTACTTCAATACAAAAAAGAAAATAATGAAAACAATGAGCGATGATCGATGCCGCTATCGGAATAGCTAGCAAAGGGCTAACTTGAACATTAAAATTCTTATAACTAAGTGGTTGATCATTTGCTGTTACTTGTCACAAGATACAAGACGGTGATAAGTTTTTGTTAAGAATAATAAGAGTTGTAGTCCATATATATTGAATGAAATAAAAATCTCAATGATAAAGTACTATGGACCTTAAAAAAGTTGCACTAATCAACAAAAAAATAGGAGCTAATAGAGATCGCGTTTGATGTGAATAGCATGAGGCAAAATTCAAAAAGAAACCTTTATAAATGAAAAAGAAGGATTGGTAAAGAAAAATAAAACTCATAGTCCAGCAGAAGAGCAACCATATATATGATAGGCTTAGACAAAATTGTTTGCAGTGTCTCTTTGCTCTATTCTCAATTTTGCAAGCAAGAGTAGTACATGTAAGGGTAGTATCAACGCACGACATGAACCAGAGTTAGTTTGAGAAATACTAACTAGATCCTACAAGGAAAGTTAATAAAAAGATAATGCATAATATGAATAAATAATTAATGAGGAATGAGTAATTTTGTTCACAAATGAGAGACCATAGACATAGGATAAAATTGGATTGAAACATAAGAATCATTGCACAACAACACAAAAGAGTTACTGAATAATAAATGCTTTTAAATGATTTCTATCTTACAAATGATGTTAATAGTAGATGCCAAGAAGATATCACTACCACATTTATGTCTCAGAAGATTTTTTTTTTTTGGCTAAGAAATAATGTGGATTTTTCTAATATCATCTAAGTGAAATAAAAATATGGAGCTAAAAATAATAATTTCTGAAGCACACTTTGGAGGAGAGTCACATATCTAAATTGATATGCAAGGTAACTCAAAATAGAGGACTTAATCAATTGAAACCTACTGCCAAAAGTGAGGATCTAAGTTTCCAACTAGAGAGCCAATCACTAAGTAGTTTCAAAACATAGCATGATAATTTTTAACAAAAAGTCTAGTAGTATTGTGAGGCTTACCAAGATATTTCTTAGGCAACGAGCGTAATTGATGCTTAAGGTATCTTAGAGGAGTTTTCATTCACAACAAAAGGAGAAAAATATATTTTTCATTTTGTATAATTAGCCTGAAGCATCAAATGAGATAACTAGGACCCCACCAATGGGGTTGGCCGACAAGCCTACAACCTAGAAGCACTTAAATTTTTTTATCAAAATTAATTTTAATTCCAAAGATATGGCTATTTATCCTCTTATTGTATATATGCTCTAATTATTTCTCTTAAATATATTTTATTGTACTTCATAAGTAATGCATAATTCCCCCCTTTGCTTGCTCCTGTAAAATACTATTTTGCATATGCGGTGTGTTTCTCCTTAATATGCATCATTGCTCTTTTGAGCAATAGCGAGCGTTTGATCCCTCTTAATGTCTTGTATTTTTGCCCTTTAATTAATGCATAGGCCCCTCTGTTGCTTTTCCTAAAAAAAGCATAATTTAAATTTTTTTCTTTAAATTATTTTATAATCAAATAAAAGCTTCATCATCCTAAATTTTGAGCAAAAATCTTTTTTATCTCCTCATTTAAAATATTAGTTCCACTATTAGTCAAAACAAACTTTCTAACTCATCCTAATCATATTTTCCTAAATAAAATGTGTCTTAATTTAATTTACAAAACTTGCATAAAGGGTATAATACTTTATTTTTTTTATAATATATTACATATGAAGATTTTAATCTACGTTGGCCTCTCAAATAAATCCAAAAAATAAAACAAGAAGGATTAAACCCACTTGAATCAAACTTCCACCGACTAGTTCTAATTGTTAATAGAAAAAACAACAAAACAAAAAATCCTTTTAAGGAGTTAAACGTAGCTTTCTCGTAAAGAAGATCGGTTATGCAATGAACATCGCTTTCATTTTCATGTCAAAATCAACTTATGCAAAGAACATCACTTCAATTTTCACACGATAATAACCATTAAAGATTTCCTAAAGAATTAACAAAAAATGTGAATTTTCCTTCTTAACATATTTGAATGTCTTAATGCGGAAGCTATAATGTTTATATCCTAAAAGAATTTTCTTGATCACACAGATGATGAAGAATTTTCATTTTTTTTAATAAATGCATATAACAACTTGGGCTGCCATGATAATTTTTAAATTTAAAAATACTATCATGTGATCGAACAAAACATTTACGAACAGCAACTTCATGAATTTTTTTGTTTTATTGAACACAAAATTAAAAACTTTCTTATGTTTTACTCTCTCAGCATAATGATTTAAAATTTTTGGAGAAACTCCTGATGTTTAGATATTTAAAAGAAGATAGAATTTTTTTCTCAAATTTCTAGAAAAATTTTTGAGTACATGTTAGTTAGCTATTTCTATATTCTGTTATTATCATAGAAAAATTTGTCGAAGAGATTAATGAATGAATTTTTCAACATATGATGTCATTAGAAAGAGAATTTAATGATCAACGTCCTATTAAAACTTCTCATATATTTATCATATTCTTTTCCTTTTACTATCAACATTTGTAGCCTTCTATTGATGTCGGGTGCTAATATTAGGGGTTTGAAGCTTTAAAGTTTGCGTTAATGTGATTATAATCATTCAAAATGTATTACAATGAAGGCAAAAGTTATATGCATGAAAATTATAACACATTCTAAGGAGGAAGAGATCGCCCATTAGAAGTTGAGGCAAAAGTTTAAAAGCTTGAAGATTATTAAAAACTTAAACGAACTCTTTTTTATGATAATGAAAAGTATGTTGTCTCTATAAAAGTCCAATTAAGAGTATAAATTTATAATAAGACTTCATATTTAACCAGCTCTTACATATATACTTTTATATATTAATAGATAAGCTTGATTAACAAACTCTCAATCTTCTCATAAAAGTCACTTATATTTTTTTAGAGTTTGCCCCATGTAACAGATCACTAAGAGCTTTATATATCATTAAAATATATTTTAAATATTCAAATGTTGATAAAAATCTAAGACATCATAGTTACATATTTGAGTTAGTAAAAAAAAAAAGGATATTGTTCCTCAAAACCCGTGCCCTTTTGCGCCGCTCTGGCGATTTAGGGTTTCCTCTCTTTTCTCTCCATTTCCCTTGCTGCTGATCGTTTCTTCCACCAATTTTCTTCCTCGTGACAAGTTTGTGTGGCTGGTTTGGGTTGCTTTCTGCATCGTAGCCCTTTTTTGGGCGGATAGTATGGCTGGTGCTTCTTCGTCCACCATGTGGGGGAAGAGGGAAGAGCCGGAGTTGCGAAAAAATAAGGGCTTCTTTAACTTAGATGAGGAAGGTATCAAATCTCCGCCTAAGTCGAGATCTTTCAAAGAAGCTCTAGTAGGTTCCCATGCGTCTGGTGATGATTTTTCCTCTTTAACTCAGGGTGTTTTTAACGGTATTCCTGCAGTTTTTTTATCTGATGATGAAGTTCTCAAACTTGCGTCGCCATTTCAATTTACATTGGTTGGGAAATTTGGTTTGCATCATCCGAATCTGGATACGATTAGGAATTTTTTTAATAGCCTTAAACTGTCTGGATTTTACTCGGTGGGTTTGCTGGATTCCCGTCACGTTGCTATTCAACTCTCGAATGATTTGGATTACAGTCGTGTTTTTGCTAGGAGATCTTATTTCATTGCTAACTATCAAATGAGGATTTTGAAATGGACTCCTTTTTTCGACATTAAGGAAGAATCCCCTATTATGCCTGCTGGATTTCTTTCCCTAATTTGCGTTTGCATTTTTTCAACCCTAAGGTTCTGCATGCGCTCGGTTTTGTTTTCGGAAGGCCTCTTCAGTCAGATCAGGCAACGGCTTCTAGGACTAGACCCTCTGTGGCTCGGGTTCTAGTTGAAGTTGATATAACCAAGAAACATCCTAAGGAGATTTGGGTGGGTTCTAAAGCGTTTGGCTACCTTCAAAAGGTTGAATTTGACAAAATACCTGATTTTTGTTCTAATTGTAAAATGCATGGGCATGCCTTAACTGATTGTTTCAAACTGCATCCTGAATTAAAAAAGCCTTCCAAAGCTAATGTGGGGAATCCTAATGTGAATGCCTCTGATAGAAATCGTATTGAGAATGAACATGAGAGTAATGGGGGAAATCCTTGTGTGGTTGCCATGGATCAAATGGGGACTGAGAATGAACATGATTTAGCCTTGGTTAATCATGCCGAACCTTTATCCATTGCTGATCCGCCGGAAAAGGAGGTAAATCTGCTTGTGGAATCAACTGGGAACAACGCTGATGCTCTTACTAATCTTATTCCTACCTCCCCTGCTAAGGTTAGCAATGATATCTTAGAGGAACCAAATCTTTTTGTGTCCATTGACTCTATGTTACATAACAAGGATAACCTGGAGCATACTTCATTGCAAAATCTTGTTAAGGGAAAGGAAGGGTCGGTTTTAAATTTTGAGATTTTGAATAAAGAGAGTTGTGAAGAGGGTGAATTCATTCCTAACCGTTCTAGGATTAGTGAGGAGTTGGAACAACAAAATACAAGGGACAAGGTGGTTCCTTTTGGAACTCATGAGGAAATTATTTCCATTGATGATGAAGGGTTCACTAAGGTAGGGAAAAAGAAAGGTAAAAATGTTAAAATTGCTCTAGCCTCTACACCTCGCTCCACTAGAACTCAAACTATACCTAAATCTTCTAATGGTTAAAGCTCTTCTTTGGAATGTTAGAGGTATTGGGGGGGAAGATTCTAAGATTAGAGTTAAAAATCTTTGTAGGATTCATGATATTTACCTGTTGGTGTTAATTGAACCTTTTGTGTCGAATGGTAAAATTGCTCATATTGCTTATCGTTTGAGTTTTCCCAATTATTTTGCTAACTGTTCAAATAAAATTTAGATTATGTGGAAAAATGCTATTTCTGTGAACATTATCTCTGATTTCCCTCAAATTATTAATTCCTTTATCAGTGGCTTTCATATTCATTCTAATTTCTCTTTTGTTTATGCTTCCTGCACTAGAATTAGCCGTCTTCCCCTGTGGGAGATGCTTATTGATTTTGCTAACAATGCTAATGGCCCTTGGTGTGTTGGTGGTGATTTTAATATCATCTCTAACGCTTCTGAGAGAATTGGGGGTAATAGTCCTAATGTTAAAGCTATGGATGATTTTAATTCCATGATTCATGACTGCAATCTGCATGATATTAGCTTTTCTGGTGGTGCTTACACTTGGAATAGAGCTACTTTGTGGCAAAGATTTGATAGATTTCTCTTTAATAATGATTGGATTGTTGAGTTTAATAGAACCAATGTTCAACATTTAAGTAAAACCTACTCTGAACATGCTCCTCTTCTTTTAACCATTAATACTAATAAATCTTTGGTTTCCCCTGCTTTTAGATTTCAGAACATGTGGATGTTACATGATGACTTTATGAATGTGGTCCAGACTAATTGGCATGCTGATGTTTATCCTGATAATAATATTTCTGGCATGAATAGATTGTGGTCCAAACTTAGTAGAATTAAGCAAACTTTGAGGTGGTGGAATAAAAACAAATTCAAAAATATTTTTACCAATATTAAAGAGGCTGAAACTAAGGTTCTTGATTTGGATCAAGTCTATATGGGTAATTCTAGTCCTGAAAATCTTGTTATCCTCAATGAAGCTAAAAAAGCTCTTTTTCAATTACAAAAACAAGAAGAAGTTTTCTGGAGGCAAAAGTCTAATGCCAAAATTATTTTAGAAGGGGATAGAAATACTAAATTTTTCCATAATATGGCTAATAAAAAGATCATTAAAAATCATATCCACAAAATCTCTGATGTTGATGGCATTGTTCATGAGTCTGAAGATGGTATCATTAACTCTGGGATTGATCATTTCAATAGAATCTTCAATAATAAGATTAATTGTATTCCCATTATTAACCCCTTTATTATCCCTCACATTATTAATGATATTGACAACCAAAGGCTCACTGAGTCTCCTTCTGAATCTGAAATTTGGAACATCATTAAGGATATGAATGGGGATTCTGTAGCTGGTCCTGATGGTTTCATGAAGAAATTCTTCCAAAATACTTGGAGTATTGTCAAAATGGATGTTGTGGAAGCGGTTAAAGATTTTTTTAATGGTAAAACCTACCCGAAGTTCTTTTCTTCCACTAACCTTGTTCTCATTCCTAAAAAAGATGTCATCAATAATTGGAATGATTTCAGACCGATTAGCCTATGCTCTTTCTTTAACAAACTTAACTCTAAAATCATTTCTAATAGATTGGTTAATATTTTACCTAGAATCATTTCTCAGAATCAAACTGGCTTTGTTAAAGGTAGAAGTATTTTTGACAATGTCCTTCTTGCTCAAGAAATTACCCATGATATTAATGCTAAAGTTAAAGGGGGCAACATTATTTTTAAATTAGACATCACTAAAGCTTATGACAACCTTAACTAGAATTTTCTTTACAATGTCTTATCTCTGTTTGGATTCAATGACTCATTTATTTTACTTATCAAGAATAGTATTGAGAATTGTCATTTCTCTCTTATCATTAATGGGAGGAATCAGGGTTTTTTTAAATCTTCTCAAGGCCTTAGGCAAGGTGATCCCTTATCTCCTGCTTTGTTTATTATTGCTATGGAATACCTTTCTAGGGGTTTGGAAGAATTATATTTAAGATACCCTAAGCTGTTTTTCCACACTATTCGTGGCATTCCTATTACTCATCTTAGTTTTGCTGACGACTTTATCATTTTTTCTAATGGTGCTATTAATAACATCAAAATCTTATTCCATTTTCTATCTTTGTTTCAAAATATGAGTGGGATAGCCAATAATAATGACAAAAGTAGCTTTATTGTTACTAAAAATATGAATCATACTAGAATTAATGCTATTCAAAGAAAGTGTGGTTTCAACCTTATACATTTACCCATTAAGTACTTAGGTACTCCCATATTCAAAGGTAGGAAAAAAAGTCATCTTTTTGAGGATATTTTCACTATTATTCAAAAGAAAATTTTTAACTGGTCTTCTAACTTTCTTTCTTTTGGTGGTAGACTTGTTCTTATCAAAAGTGTGTTAAACTCTATCCCGATTTTTTTGCTGCATACTATAAATCCTACTATGACTATTTGCCTTAGACTTGAAAGATTGTTTAACAAATTCTTCTGGGGGGCTAGGAATAATGGTTGTATCTACTAGGCCTCCTGGAAGAATATCTGTGGGAGTTTAAATGAAGGTGGGTTAGGTTGCAAGAACATTTCTGATACTGTTTAGGCTTTTTCTTATAAACTGTGGTTCTCCTTTAGATCTAATAAAAGCTTATGGGCTAAATTTATGAATGCTAAGTACTGTAACAACATCCATCCTTTGATAAGCATTTTTAAAGTTACTGACTCTTCTGTTTGGAAACGGCTTTGCAACATTAAATGGGAAGCGGAGCTTTGTGTCCAATGGGGCTTGGGTATGGGAAATATTTTTTTTTGGAAAGACAATTGGTTGGGTCCTAAGTCCATTGATAACTGGTTACACTCGCATACTATTGATAATACTAAGGTTAAGAATTTTATTATTAATGGCTCTTGGGATATCACTTCCCTCATGGCCATTTTGCCTCATTTTATTGTTGATTTTATTAGGTCTATCCCTATTCAGCTTAGCCATCAGGATACCATCATGTTTAATGCTTCTTCTTCTGGTAAGTTTAATTTAAAAGATGCTTGGAATACTTTTAGAGTTAAACTTGATAGTTCTCACATTTTCAAAAGTTTATGGCACAATAATATCCCTTTATCTTATTCTATTTTTGTTTGGAGAAGTATGAAAGGTTTTATTCCTGTTGATGATTTACTTTGCAAAAAAGGTTTTTATATTACTTCAAAATGCCAATGCTGTGAGAGTCTTGAGAATTTAAAACACATTCTTATTAATGGTGACATTGCTTTTAGTGTTTGGAAGTATTTCTATAGGGTGGCCGGCAAAGGGGTTTTTCATTCTAATTTTAATATCATGTCTTTGTTGAATTGTTGGATGAATACTATGAAAGGCCACATATATAATTTACTGCATATCCTTATTATGTGGTATCTGTGGAAAGCCCGGAATGACTCTAAACATAATAACATCAAAATGGATGCCAATCAAGTGATTTCTAATGTGAAGAACAAACTTATTCAGCTCTCTGATGTTAATGTTATTACTGGGAAAAACTTTCATGGGTGTCATACTCTGGCTTTTGAACTTGGTATTAATTTAGTATCTGGTAGGCCTGATATTATGGGGAGGATTGTTAAATAAATTAAGCCTTCTTTTCCATTTGTGAAACTTAATTCTGACGGAGCTTTGAATCCTAACTATGCTGGGGCGGGGGGTATTATCCGTGA
Organism: Dendrobium chrysotoxum; assembly: GCA_019925795.1. Classification (NCBI taxonomy): domain Eukaryota; kingdom Viridiplantae; phylum Streptophyta; class Magnoliopsida; order Asparagales; family Orchidaceae; genus Dendrobium; species Dendrobium chrysotoxum. The sequence goes on along the minus strand of CM034314.1, from coordinate 90,694,220 downwards.
TTCTCTGGGAAGGGTTCTAGCTGCTTATGCTGGGCCTGTTCACCGCACTAATGCCATTACTGCTGAGCTGACTGGTCTAGCCTATGGGCTTGATAAATGTTTGATTTTGAGTTTTCAACATGTTTGGATTGAGGTAGATGCCTTGCTTTTAATTCATATAGTTGAAAATGTGGTGGAGGGTCATCCGCAGAATTTCTTTACTATTAGAAAAATTAAACTTGCCCTTGCTAATATCAACTACAATATGTCGCACATTTTAAGGGAAGGCAACTCCTGTGCTGATTACCTTGCTAAGCTTGGTTGTCTTCTTGAGATGTGGAAGGATTTTGATAATAACAATTTACCTTATATGCTGAAAGGTTTGATTAATTTAGACAAAGCTGGGCTGCCTTACTTCCGTAATAGTTGAGTGCCTATGTTTGGGTTGGTTTTGTTTTTGTTCTCTGTTTATGGTTGTTATGGGTGGTTGTTTGGGTGTTGCTTTGGTTTCAGGCGTTCTGGGTGCCTACCTGCATTTGCCTGCTGTTGATACTTTGTCGAATTCTACTAATGACAGCTTGGTTAGTTTGAGGGCTCAGTTGTGGATTGCCTTTACTTGGGTGGTCCGGTTCATTACGTTGGGTGATGTTTTAATGGAGAGTGTGATTTGGACTCTGGGGGGGGGGGGGGGGGGGGTTATTGGATGAGCTTATTTTTGCGGTTTGGCTGACTTTGTTTAAGGAGGTTCTCATGGTTACAGTGGATATTTTGGCTCCTGTTAGGCTTCCCACTGTTTTTTGTCTGATTTTTGTTGGGAAGCTGGGTGTTGGTTTGCCTTCTGGCGTTCTGGGCTCCTACCTGGATTTGCTTTTTATTGATACTATGTCGAGATCTGTTTATGAAATCTTGGTTAGTTTGAGATTTCAGTTGTGGTTTGCCTTTTCTTGGGTGGGCCTGTTCATTACGTTAGTTTTTGTTTCGAATATCGAGGGTGATGTTCTTCTGGAGAGTGTGTTTCGGGTCCTGGGGGGGTTATGGAATGAGCTTATTTATGCGGTTTGGCTGACTTTACTTAAGGAGGCGCCTATGGCTACACTGGTTAATTTGGCTCTTGTTAGGCTATGCCTTGTTTTTTGTCTGATTTATGTTAGGAAGAACCGTAATTTCTGCCTGCATACTCTCCAGTGCATTAGTCTGATCAGAGGTGACCCGGCTGCTAATGGGTTTGGTCTCTGCTCTTTTCTAACTGTTTTTACTTGCCTTTATTATTTTCGTTTTAATGGCTTGAATTACCCCCAATTTTGTCTAACTGTTAACTATTATTATATTAGTAGCTTGTGCTTCTCTAGTGTTCTTTTTATGCAGAGTTGGAGACTCGAATTTTTGCGTGACCTTTTTTGCAGGAAGAATGAGTTTATTGTTATCTTTTTTTTCTTCCTTTTTTGGGTGCTGTCTTCTTGCAGCCTTAGAATGTATTTAGGTTGTTTTGTTTTGATTAGTATAAGGAACCACCGGCTCTTAGGTTTTTTTACGTTTGATCTTGTAGCTCTTTTGAGCATTAGTTTTGAGCTGGAGGTTCCTTCTAAGGACCTTGTAACCGTTTTTTTATATTAACACGTAGGGCCCCACCGTCGGGCTTTCCCAAAAAAAAAAAAAAAAAAAAGGATATTGTTCCTCAGTTAGAATATAGGGGCGTTAGCTCTTTAGATGATAAAGACTTTACCAGGCACCATTACTACAAAATTGTTCTAATTATATTATTATTAAGTCATTTTTAATTAAATATCTTAAAAGAAATCTATTAGGACATAACAATCTATTAGGACACAATTAATTTGATATTAAATAGTTCATGTTTAATGCCCTCCCGTTAGGCACTCATGCTTATTCCCCATCCCGCTCGGTTTGCGAGTACAATTTCTTCTTCCTGAGAGCACACCCAAGGACTATCGTGCAACCATCATCTTGCTCTTTCTCCTGATTGAATGCATGCACTTGGTTCGCGGTTTCTTCCTCGTGATTTCTTCCTTGCGATTACTTCTTTGTGATACTATTGGCTCACGGTTTCTTCCTCCAGTAAAGTGTCCTTTTGGGTAATTTATTTCTTTCGAATTAAAGAAATATTGCTCCACTGATTCCTCTTAATTTTTCTCTCCCAAAAGCCTACTTCCTTTGGAAGATCACGTATTGATCCACCGATTCCTCATATATTATTCTACTTGCTTTATCCATTACTATATTCAAGTTTGGGTGAGATATCAAAGAAAGAAATGGATGATGGAACTGTAAGAAAGCATGAAAGCTACTCTAGGGTTGTTCTATGGCTAGCCATTTGGTGTGTTATGCAAATCCCATTCCCAAGTCACGAATAACAATGGCACAATCGTGACATCAAGTACATACCTGATTGTGGGATTCTCATCATGTTCTCTAATTGTAATTCTATTTGTCTAGCACAACCACAATTTTTGTTGTGAGAGGGCGTAAAATCGATGTTATAAATAAGTAAACTGTTCCTTTTTAGTTTAACTCTATCATATGCGATTCCTAATCATCATTGGTATATATGCATGTATGGTACTGCAGTGTAAGATATTGGCTATTTTCCAATTGTTAACGTATTTAATTTGATTTTGTTTTTGCTAATTAACTTAAAATTGTACTTTGCTTGATAAAATCAAAGTGATTGATAGTTTGGAATTAACTGCTACATCCAAACTTAAAGATAATGAGAACTTCTATCAGATTGTCAGTCCTAATGTTGTAGCACTTTTCCACATTCACCTAAAAGCCAAACGACCATCTTTAGTTTTGCTGAAGAAGGAAACTAAAAAGTTGACTTATTTTGGTACGCTGATTTATTTATTGCTCTTCACTGAAACTGTGTTTTTAATTATGCTTATCAAAAGTTATGCTGATGTTGTTGAGTTACACAGATGGCCAGTTTACTAAATCTGCAATAGTTAACTTCATATTTGCCAACAAGCTTCCTCTAGTGACAACTTTTACTAGGGAAACTAATCCCCTTCTCTTTGAGACTCAAATTAAAATGAAGGCAAGTTATATTGTTTAGCTATAGTGTTTGCCTTCTATTATGTTACCTTGGTTGGATTCTTCCCTTTGGCTGTTGTTTCTGCTACTGTTTTGATAATTTTATTAATCAATTATGTGGTTAAACTAACTCTTTGGTTGTTTAGCTCTTTCTTGTGCAATCATAGATTCATATCTTTGCGGATTTGGCCTTTCGACATCTATAATGTTTGCTCCTTTGTGGTATTGTTGTTTCTAGTTCAGGCTATCTCTTTTTATCAATTATTTTGCAAATTGTTACTTTTTATCCTGGCCATGCTTCCTGTACATAAAGCTTTGGCTCTAGAGATGGTTCATCTTCATTTTTTGGGCTTGGCTCCTTGCCTACCATCATTCTTTACAAGGTTTTCTTTTTCTTTCTGCATTTTATCTTGTATTATAATTAGAATCATTGGCTCATTAGGTTTCTTTTTTTATCTTTTTTGTAGCACTTTGAGCAGTAGAGATCATTTTATCTCTTTAAATAATTGTAATACTTCTGATGAACCAACATATAGGCCCATTGGTGGGATTTAACCAAAAAAAAAAAAGAAAAAGCATCAAATCTGCGCTAGGGTTGTTCTATGACTAACTAGGTCATCTTTTATATCTCTTCCACAACGAATATTAATTTATATTTATGAACCTCATCCACGGAATGATATGTATGTAATAAATACTTTTTCTGTACTTAAACTTATTCCATATCTAATTAAAAATAAATAAATTTTAATTATAATAAAATATTCGGATATGATGCTCATGTCATTGAATTTTAGCCTATTACTACTTTAGTTCCTTGAGAAAGAATCTAAATGGAGCTTGGAGCAAATAGCAGAAGAATCTTACAAGAGCACATTAAAGCCATGGCATGGCTGGATCTACTCAGTAGCTTACAAAGTATTCATTTTATCCAATTACTCTCTTGTTTTACTCATGCAAGAAACATCAATTATTCTGATATTTTCTATTGTTTGCTTCTTCAGGAAACATAAATTTCACAACCACAAGAGACAGAAAGGCCAAAGTACTCGTATTGGTCACTTGACAGCCATGATCATCATGGGAAATAACGAAGAGGTGAGCTGCCTTGTTATCCTAAAAAGCTACAACTAATTTCACTCAAATTTTCTTATAGCCTCAACATGTGGAGCATTTTGTGTCTTGTTTTTCAAGAAATTCAAAAGATTGTTGTTTTTTTAATATAAACTCAATATTGCTCAAATTTAAACTATAGAAAAGCCTATTGATTTTTTTTTTTGATAAAATCTGCAAAAGGCTTATGTGTTAATTCAACAAAAAGATTACAGATCCTTAAATGAATTAAATGCTCACTAATGCTCAAAGAGCTATACAGTAAAAAGCAAAAAGAAACCTAAGGAGCCAATGATCCCTACTAAGATACAAAATAAAAAGGAAGAACTAAAGGGAGGCAAAGAGCTACCCCAAAAAAGGGAAACCCAAGCTCAAGCTAATTTAGCAACCCAATCAGGCCCTGCAACACCACCACCAGTAGTTCCCCAAACCATTAATTGAGCACGTACACCAGCAGTAAACTCAAACAACAACCAAAACCTGAAAAGAAAACAGGAAAAGATAGCAGAGCAGCAACAAGATACAAAAGGACTCAACCAAGCCAAATGAACAAACAATGAAACGGCAATAGACAACAAACACTATTGATTGATATTTGAATGTTTTGGGCGTGCTGAAATAGGTCAATGCTTTCCTTCTTTTAGATTTCATTAGAGGTAAAAGAAGTTAGTTTCAAATCATTCACATAAAATTAATGGTCTTATGATATCATTTGAAATGAATGAGTAAAGAAGTTTTGTAAATCATACTATAAATATATGATAATTTTAATAATTAATGCTCATAAGTCTCCATGCAAATAGACACACGAGTGACTCAATATCAATTGACAGAAGCTGTGTCACCTGAGCCTTATTAGGTGGCAATATAACTTGACAGAATAACTATTTCTCCAAATTCATGTCCAAAAGACAGTTTTGCATGCAACAAATAATCAGTGTAGATTCCAATGATTTTACGGAACTTGTGAGCTTCCGTATGAATTAATAGAAGTTTGTTACTTCAAACTTTAGTCCAGTCTCTTTGATAAGAATCTTGGTCAGTTTCTAGAAATAATGCTCCGTTTTTAAAGAATCTGAAAGGATAAACTCCAACACCAATGCCAGGTTGCCTAACTTCAACTACAGGCAATAGTTCAAACTTTATTCATGTAATTGCTATTAGTTTCATTTCTTTTGTTTCTCCTGAATGAATTTCTGAGTTTTAAGTTTTGCTGGCAACCTAATATATTATTTTGGGTAATGAGAGAGCATCCTTTTACAGGTTGATGTCACATAGAGACTCAGTGGAACTTATTACAAGCTCATGTGTAGACTTCCAATGATTTTACGGAACTTGTGAGCTTCCACCAAGGGTTTAACGCTGTCGAGTGATATTGCCTCCCTTAACTTGAGGCCAAATTTTATTGATTTCTATTGTTTTTCGTACTTAAGGCCAAATTTTCAGCACAGTGAGTGATTTTTTAAAAATTATACTAAAACATCAAAGTGATCATATATATGATTTTGATTGCAGCTATGAAAAAGAATTGATGGAGTTCTCTGCAGCAGCTGAGAAAAGTGACAAGTGCAAGTGTTGATTAGCGATTAGCTAAAATAAAATAATTATAGACAAGCAGTTCGTAAGCATTAACGGGAAGTAGAGGCCTAAGGCAACCTATAGTCTTGCTAAAGAATAAAAATGCATGCTAAGATAAGCTAGCAAGTATCGTGGTGGTACAGGCTAGGGGATGGTCAGAACCTCAGGCGGGAGCGCAGAGAGCTCTATCTCAAGGTAAAAAAAAGAAAGGAAAGGCTAAGGCACAGTCTAAACTCTAAATAAGGATATTTTCTTACGTTAGCAGTGGTTTAATTAAATCGTTGCTAAACGAGACTTATAAATTTGCCAATCCGCTAATAACTAATAACAGGAAAAATTTGACCAATATATAATAATGAGAAACAAATTAAGGAAGAGAGGTCGTGCGATATTGGCGCGGCTCAATCGGACGACAAGGCCAATATATATTCTATCTCCTTGGCCAAGCAGTTGGATTGAGCAGCACCAATATACCATCGATCTCCGGCGGCCACTTCCTCCCTTATTTTTCCCTTGCCTTCGAATCCAACACTTAAAAGAAAAAGAAGAAGAAAAAGAAGAAAAGCTTAATTAAAAGAAAAACTCGTGCCGGCTAAGCAAAAGAAAGAAAGAAGGAGAGGGATGGATTGGTTCTTAATGCTGAAACAATTCATTTATTTATAGGCGGATTGAAGGTGCGGAAGAATTAATTAAAATTAAATGATGACTGGAAAGAGACAAACCGCTCAATGACTCATTTATTTCGCCAACCATAACAGTTTTGGACAAAATCTCTTCCCGTCTACTTGCCGGCTCCGCACTAAATTTATTAAAGTGAAGGTAGATTTTTTTTTTTAATTTTTTTTATTTTTTGAGATCGTGCATGCAGCTCGCTGGTTGAGCGAAATTTTTCCTCCCACGTGGCTCATATTTGAATGACCTAACTGTCCCAAAAAAAATTAGACTTTTTTTAAAAAAAAAATTCATTTTCTTCATAATGCCTGTATTTAAAGTTACGTATCTGAACAAACTCAACCCTGCAATAGCATTTCCGAATAGAGCTTGGTCATGAAAATCTTCATCTGAGACATTTCCAAATATGGGAGGTTCGTGCATAGGCAAAATGTTGAAATTATTTTTTTAATTTAAATTTTTAACATGGGGTAAAATTTTATTATAGCAAATTAGATTAAATCTTCACGTGGCCAATGACCTGGCAAGAAAGTTAGCTACTTTGGCCACATGGTGCTGATTTTGTTATTAATCTTATTGTTAAGATTCCTCTCCAACTTGACCAGAAGGATCATATTTTGTTCAATAAATCGAATGATGGTGGTTTTAAATTCAAAGAGGTTTGGCATTCCATTAGGGAGTCGTTCACTAAGTCTCAGTATTTTTCTGCTATTTGTAACAAAGGTATTCCACTTTCTTATTCTATTCTTACTTGGAGAATTTTGCACAATTATATTCCTGTTGATATTAATTTAATCAAGAGATGTTTAACTATTGTTTTCAAATGCCAATGTTGTTTTCACTTAGAAAATTTAAATCATGTGTTTGATAATGGTCCCATTGCTATGAAACTGTGGTTATTTTTTGACAAGTTTTTTAAAAACTAATTTTGTAAGGAGTATTATAACATCAAGAGTATTTTGCATGACTGGTTTGTCTCTTCTAAAGGTAACATTCGTAATATTCTTCCTGTTATTATTTGTTGGTACCTCTAGAAGAGTAGAAATGAGTCGAAACATGATAACATTGGCATGAATGTGTTGAACATTATTACTAAGATTAAGGATAAAATTAAACAACTTTTTATGGCCAACATGATTAATGAGAGCAATTTTAAGGATTACTTGTATATTGCTGAGTTCTTTGATATCAAGCTTGCTTCTTTGAGTTCTTTTCGTAAAGATACGATTGTCAAATGGTTGAAATCTCCGGTTGGGATTCACAAACTCAATACTGATGGGTCTTTTAAAATGGTGAATGCTAGTTGTGGTGGGCTTATCCGTGATCATAAGGGTAATATCGTCGTTGCGTTTGCTGGTCCATCTCCTCTTAAAAATGCTATATGGTCGAGCTTCATGCATTGAAATATGGTGTTTAGCTGTGTATTTCTTTAGGGATTATTAATGTTTGGATCGAGATTGATGCCAAACTTGTGATCCACTATATTAATAATACTGCTAATGTCAATCCCTCTTATTTTTACATCATCAGGGAAATTCAACAGTGCTTCTCTCTTATCAACTTTACTATCTCTCATATTCATAGAGAGGGTAATTCTGCTGCTGATTGTTTGGCTAATATGGGTTGCAATTTTATGGATTTTGTGGATTTTGTGGGCAGTTCGATCAATGGCAAGCTTGTGGGGTTGGTTAGGCTAGATCGTATGGGGCTTCCCTATATTAGGAGCCACTAATGCTATTTTTTGTGGCTTTTGTTTTGTGTTCTGGTATGGTTCTTGTGGCAACCCTGGGCTTCTGGCTCTCGGTTATGTTCGTTTTGTGGTTTTATTATCGTGATGTCTTCCTGGGAGCTATCAATCTTTCTAGTTTTTGGGGGTTGAGGTGTTATATTCTTAGTCCCTTTAGCTGTCTGTTGATGGGTAGGATGTTTTTTAGTATCAAGCCTATTTCAAACGTGTTTTTTGTTAGCTGGATTAATTTAAAGCAGGATGATTTTTTGTTTGGCTCGATTTTTCGTATCTGGTAGTCCTGGAGCAAATTTTTTATGGGATATGCAGATTTCTTTCCTAGTGTTAGGAGATTTGTTGTTCTTTATCTCTCTGTGAGCATGGGTGACGACAACTACTGGCTTACTTTTCTGATTTCTATCCGAATTCCCCCCTGCAACTCGGTGTACATGCTTGTTCAGGCTTGTTGTCATCTTACCTATGTGGCTTTGTATTTTTCTGGAAATGGTGGTTATATGCAGTACCTTGGTGGGTGCACGTTATATGGGAAGGATATGGATAAGTTTTTTGGAACACTATCTTTATCGTTCTTGAGATTTTCTTAAGTTACTATAAGCAATTTTGGAACACTATCTTTATCATTCTTGAGGTTTCCTTAAGTTACTATAATTTTGTCAGAGGTTTATATGTTCTTTTATTTATTAATTGTATTTCTGTTGTTTCCTCCTTGCTTCTTTTTTGTCTCCTATAATTGCCCTTGCAGGCCTCTTTTGCAGGTTTTTGGAGATTCTCTCTCATTTTGTGCAGGGACAATTGTTGATCGAGAAGACTGCGCTGAATGTAATTATTATTATCTTCTCCTTTTGGATTTTTAATTTTGTTTCTCGTAGAATGTTTTTAGGGGATCATATACTTTTCATTAGCAAGGACCTCTGGCTCTTATGTTCTTTTTGTTACTTCTGTGTAGCTCTTCTGAGCAGTAGTGAGCTGGAGGTCCTTTTAAGGACCCTGTAACCCCTTTTTTTGTATTAACACGTAGGCCCGACGGAGGGTTTCCCCAAAAAAAAAAAAAAAAGCTACTTTGGCCACATGCCGATTTGATCTGATTTGTCAAAATAAACTTTTTCCTCATACTTTTTAAAATTTAAATTTAAAAAAAAAGCTATTTATAAAAGTTTGCCAAGTGCAAATTACTTTTTGACTTGAAAGATTATCAATTTATCATGTATGTTTCAATCAAGAATATAATACTTTGAGCTACAATGTGAAAGTAATTGTTATGCAAAATATGTAGAATTATTCTGTAAATAAAAGTACTTCTTAGATCTTGAATAAAGTTATATATATATACAGAGAGAGAGAGAGAGAGAGAGAGAAGGTTAATCCCATATAAGTCCTTCCATTTAGATTTCCTGGGTGTTGGGGGAGTTAGATATTTGGGTCATAGTTATTATTATATTTTATGTTCTTCTTGCATAGATCATCAGTTAACAGAAATAACATAACCCAAGCCTGCAAGTTAGGGGTACAATACTCTCTGACTTATTCCCTTATTTGAAATTTTTTGATAGTTCTCCATACCCAGCGTCCATTTTTGCTTTGTTTATTCTAAATTAGGGAACGGTCTGTTGGAGAATACATTAAGATTAATGGCCAAGTCATGCATACTTTAGAGGAAATATTTTTTCCCAGTTTGTCCGGAAGTGATTTTTGTCCTTGTATTTGGGTAACTAAATCTTGTATTTATATCTGTTGCTTATCCGATATAAAGTTTGTCAGTTAAAATTTGGCATTATTGTATTTGTTTAATAAGTATTTTCATATTTATCTTCAGTGAAATTATCGAAGAAAGAGAAGGAATTCATATTAATTAAAAAGATCGTTATGAAGTAAGAATATTTTAGCAAATGCCTTTCAATATTGTCGAATTTTTTCATCTGACAAAGAATCAAATTGAGTTAAGGGTGAAGTTCTTGAGTTCCTCAATTCTCCAAGCTCTCTCCAATTTTGAGTTAAGGTACAAGCTCTCAACCTCTTTTCATGAGAAGAATGGAAGAAGATTTATATTTTTCTTGATTGGTATTTTGATGATTTTAGACAAAATTTTTCAAAACACTACATCTAATGACCCGTATTGATTCACTTAAACATAAATCATCATTTTAGTATTTGTCTTATTAACCTCAAAACTGAGTGATCTTGGGCTTCTTGAATTTTTGTTAGTTAGATGCTCAATTTAAAATAAGCAGGAATGGTTTCAAGATAGTTTGATCCTTCAATTAATGTGTCAAAGTTTTTAAATATAATTTAAGTGTTTAATTTGGCTCTTTTGGACTGAAATCATATCACTTTTGGTGTCATTAAACACATCTAATCAAGAAATCTAATTTAATAATAATTTTTATAAGAAAAAATATTAGATGGTCCCTAATATAATTTTTAAAGTATCCAATTTGAATACTTTTTTGAGATTCATATTTGATCAAGAGGATTGTTCAAGTCGCATCTTATGTGCCCCATATTTTTAGACATTGGTCAAAGATAGGTAGATCATGGTTAAGGATGCTTAACTATGAGTTAGTGTATTTTTAGAATGGATTAAGATCACCTAGACTCAATGCCCAAGCTGTTGGATTTAGATTGGGTGATTGAGCTTGATTTTGTGGAATTTATGGTAAAAGGACGTCCTTGGTCAAACCAACTTTGACCAAGTGTCAAAGGGGTTGACTAAGACTCTTTGATCCATGGAGTGTGTACAAGAGCAAATCAACGGTCCCTAAAATAAATTATCAGGACCAATCCACATATAATCGGGATAACATTTGGAAACATCTAGTTCGACCAATACACGAGCAACAGACGGTCGCGATCCAACCGAGGTTGCATTATCAATTTTTAATGGGCAACTGAATAAGAAACCCAATCCATGAAGGATGCTGGTGGAGAAGAGGTGGGGATACATGTTAGGAAATGATACCCAAATCGGTATGAGCGAGGATTCCACCATAATGTCAAAAAATGACAACCACTTGAACAAAATCATGTATCAATTGGTAACAAAGTAAGATTGATAAGAGAAGACTCTACTATAATCCATATCTTTAACCTATTTAATAAAGCACGTGCCTCGGGTCCAAAATAGTCATTGAAAATTTATTGACAAGCTTGAGGTTGAAGAAAAACTTATGGATGGAGTTGAGTGAGGGTCTTTGATTGGGAAATTTATCGACCGAAGCATGCTCTAAAGGTCCAGCAAGAGTAGGGCTGCAACTGAACCAAACGTTCGACGAGCTACTCGATACTCGGTTCGATTAAAGCTCGTTTGTGATCGTTTAACTAACTAAACAAATAAACTTAAACAATATTTTAAATACTTGATCTTTAAATAAACAAGCTTGAATACTAATGTGTTCGATTCATTTATGTTTACGAATAAAATCATTTGAAGTTCGTGAACAAGCTCGACATTATGCTCGATAAAAAGCTCGATAAAAGCTCGATTCATGAGGCTGACTGTGACATTCCGTAGTTCATTAAGGAAGAAAATCTAGTAGTACATCTTGATTGCTTAGAATGGTGGATGGCTAACTTCATATTATTGTTTATTCAATTTATTGTTTGCTAAATATGTTCACGAACATAGCTCGTTAAGGCTTGTTTGTTTAAAGCTCGATAAGCACTAAATGGACCAAACATGAACCAAACATGAACACCCTTAAATTAAATGAATCAAATATGAACACAAACAATAAACCTCGAATCAAACACGAACCAAACTTGAACAGGCTAATGATAAACGAACTCAAACATGAACACTCACATACTCGGCTCGGCTCGGTTCGTTTGCAGCCCTAAGCAAGAGCAAGGATTTCCACTTCCAAAATCCACAAAGATGACATCCACGATTGGTAGAGGGTTTGAGGTCAGGAAATGCCAAGGGGCAAGCCCTCGATAAGCAATCTAAGAACGAGTGAGAATGTTTTTGTTCATTTAAGAAACTAGGGTCATACAAGCGATTGACAACCATCCAGCTGTAAAGACGGCCAAGGGTGGAAAATTAGTAGCGAAACAATGACAAGGAAATAGTAAACACGTAAATGGAAAAAATAGGGGGCAGAGAAAATTTCCCAGCAGCATCACAGGCCACATAGCCGCCAACGTAGAAGGCGGCTAGGGCATGGTTCAATTAAACTCACCGGGCCTATAAAGGGCTCCTTTTAGGTTTTTAGGTTTAGAAATTTAGTTTCAAACCATTATAAATGAGTTCGTAAAGGGTTGAGAAGGCTTTTAGAGGACTTAGAAATATATAGGGAAGACTCTTAAATATCCATGATACCACCAGAGGAAAACTAAGATTAACCTAGTATAAAGGTCTCAATGGTCCAAAATAAGGCAAACAATTTAAGAGAATATGTGTGAGCCACTATAACTCTTTTAACAAATGTGAGCCACTATAAATCATCATCAAATTAAGAAAATAATCAATTTATTAAAAATCAAATTTATGAATAAAGCAAACAATATAAGAGAATAGCCATTTGTTAGTTCCGCGGAGTTATAGAGATCATCAACATCAATGTTCATTAAAACATTGAGGGATTTGGTTTTACTAAAACAGATTTTTATCCATATATTGTTATAATTTTAATCTGCGTCAGCCTCTCAAATCAATCCAAATAAAAAAAAGGATTAAACCAAGTTGCATCAAACTTGCAACCGATCTGTCCAAGTAATATTCACAAGTATATTGTTAGTTGAAAAAAATTAAAATGTCACTTAATATGTTAGATGTGACTTTCTTGTTATCAGATTGAGTTTTAACTATGCTAAATTTTATTGTTAGTTTGCTACAAAAGAAGCTACCTCATAATTAACTACAACTTCATCAGAAGTTGACCCCCCCCCCCCCCCCCCCCCCCCCCCCCCCCTCCTTTTTTTTTGGTATTAGTTCCATTTTCTTGTAAGGATCAACTTATGCGTGCATACAACATCATTTCATTTACCACGATAACAACCATGCAACCTTTCCTAAATAATTATAAAATAAATTGAAACATTCTGTTAACATATCAAAAGTTAATTCAACATGGTTACTTAAATATAAAAAAGAAAATAATGAAAACATCGAGAGATGATTGATGTCGCTATCCAAATAACTAGCAAAGGGCTAACCTGAACATTAAAGTTCTTATAACTAAGTGGTCGATCATTTGCTATTACTTGTCGCAAGATACAAGGTGGTGATAAGTTTTTATTAAGAATAATAAGAGTTGTAGTCCAGATATATTGAATGAAATAAAAAGCTCAATGATAGAGTACTATGGACCTTAAAAAAGTTGCACTAACCAACAAAAAAAGGAGCTAATAGAGATCACATTTGATTTGAATAGCTTGAGGCAAAATTCAAAAAGAAGCCTTTATAAATGAAAAAGAAGGATTGGCAAAGAAAAATAAAACTCATAGTCAAGCAATAGGGCAACCTTATATATGATAGGCTTAGACAAAATTGTTTGCAGTGTCTCTTTGCTCTATTCTCAATTGTGCAAGAAAGAGTAGTACATGTAAGGGCAGTATCAATACACAACATGAACCAGAGTTAGTTTGAGAAATAATAACCAGATAATGCATGATATTAATAAATAATTATTGAGGAATGAGTAATTCTGTTCACAAATGAGAAACTATAGACATAGGATAAAATTGGATTAAAACATAAGAATCATTGCACAACAACCCAAAAGAGTTAATGAATAAAAAATGCCTTTAAATGATTTCTATCTTACAAATGATGTTAATAGTATATGCCAAGAAGATATCACTACCACATTTATCTCTCAGAAGAGTTTCTTTTTCTTTTTTTTTTGGCTAAGAAATAATGTGGATTTTCCTAATATCATCTCTGTGAAATAAAATTATGGAGGTAAAAATAATAATTTCTTAAGCACACTTTGGAGGAGAGTCGCATATCTAAATTGATATGCAAGGTAACTCAAAATAGAGGATTAATCAACTGAAACCTACTGCCAAAAGTGAGAATCTTAAGTTTCCAACTAGAGAGCCAATCACTAAGTAGTTTCAAAAATAGCATGATAATTTTTAACAAAAAGTCTAGTAGTATTGTGAGGCATACCAAGATATTTCTTAGGCAACGAGCCTACTTGGTGCTTAAGGTATCTTAGAGGAGTCTTCATTCACAACAAAAGGAGAAAAATATATTTTTCATTTTGTATAATTAGCCTGAAGCCCCAAAAAAGATAACTAGGACCCCACCAAAGCGGTTAGCCGACAAGCCTACAACCTAGAAGCACTTAAGTTTTTTTATAAAAATTAATTTTAATTCCAAAGATATGGCTATTTATCTCTCATTGTATGCTCCAATTATTTCTCTTAAATGCATTTTATTGTATTCCATAAGTGTTGCATAACTCCCCCCTTTGCTTGCTCCTGTAAAATATTATTTTGCATAGGCGGTGTGTTTCTCCTTAATATGCATCATTGCTCTTCCACCAAGAGTAATAAGTTATTTTGCATTGACAAAATTGTAAGTGATTTGACAACCTTAATGAGTGATTATTGATATTCAAATGTTGAAAGAAATCCAAAGATTCTTATACAAGATTATGATTCGAGGAGATTACATAAAACATGAAGGGTTAGTAATACGATGACATCATTAGTTATGCTTTGATAATCTTTCATAACAAATTTATTTTTCCAATATTTTAATGATTTTTCCTCCTGGAAGATCAAGCCTTTTCCACCATCAGGATATCTTGTAGGTAAAAGATGAGTTTAGGTGCTAGTTTATGATTTCCACCAACTCCTCAATTTATTGATTTTTTTTAGCATCTAAGGTTAACTTGTCTCAATTTTCATGCCAAAATATGATAATTATCTTCGAATTATTTGTCTTCTTCAAAAATTATGATGCAACATTGACACTAGAATATTTAGCAAGAATATTTAGATTAACATATGATGCTCAAAGATGTCACTTGTAAAAGCAAATGGTTCGACCTTTGAATGAGAGATCCCTTAAAGAGTTGGTCCAATAGATTTTTCTTCATGAAGAATGATTTTTCTTGAGAAATAAGGAATACTAAAAGAGCTAGATGTTTGTTTTCATGCTAGGTACCATGACATATTGATGAATCTTAATAGTTCAAATATTGAAAGTTATGAGATATGTTATCTTAAAAAATATGAAAACCAAAATTTTTTATTTGTAGTATATCTATTTATGTGAGAAGATCTCACGTTGTGATGTTAAAAAAGTCTAATGATAATCAGAAATTAATCACTTAGGCTTGAAAAGCTTTATCCAAATGGCATTTATAAATAATGATGAAATATCCCATTCAAAGAAGAAGAAGATGGATGTTGCTCCAACAGTAAAAATTGATTGTAACGATCACAAAGATTCTTCTCAAAAAATATGTGCTTTAAGATTACATATTCCTAAAGAGATGATAAATCGGTGAGTTAATTTTTACTCTCTTTTTCTTTAGATGTATAATTATAAGGCTAAAGATGTGATAGTCTTAGAAGATCAACTAGCAAAATAAAGGATTGAGATATTAAATATGGTGACTTCCCTTTCATTGCAAAGCCAAGAGATCGATCATACCCAAAATGAGATAGTAGATGCATAAGTATAAATTAACTAAAATATGAAGATTTTGAGAACTCTTAAGGTGAAGATGATGGCGTTTAGCTATGCATTAATTCCTTGAAGAAGTAAATATAATTTAGGAATAATTAATCTACTTATATATTACAATCATTTATAATTTAAAAATTTTATCTTTAAATTTTGTTATAATCATCTATATTATAAAAGTTTCATCTCCCCAAATTTCAAACAAAATTTTTTTTGTCTCTCTCATTTGAAATATTAGTTCACCAAAACAAATCTTAAAACCTTAAAATTCATCCTAATTAAAATTTAACGACAACATCAATTTTTTTCTAAATAAAATGAGTTTTAATTTTAATTTACGAAAGACTTAAGGAGCATAACAATTTATTTTTTTTATAAAATATCATATATGAAGATTTTAATCCACGTTGGCCTCTCAAATAAATTCAAAAATAAAGCAAGAAGGATTAAAAAATAAAAACAAAAACCATTTAAGAGCTAAATGCAGCTTTCTTATAAAGAAGATCGGTTAAGCAAAGGACATCGTTTTCATTTTAATGTCAACATCAACTTATGCAAAGAACATTTGCCTTTTTTTTTTTTTGGTTAAAACCCCGACAGGGCCTCCGTGTTAATATCAGAAAAGGGTTACAAAGTCCTTAAGGGGACTTTCAGCTCACTAAAGCTCCGAAGAGTCACATTCAAAAAGGGAAATAAAAACCTAGGAGCCAAAATTCCCCACCTAAACGAAAATACAAGAAAACCTAAGAACATTCTAGGGCGGCAAGGAGGCCGCGGCCAAAAAAAAGAAATCTGAAAATGAACTCAGTTAAGGTCAGCCAAGAACCAAAATTGACCAAGCTAGGAAGTAAAGACTCGATCCGGCTACCTGCAAAAAAGGAAACCTTCCAACACCAAAAATGTGTATAATCATAGCTTATAGAGAAAATCAAAGAAGTATAAAGATAACAGACACAAGGAGTTAAGAAAAGAACCTCCTGCTCGCAAGGGTAAGGTAATAAAATGTTGTGACACGAAGCAGAGCAGCCACTAAGGTAACAGCCATGAGAAAGCTCAACCCAAAATAGGGAAAATAAATGCCTAATACCGAACTCCCCCAACCAGGATCCAGAAGCCATAAAATCCACCAAAAAATAATAGAATAGCTACCAAAACTCCCCCTCCCGGTATGTCACCAAAACAGAAATCACTTCCGAACATCCAGCAATAATCAGTGAGACATAACGGGACAAGGAAGCTCAAACAGCAAAAAGGGCCACCAACACAAAAACAAAAAAACAACTCAGGCATCAGGACTAGGCAACAATGAAGCAACCCAAAGAAAATCCAACAGAACCGTCAACCCAGGCGCAAGTAAGGCAACCCAGTTTTGTCTAAAAGAGTAATACCTTTAAGAGAATGAGGCAAATTGGTGATATTAAACTCTTGGAATCTGTCAAGTTTACAACCATAGTTAGCAAGCCAATCAGCACCTGCATTAGCTTCCCGATATATGTGAGATATGGTGTAGTTGAGAGTCTTAAGGTACTGATTAATCTTCCTAATAGTATAGAAATTTTTAGGATTACCAGTCAACCCATTAACAAAGATTTGAACCACCAACATAGCATCCACCTCAATCCACACAAAATTAAATCCCATTTGAATACAGATTTCAAGGCCCAAAACTAAGGCTTCCAGTTCAGCGGTGATATCATTACAGTAGGTAATAGGGGCAGCAAAAGCACCCAGAACACAACCCAGATGATCACGCAAAATACCACCAGCACCGGCTTTGTAAGGCCCAACAGACCCATCAGTATTCAATTTGATATAAGGATGGGTAAGTCTAAGCCATCTAACAATTCTCTCTTTCTTAATAACATTTTCGCAAACAAGAGAAATGCCCAAATCCAAGGCAATATTGTTAGAATTATGAAATTTTTTTTTCAGTAAGCACTTTAACAGAATATAGTTGCATATATTTGTTTTTAATGTTAGTGATAGTTTGCTTGGCCTGCATTTTAACACCGTTGTGTTTAGAATCGTTTCTAGCTTTCCAAAGGTACCACAAAATGATGATAGGCAAAATATTATAAATGTGACCTTTAACATTATTCATCCAACCTTTGAGAATGGAACCCACCTCATTGCTAGAATTAAAGAAGCCTTTACCAGCAATACCATAAAAATATCTCCAAACCTTACTAGCAAAATTACCATTATCAAAAACATGTTTAATACTTTCAAGGTTATAACAGCATTGACATTTAGAGGGAAAGATTAAACCTTTTTTCTGAAGAAGATCATCAACAAGAAGAAAACCTTTCAGACAACACCACACCAGAATAGAATAAGATAAAGGAAAACTATTATGCCAAATAGCATTAAAAATCTGAGATTTGTTATGCTTAACCCTAAAAAAATTCCAAGTCATTTGTAACTGAAATTTACCAGAAGTAGAGGCGTTAAAAAAAATAATATCCTTGCAATTAATTTGTAACGGAATCTCTAAAATAAGCTTAACTAATTCAATAGGAATGAAATTCAAAAGCATGTTAACATTCCAAGAATTATCAATAAAAAATTTGTTAACCTTAATGTTGTGGAGAGTATGAGTGTTTAAAAATTGGTCAATGGAGCACGGACCCAGCCAGTTATCTTTCCAAAAAGAAATGTCACCTTTGCCTAAACCCCATTGAATGAAAGGTTCCGCTTCCCATTTTATTTTGCAAAGTCTTTTCCAAACACCAGAATCATTTCTTTTGAAAGTACACGACAAAGGATGCATGTCTTTGCAATATTTAAAATGCATAAATTTGGACCACAAACTGTTATTAGATCTAAAAGAGAACCATAATTTGTGAGAAAAAGCTTGAACCATGTCAGTAATACTTTTGCAACCTAAACCACCTTCCTTTAAAACACCACAAACATTCTTCCAATAAGCCCAACAAATGCAAGAGGAATTACTTTTAGAACCCCAAAAAAATTTACTTAGCATTCTTTCAAGTCTAAGGCAAATAGACTTAGGAGGGTTTAAAGTGTGAAACAAAAAAATAGGGATAGAGTTTAAAACACTTTTAATAAGCACCAACCTGCCCCCATAAGAGAGAAAATTAGAAGACCAGTTAGCAAGTTTCTTCTGGAAAATCGTAATTAATTCTTCAAAGAGATTGTTGTTTTTCCTACCTTTAAAAATAGGGGTACCCAAGTACTTTATAGGCAAAGTTCTAGCAGAAAAACCACAGATTCTTTTGATATCATTAATTCTACTATTGGACACCGATTTACCCACAATAAAGGTACTCTTCTCACTATTAATGGCCAAACCACTCATATCTTGGAATTTAGAAAGAAACTTTTGTAAAATTTTAATATTATTAATAGAAGCATTAGAGAAGATGATAAAATCATCAGCAAAACTTAAGTGACTAATAGGAGTCCCTCTAATGGTACGATAAAAAAGATTCAGATATCTAGTGTATAAATTCTCCAACCCCCTAGAAAGGTACTCCATAGCAATAATAAAGAGAGAAGGAGACATAGGGTCTCCTTGCCTTAAACCTTTAACTGATTTGAAAAAACCATGGTTTCTCCCATTAATGATAACAGAGAAGTAATTGTTCTCAATACTATTTTTAACCAGCATAATGAAAGAAGAGCTAAAACCAAAAAGAGACAAAATCTGGTAAAGAAAATCCCAACTAAAATTATCATAAGCTTTAGTAATATCAAGTTTGAAAATAATATTGCCCCCTTTACTTTTAACATTAATATCATGAGAAACCTCTTGGGTAAGGAGGACATTATCAAAAATGCTTCTACCTTTAACAAAACCCGTTTGATTCGAAGAGATGATTCTAGGTAAAATATTGACCAGACGACTGGAAATGATTTTAGAATTGAGTTTGTTAAAAAATGAGCATAAGCTAATAGGTCTGAAGTCATTCCAGTTGTTAATAGCCACCTTTTTAGGAATAAGGGCAATATTAGTAGAAGAGAAAAACTTAGGATAAGGATTACCAATAAAAAAGTCCTTAACAGCTTCAACCACATCAAATTTAATAATATTCCAAGATTGTTGAAAAAATTTAGTGGTGTAACCATCAGGTCCAGCCACAGTATCCCCTTTCATATCCTTAATAATATTCCAAATTTCACCCTCAGTCGGGATATCAGTGAGTAAAACGTTGTCATCCTCACTAATAATGTGAGGAATGATGAAAGGGTTGACAATAGGAATGCAGTTTCCTATATTATTGAAAATATTATTGAAATGATCAACACCAGACTTAATAATTAAACTTTCAGAAGTAAGACAACTGCCATCATTATCAGTAATTTTTTGAATGTAATTTTTAACCCTCTTCTTGTTGGCCATAGCATGGAAGAATTTAGTGTTCTTATCTCCTTCTAACAAAATTTTAGCATTAGCTTTTTGCTTCCAATATTCCTCCTCAAGATTGTGTATCTGAGAAAGAGCATTTTTAGCCTCGTTAAGGTGAAAAAGATTTTCCAAACTGGGATTATCCAAATACAAATTGTCCAAATCAATAATCTTATTCTCGGCTTCCTTAATATTGGAAAAAATATTCTTGAAAATATTTTTATTCCACCATCTAATAGGTTGTTTTAATCTATTCAACTTAGCCCATAATCTATGCATACCAAAGATTTCATTATTAGGGTGCAAAGGAGCATTCCAATTGGTTTGAACAAGATTAAGAAAATCTTTATGTAAGAGCCACATATTCTGAAATCTAAAAGAGAAGGAACCAAAATTTCTATTGGAGCTAATGTTTAATAGTAAGGGTGCATGATCAGACTGAGTTCTACTTAAATGCTCCACACTAGTAGAATTAAAGTTTTCAATCCAAGCATTTTTGAATAAGAGTCTATCAAGCCTTTGCCACATCAAGGCTCTATTCCAAGTGAAATTACTTCCAGAATAACCAATATCATGTAGATTACAATCAGCTATCATAGAATTAAAATCATCCATAGCATTACAATTAGGAGGTTTGCCCCCAATTCTTTCAGAAGCATTTGAAATAACATTGAAATCACCACCAGCACACCACGGGCCATTAGTATTATTAGCGAAAGCACTTAATTGCTCCCAAAGTGGGCGTCGACCCACTTTGGTACAAGCAGCATAAATAAAGGAAAAATAACAATTAATATTAAAACAAGCAATTTGACAGTGAACAACTTGATGAAAGTCAGATATCATATTCAATGTGATAGCACTATGCCACATCATCCAAATTTTGTTCGAACAATTAGCATGAAAATTGAAAAAACCCAAACAGGAAGCAGTGGCAGCAATTTTGTCCATATTAATAAGGGGCTCAAACAAAACCAAAAGTTGAATATTATGAACTCTACATAAATTCCGAACTCTAACTTTGGAATCGGCCCCCTCAATACCCCTAACATTCCATAAGAGAGCTTTAATCATTGCAATCTTTAAGGTTAGTTTGAGTTCTTTTAACACGAGGTGTGGATTGAATGCTAATTTTAACATGTTTAATTTTCTTTTTCCCAACCTTGGTAAACCCATCCTCATCAATATTCTTAGAAAAATGTTCATTACTGTTCGAAATTATTGAAACCCCATTTTCATTCAAATCAGTTGATTCCACACCGTCAGCATCAAAAGAGTGATCAGGAATAATTTCCCCTTCTTCACAACCTTCTTTTGAACCAATCTCAGATTCCCCCATATCCTTATTCAAGTCATTGTCAACAATAGTAATAGGTTGAGTTAGAGGTATATTAGATTTATCATTATTAAGCAGCATAGAATCAACTGAAACAAAAATATTAGGCACGGTTTCCTGTTCAACGTCGTTATTCTCCTTGTTAGCAACAGTTAAAATATCACCGTTTCCCTCTTGCACAATAGCAGAAGGATTCTTTAAAACGCACAAAGTGTTTTCCGGCAAATCCTCCAGCAGGTTATCCAAATTCTTAGAAGCAGACGGTTTGCAGTGATCCGTTTGGAAAAGCTCTTGATTTTTAACAATAGGAATATACTCCTTACTAGCAGTAATAGTTTTGCCAACCTGAGAGTTTTTTTTAAGATCAGGATGTAGTTTAAAACAATCCGACAAAGCATGTCCATGCATTTTACAATGGGAACAAAAATCAGGAACACTTTCAAATTCTACCTTTTGTAAATAACCAAAAGCTTTAGATCCTACCCAAATTTCCTTAGAATGTTTCTTGGTGATATCAACCTCCACTAAAACCCTAGCAACAGACGGGCGAGTTCTAGAAGCCGTAGCTTGATCAGTTTGTAGCGGTCTACCAAAAACAGAACCGAGGGCATGTAAAACCTTAGGATTGAAAAAATGCAATCGCAAATTAGGAAAAGAGATCCAGATCGGCACAATAGGCGATTCCTCTTTGATATCGAAGAAAGGAGTCCACTTTAAAATACGCATTTGACAATTGTTAATGAAGTAAGATCGCCTAGCAAAAACTCTGCTATAATCCAAATCGTTCGATAATTGAATAGCAATATGTCGAGAATCCAATAACCCCACAGAATAAAAACCAGAAAGCTTCAAACTACCGAAAAAATGGCGAATCGAGTCCAGATTAGGTCTACGCAGACCAAACTTACCCACCAAGGTAAATTGAAAAGGGGATGCAAGTTGAAGAACTTCATCATCAGACAAAAAAATAGCAGGGACACCGTTAAAAATGCCTTGAGTTAACGAAGGAAGTTTATCACCTGACTGGGATGCCGAAGAGAGCACATCTTTAAAAGATCGAGAGCGAGACAGAGATTTCTGTCCATCCGTGTCGAGTTGAAAAAACCCTTTACTCTTACCGAAAACCACTTTGTTAACGATCCCCTACGGCGTGGACGAAGAATCCCCCGCCATGAAGACCGCCCTAGACGGGCACAAACCAGAATAGGGCACCAACGCTTAGACGAAACAACAAAAATCTCGAACCAGGGGAGAAAGTCGGAGGAAGAAAGACGAGAGAACAAGGAAACCCTAAAAAGCAAAGAACATTTGCCTTAATTGGCCTAAAAGTCCCCAAAATGTAAAAGTTCAATTCTCACGATAATAATCATTAAACATTTCCTAAAGAATAAAAAATGTGAACATTCCTTTTTAACATATATAAACTAAGCTAAAAAATGCCTATGTAAATGCATAAAAAATAATAAAAGTAAAATATAAACAACACAAAAAAGTTCACTAAAAGGTATGAAGATTTTTATCTATGTCAGACTCTCAAATCAGTACAAATAAAAAAACGATTAAAATTAATTGCATCAAACTTCCCACTAATCAGTTCAAGTAATATTGACAAGTTTATTGTTAGTAGAAAAAACAAGAATGACACTCAAGTTGTTAGATGTGATTTTCTTGTAGTTTGACTGAGCTTTTAATATACTAAATTTTATTGTAAATTTGCTATAAAAGAAGTTACCTCATAATTAACTACAATTTCATTAGAAACTTCCCCTTCTTTATTTATAATAATTATTATATCAATTTCATTTTCGTGTCAGGATTAACTTATGCATAAAAAGAACATCTTTTCATTTACCATAATAATAACCATGCAACATTTCCTAATTAATTACACTTTATTTAGACATATTAGGTAGCATAAGAGATTTGAAGAATATTGTACAATAAAGATAAGTCATGGGCCAATATTAATCTTCAATGACTTAATAAAAAAATTGTGTGGTGAACCCATCAGGTCTCAAACATTGGCCTTTCTTAATATTGAACAATGCTTCTTTTATCTCAAGCTAAAAAATGATTTCTCAAGTGAACACAAATATTCTCAGGAACTATGGAGCCAATAAATTGAATGAACAACTTTTATTCCTTTTAATGGAGTGGGCTCAAAGGGGAGTCAAAGTTATGTTTGATTGCAATAGATACAAAATATCCACATGGTGATCTATAATTAAATTATTATACTCTAGGATATGCTCCAGTTATAGATGATAGTGTTGATGATTATGGTTCAAAGGAAAATTTTGATATGTGCTCCGAGGTAGAGTTATGAGACTATGCATGAAGTAAGTTTAGAGTTACAAATCTTCCCACAACCTCTTGTGCATAAGAAGTCTACCATGGCATATGCCCCTATAAGCTGAATGTGAAACTAATTCATGGACGTAGGAATAAGTTGGTTATTTATGAGAAAATATATTGTACAATATACAATCCTTAGGTTTCCAATCATACTAGTTCTCTTGATAAATTTTATTTCCATTATGTTTTATAGGCATAACTTTAGGTAGTGTGGAGTAAATTTTAACAAAAATTTGACCTAAGTAGAGGTAAGGCTTAGTGTAAGTTAAATTACATTTGTCAACGAACACTAATATACTTGCATCATAAGCAATCATACCCTCATTCCAATAATAAAGGGGAAATTAGAGAATTTAGCCCATATAAGGATATCTTTGAATTATTCTTTGTTTAGCTAATTTCTTAAGTATGAATAGTTTATCATTAATAAAGCAAGGTCTCCTAGTCCATAACATATCATATCCTTCCAAGTAGTAAGACTTAAATGGAAAAAAATTCAGCAAGTTTTCAGAGTTTGTGATTACCTTTTAATTTTACAATTTTTTAATATCAATAAGAAGAGACCCATAGAGAGACTTCTTACCAGCAACATATAGGAAGAGTGTAAATTAATTCTTATTCTTTCCATCTAGACAACAAATCATCTCCGAAGAATGAAATTTCCTCATTTTTATTACTTATACAATATAGGTTGAAATTTTCGTACTTCGTATTTTGTCTATAAAGGAGAGATCCTTTCTAGTTGATGGAGTTCATTTTAGCATCGCCCAAAACTATATGTAAAGTCATCCTTTGATGGACCTAATAGGATTTAGGTAATGGGTCGAGGGTTTATGGAGATTATTTGGAATGTCTAAGGGTTTCGAAAGTGTAGAGGATAAATGGAGGATTCTTGTGGTGGTGGTGGTAATGGGAAAGTGGTTGCAAAGCTTGACCTAATCCGTCGGTTCTTTTTTAATCTGAAACTCTTGGGCGATTTTGTATGACTTTGAGCTTTAAAATGATTTGGATTATAGTCGTGTTTTCTCTCATCATTCATATTACGTCAGTAACTATTACATGAAGCTAACAAAGTGGGCTCTCTTTTTTTATATTTCTGCTGAATACCCTATTGTTTTGATTTAGATCTCGTTTCCTAAACTTCGCCCACATTTTTTTCGCCAAGGATTTTGCATGGTTTAGGTAACCTTTTTGACCATCTGTTGCAAGTTGATAATGCGACGGTTGTTGGTTCTAAACCTTCGGTAGCCAGAGTTCTTGTTGAACTTGATGTTACCAAACAATATCCTAACGTTATATGGTTAGGTCCTGAAAAATATGGCTATGTCCAAAAGGTGGTCTTGAATGATTTCCCTGCTTTTTGCGATCACTGTAAAACATTGGGTCATCATAAGTTTGAGTGTTTTCATTTAAATCCACATTTGCAAAATAACCTAAACATTAAACTGAAATAGGATCCTCTGACATATAAGGAATTTAATGATATGATCACTGATTGTAGGTTGTCTGACATAGAATTTTTGGGCTCAAACTTTACATGGTCTAATAATAGAGTTTGGGAATGACTTGATCGTATTATTTTCAATAATATTTAGATTTCAACCTTCTCTAATTCTACTATTGAACACTTAAGCCGTACTTCCTCTGTTCATTATCCCCTTCTTTTTAAACTTTGCAAACAGAACTTATGTGTTGGTAGCTCGTTTCATTTCTAGAATATGTGGCTTAATTCGAATGATTTTGTTCCTTTAGTGGAGGAGAATTGGGCATCCCCTTTACCTTTTAATCATGATAATAATAGCATGATTATCTTATCTCTTAAGTTAAAGCGGTTAAAGAAAAAGTTGAGGTGGTGGAAAAAACATAAATTTGGTAATATTTCTGACAACATTACTAAGGCTGAGAAAGAGGTGGCCTCTCAAGAGAGCCAATTAGCTTCTAATTTTGACAGCAATGTGAGGTGGCTAAGTCAAATTTACTCAATCTCCAAATTCGTGAAGAGGATTTTTGAAGATAGAAAGCTGCACCTAAATTTATTTTTAACGTTGAAAAAAACTCCAATTTTTTTCATGCTTTGGCCAACTCTAGAAGAGCTAAATCTACTATTAATAGGATTAAGTTGAATTCCGGTGAATGGAGTGATGATCCTGGTTTAATTTCTGAGTCGGCTATATCTTACTTTAAAATTCGTTAGGTGTTGATAATCAAATTGTTCAGTTAAGTAACCCTAACAACATTCCTGCTAGCATTTCTAATGAGGACTACCTATCCTTATCTGTCCATCCGAATGAGGGGGAGATTTTTAATGCTTTAATGTCTATGAATAAAGAGTCTGTGGCTGGCCCTGACGATTTTACTATTCTTTTTTTTTTTTCAAAAGTGTTGGAACATTATTAAAAAAGAGCCCTGTATGGTTGTTTTGGCTTTCTTTGATGGCATGGATATTCGTAAATGCTTCACTTCTACCTCCATTGTTTTAATTCCTAAAATTCCTAACCCTGTTTGTTGAAAAGATTTTAGACTGACTAGTCTCTGCTCCCGTTTTAACAAGCTTATTTCTAAAATTCTTGCTAGTAGATTGGCTCCTTTAATTCCAAAAATTGTCTCTATTAATCAGACAGGTTTTCTTAAAGGTAGGAACATAGCTGATAATGTCTTGCTTGTTTAGGAGTTTTTTTTCTTGCTTGTTTAGAAGTTACTATCTGAGATTGATAGAAAAGTTCATGGTCATAACATAATTTTAAAGTTGGACATTTCTAAAACTTATGATAAACATCAATTGGTCTTACTTATTTAAGATTTGAATCTCTTTGGCTTTAATGAAAAGAATATTTATTTGTTGAAAAATATTATTCAAAATTGCGTGTTCTCTTTAATCATCAATGGTAAAGCTCAAGCCTTTTTCAAAGGTGCTCAAGGTATTAGACAAGGTGATCCCTTGTTCGCTGCTCTATATATTATAGCTGCAGACTACCTTTCAAGATGCTTATCTCAGTTTTTTTTCTATCAATCCTATTTTCATTTACAAAACTTTTGGGGGCATTAACATTAGTCATCTTTGTGTTGCTGATGATATAATTATTTTTTGTAATGGCTCTCTTACATGTGTTAAAAAAGTTAGAAAGCTCCTCTCTCTCTTTGAGAAGGAAATGGTTTAAGCTTAACAATAGCAAGTGTTCTTTTATTGGTAGGAAAGGCATGTCATTAGTGCATAAAAATAATATTACTTTTCATACAGGTTTTAGGAATCAAGTCTTGCCTATTTATTACCTTGGCACCCCTTTATTTAAAGGTCACAAGTGCTCTTTTCTGCTTGATAAACTGTTGTTATCCATCTCTGCTAAATTAACTTTTTAGGAGGGTAAATTACTTTCAATGGGAGCTAGATTGATCTTGATTAAAAGTGATTTATGTTCATGCCTGTTTATTTGATGCAAACTATTAATCCCACCCTTTATGCCTATGTTAAATTATATAAAGTTATCAACAAATTCTTTAATGGTTGTACAGCTGAGCCCAAAAAAATTCATTGGTCCAACTAGGGTGCTTGCACAGGCCCTTATATTGAAGGTGCTTTAGGTTGCAAAAAGGTTTATAACTTAATTAAAAGCTTTTCTTACAAGCTCTGGTGAAAATTTAGGAAGAATGATTCTTTATGGGCAAACTTTGTGCATCATAAATATTTTATGAATCTTCATCCTTCTCTTGCTTGTTTTTAGCAGAGGTAGTGTTCTGGTTGGAAAAGGTTTTGTGACATTAAGTGGAATGTTGAGTCTATTATTCAATGGGGAATTTGTAATAGGTTATCCGATTTTTGGCTGGATTATTGGTTAGGTAGTGGGTCCATTGACTCATATCTATACGCTCATTCCAACTCTCCATTGAAAGTCTCGAATTTTTTTTTAGGATGGGAATTAGAACATTAACTATCTATTGGATTTTATTCCTCAATCTTTAGTTAATGTTATCTCTGAATCTCCCATTAATTTGGCTAGCCATAATCATATTTTTTTCAATCTTTCTCGGGATGGTCATTTCTACATGCGTGATGTTTGGCATTTTTTAAGATTCAAGCATCAACCCATATTTATTTTTGGTGTCATTTAGAAATCTAATATTCCAATTAAGTTCTTTGTTTTAGTCTGGAGAGTGTTGAAGGGCTTTGTGCCCGCTGACTCCAGGCTCCAAACTAAAGGCTTTTCTTTAGCTTCCAAATGTCAATTTTGCTACACTTTGGAAACTATTTACCATGTTTTTCTTCACAATCCAGTGGATGCCAAGGTTTGGCTGGATATCCTGAATATCTAAACCTTTATGTTAACTTAAATACTAGCAATTTTATGCCTTTTTTTAATTCCTTACTACACAGTAATTCTTTTGGTAATAGTCTAATGGTTATTGCTTTTGATATTATGTGGCTGCTATAAGAGGAAAGAAATAATAGCAAACATAAGGGTTTATTGATGTGTCATTTGAGGGTTATTTCATCCTTGAAATTTAGAATTAAATAATTATATATGGACGAGGTGCTTACAGTCAAACATTTTAGAGGTACGGAAGCTTGGTTAGCCTATTTTAACATCATTCATGATAATGTAATCATTTCTTTGTCTCCTAGAGTTATTAACTGGTCTAAACCTAGCCTGGGGGAGTTTAAGCTCAATATTCAAGCATCCTTATTCAATAATCAATGTATTTTTGGTGGTCTTATTTGAGATGACAAAGGGAAGCTCTTGATTGGTTTCGCCTCTGCTTGACCATCATAGAACATGACTTATGCTATTCTCGAAACCCTTTATGTGGGTTTAAAGGATTGTATTAATCTTAATTGTCTTAATCTTTGGATTTAGACTGATTTTGAGAAATTACCGGAGTTTATAGCTCATGAGAATACGGTGAACTATAACATCTTTTATGTACTCCAAAATATTAAGATCCTTCTTGGAAAATTTCACTATAATCTATATACTATTGTTAAAGTTGCAATGGTTGTGTTGTCTGCCTAGCAAATTATGCATATACAAGCTATGATTTAGGCGCTTACACTCAGGCCAATATGCCTAAGTTACTGAAAGGTAATATTATTTTGGATGCGATTGGATATCCCTATATCTGATAGCTGTGGTTAGATTTTGCCTTTTCTCTATCTATCCTCTTTATGCTAGTCTCGTTGAATTGTTGTATCCTTTTTTTTTTTTCTGGTTGTATTGTTGGTTGCTACTTTGTCCTGGTTTGGGCCCTCGATTTCCTTGTTTGCTAACCTTGTTTGTTGTTTTATTGGTTTATTATATGCTGTTATATTTTGTTGGCTACTTCTTTTTGTGTAGATTTTTTTTACAAGGATCATTGGTCGTTCTTGATCTATCATATCTTTGACCTTAATTTTTGGGTGACGGCTTTTGGCCTCCCTAGTTTAGCTCCTTTCTTTACTCTCTTGTTTTTTGAATTGTAATTAGTTAGGATCATGTGCTCTTAGGTTTTATTTTCTCTTTATCATTGTAGCTCTTTTGAGTGATAGCGAGCGCTTAAGCCCTCTTAATGTCCTTTAATTAACGTGTAGGCCCCTCCGTGGGGTTTCCTAAAAAAATACATAATTTAAAATTTTTATCTTTAAATTATTTTATAATCAAATAAAAGTTTCATCATCCTAAAATTCGAGCAAAAATCTTTTTTATCTCCTCATTTGAAATGTTAGTTCCACCATTAGTCAAAACAAACTTTCTAACTCATCCTAATCAATTTTTTTCCTAAATAAAATGTGTCTTAATTTAATTTACAAAACTTGATATTTAAAAAAAATCCTATGTAATCATACATAATTTAAAATTTTTATCTTTAAATTATTTTATAATCATTATATTATTAAAAGTTCATCATCCTAAATTTCAAGCAAAAATCTTTTTGATCTCGTCATTCGAAATATTAGTTCCACCATTAGTCAAAACAAACTTTATAACTCATCCTAGTCAATTTTTTTCCTAAATGAAATGTGTCTTAATTTAATTTACAAAACCTTCATAAAGAGTATAATACTTCATTTTTTATATATAATATATTACATATGAAGATTTTAATCTTCTCAAATAAATCCAAAAAATAAAACAAGAAGGATTAAACCCACTTGAATCAAACTTTCACCGACCAATTCTAATTGTTAATAGAAAAAACAACAAAACAAAAAATCTATTTAAGGAGTTAAACGTAGCTTTCTTGTAAAGAAGATCGGTTATACAATGAACAACGCTTTCATTTGCATGTCAAAATCAACTTAACATTACTTCAATTTTCACATGATAATAACCGTTAAACATTTCCTAAAGAATTAACAAAAAATCAGAACTTTCCTTCTTAACATATTTGAATGTCTTAATGCGGAAGCTACAATGTTTATATCTTAAAAGAATTTTCTTGATCACACAGATCATTAAGAATTTTCATTTTTTTAATAAATGCATATAACAACTTGGGCTGCCATGATAATTTTTAAATTTAAAAATACTATCATGTGATCGAGCAAAACATTTACGAATAGCAAGTTCGTGTAATTTTTTGTTTTATTGAATACAAAATTAAAAACTTTCTTATGTTTTACTCTCTTAGCATAATGATTTAAAATTTTTTGGAGAAACTCCTGCTGATTGTAGATATTTAAAAAAAGATTGAATTTTTTTTCTCAAATTTCTAGAAAATTTTTTGAGTGCATATTAGTTTGCTATTTCTATATTGTGTTATTATCATAGAAAAATTTGTCCAATAGATGAATGAATGAATTTTTCAACATATGATGTCATTAGAAAGAGAATTTAATGATCAACGTCCTATTAAAACTTCTCATATATTTATTGTATTATTTCCCTTTTACTATCAATATTTATTCCAATCTAATGTCAATATGCATGTGCATTTGTAGCCTTTTATTGATGTCGGGTGCTAATATTAGTGGTTTGAAGCTTCAAGGTCTATCGTGAAACCATCATCATGCTCTTCCTCTCGATTGAATGTCTGCACTTGGCTTGCGGTTTCTTCCTGGTGATACCATCACTTGCCCCACGCATAATGATTTAAAAAAGGCAAGTTATATTGTTTAGCTACAGTGTTTGCCTTCTATTATGTTACCTTACATGGTTGGATTCTTCCCTTTGGCTGTTGTTTCTGCTACTGTTTTGATAATTTTATTAATCAATTATGTGGTTAAATTAACTCTTTGGTTGTTTAGCTCTTTCTTGTGCAAGCATAGATTCATATCTTTGCGGATTTGGACTTTCGGCATCTATAAGGTTTGCTTCTCTGTGGTATTTTTGTTTCTAGTTCAGGCTATCTCTTTTTATCAATTATTTTGCAGGATGTTACTTTTTTATCCTGGCCATGCTTCATGTACATAAAGCTTTGGCTCTAGAGATGGTTCATCTTCATTTTTTGGGCTTGGCTCCTTGTCTACCATCGTTCTTTGCAAGGTTTCTTTTTCTTTCTACATTTTATCTTGTATTATAATTGGGATCATTGGCTCATTTGGCTTCTTTTTTATTTTTTTTGTAGCATTTTGAGTAGTAGAGATCATTTTATCTTTTTAAATATTTGTAATACTTTTGATGAACTAACATGTAGGTCCATTGGTGAGTTTTAACCAAAAAAAAGCATCAAATCTGCGCTAAGGTTGTTCTATGACTAACTAGGTCATCTTTTTTATCTCTTCCACAACGACTATTAATTTATATTTTTGAGCTTCATCCATGAAATCATATGTATGTAATAAATACTTTTTTTGTATTTAAATTTATTCCATATCTAATTAAAAATAAATAAATTTTAGTTATAGTAAAATATTCTGATATGATGCTTAGGTCATTGAATTTTAGCCTATCACTACTTCAGTTCCTTGAGAAGGAATCTGAATGGAGCTTGGAGCAAATAGTAGAAGAATCTTACAAGAGCACATTAAAGCCTTGGCATGGCTGGATCTCCTCAGTAGCTTACAAAGTATTCATTTTATCAATTATTCTGATATTTTCTATTGTTTGCTTCTACAGGAAACATAAATTTCACAACCACAAGAGACAGAAAGGCTAAAGTACTCGTATTGGTTACTTGTTATCCTAAAAACGTTACAACTAATTTCACTCAAATTTTCTTATAGCCTCAACATGTGGAGCATTTTGTGTCTTGTTTTTCAAGAAATTCAAACGATTGTTGTTTTTTAATATAAACTCAATATTGCTCAAATTTAAACTATAGAAAAGCCTATTGATTTTTTTTTTGATAAAATCCGCAAAGGGCTTATGTTTTAATTCAACAAAAAGATTACAGATCCTTAAATGAATTAAATGCTCACTAATGCTCAAAGAGCTACACAATAAAAATAAAAAAGAAACCTAAGGAGCCAATAATCCCTACTAAGATACAAAATAAAAAGGAAGAACTAAAGGGAGGCAAAGAGCCACCCCAAAAAAGGGAAACCCAAGCTCAAGCTAATTTAGCAACCCAATCAAGCCCTGCAACACCACCACCAGTAGTTCCCCAAACCATTAATTTAGCACGTACACCAGCAGCAAACTCCAACAACAACCAAAACCTGAAAAGAAAATAGGAAAAGATAGCAGAGCAGCAACAAGATACAAAAGGACTCAACCAAGCCAAATGAACAAACAATGAAATGGCAATAGACAACAAACACTATTGATTGATATTTGAATGTTTTGGGCGTGCTGAAATAGATCAACGCTTTCTTTCTTTTAGATTTCATTAGAGGTAAAAGAAGTTAGTTTCAAATCATTCACATAAAATTAATGGCCTTATGATATCATTTGAAATGAATGAGTAAAGAAGTTTTGTAAATCAGACTATAAATATATGATAATTTTAATAATTAATGCTCATAAGTCTCCATGCAAATAGACACACGAGTGACTCAATATCAATTGACAGAAGCTGTGTCACCTGAGCCTTATTAGGTGGCAATATAACTTTACAGAATAACTATTTCTCCAAATTCATGTGCAAAAGACAGTTTTGCATGCAACAAATAATAAGTTATAACATAGAGACTCAGTGGAAATTATTACAAGCTCATGTGTAGACTTCCAATGTTTTTACGGAACTTGTGAGCTTCCACCAAGGGTTTAACGCTGTCGAGTGATATTGCCTACCCTAACTTGAGGCCAAATTTTATTGATTTCTATTGTTTTTCGTACTTAAGGCCAAATTTTCAGCACAGTGAGTGATTTTTTAAAAATTATACTAAAACATCAAGGTGATCATATATGTGATTTTGATTGCAGCTATGAAAAAGAATTGATGGAGTTCTCTGCAGCAGCTGAGCAAAATGGCAAGTGCAAGTGTTGATTAGCGATTAGCTA
The DNA here is from genome assembly GCA_019925795.1 of Dendrobium chrysotoxum. NCBI lineage: Eukaryota > Viridiplantae > Streptophyta > Magnoliopsida > Asparagales > Orchidaceae > Dendrobium > Dendrobium chrysotoxum. The sequence continues at coordinate 90,661,028 of CM034314.1, read as the reverse complement.
AAATAAAATAATTATAGACAAACAGTTCGTAAGCATTAACGGGAAGTAGAGGCCTAAGGCAACCTATAGTCTTGCTAAAGAATAAAAATGCATGCTAAGATAAGCTAGCAAGTATCGTTGTGGTACAGGCTAGGGGATGGTCAGAACCTCAGGCGGGAGCGCAGAGAGCTCTATCTCAAGGTAAAAAAAAGAAAGGAAAGGCTAAGGCACAGTCTAAACTCTAAATAAGGATATTTTCTTACATTAGCAGTGGTTTAATTAAATCGTTGCTAAACGAGACTTATAATTTGCCAATCCGCTAATAACTAATAACATGAAAAATTTTACCAATATATAATAATGAGAAAGAAATTAAGGAAGAGAGGTCGTGCGATATTGGCGCGGCTCAATCGGACGACAAGACCAATATAAATTCTATCTCCTTGGCCAAGCAGTTGGATTGAGCAGCACCAATATACCATCGATCTCTGGCGGCCACTTCCTTATTTTTCCCTTTCAAAGAAAAAGAAGAAGAAGAAGAAGAAGAAGAGCTTAATTAAAAGAAAAACTCGTGCCGGCTAAGCAAAAGAAAGAAAGAAGGAGAGGGATGGATTGGTTCTTCATGCTGAAACAATTCATTTATTTATAGGCGGATTGAAGGTGCGGAAGAATTAATTAAAATTAAATGATGACTGGAAAGAGACAAACCGCTCAATGAGTCATTTATTTCGCCAACCATAACAGTTTTGGACAAAATCTCTTCCTGTCTGCTTGCCGGCTCCGCACTAAATTTATTAAAGTGAAGGTAAATTTTTTTTTATTTTTTTATTTTTTGAGATCGTGCATGCAGCTTGCAAAATTTTTCCTCTCACGTGGCTCATATTCGTATGCCCTAACTGTCCCAAAATAAATTAGACTTTTTAAAAAAAAATTTTCATTTTCTTCATAACGCCTGTATTTAAAGTTACGTATCTGAATAAACTCAACCCTACAATAGCATTTCCGAATAGAGCTTGGTCATGAAAATCTTCATCTGAGACATTTCCAAATATGGGAGGTTCGTGCATCGGCAAAATGTTGAAAATTTTTTTTTTTAATTTAAATTTTTAACATGGGGTAAAATTTTATTATAGCAAATTAGATTAAATCTTCCCGTGGCCAGCGACCTGGCAAGCAAGTTAGCTACTTTGGCCACATGCCGATTTGATCTGATTTGTCAAAATAAATATTTTCCTCGTACTTTTTAAATTTTAAATTAAAAAAAAGCTATTTTTAAAAGTTTGCCAAGTGCAAATTACTTTTTGACTTGAAAGATTATCAATTTATCATGATGTTTCAATCAAGAATATAATACTTTGAGCTACAATGTGAAAGTAATTGTTATGCAAAATATGTAGAATTATTCTGTAAATAAAAGTACTTCTTAGATCTTGAATAAAGTTATTATGATATATATATATATATATATATATATATATATATATATATATATATATAGAGAGAGAGAGAGAGAGAGAGAGAGAGAGAGAGAGAGAGAGAGAGAGAGAGAGAAGGTTAATCCCATGTAAGTCCTTCCATTTAGATTTCCTGGGTGTTGGGGGAGTTAGATAATTGGGTCATAGTTATTATTATATTTTATGTTCTTCTTGCATAGATCATCAGTTAACAGAAATAACATAACCCAAGCCTACGGGTTAGGGGTACAATACTCTCTGACTTATTCCCTTACTTGAAATTTTAAATAGTTCTCCATACCCAGCGTCCATTTTTGCTTTGTTTATTCTAAATTAGGGTTGGAGAATACATTAAGATTAATGGCCAAGTCATGCATACTTTAGAGGAAATTTTTTTTCCCAGTTTGTCCGGAAGTGATTTTTGTCCTTGTATTTGGGTAACTAAATCTTGTATTTATATCTGTTGCTTATCCGATATAAAGTTTGTCAGTAAAAATTTGGCATTATTGTATTTGTTTAATAAGTATTTTCATATGTATTTTCACTGAAATTATCGAAGAAAGAGAAGGAATTCATATTTATTAAAAAGATCGTTATGAAGTAAGAATATTTTAGCAAATGCCTTTCAATATTATCGAATTTTGTCATCTGACAAAGAATCAAATTGAGTTAAGGGTGAAGTTCTTGAGTTCCTCAATTCTCCAAGCTCTCTCCAATTTTGAGTTAAGATACAAGCTCTCAAACTCTTTTCATGAGAAGAATGGAAGAAGATTTATATTTTTCTTGACTGGTATTTTGATGATTTTAGACAAAATTTTTCAAAACACTACATCTAATGACCAGTATTGAGTCACTTAAACATAAATCATCATTTTAGTATTTGTCTTATTAACCTCAAAACTGAGTGATCTTGGGCTTCTTGAGTTTTTGTTAGTTAGATGCTCAATTTACAATAAGCAGGAATGGTTTCAAGATAGTTTGATCCTTCAATTAAAGTGTCAGTTTTTAAATATAATTTAAGTGTTTAATTTGGCTCTTTGGGACTGAGATCATATCACTTTTGGTGTCATTAAACTCATCTAATCAAGAAATCTAATTTAATAATAATTTTTATAAGAAAAAATATTAGATGGTCCCTAATATAATTTTTAAAGTATCCAATTTGAATACTTTATTGAGATTCATATTTGATCAAGAGGATTGTTCAAGTCCATCTTATGTGCCCCATATTTTTAGACATTGGTCAAAGATAGGTTGACCATGGTTAAGGATGCTTAACTATGAGTTAGCGTATTTTTAGAATGGATTAAGATCACCTAGACTCAATGCCCAAGCTGTTGGATTTAGATTGGGTGATTGAGCTTGATTTTGTGGAATTTATGGTAAAAGGATGTCCTTGGTCAAACCAACTTTGACCAAGTGTCAAAGGGGTTGACTAAGACTCTTTGATCCATGGAGTGTGTACAAGAGCAAATCAAGGGTCCCTAAAATAAATTATCAGGACCAATCCACACATAATCCGGATAACATTTGGAAACATCTAGTTCGACCAATACATGAGCAATAGACGACCGCGATCCAACCGAGGTTGCAATATCAATTTTTAATGGGCAACTGAATGAGGAACCCAATCCATGAAGGATGCTGGTGGAGAAGAGGTGGGGATACATGTTAGAAAATGATACCCAAATCGGTATGAGCGAGGATTCCACCATAATGTTAAAAAATGACAACCACTTTAACAAAATCATGTATCAACTGGTAATAAAGTAAGATTGATGAGAGAAGACTCTACTATAATCCATATCTTTAACCAATTTAATAAGCACGTGCCTCGGGTCCAAAACAGTCATTGAAAATTTATTGACAAGCTTGAGGTTGAAGAAAAACTTATGGATGGAGTCGAGTGAGGGTCTTTGATTGGGAAATTTATCGACCAAAGCATACTCTAAAGGTCCAACAAGAGCAAGGATTTCCACTTCCAAAATCCACAAAGATGACATCCACGATTGGTAGAGGATTTGAGGTCAAGAAATGCCAAGGGGGAACCCCTCGATAAGGCATCTAAGAACGAGCGAGAATGTTTTTGTTCATTTAAGAAACTAGGGTCATACAAGCGATTCATAACCATCCAGCTGTATAGACGGCCAAGGGTGGAAAATTAGCAGCGAAACAATGACAAGGAAATAGTAAACTCGTAAATGGAAAAAATAGGGGGCAGAGAAAAATTCCCAGCAGCATCATAGGCCACATAGCTGCCAACGTAGAAGGCGGCTAGGGCATGGTTCCATTAAACTCATGGGCCTATAAAGGGCTCCTTTTAGGTTTTTAGGTTTAGAGATTTAGTTTCAAACCATTATAAATGAGTTTGTAAAGGGTTGAGAAGGCTTTTAGATGACTTAGAAATATATTGGGAAGACTCTTAAATATCCTTGATACCACCAGAGGAAAACTAAGATTAACCTAGTATAAAGGTCTCAATGGTCCAAAATAAGGCAAACAATTTAAGAGAATATGTGTGAGCCACTATAACTCTTTTAACAAATGTGAGCCACTATAAATCATCATCAAATTAAGAAAATAATCAATTTATTGAAAATCAAATTTATGAATAAAGCAAACAATATAAGAGAATAGCCATTTGTTAGTTCCGCGGAGTTATAGAGATCATCAACATCAATGTTCATTAAAACATTGAGGGATTTGGTTTTACTAAAAACAGATTGTTATCCATATATTGTTAGTACAGATCAATAGAACCACTTGTCATGAAACTGTGATATTAATATATCTATCTTATTATATAAGTAGGCTTATTCCTAATTAGTTTGGCATAGATAATAAGCATTCATTATGGAGACCAACACTCATTCAAACAAACATCACATGAGAATCATACTTATTTTACATTTTTTTAATAGATAAACAATTGAACTAATTAATTGTCACCATCATTCCAACTCATCATTCAATTTTCTCACTTTCAAGTCCTGACCCTTATTTTGTTTCATGCTTATAATTATTGAAAAGGTGACAATGCATGCAAAGGTAAGCAAAACTCACAATATCCTATGTAAGCTAAATATTAAAATATTGATAAATAAATATGATTGCTTGCATTTTTTTTTTAATATTTAAAATCTTGACCTCTATTTTATAGGTCAAAATAATACCTCTCAACTCAGTAGTTAGTCGTATGGCAAGGAAGAATACAGCATACACAAACTTAAAAGCTAGTCTTCATTTTTTTTTTTTAATGGAAATGTTATTTCAGTTGAAATTTCAAGGTAAAAGCCTTTAGAGAGACATATATGACTTCATATATTTCACAATAAATTTAGAGATTTATTTTAAAATAAATACAATATATAAATAACTCACATATATTGAAGTCATATTAGAACTATTATTTGACTAGAGTTTTAGCTCTCATCACATACCAATATTCGAGAAAATCTTATATAATCATACACAATTTAAAAATGTTATCTTTAAATTTCTTTGTAATTATCTATATTATAAAATGTTCGTCATCCTAAATTTTGAGGCAAAAACCTTCTTGCCTCTCATTTTTAATAATAGTTCCACCAATAATCAAAACAAATCTTAGTTCAACCTAATCAAATTTTAATCAAAACATCAAATACTTTTCTTAAATAAAATGAATCTCAACTTTTATTTTGAAACTTATTTAAGGAGTAACGTTTTATTTTTTTATAATATGTTACATACGAAGATTTAGTTTACGTCAGCCTTTCAAATAAACTCCAAAAATAAAACATGAAGGACTAAACGAGTTGCATCAATGTTCCACCGACCAATTCTAATTATTAGCAGAAAAATACAAAAAAAATTTCTTATGATGTTAAATGTAGCTTTCTTGCAAAAAAATATCGGTTATGCAATGAACATCGCTTTCATTTTCATGTCATAAAGAACTTTTTCTAATGATATACCACATTTGATAATGTTAATCTGCGTCAGCCTCTCAAATCAATCCAAATAAAAAAAAGGATTAAACCTAGTTGCATTAAACTTGCAACCGATCTGTCCAAGTAATATTCACAAGTATATTGTTAGTTGAAAAAACAAATTAAAATGTCACTTAATATGTTAGATGTGACTTTCATATTAACAGATCGAGTTCTAACTATGCTAGATTTTATTGTTAGTTTGCAACAAAAGGAGCTACCCCCCCCCCCCCCCTATTTTTTTGGTATCAGTTCCATTTTCTTGTAAGGATCAACTTATGCGTACATACAACATCATTTCATTTACCACGATAACAACCATGCAACCTTTCCTAAATAATTAAAAAATAAATTGAAACATTCTTTTAACATATCAAAAGTTAATTCAACATGGTTACTTAAATCTTAAACTCTCCGAAAATTTTCATGTGGGATTACTTGATCCTAGGCATGGGTGATTCAGTTATCTAATGATCTGGATTATAGCCAAAATTTTGCTCGTCGGACTTACTACATTCAAGCATGCCAGATGCGGCTGCTTAAGTGTACACCCCATTTTGATGTTAGGGAAGAATCTCCCATTGCCCCTGTCTGGATTTCCTTCCCTAACTTGCGATTGCATTTCTTTAATCGAAAAATTCTATTTGGCTTAACTTCTATCTTTGGGAAACCATTGCAAACCGATCATGCTACTGCTTCTGTTTCCCGTCCCTCGGTGGCTAGAGTTCTGGTTGAACTTGATGTTTTCAAAAAATACCCTACTGAGATTTGGATTGGTTCTGTAATTAAGGGTTATTTCCAAAAAATAGAATTTGAAAATTTACCTATTTTTTACTCTTTTTGCAAGATGCATGGCTATGGGTTGAACGACTATTTTCGTAAGAATCCTCAACTGCATAAAGAAAAGGAAATTTCGAAACGGAAGGAAGACATTAACGCTAAAAAAGCTAACGTCCCTTTACCTGTATATGATCCGATCCATGATAAGGATTTCAACCCTTCACCTTTGGTTTCCTGTAGTGATTCGGCCAATGAGGAGAGGATTGCCCTTCCACGGCTATTGATAATGGTGAACAAGTTGTTATTCAAAGTGCGGTAGATACTCATATTACTGAGTGTGATAACAAACTCTGCCCCAATAACCCGATTTCTAAGATGAATCCTCATACTCTTTCTCAAGCTATCCCTTCTTCTATTGCTAAGGTTTGTGTTACTTGTGAGCCTCAAATTAATTCGCCCTCCCATCTTACTTTGCAGGAAATTGTGGGAAGAAGTGAAAGTCAAATAAGAAATGCTCCCCAATTAGAGGAAGGTGAAATTATTAAAGAGGATGATGGTATGTTTTTGGAGGTTGTCATTCCTCAAATGATGTCCCCACAGGAACACCCGAGTGGCAGTAAGGCTTTTACTTCACTTATTATAATAGTGATGTTTATACTGATAATGAAGAGATAAGTCTTTCTGCTCAAAACTTCACTAGAGATGATAATGACCTAAGTTTTATTAAAGTTCGTAGCAAACATGGTAAAAAACTGAAATCTATCACTATACAACCTCCTAGAAATACTAGATCATCTACTTCTCATTAAGTTTTTATTTATGTTTAATACTATTGTGTGGAATGTTAGGGGTATTGGATGTCCTTCTACTAAGATTCATGTTAAAAACGTATGCCGAATTCATAATATTTCTATTTGATGCTGCTTGAACCTTTGATTTCTTCCTCTGGAATCATGAATACTACTCGTTATTTGGGCTTTAAACATGCTACTAACAATGTTGCTAACAAAGTCTGGGTTCTTTGGAAAGATCCTATTAGAATTGATGTTATTGCTGACTTTCCTCGAGTTTTATATTGTCAAATTGAAGCTTTTAATTTTCAATGTTGTGCATCTTTTGTTTATGTAGCCTCTTCCCTTTATATGCGTAAGATCCTTTGGGAGCAAATTATTGATTTTCAACAAATTTGTTCTCTTCCTTGGATTGTGGGTGGTGATTTCAATGTTATTTCAAACCCTTCTGAGCGGGTGGGTGGATCGCCTCCCTCTGCCCGTTCTATGGATGACTTTAATAATATGATATTTTCTTGCAATTTAATTGATATTGGCTTTATTGGTGACAAGTTTACTTGGAATAGGGGTCATTTTTGGCAAAGATTTGATCGGGTGCTTTTTAATGATTTGTGGCTTAATTCTTTGAATATTATTGAAGTTCAACACTTGAGTAGAACTTTATCTGACCACTCTCCTCTCCTTATTAAAATTAAGACTAGATCTCCCAATGGTATATCTCTATTTAGATTTCAAAATATGTGGATTCTTAATGATTCCTTTTTGGATGTTGTTAAGAGTAACTAGCACGCTCCTTTACATCCTGATAATTCTATTTCGCGTATGAAAAGAGTTTGGTTCAAATTGAAAAGACTGAAATAAGTGCTTAATTGGTGGAATCATCATGTTTTTAAAAACATTTTTGAGAATCTTGTGACCTCTGAACATTATGTCAATTCTCTTGAGGTGTCTTATCAAGAGAATCCTTCTCCTGACAACTTTTCTAAGTTAAAAAAAGCTAAAGAGGATCTTTTTAGATTTCAAGCTCAAGAAGAAATGTATTGGAAACAAAAAGCTGCTACTAAATATTTTGTGGAAGGTGACGACAATACCAAATACTTTCATGCATTGGTGAAAAGAAAAAGAGCTAAAAACATGGTGAATTCCATTAGTAGGGAGGATGGCTCCTCTACTGATAATGCTAGGGAGATTATTAATTCAACTATTTATCATTTTTCTTCTTGTTTCAATAAAAATTTCAATCCTACCACTATTAATCATGCTTTTATTCCCTATCTTATTTCTTCTGAGGATAACTATGAGCTTACTAAACCTCCCTCTTTTGAGGAGGTGAAAGATATGCTTTTTGATATGAATAGTAGTGCTGTGGCTGGCACTGATGGTTTTACTACTCTTTTCATTCAAAATTCGTGGGATATTATTAACAATGATATTTTTTTTGCTGTTATTGATTTTTTCGCTGGTAACCCTATGCCTAAATTTTTTACTTCTACCTCTATCATTCTCATTTCTAAACATAGTGCTGTTAACAATTGAAATGATTTTAGACCCATTAATCTTTGCTCTTTCTTTAATAAGTTGATTTTTAAAATTATTATGAATCGTCTTGTCCCTATTCTTCCTAAAACTATTTCTCCTAATCAAATGGATTTTGTGAAAGGTAGGGCCATAACGGATAATATTTTGTTAGCTCAGGAATTTTGCCATGATTTGGAGGTGAAGACTAGAGGTGGCAATTTAATTGTTAAACTTGATATTGCCAAGGCTTATGATAATATTAATTGGAACTTTATTTACCTTATGTTGGATGCTTTTGGTTTTAATCCTTTTTTCATTAATCTTATTAAAAACTGTATTGAGAATATTTTCTTTTCTATTATTATTAATGGATCTTCTCATGGTTTTTTTAAAAATTCTCATGGTATTAGACAAGGAGACCCTATATCTCCTGCTCTCTTCATTATAGCTGCTAAATTTCTTTCTAGGGGTCTTACCAAGTTGTTTGATGATCATCCTCAGCTGTATTTTAAAACTAGGGGTGGTTCTCCTTTATCTCATCTGTGTTTTGCTGATGACATTATTATCTTTACTAATGCTTCTAGGAACAATATTAAAAAACTTATGGTCTTTTTGTCTAAGTTTGAAAGGAGTAGTGGTGTGACCTTTAATAAAAACAAAAGTTGCTTTATTGCTTCTAAACATCTTTCTAATGATCGTATTGGTAACCTTAATAATGTCACTGGTTTTCCTCAAGCTCATCTTCCCATTAAGTATCTGGGTGTTCCTCTCTTTAAGGGGATACGTAACTCTTTTTATTTGAGGATCTTATTAATTCGTTTTACAACAAGTTGCTGTCTTGGGACTCCAATTTTCTTAGTTTTGGAGGTCGAATTACTCTTATTAAAAGTATTTTGTGTGCTTTACCTATTTACATTTTTCAAACCATTTTTCCTACCCGTGCTGTGTGTGATAAGATCCATAAAATTATTAATAAGTTCTTTTGAAGTGGCTCTTCCTCTTCTTCTAAAATACATTGGGCCTCTTGGGAGAACTGTTGTGGGGTTTTGGAGGAAGGTGGGCTTGGGTGTAAAAAATTTTATGATATCTCTAAGGCTTTTGCTTTTAAACTTTGGTTTAAACTTCGTTCCAAAGATAGTCTTTGGGCTAACTTTATTCTTTCGAAATATTGTGCTGGTATGCATCCTACTATTTGTAGTACTAAATAACATGACTCCAAATTGTGGAAAAAGCTGTGTAAAATTAAGTGGGAAGTTGAGCCCTTCATTTCTTGGGGGCTTGGTGAAGGAAATCTGTCCTTTTGGCAGGACCGGTGGTTTGGTAAGCACTCTATTGACTCTATTCTAAATACTTATTCCATTGCCTCTACTAAGGTTAATTTCTTTTCCAATAACAATTCTTGGGATTATGCCAAGCTCTCTAATGTGTTACCTGAATGTATTGCTAGCCAAATTTGTAGCCTGCCATTGAATACTGACTCTAAAGATCTTATCTTATGTGATTTCTCTAGTAATGGTAACTTCCATGTGAAGGAGGCTTGGCAGTCCTTTCGTAAGAGGAATGGTTCTGATGTTATTTTTAAGAGTATATGGCAGAGGAGTATGCCTACGACTATTTCGATTTTCATTTGGAGACTGTTGCATAAATTTTTACCTACTGCGGATAACCTCATCAAAAAAGGTTTTAGTTTGGTTTCTAAATGTCCATGTTGTTATCATTTGGAGAGTTTGCATCATGTTTTCATCTCTGGTCCTTCGGCTGCTCGTACTTGGATCTATTTTGATGACTTATTTATGATCAATTATTTTCATGGCAAAATTTTCCTTAGATCCTTGCTTAATGCTTGGTTTATTAATGCTAAAGGGCATATTCGTAATATTATTCCTTGTCTTACTCTTTGGTTTATTTGGTTGGAAAGGAATAATTTGATTTTTAATAATGTTAAGATGAGTCATTCTTCTATCATTTAAAGGGTTAAAGATAAACTCAATGGTTGATAGCTGCTAAGTTAATAACTCACAAACATTTCAACAATTGCTATTATGTGGTCTCTATGCTTGGTTTAGATCTGCATTGTGATTCTCCTTTCAAAAATGTTTACAAAATTTACTGGTCCAAACCTATTAAGGATTTCTTTAAACTGAATGTTGGGGGTATTTGCTCTGTTTCTCCGGGTGGTTGTGGTGGTGTTATCCATGACTGTTTTGGCCATCTGATTTATGCTTTTGCTGGTCCGATTAATCTGGGGAATAGATATGCTGCTATTACTAATGCTATCCGGTATGGTATTAATTTATGTGCTTCTGTTTACTTAACCAACCTGATTATTGAGGTCAATTCTGAATTTAATTTTAGCACTTTTTTGGTGGAAGGGGATACTATTTGCAATGCTGATCTTTTTTACATCATTAGGGATATTAAAAAAACTGATGTTGCCTCTTAATTGCACTTTCCAACATATTAGTAAAGCTGGTAATGAGTGTGCTGAGTGGCTTGCCCAGTGGGGTTGCTAGCTTACTTATTTTACTGATGTCTCGGGTGTCTCTGTGCTGATTCCTCTACGCGGGTTACTGCATTTGGATGCTATGGACATACCGTATGTTTCTGGTTAATTCATCTGTTTATCTGGCTTCTGGTGTTTTGGGTGTGTTTCTGCGTTGCTTTGTGATTGGTGGTTATTGTGTTGATGGTTTATCTTTATCTGGGTGGTTCTCTGCTTCTTTGTTGGACTGTTATGTTATTAGTCCGTTGTTGCTTCCTTGTGTTTATCTTCATCAAATGGTGCTTTGTTCGGTGTTTCCCGTGGTTGTTTTGTGTCTGGGTTCTTCTTTTTTCTGTCTCTTTTATCCTAATGTGTTCCTTGTTGCGCCTGCTACTGTTTCCCTTTGCTATTTACATAATCTGCTTTCTCGGATGCATTTTTTTGAGGTTTTTGGTTGGCAATGCCTTCTTGATGTGTCTTTTATAAAGCTCTTAGCTATGGTTGACCTGTGGTTCTCCTTCCCTTACTGGTTGGGGTTTGATTATATCTTTAATTTCCTTTGTGTTTATCTATTGGATTGTAAGTGTTTACTGTAGATTTTGAATGTTGATTGTGATCCTGCTCGTGTTCGTTTGGAGAGAAGAAAGATTGGTAGCTCAAAGAGGGATAAGGTGCTCGTGCTGGAAGAGTTATTGATGCTGCTGGCCGCTTTTTGTTTCTCCTACCATTTTTGAGTGCTCGCTCTTGTGCACCATAGAATGTTCCGATATTTTTTTGTAATTTTGTGTAGTAGAGGACTCGAGCTCTTAGGTTTTTTATTTGATTTTAATTTTGTAGCTCTTTCGAGCAGTAGTGAGCTTGAGTCCTCTCTAAGGACTTTGTAATTTTGCCCTGATTTAACACGTAGGCCCCCACCGAGGGGTTTCCCAAAAAAAAAAAAAAACCTAGTTACTTAAATATAAAAAGAAAATAATGAAAACATCGAGAGATGATTGATGTCGCTATCTGAATAACTAGCAAAGGGCTAACCTGAACATTAAAGTTCTTATAACTAAGTGGTCGATCATTTGCTATTACTTATCACAAGATACAAGGCGGTGATAAGTTTTTGTTAAGAATAATAAGAGTTGTAGTCCAGATATATTGAATGAAATAAAAAGCTCAATGATAGAGTACTATGGACCTTAAAAAAGTTGCACTAACCAACAAAAGAAGGAGCTAGTAGAGATCACATTTGATTTGAGTAGCTTGAGGCAAAATTTAAAAAGAAGCCTTTATAAATGAAAAAGAAGGATTGGCAAAGAAAAATAAAACTCATAGTCAAGCAATAGGGCAACCATATATATGATAGGCTTAGACAAAATTGTTTGCAGTGTCTCTTTGCTCTATTCTCAATTGTGCAAGCAAGAGTAGTACATGTAAGGGCAGTATCAATGCACAACATGAACCAAGTTAGTTTGAGAAATAATAACCAGATCCTACAAGGAAAGTTAATAAAAAGATAATGCATGATATTAATAAATAATTAATGAGGAATGAGTAATTCTGTTCACAAATGAGAGACTATAGACATAGGATAAAATTGGATTAAAACATAAGAATCATTGCACAACAACCCAAAAGAGTTAATGAATAATAAATGCCTTTAAATGATATCTATCTTACAAATGATGTTCATAGTAGATGCCAAGAAGATATCACTACCACATTTATCTCTCAGAAGAGTTTCTTCTTTTTTTTTTTTTGGGCTAAGAAATAATGTAGATTTTCCTAATATCATCTCCGTGAAATAAAATTATGGAGGTAAAAATAATAATTTCTTAAGCACACTTTGGAGGAGAGTTGCATATCTAAATTGATATGCAAGGTAACTCAAAATATAGGATTAATCAACTGAAACCTACTGCCAAAAGTGAGAATCTTAAGTTTCCAACTAGAGAGCCAATCACTAAGTAGTTTTAAAAATAGCATGATAATTTTTAACAAAAAGTCTAGTAGTATTATGAGGCATACCAAGATATTTCTTAGGCAACGAGCCTACTCGATGCTTAAGGTATCTTAGAGGAGTCTTCATTCACAACAAAAGGAAAAAATATATTTTTCATTTTGTATAATTAGCCTGAAGCCCCAAATAAGATAACTAGGACCCCACCAACGGGGTTGGCCGACAAGCCTACAACCCAGAAGCACTTAAGTTTTTTTATAAAAATTAATTTTAATTCCAAAGATATGGCTATTTATCCTCGCATTGTATGCTCCAATTATTTCTCTTAAATGCATTTTATTGTATTCCATAAGTGATGCATAATTCCCCCCTTTGCTTGCTCCTGTAAAATATTATTTTCCATAGGCGGTGTGTTTCTCCTTAATATGCATCATTGCTCTTCCACCAAGAGTAATAAGTTATTTTGCATTGACAAAATTGTAAGTGATTTGACAACCTTAATGAGTGATTATTGAAATTCAAATGTTGAAAGAAATCCAAAGATTCTTATACAAGATTATGATTCGAGGAGATTACATAAAACATGAAGGGTTAGTGATACGATGACATCATTAGTTATGCTTTGATAATCTTTCATAACAAATTTATTTTTTCAATATTTTAATGATTTTGCCTCCTGGAAGATCAAGCCTTTTTCCACCATCAGGATATCTTGTAGGCAAAAGATGAGTTTAGGTACTAGTTTATGATTTCCCCCAACTCCTTAATTTATTGATTTTTTTTAGCATGTAAGGTTAACTTGTCTCAATTTTCATGCCAAAATATGATAATTATCATCTAATTATTTGTCTTCTTCAAAAATTATGATGCAACATTGACACTATAATATTTAGCAAGTATATTTAGATTAACATATGATGCTCAAGATGACTTGTAACAGCAATTGGTTCGACCTTTGAATGAGAGATCCCTTAAAGAGTTGGTCCAATAGATTTTTCTTCATGAAGAATGATTTTTCTTGAGAAATTAGGAATACTAAAAGAGCTAGATGTTTGTTTTCATGCTAGGTACCACGACATATTGATGATTCTTAATAGTTCATATTGAAAATTATGAGACATGTTATCTTAAAAAAATGAAAAACAAAATTTTTTATTTGTAGTATATCTATTTATGTGAGAAGATCTCACGTTGTGATGTTAAAAAAGTCTAATGATAATCAGAAATTAATCACTTAGGCTTGAAAAGCTTTATCCAAATGGCATTTATAAATAATGATGAAATATCCATTCAAAGAAAGAAGAAGAAGATGGATGTGGCTCCAACAGTATCAATTGATTGTAACGATCACAAAGATTCTTCTCAAAAAATATGTGCTTTAAGATTACATATTCCTAAAGAGATGATAAATCAGTGAGTTAATTTTTACTCTCTTTTTCTTTAATTTTGCTCATGTCAAACATGTACGCATTTCAGATGCTAAAAATAATAAATATTGTTATCGAATTATACATTGCCTTGTAGGAATGAAACATATAATTTATAAAGATTATGTATTTCAACGAGGATATAAATAGATGTATAATTATAAGGCTAAAGATGTGATAGTCTTAGAAGATCAACTAGCAAAATAAAGGAGTGAGATATTAAATATGGTGACTTCCTTTCATTGCAAAGCCAAGAGATCGATCATACCCAAAATGAGTTAGTAGATGCATAAGTATAAATTAACTAAAATATGAAGATTTTGAAAACTCTTAAGGTGAAGATGATGGCGTTTAGCTATGCATTAATTCCTTGAAGAAGTAAAATAATATTTTAGGAATAATTAATCTAAATTTAAAATTCACCAAAACCAAATCTTAAAACCTTAAAATTCTCTCTTTTTTTTTTTTTATCCTAATTAAAATTTAACGACAACATCAATTTTTTTCTAAATAAAATGAGTTTTAATTTTAATTTACGAAATGCTTAAGGAGCATAACAATTTATTTTTTTTTTATAAAATATCATATATGAAGATTTTAATCCACGTTGGCCTCTCAAATAAATTCAAAAATAAAATCCATTTAAGAGCTAAATGCAGCTTTCTTATAAAGAAGATCGGTTATGCAAAGGACATCGTTTTCATTTTAATGTCAACATCAACTTATGCAAAGAACATTTGCCTTAATTGGCCTAAAAGTCCCCAAAAAGTAAAAGTTCAATTCTCACGATAATAGTCATTAAACATTTCCTAAAGAATAAAAAATGTTAACCTTCCTTTTTAACATATATAAACTAAGCTAAAAAATGCCTATGTAAAATGCATAAAAAATAATAAAAGTAAAATATAAAACAACACAAAAAAGTTCACTAAAAGGTATGAAGATTTTTATCTATGTCAGACTCTCAAATCAGTACAAATAAAAAAAGATTAAAACTAATTGCATCAAACTTCCCACTAATCAGTTCTAGTAATATTGACAAGTTTATTGTTAGTAGAAAAAACAAGAATGTCACTCAAGTTGTTAGATGTGATTTTCTTGTAGTTTGACTGAGCTTTCAATATACTAAATTTTATTGTAAATTTGCTATAAAAGAAGTTACCTCATAATTAACTACAATTTCATTAGAAACTTCCCCTTCTTTATTTATAATAATTATTATATCAATTTCATTTTCGTGTCAGGATTAACTTATGCATAAAAAGAACATCTTTTCATTTACCATAATAATAACCATGCAACATTT
The DNA here is from genome assembly GCA_019925795.1 of Dendrobium chrysotoxum. NCBI lineage: Eukaryota > Viridiplantae > Streptophyta > Magnoliopsida > Asparagales > Orchidaceae > Dendrobium > Dendrobium chrysotoxum. The sequence goes on along the minus strand of CM034314.1, from coordinate 90,645,375 downwards.
CCTAATTAATTACACTTTATTTAGACATATTAGGTAGCATAAGAGATTTGAAGAATATTGTACAATAAAGATAAGTCATGGGCCAATATTAATCTTCAATGACTTAATAAAAAAATTGTGTGGTGAACCCATCAGGTCTCAAACATTGGCCTTTCTTAATATTGAACAATGCTTCTTTTATCTCAAGCTAAAAAATGATTTCTCAAGTGAACACAAATATTCTCAAGAACTATGGAGCCAATAAATTGAATGAACAACTTTTATTCCTTTTAATGGAGTGGGCTCAAAGGGGAGTCAAAGTTATGTTTGATTGCAATAGATACAAAATATCCACATGGTGATCTATAATTAAATTATTATACTCAAGGATATGCTCCAGTTATATATGATAGTGTTGATGATTATGGTTCAAAGGAAAATTTTGATGTGTGCTCCGAGGTAGAGTTATGAGACTATGCATGAAGTAAGTTTAGAGTTACAAATCTTCCCACAACCTCTTGTGCATAAGAAGTCTACCATGGCATATGCCCCTATAAGCTGAATGTGAAACTAATTCATGGACGTAGGAATAAGTTGGTTATTTATGAGCAAATTATTGTACAATATACAATCCTTAGGTTTCCAATCATACTAGTTCTCTTGATAAATTTTATTTCCATTATGTTTTATAGGCATAACTTTAGGTAGTGTGGAGTAAATTTAAACAAAAATTTGACCTAAGTAGAGGTAAGGCTTAGTGTAAGTTAAATTACATTTGTCAACGAACACTAATATACTTGCAATCATAAGCAATCTTACCCTCATTCAATAATAAAGGGGAATTTAGAGAATTTAGCCCATATAAGGATATCTTTGAATTATTCTTTGTTTAGCTAATTTCTTAAGTATGAATAGTTTATCATTAATAAAGCAAGGTCTCCTAGTCCATAACATATCATATCCTTCCATGTAGTAAGACTTAAATGGAAAAAAATTCAGCAAGTTTTCAGAGTTTGTGATTACCTTTTAATTTTACAATTTTTTAATATCAATAAGAAGAGACCCATAGAGAGACTTCTTACCAGCAACATATCGGAAGAGTGTAAATTAATTCTTATTCTTCCATCTAGACAACAAATCATCTCCGAAGAATGAAATTTCCTCATTTTTATTACTTATACAATATAGGTTGAAATTTTCGTACTTGCATTTTGTCTATAAAGGAGAGATCCTTTCTAGTTGATGGAGTTCATTTCAGCATCGCCCAAAACTTATGTAAAGTCATCCTTTGATGGACTAATAGGATTTAGGTAATGGGTCGAGGGTTATGGAGATTATTTGGAATGTTAAGGGTTTTGAAAGTGTAGAGGATAAATGGAGGATTCTGGTGGTGGTAAATGGGAAAGTGGTTGCAAAGCTTGACCTAATCCGTCGATTCTTTTTTAATCTGAAACTCTTGGTTGGTTTTTCTATGACTTTGAGCTTTAT